>OX375828.1:6635000-8046277 GCA_947359405.1 Antitype chi | reverse complement strand
GAAATTAAACGATGTTAATTGGTAAGCGCATCATTTGAGAAAACGGCTGGACCGATTTGTATTACAACAGGCTAAATAAGGTGTTTCCTGGAAAATAGTAACAGCTTTTTACCAAATACATAAATGAAAGTATATACGGTACTTAGAACAAAAAAAAAACATTTTTAACTTTTTTGCCTGTCTGTCTGTCTGTTGGTTACGGCAAATCATCGAAACGGCTCCACCGATTTTGACAGAATTTTCACTGGCAGATAGCTGATTATAGCAGATATTGTTTTAAGGAGTAACCTAAGCAGCTTTTTGACCCGGTTACGCGTTCCCCTTCCCGGATTATTTCTGACATCCACGCGGAAGAAGCCGCGGGCACTGCTAGTATAATGGTGATAAAGTTAACTCTATAAATAGGTGGAATCCTATTTTCAGAAGATCATAAAAATCTACAATGTAAACTAATGTTGTTGTTCTAAAGTGGCCTACTTGATATGAAGCATTAACGCCTCTCTGTGCCATTTTGATAAACCACGCCGTAAAGATACGACCGTTCATTTCAAATTCTTGTTAATTTCACTGTAAACTACATAGATAAGTTACTGGTGTATCATTTTCATGAATGCTACTACAGAAATTAATACAAAGAATGCTCAAAACCAATTTTCAGTAGGCATTTAATTCACGATCATGACCGCCGTACTAAAAATAAGACCAACGTTTTCTCAATTGTTGCCAATTTCTATTGAGATAACACCGGGGTGGTTTAAGTGAACCTCCTTCATAAAGCGGCAATAGAGGAGGAGAATCTGCATGTGCCGCCAGAAAGACATGGGCCTCTCCTGAATTGTGCCGGTTCTCCGGCTACTGTGCGCCCAGAGATGTGCCAGCCGACATTCTAATGTCATTTCTAACGGAAACATAATCTATTTTAAGTCGCCGTCGACGACAATCCAGAAAAAAGTAATATTTAACACCTCAACTGGAAATTATTCTTCATTAGGTGTTGTAATTAGCTAATTATGTAGCGCACCAGCTAATTGGATTACGTGGCTAATGTATAGTCAAGTATCGTAAGTTGTGACATTTCAGTTGAAACTGCCCACCTTAACGACTCACCGTGCTTGTATAATGTCTGAAAAGATTTATAATGTTGCAGACATTCGTTCCAAAAGTTGCTGTTTCATTTAGGGGTGTGAAATCTCTATAATCATCGTGCTCAGCTGTCACCATTGCCTGTAACTAATAGATTTCTAGTTAGTTTTTTTTGCGTTGTTTAAGACCCAAAACTTAATTTTTTGTAGTTGCATTTCCACGGTGACTGAGACCAAAGATAAGGCTATGACTGACTGCATCTGCAACTTATCAAAAAGGAATTATAGGTACTTTCCATTGCTTATGTCTCCTCAGTATGCTCTCTGCTGTCTGCTAATAAACAAAATCAAGCAAGCCCACCCTTATTATTTATAAAATCACCCTTAATATAAAATTACTGAAAACTTTAAAACCAAACCAAAACATTAGAACATTCTTCAAAGGTTTCTTTAGAAAATTCCTTCCATAGCTGCGGAGATTGAATGCCAAAGTAAAAAATGCGCGTCCGGCGTTTCATGCCACAACTAATTCCAACGCCCGTCGACTATGACCGTGCTTTTTTTTATTTCCTCTATGGTTATATTGAATTCCTGCCTGCCAGCATGCGACTAGATGACTGGCATATCGGAAGATACTACTCCTTTTAAAATGTTTTTAATTTCTGTGAAATACACGTTTTATTGGACGTGAACTGTTAGCAAAATGTGTAGGTATGTAATTGAAAATAAAGTTTTTTATTTAGTTTGCCTGTAAAAACGAATGAGTGTAAAACTGTTATATTATAGTAGACTGAATAGTAGTCAAAGATGATTAATAAGAATTACTAAGAAATTTATTGATAACAAAGGATCGTTCAATAAAGAATAGTGAGTAAAGGGAAACTAACACTTCAAAATAAATTACCGGAACCACTAAATTCATCTTCACTTATTTTTCTTATCTTCCTCTTATCGAAGCACTTAACAGTAAACTGGACAATGTTACGCCTGTGTTAAGTAACAATATAGATTGAGTAACCAATGATAATGATTGCACAAGAGCAATGAAGCGATTCATTGAAAACTGATGCCGAAAACTACTGGAATTTCTAGAAAAAAAGTTTGTATGCTGTAACTGAAATAGATTTGATCGGTCTTGAAATCATATTCGGATCAGGCAGACATGTAATTCAAGGTTATGTAAGACAAATTGACATGAGAGCATGGTATCGTTTTTGTTTTTGATAAATTGAAGCGGATTCACAACCAACCTGCGTGGGAACAAGTATTAAAATAAATTGGGGGATTTCCAAAATAAACTAAAAATATTATTGATCGGCCAATGTCTGATATCTGATGTCTCAAGTTTTGAGTGAATTTTGATACTAACTGTAGACTTTTCTTGTTACAGCAAAAGGACTGTATCGCCGAGCACAATACTGAAGCGGGAACAAAAATGGCTGCGCATGCTAAACAACTGGGAGGCGTTCATGAGCAAGAACTACAAGAAAGTCAGGGAGAGGTGTCGAAAAGGTGAGTACCTACTTGCCGTAATTCTTGGTACATAATGCTTGTAACATCTTGGGGTCTTGAATTCTTGACAGATGTAATTTTACCTGTCAGTACCTGTTGTACCTGTCTGTGTACTCTGGTTTTGGTTCTTAACCCTGTTCGTTAGAGAAAGCATAGTGTGCCTCAGTTCTTTGTATCTGATGACACAGTTGTAAAAAGGAAGCACGTTCAGCATATATCGTGCTGGGTTAAAGACTACAGACGAAGTTTCAAACATTAGGGTCAGTTCAAACCAAGACGCGAAGCCACGCGCACTTTTTAAGATAGCAACAGAATATCTAACTTATTTACAACACGAAAAGGTATAATTTCACTACGAGCGCGAAAGCGTGTCAAAGAACGCTGAGATGCACCGTGTTGTGCAGCCCGTATACCTTATTGTGGAGTAAATAAAATCTATTTTGTATCGTGATCTTAAAAAGTGCGCGCAGCGTCGCGTCTCGGTGTGAACTGACCTTTAACGGTGGTTCTTACGTTTGATAGAAAAATAAATTAAAGAAACCGCTGAAAACTTATTATGATGAATGCACCCATAAGCGGTTCTTTTTGCATAGATAAATATATCTTTTAGGTCATCAATCCAGCTGAAAGACGTTCAGTTCTCTGTCGGTCTGACGTTTCATAAGTGCCCATGCAGGTTTATGTGAAATAAAATATTTTGATTTTGATTTTTGAGTTCTGGGAGCCGAGCCTACTCTCTAAGTCCGTCAACGAAGATACGGGCTCGTTCGAAAGTAGTTCGAAACTTCTACTTTAGTTCTACACCGGATTAATTAACTTTTTCGCACGGGTATATACACAACGGGAATAGCGATAACTGTCAAATCGTGGTGTCATTCATTCTTAGGCCTCAGACAAATCTAATGTCCATATGGAATCGCCCGTAAATACGCCCGAAAGTACGGATTTCGTTCTGAGGGAATAGACCCCCTAGACCTAGACCTTTCTCAACCGCCAACTGTCGCCACAGCTCACAGATTTGATTACCCCCACTCAAAAGCTGAACCTCACCAACGAACTTAAATCCAAACCCTGTCCCTCTCCAGGCATACCAGCATCAGTACGTCCAAAAGCCTGGCTCTACCTATGCGGTGGACAGCTGCTGCTGGAGAAACATCCGAACGAATACGAAGAGTTGCTGCAAGCGCCCGGTGACCCCAAGTGCATGGAGGACATCAGGAAGGACCTGCACCGGCAGTTCCCGTACCATGAGATGTTTATCAGGGAAGAGGGGATCGGGTGAGTGAATTTATTCGCGCAGTCTTATGATTTATGAATGTAGGCTGTAGATCGTCATAGGGTTATGATAGATACTGGTTATCGCTAAGAAACAGTTGGTAGAAAATCATAGTTTCCGCTACTGTAATTTATAACAATAATGTACCAGCCGCACGGGTCGATCGACCAGGTTAAGCTACTCTTGCCGCGGTTGATCCGTGGATGGGATCTTAACATACCAAGACCGTGCCTCGGAAAGCACGTTAAGCCGTTGGTCCCGGCTGCCATTCGTGGACAATCATTACGGGTCATCAGAAGCCCGAAGTCTAAAAACCAGTCCTACCAAATGATATCGTGTTACCCAGTAACTGGGTTGTGGCGGTCAGATGGGCAGTCTCATGTAAAATACGGGTATTCAGCTGCATCCGGTTAGACTGGAAGCTGACCCCAACATAGTTGGGAAAAGGCTAGACAGATGATGATGTTTGTTCTTGTAAGACCACCAACTGTATTTTAGATATAGGTAAAAACGATTTGCTTCTCTTTTTATCGTACTTTAACTGAAATGTATTTTAGCTGTCTTATAATATTCCCATTTTGCAAAATCGGCAACAGTCCAAAACGACATACATTTAGTAACAACAACCACACAATCATAACATCACAACAGATTGTTTACATTTCCACGACAGCATAGGAAACAATTAGTACTGATTGTTTGTTTACACTCTCGCTTCATTCAGTTGCCAAGTGCATTATGAACTTGGACAATTGCCATGTTGAGTGGCATAACTATGCGGTGTATTATTATCGAATAACCGTAACAGTTGTAAATTAAGTCGTGTTTCATCATCGCCATGATTTATCACTGCTGGTTAAGTGACACTGCGATGAATGAACAAATAGGATTTTTTTATTGTTATTATACACTTATTACTATGCTTCGCAGGATCATAGGTTGTTGTCAGTATTAAGTTGGCAGGAGATCCATCCTTTTGATGTCATTCCTTAGTTGCCTTTTCTGAGTTGACTGAGACCAGTGGTGGGATCTGAGCCCTTTTTAATATAACTAGAAGAAGAAGAAAAAGCGGCATGTTTGACAAAATCCTTACTAATAATATTATAAACGCGAAAGTTTGTATGTATAGATGTTTATTACTCTTTCACGCAAAAACTGCAGAACGGATTTGGATGAAATTTGGCACACAGATAGATTATAACCTAGATTAAAACATAGGATACTTTTTATCCCGGTAGTATGTTCCCGCGGGATAATTTCCGACTTCCACGCGGTCGAAGCTGCGGGCGGAAGCTGTACATAATGGTCAGATTTTCACGACAGATACTGTATAATAAAGCAGAATCTGCCTGCTGAGTGTAGGGTCCTGGGTTCGATTCCCCAGGCGGGCAAAGTGTTATTGAGTTTTTCCATTACGAATTTCTTAGTAACAGCCCGGAGTTTGGAAGTTGGCGGTGTGACACCCCCGTGCCTCGGAAAGCACGTTAAGGTGGAAGCGCCAGGGTAGCCCGCGAAATTCAAATTTTGTTACGTTTTTTGCAATTTGCAGGTCAGTATCAGGTTTTATGGTGATCTAAATATGATTCGCGACCGTATCAAATAAGGTTTTTCAGAATCATAATCATTAGAATCAGCAATACAACTCCATAAGTTAGAATTGCCCTCAAATGTCATAATTTCATGAAATAGTCATTCTTTAGAGTAATATGAACTTATAGAGATGTATTGCTGATTCTAATGATTATGATTCTGTAAAGCCATATTTGATACGGTCGCGAATCATATTTAGATCACCATACAACCTGACAGTGACCTGGAAATTGCAAAAAACGTAACAAAATTTGAATTTCGCGGGCTACCTTGGCGCTTCCACCTTAAGCTGTTGGCCCTGCGTCTGATCTATCTCTGGTCGTGTTGGATTGCCGTTCCATCGCACTATGGGATTGAGGGAAAAATGAGTACACCTGTTTCTGTGCACACACTAGTGAATTATAATACCTCCCGCGCCGAAGGCTGGTCTCCGCTGAGATTGGGCGTCATGGCTGAAAGTCTACTCTAAACTATTAATGAAGCAGAAAATGTATGAAAGAAACTTATGAAATTCTCGGATTTTCAAATTGTCCGTATTAGGTATATGGGCCCCTGGGCTTACGTATAAATTACCTTAAATTATCTTGGGCTTTATGTAAGTATCAAGTCTTTTGCGGCTATGTTGAAATTGTCAGTATTGAGGTTATGATCAGCAATATTAACCTGATCTTTGATATTTTTTACTACTACTGAGCAGACTCTGAAGTCCTGACTGAACATGGTGTAGGCACGTACATCCTCCTAATCTATAAAACTCTTCATATCTCTTCAGATTACAAGAAAAAACTCAACTGATAACAAGTCAAAAAAAAAAAACAATACGCCTATTGTCTCTCGTGCATTAGGTTCATTAATTACAATGCAATCGATAACAAAGATTAAATGGTAAAATATCTCGATTGTACTAAAGTTACTTCAAGCGTTCGTAGCCAGTTAATTTCTAAACCACTCGTTAAGTGTTTCTTGTAATTAATAGATTCATTAGTATTTCCATTAATTAACTAATTGCCTGGATGTTTTACGGTTATCACTATGTTTATTTTTTGTTTCCGGTTTTATTCACTTGGTTTGTTTCGGAATAGACCACGGAATAGAAATAAAACAAATTGTTTTACTATTCCGTGGTATAACCCTTATAAATGAGGAATTAAGGGCTCAATTAAGGGTCTAAGTCCCGTTTGGTAGCGTAACTCGGTCACTTTATGAACCGTACTGCTCATTAACGGCTTGTCTTGAAGGTTTGAAAAATATATGATTTTGCTATAGATTCATATAGATCATTTTGCCGAGGGTACTTTTTTTGTATGGTTAATACTTTTGCTGTAAAAAAATATTTTCCAACACGCAATATTTTGGCTTCTATTCCATACTCCTATTAAACGGCTTCGTTATTTGGAAAAAAAAATACACTGAAAAATAGATAGTTAGAGGTACCACAGAATCGCTAGACCACAATTGTAAATTAATCAACATTTGCCAAGGAATATCCCCATTTTGATATAAAGGCTCAGAGTTGCCCTGCGCGGGCGCGGGCGGCAGTCGTGCTTTAGCATTCAGACGGGAGATGAGGATACTATGGGCCTTAAGAGGCATTGGTTTGGTTTTTTATTTGTATTGTATGGAGTCATGATATCTATTCTAGCTCGATAGGTTTATCTACATACGTTTTGCCTAGTTTATGATTCTGTTTCCTAAACTAAAATACTTTGCAATTAGGTTTACCATCCGTCCGGAATCATCCGGGGTTTTGGCCCTCCATCCGTCCACCATTTTCATTATTTTATCCGGACTTTCGACTTATGAGTACTGACTATTTACTACCTTAGACAGTAAAAAAACGTTTTAAAAGAAGTTTTTTTTACATTTTAGTTATATTACCAACCCCACATCAATTCGATTTTTCATCATCCTCGGGGTCAAAACTATGCATATTTATGCGATAGCAGCAATCGTGGTTGATTTGCTGTACATTTTTGAAGAGTTGTTCCGTTGTCTGTCTCCGAAACTCATCATCAGATCTATATGAAATTTAAATGGGATCATTTCGGGATAAACCCCTTTCAAACAAAAAAGAATTTTGCAAATCCGTTATAATATGACGGAGTTATGCCCGAACATACATAAAAGAAAATATATATATAAACATGTCGAATTGATAACCTCCTTGTTTTTGAAGTCGGTAAAAAATAGTCAAGATGGCGTCGTTTTCATTATGCCCCCTTCATTATTACGACTACGTGACGACCACGACCGCTCCGCCAAGAGCGGACCGACTAAGAAGAAGAAAAAGAGTCAAAGAATACTGAAAAATGAGTGATAAAAAAATCTTTCAAAGTAAAATGTACGGATATTTTTTGGAAATGTATCAACGTCTTTTTGACAGAATTTTTCAAATTTCGAAATGGTAATCCTATTGCAATAGGCATAATAATATGTTTAAGGAGTGGATGTTAATTTCATTAATATGATGATGAATAACAACATTGTTTAAATTCATCATAATTATCGCCCGATAGCCGTGTGACCACGCTATTGTGGTTAGGGACTGTCCACAGTTATTATTTTAGTGACTAACTAAACCTTATCGCATTCGGCACGTCATGTGAATGACGTATCGGTAGTATTCTTGTGTTGTTTTGCAACTAAACTATTGTTTGTTGAATTTTTTTCTTCTTAATAGTGGAACTTTCGTCTCTCCCTTTTCAATGGTGGAACTCTCGTTCCTTAATATCCAAATATTAAAAGTCATTCAATATTATGAAAATGGTTGGCTAGTTTCATTTATTTTAAATATGTCGGCACCGGTACAAATACTTTGCGTGGCGCACTTTTAGAAGTATTTGTACAGAGGCACCGCACACCAGTAATATCTACCACTTTAAATCCATTAAAAATCTTGTTAATTATAAACTCGACATTCACTTGCTTACTGACTACTTTAGTTTACACAAAGCTAACGTCACATGTGGTCACGTGATAAAAAAGTCATCGTAAGGAGCTTTTTCGCGGGGAATACATTAAATTTAATTTTAATCGTTTTTAATTCAGAAAATGGATATAAATAATTTATTTTTATTTTTCTGTTACATATTTCGTCCCAATCTTCAAATTAAAACAGATTTTGAAAAATTGGAAAATACCCTATTGTGTGTAACCTAATCTGACACATACACACATCTAAACATCTTTGGTACTAGACTTATTAAATACTAGCTTTTGCCAGCCGGTTCGCCCGCATAGAGGTTTGAAATTATCCAACGGCAACAGCCCACTAGAATCAATTCTATTTTAATGTAAATGTTGACGATCAAAAGTGCCTTTTAAGTGCCTATTCGAAATAAATGCTTTAACTTTGACTTTGACGTGCTACCGGGATAAAAAGTATCCTATTATGAGTTTATCCAGGTTATAAATTATCTGTGTGCCAAATCCGTTCAGCCGTTTTTGCGTGATTGAGTAACAAACATCCTTACATCTACAGGCTTAGCATGACTCTTTCTATTTCTACGAAGAATAGACGGTGCTTTTTCAATACAAAGTGACATTTCGTTTCTCCATTTTTGACATCGCACCGTTGATATCTACAATCTGTCATTTTGTCATTTGTTTCTAACGATCTTTGTCTAAGTCCTTATAAATGTAGACTATTTCAGAAAAATATTTCTTCCCAAACTGTCAAAAATGAAAATCACGCTGACAACAAACTTTCTACTCGACGGCCACAAAGTATATTCAATTACATATATTCAAAATCATGATTCGTTTAGAAGCCATAACTGTGACAATTAATAGAAAAACATAGCTATCTTCTCCTATTGTACATCATTTAGTTAATAGTCATGTCTATTCTTCCGTCGACAAATCGGTGTTCGTGCTAAGCCTGCTGAACATACAAACTTTTACACTGAAGAATAAATCTGACAGTTTGGCATATTTTCTATACAAAAGCTGTCAAACCGGTAAATTTATTCCGTAGATAAAAGTTATGACTATTGAAAAATCATTCCTTTGTAGGATATTTCTGTTTAAATAAACTTAACTATCCTCGAGGCTGTGTATTCTCAAAGTTGGCAATAAATTACGTTGAAAACAGCTTCAAAATACATCTCTACTACAACTACACTACTATACTATACTGGAATGTTGACAAATCCTATACTGCAGCTTAGATTAATTAATAAAACATTTTTTCTTCTCCCATTCCAGCCAACAAGAACTATTCTCGGTTCTAAAAGCCTACTCGGTGCTCAACCCGAAGGTGGGCTACTTCCAAGCGCAGGCGCCGGTGGCTGCCTTCTTGCTGATGCACATGCCGGCAGTGCAGGCCTTCTGGTGTCTCGTCAGCATCAGCGATAAGTACCTCAGCGGGTACTATAATCCGGGACTTGAGGTAAATACCTGATTTAATTCATATTTATTTATTTATACAGGGTTGCAACAACATCGACGAGCAAACTGTAACCATGAATTCAACATATGATTTAGTTATTTTAAAAAAAAATCTGCTGTTTCATAGAAAAGTGCAAAATACCTATGCGGTCAAAATGTATGGAACAGCTTTTTTTTTACAACCGGCGTTACATGTTGCGCAGCGATGTCCTTGCCACTCTATGTAACAATTTCCACATTGCCATATTGCATATTGACTACTTAGGGCGAATTTCACCAATTAAACTGAACACGGTCTGCACATCTAATTCAACATCACAAACATCGGGTTAGAGATCTGTCAGTGTCAACATTCCACACAAGTGGTGGTCAGAATCATGTACTGAATCCATGGTAACGGGTTGTGCGTCGATATCCCTGATACCCCGTGTAACAATGAGGGTGTTCATGAATATTGAAGCCACCAGTGTTGCCAACAGATAAACTAGCTCTCCACCAGATTCAACTTCTAAAACCACCAGAAAACCACTAACAAAAATCGGCCCTACTCCAAAAATCGCTAGAATTTCCACTAAACAAATTTTTGGTCTTTATAAAAGAAAACAATAAGTAGTTTTATTAGTAAAAAATTTTCTTTATTTGACTGGCTTCAAGTTATTGAAAGTACTACTGGTAAAGTAGCAAAATGTAAAATACGTGGAACGGTTTTAAGAAATCACTACGGAGATTTTAAATCTCATGAGATCTGTTTTTTTATTGATTTCTGTTTTTATCCGCGACGACCACGGATACGGTATATTATGCGTTTTGGTTTGCGTTAGGTGTTAGGGTGTGTGTATGTGTGTGTGTCTGTTACCATTTTTCTCGGATACGGCTAGACCGACTTTGATTGTTAATTTATTGGTGAGTTTTACATCTTTGTATCATATATATTACATAGTACTACTGAAAATATTCTACGGGGAATCCCTGCGTATAGTGTATTGTGCGGGACAGTAAAACTAAATACTCTGGAAAATTAAATGAAGTAAAAATAATTATATTTCGTAAAGTTTTAGTGGCTAAGTGGTTGAGTGATAGCATTTTCAGTAATTGAAACTGAATTCTATTAAACCACTAGAAAAAACCACCAGCCACTAAAAGCAATATTTCGCCACTAAAAGGGGGGTCGAAACCACCAGTTTTAGTGGAAAATCCACTAAGTTGGCAACACTGTGAAGCCACCAGTAGGCGTCACTTTGACAAGAGGTCTTTCAGTTCAAAAATGAACTTAAAATATTTGATGTCATTCGTTTCATTCTTTCGTTCATCATTCAGTCCGTAGGCGCTTTGACACTTTTGACAGATGTCCGGACCTGACGTCGCAGCGCTGTCACCTAGTGAACGTCAGTTCAGAACACCCTCATTGCCATATTGTATATTTACTACTTAGGGCGAATTTCGAGGGACGCCTTTGCCCCGCAGTAGCATACAGGCTGGTTAGATTAGGTTAGATTTAAAAGCCAGATAAAGACTGATCGTTTAATTTGCTATCAAATATCATTATGTTAGCTAATGGGAGAAGTTGAACTAAATAATAAAACAGCCAAGCAAATCAATTGACGTGAGATTCGACAACCTATCAAATTGGCTAGGTCATTGTGATAAAATATTATTAAAGTCAGCCAGATGTCAAGTTAATTTATTGCAATTACACCTTAACGAGTTAAATAAATTCATATTGTACACTGACTTATGTAGGTACAGTTGGCCGCATGTCGGTGGTCATCTTGAACTGGCTTTGCGTAATACAGAGATTCAATAGAATAAGAGGTCAGCTTATAGAGCGGGTTAATTGCGTAACACTTAACGTAGGAAAGGATTTAATTTTGACAGTTCAACTATATTCATTGCGTTATGTACGTTGTTGAGCAGTACATTTTTTCGAACATAATATATGAAGCAACTAGCTACTGCCCGCATCGATGTCGGTAGTTAGCCCACGGGAACGTGCTTCCACAGAGTGCTTCAGACACTTAGACATTGATAAATAATGAGGTCACGATTGGCGCTGACGGTTTTTTGTTTTATTCGCTAACATATTACATTATATTTATCTTTAGTAGGTACTGATTATTTATTTATACTGTAACTGCCCGTGACATCACATCGCTCGGGCCCTATCAGAATACCAGCGCTGCGACACTTTTTAAATGTCGCAGCATCATGCTGAGGTAAGAGCCTTTTGGCCTCGTGCAGGACTTTGTTTTTTTTTTACTTCAAAATTTGATTTTTTTATAATTTTTGTACGATTGTGTGCTTAGTTTAGTACCTATGTGACCTTCCTGTGCGAGTCACAATAAATACTTTTTCTTTCTTCTATCTACCGAGATAAAAAAAGCGCATGTTACTCTCGGTTTTTCACT
Source organism: Antitype chi (assembly GCA_947359405.1). Taxonomy (NCBI): domain Eukaryota; kingdom Metazoa; phylum Arthropoda; class Insecta; order Lepidoptera; family Noctuidae; genus Antitype; species Antitype chi. Next base: position 8,034,023 of record OX375828.1, on the reverse strand, counting down.
GGGAAAAACCCGTCATAATCGGTCTAGCCGTTTCGGAGATTAGCCGGAACGAACAGACAGATAAACACATTTATTTTTATTTGTAATAAATTCCGTACTGCGTATTTTCGTACGCATTTAATAAAACGCTGTTATTTTGACAATACAAACAGACACCTCAATTTTATTTATTAAGATGAACAGATGGATTACCAATATCCTTCAAAATAATTCAGATTGTGATTGGATAGTGTGTTACCGCAAATAGGCTGCTGTTTGTTACCACTGACGGCTTACCGTAGTTTGTCGTAGTAAATATTGAATTGCAGTTATTTTTTATCGGGCTTTATTTTCATATCTTCAGTGATAAGAAAGTTTTTTTTTATTGTTTGACTTGCAATGATGTGTTTATTGTATCTAAATACTGCTAATCAACGGACTCGAATGTCTTGCGATACATATGAGATTATATTTGATTGAGTAGGAGGCGTGTTTATTTTTGTGATGCCTGAGATTTTCCTTGTGTACCGGTTTTATCACCTTTGGATAAACTCAAATTCAAAGCATCCGTCTACAAAACACTATCTTTTATAGCTTTAGCTCTGAGCTAATTTTTGCATTACCAACTTTATTTCGATTTGCGTAATGACAACTTAGCATCGAACTTAGCTGTCAATTTTACAAAAAGAACTGTATTTCGATTTCTGTTAAGGTTCTTATTTCAAAAACAGCCTTGATGGTTTAAACAATTCCCAGTTTAGTAATAAGACCGAGATTGTTTTTCTCAAACTTGATTAACATAAGTACCTCACTTTGACTCTATGACTCGAGTCAGCGTCGCAGACGAATGTGAACATTATACGAATAAGAATGAAATAATGAGCGTGCATCAGAAATGTGTGGACATATTGAAGGGTCCAACATTCAAACTCAACAACTTTCTCCATGGGACCAATATTGAAATCGCGAAAAAATTATCAGCTGTCCCATACACCCGGATCCAGTATGTATTGAAGTTTTGTGTTACACAGCAAAGAACATCGCCCATCTCCCATACATCGTGGGGCCCACAATTTAATGAACTGTACAAGGTCCAAGTCAGAGTGTGATCTGTGGATCATGCTCAGGTGCTGAAATCAGTATGTAAACTGTGCTATATAACTTACCACATATCCTTCAGGTCCTCCAACGCGACGGCGACATCCTCCACGCTCTTCTCCGCCGCACAGCACCTGCCGTACATCGGCATCTCGTGAAGCACAAGGTGGAGCCAGTCCTGTACGCCACGGAGTGGTTCCTGTGCGCTCTCACGCGCACCCTGCCGTGGGACAGCCTGCTGAGGGTGTGGGACTGCTTCCTTTGTGAAGGAGTGAAGGTATGTACTCACAACTGTTACATCTTGTGAAGCACAAGGTGTAGTATGAATTATTTCCTCATCAGCCTACAGCAGTCCACTGCTGGACATAGGTCTCTCCAATTGCACGCCATTCAGCTCGATTCTCGGCAACTCTCATCCAGATGCTACCAGCCACCCGGCGAAGATCATCGCTCCGCCTAGCCTAAGGGCGTTCTACCGATTCGCGGTCTCCTCTCAAGAACACGTCTACCCCATCGGTCATCGGTTCTACAGCTAATGTGGTCGGTCCATTGCCACTCATCGTCAGCTTGCCTATTCTGTGAGCTATGTAGACAACTTTGGTTCTTTGGCTGGATCACCTCATTCCGGATCCTATCCCTCAGAGAGCCTCCAAGCATAGCTCGTTCCATAGCTCGCTGAGCGACCTAGAATGTATGGACCAGCCGTACCGTGACTGTCCACGTTTCGGCTCCGTAGTCCATAACAGGCAGGACGCATGAATTACATAAATTAATTAAATTGAGGGCATATTCTATGCCTAGGTGCCTCGCTAGTGACCAAGGGCGAATTTCGCCAATGAAACTGAACCCGAACATCACATCCAAGCCGCGTTCAAGAGCTACCATTGTTAATATTCCACAACAATGATCACTTGAATTGTTAAATTAATGTGGTGCTGTTCCAGAAACGACGGTACGCTTAACATCGTGTGTCGTTGTCTGCACGTTGCAGGAACTGATCGACGTTCCTGAAAGCGTCAAACTGGCGCTACTACCTAATTCAAGAAGCAATTTAGATTGGCCTCGATACGCTAAGGAGTGATTCTAACCTGACTCTCTTATCTTCCAGGTTCTATTCAAAGCCGCGCTAGTAATCCTCTCTTATCTTCCAGGTTCTATTCAAAGCCGCGCTAGTAATCCTAGCGGGCGCACTAGGACCCGCTAAAGTCCGCAAGCGAGCGTGCGGTCTGTGCGAGACTTTAGAGGTCCTGCGCCACCCCCCAGAGGGCATCCTAGGAGAGGACTACCTGATGTACCACATGACAAGGCTCAACCTGACGGAGGAAGACTTCGAGTTTGAGCACCAGAGGCAGACCGCGAGGCGGCGGGCTATGCCTAACAGAAGGTGAATATGTGGTTTTAATTTTTGTCTGAATAAATGTGGGGCGTTTGATTTACAACTTCCGGCGCTAAGCTGAAGGTGCACGCTTTTATTTACGCATTTATTTAGGGTTTGCCTAGTGTTAGTGATAACGAGCATTAGTGTCTTATGTGCTAAGTTTTAAGGTTCAATTTACGTATTTGGCATACTGCAGTGAAAAAGATATGACATAAACGAAAAAAAAGGTCTCGTTGGTCTAGTGGTTGGAAGCGCTACTGCCGTGCATGTCCTGGGTTGGATTTCCAGGACGAGCAAAGTCGATTAGTCATTATTGAATAATTTGTAGTTATATTTAAATCGAATATTTTCATTTCGATCGATAGTAACAAATGAACAGTGATAGGAATAGGTAGTGCCTATTTGCCTAAACTTCGAAAAACAGAGACAAGAAACGGAGACTTCCTTAGGACTAAATTTTTTCCGAGACATCTGTCCCGAAATTTCGAGACAACACATAAATACATTTAAAAAAAATGTTATTTCGAATAAGTACCTAATTCGTCTATATTTACCTAAAGTTTTCTTAGCAATGTTTGATGCATCAAGTTCTTTATCAAAACCGAACAGTTAGTAGTTCAGTATTAAAACTGATTGTCCTAAATGCTTCAAATATTAATTTGTAAACTTCAAAGGTTAATTTGTACTTTGATTTGAGTAAAAATTGCATCCCTCAACGTCAGTAAAATAAATATGACATAGATATTTAAAGATAGATAAACATAAATTTATTTTGTTTCTTAAATCTTTCCTTCTGTACATTTTGTTTCATGGTTTCCAATTACGTCATATTTTAAAATAATATAGATATACATATATTTGTTACAACAATATTCTATGTGTTTTATTTTTCCTTTAGAGCCCATTAATTATTTAATGAACCTAGAGCGATATCGACCGGCGATTTTTGAGCATTTTTTCTTTAGTTTTTTTTTTGCATAGAAATCTCCTAAAAATCGCCAGACAATATCGGTGGTGTGAAAGGACCCTTACGTTTTTTTTTTAACTAGTTAATGCCCGCGGCTTATCCCGCGTGTACTATTGTTTTTGTATCCCATGGGAACTATACTTTTTTTTAATAGGAAGTAGCATATGTGCTATTCCACACCTTAATCTATATCACTACCAAAATCAGCATTTTCAGTGGAATTGAGTAATGGACATCCATACAAACTATCACATTTATAGACAAACTTTAGATAAATATAGACGAATTACTTATTCCAAATAACACATTTTTTTAAATGTATTTAAGTGTTGTCTCGAAATTTCGAGACAGATGTGCCGGAAATAATTTAGTCCTAAGGAAGTCTCCGTTTCTTGTCTCTGTTCTTCGAAGTTTAGGCAAATAGGCACTACCTATTCCTATCACTGCAAATGAAAAAAGAAATAATGCAAACAAATTCTACGAAATTATGATTCCATTTTAAATTATGATTTCCTCATTCCAGTGGCAGCTGATTCAGCGACTGTTCCTACAAGCGTTATTCCAAGAATAACGCCAGGGATCTGTTCAATACTCTGTAAGTAGAGTGCAACTGACTATAAGACAGTAAGACAGTAGGTACGCCAGTACAGTGTACCAGTGCTTTGTGATAGTGAGCGTAAACGACGCACGACCAATCCGACGACTGAGTGGGTTATGGTAGAGTAAGTGGCTTTCTTCTCGTCTTGTATCATAATATTTAGGTGTATTTGTTCGGCAGTTCTCGAGAAATGTTGTACAGACATTGCTACGAGATATGGGATTTGTGTCTGTAAAAATTCGCACAATCATAATGCCTTGATTCGTCGAAACTTGGCCAATCGTGTGCAAATCTTGTATGATCAAAATAAGAATACGATTGTATTCGTTCTAACTTCACTTGGTAGAGCAAAATTTTACGTCATCTGAACTGAAGTTAGTTTGACAGCTGTCATTCCTATCCCTATTTTGCTTGCATAAAATATGTATGGTCACCAAAATAGATAAGTTACCAGGGTCGTCGGATATAGTTGATATTTACTAATAATTTGATGGATATTTTCGAATAAAATTTAAATTAATCAATAGATTTGAATTCGAGAACATCCATCGGTTTCATACAAAACTTAACTATATCCGAAAACCCTAGTTAATTATGTCTTTTGGTGACTGTACAAAAAACACAAAGCTCATATTTCCTAGCGATTATAATAACAAAAAATGGTAATTTTTCAAGATTTTCATCATAATTATCATGAATGTATCTCATTTGATAATTTATTGATGATTGAATTGTTAAAATGTGTGTCTTGCTAGTTCAATATGACTGGAAGTAGTGAAGTTATGAATGTAGGTATTTGTGAAGTAATACGCTAGTTAAGGTAGTCATTGACGAGGTTGCAATAAGGCTGCGTGTAAATGTATAGATATCTAAGTATTTAAAATATAAATGGCTGAATTTTAATTCACTGGTAATCTTTATAGGGTGAAAGTACTCCTAAATCTATACTCTATACAGGAAATATTTGATTGTTTGTTTGCATTGAATAGGCTCCGAAACTACTGAACCGATTTGAAAAATTCTTTCACTATTGGGAAGCTACACTATCTCCGGGTGACATAGGCTATATTATATTTAAAAAAAAAAATAGAGATCCTCACTAAAACTCCAATAATGCTTTACCAATATCTATTGTTTCAAACAAAAAAGGTACCTATAACAATTATGTGTTTTCGTTAATTCAGAGTTGGCCCCCATAGTAAAAGTGGTTCTTATTGAAGAGAAGTAACATTCATATAAAATTGTCAATGAATTAAAAGATTTAAAAGTCAGCCTGTGTACGTTTGGGTACTGAATTTTCTTAGTAACAATGTATATATTATATAGCATTTATATACAATGGACATAATATTTGCAAACCAAATTCAGTCACTTATTGTAAAGAAAGTAAAAATTGTTCATAACACGTGCATACTAAAAGATAATTAATTCACACGCGCGCGCCCGCGCGCACTTACGCGCACACACACACGCACACACAAAGACATGTACATTTTACTGACTGTTTATTGATAGCTATTAGTGATATGTATGCTGACATTTTAGATGTCTTGAGAACGTATCTTATGAAAATATTATAATGTAAGTACCTAAATAATATTAAGAAAATTCGGTACGAAACTGCGTTGTATATTTTTCTTTGTATTGATAAATGTCATACATAATTTGTAATATAAATTATTATTTTGGAAATGTTTTTGTATATCTTAAAATAGTGCTTAAATCTCTCCATCCATTGGCATAATTATTCAGCTGACTCACAAAAGCTATTGCTATCGCTTACTGGCACATAAAAAAAGAAAGAGATGGGAGATTAGAGCTGTCAAATTAGATTGACTTAAACGTGCATACAAGTTTAGACACACGACGTTTCGCTGATATTTTATTTCTGATTTAGAATCACATTGATCTTTATTTGTATAGCAATAAGGTTGATAATGGGTTGCTGTCAGGGGTTAAATAACTGTGGAAGGACTTAAAAAAATAAGCCGCTTAAAAATACGTTACGTTACGTTAAATTTAGCATACAATAATGTAATTGTGACAGCTCTAAACTGTCCCTATCTCATTCTCACCCTGTATGCTAAAAAAAGATAGCAATAATCTTAGTTCAGCGGAGACTGAATATTCTATTTGGAGTCTATAAGCACTATTACTATTATTCCTTTTTTCTCGCGATATTTAACATAACTTATTGCATTATTTTCTATAAATTATTATTCATTATTTCCTAGGACAAAACGTTCAAACACTTAGCCAAATAATTGAAGTACTTTCTATATCATGCATATCTAGTGTATTGTATTATAAAATTAGCGTTAAGTTTTTAACCGATTTCCAAAAAGGAGAAGGTTATGTAACTATGTAATTATCCGATTTTGTTCTCGAATCTACTTATCACTTTGTATATTTAGCGCATTTTTCGGTGTATATTATAATTTATTCATTTATGAAATACTTCCTCTTTTTGTCTTCTTCTGCCAATACTGGCGGATAAGGCAGCGGTGGTACTACTTATCGGGTAGGCGGAGAGTCTGTTCGCAAAACCTATCACACAAGAAAAATAAACTCATACCATACCTAGTCAAAATATTAATTCCCGTTTTCACTACATAAAAGCGCGCTGTTGAATTTTCAATATTCGGCGCTTAGTCGACCATTGAAAATCTAACAGCACGCTTTCAATTAAATATCAACCCCCCCCCCCTTATTTTTCCTTGAAACGGGTTAAGGGTTGTTGTCAGAAGAGATGAAAAAGAACTTCCCTGATAATAATTTCCCTATTTATAAAAGTTTTTACCGCGCCTAATCCTCTTATTTGAATTCTTGCTATATTTTTTTCACCTTTAGAATGTCTTCAAACTCCGAAAAGTCAAGTTGCACCGACGCCAAATATATTAGAAATAGGGCTAGAGAATGACGATAAAACGTCCTAACAATGTTTTCCCAAAGGGATATAAAGTCATCCTACTTACAATATGGCCGATGAACCATGGCCGGTCCGAACTGCGCAATAACATTCTTTAGGAACCAATTTGCCGGTTAACTACAGATCTCCTAACTGACACATTTTTACCAACTGCTTCTTTTAACTAATTCTCCGCTTAAACATTCTATCTCACATAATAGAAAAATCCCCTATATAGCATTATTAATACGGTAAATATTTATATTTCATATCATGTACATTTTTTCTTTACTCATATTTGTATTCTCATCCAAACAAGGTTTTTTGTGCTTGCTGCAAACTTTTGGTATATTAAATTAGGAGATCTTGATGGTTAGCCGTCGAAATGTTGACATGTGGCCAGTGTGAGTGAGAAAACATGCGTAAAAGGTCAGCAAGCCTATGTTTAGGCCATATTGTACAGTCAGCGTCAAAAATATCGGGACGAACAGACTGTTCAAAATGATCTCAACAACTAAGAAAATTAAAATTTATCCCAATTGGATAAAGTTCTCGTCAGAATGACAGTTGTCGTTTACTGTCTTCATTCTGAAACATTCCTTGTGTCATTGAGTTAATATTTAATTTTCATAGTTGTTTAGATCATTTTGAGCAGTCTGTTCGTCCCGATATTATTGACGCTGACTGTACAGTAACCAATCTGCTTATTATTTTCCCTACTTTGTTGGGCTCGCCTTTCCATCTAACCGGATACAACTGCTAATGACTGCCTATCTGGCCTCATCATCATCATCATCATTTCAGCAGAAAGACGTCCGCTGCTGGACATAGGCCTCCCCAAAAAGTGGGGTTTTGCCATAATCGCCATGCTTGGCAGGCGGGTTGGCAATCGCAGTATGGTGGTAAAATGCATAGAGAACGCTGCTGCCCATTCTCTGGTAAGTCCCATAGTCGCCTTCTACGACACCCATGGGAAGAAATGGGATGGTGCTATTCTTTTACGTCCGGCACGACACGGAACTTTACGTCCGGCACGACACGGAACTGGCCTCCACAACCCACTAACTGGGTAAATCCCTCCCCCCCCTCGATAAGTCTGGTTGTCAGACTACCCCTAACGAATGTCAAAGATGTACAAATAATAGCTGGGACCAACGGTTTAACTTGGTTTCCGAGTCACGGGAGTCTCGATATGTTTAGGATGGTCACCCATCCATGAACTGACCCCGGCAGGCGTAGCTTAACTTTCGATGGGCCCTGGACTTACATACAGTATTTTGAATCTGCCTCATACCTTCATTCGAAGGACTTCTTGAACTACGTTCGTGAGTTGAAGCTGTAGTTAGTTTTCTTTAAAACTTATGATATCTTATTTATTTTTTGTTTTAAAAAATATAAAAAAGTATTGCAGCTTTTTTGCTCACGACTGTGACTGGGGGCTGAATGAAGAAAATAATAACTAAGAATTAAATGATTCATTTATCAATTATCACTGAATTCTTAGTTATTATTTCCTTTCCTCGTTCTCATGAGGCGAGTCTAGTTGATCAAGTAAAAGTTAGCACCGAATAGGGAACAAAGTTTATCTTCTTTTGCTGAAAGCGTGTTCAGAGAATACGAGCTACGATGTTAATTCAATTTGCAAACGAATTCGATTTGACCAATTATACGTCATCATCGGTGTTTTGAAAATGGTGGTATACAGGGTAGCCTTGAGATGGACGCGCAAACTGTAACCATGAATTCGGCACATAATTCTAGACCCTCTAGCAGAAAAATGTTTCGTCGGTTTTCAAAATAAAATCGGCTATTTATTTCACATGAAATGTATTGAATAGCAAAGTCAAAGCATTTATTTCAAATAGGCACTTAAAAGGCACTTTTGAACGTCAACATTTACATTAAAATAGAATTGATTCTAGTCGCCCCTTCCAAAATGTAGTTTCGTATGGAGAAGAATGGGCAAGAAACTCCACCGTTACTCTTTTAAAATGTTTCAAGTACAATATTTAACATAGTACATTCACTATATGATTATGTGTGAAAACGATGCACCCAGAATAAAATTACCATACCAAAATAGGTAAACAGAATCAAATTGAAGCAATACAGATAATTTAATTCTGTGATAGATACATGGTGTTCACACATTTACAAAGCAATTTATTAAACCGTAAAAAAAATCAACTGCGCGGCGTTCACATTCATGTTCTAAATCTATGGTAACAGTTTGAGCTTCAATGTCTCTGCCACCTTGTAATAGTGTAGATATATCACTGTTATTTGTAATAAAAACATAAAACAGTAACCATTATAATTGATTGCCAAAGATTATTAAACCTTTGCAGACAGAATCAGACACTTCAACCACCCCAGTCACATATTTAGTAGTAGAGCGAATGTAACTAGAATAAGAGGAGAACTGTATATTATAAATTGTAAAGTTAATACAAAAAATAATTCATAATACATTGTGATAAGATCCGTAATTATTACAATTACATATCTATTATTGAAAATGTAAAAAAAAAACAAAAAAAAAATTGTTTATGAAGTACAATACGATTTTGATAAATTGCCATGTATTGAAATGTAGTAGACAAAGTATTTCTATTCCTTTATTGTATGGAAAATCAATGTGTATTCTTTTCCAAGATGTTATTTGAAAATTTCTTCCAAAGTCTTCAATATAATAATGTTCTATGTGTTGTAGTTGTCAACCAAACTGTCTTTGAAATAATGCAATAAATTCATTATGTACGGTCACCAAAAGAGATATGTAACCATGGTCATCGGATATACCTATACTCCGTTTGCAATAAGATTACTCATTTAAATAAACCTTTTTTACAGTCCGTTCAACTGATTTTGACCTCTATTGTGTTGTAAGCATGATAAATGGCATCAGCAGTAAACAGTTGGTATTGTAACCACTTTTTTGCCTTTAATGCCATTTTTATGCCGAAGGAATAGCAGTCAAAATCAGTTGAACGGACTGTAAAAAAGGTTTGTTTAAATGTATAATCTTATTTCAAATGAAATATAATTGAAGTTTAGTAAAAAACGGATGGACGGATGAATGAATAGATTTTTTTACTCAATTTTAATTTATTTAATAGAAAACAAACAGTTAATTTATGAAATTAAATTTCATTCTAAAAAATCCATCGGGTTTCTTACTAAACTTCGATCGCGGTAATGCGTTCAAATAATAACGTATGTACCCACATTCTAACATTCCCACTAGTCTTCTCTTCCACCCATATGTACAGACGCCAGCACATCAACTACCCCAAACTGTCAAACTTTCTCAATTGAACATGAACCTTATTTTTATATAATAAAGTTCAAAATCTATCAAAGAAATTTGACAGATTGGGGTAGCTTGATGTGCTGGCGTCTGTCAGGTACAACAGCGACGATACTAAAAGATCCATATTTTTTAACTTCTATCAACAAGATATTTAATAAAACTCATAATTTACTACTCATTTTGTTTCATAGACAATAAACTGTCACTGTAAAAATCTTATAGGAAAAAGGTTCTATTTATAAAGTATTTTTTTTAAATAAATAGGGCTATGGCAAAATATGCTTTGGTCATTGTAGGCTCGAAAAAGTCAGTTTTACTAGAAGACAAGTTCCCGTAATTTAAAAACGTTCAAAATCAATGTCAAAAACTTGTCAATAATGAAATGATAAATCAAAGTGATCTCTATTGTCGTTACAATAAAGTTGCTTTCGGTTGCTGCTACTAACAAGCCTGGAAATATTACAGTGATCTTTATTCTCGTTGCAATAAGGTTGCTGTTGGGTTACTGCTGAAAAAGGTGAAATAACTGTGGACAGCACCCTAATTGCGTAACACGCGATTAATCATAATCGGTTTCATTTTGACAGTTAAACAGTATTCATTGCGTTATTTACGTTATTGAGCAGACACATTTTTTGAATATATGAAGCAATGGTTTAGCTATCTGTTTCAAAACGAAACAGTTTATTATTAATCGTGTGTTACGCAATTAGGGTTCAGATTGTAGTTTCGACTGAAATTTGAATTCTGAAAATACGGGATGTCTGGTATTCTCAGCAATACATGAGCATATTTTGCCTTAACCTTAACTAATATATTTAGTTGTAACACTATTACCTGTACTTTCTTATGAAAAAAATCCCATAACAATCAAATTGATTTAGATCTATGTGTTTGTAACAACTCTACAACTCGACTGCCTGTTACCAATGTAATGTTTGAATTAAGTAAACAAATATCGAATGTAGGCTATGATTTAGTTGATAAGTTTGCGCACATGCGTCACAATGGTGCATAATGTTTTATTTCGTTTATTCTATTTATGTCTCAACGACTTAGTAACTGGACTGGCGAATGACAAGTGGTCACGTAAGTGAGTCAAAAGTAAAGTTTCAGTTTGCTTGAATGATGAATGAATGAAATGAATCATAGATATTCGCTAGAGCGAGAAGTCCGCTCACAGGCATAGCGAACGTGTGGATATACTTCTCCGTCTAGCGTATGACAACTCTAAGCAGCAGAAAGAGATAGCAGACAAATGCGTGTGTGTAAGCATCGTACCAACGGCCGAGATTTTATCGAGCACTGGAATTCAACGCAATGCTTAACGCCGAAAGTTGAAAATCCAAGAGTATATTTTTGCCGCATTGTGATACACTCTGTTGGAATCTCAATGTTCGGCTTAACACTTAGAGTTGAAATTCCAGTGCAATTTTACCCTGGTACACCGTTTCTAGGCTTTCCACTCTTTTCTTTGGCACAATGATTCCATTGATTGTTATTATTAAAAATGTCTGTTACTAAGTCGTAACATTCAAGTATTGCTTAGTATTATAGTCAAGAGCTTGAATCTTTGTAGTTTGAGTGATCACATATATGAAGATTAAATGGTTGGAGTATGTGTAAAACTTGATAGTTTTTTTTAAAATCAAGTGAAAACTGGTACTTTTAAATGACGTAGTATGAATCCGATATAAGATTGGGTTCAAATAATTAGTCCTATGTTGATCTATAGTCTGTGTGGAAATTAAACAAACGGTTTTAAGCCTACATACCGAATGAAAAATGTCATATCGTACATCTTTGAATTTCAAAGATGTACGATATGACATTTTTAAGGAAATTTTTAAGGATTTTATACAATTTCTTAATTTAAGAAATTGTATAAAATCCTTAAAAATTTAAAGTGATGTAATAATTTGGGTGTTGTGTGTGTGATTTTTTTTTGTTTATTTTCAATTGAAATGTTTTATTCAACGTTATATTTGCGTAGATCGTAATATTTTATTTGTTGTTATTACTAGTTTCGACATTATTTAGGATCATTTAGATTGTACCGTGATCTTTGAAAAATGCCTGCTTATAATTAAAAGTGCGAGACTACATTTTTCCAAAAACTCTTTTACAAGTTCTTCATAAAGATCTGCGAAAACAGCAGATCTGAGGCTGCAAAAATTTTATAACGATTTATCCACATTAAGAATTAAGACTAGGCATATCATATTAGAAAATGCCTACTAATTAGCCATTTGTTTTGACTAACTTACTGCAAAATTTGTGAGTAATTTGATGCAGTAGGTGAGAAAGTCAGTTGAATACATTTCATAAAATCTTAGAGACGCACGCTGCAATTTTCCTTGTAATAATATTTTATCTTGCAAATCTTAGTGTGCCAAAGTAGTCTCGTACAAAACGCAAATAGGTATTTCGCACAGCACAAATCTATGTAGATAACTACTGTAGTAATCATCATAGTATTGTACAAAATGGTGTGCTCTTGAAATGTTCCATGATCCATCACACATTCCGTTTCGCAGACTGTTAAGGTATAAAATAAATACTTGAATGTCATGAGTATTTTTGTACAGTGGCCGAGAGTTTCATATCGCTGCAATATTCAAGTTGTAAATAAATTAATAAATATTTAATATAAAATATTTGCTTGTCTTTTATTTTTATTCATCACGAAGTTTAACTATTATCGTGGACTTTTGACATATATAGACTTACTCTGTACTTTTATCCCAGAAATATGCTTGGTTCATAAGGGATGAGACATAAAAACCTGACAACTGCGAGCTGAACTCGGTTCCGTACGTCGAATATGTTACCCACCAAAAATATTTAATGTAAAGTTAGTAGTCCTTCGTTTCCTGTGTACCCTTGGCTGTTCCCTTGACAGTAAAGTGGAAGATCAATTTTAACCGTTGTACCGGTGGCCGTGACACCCGATCAAGAACTAAAAAAGATTTCGAGTTTAAAAGTTTGATTTTGCCAGCGTATTACCTACATAACTATAATCCTTAATTCCACTGGTCACGTGCGGTGCAGTTAAGGCGGTGATTTCTTGAAAACGCTCAAAAAGGTGGTTTTTTTAAACAAGTGTATCTCTTTAACCGTAAATAATTTTGAAAGCAAAAAATATATGGTATTTTCAAGTCTGTTTTTCATAAAGTGATCGAACTCAAAACATAATTAAACATCCTTTATTGCATCAAAAAAATCATCAGTCACCTCTAAATTATCTTTAAAACAAGTTTATCCCTTCAATAACAAATAGGTATAATAATAATTAAAAATATAACATAAAATTCCAAACTGCATCCAGTGATAGTTTATATATTAATAAATAGTATATCTAATTTTAAACGATTTTATTTGCATTTTTACGACAATGATTGCTCATTTATTACAACAGATTTTAACCCGTATCGGATTGCAATAAGAACAATTATCGCTCATAACGACAATATCTAAAGTTACCAGGGCCTTCACGGTGCGGCAGGACATGCTTTATTCAATCTCTCTCTCTCTCTCTCTCTCTATATATATATATATCTCTCTCTCTCTCTCTCTCTCTCTCTCTCTCTCTCTCTCTCTCAATACTCAATACTCAATTCTTTATTGCATTCCATATGTAATTAAAAGATGGAATTAACAGTGGGAACAATATGGACCCTGTCGGGCACAGCAAAATTAGGAGAGAGGAAGAGGGCTACGTGCAAATTCAAGCAATTCAATTCATTATTATTTTTAATTATTAAATGTACAATTGGGTGTATAGTTCTTATCTATGTGTATGTATAATTACGTACAGGTATATAAGTAGTTATGTATATGATGAGGAGTGAGTATATAGGTATAGTATATTTTTGTAATTTTAATTTTAGGTATTGCGTATGAATACTAGGTAATTAATTATTATTATTTGTTATTATTTATTATTTACATTATTATTAGTTTAAGTTGTTATTTATGTAATCCTATTTTCACATTTATATGTATTTGATTTTCTATATTCCGTATTGTATATATTTTATAATGTTTGGTAAATTATAGAGAGAATAATTTTATATTCCAATCGATTTGTCATCTAAAAACTCTTTTACTGAGTAGTATGTCTTGGATTCTAAAAATTGTTTCAATTTATTAATAAATACATTTGTTTTCTTAACTTCTCTGATGTCATTTGGCAAATTGTTGTACATTTTAATGGACATAACTAAAGGTCCGGTTGAGTGCATTTTGAGTCGGGATTGAGGTATGTTTATTTTGTTTTTGTTATGACGAAAGGTGTATTTTGTTTGTGTTTCTTCGCAAGTGGTGTAGAACTCTGGGTGTTTTCTGACAAATTTACATAATTCCAAGATGTACAAGCAGGGAAGTGTGAGTATTTTGTGTTTTCGGAAGTGCGGTTGGCAACTATCTGTTTGTCCTATGTTGGTTATTATTCTAATTAATTTCTTTTGTAAAATAAATATGGTTTGTGAATCGGTACTGTTACCCCACAGCATCACCCCATAGCTGAGCCATGCCTGGGCATATGCGTAGTAAGTAACAAGTGCAGTTTGCTGGTTGGTAGTTTTTTTGATTTCGCGTAGGGCATACGAAAAAGTTGATAGCTTTGCTCTTATTTTCTGTATATGGGATTTCCAATTTATGTGGGTATCTATAGACAAACCGAGGAGAGTGAATTCGTTTACTTGTTCCAGTTTTGTATTATTAAAAATGAAATTTAGTTTTAATGGAGATTTTTGATGCGGATGAAAAGTAATTAATTTTGTTTTGGTGAAATTAATTTCTAAATTATGGTTATCCATCCAGTTTACAGCTGTAGTTAGAAGGGAGTTTAATTTGGCGTTTATATTGTCATCTTTCTGGCATGAGGTGAGCAGAGAGATATCGTCCGCAAATAGAACACATGGTCCGTTTATAATTTTAGGAAGGTCATTTACATAGATAAGGAATAAAAGGCAGCCCACCACACTCCCTTGGGGAATTGACGCTCTCTCTCTCTCTCTCTCAATCTTTCAATCTCTGCTAACCTAAAGGAAATCAATGACCAAGTAACAGCTTTTAAGGATTCCATGAATTTCCTAAGTGGCGAATTTGACAAATTAAAGCATTATAACGTTATTTATCGTAATGAAATTAACCAAATGAGGAAGGATAATGAATTATTACACTATGAACTGTCCGAGATTAAGGGAAAATTCGTTCAAATTGATCAACTGTCGCGGGCCTCCAACATTGAAATACACTGTGTCCCGGAACATAAATCGGAAAATGTAGTAAATATCGTTAAACAAATTGGCCGAACGGTAAGCGTGTCGATTAATGACAATGATATACATTACTGTGCAAGAATTGCGAAATTGAATCCAGACAGTTCCCGTCCACGGTCCATACTAACTACTGGCGGCAAGTACTGTCAGCGACTAGTACTGGCAGCAACTACTGGCGGCCAGTCTGGTGCTAGAGGCAAGTACTGGAACTTCGTTCCATCCGGGTGTCCCTTGACACCTCTCAAGTTTTTTTATCCCTGTAGTACGTTCCCGAGGGATAGTTTTCGAAATTTCAACGTTCACGCAGGCGAAGCCGCTGCTGGCAAAAGTTAGTTAAATACATACAACATACATAATGGTACTTTACGCTACGATACAACAACCGGCGCGGCGGCAGCAGCACCCACACTCGGACTTTATACAAAGGCTAATCCAATAAAGGCAACCTTTGTCTCAAAAATCGTGACTAATAACTTTTAGTCGTTATAAAACATTGTTAAAATTTTCGGCCGAGCTTATACATATAGTAGCGCCGGTAACGAAACCATAGCGATTTATAATTCGACGCCAACACCATCTATCGAGCCAGGTGGTAAACTTTTGTTACAAACATTTTTCATCTTTTATTTACGTCTTGTTAGTCACTTGTCACGCGTTGCACTTAGTGATATTAATCTACAATGTAATTATTCAATAATAATTATTCTATCATTAATTTATTTATTTTACTATCATTCTGATTTTACCATTAGATTCGATCTTCAGGTGATATCAGGTGTAAAAATACCCACAAAGAAACCGAAAGTTATTTAATTGTCGCGCCACTCACTATGATAATTATTTTTTTAAATAAAAGAATCTGGAAGCCGTCTGCTATGTACGGAGATATTGTATAAATCAAAGTTCTAACTTTTTTGACGGGTTATCAAGTTATCACTTCGACGCCGACGCGACGGCATGCGGCAGTACGTTTGCGTGAGTTACATTACGCATTACCGTAAACAGCGAATATTCAAATCTATATATAAATAAATAAAAAGAAAAGTCCTGACTGACTGACTGACTCATCAACGCCCAGCCCAAACCCTTGGACCTAGAAGCTGCAACTTTGCACAAAGGTTCCCTTTATAATGTAGACAAGGAATAAGGAAGGATTTTTCGAAATTCAACCCCTAAAGGAGTTAAATAGGGGATGAAAGTTCCACGCGGGCGAAGCCGCTGGCAACAGCTAGTCAAAAATAAAAATCGTTTCCCAGCAATAACTTATTTTTGCACGAAGATTTACCTATACTGTGTTGGAAATGGACTAGAATGCAGATTCGCTCAGCGAGGGCAACGTAGTCAAAACGTCAGTGTTTTAAAAGCGTCAGGTTCCTGCCCGTAAACATGCACATGTATATCCTGGCATGTACAGGCACCATAATTTACATAAATAAATATTTTAGAATAAAATATCTAAATTATGGTGAAAGCCGCATCAAACTCCATAGTGTATTGTTACAAGATCTAAGCAGTCACACAGACAGACACAAAAAGCAAATGTATTTATCCTTATTCTTATTCGTAAGTAAAAGGGTATTTGCGTAATACTTACACTGTCAGTGGGAATCGCATTCATTTTGACAGTTCCACAGCATTCATGGCGTTGTTTACGTCGCTAAGCAGACAATTTTTTCGAACATAAGAAAGAATGGATTAGCAATAACTCTCAAAATTATTCAGATTCTGAACTATGCAATTAGGGTGCAGGTTCTTTTATTATTTATTAAAAATTAACACCCTGACAGCTATAATGCGCCAATGCGATGTTAGTACTATAAACAAACAGTTCCAAAAATCAACTTTGCCTCTAAATATTTTCAATGCACTTCAGTGCTACTACTGAAACTCTGTCTCATTACCAGAGATCGGATATTCGGATGCATATTACGTAACGATATGTTTTAGATATGAAAGTATGGAAGCGGCTTTATAAATTATTTGTAATATTCATTAAAAACCCCGGGATTCTTGATTGCATAACTATGCAGATGTGTATTAATTTAAAATTAATGTTTAAACCGATACAAATATGTATATGTACTGGATGGAGGAGGGGTGGTTAAATAAACAAAATACTTACCTAAATTAAGACTTTCGATACAAAAGCGCATTCCATGTTGGCCAACATCTCAACTTTAGGTGAATATGCATCCGAATAACCGATCTCTGCTCATTACACACAGAATACGATTTTAACCAGTTCGCAAACTGTAACAATGAATTCAGCATATCATTCTAGAACACCAGCGTAGAAATTTTACGTCATTTATACAAAAAAGAATCAGCTGTTCCATACATTTTAGTCGCGTAGGTATTGCATTTTTCTATGTAACAGCTGATTTTTTTTGTAGGTATAACTGACGAAACATTTCTACCCTAGGGGGCTAGAATGATATGCTGAATTCATGGCTACAGTTTGCGCATTGGTTAAAAATGTACCCTCTAAATGAAATAATCGACCAGGAGTCATTTAGGTATTACCTATAATAGGTACCTACACATAATATCTATTTGTCATCTATCTACGTACCTACCTCCCTAAGTATTATAATTTCATTGCACCATTTTGTACATCATTTATTTAAGGCCCATAGTATCCTCATCTCCCGTTTGTATGCTAAAGCACGACTGCCGCCCGCGCCCACGCAGGGCCCCTCTGAGCCTTTATCTCAAAATGGGGATATTCCTTTGATTAATTTACAATTGTGCTTCGGCGATTCTGTGGTACCTCTAACTATCTATTTTTCAGTATATTTTTTTTTCCAAATAACGAAGCCGTTTCACTATATAACTATCACTTTTTTTTCTTGACTTACCTACTGTTCTTTTAGGTAATTTAGGTAAGTATCACATTTCATAATTCATTGAATAATACCTACACAATGAGCAGTGACCTTAGGGCCCTACAAGGGGCCCCTGTTTATTATGTTACAACTAACGTAGGTAGGTACCTACCTAACTGATTTTTACCATTCAGTTGTTTTTTTTTTATATGCCTACTGTACAATGGTACTAATTATTGATATAGTATATACTCGTACTATCGTGATTTCATGCAGTAGGTAGGTACTGTACTTTAAAAAAGTTAAGTACTGCTTAGAAAGTGTGTAACATAATATCTTGTATGCATGATACGTATTACCGTGAACTAAAAAGTTATCTAGGCCAGGTCATGGCCTACCCATGACTAAAATTTCATCGAAATCCTTTCAGCTTTTTTAGCGCGAAACCGTAACAAATGAATAAACAAACTCACTTTCACATTGATAATCCTTTGTTTTATAATCTGAGTTGAAAATATTATAAATAGTTAGGATAATTATGTGTTTTTTCACCATTGAAAAACTAGACGTAAATTATTTATATATATGAGACCAATGGGAATAAGCAAAGACAGTAAATATATATATAATTATGTAGGTAGGTATAAGGGAATAAGAAATAAAATAAAATACGTATTCCCGTTCGTCCCACCAATGGGACGACGGCAATGGGGCGAATACACGACACTCTTTGGGCTCCCCGATGTTTTATCAAGTCCTAGAAACGGTTCGAAGCAGGAGGTCTACTCTCTAAGTCCGTCAACGAATATACGGGCCCATCCGAAAGTAGTTCGATACTTCTTTGGAATGAACTCTACTCCCGATTAAGTTTTTCGGCCGAGAAAAAACACATCGGGAGTAGGGACAGCTGTAAAATCGTATTGTCATTAATTCCTAATTCAGGCCCCGAACGAATCCTCTGTCTGAGTAGGAATCTCCCGTAAGTTCGGCCGGAACTATGGATTTTGTGCTTAGGATTAGACCCCTAGGGACTATGGTCAATAAAAACTTTACAGTGTACAGTTCGAACATTTGTAACTAGAATTTTCAATCATAGTGTGGGATTTCAGCTAGAAAAATGTTACCAACGTTTGTAGGGCACTGTACTTCATAATTGAATTCAAATTACAAATAAATTAAAAATAATGTATTGTGAAATATGCACAATTTAAGGTTCCACTACGAAATGTTCAATATACATACCTAGAGCAGAGCATTTAGTATTGAAGCAACTATGAAGCTTATAACACTGTTAATATTGGTGGAGGTTGCTGTAGCTAGAGAATACATCGGTAAGAAGTTTTCTTGTCATTGTGCAGTTCCTATCGGTAAGAGCCTCATGATCATATCCTCATTGGCAGCCTTGTTTCACCCACTGCTGAGTATTCACCCTCCACCCTTTTGTACCATGCTTCCCTACTGACCACGTCACATCTACGTCTTCCCTGCAGTCTTCTGTCGGTCGTCAATCCACCTGTTGCCATGCTACTTCCTGTGTCAACCGTTTCTCGCCAACCATTCCAGTAGTGCTCGGCTCCACCCTCCGTCTAGCGAAGATTACATAGATAGAGTGAGATATAGTGTGTGCTAGCTAACGGACACTACAGGCCAGCGCGAAGACAGCGGGACCAGTTAGAGTCTCAAAAAAAAAAAAACTTTAAACAAAGCATAATACCACAATAAAAGCCTCCAGGCATAAATAGCATGACAGCTTACACAATTATGCAATGCTGGATTATATTCACATAGCTGTTACGACCCCAGGGCCTCAAGTCTGCTATTACAATAGTGTCAGAATGGTCTATCATTGATTTCATAATTGTTGATTTTGACAAGTTTGGTAATCTACTAATAAAATGGCGTCATTATGACTTTCCAATGGTCAGCCACTGACTCTCCATTGAAAGAAATGGCATTTATTGGTAATCTCGTACATCATGACAAATGAATGACTGACTTAATTTACGAACTTCCTACTACTTTAGATTGCTTATAACACTAATACATAATATGTAAAAATATACATAAATGAAATCTGGCATGAATAAATGTTCAAATTTAGTAGTAGTTTTTCGAAAATAATTTCTACTAACAAGTTTTATAATAATGGCAATACGACAATGCCAGTATGACACAATTCTATTACGAGACCATTGACCGACTAATGATCAACCATTATGAATTTAGCAGATTACGAACTTTTAGTAAAATGACAAATGAATGACAATGGGATCGTGTTGGAATGACGAATTTATAAAAATACCAGACTTGGGCCCCAGTTAAGGTGCTCTTACACGAGCAATTTTTTGAGCAATTATTGCTCGGCAACACCCATGGATCAATCTGGATCAATTAAGTGGAGCAATCTGGAAAAACAACAATAAAATACGGCAATGGGGATTGTCTAAAATTTTTAACCATTCCATTTTATTTTAGTTTTTCAAAATTTAGAGCTTGTTGAGAAACTAATTTGAATATTTTGGTGATGGGCTCAATAGTTATTTCATAATTTAATATTTAATCATTGTAAATTTTTGAGATAGATGACGTCATCAGTGGCACAAAAGATCGTTGCCATTGCCTCACCAGTACATAATTAAAAATTTAAATCTGTCAACACAACGTCATCTATCTCATCTGTTAAAGTGTCAGTAGACGTCATATAATCGGGTTCTTCCCATTGCTTCACGAGTCTATTGTTCTCGTAAAAAAATTAATTAAATACTTGACTTCCCTACGGGTCCAGAATTATTACATGGAAAAAAATTACACGAGTGTGTCAGATTTTTAAACGTTTTATGCCTCCGAAGTACCAGGTTGTCATAACTCGGTAGGAGCATACCTAACATAGTGGTATCAGCTAGAAAACGCTTTACGCCGAAGTACCAGGGTATCATACCACGGAAGGAGCAAACCTAACATAGATGTGTCAGTAAGAAAGCGCTTTATGCCTTCGAAGTACCAGGTTGTTATAAAGTGCTAGGAGCACACTTAACATAGTGGTGTCAGCTAGTATTTATTTATTTAAACTTCTTGCATACAAAACAAAGGTACAAAGGCGGACTTAATGCCTTAGGCATTCTCTACCAGTCAACCAAGGGTGGTGAAGAGATTAGATGGCAGGTGCTTTGATTGAGAGGAACAATGACAAAAAAAACTTAAAAAAAAAACTGGTTGATTGATTGTCTTTTTACAAGAAATTGTTTTTACTGACTGTATTTTGGATACATCTGGTGGACCCGTTGAGAATTCATTGAGAAGCATTTCAAACATTATAATTTTTTCATGGACCCGTTGGGAAAACAAGAACAATAGAATGGTGAACCAGTGGGAACAACCCGAAATAAGAGGACCAAAAATTTTTATGTAAGTAATGCATACAGGATAAAATAATGATAGAGTAATAAGATTTATACGAGATCATGAGGCAAGTCGCAGGAATAATAATTGTAAAAACTTTATAAATATGTAAATTCATATGTTTATATTTTTGACATTTATATTAATTTGACACTTGGCAGAACATAGAAAATACTTGTCACTTACTTTTTATTTTCTGCGGCAAAGATACAAAACTGTACGGCCAAAGCTGACGTAATTTGAAGGGCATACAAGGTCAATAGTATTTTATCAAATATATCAATAAAATATGAATATTTTTCAAGATTTATTAGTCCGTAATGATCAGTAACACTATTCCTCGAAATGGTTTTTCAATTACGACATATTAAAAAATATGAACAATGCCCATTGTTTCGAGAATATTGCTTCTAATTGCTCCGTATATTTCATATTTCTCAATGTTGCCAATACTAGTTGCCGAAGATCCAATCGGTTTGGAAATTTTTAGTGAATTTTCTTTCCATCTCGTTTGTACACACGGCTACACATCAAGTTATACATTTCCACTATAAGCTAATTTCGCATTGTGTAGGATTTCCGTGCAGTGCGAGATCAGCGTAAACTGGAAATGTAGAGCTAGATGTGTAGCCGTGCGTAGGTACGTATCACTACGACTCGTCTTTGCGGGAGGAACCGCCGGCGGAGGACGGGCGTATTGCATAGTTTTTGAAGGTGGAAATTTCTTGAAAACGGTCAAAAGGGTGGTTTTTTAAAGCAGTGTATTTCTTTAACCGTAAATATTTTTTAAAGCAATTTTTTTTTCAAATCTTTTTTGTGTACAGTTATGGAACTCAAAACATAATTAAACATACTTTAATGCATCAAAAAAATCATCAAAGTCACTAATTAGTTAATTATCTTTAAAAGCAGTATATCCCTACAATAACAATTATTACCATAAAATTCCAAATGCCAAACTGCATTCAGTGATGGATTATCTATTATTAAATAGTTAATATCCAATTTTATACGATTTTATTTGCATTTTTACGACATACGATTGCTCATTTATTATTCGAATTTATTACAACAGATTTTAACCCGTAATGGATTGCAATAAGAACTATTATCGCTCATAACGAAACTATTTAAAGTTAACATGGCCGTAAGTTGCTCCATATTGCGTATTGTGCGGCCGTATGTCTGGCAACAGGTTGGCACATATTACCATTGCCCTAAATTGCTGGATGTCGTGATAGTTGACGAGAATTGACCAGGATAGAGCAATTTTAGTTGCTCATGTACGATTCGAGGCTACAAATGATAAATTAGGAATGGTCCTAGTTTATTTATTTTACGTCTATGGCGACGTAAAATAAATAAACAGGTAGGTAATCCTACTTCCTAATATATCCTAATATATAATAATATGTATATAATTATAATTGTGAACGTTTGGATGTTTGTTAATCAATCAAGCTACAACGGCTGAACGGATTTGGATGAAATTTGGCACACAGATAGACTTTAACCTGGATTAACACATAGGATACTTTTTATCCCTATAGTACGTTCTCGTGGGATAATTTTCGACCTCCACGCGGGCCAAGCCGCTGGCAATAGCTAGTATTACCTATATGGGAAAAGTTTTTGTTCAGGGCGCAAGCAAACTGTAACTATGAAAAACTTCTGCGCTGGGGGGTCTAGAATGATATGGTGATCATTCTAGACCCCCGATAGGTACGAAATCTTAACAAAATCAACAACAAAAAAAACCGGTCAAGTGCGAGTCGAACTCGTGCGCCGAGGGTTCCGTACTTACTCATTATACCGCCACAATAAATAAGATATGGGAAAACTTAAATTTTCGCGAAAATTTGTAAGTAGGTAGGTACCAAAGCTTACTTTAATTTTCAACTTCTTAATTTTTTGGAATTTTTCCTTTATTTACATGTTTTCGCCAAAATCTAAATTTGCCCATATCTTTTTATCGTGTTGACTCAGGACCTTGATTTTTATACACCTAATAGGGACTATAGACCTCAGTATCTGGTATAAATTTCAACTTGCTAGGTCCACCCGTTCCTGAGAAAATCGGTGGTGACACACGGACAGACAGACGGACCAGAGAGTGATCTTATAAGGGTTCCTTTTTTACCTTTTGAAGTACGGAACCCTAAAAATGACAGAAAGCAGCGTGCGGGCGTAGCATGACTAGCATGTTCTACTGTTCTACTCCCGATCGTGAGACCCGCACTCCTCGCGCCCTGCGTTTCCCCTTGTACCTGCGTCCGCGCGCTTCTCCCTGACTGGCACACATACATTGTAAAATTGTAAACAAAGCTACACTTAGGCACATCGCGTCGTTTACAATACAAGATTGTCGGCCGCCAAACTAAACTTGCCTGTGGTGTGGATTCCCGGCCAACGTAGGCGCGGGCTTGCGGACGGCGGGTTATGGGTAGCTCGCTGTCCGGTAAGGACCAAGCCCGGGTTGACGGCGCGTTGTGTTCCACGCGCGCCTCAAAGAGATGTCAGCACCAACTGGTGGGGTCCGCAAGGGCCTATGCCTGCAAGGGGTGCGGGTTGTTCGAAAGAGATACCGCGGCCCCTGGCACACAGGCAACTGAGTGAACACGGGTGGGTTTTAGTCAGAAAAAGTCTGACACGCCCCGCCCTCCTGCTTCACCCAGAGTGGGAGAAGTTATTTGATGATTTCCTACCCAAAAAAAAAAACCCTCGCCATATTTGAGGGAAACAGGCAACGCGACTCCCGACGCTACCGCAAGCGGTGACATCTAAGGGAGCATGACGAACTTGCTGCCGGATGCTCAGGCAAGGAAAATATGATCAATTGTCGAGGTCGCTAGCTAACCACATATTTCAATACGACCCATCATAAAAAAAAAACATTATAATGTCAATTACTAATGAAATAATAATATGTATTACAAAAAAAAGTTATGCGTGGTAATACATAGAAAAAAAAAATATACGTGTCGACTTGAGTAACCTCCTCCGTTTTTTCGTCGGTTAAAAATACTTATAAAGTCGAATAAAATAACGATAAATTAAAAGTAAAAAATTAAGTGTATTCGCCTATTAAGTTTTTCAAGAAGTTGTAGGTTTGTAATATTTTGATCAAAGCATTGTCACGTGATCACGTCGCCGCCTCGGGGGACGGCTAATGAAAATGTTATCCTTTCTACAATAACATATTACGGTCATTTATGCTGGGCCTCGTCTGTTTGGCGTTTTCATTCACCGTGACAATGCTTTGATCAAAATATTACTTAAAATTCATAAAAAAAAACTTAAAAGGCGAATACATCATTTTATTTTTAACTTTTTAGTGGTTTTTGTTTGGGTCGGGTGTTTATAATTTTACTTTTATTTCCTGCTTTTCAAAGTTAATATAGTAGTAAAAAACCCGCTACAGTCGACACAAATGTCTCGCTTAAATCTGCGCAGCTTTACATAAGTTTTTTGTTACTAGTTTATCCTCGTTCCTCGTTGCTAGGTACTTCATCATCTGGTCACCATTTATCCATAATCAACACTCATCATTATCATTGAGGCCTTTTCAATGAGCCCAAACGCGATACTTCTGCTGTTTGTTGGTGAGGAAGTTGGGTATCCTAGAAATTCCAGGTGATGACTGATGACTCCAGCATCAGTTCAAGGTTACTTCGTTCGTCTAATATCACTGGAGTAATAGAATACCAAATTTCCACTCGATAAGACCCGTGGAAGATGCTGAAATCCCTTCATCAATCAGAAAAGAGCTGATAGCCTTCAAACGGCTGAACCGATTCTGATGAAATATGTCTGAGAATAACCACTAGAAAACCTTCTTTTAACTAAAAAAAATCGCTCCCAAATCGGTTCATCCGTTTAAGAGCTACGGTGCCACAGACAGAAAGACACATATAGCGGTCAAACTTAAAACACCGCTCTGTTTGATTGGGGGTTAAAACAATTATATGAACTCATTTAGCCTGTCACTAGCCACGCTAAATCTGGAAAATCAACACAAACATTGTCCTGAGTTAATCACAGCAACCACTCTTATCATTTCAAATATTCGTCCTTAAAACAAAGGTAAAAACATTAGAAGGCATTTTTAATTAAAAATTAAAAGCTTTTATTTAACTTCACTTGTATCTCCTAGAATTTTGCAATCAATACTTCACCCACTTCCACAGAAGCTATCGGGCTGTTTGGCACACACGTTTGGTTTTCGTGACAATGCAGGACACAAGTTTTTTTTTAAATATTTTGATTATGATCAACTGTGCCATAAAAAAAACCTCAATACTTACCTATTCGACCAAATGTTCAGAAATGTCACGATGACGATCCCATGGAGTAAGTTGTTCAGTTTGATGGTCTGGACGACACCCTTAAATATGACCCGCACCTTTCTGAAACATGGTGTACAGTACCTACAACTATTTTCTTTATGTCCCTCGGCATTGGCAAACTTCGTGTTTCGTATGTCGTAGGATTTCTCTCAGTTGCCCTTTGCACTTGGTGCAGACCGGACGCTCGTAATTTATTTAAAAAATCTGAGGAAAGCTACTGAAGTGATAAACATGCGATGATTCCCGAAGGACATTAAGAAAATAGTTTTACTGTACATAGGTACATGTTCGGTTTTACCCAGGACTAATGGGAATGGGAGGGATACTGACAAGTCTTAATTCCAGATGAAGACATAGCCAATTTTCCAAAATTGTTCCACCTGGACGAATATGAGCGATGCCTCACGAAGGTCGATGGGGTCTACTGTCTCGGGATGTTCGAGCTCACCCCGTCAAAACAGCCACACCCTACTTACGAGCTGATGAAGGTTGGTACTCATATTTAATTCTGGACAGAAGTAGGCTAAGGAAAGTTAAATTTCAAATCGGGACATTCATTGCGTTTCCTTTGTAAGGAGTGAGGCATTAACTGTAATGTTTGTTTTCCAGGAATACTCAGATGAATCGGACCGGCATTTCAACCGTACGCGTATACATCGTGGTTACTGCTTGAGCACACGCTGTGCGACTTTGGCCACTTTGGACCACTCTTGGCTTGCCTTCAAAAGCAACACTTCGCTTTGGTTCGAACGTTGTGCTGACCACTACGCGCAGCGGAGCGAGCTCCGTGCCTCACTTCACACTCTTCACTACTGCCGCACACACGCTGATACCGTCATTGTACAGCCCCCAACGACCGCGGAACACATATTTAAACTAATTATTTATGCTCTGGTCGTAGCCAATATTGTCGGGACTATTTATGATAGCTGTGCTGCAGACACTCCTAATAGTAAGTCAAAGATGTCTTCTTATTGTCTCGTGTGTCAGTAGCAAGGTTGGTTGAAGCGGTTCGGCTGGAAGCGCCCTAATTACGTACCTAAACCACAATCAATAACAAACTAAATAATTTTGAAGTTTATTGCTATTCCATTGCTTCGTTCTGCTGCTGCGTTCAATAAATGTGTCTGCTCAACAATGTAAATTACGCAATGAATGCTGTCGAACTGTCAAAATGAAAGCTATTCCTACTGGTATGGTGTTACGAAATTACCCCTCTGATAACTCCCATGCCCAAAGCTCCACAGACATGAAAGCATTCAGTTACTGTAAGTATCTTCTTCTCTTTCAGAAAATAAGTTGCTATCTGCCTTCTCAATACCAGCCAACTGGCGCCGGCTGACATACATTCGTCAAGGTGGTGACCCTCGACAGATTGCCCTGGACCCTATGGAAGGTGTCAGGTATTTCTTCATTGTCTTCATTTTAATCTACCGATTCTTGTATTGAACAGGAGAGGTATTCAAGGGAAGAATTGCTGTGCAAAGACGTTAACCTAAAACTTAGTAAGCAATAGCATGCAATAAAGATTCTATTCTCTACGTTTAATAGTATCTTCAATCATATATAAAAAGTTTCCAATTAAAACTATTTCTCGTCTATTCACAAGCGATAATGTATCAGTTAGTCCCCAACCGCAAATATCCTCTGAAGAAAAGTTTTTGTTGTTTTGGTTGGAACTATCAAAATTTTCGGGTTCCGGATTTATTAAACAGCGTTTAAAAGAGGACTTCTTCGATAACATTAATTGGTATTTGATTCATCATGGAATCATATCGAATGGAATTAGTTTGACAATATATAATTATGTGTATTGCGTCATTTCAGGGTCATGGCACTGGGACTCACAATATTAGGACACGCCGGCGGGTTCCATTTCTTTATCCACACGATAAATCCAGAATATTTAGAACAGGTATCTAATAGAATATGCATGCAACGATGCAACCTCTTTTCCCTCTTTGAGGAGTGGATTGAGAGGCGCCACGGCGTCCTCACCTGCCGCCTGATGCAGGCCCTCACCGGACATGGTTGTTTCGGTAGGTTCCTGTTTCGGATAAGGCGGGAGGAAACGCCCGGGTGTAAGTACTGCATAGATCGCCCGTAGGACACGGTGGAGCATATGGTGGAGGTCTGCCCGGCTTGGGCGGAGCACCGCCGTGTGCTCGTGGCGGCGATCTCTCGCGTCCGGCCCTGGTCCAGGCCATGATACGGAGCGAGAGTGCATGGGAAGCCGTCACCTCCTTGTGCGAAGCAGTAAATGCTCTCGAAAATGGAGGCGGCGCACGTGAGGGAGAGGCAATCTATGCGCCCTCACGGCCCTAGTCGCCGCAGGAGACGCCCTGGGCGTCGGGTATCCCAGGCCAATTCCCGGCTACCGTAGGACGGCCAGTAATGGATGGTTCGCCGTCCGGTAACAAATAAGCCCGGGTCGACGGCGCGTTGTGTTCCACGCGCGCCTCAAAGAGATGTCAGCACCAACAGGTGGGGTCCGCTAGGGCAGATGCCTGCCAGGGGTGCGGGTTGTTCGAAAGAGATACCACGGCCCCTGGCACACAGGCAACTGAAGGAACACAGGCAGGTTTTAGTCAGTAAAAGTCTGGCACGCCCTCCCGCTCCGCCCAGAGCGGGACTAGGTATTTGATGATTTCCTACACTAAAAAAAAAAAGATGCTACCTCTTGACCATTTATTGGCCGTCTATGTGACTCGAGCCTATAGACAGCCGAAAATCTTGTGGATGCTGCAGGAATCCACTGGGTGCGAGAAGCACAGACCCGGTCGAAGTGGCGGAGTTTGGGAGAGGCCTATGTCCAGCGATGGAGGTCTCTCGCCTGAAATGATGCTGATAATAATCGATCTGTTACGACCCACACTTACTAGTTTCTAACTTACCTTGAAAGTTTTCAGTGTGATTCATCCCGCCATCTGCTTTCCGTCTGGCTGTGTCAATATTATGTGGATTTTAACCTAAACTTTACATATAAATCTTTATCCATGCAGGCGATACAAAGAATTGATGGCGTTTATTTGGTGAACGGAATGTCGCTGATCCAAGGTTTCGTGATGATGACCTGCTTCCTTACCGGCTACAACCTCTTGATATACTCTCAAAAATACGAGCTTGGCCTTCATTTGCTGCCGCTATGTATCATGAAACGTGTTATAAGGTGCTTATAGACTTTACTCTTTGGCCTAGTTATATTAAGTGGGGATGCGCTACGGTCTAATCCATATTAGACCCGACCCCAGACGCTACCGCAAGCAGTCACAGTCATATCGCCATCGATTTCACTGCTTGCGGTAGCGTCGGGGGTCGGGTTGCCTCCTTCCCTCAAATATTGCGAGGGGGATAATGGCTGATCTTTGCGTTATGATCGTGAACGGGTGCTGCTAATGGCAACTCGTCGTCTTGCTGACCTTGGTTTTGTTATTGTTAATAGTACCCACCAAAAATATTTTCATGTAAAATGTTGCCAAGACAAGACAATATGACTCGCGCTGCCAAAAACTTATCAGATTTAATGTAGAGCCAAGCTTCTAACTCTACACGCCCTAACTCTACAAGGCCTAACTTCACAAACTCTACATCTTAGTCAAAATATGTGGCTTTTCAGACCTCTAGCGTCGAAATTGCGGAAGTCTCATACAAACTTCCATCACCTTGTTTAAGGGGTTACTTACCAAAGGGGATACTAGCTTACATACCAAATTCAGCTTTCTAGGACATTAGGAAGTACCCTAAGAATTTTGATGATCGTCAGTGAGTCAGTGACGAAATCAGGGTTTTTTAGATATTAATTAAATCTAAAATTTATCTTTTTGCTATGCAATGAAAAGTCCGCTATTGGCAAAATAATATGCCAAGAATTGTTTTATCTGGTATAATCTAAACCTGAGTTATTAGGGTTAAAAAAAACGACGAAGCGCTTCGAGAAAAGGTATTAGTGCCCTTGCGCTCCGCTTGGCTCGTCAAATTAAGTAATTGTTTATTTATTTTACTCCGACATTAATTTGTTTCTTCTAGTTATAGCTGAGTGAACATAATGTAGCAATGGATTATTATACGCGATTAATCCTATTCGGTTTTATTTTGACAGTGCAACAATATTCATTGCGTTATGTACGTTGTTGAACAGACACATTTTTCGAACATATGAAGCAATGGTTTGGCCATCTGCACCCTAATTGCGTAACTCACGATTCATCATAATTGGTTTCGTTTTGAAACAGATGGCTAAACCATTGCTTCATATGTTCCAAAATTGTGTCTGCTCAAAAACGTAAATAACGCAATGAATATTGTTGAACTGTCAAAATGAAACCGATTATGATTAATCGCGTGTTACGCAATTAGGGTGCTGTTTCAAAACGAAACAGATTAGGATTAATCGTGAGTTACGCAATTAGGGTGCCGGTCGCGGGTTAGGTTAGGAACTTGTAATTATACTATTTGTTCCGAACTTAACCCTATTCCTAACCCGACCCGAAGTATCGTTCCTATCATAACCCGATTTGCGATATAATACGTTTTCCCCTCTCCCTTTTCTTAGAATAAATCAGAGTTTTAATTTGACACAATTTAGGTTTGTTTACTTTTTTTGTTTTTTATTATTTATTTCTGCTTGTGTAAAGTTTTTAATGATTTTTGGTATATTGGCATGTACTAGCTGACATATAGTAAATATTTTATTGATTTAATGTTTTGTGTTTCGTAATTTTAATTACTTACCTAGGTACTTACCATTATACGGAATCAAGTTATTCCAACTTTACAGACAGCTGTGCTGCTGGGGAGTTGGTTGCGCCACTTCTTTTTCCCAGCGAAAGCACTAGGAATTGGTGAAGGGCGGGCGTTTTGGGGACTGTATGTTATTTTTGACGTTCAAAAAGTGCTGACTCTCAGCCTAGTTTGAATAAATGACTTTTGATTTTGTCACCTGCGAAATTCGAATTTACTTACCTACATTTTTTTTTGTAATTTACAGGTCAGTTAATGGTTATAATTTGAAAAACCTGCAATATGAAAAAAAACGTAAGAAAATTTGAATTTCGCGGGCTACCCTGGTGCTTCCAACTGTCATCTGGTTATCAGTACGGCAGAACATGCTTTATTCAATCGGGTTTCAAACTTGACTTCTAGGATAACTCCAGTGCACCTTCTGATCGTGGGCTACGGAGCGACCTGGTGGTTGAATTCCCGGGATGGCCCTCTTGTCCCTACCACGATAGGCCTGGAGAGCGAAGCCTGTAAGACGAAGTTCTGGTCTCATGTTTTCTTCACAAACAACATTGTGGACTCCAGTAATTACTGCGTGGTTCCGACCTGGTAAGAAAACACGATTTTTTCTATGGTCCTGTGCTGGCATCCTCCGGGTACGAACACAAAGGATGTTAACAGAATAACAGGATCCTTTTTTCTGAAACTCGGCACCATTCTGTATGAACTAGATGGCTTATCCTTTTTACAATAGCATGCATTCAATATTGCTGGGCCTTGTATGTTTGGTGTTTTCATTGACCGTCCCCTGACACGACGATGCTTTGACTTAAATATTACAGATATGCAACTTCTTATTAAACTTAAAGGCCCAATAAATCTATTTTATTTACTTTGTAGAGGTTTTGGTTTGTGTCAAGGGTTGTTTTAATATATTTATGTGTCTGGGGTAACTAAGTACCTAATGATTCAAATTGACTAGAACAATCACGCCATGTAGACTCGCTATGCGAGGGCAACGTAGTCAACACGTCAGCTAATGAAATGCGTTTTATAAACGTCAGGTTCCTGGCCGTAAACATGCACATGTATATCCTGGCATGTACCTTCACCCTTCTGCTCTGGCGTCGCCGTCGTTTGGCTGTCAGCCTCTATGCAGTTCTGTTCATCGCATCATGTCTGCTGATTGCTGTCGTTGCGTATATCAAGGATTATAAATCAATGATAAACGTCTCGTCGCCTGAGTGAGTATTCAGAGTAATAACTTTACGTAACCTGGTTTCCTCAGAGGGATAGGCAGAGGTGTACCTCTAGTAGCTGCACCCACATTCCGGACGTCTTGATCAGCAGTAGCGCTTGTCACCACTAGACCAATGATGGCTATTGCCATAGTAGTAGGTGGGTAGTGCAAGGTACCTACCTACATTTTGATACTAAGTGGTCAATAGCTCAGGCGTCTCAAACGATGCTTTTTTATCACACAAGTTAATATACTTATGATTTCATCAAAATAATCATTCTTAGGTTTCCGTAGCCAAATGGCAAAAAACGGAACCGTTATGGATTCGTCATGTCTGTCTGTCCGTCCGTATGTCACAGCCACTTTTTTCCAAAACTATAAGAACTATGCTGTTGAAACTTGGTAAGTAGAATGTATTCTGTGAAACGCATTAAGATTTTCACACAAAAATAGAAAAAAAAACAATAAATTTTGGGGGTTCCCCATATTTAGAACTGAAACTCGGATAGGTCTTCAGAA
The DNA here is from genome assembly GCA_947359405.1 of Antitype chi. Taxonomy (NCBI): domain Eukaryota; kingdom Metazoa; phylum Arthropoda; class Insecta; order Lepidoptera; family Noctuidae; genus Antitype; species Antitype chi. Next base: position 8,001,449 of record OX375828.1, on the reverse strand, counting down.
ATGATATTGAGGTTTTTAATATCATTTTTTTCTAAACTGAATAGTTTGCGCGAGAGACACTTCCAACGTGGTAAAATGTGTCCCACCCCCTGTAACTTCTTAAATAAGAGAATGATAAAACTAAAAAAATATGATGTACATTACCATAAAAATCCACCGAAAATTGGTTTGAACGAGATCTAGTAAGTAGTTTTTTTTAAATACGTCATAACTTTTATATTATGTTACTTGCTGCTACGGAACCCTTCATGGGCGAGTCCGCCTCGCACTTGGCCGCTTTTTTTGTTCAGGTTTTTACCGACTTCAATAAGGAAGAGGTTACCAATTCGGATGATTTTGTTTTTGTTATGCATGTTCGGGCATAACTTCGTCACAGACAGGAAAAGTTTTTATCCAGTGTACAAACTGTAACCTTGAATTCAGCATATCATTCTAGACACCCGCGCGCAGAAATTTTTCGTCGGTTATACAAAAAAAAACAGCTATTCCATACATTTTGACCGCGTAGGTATTGCTCTTTTCTATGAAACTGCTGATTGTTTTTTGTACAACCGACGAATAATTTCTTCGCTGGGCGGTCTAGAATGGTATGCTGAATTCATGATTAAAGTTTGCGTACTGAATAAAAACTTTCCCTATAAAGACGGATTTGCAAAATCCTTTTTTTGCCCGAAATGGTTCCATTTAAACATCTAAGTACATCTGATAGTTTCGGAGACAGACAACGGAACTCTTCAAAAAATGACTGCAATTCAACCGCGACTGCTGCTATCGCATAAATATGCATTGTTTTGATTTGATTGACTTTGAGAATAGATACCTACACCAAGGATGATGAAATTTCGGATGGTGGGGTACGCACTAAAAAGTGAAAAATAAAAAATAAAACATCTACTAGGCGCATGAAATAAAAAACTTAGTTAATTTTATTTATTTATTTAATTTCAGTTTTGTGAAAAACATCGTTTGCATTTGTAGCATACGCGTAAGCATTTGTCATGACACTCTCGGCTTCATTACGCCCTTGCCTCCGACTCGGGTTGTAAATGTTGCAATCCTTCATCTTTATCATCACTTTGCCATCTAAATGTACTACTGTAATGCCATGGCTACATTGTCGTGATGAAACGAACTAGGTACACTTCGCGAGCTCTCTGTTCATAACGTCGAGTGGTGCGTGAGAGACAGCGCGCGAAGTGTAGTTCGCTTCGCTCTATTGCGACTATACAGGTTGAAATTGAAAACATGCGACAAACCGAAATGGGAGATTGTACTCATCATTATGAACAACTTTTACTAAGGGACCAAAGATGCAATCGCAAAAAAAAAACAGCTGTTCCCTACATTTTGACGAGTTATGCGAACATAAATGTAGGGAACAGATGTTTTTTTTTTCGCGATTGCATCATTGGTCCCTTAGTAAAAGTTGTTCATAATGATGAGTACAATCTCCCATTTCGGTTTGTCGCATGTTTTCAATTTCAACCTGTATAACTACAGGCTGCTCGGTCGACAATGTAGCCGAAGTTTATCAGTTTATTATGTTTTCAGACAACTACGTAGGATATTTCGAGACACTCCTATGTTTACGGAATTCTACATATCTTCCTGGGGGGCTCTGCCTGCTTGCTTCTTGGGTCTGATACTGGCTCACATACAATTTAAGCTGGACGAGAGAAATATCAAGCTTTCTGAGTATAAAGTAAGTGAAGCCAACTGTTACTTATGTTACGGCTACATAGTCGCGATTGCGCGTACAATATTTCGCGCCATCTCGCGTTCTCCCTCGCACACCGCCGCAGGACGTCTCGCTGTGCAACAGAGAGTGCGCCAAGTGTAGCTCGCGTTTTCGCGACAATGTAGCCGTAGCATTTGTGAAAGCGTAAGTACCAACACCTAAGTATTATATTAAATTATCTAATAATAATGTTACGAGCTTCGGGTTCGTGACATTTAAAAACTGCGAATATAAATTACCAAAGATGACACTTTAATCAAACACACTAATTACAATATACAATTTCACTGCTGATCACTCTTAATCGCACTTGAAGATCGCTTCAGATGTTCTCGCCTCTATCGCTTATTCAATACTACTCGGTCTTGATCCGTTCCTGCCTTTTATAGGGCTCTAAGAAAATTCGAGAGACGAAGCATCTAGAATTTTCGATTATATACCGGCCCCGACTAAACAGATTTTGATAATTCTAGAGGATTCTGGTATCGAAATTTCTAGGTAGATCTTGACTCAATTAATTCTGCCACTCGATACTAGATGGCGCTAGTGGTAACTAATTACTTTAGCTTTAGCGCGTAACACTGCCCCCTCCTAAGACATGCTCGCCCCGAGCATTATCAGCCCCATAGTAACGCGCCAGTCGATCCACATGGACGATATTAGGAGTACCTCTTGCACCTTTCTGTATCCGGTAGGTCATTGATATTTGTCACAATCAGGTACGGTCCGTCCCATTTAGCTTGATGCTTAGGAGATTTCCCTTTGCTGCGGACTGGATTGTGCAACCACACTAGTGAACCTTCGTCAAATCCTTTATTGTTCATTTTGCGGTCATAACGGGTTTTCATCTTTTCAGACATTTGCTGGCCTGATTGTCTAACGTGCTCATAAATGTCGTTCATCTTGTTCCGCAAGTCGTTCGCATAATCGGTTATACTGCGTGGAGCATCAGGTGGTATTCCGGTGATCAGGTCTGCAGGCATCCGTAATTCCCTTCAAAAGTTTGCGAAAGCTGGTGTCACCGATGTGCTTTCGTGAACAGCGCTTCGATATGACAACAAAAACGGTTGTATGTGTTTGATCCAATCCCGTTGCCGATTTTCCACAACTTTTGCTAGGTACCTCTCTAATGTCTGATTAAATCGTTCCACCATTCCATCCGACTGTGGGTGGTAAGAAGTTGTTCTTGTTTTATGAGTACCCATAACTCGACAAGTTTCCTGGAATATTTGGGACTCAAAATTCCTTCCTTGATCACTGTGAATCTCTAAAGGTACTCCAAAACGACAGAAGACTTCATGAACTAATTTATCTGCAACTGTCGAAGCTTCTTGATTTGGAATGGCGAAGACTTCCGGCCACTTAGTGAAGTAATCCATCACAACCATGAAATACTTGTTACCACTTTCACTTTTCGGAAACGACCCCGCAACGTCAAGGGCTATCCTCTCCCATGGTGCACCAACATTGTACAATTTCAAGGCACCTCTACTACGCGTCTGAGGTCCCCTTACAGCTGCACAACTTGTACATTTGCGACACCAGTCCTCGACATCGTCTCGGCAGTGGATCCAGTAAAACCGTTCCCGTATCTTCAGTAGAGTTCGTTTTACTCCCAGATGACCTCCTGAACAACTATTATGGTACAGCTGTAGAACATCCGGTACTTGAGCTTTTGGGACGACCATTTGCAAATGACAGCTGTTTCCCCGAGCATTTTCCCATTTACGGCACAGGACTCCATCCTGAATCACCAAGCTGTCCCATTGAGCCCAATAGCTCTTTGTGATCGAACTCATTGCTGAGACGTCGCTCCACCTGGGCTTAGGAGCTCTGGCCTTCATCCACTCCAGAATCGGCTTGATGTCCGAATCTTCCTGCTGTGCACGTTGTAGGCTTTCCTTCCACTCGTTGATGATGTCTGTCCTGAACATCCTCACAGGTACCACTTCCTTACCCTCTTGTCTAGTACAATGCTTGCAGTCTTCAGGACAAGGTCTTCTTGACAATGCATCTGCGTTGCCATGAGATGTCCCGCTGCGATGTTCGACAAAAAAGTCGTATTCCTGCAGTAGCTCAATCCATCTCGCAACTTGTCCTTCTGGATTTTTGAACTGCAATAGCCATTTCAGTGCAGCATGGTCGGTTCGTAAGTGGAATTTCCGCCCCAGAAGATATTTGCTAAAATGCTGCAATGACTTTACCACAGCAAGCAATTCCCGTCTCGTGACACAATAGTTCCTTTCCGACTTTGACAACGACTTGCTGAAGTACGCTATCACAACCTCTTGATCACCATTCCGTTGAGACAACACCGCCAAGTCCTATGTCACTTGCGTCTGTGTCAACTATAAATTCCTTGCCTGCATCAGAGTACCCCAAAATAGGTGCTGGAGCGTTGCACAATCCAAACGGCATAACTTTAAATTGCTACAGACCCTTTCCTGTCTGTTTTCTCTTTGTCCTTAGGGTCAATTTCAACTTGCCAGTAGCCACTTTTTAGGTCCAGCGTGCTAAACCACTTTACTCCAGTAAGCATGTCCAGCGTGTCATCAATCCTTGGCAATGGGTAGCTGTCTATTTTCGTAACGTCATTCAGACGACGATAGTCAACAAAAAACCGCATGCTGCCGTCTTTCTTCCTTACTAGCACTACAGGTGAACACCATGGACTAGATGAAGGTTCAATAACACCATCTTTCACCATTCCCTCAATCATGGTTTCCACTTCCTTTTCAGGCGCTACCGGCAATCTCCTTGGCCGCTGACGGCAACTCCTCTCCTGTGTTTATTTTGTGTTGAACTAAGCCAGTTTTCTCAATGTCAGTATCGTTTGAAGAGAAAACTTCGGCGTACTTGAGTAACATCTTCTTTGCCTTAGCCATTTCATTATGCGACAGAGCGCTGCGAGAGTCATCTAAAAGTGTGGTAATTCTCGTTTGTGCATCCTTGTTGTCGATAGATATTGGCATCGACGCAACCAATCCACTTCCTCGCAAGTACCAATCAGTGTGCCTTTTTCAATAATCTGTTCCTGATCACAAAGGTTCAGCACACGTACCCCTGAGATGTCGATGGCTCTGACCAAAGTTCGTGCCACTTTCCATGGAAGGTCATTATCTACCCTTTCCACGAGTACACAACGATGAATTTGCCCAGAATTCCGAGGAAGACTAACCGGCACAATTGTTTCTGATCTCGGAGGAAGAACAATCTTCTTAAGGCTATACACATTCCCTGGTAAAGCCCCTTCCATAAAAAGTTCCGCTTGCCCACATTTCATAACTCCTTGCTTGACATCAATCTCGCAACAATTCTTCCTCATAAAGTCAAGGCCCAAGTTGCAATCGTCCGTTATATCAGCCACGATGACATTATGCAGGTAGATTCTGTTGCCTAGCTTCTACTCCATCTCCTTCTCTCCATGGATGGGTATGCGCTGACCGGTGGCTGTCACCAAATTAATGCGTTCTCGGTTGTATGCGGAGTCCCCAAGGAGCCGACTTATAATTTGGGAACTGACGACCGTACGAGAGGCTCCAGTATCAATGGTTAGCTTACAAGGCGTTCCGTTGACCTCGCCTTTGATGATTAAGCTGTTCCCGTCATGGGTTTGTGTGACCGAAATCCTTGGGGCTCTTTGAACATCAGCCAGCACCCGCCCCGCAGTCCTGGCTATTACTCGTTTCCCTGCTGCTGCTGGGCAGTGCCGCACTACCCTCTGGAGACGTGTTCACAGGCACACCTCATATAGAACAACCAACAATGAACAAAAATATGCACCTAGACTTTGTAAGCCATCGCCAAATCTTGAACTTCGTCAAATAATGCTTCGCGTTGGCTTTTTTTTTGGAACGGACGCGCCGGACTATGGCCAGCATCCCGTCGCGTAGACTCAACTGCTCAAGTACTGCAGACTGCACATGTATTGTAACACGGTGCCTATTTTCCCGCGAAGGCTTACGCAAAGTACCTACCAGTAACACACTCACATCTCGCCAGTTGTGTTTAGGTCCCAGGTAATCGGAGGCGAGCCTATTGGCATACACCGGGCACGAATCCAAATCCAGGCAGCTACTGTGAAATTCCTAATAGCAAACCCAATATACCCTATAGTGTTCCCATCTGTGAGTCGGTTGTTATTTCAATTGATCGCTGTACTCAACTTACTTCTATTTTATTTGTTGCAGTGGTTCGTCTACCTCCATTACACATGCTTCCCTCTAGTCTTCTTGTGGGCACTGACAGGCCAGTTTGCGCGCGGACAGCACTCTGCACTCTTCTACGCGGCTCACACTGCGCTAGATAGACCCTTGTTCTGCATTCTTATGGGCGTAAATCTAATGGGAGTCTTTCATGTCAATGGTAAGGATACAAGTACTTCCGACATAAGGTAAGTGGTACACAGGGTATCATCACCACCCACACGACACGACACGAGACTTGGGCTGTGGCTCCAGATACAGAGACGAAACATAGCGTAAACTTACCCATAGTAGCGATTCAGTCACAGATTACCAGATGTGTCACTCCATGTACTTACGCGCGCTAACTACCTACCAGCCGCCGTGCGCCGGGCTGCACGAGGCCTATTTCTCAGTGGGTTGCCGACAGCCGCAAGGCGCTTACGCACGCTTAAAGGTCCGTTTATATCTACAGACATTGAGCATGCCAGACACGTGCCGTGGCAGACAAAATAATATTCTTTTATACAGTGTCTATTAACGTATTTATCTATCGTTACACGGCCGCGCAGACACCAACAGACACGGGCCTATACAATATTTTGTCTATACGGTTCATGTATGTACGTGTCTGTGGCTACCTGCCAGGCAGTGTGAACAGCACCCTAATTGCGATTAATCATAATCGGTTTCATTTTGACAGTTCAACAATATTCATTGCATTATTTACGTTTTTGAGCAGATACATTTTTAGAACATATGAAGCAATGATTTAGCCATCTGTTTCAAAACGAAACAAATTATGATGAATCGTGAGTTACGCAATTAGGGTGTAGTTTCGGTCGACCGGACTTACTTAGTTTTACATTCTTATGATTTGGCTGTTTCTGGTATATTATGTGCAGTTGATGGATGTAAGTCCAGCAAGAGAAGAGATAAAACTTATCTTTTTTCAGTCTACCCGCTGATACAGAAATTAATGTATCTAATTTGTTTATTACCTGACTGCGCCAGAACGAGGGTTATGTTTTTCGAGTGTATATTTCTTTGGCACGCTCTGTAGCCTAAACGGCTTGATCGATTTCAGCTTGAGAGGTGCCGTTACATTCATTTTAATTGTGAGAGTGATACTGGGAATATCAAAATTGAAAAAAAATGGCTGATTTTTGGCCCCAAAAAAAACTTTTGAAGACAATGGTCTTCAAAAGTTTTTTTTTTCTCTCGATACCTATTGAGCGGGTTATCAAAATAAAGGGTTTCATAAATAGGTCTCATTAACGTCAAAAATAATTATACTAACTATTTAAATAAAAAAAAATATTTATAAAATCCAAAAACCCGACTGCCTAAAAAGTGAACTTTCATTTAAAAAGATGGAAACAAGAAACTCAAGAAGCAAGAAGCAATCTCATGCAGTCGGAGGCAATAAAGGTCTTTATTGTTAAATATAAGAAGATACCTCCGACTGCGTGAGATTGCTTCTTGCTTCTTGAGTTTCTTGTTTCCATCTTTTTAAATAAAAGTTCACTTTTTAGGCAGTCGGGTTTTTTGATTTTGTAAATTATTATTTTATCTTATTTCAGACGTTTTTTAACAATTAAACATGCTAAAACATAAAAAAGCATTTTAATTTAGGTATTTCATAAAGTGTGCTACAGATACCTACTGATATTTTTATCGAAAGAGGCAGCCCTGGCAATTCACAATAACCACGCGGCGGTGCGCAGCTACAAAGAAAAACTCACTTTACGCTTGTGAGGTTAGATACATGTTCGTTCGCAGCGTCTAGCCACTCGAAGGTGTAGGCTATTATAGCAGTAAATCTTTGTAGGGGTAAGTTTACGCTAAGCTTCGCCTCTGTATCTGAACCCGAGTGCGAGTCGTGTTGTGTGTGTACCAGAATTCTCTAATAAATTCGGTATTGTAAGAGATTAAGAAAGCAAATTCATTTTTGGTGTCTGGCGGAAAAAGTCCGACCATCTGTGTTGACCAAGTTTAGAACCAATCTGGCCTTAAATCAAAATTGGTTATCCATTTTGATTCAAGCATAATCAGCGTAGGTAAATGTTTCCACTCCTGGGACACAGGCCTTCTCTCTACATGAGGGAGTGGGCTGTAATCCTCCACGCAGGCGCAGTGCGGGTTTGTATATATTATGTCACATATCTGAATTTTTAGCCTGATGTTTCCCTCACCGTTTTGAGAGCAGTGGTGATGAAATTATTTGCATAAAGTAACGCGCCTGACTGGGTTAGAACTCGCAACCTAACCATCAACCTACGCCATTATCCAAGTGCCTGCATTCATGACCCTATTAAGCCTATATTTTTATTCGCAGGACCAGTAAGAAGATTCTTCAGCTGGTCAGGGTGGCGCAGCTTGGGCCGACTGTCTTTGACAGTCATGATGCTGCACTGGTGCATCTTGATGACAATCGGGACCAGGCCAATGGCATTCGGCACCTCTGCACTTGATATCGTTAGTTTTTTGTGCATAGAGCTCAATAGTCTACAATTTTTTAAGCACCGTTTTATTTACCGAGTGGATTAGCAGAAGTGTGTGTGTAATACACACACATTTCCCCAGGTCTTTTAAGTCGCGTGCCTCTGTTAAATTGTTGTCGCACCCGGTGACGGGCTTCATTATAAATAAAACTCTGGCGAAACAATAGCGTCGTAATTGCGTAACACACTAACAGTAGGAATGGCTTTAATTTTAACAGTTCAACAACATTTATCGCGTTATTTACGTTGTGTTGGAGACACATTTTTCTAACATAATCATGAAACAATGGGTTAGGAATAACCTTACCTTAGCAATTATTCAGATTCTGATTGATAGTGTGTTACCGTATCAAGGGTGCGGGAGCGATGACAGGTAAGTGTATAAAACCGTATAAATGTGGTACCTACACAGTTTTATAAACTTCCCTATCTAGAGATTGAACACCGCCCTTCAATTGATGTAGTATCATTATTATAATTAATCTGTAATATTGTTTCAGATCGTGGACTGGAGCGCAACCATTTTGGTAACCTACGCTGTCGCCGTACCAATCACGATTCTGGTAGAATTTCCAATGCAGAAGTTCTTAGATGCATTATTTTTTTAATGAATTATCATTAATATGTGAACAAAATAAAAATCAGAGAACAAATGAGTCTTTAAGTTTTTTTCTTTTTTTAATATGATAAATGGCCGAGGGCCGAATGAACGAGAGAGTTGTCTGGGCCTATTAGTACAAGCGTTGTTGCTAATATCTATCCTCAATCTTAACACTTATTTAGGGTACATAGTGGCACCAATAAACGAATTAAACAACTTTAAAGAGCTCTTACTCCGTTATTTAATGTCATTAATGCATGCTTAGTCAATGAGTTAACACTTAGAGGTACATTTTGCTGTTTCGTAAACAACTAAGTATTAATATTGTAACAACTTTACTTACGGTAATAAAACATTGTGTGGAAGCTTCGCCGGCCAGCCTCAGGCGCGGCACAACCACCTGCTCCTCAACTCGCGGGCCGCCTCGCCCCTCAGCGCCTACGGGGTAGGACAGACAAGACCCCGTGGAATCGGATTTGAAGCGATTCGTTTCTGGCACTAGAACCTAATTATGTAAAACAAAATTTCTATTTTTTTTACATTACGCTTACTGAAGTTTATAGCAAACGTGTTATGGAAAGTAATTTTCGGACAAACAATTTTAGGAGAAGAAAGGGATTAGGTAACACAATAAACATTTAGAAAAGGTGACTTTGCAAGTTCCAGTTCACACGAACGAAAGTGGGTTTTCGAAAGACCTTGTCAACTTCACTCTGATCCCTAGTATTACTTTAACTGACTTTAACGCACGCACTGATACCACTCGAAATATAAATTTCGAGTGTTATCCTGAAGCATCCGTGGCAGGGTCGAACAAGCGGCGACTGAGACTTGAGAGTTAGCGAGTTAGAAACCCAGCGCAAGCTATATCTTCCAAATGTACCAAATAAATAAACCCTGTACCAAAGAGTAGTTGAACAGTGTAGTCAGAGGATCAGCCAGGTTCGCGCCAGGTTCGCTGCACATTTTCTAAGGAAGACCGGAGGGATTGAATCATGTCCGGGTCTGAGAGTGTTATTGTTACAGGGAATGGTTTCAACTGGCGTTGAAAAAGACGGACGAACTACTTCTAATAGAAAAGAGCTAGTGGAGACGGGTACAGTCTATGTAGACTTCCAACGTAGAGACGTTGTTGATGACGATGTTAACAATATCTTTTCAACAATGAGACCCGATGAGGTAAACAGAAGTAAATAACCAACGTGCTAGTGCTTGGCTGAAAAAAAATTACTTACTTTGATTAATATTTAATAAAATAATCATGAAAAACCATTTGAAATTCGACGTAGCCAGCCCGTGCGGGAAGAACGCCCGAATTCAACAAACTTTTAAAGGGCCCTGGACTTCATAATTAAACACGAAATACAAATAAATTAAAAATAATACATTGTAAAATATGCACACTATAAGTGTCCACCTCGAAATGTTCAATAGGCATACCTACAGAGCATTCAGTATTGAAGCAACTATGAAACTTATAACATTGTTAATATTGGTGAAGGTAGTCGCAGCTAGAGAATACACCGGTAAGAAGTTTGTCTTGTCATTGTGCAGTTTCTCGGTAAAAGCAACATGATCATCATCCTCATTGGCAGCCTTGGTCTACCCACTGCTGAGTATAGGCTGCCTCTTTTATGTTCCATGCTTCCCTGGTCTCTCCAAGTCACATCTAGGTCTTCCCTGCGAGCTTCTGTAAGTCGTCGATCCACCTGTTGCTATTGGTCTGCCAATGCTCCTTCCTCCTTCAGCCGTTTCTCGGCCACTTCGGCTTCGGCAATTCCGTTAGGGCTCCGCTCCACCTGCATCACGACGTCTAGCCAACTGTACCTACGTACCTATTCATTAACGGTCACTACACGCCAAGGCAAAAATGGTGGGAGAAGCTTGACTCCTACCAAAAGAATTGGCCTTTGACCTGCAGTGGGTTAATACATATTATTTAGATTAGATTAGAAAGGTCTCTAAGAGAGCTACACCCGTTCCTTGTACGAACGGATGATTTTAAACGCACACGGTTTTTCATCGTGACTTGGATTTTCAGCACTTGGTATTGAGCCGAGCATGGAGAAACCAACATAGCGCATTCCAGGGCGTAAAAAAGCGCACTGTTGGATTTCTTCTGAACACACCGGCCGAGAGCAAGTCAGGCTCGCTCAATTAGGGTTCCTAACCAAAATAGACAACAGTCTATGGAACGCCAGTGTAATAATTATCCACTGTCTGATGACAAGACTTAATTAATTCCAGATGAAGACAGAGCCAGTTTTCCAAAATTGTTCCATCTGGACGATTATGAGCGATGCCTCACGAGTGTCGATGGGGTCTACTGTCTCGGGACGTTCGAGCTCACCCCGGCAACACAGCCACACCCTACTTACGAGCTGATGAAGGTTGGTACTCATATTTTTTTCCTGGTCAGAACTAGGCCAAAGAAAGTTGAATATCAAATCGAGTGATTCGGGAGTAAGGCATTAACTGTAATGTATGATTTCCAGGCATACTCAGATGAATCGTACCGGCATTTCAACCGTACGCGTATACATCGTGGTTACTGCTTGAGCACACGCTCTGCGATCTTAGCCACTTCGGACAACTCTGGGCTTGCCTTCAAAAGCAACACTTCGCTTTTGTTCGAACGCTGTGCTGACCACTACGCGCAACGGAGCGAGCTCCGCGCCTCACTTCACACTCTTCACTACTGCCGCACACACGCTGATACCGTCACTGTACAGCCCCCAACGACCGCGGAACACCTATTTAAACGAATTATTTATGCTTTGCTCGTAGCCAATATTGTCGGGACTATTTATGATAGCTGTGCTGCAGACACTACTAATAGTAAGTCAAAGATTTCTTCTTAATATCTCGCGAGTCAGTCAGCGAGGTTGGTTGAAGCGGTTCGACTGGGAGCGCCCTAATTGCGTACCTAACGCACTATCAATAACAAACTGAATCATTTTAAAGTAAACTGCTAATCCATTGCCTCATAATTATGTTCGACAAATTGTCTGCTTAACAAGGTAAATAACGCAGTGAATGTTGTCGAACTGTCAAACTGAAAGCCCTTCCTAGTGGTAGTGTGGTACGCAATTACCCCTCTGATAACTCCCATACCCAAAGCTCCACAGACATGAAAGCATTCAGTTACTGTAAGTATCTTCTTCTCTTTCAGAAAACAAGTTGTTATCTGCCTTCTCAATACCAGCCAATTGGCGCCGGCTGACATTCTTTCGTCAAGGTGGTGACACTCGACAGATTGCCTTGGACCCTATCGAAGGTGTCAGGTATTTCTTCATTGTCTTCATTTTAATCTACAATTTTTTTCCAGAATTCTTGCGTTGCACCAGTGAGGTGTTGAAGGGAATCGCTGTGCAAAGACGTGTACCTATTACTTAATAGTATATGCATGCATTAAAGATAATGAAACATTTCATTATGTACGTTTGGTACCTACAATCATAAATACAAAGATCCCATGGCAGTATATGCGCCCTCACGGCCGTAGTCGCCGCGGGAGAAGCCCTGGGCGTCGGGAATCCCAGGCTGATTCCCGGCCACCGTAGGCGTGGGCTTGCGGACGGTGAGTAATGGGTAGCTCGCTGTCCGGTAAGGACCAAGCCCGGGTCGACGCGACGGCGCGTTGTGTTCCACGCGCGCCTCAAAGAGATGTCAGCACCAAAGGGTGGGGTCCGCAAGGGCCGATGCCTGCCAGGGGTGCGGGTTGTTCGAAAGAGATACCGTCGCCCCTGGCACACAGGCAACTGAGGGAACACGGGTGGGTTTTAGTCAGTAAAAGTCTGACACGCCCTCCTGCTCCACCCAGAGCGGGAGAAGTTATTTGATGATTTCCCATCCTCAAAAAAAAAAAAAAAGATCCCATGCACATGTACCATTGTCAGCAATCAGGTGTGTACTCCCTGAAACGCATAGTTTCGGTCAAAGTTCCTACTATGATCTACGGACCAAATTATTCAAGACTTGAACTATGAATGAATGACAACACGATTTGACAGCTGTCCCTACTCCCGATAAATTGAATGTGAACTTTGTTTAGACGGTTCAACTAGTATCGGACGGGTCCATAACTTCGTTGATTATAAGACCCCTGCAGGCTTAGCACGAGAACCGTAGAGAAGCGTTTTGTCGATGGAAGTGTAGACAAAAATGACATTTCCGTGTAGACAATTGACAGTTTTCTACCGAGAAATGCGGACAAGCGATTTATATTCCATGGTAGATTAGAAAAAGAAACCGTCATGCTAAGCCTGCTGATTTGCCAATATGTATTTGCCTGACCACAAATTGCCTGGGAAGACAAAAGTAGTCGTCTTTTTGGTTTAAACTGTCCAAAATGTTGAGTTTCGGATTTGTGAATAGCGATTAGAGGACTTGATTGATATTTGATTCGGCACAGAAACATATCGATTGGAATTAGGACCAGCTTAAGTTGAAACGATAAAAAATTAAATGTATTGCGTGATTTCAGGGTCATAGCATTGGGCTTCACAACATATGCTCACGCCAGCGTGTTCCATTTCATGTTCCACACGACAAATCCAGAATATTTAGAACAGGTATCTAATGCTCGTATAATATAAGCAAGCAACATGCAACAATGTAACCTCTTGACGTCTGGCTGGCCGTCTATATGACTCGAGCTTAAAGACAGCCGAAAACCTTGTGGATGCTGCAGAAATCCACTGGGTGCGAGAAGCACAGAACCGGTCGAAGTGGCGGAGCTTGGGAGAGGCCTATATCCAGCAGTGGATGTCTCACCCCTGAAATGATGCTGATAATCGATCTGTTACGAGACACACCTGCTAGTTTCTAACTTTCCTTGAAAGTTTTCAGTGTAATTCATCCCGCCATCTGCATTCCGTCTGGCTGTGTCAATATTTTGTAGATTTTAACGAAAACTCTACGTATAAATCTTCATCCATGCAGATGACACAAAGATCTGACGGCGTTTTTTTGGCGAACGGAACGTCGCTGATCCAAGGTTTTGTGATGATGACCTGCTTCCTTACCGGCTACAACCTCTTGATATACTCTCAAAAACACGAGCTCGGCCTTCACCTGCTGCCGCTATGTGTCATAAAACGAGTTATAAGGTGTGTATAGTGTTTACTCTTTAGTATTTGTCCTGAGATGCGCTAAGGTCGCCTGCGAAATTCGAAACGTCCGTTTTGTTGTCATTTACAGGTCAGTTATCTATACGAATAATATTATAAAGAGGAAAGATTTTAATATAATAAATAAGATTTGATTTTTTGTTTGCATTGAATAATTTCTCCTAAACTACTGAACCGATTTGAAAAAATATTCTACTATTTGGAAGCTACACTATCCCTGGGTGACATAGGCTATATTTTATCCCCGTATTCCCACGGGAACGGGAACTACGTGGGTGAAACTGCGGAGCACTGCAAGTTGATTATAATTTTGTAAATACGAACGTCCCGTGTGGTGCTGGGCGTAAAAGAATAGCATCATCCCATTTCTTCCAGTGGGTGTCGTAGAAGGCGACTAAGAGACTTACTAGAGAATGGGCAGCAGCATTCTCTATGCATTTTACCACCATACTGCGATCGCCAACCCGCCTGCCATGCGTGGCGATTATGGAAACCCCCAACATGACAAGCACAAAAAGTAAATGGCCCCTAGTGCCCACCTACCCTTGGCTACGGTAGCGGTCAAGGCCACGGCGAGACAAGGGGTGCGAACAATCCCCGGAAGAGATCCGGCTACCATAATCACCTAAAACTGGACCTGGCAACATTTATCACGCGTACACTCCGGACCGACGAGAAGATCGTCGTACTCGAGGAAGGATTGAGCAGGTTACGATGGGATATAGTAGAATTATCTGAAGTCCGACGAGAGGGGGAGGACTCGATAATCCTCAAATCCTGTAACTTACTCTATTTTCGGAAGGGCAACCAGCAGTCCCACTCCCAAGGTGGTGTCGGGTTTATCGTCCATAAGTCCCTTGTGAGCAACGTGGTGAAGATTGAGAGTGTGTCGACCAGGGTGGCGTTCCTTATACTCAGAATATTCCCAATGTATTCGCTGAAGGTCATACAGGTTTACGCCCCGACCTCGTCACACCCCGACGATGAGGTGGAAAATATGTATGAGGATATTTCCAGAGCCATGAATGGTTCCAAAACTCACTTCACCGTTGTCATGGGGGACGTGAGCTGCGAGTGGGGCAATTTGCAGTTGGACGTAGGAACCACCGGAGTCACCTTCTGGCTAGTTTTATGGAGAAGGAAGGCCTCTTTATGATGAACTCCTTCTTCAAAAAACGTGAGCACAGGAAGTGGACCTGGCAGAGTCCTGATGGTGCAACCAAAAATGTGATTGACTTCATTATGTCGACGAAGAAGCAAGTATTCAATGATGTCTCTGTGATCAACGCGGTGAAAACTGGTAGTGATCACCGTTTGGTAAGAGGCACATTGAATCTCAATATCAAGCTGGAAAGATCTCGGCTATTGAAGTTTACGCTCCGTCCAGCACCGATCCAAGTCCAAAATTCCGAAAGCTTTCAACTCGAGCTTCAGAATCGTTTCGAGAGTCTAGGGAGCTCTTTGGACGATTTTAACGATGGGTTCGTGGAAACTGTCCGTACGGTCGGGTATAAGTTTTTCAAGACCCCTCGTATCAATAAAAATAAGAGGCTCTCTGATTCTACTTTGCAGCTCATGAAGGAGAGGCGCGAGATGGTCCTGTAGTCTTCAGACGACGCACTCGAGTACCAGCAGCTTAATAAACAGATCTCTAAGTCCTTGAAAAGCGACCTCCGCCGCTTTAATACAGAACGTATTAAAGACGCGATAGAGCGGAATAAAGGCTCCAAGGTATTTGCTAGGGATCTGTCTATTGGGCAGAGTCAGCTTACGAAACTGAAGACCGATGAAGGCAGGATCGTATCCACCAAGCCTAAGCTGTTGAGAGAGATTGAGAGGTTCTATGGACAGTTATACACGTCAAAAAGAAACCCCGTTACAAACCTGGCTAACGACCCAAGAGCTAGGTTGACCCGACACTATACTAAAGATATCCCGGACGTCAGCTTGTACGAGATTAGGATGGCTCTGAAGCAGCTCAAAAACAACAAGGCGCCGGGTGATGAAGGAATTACGGCTGAACTCCTAAAGGCCGGTGGGAAACCCGTTCTCAAGGCCCTCCAGAAGCTGTTTGATTCCGTCATACTCGAGGGCAAAAAGCCACAGGCATGGAACAGAGGTGTGGTTGTACTTTTTTTTAAGAAGGGCGACAATGCCCTTCTTAAGAATTATAGGCCTATCTCACTTCTGAGCCATGTCTACAAGCTGTTCTCCAGAGTCATCACGAACCGTCTAGCGCGCAGGTTTGACGACTGCCAGCCTCCCGAACAGGCCGGGTTCCGTAAAGGCTTTAGCACAGTAGACCACATACATACGCTGCGGCAGGTTATACAGAAGACCGAAGAGTATAACCTGCCTCTATGTTTAGCGTTTGTGGACTATGAAAAACCCTTCGATTCGATCGAGCCATGGGCTGTAATGCAGTCCCTCCAACGGTGCCAGATCGACTATAGGTACATTGAGGTATTGAAGTATCTGTACGAAAACGCCATTATGTCAGTCCGACTCCAGGACCAGACCTCGAAACCTATCCTTCTGCAGCGAGGTGTTAGACAGGGAGATGTTATCTATCCGAAACTCTTCACTGCTGCACTGGAGGATGTCTTCAAGGTTCTGGACTGGAAAGGGGCTGGCATCAACATCAATGGCGAGTACATCACTCACCTTCGGTTTGCCGATGATATAGTTGTCATGGCTGAGACCATGGAGGACCTCAGTACAATGCTCGATGACCTCAGTACAGCTTCCGTAAGAGTGGGTCTTAAAATGAACATGGACAAGACAAAGGTCATGTCCAAAGCCCGTGTAACACCCACTCTTCTGACGGTCGGAAGCGCTACATTCGAAGTTGTGGACGAGTACGTTTACCTAGGACAAACTGTCCTGTAGGTAGGTCCAACTTCGAGAAAGAGGTCAATCGGCGAATCCGACTCGGTTGGGCAGCGTTCGGGAAGCTTCGCAATATCTTCTCGTCCCACATACCGCAGTGTCTCAAGACGAAAGTCTTCGACCAGTGTGTGTTGCCAGTGATGACATATGGAACTGAAACGTGGTCGCTCACAATGGGCCTCATAAGAAGGCTTAAAGTCACCCAAAGGAAAATGGAGAGGGCTATGTTTGGAGTTTCCCTGCGTGATCGAATCAGGAATGAAGAGATCCGCAGGAGAACCAAGGTAACCGACATAGCCCGAAGAATTGCCAAACATAAGTGGCAGTGGGCAGGGAAGTGCACATTGCTCGCAGAACAGATGGCCGATGGGACCGAAAAGTTCTGGAGTGGCGACCGCGCACCAGTAGATGTAAAGTTGGAAGGCCTCCCACACGGTGGACCGATGACCTTGTGAGGGCCGCAGGAGTCCGCTGGATGCGGGAAGCACAAAACCGGTCGAAGTGGTGGAGCTTGGGGGAGGCCTATATCCAGCAGTTGACGTCTGTCGGCTGAAATGATGATGAAATACGAACGTGTTACGATTGCAAATCATATTTTGTGGAACGTGCAACCTGACACAGGCCTGCAAATTGCAAAAAACGTAAGAAAATTTGAATTTCGCGGGCTACCCTGGTGCTCTTCCTCAATTCCGCTGTTCAATGTTACAACTATCGTCTGGTTATCAGTACTGCACTGCAGGACATGCTTTACTCAATCGGGTTTTAAACTTGACTTCTAGGATAACTCCTGTGCACCTTCTGATCGTGGGCTACGGAGCGACCTGGTGGTCGAATTCCCGGGATGGCCCTCTTGTCCCTACCACGATGGGCCTGGAGAGCGAAGCCTGTAAGACGAAGTTCTGGTCTCATGTTTTCCTCACAAACAACATTGTGGACTCCAGTAATTACTGCGTGGCTCCGACCTGGTGAGAAAACACGATATTTTATAGGGTTCTGCTGGCATCCTCCGGGTACGAACACAAAGGATGTTAATAGGATCCTTTTTTCGGAAACTCGTCACCATTCTGTATGGAAACTAGACGGCTCAATATTATCCTTTTTACACGCTATATATATTAGCTTCACTTGTATGTTTGTAACCGACTTCTTAGGGTGCGATTTTGACCCACTTTAAACGGTCAGATTTCATAGAACTTTGTAAACTTATCGAGGACCGATGACAATTCAGTAATAAAAAAAAAAATAAGGAAAAAAAACTTAAAAAATCACGCTTTTATAGTTAGCAGAACTAAAAAATAGAAAATAAATAATAGTTAAAAAACTAAAAAACACGCTTTAAAAACCAAACTAAAAAAGGAGAAAATTATTTAATTCAATTAAAAAGCGTGGGGTACTTGACATTCATTGATTAAAAAAATACCTCAAAAAGCACCTCCCTAGCGGCGTCAGCGTAGTCTGCTACGCTGACGACACGCTGGTCCTGGCGCAAGGGAGGTCGTACCAGGCGGCGGCCGACTTAGCGGCAGACGGGGTTGCGACAATCGTCGATAGGATCCGGCAACTGGGACTCGAGGTGGCCTTGCACAAGTCCGAGGCCATATGTGTTTTCATGGTCCTCGGAATGCGCCACCGGCGGGTTCCCAGATAACGGCAGGAGGGGTTCGCATCGGCGTCGAGTCGACGATGAAGTACTTGGGACTCGTCCTCGACAGCCGGTGGAACTTCGCGGAGCATTTCCGACGTTTGGCCCCCAGACTGGAGCGGGCCGGGGCTGCCTTGAAGCGGGTCCTGCCCAATCTAGGGGGGCCAAACGCCTCCTGCCGGAGGCTCTACGCGGGGGTCGTGCGGTCCATGGCCCTATACGGGGTGCCGGTGTGGGCGCCTACATTGAGGCGCCAACCAGCCCGAAGGCTGAAGGCGTCCCATAGGGTCATGGCGATCAGGATGATCCGGGGATACCGCCCGATCTCAGGTGAGGCGGCGGGCCTCCTTGCCGGATTACCGCCATGGGATATGGAGGCAAAGGTCCTCGCGCACATCTGGGAGTGGCACGAGGAGGCCAAACGCCGGGGCGTTACTCCGCTGCCGCGAGAAATCGAGATGCAGCGGACAGAGCTCCGGCGGGATCTCATGGCGACATGGAGAGTGCGATTGTCGCAACCCAGTGCTACCAGTGCAGCCAGTGCTGCTTTTTGAGGTAGTTTTATAATCAATTAATGTCAAGCACCCCACGCTTTTTGATTGAATTAAATTATTTTCTCCTTTTTTAGTTTGGTTTTTAAAGCGTGTTTTTTAGTTTTTAAACTATTATATATTTTCTATTTTTTAGTTCTGCTAACAACAAAAACGTGATTTTTTTTCTAATTTTTTTTAAAATTATTGAGTTGTCATCGGTCCTCGACAAGTTTACAAAGTTTCAATGAAATCTGACCGTTTAAAGTGGGTCAAAATCGCGCTCAAAGGAGTCGGTTACATACAAACAAACTAACAAACAAACATGCAAGTGAAGCTAATATAAAGCGTGTAAAAAAACGAAAGAACATTTGAATTTCGCTGCTCCCACGATCCCTATTGTTGCATGCACCCATAAGCACAATGTTTTGCGTGAGTTACATTGCGTACCTAGTTTAGTTACTCATGTGCCTAGACCTACGTACAGCGAATTTTCATATCAAAAATTAAAAAAGTTTAGTCCAGCTATTAGTACCTACCTATTTTTGCACGAGGCTTGATAATGTATTTATGTGTCTGGGCTAATTAAGTAGGTAATCAATAAAATTACCAATAACGATCACGCCAAGTAGACTCGCATAGCGAGGGCAACCTAGACAAAAGCTCAGCTAGTCAAATGTGTTTTATAAACGTCAGGTTCCTGCCCGTAAACATGCACATGTATATCCTGGCATGTACCTTCACCCTTCTGCTCTGGCGTCGCCGTCGTTTGGCTGTCAGCCTCTATGCAGTTCTGTTCTTCGCATCATGTCTGCTGAATGCCGTCGTGGCGTATATCAAGGATTACAAATCAATGATATACGTCTTGTCGCCTGAGTGAGTATTCAGAGGCTACGTTCCGAGTTACGATAATATCGATTTGAGCGTGCTCACATCCGTTCCGAATTGGCGTGAGCGCGATAACGATGTCCTGTGAATCATCATAGATGACGTCATGACATGCGCCACCTTGTGCTAACGCCGACCATGCATAATACTAATAACACCGTATCACCGTGAGCGCTGTCAAAAATGACAGTTGTGCTGTTTTGTCTAGAGTCGCCGCCTAACCAAATAAGAAGACGAAAATTTGTGGTGTAAAAAAGTTTTATATGGTGTAAATAGGTTTTAACATTGAGTGAGCACTGTTAGCGCATTCACGAGCGTTCCGTATTGGTGAAAATATGACAGTTCTTAGCTGTCATAATCGTGATATCTATCTCGGAACGCAAATTATTGATGTGAGCGCTCACAGCGCTATTTATCTAATTCGGAATGTGGCCAAAGTAATAACGTTACCTACGTAACCTGCACCATAATTGCGTAATACGCGATTAAGCATAATCGGTTTCATTTTGACAATTCAACAATATTCATTGCGTTATTTAAATTTTTCGAACATATGAAGCAATGGTTTAGCCATCTGTTTCAAAACGAAAGCAATTAGGGTGCTGGTTTCTTCAGAGGGATAGGCACTAGGAAGAGGTGTACCTCTAGTAGCTGCACCCACATTCCGGACGTCATGTTCAGCAGTAGCGCTTGTCACCACTAGACCAATGATGGCTATTGCTATAATAGAACCTGCACCCTAATTGCGCAACACGCGATTAATCATAATCGGTTTCATGCCAGTTCAACAATATTCATTGCATTATTTACGTTGTTGAGCAGATGCTTTTTTTCGAACATATGAAGCAATGGTTTAGCCATCTGTTTCAAAACGAAACAAATTATGATGAATCGTGAGTTACGCAATTAGGGTGCTAGTCTCAATCGACGCTTTTTCCCCACAGCAAAAACAGATGATAAATAAACATTGTTAGTAGGTACTACTACTTTCATCAAAATATTTATTTTTGTTCAGTTTTACTTATTAGTTTGTTTGGCAGTGTCGCTTCTTCAAAACGCGAAGGCGGAGGCGCATGAAAAAATAACCATACGCCATTTTTTACTCAATATAATTTATTTAATATTAGAAAATCTTATAATTTCTGTTTGGTGTAGCTATTTCTTCCTCACTAGTTTGTTGGAAAACTACACTCTCGGCTCTAATAATTATGCTACGGCTACATTGTCGCGTTATCGCGAACTGCACTTCGCACGCTCTCTCTTGCACACCGCTCAACTTCTTGCTGTACCACAGAGAGCACGCATACTGTAACTTGCGTTATAGTGACAATGTAGCCGAAGTATAACAGTTTATTATGTTTTCAGACAAATACGTAGGATATTTCGAGAAACTCCTATGTTTACGGAATTCTACATATCTTCCTGGGGGGCTCTGCCTCCATGCTTCTTGGGTCTGATACTGGCTCACATACAATTTGAGCTAGACGAGAGAAATATCAAGCTTTCTGAGTATAAAGTAAGTGAAGTCAACTGTTACTTATGTTAGGTACGGCTACATAGTCGCGATTGCGCGTACAATACTTCGCGCCGTCGCGTCGGCGTCGCGCGTTCTCCCTCGCACACCGCCGCAAGACGTCTCGCTGTGCAACAGAGAGTGCGCCAAGTGTAGCTTGCGTTTTCGCGACAATGTAGCCGTAGCATTTGTGAAAGCGTAAGTTTTTACCTAAGTATTATATTATCTAATAATAAAATTACATAGCGCAATAGTGATAACTTTATGAATCAGTCGTTTAGTAACAATTGTGTTCCACAATGAAGGGACTCTGTGGAACCCAACAATTACCAAAGAACTAAGTAGATAATAGATTGTGAACAAGGGATTTATTTAAGTAGATACAGACGCCAGCACATCAAGCTACCCCAAACTGTCAAATTTTCCTAATTGAACATGAACCTTATGGTACACATAATAAGCATCTTTCTACCTCCCTAAGTATCATCATTTCGCTTCACCATTTTTCTACAGTGTCCATCAGTAATTTTTCCAATTCAAGAATAAAATTTTTAGTATTCGGAATTATAAGACTTCAAGAAGCTAACGGTGATCAACAGGTGATGTACAGGACTGCCACAACTATCGAGGGATAAAAAGCTCATGTCACATAGTATGAAGGTATGGGAGAAAGTAATAGAGAAAAGACTGCGAGAGGAGACTGAGATTACTCCGAACCAGTTTGAGTTTGTGCCAAGCCAAGGAAAAATGGACGCCACTTTTGCACTTCTCCAATTGTGCGAGAAGTACAGACGTGCACACAAGGACGATCAATGAACACCATGTGCAATGTGTTCATTGATCTGGAGAAAGCGTATGATAGGGTACCTCGGGATGGGTAGTGGTGGGCATTGAAAGAGAAAAGTGTTGTTCGGGAAGTATGTAGAGTTAATTCGTGTATGTACAGTCCATCTCGTACCTACGTCCGGTCGGCTGCTGGCAATACCGACGAGTTCAATGTGGCTGTAGGCTTGCACCAAGGATCGGCTTTAAGTCTTTACCTCTTCCTTTGCTCATGGACGAACTGGCGTCGGACATACAAAGAAGAGGCACCCTGGTGCATGCTGTTTGCCGATCACATTGTTCTTGTCGGTGAAGATGTATGATGAGAAGTGGCGACAGAAGCTGGAGAATGTTGTTTTGAAAATCAGCAGAACCAAAACTGAATAAATGTTCTGCGATTTCGGCGGTCTCTCCAGTTCTGGAGCCATAGCGCTTGATGGCGCGCTTCACCCAGTTTACTCCGACTTTCGATATCGGTTCACTCGTGCAAAGCGATGGCGAAGTAGATCGGACGGTTCATCATCATCATTTCAGCCGAAAGACGTCCACTGCTGGACATAGGCCTCCCCCAAGCTCCGCCACTTCGACCGGTTCTGTGCTTCCCGCATCCAGTGGACTCCTGTGGCCCTCACAAGGTCATCAGTCCACCTTGTGGGAGGCCTTCCAACTTTACGTCTTCCGGTGCGCGGTCGCCACTCCAGCACTTTTCGACCCCATCGGCCACCTGTTCTGCGTGCCGCTTAAGTTTGGCAATTCTTCGGGCTATGTCGGTTACCTTGGTTCTCCTGCGGATCTCTTCATTCCTGATTCGATCACGCAGGGAAACTCCAAGCATAGCCCTCTCCATTGCCCTTTGGGACGGTTAGCACAGAATTAACACTGGATGGATGAAATGGCGGCAGGACACGTGAACAATCTGCGACTCCCACATTCCCCTTAAACTTAAGGGAAAGATATATGAACCATGGTTAGACCTACTGTCTTATGCATTTGGCAATTGCATGCAGCTGAGATGAGAAATTTAAGAAGTATGTGTGGTGTTACACGAATGGATAGAAAAAGAAATGAGAACATAAGGGGAAGTCTGAAAGTGGCACCGATAACTGCAAAGTTGTGTGGAAATCGGTTGTCATGGTATGGGCATGTGATACGGAGGAATGAGGAAAATGTCTTGAGGAAAGTTTTGAGCATGACTGTCGATGGCTATAAGAGTAAGGGGAGACCAAAGATACGATGAATGGACTGTGTGAATGATGATATAGTTAGAAAGGGTGTGACTACGGAGATGACGACTGATAGAGAAGTGTGGAAGAAAAAGACATGTTGCGCCGACCGACGATTCTATTAGATAATTAATTGAAAATAACACAATAAAGGGCACAAAGGGTCATCACGGCGTAGTTAATGGTTAGTTAATAAATTAAAATCGTTCCAAAAGTAGTAGTGACCCTACCTTGACCTTTAAATCCATGTCATTGGATATTCGTGTTTAAATACGAACAAAATTTGGTGAAAGTAGAAAAAAATGGATGACATGACACTTTGTTGCTCCCTTCGGTTGCGGCTCATCATTTCATTAATCCACAACTGCCTGCATTGTTTTTTACTAGTCCCACTCTTGGATATGCATCGTTTGCGAGACCGCGCGCTTCCTCCTTCCAGTTGTGACGGAACTTCTTGAACCATCTCTTTGACCTGTAGCGCCCTCGTCTTACTGTCGTAGGGGTCCAGTTCTGTGCTATTAGGCCAGTTCGTCCGTCATGCGGCAGGCATGACCTGTCTAGTCCCATTTAAGCGGCAGCGTTCAGGACAAGGATGCTTTAAACTTGATTTTATTTTCGACCGAAGAGTTGTCGCCAAATATTGTATATTCATATGTTGTCAGCAAAGAAACCTCTTCAGCGGTATCAGGGAGTAACAGGGGTAATTAAGTTATTTTTAGATTGTTGAAACAATGAGTAACAATACTTGCAGTTTAATAGCTAGGTCCATCTACCATAACTGACACGGAATTAAAACTGGGCCGCCTTCAAAATTTATTGGGCATCCTGGCGCGCCTCCATGCTCTAAATCTTCTACTGCGTGTTCACAGGCACACCTCATATGGAAATAAATCCAAAAAAACAACAATGAACAAAAATAAACACCTGGACTTTGTAAGCTATCGCCAAATCTTGAACCTCGCCAAATAATGCTTCGCGTTGGCTTTTTTTGGAACGGGCGCGCCGGACGATGGCCAGCATCCCGTCGCGTAGACTCAACTGCTCAAGTACTGCAGACTGCACATGTACTGTAACACGGTGCCTATTTTCCCGCGAAGGCTTACGCAAAGTACCTACCAGTAATACACTCACATCTCGCCAGTTGTGTTTAGGTCCCAGGTAATAGGAGGCGAGCCTATTGGCATACACCGGGCACGAATACAAATCCAGGCAGCTACTGTGAAATTCCTAATAGCAAACCCAATAGGGACCCTATAGTGTTCCCATCTGTGAGTCGGTTGTTATTTCAATTGATCGCTGTACTCAACTTACTTCTATTTTATTTGTTGCAGTGGTTCGTCTACCTCCATTACACATGCTTCCCTCTAGTCTTCTTGTGGTCACTGACAGGCAAGTTTGCGCGCGGACAGCACTCTGCTCACTTCCACGCGGCTCACACTGCGCTAGACAGACCTTTGTTCTGCATTATTATGGGCGTAAGTCTAATGGGACTCTTTCATGTCAATGGTAAGGATACAAGTACTTCCGACATAAGGTACACCGGCTATCTTCACCACCCACACGACACGACACGAGACTTGGGCTGTGGCTCCAGATGCAGAGACGAAACATAGCGTAAACTTACCTATAGTAGCGATTCAGTCACAGATTATCAGATATGTCACTCCATGTACTTACGCGCGCAAAGTCAAAGTCAAAGCATTTATTTCAAATAGGCACTTAAAAGGCACTTTTGAACGTCAACATTTACATTAAAATAGAATTGATTCTAGTCGCCCCTTCCAAAATGTAGTTTCGTATGGAGAAGAATGGGCAAGAAACTCCACCGTTACTCTTTTAAAATAACTAACTACCTACCTACCGGCCGCCGCGCGCGCCGGGCCGCACGAGGCCTATTTGACCTATTTCTCATTGGGTTGCCGACAGCCGCAAGGCGCTTACGCACGCTTAAAGGTCCGTTTATATTACAGACATTGAGCGTGCCAGACACGTGCCGTGGCAGACAAAATAATGACACCGATCAGCTGACTTAGTGCTAGTGATGTGTTTATTTCAATTTGAAAAGTTCGGTTTCTGGTATCAATGTGTTAAAAATTCTCATGACTTCCGAACATGTAGAGATAGGATTAAAAAACCCTTCCAATATCGTTTGATATCATCCAAAGAAGCCGTACCCTTGGTATGTTTCTATCCTTTCCGTTACACGTGTATATAATATCTGAGCCCGAGTGCGATTCGTGTTGTGTGTGTACCAGAATTCTCTAATAAATTCGGTATTGTAAGAGATTAAGAATGCAAATTCATTTTTGCTGTCTGGCGGAAAAAATCCGACCATCTGTGGTGACCAAGTTTAGAACCAATCTGGCCTTAAATCAAAATTGGTTATCCATTTTGATTCAAGCATAATCAGCGTAGGTAAATGTTTCCACTCCTGGGACACAGGCCTCCTCTCTACATGAGGGAGTGGGCTGTAATTCTCCACGCAGGCGCAGTGCGGGTTTGTATATGTCACATATCTGAATTTTTGGCCTGATGTTTTCCCTAACCGTTTTGAGAGCAGTGTTGATGAAATTATTTACACAAAGTAACGCGCCTGACTGGGTTCGAACTCACAACCTAACCATTAATCTACACCATAATCCAAATGCCTGCATTCATGACCATATTAAGCCCATATTTTTATTTGCAGGTCCACTAAGAAGATTTTTCAGCTGGTCAGGGTGGCGCAGCTTGGGCCGACTGTCTTTGACAGTCATGATGGTGCACTGGTGCATCTTGATGACAATCGGGACCAGGCCAATGGCATTCGGCACCTCTGTACTTGATATCGTTAGTTTTTTGTGCTTAGAGCTCAATAGTCTACAATTTTTTAAGCACTGTTTTATTTACCGAGCGGATTAGCAGAAGTGTGTGTGCACACACATTTTCCTGCCTCTGTTAAATTGTCGTCGCACCCGGTGACAGGCTTCATTAAGAAATAAAACTCTGGCGAAACAACAGCGTTGTAATTGCGTAACACACTAACAGTAGGAATGGTTTTCATTTTGACAGTTCAATAACATTTAACGCAATATTTACGTTATGTAGGCGACACATTTTTCTAACATATGAAACAATGGATTAGGAATAATAACCTTACCTTAGCAATGATTCAGATTCTGATTGATAGTGTGTTACCGTATGAAGGGTGCGATGCGGGTGCGATGACAGGTTAGAAATGTGGTACCTACACAGTTTTATAAACTTCCCTATCTAGCGATTGAACGCCACCCTTCAGTTGATGTAGTATCATTTATAAAGTTAATCTGTAATATTGTTTCAGATCGTGGACTGGAGCGCAACCATTTTGATAACTTACGCTGTCGCCGTACCAATCACGATTCTGGTAGAATTTCCAATGCAGAAGTTCTTAGATGCATTATTTTTTTAATGAATTATCATTAATATGTGAACAAAATAAAAATCAGAGAACAAATGAGTCTTTAAGTTTTTTTCTTTTTTTAATATGATAAATGGCCGAGGGCCGAATGAACGAAAGACTTGTCTGGGCCTATTAGTACAAGCTTTGTTGCTAATATCTATCCTCAATCTTAACACTTATTTAGGGTACCTACTGGCACCAATAAACGAATTATAATGGGTTTTAAACAACTTTAAAGAGCTCTTACTCCGTTATTTAATGTCATTAATGCATGCTTAGTCAATGAGTAAACACTTACATTTTTCTGTTTAGTAAACAACTAAGTATTAATATTGTAACAACTTTACTTACGATAGTAAAACATTGTGTGGAAGCTTCGCCGGCCAGCCTCAGCCGCGGCGGTGAGTGTTACAACCACCTGCTCCTCAACTCGCGGGCCGCCTAGCCCCTCCGCGTCTACGCGTTTAAATTACACTGGGGTAGGGCAGAGAAGACTCCGTGAAATCGGATTTGAAGCGATTCGTTTCTGGCACTAGAACCTAATTTTTAGCAAATGTTTTAGGACTATCAATGTTATTTTAATGAACATTCGGAATAATACACATTATCTATTACAATACTGAGGACATATGACTTTATTTCATGAAAAATGAGGAGATTCAATTAATAAAGTACCTACTCGATATTATGACAGAATAGTTTTAGAAGTAAAGATAATTATTTAAAACGAAATTTCGATTTTTTTTACATTACGGTTACTGAAGTTTATAACAAACGCAAAGAGTAAAGTAATATTAGGGATAGTAATTATTATAATTAAATATAGGGATAACGTGTTATGGATAGTAATTTTCGGCCAAACAATTTTAGGAGAAGAAAGGGACTAGGTAACACAATAAGCATTTAGAAAAGTGACTTTGCAAGTTCCAGTTCACACGAACGAAAGTGGGTTTTCGAAAGACCTTGCAACTTCACTCTGATCCCTAATATTACTTTAACGCACGCACTGATACTAATATTTCGAGTGTTATCCTGAAGCGTCCGTGGCAGGGTCGATCAAGCGGCGACTGAGACTTGAGAGTTAGCGAGTTCAAAACCCAGCACAAGCTATATCTTCCACTGATCAGGGAATAAACCCTGTACCAAAGAGTAGTTGAACAGTGTAGTCAGAGGATCAGCCAGGTTCGCTGCACATTTTCTAAGGAAGATCGGAAGGATTGAATCATGTCCGGGTCCTTTATCACAATCTAGGGAAGAAAAATAATCAAAACCTATTTCATGTTTGCAACGACTGAGAGTGTTATTGTTACAGGGAATGGTTTCAACTGGCGTTGACAAAGACGGACGAACTACTTCTAATAGAAAAGAGCTAGTGGAGACGGGTACAGAGTTCTACGTAGGCTTCCAACGTAGAGACGTTATTGATGACGATGTTAACAATATCTTTTCAACAATGAGACCCGATGAGGTAAACAGAAGTAAATAACCAACGTTCTAGTGCTTGGCTGAAAAAAATATACTTACTTTGATTAATATTTAATAAAATAATCATGAAAAAGTACTTGAAATGCGACGTAGCCAGCCCCGTACGGGAAGAACGCCCTAATTCAACAAACTTTTACAGGGCACTGGACTTCATAATTAAACTCAAAATACAAATAAATTAAAAGTGTAAAATAATTGTAAAATATGCACACTATAAGTGTCCACCTCGAAATGTTCAATAAGCATACCTACAGAGCATTCAGTATTGAAGCAACTATGAAACTTATAACATTGTTAATATTGGTGAAGGTAGTCGCAGCTAGAGAATATACCGGTAAGAAGTTTGTCTTGTCATTGTGCAGTTTCTCGGTAAAAGCAACATGATCATCATCCTCATTGGCAACCTATGTTCTACCCACTGCTGAGTATAGGCTGCCTCTTTTATGTTCCATGCTTCCCTGGTCTCTCCAAGTCAAATCTAGGTCTTCCCTGTGAGCTTCTGTAAGTTGTCGATCCACCTGTTGCTATTGGTCTGCCAATGCTCCTTCCTCCTTCAGCCGTTTCTCGGCCACTTCGGCTTCGGTAATTCCGTTAGGGCTCCGCTCCACCTGCATCACAACGTCTAGCCAACTGTACGTACCTATTCATTAACGGTCACTACACGCCAAGGCAAAAATGGTGGGAGAAGCTTGACTCCTACCAAAAGAATTGGCCTTTGACCTGCAGTGGGTTAATACATATTATTTAGATTAGAAAGGTCTCTAAGAGAGCTACACCCGTTCCTTGTACTTAGCCTAAGCCCTCGTACGAACGGATGATTTTAAACGCACACGGTTTTTCATCGTGACTTGGATTTTCAGCACTTGGTATTGAGCCGAGCATGGAGAAACCAACATAGCGCATTCCAGGGCGTAAAAAAGCGCACTGTTGGAATTCTTCTGAACACACCGGCCGAGAGCAAGTCAGGCGCGCTCAATTAGGGTTCCGAACCAAAATAGACAACAGTCTATGGAACGCCAGTGTAATAATTATCCACTGTCTGATGACAAGACTTAATTCCAGATGAAGACAGAGCCAGTTTTCCAAAATTGTTCCATCTGGACGATTATGGGCGATGCCTCACGAGTGTCGATGGGGTCTACTGTCTCGGGACGTTCGAGCTCACCCCGGCAACACAGCCACACCCTACTTACGAGCTGATGAAGGTTGGTACTCATATTTTTTTCCTGGACAAAACTAGGCCAAGGAAAGTTGAATTTCAAATCGGGTGATTCGGGAGTAAGGCATTAACTGTAATGTATGATTTCCAGGCATACTCAGATGAATCATACCGGCATTTCAACCGTACGCGTATACATCGTGGTTACTGCTTGAGAACACGCTCTGCGATCTTAGCCACTTCGGACAACTCTGGGCTTGCCTTCAAAAGCAACACTTCGCTTTTGTTCGAACGCTGTGCTGACCACTACGCGCAACGGAGCGAGCTCCGTGCCTCACTTCACACTCTTCACTACTGCCGCACACACGCTGATACCGTCACTGTACAGCCCCCAACGACCGCGGAACACCTATTTAAACGAATTATTTATGCTTTGCTCGTAGCCAATATTGTCGGGACTATTTATGATAGCTGTGCTGCAGACACTCCTAATAGTAAGTCAAAGATTTCTTCTTATTCTCTCGTGTGTCAGTCAGCGAGGTTGGTTGAAGCGATTCGACTAGGAGTGCCCTAATTGCGTACCTAACGCACTATCAATAACAAACTGAATCATTTTAAATTAAACTGCTAATCCATTGCCTCATAATTATGTTCGACAAATTGTCTGCTCAACGAGGTAAATGACGCAATGAATGTTGTCGAACTGTCAAACTGAAAGCCCTTCCTCTGGTAGGGTGTTACGCAATCACCCCTCTGATAACTCCCATAACCCAAGCTCCACAAACATGAAAGCATTCAGTTACTGTATCTTCTGCTCTTACAGAAAACAAGTTGCTATCTGCCTTCTCAATACCAGCCAACTGGCGCCGGATGACATTCATTCGCCAAGGTGGTGACCCTCGACAGATTGCCCTGGACCCTATCGAAGGTGTCAGGTATTTCTTCATTGTCTTCATTTTAATCTACCATTTTTACCCCGAATTATTGCGTTGCACCAGAGAGGTATTGAAGGGAATCGCTGTGTAAAGTCGTGTACCTATTACTTAATAGTATATGCATGCATTAAAGATAATGAAACATTTCATTATCTACGTTTGGTACCTACAATCATAAATACAAAGATCCCATGCACATGTACCATTGTCGGCAATCAGGTGTGTACTCCCTGAAACGCATAGTTTCGGTCAAAGTTCCTACTACGATCTACGGACCAAATTATTCAAGACTTGAACTATGAATGAATGACAACACGATTTGACAGTTTTCATTACTCCCGATAAATTGAATGTGAACCTTGTTTAGACGGTTCAACTACTACCGGACGGGTCCATAACTTCGTTGATTATAAGACCCCTGCAGGCTTAGTACGAGAACCGTAGAGAAGCTGTTTGTCGATGAAAGAGTAGACAAAAATGACATTTCCGTGTAGACAATTGACAATTTTGTACCGAGAAAAGTAGACAAGTGATTTATATTCTAAGGTAGATTAGAAATAGAAAGCGTCATGCTAACTGATTTGCCTGACCACAAATAGCCTGGGAAGACAAAATTAGTCGTCTTTTGGTTTAAACTGTCCAAAATTTCGAGTTTCGGATTTGTGAATAGCGATTAGAGGACTTGATAGATATTTGATTCGGCACGGAAACATATCGATTGGAATTAGGACCAGCTTAAGTTTAAACGATGTATTGCGTGATTTCAGGGTCACGGCATTGGGCTTCACAACATACGCTCACGCCAGCGTGTTCCATTTCATGTTCCACACGACAAATCCAGAATATTTAGAACAGGTATCTAGTGCTCGTATAATATAAGCAAGCAACATGCAACAATGTAACCTCTTGACGTCTGGCTGGCCGTCTATGTGACTCGAGCCTATAGACAGCGGAAAACCTTGTGGATGCTGCAAGAATACACTGGGTGCGACAAACTCAGAACCGGTCGAAGTGGCGGAGTTTGGGAGAGGCCTATGTCCAGCGATGGATGTCTCTCGCCTGAAATGAAGCTGATAATCGATCTGTTACGAGCCACACCTGCTAGTTTCTAACTTACCTTGAAAGTTTTCAGTGTAATTCATCTCGCCATCTGCTTTCCGTCTGGCTGTGTCAATATTTTGTAGATTTTAACGAAAACTCTACGTATAAATCTTCATCCATGCAGATGACACAAAGAATTGACGGCGTTTTTTTGGCGAACGGAACGTCGCTGATCCAAGGTTTTGTGATGATGACCTGCTTCCTTACCGGCTACAACCTCTTGATATACTCTCAAAAACATGAGCTCGGCCTTCACCTGCTGCCGCTATGTGTCATAAAACGAGTTATAAGGTGTGTATAATGTTTACTCTTTAGTATTTGACCTGGGATGCGCTAAGGTCGCCTGCGAAATTTAAAACGTCCGTTTTGTTGTCATTTACAGGCAGGTCAGTTATCTATACTAATAATATTATAAAGTGGAAAGATTTTAATGATAGAAAGAGGAAAGATTTGATTGTTTGTATAGGCTCCGAAACTACTGAACCGATTTGAAAAATTCTTTTACCATTTGGAAGCTACACTATCCCCGGGTGACATAGGCTATATTTTATCCCCGTATTCCCACGGGAACGGGAACTAAGCGTTTGAAACTGTGGAGCGCTGCTAGTTGATTATAATTTTGTAAATACGAACGTGTTACGGTTGCAAACCATATTTTGTTGAACGTGCAAACTGACACAGGCCTGCAAAATACAAAAAACTTAAGAAAATTTTAATTTTGCGGGCTACCTTGGTGCTCTTCCTCAATTCCGCTGTTCAATGTTACAACTGTCGTCTGTTTATCAGTACTGCACTGCAGGACATGCTTTACTCAATCGGGTTTTAAACTTGACTTCTAGGATAACTCCAGTGCACCTTCTGATCGTGGGCTACGGAGCGACCTGGTGGTTGAATTCCCGGGATGGCCCTCTTGTCCCTACCACGATAGGCCTGGAGAGCGAAGCCTGTAAGACGAAGTTCTGGTCTCATGTTTTCCTCACAAACAACATTGTGGACTCCAGTAATTACTGCGTGGTTCCGACCTGGTGAGTAAACACGATTTTTTCTATGGTCCTGCTGGCATTCTCCGGGTACGAACACAGGATCCTTTTTTCGGAAGCTCGTCACCATTCTGTATGAACTAGATGGCTTTAATACATACTATTATTTTTACAATAGCTTGCATTCATTATTGCTGGGCCTTATATGTTTGGTGTTTTCATTGACCGTCCCCCGACGAGACGATGTTTTGATCAAAATTAATTTCCTGCTTTTTAAACTTAATATATTAATAGTAGAGACGCTACGATCGATACATGCCTCATTTACGTATGTTTCCAACAGTGAAGCTACAAGTTACTAATTTATCGTCTTTTATCATTTCTATTCCATCACCAGTGCCTTATTTATTCATTTTATCACCATCTATCTTTAGCTTATTTATTGAGACGTTTCCAATGAGCCCAAACACTACTTCACGATACTTCTGCTGTTTGTTAGTGAGGTTGGGTATCCCGCTGTCAGGTGAAGCTGCAGCATCAGTTCAAGGTTACTTTGTTCTTCTAATATCATTGAAGTAATAGAATACCAAATTTCGACTTGATCAGACCTGTGGAAGATGCTCAAATTTCTTTATCAACTAGAAAAGAGCTAATAATCTTTAAACGGCAGAACAAATTATGGGGTCAATAGGTTTGTTGAAAAAATATCGTTACGATAAATCGATATTATTTTTCGATATCGATATTTTTGAGCGATATTTAATTTTCCGATATACTTATCGATATAAAATTCTAACTATCGAAAAGGTATGAAAACGATATTATTTTCAGACCGATAAATACCTATATTACTGAAGTTTTACTTTTACTGACAAATGAAATTTATAAAAGTTAAAGATTTATGTTTAAAAAGGATAAAGGTATGTTAGGATAAATATACTAACCAATATTTAGAGCGCGATCATTCATTATTTCATTTAGAAATTGTACCTTCTACCGATATATCGTTTTTTTTTTTAAACACAGATATCGATATTTCCAACAAATATATCGACACGATATATTACATCGATTTTAGCGATATTTATTTTCATTCCCGACATCCCTTGGTCAAATTAACAAAAAAATAACGCATCGCAAACCAGCACCCTAATTGCGTAACTCATGAATCTCATGATTAATCACAATCTGTTTCGTTTTGAAACAGAGTGCTAAACCATTGCTTCATATGTTCGAAAAATTTATCTGCTCAACAGCGATAATAACACAATGAATATTGTTGAACTGTCAAAATGAAACAGATTATGATGAATCGTATGTTACGCAATTAGGGTGCAGATTTATCACAATATTATAATATCACAAATTCACAATCGCAAACTTCGTCTCAGAAAATGTGACTAATAACTTTTAGTCGTTAAAAAATCGTCTTGTATTTCGGGCGAGCTTACTAGTAGCGCCGGTAACGAAACCATAGCAACTTTTAAATCGACGCCAACGCCATCTATCGAGCCAGGTGGTAAACTTACGTCATGAACTTTTTAATCTTTTTTACTTGTTTGTTTTAATAATAGGTCTTTACCTATGAAATTGCCGTTTTGTATGAAAAAATTTAAACGATTTTTTTTCATGTATTTTTTATTTGTATTAATCGAAGTAATCACCCATGCAATCAATGCATCTTTGCCATCGCAGTGGCAGTTTATTGATGCCCTTCTTAAAGAAATCAGCTGGACGGGAGGCAACAAATTCTTCAAAGGCATTTTGTACTGCCTCTCGGGTATTGAATTTTTTTCCCGCCAAGAAGTTATCCAAATTCTGGAAAAAGTAGTAGTCTGTAGGCGCAAGGTCTGGTGAGTAGGGCGGATGACGGAGAGCTTCCAACCCCAGTTCTTGCAACTTGGAGACCGTCTGCTGTGCAGTATGAGGTCGCGCGTTGTCGTGCAGGAGCAGCGGAGACGAGCGATTGACCAATGCTGGTTGGAGATGTGCCAGCTTCTCCATCATTGTGTTCAGTTCTTCACAGTACACATCTGCAGTAATGCTCACCCCGTTTGGTAAGAAGCTGTGATGAATCACACCGGCGCTAGACCACCAAACAGTGACCATCACTTTTCTAGGGGTAAGTTTTCGTTTAGGGCATTGTTTAGGTGCTGAACCAGGATCCAACCAACTTGCTGAGCGCTTGCGGTTATCAAACAGAATCCATTTTTCATCGCAGGTAACAATCCGGTTCAAAATTCCTTCATTTGTGTGTCTGTTGAGCAGTGCAAGGCACGTCTCGACGCGTACTTCGCGCTGACGATCATTGAGTTCGTGGGGCACCCATTTGTCAAGCTTTTTTACCTTGCCAATTTGACGCAAATGGACCAATATTGTTTTGACGCTAACGTCGAAAGCTGCTGCTAATTCAGCCGTAGATTGTGTATCATCAGCTTCCACAATCGCCTTTAATTCGTCATTGTCGACCAAAGTCTTCGGACGACCGCGAGGTTCATTTTTCAGGTCGAAATTTCCAGAACGGAAGCGAGCAAACCAATAACAGGTGGTGCGTTGGTTTGTAGTGTTAGCTCCGTAAACGTCGTTGATGTTGCGTGCCGCTTGTGCCGCGTTGCTGCCACGACGGTACTCATATTCCATAATTACTCGAATTTTTAACGTATCCATGATGACGAAAAAGATTGAAATGCGATGAAAATGTAACACTAATCAATAAACAAATGACTACTTTTGGAAAAAAAAATCCATGTTTTTAAAATAAAATTAATTTGAAATTAGAATTCTTACCCAAACAAAAATTATTTTGATTTGAAATGGCCAGTACTGCAAAACGGCAATTTCATAGGTAAAGACCTAATATATATATCCTTACTAAATGCGAAAGTAACTCTGTCTGTCGCGCTTTCACGCCAAAACTACTGAACCGATTTAAATTAAATTTGGTACACAGATAGTCTAGAGCCTGAGAAAGGACATAGGCTACTTTTTAATGCGAAAAAAGGGTTGTAAGGAGTTGAAAGGAGAAGCTGAAAAGTTGTATGGAAGTATCTTCATTTTTAGAGCTGGAAGCCGGAAACTAATTTTCTAGGCTGTTGATTCGATATAAATAAATATGACATTCAAATTTTGTAAAAGTTTTACCCTCAAGGGTGTAAAATAACAATAGGGAATAGGGGATGAAAGTTTGTATGGAAATATGTAAGGTTTATGTGAATGTTTTATAAGTTTGTGACAAGAGACAAGACCCAAAGACACTATTCCACGCGGACGAAGTCGCGGGCAAAGCTAGTAATTTAATAATCCACTGTGAATTTAAATAATAATTCATCATTAATTGATTTATTTCATTTTCACCATAATCCTAATTTTATCATTAGATTCGATTTCAGGAGGCCGGCAGGCCTTTTTTTTTGAATAATAATAATATAACGGTTGTAAACAAAAATACACATAATCAACGAAGGCACTTGTCGCGTCCTTATGATATTTTAAAACAAAAAGAAATATTAAAACTATGTTAAGCCATATTATTTTGTTACGGTCGGCGGTCGCAAATCAACCTTGCACTGACATGCAAATTGCAAAAAAAAACAAAAACGAAGGAACATTTGATTTTCGCTACTCCCACGATCCCAGGGGGCCGATTCTACTAATTTGCAACGTTACACGTTAAATTGTGTTTCCACAACAGTTCGATTTCGATCGCCGTTCGATAGTTATATAAAAAGTCATTCTACTATTTTATAAGCAAAATGGAAACTAAACTTAAAACGAATTGCAACTGAACTGTAGCGGGAACACAGCGGGTAACCCGCGTTACCAACATGCCAAAATAATATGTTTTAATAATACCACAAAGAAAAAAGTTGAATCTAAAAATGTTACTAAACACGAATATGTGGCACTAAAAGTATTTTCTATAATTAAAAGACATAATGATCATAATTTTATCATTAACTTTGTCCTATAGTAAACGTCACGCTCATGTTCGATTTTGTTAGTAGAATAGGTTTTGACATTGTTTCAATCGATCGTTGGCGTAACTAAAACGTAACCGCAGCTGTGTCGCAGCTGGACCGTTGTTCATTTTAGTAGAATGCGAAAACGCTTAAAAGTGGTGATTCGGTTGCGGTTCTATTGCGTTTTTTTAACAAATTTGTTAGTAGAATCGGCCCCCTGTACTGTTGCATGCACCCATAAGCACAATGTTTTGCGTGAGATACATTGCGTACCTAGTTTAGTTACTCATGTGCTGCGTACTGCGAATTGCGTACCTAGTTTAGTTACTCATGTGCTGCGTACACAGTTGTACGCAGCACATGAGTAACTAGGTACGTACTGCGAATTTTCATATCAAAAATTAAATTCGTTTAGTCCAGCAATTAGTACCTACTTATTTTTGCACGAAGCTTGATAATGTATTTATGTGTCTGGGCTAAAGTAATTAATACAATGAGCAAGAACGATCACGCCATGTAGACTCGCACAGCGAAAGTCAAAACCTCAGCTGATGAAATGTGTTTTATAAACGTCAGGTTCCTGCCCGTAAACATGCACATGTATATCCTGGCATGTACCTTCACCCTTCTGCTCTGGCGTCGCCGTCGTTTGGCTGTCAGCCTCTATGCAGTTCTGTTCATCGCATCATGTCTGCTGATTGCTGTCGTTGCGTATATCAAGGATTATAAATCAATGATAAAAGTCTCGTCGCCTGAGTGAGTATTCAGAGTAATAACTTTACGTAATCTGGTTTCCTCAGAGGGATAGGCAGAGGTGTACCTCTAGTAGCTGCACCCACATTCCGGACGTCTTGATCAGCATTAGCGCTTGTCACCACTAGACCAATGATGGCTATTGCTATAATAGAACCTAGTCTCAATCGACGCTTTTTTCCCCACAGTAAAAACAGATGATAAATAAACATTGTTAGTAGGTACTTTCATCAAAATATTTATTTTTGTTCAGTTTTACTAATTCGTTTTTTTGGCAGTGCCGCTCGGCTCCAATAATTATGCTACGGCTACATTGTCGCGTTATCGCGAACTGCACTTCGCACGCTCTCTCTTGCACACCGCTCAACTTCTTGCTGTACCACAGGGGGCCGATTCTACTAATTTGCAACGTTACACGTTAAACTGTGTTTCCACAACAGTTCGATTTCGATCGCCGTTCGATAGTTACATAAAAAGTCATTCTACTATTTTATAAGCAAAATGGAAACTAAACTTAAAACGAATTACAACTGAACTGTAGCGGGAACACAGCGGGTAACTCGCGTTACCAACATGCCAAAATAATATGTTTTATTAATACCAAAAAGAAAAAAGTTGAATCTAAAAATGTTACTAAACACGAATATGTGGCACTAAAAGTATTTTCTATAATTAAAAGACATAATGATCATAATTTTATCATTAACTTTGTCCTATAGTAAACGTCACGCTCATGTTCGATTTTGTTAGTAGAATAGGTTTTGACATTGTTTCAATCGATCGTTGGCGTAACTAAAACGTAACCGCAGCTGTGTCGCAGCTGGACCGTTGTTCATTTTAGTAGAATGCGAAAACGCTTAAAAGTGGTGATTCGGTTGCGGTTCTATTGCGTTTTTTTAACAAATTTGTTAGTAGAATCGGCCCCCTGAGAGCACGCAAACTGTAGTTTGCGTTATAGTGATAATGTAGCCGAAGTATAACAGTTTATTATGTTTTCAGACAAATACGTAGGATATATCGAGACACTCCTATGTTTACGGAATTCTACATATCTTCCTGGGGGGCTCTGCCTGCTTGTTTCTTGGGTCTGATACTGGCTCATATACAATTTGAGCTGGACGAGAGAAAAATCAAGCTTTCTCAGTATAAAGTAAGTGAAGCTAACTGTTACTTATGCTTTGGTTACATTGTCGCGACATCGCTAAAGAAGTACAGTTTACGCGCTCTCTCTCGCACATAGCTCGACGTCTCGACGTACACACGGCTACAGATCAAGCTATAATTTCCAGTATAAGCTGATCACGCATTGTATAGGATTTCCGGACAGCGCGAGAACAGCGTAAACTCGAAATTTATAGCTTGATGTGTGGCCGTGTGTACAACAGAGAGAACGCTACTTTTAGTTCGCGATAACGCGCACAGAACACATATACTCCTAACGCGACAATATACGCGCAGCATTAGAGAAAGGAAAGCGTTAGTACCAATATCTAAGTAGGTACGTATTATCTTAAAACATTACATAACGCCATAGTGACAACGTTAAGGATCTAGTTCAGTCATTGTTGTGTTCCCTTCCTTAGAACAAGGGATTTTTAAGTACCTTTTTATTATTACTAGGTATGCACGGTTTTTACAACTTGACAAGATATTGAGAAATGTAATTTATGAACATATAAATCTTTCGGATTAAAAGATCTAAATTATGGAGACAACTGCATCGAAATCCATTGCGTAGTTATTTCCATTAGTAGTATATTATCTAAACAGTCACACAGAGAGACACGAAAATTGACTTAATTTTTTTTCTATAGTTATTCCTGAGGCAGATAGTTTCTTACATTAGGTGAAATAATCGACTACATCACCATGAGTCGTTTAGGTATTACCTACACATCTGTCTATCTACTTCCCCAAGTATCATAATTTCGCTTTACCATTTGTATCGGGATCTTATGGCGACATGGAGAGTGCGGTTGTCGCAACCCAGTGCTGGGCACGCCACGATAGCAGCGGTAAGTCCCCTCTTTGAGGAGTGGCTTGAGAGGCGGCACGGCGTCGTCACCTTCCGCCTGACGCAGGTCCTCACCGGACACGGTTGTTTCGGGAGGTTCCTGTTTCGGATAAAGCGGGAGGAAACGCCCGGGTGTTTCCACTGCGAAGATCGCCCTGAGGACACGGTGGAGCATACGGTGGAGGTCTGCCCGGCTTGGGCGGGGCACCGCCGTGTCCTAGTGGAGGCGATCGGCGGCGGCGATCTCTCGCGTCCGCGCCTGGTCCAGGCCATGGTACGGAGCGAGAGTGCATGGTTAGCAGTCACCTCCTTCTGCGAACCAGTAATGCTCGCAAAGAGGGAGGCGGCGCACGTGAGGGAGAGGCAGTATATGCGCCCTCACGGCCGTAGTCGCCGCGGGAGACGCCCTGGGCGTCAGGAATTCCAGGCTGATT
Source organism: Antitype chi (assembly GCA_947359405.1). Taxonomy (NCBI): domain Eukaryota; kingdom Metazoa; phylum Arthropoda; class Insecta; order Lepidoptera; family Noctuidae; genus Antitype; species Antitype chi. The sequence goes on along the minus strand of OX375828.1, from coordinate 7,961,542 downwards.
CCCGGCCACCGTAGGCGCGGGCTTGCGGACGGCGAGTAATGGGTAGCTCGCTGTCCGGTAAGGACCAAGCCCGGGTCGACGTCGCGTTGTGTTCCACGCGCGCCTCAAAGAGATGTCAGCACCAACTGGTGGGGTCTGCAAGGGCCGATGCCTGCCAGGGGTACGGGTTGTTCGAAAGAGATACCGTCGCCCCTGGCACACAGGCAACTGAGGGAACACGGGTGGGTTTTAGTCAGTAAAAGTCTGACACGCCCTCCTGCTCCACCCAGAGCGGGAGAAGTTATTTGATGATTTCCCACCCAAAAAAAAAACCATTTGTCCATCACTCATTTTTCCAATTCAAGAAATAAATGTTTGTTTTCAGTATGACAGCACTTAGGTATTTTAAAAAGTATCACATTTAAAATTCATTGAAAATAATACACAATAAAGGCCAAAAGGGGTCACAGCTCGCAACGCCATTTCAATAGGTGTGTTAATAAATTAAAATTGTTTAAAAAAAAATAGTAGTGAACTAGAGTTCACTACTATTTGACCTTGACTTTTAGATTCATTGCATCACAGAGTATACCTAATAGGTATTAGATTACATTTCATTTAGGAACATTCGGGATAATTAATACGAACAAAATTAAAATATTCGGGATAATTAATACGAACAAAATTAAATAGAAGTGGACAAAAATGGACGACATACCTACTTTGTTGCTCGCTTCGGTTTCTCGGGATAATTAATACGAACAAAATTAAATAGAAGTGGACAAAAATGGACGACATACCTACTTTGTTGCTCGCTTCGGTTTCTCGGGATAATTAATACGAACAAAATTAAATAGAAGTGGACAAAAATGGACGACATACCTACTTTGTTGCTCGCTTCGGTTTCTCGGGATAATTAATACGAACAAAATTAAATAGAAGTGGACAAAAATGGACGACATACCTACTTTGTTGCTCGCTTCGGTTTCTCGGGATAATTAATACGAACAAAATTAAATAGAAGTGGACAAAAATGGACGACATACCTACTTTGTTGCTCGCTTCGGTTTCGGCTCATCATTTCAGCAATCACTAATTACTTACCTACATTATTTTTAGTATTCCCACTCCTGGGCATCCATTTTTTGCGAGACCGCGCTTCCTTCTTCCAGTTGTGACGGAACTTCTTGAACCATCTCCTTCATGGCCTGTAGCGTCCTCATCTCACTGTCTCACAGGTCCGGGTCTGTGCTATTAGGCCTGTTGGTCTGGCGTGCCGCAGACATGACCTGCCCAGTCGCTTTTAAGCGGCAGCCTTTACAGAAAGGCTGCTTAAACCAAGGCTCGCCAGCCGTTAGGTGGCCCGCCAACGCATCTGGTTTGGCTTGCCAAAAGCTATCAACTAGCGATCGTCTTTTGAGAACAGATGTTAGGACTTTAAACCATGTCTAAAAATAATAGTTTAAAAAACTAAAAAACACGCTTTAAAAACCAAAATAAAAAAGGAGAAAATAATTTAATTCAATTAAAAAGCGTGGGGTGCTTTTTGAGGTATTTTTATAATCAATTAATGTCAAGCGCCCCACGCTTTTTAATTGAATTAAATTATTTTCTCCTTTTTTAGTTTGGTTTTTAAAGCGTGTTTTTTAGTTTTTAAACTATTATTTATTTTCTATTTTTTAGTTCTGCTAACTACCTACAAAACGTGTTTTTTTTTCTCAATATTTTTTTTCAATTATTAAATTGTCATCGGTCTTCGACAAGTTTACAAAGTTTCAATGAAATCTGACCGTTTAAAGTGGGTCAAAATCGCGCTCAAAGATTCCGTTACATACATACATACATACAACCCGAGCTAATATAATAATAATAAAAGCGTGTTAAAAAATAATTTGCTCCATAGAAATCCATTGTCAATTAGCCAACAATAAAACAAATCATTTTATTATCGACCGCAGAGTTTTCGCCAAATATTGTATACTGATAAGATGTTAGCATAAAAAATTCTTCAAAGGTATCAGTGTTTAGATTAGTCAATTCAATCTATGCGTAACAAAACTTAGTTTAACTAAATCTTCTCCTACGTGTTCACAGGCACACCTCATATAGGCTCACAAACAATGTATACAAAGAAATACACATAGATTTTGTCTGGCACCGCCAAATAATGCTTCGCGTCGACATTTTCTTGGAACGCACGCTGGCCGGCAGTCAATTGCTCAACTACTGCAGACTGCACATGTACTATATAACATGACGCCTATTTTCCCGCGAAGGGTAAGGCAGAAGTGTGTCTACCAGTAATATACTCACATTACGCCAGTTATGTTTAGGTTCTTGGTAATAGGAGGCGAGCCTATTGGCATAAACCTGGCACAAATCCAACATCCAATAGGGACCCCACTGTTCCCATCTGTGAGTCGGTTGTTAATTCAATTGATCGCTGTACTCAGCTTATTTCTATTTTATTTGTTGCAGTGGTTCGTCTACCTCCATTACACATGCTTCCCTCTAGTCATCTTTTGGTCACTGACAGGCAAATTTGCGCGTGGACAGCATTCTGACCTCTTCAATGCAGCTCACACTGCGCTAGACGCACCTTTCTACTGTATTATTTTGGGCCTATGTCTAATAGGACTCTTTCATGTCAATGGTAAGTGTGATATCACACGTCTGAATTTTTGGTCAAATGTTTACCCTCTCCGTTTTGAGAGTAGCGATGGTGAAATTATTTACACAAAGTACGGCGCCTGGCTGGGTTTGAACCCACGATCTAACCATCAATCTACGCCATAATCCAAGTGCCTGCATTCATGACCCTATTAAGCCATTAATTAGAATTAATTAAATAGCTATTCATTTTTATTCGCAGGTCCATTAAGAAGATTCTTCGGCTGGTCAGTGTGGCGCAGCTTGGGCCGACTGTCTTTGACAGTCATGATGCTGCACTGGTGCATCTTGATGACAATCGGGACCAGGCCAATGGCATTCGGCACTTCTATACTTGACATCGTTAGTTTTTTGTTCTTAGAGCTTAATAGTCTACTAATTTTTAAGCATTCTTTTATAGACCGAGTGGATTTTTAGGAGTGTGTTTGTGAAATACATATATATTTTCCCAGGTATTTTAAGTTGAGTGGCTCTGGTATATTGTCGTAGCATCCGGAGTCTGGTTTCATTAAGAAGCCGGCCTGGATTTAGTAAAAATAAAACTGGCGAAACTTGATTACACCTCTACCTATGCCTTTGGAAAAGATAGCGTGGTAATTGTGTAACGCACTAACAGTAGGATTGGCTTTCATTTTGACGGTTCAACAACATTCATTGCGTTGTTGAGCAGACAAATTTTTCGAACATAATATGAAGCATTTGATTATCAGTAACCTTAGTAATGATTAAGATTCTGATTGATAGTGTCTTACACACTGTGTAACACACTATCAATCAGACACACTTCCCGATCCAGAGATTGGACGCCACGCTTCAGTTGAGGTAGAATAATGTAGATTTTTCATTTTACCACAATGAAAGAGGACGAGGTGTAATAAAGTATAATTATAAAGTTTATCTGTAATATTGTTACAGATCGTGGACTGGAGCGCAACCAATTTGATAACGTACGCTGTCGCCGTACCAATCACGATTCTGGTAGAATTTCCAATGCAGAAGTTCTTAGAAGTATTATTTTTTTAATGGATTTATGTGAACACAATAAAAATCAGAAAGCAAATGAGTTATATTTTTTTATTAGGATGAATGGCCTGCCTGGGCCTGTTAGTACAAGCCTTAGTGCAAATTTTATATCTATCTTAATCTAAACTAAAAGTTGTTATTGGGCTTTGCGTGGACGTAGCGGCGTAAACGTTCAACAAATGTTAAAGGATGACGGTCAATATGGGCGTAAGTCCAACAGAATTGAAAAATATCTCAAATTATAGCTCACAATTATTAGTAAGTACTCAATTTCATACTATGGGAAAAAGTACCTGCCAAAGTCGCCGGAGAACAGAAAAAGAACCAATTGAAAAAATTGCATTTTTCTGTATAAATACCGGAGATTTTAAAAAAAATGTACCGGGCTGACAGGAAGAAGGACCTTTGGTATATCCATTGGTTCACATATAGTTTCTATAATATGGTCCTGTAGCGGACGGTGGGGCACGACCAGTACCCGCACAGCTCTGGGACGTCTCCCACTGTTTTAGACGTGTGTTCCGTACTCACTGAACGTAGTGGTTCTGCTGGCGACACACGCTACCACGCACCCCTGAATGCGTCGAGTAGGTACGGCTACCCAAAAGGACCTCGGGGCTACGGAGACTTCTCAGAGAAACAGAAATAAAACACTTCTTGAACAGTTCTTCTAGTCTTGTCCGCAGATTTCAGCTTATGTTTTCTTCCTTGTTGTTGCCTCTTTGGTGGCTGAGATGCGACTGGCTAGTGCCTATAGTGCCTGCTAGTGTGTTTGGCATCTCGTAGTTGAGCTTGAGAGGCCGTGACTACTCAACCGGACTGTCCTGTGGTTGCCTTAAGAAAACTTAAAGCCTCTAGCCAGGGGCTTAATACTATTTAAACTAAGCGACTGCACGCTGAGGGCACCCCCTGTAGGGTACCTACGGGCGTCGGCTCAGGGCGTCACTGATAGGGGGACAACAAGCTGGGACAGGCTGGATCAAATCATTTTCATCATCAATGATTCATCATTAATATTCAGGGAATTTCACTCTACTGGCTCAGCTGCGGCGTGGGCTGGCGCTTCAACGAGCAAGGGACGGTCGGGGGTCTGATCGTTAACTCGGGATCTTCGCGGGGCGCGAGGACCTCAGCGGCGAGGTCGAAATGACGGTTGTTTGTGTGTGCGAGCTGTACTGGTGGCCTTATTGCTTTCTTAGAGGAGAGTAATGGGGTCGTCTACGTCGGAGAGAATATGTCTCGGCCGGCGAATTCTACTAATCCTACTGGGGACATAACTCACAATCAGGGGATTGCAATGTTTTTCGGCTTTATCGAAGAAACGCTTCGAGTTGCGTTTCATAAACCCAATGACAGTTGAGATTTTCAGCTCGAGATGGAGGATCTCGTTCCGAACGAACCAGGGGGCGCCTGTGGCTTGCCGGAGGAATCAGTTCTGGAGGGTCTGCATCCTATGGATGAATCGGTGTTTCGTATGTGCAAAGACTGCACATGCATACGTCATGATGGGCCTTATGCACGCCGTGTAAATCTACAACTTGCAGTTAAGTGACAACTTGCTGCACTGCATTTAGAACAGATGGCTAGTGCTAGTGCCGGCAATAGAACGCCTTTTATATACTCCACCCTTTACCTCACAGAGGCTCGCGATTTTTAGATCAATTTTACGTTTCATTTTCCCTAAGCCGAAATCTTTGGACCCCCTTTTTTATTATTTCTAATACAATCCTTACAATTTTTACATATTTAGAAACCTTCTGTAATCCGTAACTATATACATCAATAATATTTAACATCAATAAAAAGTTTCTAGAACAAAAACATTCATAAAAGTGATTTGGTACATTTTCATTTTACAAAATACCCAATATCTTTGGAACCCGTGGTTGGATTTTCAAAATTCAAACAGTAAAATGGTTTTACGCACATACCTATCAATTAAAACAAAAATTATTATAATATCATCATTAGAGTTAAGATCTAGTTAAATTAACTAATAAAAACAACTTAATTAGCATTGAGCGAAATCTCTTGACTTTAAACTTAAAATTTTCTTAGACTTACGACTATTATTTTATTACTTGGCGCTCTCGGCGCTACTTGCACTCACGTACCCGGATAGGGTTTCGTCGCCGACAAGTAACTACCTTGGTTTGGGACGGACGACATGAGCCATTTATCACCCCCACGCGTCATTTGTTAGATGTTGTCATAGACTGAAATAGAGTTTACTTGGGTACTTTATTTTGATTTGATTCATTTTTTTTTTATTTGTTATATCCCTGTTTTTTTTTGGGTGAGAAATCATCTAATAGCTTCTCCCGCTCTGGGTGGAGCAGGATGGCGTGTCAGACTTTTACTGACTAAAACCCACCCGTGTTCCTTCAGTTGCCTGTGTGCCAGGGGCCGCGGTATCTCTTTCGAACAACCCGCACCCCTGGCAGGATTATATCTCTGTTAATAATTACGTATTGTTGTATTGTTTTATTAACAATAATAAATCGATACGTAGGTAATTATTATGTTTCGTGTTTTACTTAATTTTTTCCAATATTTTCAAGTAAACCCGGTGCATATTTATGGCTAGGGTTATTTATATAAATACGATTCTGGCATTGGGTCCCAACAACTGGCACTAGTTGCAGTTCTGCTGGTCTTACGCCCAGGTTTCATACAAAGCCCATCATTCTTTAGAATTAAAAGAATCTCTAACCCAAACTAAAACTTCTACAAAGTAAAAAAATAGTATGTTTATTATTGGCCTTTTAAGTTTAATAAGAAATTGTAAGTATTATTTTGATCAAAGCATTGTCACCCGACGTGACGGACGGCTGATGAAAATGTATCCTTTCTACAATAGCATTCATTATTATCGTTTGGCGTTTTCATTGACCGTGAAAACGAGACTTCTACAGCTGATGGAAGATGCTTAAATCCCTTCATCAACCAGAAAAGAGCTGATAATCTTCAAACGCCTGAACCGATTTTCTTGAATCATAGCTAAGAACACTCTCTATTAAGTAACCTATCATACAAAACGTCTTTGTACAAAACAAACAAAATTGGTTCAGCCGTTTGGGAGTTACGATCAGTGTTGCCAGCCGGGTCTTGTCAAAAGTTACCTGCAATGGCTAAAAAAGTAACCTTTTAGTGTGAAAAGTAACCTTGCATATTTTTTTCCAGTAGTAAGATTAAAAGTGAATAGACAGATGTTGGTTAATATGGTAATAATTTAGTAATGATTTTCATTTTTTACCGACTTCAAAAAGGAGGAGGTTCTCAATTCGTCTGTATTTTTTTTTTGTTGGATTTTGCAACTATTTTTGTTGACACCTGTAATTAAGGTTATTTTATGTATTCTGCAAGTGAAATTTATAGGATAGAAATATACCTAACCTACCGATTGAAACTATAGATTATAGCGGTTATCCACATCCTCAAGTACATACTAATGAATTTGTACACTTACCCACCCAGTATCCAGCTTATTATTCAGTAAACATAACAAACTTCAAAACTTGCAACGACATCGACACTACGAACGAACGAACGACCAACAAAGTAATCACAGACTACATAAAGATACTACTGCAACCGCAACGGCAAGTCGGCAACGGTGCAACCAACTCTCTCTAACTCTAGGCGACAAGCACGGAAGAACTCGAACAAGGAACGAATCTGTCCGATTGAACGAGCGAGTGACCGAAACGTGTGATTTGGGGATACATTCGTACGAGAGAGAAAGACCCATTTTTAGGAGTCGCCTGTCGCACTCGCATTCACGAAGTTTGACATTATCCAATAATCAATTTTGCGTTCCGTTTCATGAAACGAATTAAAAATATTTTACAAATTCCGCCAAATCACCTAAAAGTAACCTTTCGAGTCGTGTAACCTAGAAGTAACCTTTGGGAGTTAAAAATCACCTAAAAGGTTACAAAAGTAACCTTCTGGCAACGCTGGTTACGATGCTACCACAGAACACATATACTCCTAACGGAGGATGCTACAGACAGATATGTTGCGGTCAAACTTATAATACCCCTCTTTTTGTGCGGGGCCGCGGGGGTTAAAAACAGTAGCGCTTACGCATCTACTTGTACTAAAAAGACTAGATTTCCAATATGACATTTAGCAATGCATGTTGGAAGCCAGAATAAAAAAGTAACAGCAGCCATTTTGATTTCTCCTGTCTCTTGACAGGCCGGTGTGCGGAGAATATTCCGATTTTATTAGTGCACACCTCGTTTTTGAGGCTGTATTTGTGTTTATGAAGTGAAAAGTGTAGTGTTCATCATGGCGCGATACGGTCAGAGACCGGAGAATGCCCTCAAACGGGCCAATGGTAAGTACCGAATTTCTATGATAATGTTACCACGTTGCATGTGAGAATGACCTTACGTTATTCGCCCCATCACCAGATTATACACTCATTGGGCTAAAAATAACCCCTAATAATGCTTATGATGTTAGATGCAATGATATAAGCTCTTATTTATGTGGTCCTCAATGTTTCTGAAACATAACCAAAAGGCAAAATCGCATAGATCATGCACTTTTTTTCGACAGCATCTCAAACTTTATGAATGAGCTGAACATTTCTATTTTTTGCATTGAACTATTACGCTAAGATATCCTGCTTATATTTTAAACTTAGCTGTGTAAATCACACTATCCCTCTATACTATTAATATTACCTAAATATGGAATAAAAATATCAATTAAGTACTACATCACAGTTAACCAGCAGTGTCGTATGGTTTTTCCTATTCTTTCAAGTCCAACTAAAATTCCACGGGCTGTAATAGATTGATTTATGTAATAAGGCCTCCCATTGTAAATGATTGTATTTCTGTAAGTAGTTTTATACAAACATTTTTACCCGCCAATCATATTTTTAAAAGTAGTTGTGGTCGGCTTTTCCTATCTGACTACTCTGAGAAGAAAGGCCGAAACAAACTCAGAGGTCAGTCTCTTTAAAGTCCAGACATAATGTTGGTCACACAAACCCCTATTTAACTCTCTAAAGTACTATTGTAATTTGTTATGATGCTCAAAATAGATTTTTCTAATATCTATCTATAACATCTTACTGTCACAATAGTTACTATGTGGAAAATGTGGTTATTATCTATAATTTTTGTTATAAATCTTACTGTTAAGTGTTGTATGTAATATAATATTGCTTTTATTTCCCAAATAAAATATTAACATGTCAAATTGATAACCTCCTTCTTTTTGAAGTCTGTTAAAAAATAGTCACAGATTCATCAAAATAAACAACCTATGTAAATTGTTTACTTTACCCTTTTAACAGAGTTTATGGACTTGGACAAGCCTGCAAGAGCTTTAGATACTCTGCAAGAAGTGTTCCGCAACAAGAAATGGGCGTACAACTGGTCCGAGTCGGTGCTGGAGCCGATCATGTTCAAGTACTTGGAACTGTGTGTGGACTTGCGCAAGTCACATATAGCCAAGGAAGGCTTGTTTCAGTACAGGAATATGTTCCAGTCTGTAAATGTTGGGTCACTGGAGCAGGTTATAAGGTAAGGCAAAAGTAATTTGAAGCTGTCAAAATATAAATAGAACTAAATAAATCTCTCCTGATGTAAGTCAACTAAAGTTATTTTGTCAGCTTATTTAAACATTGATATAAAATTAATTCTCAATAGGTTGAACATCAGTCCTATTCAAAGTTTATCCCAACGTAATTGTTGTTCTTTAGCTTGTGTATCACTTTCTGGGAACACAGATAGGTAATTAAATTCCTAGCTTATGAAATATGAACCATAATTTGTGAAATGCACTTAATCATTCAAGTAGTTATAAAAAATTTGTTTTTATTATGAAATAACTTTGTCTCTAAACTTGAGTTTTTGTTCAAAGATCATACACAATCAAACAAAGAACTTAACTCTTGCAAAACACAAGGATAATATATTTTATATTAGTCAAAGAGTTGTAGATAGGCACAACAAAATAAATAATGTTAAGTATATTGGCACCTCTTATGTAGCAAGAAGAGATATGTTTTCACCCTAATAGTGAGACTGCCTGTCTGGCACAGCTGCTTATTTCAGCAACTACTAGGCTTGTCCACCTATTTTGCAAAAATGTATAGCCCTCCACCATAAGCACATTGTGAGAATATCCTGAATAGAGATGGGCTGACTATGACTTTGGCCGACTAGTCGGCTGCAAAATTCGATTATTGATATCGGTTGAGTTCGGGTGACATTGGCTACATTCGAAATGGCAAACCTACGTATTGGGGTACTAGGTTAGTATGCTTTGCTTATTTTCACAGTATTATGTCTTATGGCGTTCTGTTGTAGGGATCGGCAGCTGACGTAGATTCAATATTCATTTTACAAAAGAGGGTAATCCGTGCAATCTATAAAATGGGGCCTCGCGAGTCTCTTACTCTCGTTGACTAGTCGGCTTTACCGACTTGTTGGCACTGTCTTACATATGATCTCGTAATAATGAAAATTTATAAAATATTAAATTCTCACATGTAAAATGATATTTACAGCCAACTTATTTTATAACTATTATCATTGTAATAAGGATAACTGAAGGAATATTATGACATTTTTAATAATTTAATGTATTATGAAATTCAATATTTGCACACCACATGTAATGTTCGAATGTAAATGGGCCACATTTATAATAACATCATACTACTTTATACACCTACATTTTGGCAAATAAATTACATATTATTAATTAGGTCAATCACCTTCATTTTCCCAGAGGCTACTTACGCATGGCCGAAGAGCGAACCGAAGCTGCTCGTGCACAATCCACAGCAGCGGTCATCGAGACTGATGACCTGGACAACCTCGCAACTCCTGAAAGCATCCTGCTTAGTGCTGTGTCTGGAGAAGACGCACAGGATCGGTCTGATAGGACCATACTTACTCCATGGGTAATGAATTTATTTAGATATGTAATAAAGATAAATTACCACATGCATTTAAGTAGATGCTGTATCACAAGAAATCGTCGACTCGTATGTGGTTGCGATCCGCCTTCAGAGCACAATGAAGAAGACGAAGAAACTATCTATTTGACAGTAGCTAACCTTGTCAACCTTGCCTGTGGGTATCGTAAAAGGCGACTAAGGGACTTTCTAGAGAATGGGCAGCATTGCATTCTCTAGAAAGCATTGCATTCTCTATGCAATTTACCAATATACTGCGTTCGCCAACCCGTCTCGTAAACGTGGCGATTATGGCAAACCCCTCCATTTTCGAGAAGGCCTATGCCCAGCTGTGGATGTCTTTCGGCTGAGATGATGAACCCTGTCTAAGAATTAAATCAAACTAGGTTGAGTAGCCATTTCAAAGATCCACAAATGGGACAAACGTGCTTTCCGAGGAGAGGTCTTGGTATGTAAATATGGTCACCCATCCAAGGACCAACCGTAGCAAGGGTAGCTTAACCTGATGGATCGACCCGTGCGGCTGTTATTACTTAGCCACAAACCCCTCAAAGCCAAGCAAGCTCAAGCCAATATAGCAACAAAAATATTGAAAACTCTTCAAGCAGTACTAATCTACAGTGATCATTACCCCTTCTAGGTGAAATTCCTGTGGGAGTCGTACTGTCAATGCCTGGAGCTCCTCCGTACGAACGCGCACGTGGAGACTTTGTACCACGACATAGCGCGCATGGCCTTCCAGTTCTGTCTCAAGTACTCCAGGAAGACGGAGTTCAGAAAGCTATGTGACAAGCTCAGGAAACATCTTGAAGATATTTGCAAGCCGACGGTAAGTTTTTCTGGCTGATTTTAATTATTTCTTTGATTCAGAATCGTCTTCCAATTTTATTTATTTAGAAAGAAAGAAAGATTACGTTGTTTCTATTATTAATTTATTTAAACATTGACCTTTGAAGGCGAATTCTCGTAATTAAAAACCACAGCGACAATCAAATGTCAAAAATGTAGGGAAGCTCGAGGTATTTTTGACAGATTAGGACACTGAGATTAGATTTTGTATGTTCTTAAAATTACGAGAATTCACCCTTAGAATTCAGTCACACTGACAGCGTTAACATAGCTCTCAGAAATGCTTTTTAAAGTACTTGTGTTATTGCACAGAGAGCACGACAATCGCAATGTGGCTCATTGGAGTTGGGTAAAACCAGGATAGTTGCCCCGATTGTATTTACTCTAGTTTCGCGGATGAATTGCATGCTATTTTATTAATCTATCGAAAGACTCCAAATACCACTAATTTGACCATGTCGCATCGCATGTCTCTGTGCGATTGCATGGAAAGGCAAAATGCGATCAAAGTTTTTACGGGATAGATGTCCTATTTCTCGGCGGGGCATCTATCCTAAACGTAATTTATATGGATTATGCAAGTATCCCCTATGTGGGATAGATGTCTCAAAATATAGAGGTACACAAAAATGGCTAATTAATATGAGTATTAATTAGCCATTTTTGTGTACCTCTTACCTGAGGGTAATATTAAAGATAACGTTTTTAACTTTTCATAAATTTTTAGATACAAAAGTCTCGGCCAGTTTTACAAATTAAGTATTTTGCTTTTTGTACTGAAAGATAAAGAGTGATTTCAAAAAGTGTGGCAACTATCCGGCTTTTACCCTACCCCATCTGACTCAGTTGTATCTGCAGTAGTTAGTCTAGTCATAAAATGGATAAAACTGTGTTAAAGGCTGCTGACCGTGCCGTGACTCACGTAAACAAGAAAAAAGACTGAATTTTATATGTATTTTTAACAGGTGCAAACTGGGAATGTGAGCATCAGCAAGCCGGAGACTCAGCAACTCAACCTGGAGACAAGACTGTTCCAACTGGACAGTGCTATCCAGATGGAATTGTGGCAGGTTCGTGCAGCTTACCTTTTATATTAAAGTAAAGTGCAAGATGCTAAGGCAAAACATCAGGGAATGTAAATCGTACCTATTTCTGAGCCCCCAAGCAGCGTTGCTGTGGCCAGTGCCTGTGTAATTGTTGGCGCATAATAATATATGTAATTACTGGAATATGAAAAGTCTTGCAAACAACATCAAGGCAACTTTTTGTCACAGGCAGATACAGTCCACTACTGTGGTCTGTTCAACACTGTCGTAATTATTAAGGCTGAAGTAGATTTGCAAAAATCGTCCAAGATCATTTTCATACATTTTGTATGAAACATCGCATACTACAGGCGGGTCGCACCACGCTTTTTTGTGTAAAAATGCGCTGTGGCCCGATGTGACTGTACCGTGCGTTTAGCAAACACGTGCTGAACGAATCTAGATCTTCTTTTCCGAGAACATACTTTATATTACTAATTGTCTTGAAACAGGAAGCTTACAAAGCGATCGAAGACATCCACAATCTGATGAACATGTCGAAGAAGACGCCAGTAGCCAAGACTATGGCCAACTACTATGGTAAGCTGGCACTGGTGTTCTGGAAGGCCGGACACTGCCTGTTTCATGCCGCTGCTTTACTGAAGCTGTTCCAACTGTCCAGGGAGATGAAGAAGAATATTACTCAGGAGGAGTTACAGAAGTAAGTGTAATGGCATAATGTATAAATGTTACTAAGGGGCCATTCAAGTATTACGTAAGCACTACAGGGGGGGCGAGGGGTCTTTGCTTTGCTTATTTTTGATGACATGGGAGATGGGGGGGTCTGGATGGTGATTACGTCAGCAGAATTTATTTATTAACTTTCAGATTTTTCTACAAAATTTTGTCGATTTTGGTTTTAATACATAAATGGCAATCCTACTTGTCTATGAATGGCTCGAAGAAAACGATGACAATATTCCAAAACCACACGAAAGTGAGCAGACACGTTGTGTGTCTGTTACCAATGTTTACGTGAGCATGGGAGGGGGGTAAGAGCTTTGCTTACTTTTGCTAACGAGGGGGAGGGTCAATAAATGCAAAAATCTGCTTACGTAATACTTGAATTGCCCCTTACTCATACTTTGGCTAAGGACTACTCCTGTCACAGACAGAAAATTGATAAGAATTTTGACATTAAATACACTTTTGCATTTGCCTGGCTGCAGCAAATAGGCACTGTTCATCTGAAATGCATTCATTTGCAGATCATCGTCAGTATAGTTTTCAACTAAACATAAATAGTCAGTTCAGACAACGGAAAAATGCCCGTGAAATTTACTCTGGCTCTTTTGAAAATTGATTCATACAATTTTCTAATTTAGGCTATACGGTAATACGGTCCTATTTTCAATGGAACCAGTAAATTCCTCGGGCATTTTGACCTGAAGTTGTGAGACACAAAAATCAGTTTGATATTTTGGTCTAGTAGACTTTAACGTGACTGCTGAACTGTATAATATTGAGATACACCATTTATTTACTAAATAAGTTTGCCTCCGAAATAAATCCCACGACTATCTACCTCATAGTCATTCGTGGTAGGCCTCGGAGGTACATTATATTATGCTCGACTTGACGCGACAGTGTCCGCCACCCTGTGCACTCTGTGTTAAATTATGTCGGCACAAACTTTTATTTAATAATCTAATAACGCTCGCAAACTTCTAATGAAGATTGAAAATATTGTACTAATTTTGCAAAATGTCGAGATATTTGAACTATCTCCTTTAAAGCTCCGCATTAGGCATATTGTTGCCTATTAGACAAAGTTATCAAACACTGGATCATTTTTGTGCATCGAGTTATAACCGTAGAAAATGTTGCACAAGTTTTGTTTAGCAACACATATCCCGTTTCTCCGAAGCTAGTGGCGTGCCCCAAGCTTGTACAAAAGCACTCGTAACTCGACCTCTCTCTCTCCAGGATGGCATGTCGCGTGCTCGTAGCCGTATTATCAGTACCCCTGCCGTCACTTCACCCGGAGTTCGACCGCTTTGTGGAGACCGATAAGAGTCCGGTTGAGAAGGCTCAGAGATTGGCTGTACTGCTCGGTCTCGCGCAGCCTCCCACCAGGGCTAGCTTGTTGAAAGGTAAACTATATTCTGTCTTATCAATTAATCTGCCAAACCTTTTCCTAATAATGTTAGGGTTCACGTCTAACCGGTTGCAGCTGAAAACCACTATTTATCGTGGAGTGACTGTCCCATTTCTTCCCGTGGGTGTCGTAGAAGGCGACTGGACTAGATAATGGGCAGCAACGTTCTCTATGCATTTGACCACCATACTGCGATCGCCAACCCGCCTGCCAACCGTGACGATTATGGCAAATGCCCCCCTTTTGGGGGAGGCTTAGTCCAGCAGTGGACTACGTTCGGCTGATATGTCGTCTATCTGTCGTCCTCATCACAGTTGCTGGGTAACACGATACTCTTTGCTAAGACTGACTACTCGTAAGGAATTTCAAAGATCAACGAAAATAACCGCCGATACCAACGGCTTAGTACGCTTTTCAAAGCATGGCTATATTTCTTCTATTCTACTTAATAAAAATCTTAAATTCATTAATTCGCTGACAAACAACGCACAGCCTCAATAGCTGGGTCTAGAAGTATTAAATTGTGCTTGTGTTTCTTATTTTTGAAAGTCAAAAGGGTCAAAGCGGCTATATTTTCTTTAGTCGTGACTGAATAATGAACGAATGAATGAAACAAATGATTTAAACATCATCATGTATTTCATATTCATTGTCGAAATAGAAGATCTTTTGTCTGAATTTTCATGAAAATCCTTATTAGCTGCTAGTTTGTCTTACGTCACAATAATAATATCATCCTTAGTTTTAAAAATTACCACAGCATGCCTCCGAAATAAATCCCACGACTATCTATGCCATAGTCAGTCGTGGTAGGCCTCGGAGGTACATTATATGTTCGACTTGACGCGACAGAGTGCGACAACATGCGCGCTCTGTGTTAAATTATGTCGGCACAAACATACAAAATTGACCTTTAAAGAAAGCACTCAAAAGAGACAGCCTATCACTTATTGCCAAAAGAGTGAAGTTGAAAAAAAAATAGTTCTTGATGTGTAACATCTATTGGCGCGCCTTGGGGTTACTGCTAGCCGACTTTATAGTCGACTGATATGTCGTGTCGGCAAATGTCGTTACTTGAAAAGTTTTGATGTTTTACTTCTGCCGGGCGCCCCGTGGCGGCCATTTTTTTTTTCGTAATAGACGTAGAGGCGTGACGACCCAGACGCGTATTGCAAGGGCTGGATCGAGGTGGCCCTGGAAAAAGATCCCTGGAAGGATTTGGGGGAGGCCTTTGCTCAGCTGTGCGACAGTGTAGGCTAATAAAAAAAAAATCCACGAAAATAAAATTATATCTAAGGGTTGGATTTTTTTTGTCATAATAGTAGCCTAAGTATAAGTAACCCACGTTGTATCTACACTTTTTCTGTGAATATTTGAACTGGCTATTACTTAAAGTATACAGTCTTTTGAAAGTCATAAGGCTTAGTAATAGGGTCCCGTTTGACAATTTTGAAACCCAAAATACTTGTATCATTTAAAAAAAAAATTGAATGAATGTTCTTTGTTCTCCAGACGTTGTTCGCCTAAACGTGGTAGCTCTAGCAACGCCTCAACTGCAGCAGCTGTACTCCTGGCTGGAGGTGGAGTTCGACCCGCTCACTCTGTGCAACAATGTCAAGAGTGTCGTCAAGTCGCTGGAGGAGGAGCCTAGTAAGTGCTTATCTTTGTTTTATTTACAGATAACAAATAAATCATATGAACTTTGTGTGAGTGTACATCAATGATCAAAGGTTCTATCGTTTATGTTCGAATAAAACTTAAAAAAAAAAGTTTTATTTTACACTTTTTAGTTATAGTACCTACCCCACGCCAATTCGAAATTTCATCACCCTTGGTCAAAAAAATGCATATTTATGCGATAGCAGCAATCGCGGTTGATTTGCTGTCATTTTTTGAAGAGTTCCGTTGTCTGTCTCCGAAACGCATCATCAGATCTATATGAAATTAGAATGGGATCATTTCGGGATAAACCACTTTCGAACCCGTCTATAAATGACGGAGTTATACCCGAACATCATTAAAAATAAAGTATATATAAATATAAACATGTTGAATCGATACCTCCTTCTTTTTGAAGTCGGTTAAAAACTGAAGTTTAGCGAATGAAATGTGACTACCTACTTAAAGAAATCGATTTACGTACTCGCTTAAATCAGAATAGGTTGATACACTCTAGAAAGACAGACAAGGCTAGGCTCGTCCCCATGAAATATTTTGTGTAGAGTAGTATGTCTCCGAAATAAATCTCAGCTCTATCTTTGTCATAGTCAGTCGTGGTAGGCCTCGGAGGTACATTATATGGTCGACTTAACTCGACAGAGTTCACCAACATGTGCGCCCTGTGTTAAATGATATTAGCACATGAATTTGTTTGAAAAAAAAATCGTAAATGAAATTGGTTTGTAATAGAATTTAGACAATGTATTGAGTTTGGATTCCCAAATCTGAAATTCTGAATTCAAATCTATGTTTGTAAAAGCGAAATATTCAAATACTCACTGACGTGAGTTTTCATGATAAGCCAATCATGTAAACTCTAGAACTATTAAACCTACAAACTTGAGGCAAGTAAGCTCTTTAAACAGTGTAGGTGCCATTAAGAAAATATTTAGCCAGCGGCTTCGTCCGTGTGGATGTTGGTGTATCATACATACAAACCTTCCTCTTAAATCACTCTTGTCTATTGATGAAGACTGCATTAAAATCTGTTGCGTAGTTTAAAAGATCTAAGCGTACAAACACGAAAATCGACTTTGTTTTATACTGTGTAAGGAAGATTAATTACTTAACCTACCTTTGTTTCAGACTCGCCCTTGGCTCAGTACACGGTCGCGCTCAGCGACGTGGCGCTGGTGCGGCTGGTGCGACAGGTGGGGCAGTGCTACGCCTGCATCCAGTTCTCGCGCTTGCTGCAGCTGGCGCACACCGACGACCTGTTCCATCTGGAGCGCCTGCTGGTCGACTGCGTGCGGCATAACGACATGCAGATCAGAGTTGATCATGCTAACAAGTTAGTATGTAATCTATAACTCAAAAAAAGGTGGACTTAATGTCACTTCACGCCTTGCTTCCCCGAAGGGTTGGGCAGAGGTGTACGGTTAGTACACCAGTTATGTTTAAGTCCCAAGTACTAGGTAGCGAGACTATTGCTATCAAGCAGGCACAAATCGAGAAATTCTAAATAGAAAACCCAGTAACATTTTGCCCGACCTGGGAATCGGAACCCACGGACCGCATGCTCAGCAATAGCGCTTGCGACTACTAAACCAACGATGCAGACGGACTTAATAGTAAGCATTTTTCGCCAAAGACACAAGAAAAGGCATAGAGTGAAAACATCTGTGTGCTGCAAAGTGAACGTCGAGCCGCAAAAAACTAAATGCGTTTCGAACAAATATTTTGTTTTTTCAGTCATTCCGAAATTACTATAGCGTACACTGTAAAGCCTCAATGCCATTGGAAAGTATTCAATCAGTGCGTCCTACCTGTTATGACTTACGAAGCCGAAACGTGGACACTCACAGTACGGCTGATCCATAAATTCAAGGTCGCTCAGCGAGCTATGGAACGAGCTATGCTCGAAGTATCTCTGAGGGAAAGAATCCGGAATGAGGTGATCCGGCAGAGAACCAAAGTTGTCGACATAGCTCACAGAATTAGCAAGCTGAAGTGGCAACGGGCCGGTCACATCAGCCGTAGAACCGATGACCGTTTGGGTAGACGTGTTCTTGAGTGGAGACCGCGAATCGGCAAACGTAAGGTAGGACGCCCTCAGGCTAGGTGGAGCGACGATCTTTGCCGGGTGGCTGGTAGCAACTAGATGAGAGTTGCCGAGAATCGAGCTGAATGGCGTGCAATTGGAGAGGCCTATGTCCAGCAGTGGACTGCTGTAGGCTGACTGTAAAGCTGATATTTGTTTACTTGAATTGATATCTAATTGAAGAAGAATACTTGTCTAAGAACAGTTATAACTTTTTACTGAGGAATATTCTTTCATTCCTCCGAAATAAATCCCACGACTATCTTTATCATAGTCCGTCGTGGTAGGCCTCGGAGGTACATTATATGTTTGACTTGACGCGACAGAGTGCGCCAACATGCGCGCTCTGTGTTAAATTATGTCAGCACATGAATTTGTTTGTAAAAAAAAATCGTAAATCAAATTGGGTTGCAATAGAATTTAGACAATGTATTGTATTGAGTTTGGATTCCCATTGTAACAGTCTTTAAACGTGATTTTCACCCACTTAAAAAACGTGAGATCAAAAGGATTTGCGTTTTTATAACATTTTCTGGAGAGAGAGAGAGGAGAGAGAGAGAGGAGAGAGAGAGAGGAGAGAGAGAGAGAGAGGAGAGAGAGAGGAGAGGGGAGAGAGAGAGAAACGACTACCACATCCAAGGAAGCCAGCAAGGCGCGCAAATTACCCACTCACGGGTGTCACGGCTATTGTAACAAAAAGTATAAAATAATAGTACATTGGTTTATTTATAGTTTGGTTTTCTATTAAAGCTTGTTTATTAGTTATTTATTAAACTAGGTGTGCTATATAATTGCCTGTTCCTGCTCAATACAAAATATTGACGTTGTCATTACCTCGCAGGTGCGTTCACTTCGGCGTGGAAGCCGGCGGCGGCGAGTGGTGCTCTACTGCCGACGAGGCGTGTGGTGGTGCCATACTGCAAGCCACGCCTGCTGAACAGGTAGGATTCGGTTTATCATCAAGCTATACTAATAATAAAGCTAAAGAGTTTATTTATTTGAACGCGCTAATCTCGAGAACTACCAGTCGGATTTGAAATCTTTTTGCATTTCATAGCTCAAATCTTTGAAGAAGCCTGTAGGCTGTTTTAACATCATGCTGGGGCCTTTAGGGGTAAACGTAAAACGTATAGCGCGGGTTGGCGATGCGTTGCGACGGGGGTCGGGGGAAAAAGAAATTCCACGCGGACGAAGTCACCGGCAGAAACTAGTATAACATAATATTAGTCTAACTTCGAGAACTATGCAGTCAGTAATTGAAGACTTCTAGTCAGTTATGGAAGAAACTTGGGTTCTCGTTCTCTTGGACTGTGTATAACATCACGACTTCATTCTGTTGAGGTGTTCAGTATACCTATATTTCGGCAGTTGCGTTTAGTGTCCCTTGTCAAAAGAGGCATTTTAGCAGCCCGAAGTTTAGATTTGTATATGCAAAAAACTAAACATCGGGCTGCTACTGAGATATTCCATAACCATAGATCGGATATACGGATGCATATTTACCTAAAGATAATTTTAGCTATGAAAGTATGGAAGCGGCTTTATAAATTATTTGTAATATTTATTAAAAACCCCGGGATTCTTGGATTGCATAACTATTCAGATGTGTATTAATTTAAAATTAATGTTTAACCCGACACAAATATGTGTATGTACTGGAGGAGGGGTGGTTTGTATTAGTTAAAACCAAAAATAAACAAATTACTTACCTAAAATTAAGATTTTTTCGATACAAAAGCGCATTCCATGTTAGCCAACATCTCAACTTTAGGTGAATATGCATCCGAAAATCCGATCTCTTAAAGAAAAACCAATAAAACTTTGTCCGACGTACAATTTGTACTCTTCTGTTTACTCCTGAGAATACAGCCGTCAGTTTTGCCTTAAAGTAATACTTCAAAGTTCATACACACAAATGTACCGAGAATGTACCATAAAACAAAGGCCCCCGCTGCGTCTGTCTTGTCTGTTCGCGATAAACTCAATAACGACTGAACGAATTTTCATGTAGTTTTCATTTTCACCAATAGACAGTGATTCGTGAGGAAGGTTTACATGTAAATTTTGTCACGGGTTAAGCCACAAGCGCAAAGCTAGTGCAAACTATTCTCTTCGACCTATCCAAACCAACCTCACATTCCACAGGTCCGTGAGCAACTGGTCCGCGCGGCCGAGGTCCTGTCCCGTGCCGCAGCGACGCTATTCCCAGCTCGTCGCAAGCAAGAGCGCGAGCGGTCCCGCCAGCATATGGTGCAGCACTACCACGAGCACAAGCATGCTGAGCATCACAGGGTGCTGCAGAGGCACAAGATCATTGAGGAGAGGAAGGAGTACATCGAGAGACTCAACACTGTACGGGAGGAGGAGGAACTCAGGTAAATATCCTTAATTATCTGTTATTTTGGTAGCAGTGGTAACAACTGTGATTAACGAGTTGTTGGTCATTGGTTCAAACCCTAGCAGGAGTTTCACTTTGTGTAAATTATTTCGTCACCGCTGCTCTCAAAATGGTGAAGGAAAACGTCGTGAGGAAACCGTCATGTCCTAGAACCAAAAGTTCAAAGACATGTGACATTTACCAACCAGCACTGGGCTCGTGGAGGATTATGGTCCAGTACTTCTCACAAAGACGAGGCCTGTGTCCCAGCAGTGGGATCATTAAAGGCTGATTATAATGTATCTGTCCGTTAGTACGAATGCGGACAGGTTATGTGATCCATTTCTGAGACATTGGATCGCATTCCATGTGTCAAGTTAATTTAATTGGGTTTTTATTTTCTTTATTTCATTTGTAGGTACATATAAATTATATTTTTTAATACAATTTAAAAACATTTAAAAATATAAAAAATTGTAGCCGACCAGTATCAGGAAACCAAGCTACCGCGGCGGTCAGGTCTCCAGAGCGAGGAACATCCTAACAATGCGAGCCGCGTGTAGATGTTCTGCTTTTTAAATTAAGCCCTTATTCCAGCTGCCCAACGAGAGCCTCCTTAGGTGTTGGTCGAGGCTCTTGGCTATTAAGACTATCGGTACAATGATCGCTGAGCCCACATCCCACATCGAGAACTTCGCGAGCCAAGTCTAGTCATACTGGCTTTATTTATAAAGGTAAAAAGGTTAAAGTATCATGATTAACATTGAATTATCTCCACAGACGTCAAGAAGAAGTATCTCGCGCAGCAGCCGCGGCCGAAGCCCGTCGATTGGAAGCCGAGCGCGAAGAACGCGAGCGACGTCGACACGAGGCCGAGCTCACCGCCATGAGGGAGAGGCATCTGCGGGAGAGAGTCGCGCACATCAGCCAGACCGCGCACGGACAGAAGATGTTGTCCAACATCAACGAGGAGGTATGTGTTTCACCTATATTTGACGACTGCCACAAAATAGTAGTGAATGCACCTTATATTCGTACTCAACCGCCTTCTGTGGGTGAATTGTTAGAAAAAAAATATACATGTGATATTATTTGATAAGCTGGTAAAAATTGCACCAAGTGGTGTCGTGAATTTTCATGGAAACCCTCATTAGCTGCTAGTGTGTCTTACCACATAATAATAAAATCATCCTTAGTTTTAAAAATTACCGCCTTCTGTGGGTGAATTGTTAGAAAAAAAATATACATGTGATATTATTTGATAAGCTGGTAAAAATTGCACCAAGTGGTGTCGTGAATTTTCATGGAAACCCTCAATAGCTGCTAGTGTGTCTTACCACATAATAATAAAATCATCCTTAGTTTAAAAAATTACCACAGCATGCCTCCGAAATAAATCCCACGACTATCTATGTCATAGTCAGTCGTGGTAGGCCTCGGAGGTACATAATATGTTCGACTTGACGCGACAGAGTGCGACAACATGCGCGCTCTGTGTTAAATTATGTCGGCACAAACATTATCATAAAATCTTCTGCCTTTGAAATAAAGTAAACTACACACTGCAACCTGTACTGGGCCGTGTAGATTTTAGCCCACTTTCTTTCTCTTAGAGGAGGCCTGTGTCCCAGCAGTGGGAACATTATAGGCTGATTATTTATGCATGGGGAATTTAGTTTGCATGAAAAATCATATTCTTTTAGTTAATAAACTTGAAACTTGGCACGAATACTTATCTAAGTAAATCATAAAGTTAGTATTTTTATTGTTTTTTTTTTATCACCCCGTAAAGAAGGATTATGTGGTGTTAAAGTTAATACTTTTAACTCTAGCCACCGTAATTTATAATCACTAATGAAATCATGTCTTTAACAACAGGAACTTAAGAAGATGGACGCCGAAGCCATCGCGGCGCGTGAAGCTGAGGAGCTGATGAAAGAGCGCCGCGAACTGCAGGCTCGACTCAAGTCGCAGGAGAAGAAGGTAACATGTTACGATAGCCGTATTTACGTGTCACTGTCAAGTGTCAAGTAAATAATTCAAATACTGTTCTATTTTTAGCAGACTCAATGAGTCTACCTAAGGCCTCATTTACGGAGACGCGGGGCGTCTCGCGTCGCGTGTGGCGTGGCGTCTCGCGGCGCGTCGGACGTTTTTTCTGTTTACGGTGGGGCGGCGCGTGAAGCGGCACGCATCATCGCACGCGTAAACACAAACTTATAGCAATATACGACCATGTTCATAGAGAAGCGAGACGGGAAGCGTGGCGGTGCCCGCCGCGGCGCCCGCGGCGAATCCTCTAGCGTGTAGCGAAGAACGCGGCGGCGCACGCTCGCCTCGATCAAATCGACTAGTTTTATGTTGGCGAGAGATGGGAGCGGAATTTTCTTCTAAAAAAAAGTCGATCATATCATACTCCATTGCGACGGTGACTACGTCTGTGTTGCGCGATTTCTAAATAAGACTGACAGAAGATTCCGCCTCGGACATAGCTTCATCGAGAATTGCCGCTGCGTGCGCCGCCGCGATAAACGCCGCGTGGGACGCGTCGGTGCCATCCGCGGGCTCGGCCGCAAAAAACGCCCTAATTCAAACAAACGCGTCTAAAATCACTTCTCCGTAAACGCACTCATACAACGCCATATATTTGAATTCAGTGCGGGCCGCGCCGCTCAACGCAACGCGCGACGCCCCGCGTCTCCGTAAATCAGACGAGAGGATAAACGGTATTTGAAACAAAAAAAGACATTTTAAATTTATTTTGTCAGTTTCTCTGTTTGTTCTGGCTAATCTTGGAAACGGCTGGACCGATTATAAAAAAAAATACTATGGGGATACTTTTAACCCTCAAAAGTTATTTCATGAGAACGGCCGGTTACTATTGATTCTAAGCTTCTTAGCTCGTCATAATTTTGTACAGTGTTAATAATTAAAGTGAGATGAAAGAATGATGCCACATTGTCCTGATACGATGATAACTACTGGAAAAAGTCAATTTGCCTCCGAAATAAATCCCACGACTATCTTTATCATAGTCAGTCGTGGTAGGCCTCGGAGGTACATGATATGTTCGACTTGACGCGACAGAGTGCGCAATGATGTGCGCTCTGTGTTAATTTATGTCGGCACAAACATTATGAGATACATACTTATCATTGTGCCTGTATTCCCCGATTTCAAATTGGGTAGAGCAGAGATGCATATTATTATTTCGCCAGTTACATATATGATATATCCTATGCCGTTAAGGGGATTAGGGGGGGGGGGTTAGATTGGATGAGGGAAGCCTGGAACCAAAGGAAGGAGTCCCATAGTAGTGGGTGGAACAGGAACAAGGCTACCAATGATGATGATGACGATGACAGGAACTGAATATGAGATTATTTAAGACATATATACACATATCAACCCAGGATCTCATTAGTCATCATCATTGTTTTAGAACCTCAATACTGTAACGGCACTACAGAAAAACACTTCGCAACAAATATCTTGAAACATAAAAAGTGATGTGGCGCCATTGCGCCTATTGCTATCCGGTACTAAAAGGAGTCTGTACTTGTATCTGGTTGATAGCAACTGGCTTGTCTCATTCGTTGGGACTTGCCTAACCCTTGGAAAATACAACCATGACTTGTGCAAATTCTCTAAGACCAAATTAGAAGTAATAAATAATAATATTTTGTCAGTCCAATATACTAAAACAATCAATTTGTCTTCAGGTGGACTACTTCGAGCGTGCCAAACGTTTGGAAGAGATCCCTCTACTGCAAAAGAGTTTGGAGGAGAAGCAAGTGCAGGACAAAGCATTCTGGGAGACGCAAGAGAAGGAGCGCATTCAACAACTTATTGGTGAGTCAAGAACCCCACCAACCTACCCACCTCTATCGCAACGTTGCGAAGGTAGAAAGCTAAAAAGTTACTGTGAAATTTAGAGTACAATAACAGCATACTTAATAGGGTATCATCCAATTTATTAAAAACTATTTAATTTGAAGATTTAATTGGGACGAAATATGTAACAGAAAAATAAAAATAAACTTATTTATATCCATTTTCTCTAGCTTAAGCATTAAGCTTAGCATAAGGCTTTAGCACAGTAGACCACATACATACGCTGCGGCAGGTTATACAGAAGACCGAAGAGTATAACCTGCCTCTATGTTTAGCGTTTGTGGACTATGAAAAAGCCTTCGATTCGATCGAGACATGGGCTGTACTGCAGTCCCTCCAACGGTGCCAGATCGACTATCGGTACATCGAGGTGTTGAAGTGTCTGTACGAAAACGCCACTATGTCAGTCCGACTCCAGGACCAGACCTCGGAACCTATCCTTCTGCAGCGTGGTGTTAGACAGGGAGATGTTATCTCTCCGAAACTCTTCACTGCTGCACTGGAGGATGTCTTCAAGGTTTTGGACTGGAAAGGGGCTGGCATCAACATCAATGGCGA
Organism: Antitype chi; assembly: GCA_947359405.1. Taxonomy (NCBI): domain Eukaryota; kingdom Metazoa; phylum Arthropoda; class Insecta; order Lepidoptera; family Noctuidae; genus Antitype; species Antitype chi. The sequence continues at coordinate 7,936,300 of OX375828.1, read as the reverse complement.
GTACATCACTCACCTTCGGTTTGCCGATGATATAGTTGTCATGGCTGAGACCATGGAGGACCTCAGTACAATGCTCGATGACCTCAGTAGAGCTTCCGAAAGAGTGGGTCTTAAAATGAACATGGACAAGACAAAGGTCATGTTGAATGCCCGTGTAACACCCACTCTCATGACGGTCGGAGGCGCTGCACTCGAAGTTGTGGACGAGTACGTTTACCTAGGACAAACTGTCCAGTTAGGTAGGTCCAACTTCGAGAAAGAGGTCAATCGTCGAATCCGACTCGGTTGGGCAGCGTTCGGGAAGCTTCGCAATATCTTCTCGTCCCACATACCGCAGTGTCTCAAGACGAAAGTCTTCGACCAGTGTGTGTTGCCAGTGATGACATATGGAACCGAAACGTGGTCGCTCACAATGGGCCTCATAAGAAGGTTTAAAGTCACCCAAAGGGCAATGGAGAGGGCTATGCTTGGAGTTTCCCTGCGTGATCGAATCAGGAATGACGAGATCCGCAGGAGAACCAAGGTAACCGACATAGCCCGAAGAATTGCCAAACTTAAGTGGCAGTGGGCAGGGCACATTGCACGCAGAACAGATGGCCGATGGGGTCGAAAAGTTCTGGAGTGGCGACCGCGCACTGGAAGACGTAAAGTTGGAAGGCCTCCCACAAGGTGGACCGATGACCTTGTGAGGGCCGCAGGAGTCCGCTGGATGCGGGAAGCACAGAACCGGTCGAAGTGGCGGAGCTTGGGGGAGGCCTATGTCCAGCAGTGGACGTCTTTCGGCTGAAATGATGATGATGATATCCATTTTCTCAATTAAAAACGATTAAAATTAAATGTCATTTTCGTTGTTTTGAATTTACCGCCAAAATGCTCCTTACGATTACTTTTTATCACGTGACCACACGTGACGTCAGCTTTGTGTAAACGGCACCGGTACAAATATTTTGTGTGGCGTAGTTTTAGCAGTATTTGTGCACAGAGGCACCGCACACCAGTAATACCACTTTCTATCCATTTAAAATCTTCTTAATTATAAACTCGACATTCACTTGGTTACAACTACTTTAGTCTTTCGAACAACCCGCACCAATGGCAGTCTAGGATACCCTTAACCCGTATTTTATTCTTTAAAAAAAAAAAAACATAACAAACTGGGTATTTTTCGTTAAACTCTCAGAGTTTGTAACAATAATTTATTCAACCCATCTTTTTCCCAACAGAGGCGCGTGCCCGCGACGTAACAACAGCCGCCCGTATGTCCCGCATGGCGGTCCATCGCGAATTGTTCACGGTCAAGTTGCGTTCTGAACGCGGCGCTGCGCACACGCAACGACTGGCCGCGTTCAAGGACAAGCTGCATGCTGAGAGAGAGAAGAGGCTAGCTGAGAGACGGCAGCAGAGGATTGAGAAGAGGAGGCAGGAGGTGGGTAGTAGAAATACAGGCCTTGCGCTAAGGCAGCCCGCGAAATTCACATTTACTTGTTTTTTTTTTTTTCAAATTAAAAGTGAGAGGTTCTGTGATGAGTTAGCAATAAAGGCGCCTTCAGAACTGTCAAAACGATAATTTTTGAAGCTAAAAAGTGCTGACTCGCAGCCTAAATAAATGATTTCATTTTTTTTATGACATCAGAAAATCATAGGCACCACATTTCCATTTGTAAATTTTAGTTTGATATTTAACTTTTATCGCTTTACCTCTCAGTGGCTGGACCAGAAGCATCGTGCTGAAGAACGCGCCGCAGAGGAAGCGAAACGCATCAAAGAAGAAGAGGAACGCAAAGAACGGGAGGAGAGAGAGAAGAAACATGCGGAGGAGATCGCCGCCGCGAGGGAGAGGAAGGAGAAAGAGGACAGGTAATTATTATAACGTAACATTACACCATGTTGGGTGTTAAGAGGTAGACAGGATTGTATTACGCTAATCATGTCAGTTAAGTCCCACGTAATAGGATGGCGAATCTAGATACTGTTTTGTGTAATTTTCTATAATTGGTGGCTATTTCAGTATGATTTCAAAACATACTAACTGTTGTTATTGGCAAGAAACTACGGAAATGCGTGCAAAGTGGAGACAGAAGAGAGAGACAGAGACCATTATAAGGCCAGCTTATGCACAAAGGGATCTTAAGTTTAAATAAAGCAACTTCAAAAACAACCTGTACGGTTGGCAGTTCAACTTAAATGGTCCTTCACTATAGTCAGATTTTCGAAATTCATCTGAGTCATAAAATGTTTATGCCTTTCACAGGGAACATCAAGAAATGTTAGCCCGTACCGAAGCCAAAATCCGAGCGAAGGAGGCCGAAATCCAACGCAAGCTAGAAGAACAAAAGACTACCAGCTCGTCGTCGTGGCGCGACGGCGGTGCCGGGCCCCGGCCTGCGCCCGCGCGGGACGACGCGTGGCGCGGGAAGGACAAGGACGACAAGAAGCCGGCGCCGCCCGCCACGCCCGCGCAGGCCGCGCAGCCCAGCGACACGTGGCGCTCTGGTCAGTACTCAATAAATACACTTGTATTTTGAATAAAGCTACTTAGCTTTATTCAAACTACATGCCAGAGTCTGTTTCCCGATAGCTATAATCTGGGACTGTTCAAGTCGAGAGTAAATAGGTCACTTCTAGACAAGCATACACCATCATCCACCGTCAGGAACGACAATGGTCAAACAGGAGGCTATCAATATAACTGTCTCAGCACGATTATGGCAAAGGAATTGTATACTGTGCAAGCTTCAATGTAAAAGTTAGAAAATATCGGAAAATACTAGGGATGGGCCGAAATTCGGTTCACATTCGGTTCAACCGAATTTCGGCAGCTTGAACCGATCTTCGGCTTTCGGCCGAAATTCGGTTCAGATGCCGAACATTCGGCACAAGATAAATAATACCTACTTGCACTATTTTGACTAAAATTTAATAGAATTAGAGTATAGCATTACTGTAAAATAAAATTGTCTTTTACTCACTCATGGTCATTTATTTTAGTTAGCAACATTGTAAATGTAAACCTTAAATTAAATCGGGTCTTCTGAAAGTCTCTGCCTAATTAATTAGACATACTATTACAAAAATGAAATAAGCTTAGTATTCTTCTAACAAACATCTGAATACAATTTGTGAATTGAAAAAAAAAACACGTTTTTGGTTCACAAACTAAACATTCACATCAAGTATTTTGTATTACAATTAAAGGGTATTGCGCCGAAGTTCGGCCGAACTTTTCATTTAACCAAATGTTCGGCCGAAGTTCGGATTCGGTTCAAACCACATTCGGCCCATCTCTGGAAAATACATATGGCACTGAAATGTCATTGTTTAATACATTATGCTAATATTTGTTCTACTTTGTCTTCAGGTCGCGCAGCCCGCGAGGCGACCGCTCCTCGTGAAGAGCGTCCGCGTTCACCTGAACGTAGACCGCGCGAAGAACGTCCACCTGCGCGCGAAGACCGACCCGCGCCTAGAGAGGAAAGAGCTCCGATTAGAGACGACAGGTACAACACCTATAAACTTATATAAAGGCCTTAAATTAAATTAGCTGCAAAAAAACTTTTTCTTGAAAATGTGACCATTTGCAGCAAGTATGTGGAGAGTGTCAATGGAGATAATCAATAGAGTATTTTCCAATTTATTAAAAACTATTTTAATTTGTAGATTGGGACGAAATATGTAACAGAAAAATTAATTGATTGATATCCATTTTCTCAATTAAAAACGGTTTTAATCAAATTTATTTTTCGTTCTTTTGAATTTAGCACCAAAACGCTTCTTACGATGACCTTTTATCACGTGATGACACGTGACGTCAACTTTGTGTAAACTAAAATAGTTGGTTGTTGTTTGGGGGAGGCTTATTTCCAGCAGTGGGTGTATAACGGCTGAAATAATGATTAAACAAATGAATGTCGAGTTTATAATTAACAAGATTTTTAATGGATAGAAAGTGATATTTCTGGTGTGCGGTGCCTCTGTGCACAAATACTTCTAAAACTGCGCTACACAAAGTATTTGTACCGGTGCCGTTTACACAAATCCGACGTCACGTGTGGTCACGTGATTAAAAAGTCATTGTAAGGAGCGGTTTGGCGGTAAATTCAAAACAACGAAAAATAAATTTGATTTTAATCGTTTTTAATTGAGAAAATGGATTTAAATAAATTTTCTGTGAAATATTTCGTCCCAATCTTCAAATTAGAAGAGTTTTTAATCAATTGGAAAATACCCTATTCATTTGATGTTTTAGGACTAAGTGATACTTTTCTTTAATTAATTAATTAATTCTAATTATTTTTCTTCATAATAGACGTGATGAGCGGCCTCGCGAGGAGCGTCCAGCCCGCGAGGAGCGCGGCCCGCCCCGGGACCGGGACGACAGGCCGCGGGAAGACGCCGGCGCATGGCGCTCTGCCAACAGGGAGCCCGCGCGGGAGCGGGAGCCCGACAGGGACAGGTCAGACATACCGAGTTTCTCTTGTATTAATGAAAGATCCAAATGAATTTGCGGAGATCGTCAGACGGACGCCCAGTTTCTTGAAGGCCATATTAATAGTTGTCTGACTGATTAGAATAGATGAGTTGTTCCCACATTTGTTAGTATAAAAAATATTTATCATACTTTAGTCAAGTGATTTTATTGATTGGTTGTTTATGAGTCTTTAAAAAACCGGGTGATAGTATTGGTCTTTATCCGTATTAAAGTCGAAGATCCAAAGCCCCTGAAATTTAATTTTTTTCTGGTTTATGCTAGGTTGAATGTTGATTAAAATAATATGGCTTTACAGAATTATTATTATTCAAGTCATCGATTTATCCCTACTAAATTAATAGAATCCCATTTAATATAATTAAAGAATAGAACAACCTTTCGTACGAGGCATTTTTTTTTAAATCTGTACTGATACAATCGTACTTTTCATTACCATAAGTATGTTGTCCGCGCAGGCCCCGCTACGCCGGGCGCTCCAGCGGGCCCGAGGGCGGCAGTTGGCGCCGCGGGCCTGCAGACCCGCCGCCCGCGCCTGCAGTGAGTACACCACACATGTTACTTAACAGCCGAAGTAACTCATTCAAAATTCGTAACATTATTAATGAGACATGGTTTCGTTCGCTTTCATCAAAGTGTACAAATACTTTTTGCCATACTTTTTCTCATACGTAATCCTGCAGACTTAGCATGACACTTTCTATTTTTATTCTACCGTAGAATAGAAATTCTTCTACATTTCTGGGTGAAAACCGTCAACTGTCCATACGGAAACGTCATTTTTGTCTACTCTTCCGACGACAGAACACTTGTCTACGGGTCTCGTGCTAAGCCTGCTGTAGACCGAACAGTGGCCCTATTGTGAGTTACTTTTAACCTTCTCGATCTAACTCCTCGCAGTGCTCCAATTGGTCCTTCACCAATCCAACCAATCGGAGCGCTGAACGCGGATGACGTGTTCGATCGAGATAGTTAAAAGAAACACACTAGGGCCACTGCAGTGGTATGCAATCAGCGTTAACGCGTCATAAATACTATCTTTAACTTATCCATTCAATTTTGTATATTTGATTAGCTGTCAGTCTCAGCCTACAATGAAAGTACATAAGACTTACTTTTATTATAATATAAATATCTACTTCGCCAACAGGAGCGCTCATCCACCTGGCGTTCCAAGGACGCCCCGCCGCGTGAGGACCGCTTCCGTGACGCGCCTCGCGACCGCGAGCGTGGGGATCGGGACGGAGGGTTCCGGGACCGGGACCGCTTCCCGCCCAGAGACCGGTAAGTGGAAGATATAGCTGTTATTGCTACATTTGCCTTTGGTTTCTAAAATTCTATTATATTCTTATCTGTTCTTTTTATTTTAAAAACGTTGCCCCACACTAGGAATTTCTCCTGTACTGTGGGTGCGTTTACATTAAGAAGTGTGATACGAAATGCGGACTTAGCTCCCACGCAAAAACGTTTGCGCATTTGTGTCAGAAGAAATGCTGATGGTTCGTTAGGAATAATTATTATTGGTTGACTAATCACAACATTTTATATGAAATGCGCTTGTTGGTACAAGATGTTAGTAAAGGTACAATCGCTCTAAAGCGTTACAAGAAATTCAGGCAGATGTACTTATGTTTATTTAATTTTAAATTAGACTTTAAAAAATACTCTTACGAAAGCTTCGGATTGTCAGTCTCATACTAACATACTAATAAACTAATTTCAACAGTGACGGCCCACGTCGTGACGATCGCGATGGTCCGCGCCGTGACGACCGTGACGCCGGCCCACGGCGTGATGACCGCGACCCACCGCGTCGTGACGATCGGGACAGAGACGGACCACGTCGCGCTCCGCCACGTCGTGAGGAGAAACGTAAGCATTTCAAGTGGAACTCTGTGTTTCATTCAATTCAGTCATTACGATTTCGATTGGAGTTCAAGTCTCAAGGAGAACCTAGTCGCGGGCTCGAACTCACTGGTGGCCCTGGCTAAAAAGCACGCTGTCTCACCAGGAAGCGTGTCCGACCGAGGTAGTATCAGTGAGTCTACACGCACAACATTATTGAGTGAAATGTAGGATCATTTTATAGTAAAACGGCACGTAAAAAATTAAGAAAAGTCCTTCGGAAGATCGGGTTTTATGACAAAACCACTACATAAATCAATGACCAATAAAGTTTATTGACCTTTTGATAGTTGAGCTTTGTCGGTACCGACTTGGTTTTGGAGATTTTGCACTTCTTTTATTACTTAAACACGCCCACAGTTTGGTTAAATTAGCAAGAAAAACGAATCTTGGTTGGCTCATAACTTTTTAATGACTATTTATTCTAGTATTCTGTTTCGGTACAGACAATATTAATAATTACACAAAACCATAACATTTTGTGCAGCGGGTGATTGGTACTAACACTAGATAATAAGTTGTTTTAATATTATGTTACTAACACTCTATGGATTATTTTTCCGAAATAAAAATAAATAATAAAAAAAAAAATAATAACATGTTTAATTTTTGTTGTATATTGTCGAACAGTGGAGTACACTCCCGAAGGTTTTATGAAAAAAATGTTGACTAGATTCACCTTAATGGACTCTGGTCACAAGGCAAGTTCGCTAGACCGTTCAATTGAAATTTAATTATTTATTTATTACTTTATATCTCTTCGCGTACAGAGCATTCTCAACAGGCGTGTCTGGGATTCAGACCGAACTAAATACAGATTTCCTCTCCTCAAGATGTGTTATTTTCTTATAAAGGTGTGCTTGTATGCAGCCCATAACCGCAACTATAGCAGATATTTCAATGGCTTTGTACAAGAGTAGACTCTCCTGCTTATTAGATAACTAGCTACGCCTCGCGATTTCACCCTCATAAGTCTCGATCCCGTGGGAATCTCGGAGTAAAAAGTATCCTAAATCCTAATCCAGGTCATGGGCTACCTATGTGCCAAATTTCATCTAAATACCTTGAGCCATATTACCGTGAAGGCGTTACAAACAAAATGTATATAAATTTAGATGACCACCGATCTAACATTTCTTACCCCACGTTTTGTTTCAGCCCGCGACCCGGACGGTGATGACTGGCAGCCCGTTACCAGACGCTAAAGGAGCGAGCGTCGTCCTACCCACATTTAACACTTTGTATTCATTTGTAATTATGTATTACGTTTTACTTTGTCACGGGTTCAGCAGGCTACATTTTTATTACATGTATTTTATACATAGTGAAGATCTTTACTCCAGTTTTGAAAAATATTTAAATGACTACGTCTTGTTTTGAGAAATCGTTTCATACCAATTGCACTATTGACTTATTCAATTCACTCCTCGACCATACTGCACGGTAATAGCATTTTCATCTTTGAAAACTTGTAATAAAATTGTATAACTTCATCTTTGCACGTAAACAAAATACCCTATACAAACTGTATGCCAAATTTAACGATGCCAGACTGAAGTGTGAAATTAGGTAGTTGACATGTTTTCATATTTATGATATTCGCAAAAGCATTTGCATGTTTTCTGCATGGTTTGCTAAATACAAAGTTAATATTTATAGTGTAAACTGCGAGATATTTGCTCAAGTGTATCGCTGTGGTTCTTAAAGTAAAGATGAATTTGTATTATTGCTGGTATTTTTTGGATGTTGACAATCGTTACGAGTCGTCAGAAGCTGGAAAGTCTGACAAGGGGTATCGTGTTACCCAGTTACTGGGTTGTGGAGGTCAGATAGGCAGTCGCTTCATGTAAAATACTGGTATTCAGCTACATCCAGGGTAAGCAGACGATGATGATGATAACTAATATTTATTTAAATAGAACTTTATATTGGTCCGGTAAATATGGCTTGTAAATTACTAAAAGTTTCTGTAATTATATTACCAATGCTGGTTCATTCTACATTTTTCATTGTAATCTGCTGGACTCATTTTTTTTTGTCACCACTATAAGTTACAGTTTGACATTATATTATTTTAAAGCGCAAGTGTAACGCGCTAATGTAATCCTTATTGTATACGGGATAAGGGCTTATTTACTATACACACGAGAGGATGCGAATCCGCGCCCTTTTCGACCAACTTCAAAAAGAAGGAGGTTATGCATTCAACGCGTACTTTACAAACACTTGACGTAAATAAGTAATTTTTCATATATATTTTGTTTATATAAAACAGCTTCAGACCCTTGTTTTGAGTAGATAGTAACTATTCGTTCTGTTTTAATTCAAAATATATTTAATTTTCTTGAATTTTTGTTTTTTTTTTCTTGTGGATGTCATGGACGCGGTCGGAATTCTCTCGTTGAAATCAAACTAGTTAAATGCTTTTTAGTTAACAAGTTTGCCCAACATTGCGATGAACTAGCTTTATAGCTACGTTTGGACTGCAACACAAGAATTGTGTACTTAGCCTACGTTCAAACCGACGTAAAAATTTCGCGGTGAGTTTTTGCCGCGCATTGTATTTTGAACTCTCTGTGTTGAGTCGAGCGTTGAACAGCAAGTGCGCGTAAAAATATCGCCCTGTGTACCTGGGCTTACTTATCTAAACTACATGATTGAATCGTAGTGTAAAAAAGTGTCATAAAAAGTGTCTCAAACTCAAAATATGTGACTGGATTTTCAATAATGTAACAGAAGAATGAATAAACAGTAGATAATACAAAATGATACAGACAAATCCTAATGATGTATACTCCATTTGAAATAAGATTAGACATTTAAACAAACCTTTTTTACAGTCAGTTCAACCGATTCTAACTTCTATACCGTAGACATATGGATGGCATTAAAAGCAAAAAAGAAGTTACAATACCAACTGTTTACTGCAGCTGCCATTTGTCATGCCACCAACGCAATTGAAGTCAAAATCGGTTGATCGGACTGTAAAAAAGGTTTAGTTAAATGTCTAATCTTATTTCAAATGGAGTATAGATATAGACAATTACGGGAAAGCTCGTATTCTGTCACCATCGGCGAAAAAGTACAAAATTATCTCTAGTAAATTTGATAAAGTTAAAAAAATTGTCTACGAGCCGAAGTTGCTATCCTCTGGAAGATAATCGCCCCTATTACATGGGACATAAACAAAACTGGCGAAATGTGGGTGTATTATACACTGAAAAATTTTAATGGTTGTTTTCCCGCGGCAGAACAACTTGCCATAAGGAGTACCTATTTTCGAAGCATAGAGTAAAAGTAAAAAAATTAAGATTTTTTTGTTTTTAAATCATTACAAAAATATTCATCAACTCGAAAACGTGAGAATCAATAGTAATACCAGAGGTAATTTGTAGATACTACTCGAATCGCACCCGCCGCCGACAAAGGGAACAGCGATGCGCAAAATAAACTCGCACGTGGTGATTTTTTACAACTGCACCCTAATTGCGTATCACGCGATTAATCGTAATCGGTTTCATTTTGACAGTTCAACAATAGTCATTGCGTTATTTACGTTGTTGAGCAGACACATTTTTCAAACATATGAAGCAATGGTTTAGCCATCTGTTTCAAAACGAAACAGATTATGATGAAGCGTTAGTTACGCAATTAGGGTGCTGTTCTCTGCCATTTTTTGTTTCTAATATTTTATTTGTTTATAAAACGATTGTATTACCAAGACAAAACCATTTTGCTGCGGGAAAACAACCATTAAAATTTCTCGGTGTCTAAGTACACCGCTGACCAATAATTCATGATGTACTGTGTCGTAGTCTAAACCAGGCTCCATAACAATAGTTATAATGTATCTACAAAATCCAAGTGTCTTACAGTTACAATAATACTCCTTATTGGAACGTACCGGTGCCTCAAAGCCATAGTTACATGCTTTAGTTAGTGCATTGTCTACTTCTATAGTCAATAAATCATTAAATCTGTATTTGAGTTTCATTTCTACAAACCTATTTTTTTTTAAAGCAGGATTCTTTCGCCTTTTTTATGTATGAGGTAGAGAAACCCCGCGGTGGTGCCATGTAAAAAATGTATCAACACGAATTTGTGTGGGGAACCGTACGTTTTACTTTCGTTTCGCAAGGGTCTAAAAAATGGGCCTTCAATCCAGATGCACATAAATAAAAGGTAAAAAATAACTTGAGTTTCGGAAATCGGTGTCAGTTTAGTTTAGTTTCTCTTTTTTTGCCACAGTCTTCTTTTTCTTCTTCTCAGTTATTGTTCAGTTTGTATTTCGAAGTTACAAAAAAGACCCGTTGTCATTAGAAAACAAGCTGCGCAACATATTTTCGCGGGAAACGTAATGTTGCTGGCAACATTTTAGTGTTCCATTTTCACGATATCACTCGATTCAATTTATTGAAGCATAACTTTAAGATTGGTTGCTAAACAAAAACAAGCTTATTCCAAGCAACAAATTAATGTTGACATTTAAACTAGATCCATAATACCTATTGCGGTACTAAACCAGCCAAGTTGCTTTTAGTCATTGTTGCCTAAACCCAGTCGACATTGCAACAGCGATATCTAAATACCTAGTTGCGCCCCATTTGAAGTAAAACCAGTCGGAGAACCTTGATTTATGCTAAATTGGCAAGTACTTAAATTGGGATAATAATAGAAAGGCCTATTTATTTTCTATAAGTGGTCGCCCAGTGGTCGAAATTCGACATTAATTCATTAAAAACATAATGTATTATTTAAAGAATATGTTAGCTTTCTGCACTCGTCCATGAACGTTAACTGTGCCAAATTTCATACACCTGCGTCGTAATTTTCGTAAAAAGGGGTACAAAGATTTTGCTTCACGTACTTATTAATATGTAAAAGATAATGTGTCCGTTTCAATGGCGTGGCCGTGGGGTTGTACTCTTACAGCTCCTAAAATTGCACAGCACAGTTGGCGCAGTGGTTAAGCGATTGACTGCTGCGCTGCGTGTCGCGGGTTCGATTCCCGCACGGAACAAATATTTGTAAGACCTACAAGTAGTTGTTCCGGGTCTGGCTGTTTGTGTATGTGAGTTTAAATGTTTGTAAACGCACCCACAGTACAGGAGAAATTCCTAGTGTGGGGCAACGTTTTTTAAAAGAACAAAAAAAAAAAGAACAAAATATAAACCTAGGATTTTTTTTTTAACAAATTCGATCTATCACTTACCTAAATTTTAGGTCTCTGCAACGCTTAGTTTTAAAGATCTCCGTGGCCGCGCGGTTCTCCGCGTTTCGCGCGGCCACGTTCAAACTGTTATAACTTTTTAACCATAACTTTGACAATTTTATGATTTTGGGAATTAACTTTTATACATTTTTACAAAATCTTGGTAAGTAGAATTTATTTTTTGAAATATCGCCGTAGCCGCGCCATTGAAACGGACACAGAAAATAAGGCACCAGGGTAGCCAGCGAAATTCATGAAATGGTCATTCAATGGGATTATATGAAATTAGAGGGTTGTATGATGTATTGATGATTTCAATCGTTACAAATTCTGTATTATTCAATTTTCGTTATTATAGTCAATTTGTATTAAATTCAACAATTCGAATCATATTTTAACCGTCAACATACAATATTTGAAACTGACCTGCAAATTGCAAAAAGCGCAAGAAAATTTGATTTTCCGGACTACCTACTTTAGTGCATCCCCGTTAATACCTACCTATCCAATTACCTCTTATCATCTAAACAAAAAGTACTGAAAATAAACGATCATTATTAACTGCCTATTTCGGTGACATTCCCAAACTAATTTAAGATGAACTCAGGTGTCTCGTGGCACCATTGTTTCGAACACGTTGTAGGTACTGAGTTATTTTTACGGTAAAAATGTGCCAATTTGTGCACAGACAGATTTAAGGGGAACCTAGTCGCTGGCTCGAACTCACTGGTGGGCCTGGCTAAAAATCACGCTGTCTCACCAGGCTTCGTGTCCAACAGAGATAGTATCAGTGATGAGCAGTTAGACGCTAGTCTACACGCACAACGTTATTGAGTGAGATGCAGGATCATTTATAGTAAATATTCGCGAAAAAATTAAGAAAAGTCCTTTGGAAGAACGGGTTTTATGAAAAAGCCATGACCATTAAATTTTATTGAATTTTTCGATCATTGAACTTTGTCGGTACCGACTTGGTTTTAGAGATTTTACACTTCTTTTATTACTTAAACACGCCCAAAGTTAAGTAAAATTTGCAAGAAAAACGAATCTTTGTTGGCTTCTAACTTTTTAATGGGTTTTTATTTTAGTATTCTGTTTCCGTATAGACAATATTAATAATGAGACAAAGCGATATCATATTTTACTTTGGATGTGCCATGTCAGACAGTGGAGTAAAACACTCCCGAAGTTTGTATGCAAAAAATGTCGACTAGGTTCACCTTAAGAGTTGTAGGCATGAGAGTCAATAATATTTTCATACTTAGGCGGTCTGTCATCCATCTTATCAAGATATGATTGCAGACTTTAACAGTTATCAGCTACAGGTATGGAATCATCATCATAACATTGGCAGCCTTGTCCCACTCACTGCAGGGTATTTACCTACCTCCCTTTACAGAATGTATTACAAAATATCAGACCAAGTTGGACAACTTGTACAGCATGGTCAGTAACGCGTTTGTATCGATTTAATAGCATAATTAATGAATGCGTAATAAAGGAGGTTGGAGGAAATTACATTGAATCAACATCCGCCCATGCGGTACAGATAGATTGGTTTCTAAAGCCGATGAGATATTATGTGTTTTGATAACATGCAATTCATTATAATATCGAAACACATAGGTACCTACCTACAATCTTTCGTGAGGCTGTGATCATGTGAACTAAGTATTATGAATTCAGTTGGAAGACTAATATGAAAGCTAATTGAAAAGAAAAACGTTTATTTAATCATCAATCGTTTGGGTTTAGTTGTGTTTAGACTCCTAAGAAGATAACACGAAAAATCGAAGCTTTTTTTTCCACGGGATAGGGAGAGCGGCCAACGCTATACCGACGCTCCTCTTCCCCTGCGGCCCCACTGCGTCCGCCATCAAACGGTGGCGGCCCCGTCCAGGCCACGGAAGGGAAGAGCGCAACTCAGAAGTACCGGCACTCCTCCTCCGCCGCAGCCTGTAGGCTGCGGCGGAGGAGGAGTGCCAACCATCAGCCGGGATGCCTCCCATTCCTCCAAGTCCAGTGACACGAAACGTGGACGTCTTTTCCGAATGTTTTTGAAGTGAAACTTCTTTACGCACGCTTGACTTGGGGAGTAAGCTGGCGAACGCGTGACGTAAGCGTTACGAAAAGTGTGATCGGGCAAGGCGAACGGAAGTTGAGTGGGGGATATAAGCAAGAGACAGCAGTGCGCGAGCACATTTTCTTTCTCTCTTCCTCTCATAGCCAAATACGTTCCGTATATCTAAGCACACTGCAGGCCTATTGTCTGTATCACAGTGTAGGAGCAAGAGAGAGCAGTGCGCGCGCACATTTTCTTTCTCTTATAGCTAGTAAATGAAATATGTATATACATATTTCAGTCAGTAGTTCGTTTGCGAGTTTACTAGCGTTACGCGTCTCATACCATAAGCCCATTGTCTCGGTTTTACAATCAACCAGAGTAATTATATACTGATGTATCCAATAATGAAAATAATGAATAAAAATAAAAGATCTATGCAAAAATATTAATTTACCAATGAAAACATGAAATAAATTTAAATATTTGTAGAAAATTAATATATGTATATGTACATACATGTATATATTGTACACACACATATAGGTATATATACATACAGATGGAGCGAAAGAAGTTTCACTTCAGTCGTGTGGTCATAAGCACACTCTTTTTTTTTTTTTTACTGACTTCATCTTATTTCGATAACACAGACTTTACTCTTATTATCGTCACTACATTTAAAAGGTTTTTATTACACGATGACGATGTCTTCTTGATTGCCGAGACGTCTCCAGCATATCTAAATCTTCCAAATCCATCAAGTCAATCATATTAATATCCATTTTCAACATTTTGTAAATAAAGAAACACAAAATAATAATCCTAGTACCTACTAGTTTTAGATCGTGTTTTGGAATAAGACGGAGTGCGACTAAATTTTGAATGGCAATGGAAAAAAGGATGGAACCTAAGTTTGACAAAGCGTGTGTCTATCCGCTACTCCTACTCCTGCAATCAGTGTTATGTAGTTTGCGAGTCAGAAGTTGTAGAAAATGTTTAGTAAACAATGTGTCCTGCGGAATTTACTATGCATCTCCCGCAACAAAGTACATACTATGATACTGTTAGTAAAATGGGAGCATTTGTCGCTAGGAGGGAGTCGGCGCGGCGGCGGCGCTTCGGATGTGCTCTTTGAGCCTTGACCCCTGACCTATCATTCGTACCTACCTATTAAAAACGTGAAATTGAAATTCAGCCGAGGTAACGGCTGATGCTGAGCAGTAATGCTCGCGAAGAGGGAGGCGGCGCACGTGAAGGAGAGGCAGTATATGCGCCCTCACGGCCGTAATCGCCGCGGGAGAAGCCCTGGGCGTCGGGAATCCCAGGCTGATTCCCGGCCACCGTAGGCGCGGGCTTGCGGACGGCGAGTAATGGGTAGCTCGCTGTCCGGTATGGACCAAGCACGGGTCGACGGCGCGTTGTGTTCCACGCGCGCCTCAAAGAGATGTCAGCACCAAAGGGTGGGGTCCGCAAGGGCCGATGCCTGCCAGGGGTGCGGGTTGTTCGAAAAAGATACCGCGGCCCCTGGCACACAGGCAACTGAGGGAACACGGGTGGGTTTTAGTCAGTAAAAGTCTGACACGCCCTCCCGCTCCACCCAGAGCGAGAGAAGTTATTTGATGATTTCCCATCCAAAAAAAAAAAAAACGGCTGATCATTGAATCAAGATGCGAACTGCGTTGAAGAGCTATCTAAAATGGAGCATTTGTTGTGAGGAGCGGCTAGTAAACCGACGAACGTGATCTCTGAGCCTTGACCCCTGACCTATCACTCGTAGGTGATAGTGGAGGCACCGGCTAATCATTGGATCAAGACGAAAACATCGAATTGAAGAGCGTTGTTCAGTTCCACACTGCACACCGTTACTCGGTATTATGTAGTCGAATCTTCTGAGAATTATGAGTATGACCCACTTCCGGCGATTCGCATACCAATATCTCCATCATTTCGATGATGGAAACTGAATCAAATCAATCCATTATGTCCTCACTGCTTTCGTGGACATTAGAATGTTTGTCAACAGTTGTATCCTATTATATTTGCAACTTTACATAACTACTAGAGATGGCCGACTATGACTTTGGCCAACTAGTCGCCTAGTCGGCTGCAAAATGGCCAACTAGTCGGCCAAGCCGATCATTGATTTCGGTTGAGTTCGCGAGACATCGGCTATGTTCAAAATGGCAGACAGTATACTTTGCTGATCGGCAGCTGACGTAGATTCAATTTTCATTTTACAAAAGAGGGCAATCCGTGCAATCTATAAAATGGAGCCTCGCGAGTCTCTTAGAAACAAATTAAACGAAATTGATATGCTAACTCTGCCTTTTCTGTATATCCTAGAAAATATCTTGTATGTTCCCAAAAACTTAGGTCTTTAAAAAAAAAGATGTGATTTCCATAATCTAAATACACGTAATAAAGATGATATTGGGATTCCAAAACTAAAACTAGCAAGTCATTGCTAATAAACAGTATCCGCTTCTTTATAAAGTTGCCTAAGTCGGTTACAGAACTTAGCGATGGAAAGTTTAAAACTCACATCAAATGTATCCTTATCAAAAAAGCATTTTATAAGATAAAAGACTACGTTGAAGACAGGGAAGTTTGGCATTAATTCCTTCTGCACATGTGGCTTCCCTGGTACCTCATTAACAGCATAATTAAGTGAAAGTCTAATAACTGCTCCCAAATTACAATGTTAATTTTTATTCTTTTTATTTTTTACAATGTCTGACATATTCTCGTCAATAATTGACATTTTTTACATCAATTATAATTTCGACTTTTTATTAGTGATTTTCATGTAAATCATGTCACTTGGTTTAAATAGGTTCATTTTATTTATGTAGATTCTTTTACATATTGTGAATGAGAGAATATTGTAGGCCTTACAAACTGTAGATTTATATACGATTTTCTATTCTTTATTTTCATTCCTCTAAGTAGGTACCTAGTACTTATTGACAGGCCTGTACTGTCCTCCCATACCTAGTATCACTGTAATTTGAAAACATTGTAAAAGCCAATTATTTTTAAAAGAGTAACCGTGGAGTTTCTTGCCGGCTCTTCTCCATAGGAAGCGACAAATTGGAACCGTGCACGTAGCTTCTGAGGTTTCTTATGTGCCCATACAGGTTTATGTGAAATAAAATATTTTGATTTGCTTTGATTGCCAATTGTTTGCTATAGAGTTTCATCTTTTTTGTTAGATTATTAATATTATTAAAAACCCGTGAGGGCCCACTGCAGGGCAAAAGCCTCTGTACCCTCCTTCCACTTTTCTCTGTTTAATCCTGCTAGTGACCAGTGCCAGCTTTTTTGTTAGAAGTATTAATTAATTTTACTTTCGGTATTTAATTTCTGGATCTAAGTCCAATTAATTAATGGACCAAACGAAGGGTTTCTCTTACCCGGCTCCGACTTACCCGTTTCATTGATAATTATTTTCCAAATAGTTTTAACTTTATTATTAGAATTTTTAATTATGTCGCTTAAAAAATTCGATTTTGCAAAAGCACTGATCTTTTTAAATAATTTTGAATAGTTTTTGACATACTCTATGAAAGGAATATCAAACCTATGTATATAGTCTCGCTCTACTTTTGTAAATACCCGGAGTAGCCCATTGGTTAAAGCCAACGCAGGTGGCATTTATGTTAATGGTTTTGGTATTGAAAGCAGATTGGTTCTCTTTTTGCACAACATCAAAAAGGGCTCCATAAATTTCATTCGGATTCTCGTGTTGTGCTATAGATTGTGTAATTCTATGTGCTATATTATGTTTAAACTTTTTGCAACGACTGCGGTCGCTTTTTATGTAATGGCATGGGGAAGCTAGCTAATAAACTTGTTAACTTGTTTGTTAACTTGTGTAATAAAGTTGAAAATCGATTAAAGAAATTTGATAGATTGGGGTAGCTTGATGTGCTGGCCTCTGTACACCCGAATTGTAGAGAGAATCATTTGGAATGGAAAACACAGAATAGTATCGAAACGCGAGTGACACAAAAGACCGCGGTACCTAAATGACAAAATTCAAATAAGGTCCTGTGAGATTCTGGGCAGGATTCATAGAGCGCACTTTGATTTTACTTTGCAGAAGTCTAAGCGAATACGAACACTAGTAATGAAGTTAAAGTTCATATTAGTACTTAAGTATGCGACACTTGCTCACATTCGCTTAAGTAAGTATACGAAGTATGAACACTTATCAAAGTGAAGTCAAAGTGCGATTTAAGAACCTTGTTTTAAAAGTCCAATTAGCTAAGGGCTCTAATATTAAATTAGAACTACTCAAAATCATAATGGCACCTCTTTACAATCGGCGATCATAAGAAATTAGGTACCCGCGAGCACGATTGTGTAGAGGGCTTACCCACTCGCCTGAAGTCGCCGATCATCGTCTATGTTCGCCAGATGATCGGCACCATCCGAGAGTTGTCGGTTTTGGTACGCATCGAAGGGAATTTTGGCTAGTTGGGTACACGAGCCCGCTCGATCGCCGAACACAGATTAAAGATCACCGGCGCCGATTGTGAAGAAGAGCCATAATATGCACTGCCCTACAGCTAAAACTACAGCGATGGCAGTTAGGTACCTACTCATACACGGTCGTTACGGAGACCTACCGTTAGGTCCCAGGTAATTAAGGGCAATGTTAGCTTTATCGTCAAACACAATACAAACTCTACACGTAAAGTAAACTACGAAATAATCTTAACTGCACTAATACTGCCACCCTAATTGTCTACGTTCAATCACAATTTGAATCATTTTGATGGATATTGCTAAACCAATGCTTTATATGTTCGAAAAATGTGTATGCTCAACAACGTAAATAACGCAATGAATGTTGTTGAACTGTCAAAATTAAAGCCATTGCTACTGTTAGTGTTTGAATTATTTTATCTCAATGCGTCCAACAGTAATTTCCATAGAAGTTCACAGAACAGCTTTTATCTGTTCTGTGGTCATTTCAGTCCCTTTAAATATTTAATTTTGCTTTCATCACAAGGCCCATTAACCATTGTTGTTGATTGTTGTTACTTCAATCTTCGGATCCTTATCTTAAATATGCAGCAACTTATCACAACAAATTAATATGAATTTAACTACCAGTAATTATGTAAGTAGTCGTCAACAGCAGAACCTAATACCTAACAACCAATGGGCAGGCCAAAATCGCGGTCGTTTGAGAAAGTTATTTTTTTTTAACCCGTCGCGCGCCAGTCGCCGATCCGCCATCACTCCGCGCACATGCGCGTTCCCTGTCAAATATAAAACCGGTTTCGTATTATCAACATAGTACTAAAATTCTTTTGAAGAAAGTCTTGTGTTCAGTGATTTATTTTGATGTTAATCTGAGGAATATTGGAAATTTTCAAAATGAATGTAAGTGGTTTTTCTCACTTTCTTATTTTCACTATTGTTTATTATTCACTAAGTTTTTTTATTGCACTCGGCTGTGATTGTTGTGCCTTTGCCTCGAAGTTGGATTTAATAGGTCTGTTCTGAATTCAAAAATAATTTGAGTAGAAATCCTTGTGCTACAACAGCCTACAATTAAAATTTCCAAGCGAAGGATTTAATATTTTTGTAAGTAATTTTCAAAGATAAAGAACAAGCATTCTATAACTTTGAGACTTCAGCAAAAATATATTTTACTATGCAGTATTCTTTCTAGTACTTGAAGTAAACATCTGGTAATCAATAAAGGAAAATGAGTGCAGCAGCACGGAGGCCGTTGCACTTTAGAGCTGTTAACTGTGTACCAACTGGTCCCATTAATAAAATAACAACTTAACTATGCACTGTAAAGTAATAGGTTCGAATCCTAGAGTCACAAAAATACTACGTTGTTTAATAAGGTCAACAATATAATCTGACATATTATGTAGGATTTATTTTTATTTACCTCGGACCGACAAATATACGTTGCCTACCTACTACATTTCTAGGTCATTATTCTATGCAAATTTTTGACGGTCTTTAGGTCAAAGAAAACGAAAAGATTTCGCGATATTTATAGAATCTTACTAGAGCAAGACTTTAAAATATGGAAATGTAAACAAGTGATGGATATTCATTAATGATTCCGTTTTAATTGAGACAAAATAAAAATAAAAATCTTTGTCTTTCCGGTTAACGACAGTGCCAAAGACAATTATGTCCAGCCAGCACTGTCTAGCAGCAGTAGGTAGTCAAACAATTTTTTTTTCTTGTTTGTCACCCTGCTGGCTAAGGTCTCCCATCATAGCTTTCCATTGTTCCTTGTGCGTTGCCTTCTGTGATCAATCTCCCGTAAACGCATCTAGGTCGTCACGCCACTCACACCAGCCTTTCCTAGGCCTCCAAATATTGACAAACTAGGTTTTGCCAGCGGCTTCGCCCGCGTTAACCAATTTAAGCAAAACCTTAACAAATTATACACCTAAACCTTCCTCATGAACTATTGATGAAAACCTCATGAAAATCCGTTCAGTAGGTATTTTTTGAGTTTATCGCGGACAGACAAACAGACATACAGAAGCGCCGTGCTACTGCACGGGAGAGTTAGGAAGCACGGGATTGTAAACATATCGAATCAAATGAGTTTCCTCACTTTCGACACGGACCATGTTTCGAATAACATTTAACATTTTTGTCAAAAGCCAGTGAAAGTGTTCACTAGAAAACGACTACTTACACACGCTGTATATTTAACTTACTTTTACAAAATAATTCGTCACTACACTGACTAGGAAAATGTCTCTTTAGAATTTTCGCGACCGATTTATCTGACGGATTTATTTGTTTTGAATCGCAAACATCAGTAATTGTAGTGTGCTATTATAATTTACTAGCAGCGCTCCGCGGTTTCACCCGCGTTGTTCCCGTTCCCGTGGGAATACGGGGATAAAATATAGCCTATGGCTCCCGGGGATAGTGTAGCTTTCCAACAGTGAAAGAATTTTTGAAATCGGTCTGGTAGTTTTTGTGTGAAAACATTACAAACATACACACAAATGTTTCCTCTTTATAATATTAGTTTAGATAACGTGACGATACATGTTATGACGGAAATATAAAAGCATCTTCATACTTATTATGTGTATATTCATTTATTCATTCATTCATTCATTCATTCTCTTGCCCTTATCCCAACTTGTTTGTGGTCGGCGCAACATCTTTTTTTCTACTACACTTCTTTCTCTATTAGTCGTCATCTCCGTAGTCACACCCTTTCTAACCATATTATCATTCACACAGTCCATAAACACTTCTTAATAATATGTGTATATATTTCCATAATTATATTATACTTCCCTGCGTGGATGTCCACGAGAATATCGTCACTTCATAAATTACAAAAGCGCTCAATGGACAGTGTATGTTTTGTCAGAAAAATTCACAAAGAAATAACAAAATTCAAATTTAATTGACAGTTCTCTTCATAACTAGTTTCCCTTTTCATCAAGTCTCTAGACTTGTGTAAGTAATGCGATGTTGCATTGCGCGTCATATAACTCGACCGCGTACTGTAGCATTACACATGACTTGACCAAATTAATCATGACACATGACTCTCAAACATGACGCGCGGGCCATGACGCGCTGTTCGACGTTCGTAAACTTCTATCTCGGTCATTTTCGCTCTGTGTGACTGTGTGCAAGTGAGAAAAAGCATGCGCCGCGCGCCGGTCGTTTGGGAGCGAAATAAGTGAACTATTATTTAGAACCGTATTCTAGAAGTAATAAGGTTTACGTTTTACTGGCAACGTAATCATGACTCTGTATCAGATCCTATGACATTACCTACGCTTTGCCGCGCGCTACCTATGATACAAAACCGAACAGTAACACGAAACAAATATAAAACTGAGTGTTGTGTTTATGATTGTGAGGTAAATGATTGTGGAATTCATGAGGTATTGAGTGATATTTAAAGAAATAACTTAAAACTGTAAATAAGTACATAGATTTTTATTACGTAAGTGTTAAGTTTTAAGTGAAAATATCTTATGGCGACGAAAAGAATGATTGCGAATTAAATCAAGATTCATCACGAAACAATCATTGTACATAAAATCGATTTTTAAATACGCCAATATTCACAGTGATGGTCAATAATATACTATTACAACGCGAGCATTTCATTACAATAGCCATCGCGCGTGATGCTTCATTTCGCGTCATGTTTGGAGTCATAAGTCATAGTGTAATGTAAATGCAACATCCCTCGGTACGAAATGCGCGAACATTTCATTACAATAGCCATGACGCGTGATGCGTCATTTCGCGTCATGTTTGGAGTCATGGTGTAATGAAACATTACTCGGTACGAAATGTAATGTCATATGACATCACTTTAAAAAGCACTGTTTTGCGCATGTCTACAAGTCTCTCTTCGCTTTGTCTATGCTCTACCGAAAATCTTTTTAGAACAAGAAAAGTTTATCTTGCAAGGCACTGGAATGAAGCTGTTCAGCCACAGCTGACTCAACATGAGGTTGTTTTAATAACAAGCTCTCTAACCGTCAATGTCAACAACGGAATGATCTTATCTCAGGATTTTGCGAAAATGTTCGTACTTACCGACTCATTGCCAACTGATGCAAATTTTTTAAACATACTCCACCGACCTTAACTGTTGTTACGGGTCTTCGATCAATAAGTAAACAGAAGCCAGAAAGTCTGACAACCAGTCTTACCAAGCATATCTTGCCGTGGTATCGTGTTACCCAGTAACTGGGTTGTGGAGGTCAGAAAGGCAGTTGCTCCATGTAAAATACTGGTATTCAGCTGCATCCGATTAGACTTAGCCAACGTCCACATAGTTGACAAAAGGATCGGCGGATAATGATGACAGATTCTAACAATCTTTAGAAGTCTAAATACTACAAGCAAGACAGACCTTCCTTCGTAAGTATTCCCAAGAACCAGTAAAAAGAATTGCATGTCATTTGAGAGCATAAAGAACAATTTCTATTAAAACTTCATGGAAATTGTTCTACAAGTGTCGCGTCGCGCCTGTTTGAAAAAGACTTTACTTTAACCAGTTTCACCTGTCAGTAAAGTTACTGTGTTGTCGGGCGTACTAATAGACAGCGGAGCCCTGGTAATAGTAGGGTCCCGTTGGAAACCCTTTGGGAACTCTGACAACTCTGACCAGCACCCTAATTGCGTAACATGCGATCAATCATAATCTGTTTCATTTTATCAGTTCAACAATATTCATTGCGCTATTTACGTTGTTGAGCAGACACATTTTTCGAGCATATGAAGCAATGGATTAGCCATCAGTTTCAAAATGATTATGATTGACCGTGCGTTACGCGATTAGGGTGCAGCTGCAAATCTAGAACAATTTACGGGGATCTACTAAGAAACAGGTTCAGTGAACTAGAGGTACCGATGAATATTTTATACTCAGTGCACTTTAGAATAATGGTATTCATCTGAACTCTGAAAGGACCTCGGCTTACCTACTTAGACGTCCGCATTTCATTCGTCAACGTCGGCTGTCTCGCATAGTGTCACTGCATTATGCTGAGCGATGGCATTTTACGTGGATATAACGCATATTTTTCCCCGAATTTGTTGGTTTTTTTTTGTGGTCATGTTTGCCGCCCCTTTGCGATTTCTTTTTCTCTTTTCGCATTTGAAAATGATACTTAGTTTATTTTCCTTGCGTATGCTCTACAAAATCTTTATATTTTGTTGAATCCTGTCACCCACAGTGACATCTAGACCCATCCCATCTCTCACAGGCGAATTTGATCTGTTGTCTTCATCCCTCCTGGATTATAATACAGATTCTTAACCATTTTTCTTCTTCTTTCTTACAGCATCTTCCCAAGTTCATATTACTTATAGAAAGTGGCATATCATTTCTTGAATTGAATTAAGAACAGCTCTAATAAGGCGTTTTACGATCTGTCTGCGTTTAGCTTGAGGCAAAAGGACGACTACGCGAAGCAGTTAACGCTTATAGGCTGATGTTACCATCCAAAGGTGGTGGAGGCGTCATTCTACAGTTGAATTACCTTAAAAATGCGTAAAAGCATTCCAATACCAGTAAACACCTTTCTGCTATCAAAGCACTATACGTGCTCGTGCAAATTGAGTAACCAATTAAAATCGATCAACGGTAATATACTCTCACATAAATAAGTAATTAAAAAATTTCTTAACATTCACCATAAACACTTTCACACGCCTTAAATTACTTGAAATTACCTTTATCGACCGCCTCGCTCCGGCCATTTAACGCAAATCCATCATCAGACCCGTCTGTTATGGAGTACACGCAATGTTTTCTGTCCATTACATCACTTTCATGGCTGTAACGTGGCAATGCCATTGATAAAATGCAATGGAATGTGTTCAAAACTTTCTTTTGATGTTTCTGTTGGGTAAGGTAGTGGTGAGAATTTGCCATATTGTGTGAACTAGTGGTGGTAAACAGGTCACTCGGCCAGGAACAAGGACAATGCTCTTCATTTAAAGACAAACAAGGGTAATTTTGACTCTCTCTCTTTCTCTTTCTCCTCGTCGTATCGATGATTCCATTTATTGGTTTTAAATAAGCTTCGACCAGAATTCGGCAGCGTTATCGTTAACCCCGCAAAGGTCGTCCATAGTGCAGGTGTTAGTGCACAGAGCACGACAAGACGTGGGACAGTTTGCGATGTGGCTCCACAGTCGCACTGCGGCTCATCGGAGAACCCACCTGCCCAAGTTATGCCGGTAGCGGCCTACCTGGCTTTATAGTCGAATAAAAGATAGTGCGGTGTTCCATGGCAGTTGGTGGTCCGCTGGAAGTCTTGACTTGTAATGTTTGTTGGGTAGTTATTAAGAACGGTGACCGTCTGAAAAAGTTTCAATGAGTGCTTTCGAACATCGATTTCTTCCTTCCCTTCGTATTCCAGTTAATTGCAATGTTAAATAATTAAAAAAAAAATGTTGACAGCAGCTGAAAATCCCTAGAAAATGTGGAACCTAGATGCACCAAATGATAATCATCACGTCAGTCAAATAGGTATCAGGTATCTAATTGGGGATCAGTTATATTGTCGTGACCGCGGATTCATCTTAGTACCTTTCTATCTACATACAAGTCGACTTACCGTATGCGAGTCATCAGGGTGATAGACAATGGTTGATAGATAAGTTGGTTCACCAGTCCGACTATTCGTTTAACAAAAATCGACTAACGCAATTCTGTGTTCCTACTTCATGTATCGTATATGTGTATCGTTTACGTAGTAATTAGTTTTACTAACACTATCACCGAATAATTCTGAGATTTATTTTTGTATACCTACTGATTTTAGAATTCTCATGATCAGCCTTTATTGATCGAAGTGATCAGCCCAAGTTTTAGGCTTTCTGAACGATTTAGAAGAGCTGTGAGAGGTTTTTCAGCTGCTTATATTATTTAGTCGTTTTCCTGTTGCCTATTAATAAATATTCAATATTAGTTATGCTATATTTATGTGAACTCTACTTGACTTACATTTCAATCGAATGGTACCAAACTGTACAGACCACAATGAGTCATTGGCTTCGTCAGACATGTTCGTCTGTCTGCTGCACCGGAAAACGTGCTTTATCGCATTTTTATCGGTCCCTTTTCAACGGTACATATTTACCGAGATCTCGGATAGTTATTGGAAAATACCAAAAATAATAAAAGACAATTAAGAACCTGGACGAAACCAAACACAAACGCACCGTTTCGAACAATACGTTGTGGCTATATAATACGTACTCTTGACAGCAACGGCAACAACTAACAAAACTGATCAAAGACCAATTCAAATTTCGAAAAGCGTGGTTGTTCGAAAGTTTTTGACAGTTCCAGTTGGCACGAAAACGCGTGTCACATAACACAAAATCTCAGGCTTTCAGTTTAAAGTTTCCCTAAACTTAGTGAAATATTGCCGAAGCATCTGTTCAGTTTTGCTAAGCAAAGTGGTGAATGACTGCAGTGTAAATTAACACAAAAACCATTATTACGACGTACACTATGTAAGACTTGCACTGATAACACTCTATATTACCTATATGGTACACAAAAAGTGAAGATTAGCTCATAACTTAGCTTCCTGAAAACCGAAGCAAATCAATCAACATTATACAATGAGTAATAAGCACAGAACAGGTAATACCAAACAAAACAAAATATAGTTTGGGAAGTGAATGCTTCAAGCGCAGTGGAGTGTGAACCTGAGAAGTTATTAGTCGTAATTTTAAATGGTCAATTTATTAGCGGAGTCGGATGACAGTAATGATTGACTACTTTGACTTAGTAGGTATTACCTATCAAACTACCTTTGTTACCTTATTCTTTTTTATTATCTGGAAAACAGACTGGTTGTCGAATTTACAGGGACTTTACTAACTTTTTCTCTCTGGTGCACGTCTTAAGTGGAACTGTGGAAGTAACAATAATGCGAACACTATAACCAATTGCACTCACATATCACATTATAGGAACCAGAGAAAACCTTTTAAAGAGACAGAAAATATGCTCAATTTTAAAACAACTGTTGGTACTTAGGTATTGTATTTTTTTTTTTAAGAACACCGTTCAACGTACTTCTACAGCCTAAAATTGGACGCCGTGTTTTACATAACCTTGTCACTAAGTTACTCAAGTACTCAATAGAAGGGAAATTGAATGCTGCATGCAGGCTTTGTGATGTAATTCCAATGTAGAGAATTGATAAATAAAAATTTATACTTTTTATTCTGTGTTTTTTGATTGACCCAGATTTTACCGCGCATGTCATTGTCCTGTCAAACAACGCGTTCCTTTTATGAGCTAAGGTAATTAATTTACCCAGCCTCTTTAATTAGCTTACAGTTAAGACTGCTTTGTGATGCATTCTATTTACAGTGTTTGCCCCCAATTGGTATTGCCTAGCTACTTAGCTATGCCTATAACACTCCGAAAACATCCGTCGCGGTCCTGAGCTATTGCTATTAAAATCTTAAGCGAACCAACACATAACTTTTTAATCATTGTTATTTATTTGCGCCTAAACCATCTTTTTTTTTAATATTTAACACAACTAACTATTTACACCAATCACTAAATAACTATATAACTATAAAAATAAATGCAAAACCATAAGAACACGTCGCGTCACGGAGCTGTCGAAGTACTCATCCCCATCACGGTCATCCGGAAACTTGACTATATTAATCCATGAACTTGACCAAAAGACTGGCAGCATTGCCAAGTTGCATGGCAAATTGGCAATACTAATTGTCTGGCCAAAGAAAGAGAGCTGGTCAAGTGAAATATCGACCTTGTCCGCATAGGTATTCCTAATAAGATTTTAAAAAGACACCCTAGAGCTAGCTATCAATTCTATTTTCTTATAAATTTTGACGTTCAAAAGTGCGTTTTAATAGCCTACTTGATTAATATGTAAATGACTTGAATTTTAAATTCATCTGCCCACTGTTTTAAAATTTCACTTCAGCCTAGCTAGCAGCTTGGGGGTTTTTTTTTTAAATTTTAGATGCGTGTTAGTTTAGTTTATTTATAACCGCACTTAGCTACGGTTGCTGCTCATAGTGATAAAATGCACAAATTAAATAGTCACGTTCATAAACGCTCGAACTGTACAATACAATATAAAAATTTTAGCATCCGTCATAAATCTCTGACTTGATAATGTTACAAGGCTAAATAAATCGTGACTAGCTTACCGCTTAGTTGCAGATTTTATTCAAGTCACGTCATATGCGGGCAAATATGTCACGTGAATTTTGTGGCATTTCAGAATTTTCAGATCTTTTTAATTAAGGCAAAAAACGCCAGGATAACCCACGAAATTCAAATAGTCTTACGTTTTTTGCAATTTGCAGGTCAGTGTCAATCTCTCAATAGACATATACTTGCAAACACAGCAAAAAGTATTGATACTGTTTCAAACGGCTTGCCCAATAATTGGGCAGTAATTTTTATGCCCATGACCAATGTTATACTTACCAGTAATATTCTGTAAAAGTGGAGAATCACCTTTAAATATGTTCGAGAACCCAGAGAACCATAGGAATATTTAAATCTCTTCATAAGGAAATAGAGACCGAGATTTCCGGTGTAAGTAGAGAAAGTTTTTAAACCATAGTCTCTGGGCCCATTTTTGGGCCAGTAATAAGAATGACATCATTTTGAGAGAGGCTGGTATAAAATTAAAAGAGACCCAAGCATACTGTCGTATATCTCCAAAACTATTTGAAGTACATAAAGATAGTAAGTCGTTCTGTGGGTCCAAAATCGACCACTGTAAGATAAGAAGCTATTACAAGTCTTGATTGGGCACTAAAGATAACTTTCACTGATAATGTTGCCAGAAATTATTATTTAGTGTGTTGCCGAAAGTGCAAAGGTTACACTGAATAGACTTTTAATCTGATCACATTGAAGAAGTTAGTCGAGTGAGTCGTTTGGAGAAGGCACTTACCTACTGTGTATCGTCTTATTCGAGACCACGAATGACTTAGCTTCTTAAAAATGGTTTCCCCTTGTACCTACAGTTGTATTAATTGCCTAGGCCTATGTCTGCATTAAAATACTTACCTGCTTCCGAAAATAATCATTATTTTGCCCTTATCGCAATTCATTGTACGGTTTTATAATTTATAACGACGAAACGTGACGATATTATTGTGGACGCCGCTCCATTCATAATGTATGGAAATACGTGCACGTTATAACATTACTTATCGTGGACGGAAATTTAAAAGCTTCTGCATACATTTCCATATTACTTCCCTGTGTTAACATGATGCCGTGGACGTCCACGATAATATCGTCACGTAAGAAATTATAAATGCGCACATTGGAGCGTCGCATTCCATATTTAAAAAAAAAACGAGGCAATAAAATGTATTCCAAAACTGACTGCACGTAATCTCGTCCTCACGTACGATCTGCAAAAAGTTGGTCACCAAGAATTCAACAAAGGTGGTCTGTAGCGCAAGCGGTGGCTTTGCCCAGGGTGCGGCTATGGATGTGAAGACTCTTTTATGGGATGAAAAATATGATAGGTTGTAAAAACCGCGTACGTATCAAAGCTTAGACAACAATTACGATTGACAAAGAATAAAACATAAGCGAAACGTATGGGAATGGCATTTACGGATCGCGTGACGGTTTAGGTTTAGTCGTTGTCAATTCCTTTCCCATACAATTTATATGTATTCATAATGTGTAAAACGATAGATCAGATAATTATGGAATTCTGTTTTTGTCTTAGAGCCTACTGCTTTAAAAACTATATCAGTCAATTTTCCTTTGGGATTTTCATCAAGAAAGAATTTCTTGATATTGTAACATTTGAGTAATTGGTCTCAGCTTATGCTACATGACATCATTTAAATATTTTCACGCGTTTGTTTTTTTTTTTTGGGTTGGAAATCATCAAACCCACCCACCCGTGTTCCCTCAGTTGCCTGTGTGCCAGGGGCCGCGGTATCTCTTTCGAACAACCCGGCCCCCTGGCAGGCATCGGCCCTTGCGAACCCCACCAGGCGATTGTTTTAGTGAAAGTTAACTTCGGTGATTCGATAATTGGACGGGAACCGAGAGTGAAATTTTAAGGACGCGTCACGTTTTTTGGTATGAGCCAGATCTGTCACATTTTGCGCTTTTATGTTAAGGGCCTACGTCCCGTTTGGTAGCGTAACACGGTCACTTTATGAACCGTACTGCTCATTAACGGCTTGTCTTGAAGATTTGAAAAATATATGATTTTGCTATAGATTCATATAGATCATTTTGCCCGAAGTACTTTTTTTGTATGGTTAATACTTTTGCTGTAAAAAATATTTTCCAACACGCAATATTTTGGCTTCTATTCCATACTCCTACTAAACGGCTTCGTTATTTGGAAAAAAAAAATACACTGAAAAATAGATAGTTAGAGGTACCACAGAATCCCCGAAGCACGATTGTAAATTAATCAAAGGAATATCCCCATTTTGAGATAAAGGCTCAGAGGTGCCCTGCGCGGGCGCGGGCGGCAGTCGTGCTTTAGCATACAAACGGGAGATGAGGATACTATGGGCCTTAAAAGTAAGTACTAGGGCAACAGAAGCTTCAAAGAGATCACCATTCATTTGTGTGGGAGGAAACAGACGCACAATTTATTAGCGCGGTACTAAGGTCGCTCACTCCTTCATCACTTCCGAATTTGAACGTGATCCGCATCCCATATCCGATTTCTATTGTACTGCGAGCAGTCCATTGTTTTTTTTAATAACGTCTTGTTAAGTTGCCTCGTAATGTATGGCTAAAAGTGATAAAAAGAAGGTTGTATAGAGCGCATATTTTAAATATCTTCACTTAATTAGTTAAGTAATAAAATAAACTTATTTTCACATTTCCTTTACTGAGGAATTTTAAGGCTGAATTGGATTTGTTTCATGGTTATTTAAACAATAGGATCGCAATACTGACAATGTGAAATCCAAATACAAATTTGATAAATGGTATCGCAATGTAACTAGTGTTGCCATTATCATCTCCCTAATAACTTTGTGGGAAAAATCTGCTTGAATGAGTGCAGCTGGATTTTAATCTTTCTGGTCTAAAAACTAGTGTGAAATTAAAACATTACGTAATGGTTCACACGCATTGTCTCGCCCTAATAATCAGTCTGATAATGGCTGTTTTAGTCACAAACTCAGTATAGTAGCTTTATTATGGTACACACAGCTACACATCAAGCTATACATTTCCAGTATAAGCGATCTCGCATTGTATAATATTTCCGTACAGTGCGAGATCAGCGTAAACTGGAAATGTATAGCTTAATGTATAGCCATGCGTACCTACGGTAATGTCAATTTAATTACCTATTACGGATGTAAAAAAAACATTAATTCGGACACAAGGTACTGGGAGAGCATAGCCACACAGCATTACCCGGTGGTGCTAACTCGACCCCTGAAAAACCGAAATCTAATTAATTCAACTTTTCTGATGTAAAAGGTTTCACAACAGACTTTCATCGAGTGTGATGGTGTTATCAGAAAACAAAATAACATCAGCACAACATTTCCGTTTTCCACTAAACGATTAGCCTGTTGTTTGTTATTATGTGACGACATTCTTCCTTTGTTTGTTTCCACATGCCCAGTTCTCACTGGGCATGTGGAAACAAGGAAAGGAAGAATGTACGCTGCAAGCTGTTTCCTAGTACCTAAGCTGTACTCTCGTACAGCTTACTAGGAAATCGCAAATATCGTATTAGCCTGCAATGCCGTGACCCACCGTCACTGATTAATTGTGCAACCAATGTGACTCTAATGATGACATGTATAGGACCTATAGTAGATTGCACAAGTGCATACGCAACTTCGTCAAGCCTTTCAACCGTGTAGTCGATAGTTCGTCGTTTCTCTTTTGAAATTGTCACACAAAGGACTTTTTGGGTTGTGCCTTTGCCTGGTTAATAATTGTATCTATGGTTTTTTGTTTCTAATATCATCTAATTTAGGCAAAGGTCATTCCCTATTCAGCTTCATCGTGGTTTTTTACTGGTTCGAAGGACTTTATTAATTTATAAGCACAATAAATATCCCTGTCTTCGACTCGTCTGTTAGTCTCATTTCGTTTTAGTTAGCCACTTGCAGTGTGTTTAAAATATTCATAAGTCTATTTTTAACCACATCACTGACCCGGAACAATATAAACAGCTTGCGCTCGTCCGCTGTATATGACTGCTAAATATTAGCATAAGGTCAGGTCCTCGGGCCCCAGCCATTATGTTATTTTATTAATATGTTAAACTTTCTTACAACTAACACACTTTCATGTCCACACTCGCACAGTTCTAGGAGTTGTAGAAAATATTTAAATATCATCATTATTTTTAAATTAGTTCTTGATAATGGAAATCTCGTTTTAAATTAGATATACTTAGATCAATTCGTAACTTTCCTTTAATGAAGGCGGCTGGAATGGCCGATTAAAATGAAATCAACTTGTTTCTCCTTCCACTCCACTCCACGGAAGATATGTTCAACGAAGGTAAACCAGTGAAGGGCCCAAAGGTGGTTTAATACTCTATGGAAGGGCCTAATGCCAAAGTACCTTCCTATGACTCGAGCAACATTGCTACACGTTTGAAACTTAAATATCTTGGTAGCTAATAATACCTACATCTAAGTATATCATGGCGCAGTGACAATGGCCGATGGTAGACACACTAAAGTGTCAACACTTACGCTGTGAAAGTAAATACTAGTTCCATGGTTATGAAATATTGGAGTGTCTTTATTAATTTTAAAAAGGGAATGCTTAGGGATGTTGCCAGGCACATAATCTGCAACAACCTACCTATATTATTATACCCATCCTAACATTATTTCTGTTTCCAAAGTGTAGGTACCTATTTTTTGTCTGTATTGTAGTATTTTTTACTGTTTTGACATCTTGCTTGCGATTATTTGCGAAGTTTCGAATCTCATCTCATTCCTAAGTTCGGACTCATTATTATCTTCCACATGATTCTGAGTTTCTCACAATTGCTTATTGTCAAAATTCTCAGGAAGTGGAACAATCTTTTATAACAATAACTTATTTTTAATTTATATTCAAGTTCTAGGATTTTTTTCCCACCTTTTATACGTAACATCCGTAAGACAATTGGGTAACTTTCTACTGTTAGGGCTACTGCTTACCTTGCTATTATTATACAATAGTAAAGTGTGCTTTTTTTATAAAATTACCTATCGTGAGGAGAATTGGAGCAATTTTTTCTAATGCTTATATGCTACGCTCGTTAGGTAGGTAATTATAACTGTATTATTATTAGTAGTAGATACCCAGCAGTTATCTTAACATACGGTTAGGTACCTATCTACTTATGTGCAAAACGACAAAAAGTTTATACAATTCCTCCATACTTTTTTATGTGACTCTAGCTCAGTAGCTACGTCAATCTGCCTAGCCATTTCCCAACTATATTAGGGTCGGCATCCAGTCCAACTGGGTGCCATGTCGTTGAATATCAGTATTTTACGTGGAGCGACTGCCAATCTTACCTCCACAACTCAGTTCCTGGGTTACACGATAGTACGATACCACTTGTTGAGACTGGTACTCAGACTTTTGGGGGTTTTGAAGCTACAAACAACAACTATCAAAGATCTACGATTGACAGCTAGGAGAAACGGATTTACGTGCTTCCAAGGCACTGAGGGTTCTCGATATATAAATAATTGATAGTCATCCCATCCACGAACCGACCACGGCAAGCGTAGCTGAGCCTCCGATCAACCCGTGGGGTTGATATTTTGCCACGATCCAATCATAGCTAGGTAAGTATGGTAAGACTAGGATTTTTTTTTGAACATTGCTCAACAAGAAAATTAAAAATAAACCATTCTATAACCTTAAAAACAACATATGTTGGTGTCGTTAGGGTTCACTTTTGTGTGCACTGTTAATTTGTTAGAAAATCACAAATGCGTCTGTCTTCAATGGTGTTTATTAGCGACTAACTTAACGATCCTTACGCAGCTACTTAAATATATAAAATGACGCAACATACCGCCCACCAAAGGGAACATGGCCCTTTAGAATAATGCTTAGTGGACTGTATACACATAATGAAAAATTAACTTGATAAGCAGTATGCAACGTTCACAAATATCCAAAATTAAACATAAATCACTGAATCATCAATTGTAACTACGTTGTTATTAATTTTCCACGAAATGAAATAGTTATAATGCTTGCTTGTAAATTGAATTGAGGTTTGACAAATTTTTACAATTAAATTATTATAATAGTTAACAATCAGTTAGTGTCAACAGGTAGGGCACATAGTTTCGTGACAGATCTCTTTACAATGTTGTTGCTAGATTTAACGCTATACACTCGTGTGATTCCATCAGGACCGGGATGCTTGTCTACAATTCGGCCTAGTAACCATTTTCCTGCTGGTAATCCATCAGTTTTTATTAGAACTATGTCACCAACAGTGAATTCTTGTTTTTTCTTGTGCCAGACAGAACGTTGTTGTAGACTTGTTAAATATTCGTGTTGCCATCGTCGCCAGATGTCACCTACGAGCTTTTGAGTGTATTGCCATCGTGTTAAGTTGTGAATCTTTGAGTCTTTAAAATCTGGTGAGGGCACGACGATTGGGGCTTCATGTATCAAGAAATGACCAGGCGTAAGGGGTTCTATAGAATCTGCATCTGAGTCATCAATAGGACATAGTGGTCTGGAATTAAGACACGCCTCGATTTGGCACAGTATTGTTGTCATTTCTTCGAAAGTGAGATTTGTTGTCAACACGCGTTTCAGATGAGTCTTCAGGGACTTTGCACCAGCCTCCCAGAGGCCTCCAAAGTTTGGACTGTAAGCTGGTATAAAATGCCACTGTGTACCTTCCAAAGCCAACTTGTGCGCAATGTCTTTCTCAAAATTCAAGTTAGCTTCTTGCCATGCTGCGGCTAAAGTCTTCTCTGCACCAACAAAGTTTCTCCCTTGGTCACTCCACATGTGGCTGCATTTACCTCGTCTTGATACAAAGCGCTTGTATGCAGCGATAAATCCTTCCGATGTAAGGTCTCCTACCAGTTCAAGGTGTATTGCCTTTGTAGACATACAAACAAATAAAGCAATGTACGCCTTTTGAGTTTTCATGCCTCTTCCCCTTGACATTAATATTTGGAATGGACCGGCATAATCCACGCCGCTATGTAGAAAGGCTCTAGTAGGGGTGACTCTTTCCTTTGGCAGATCTCCCATGATCTGAGTTCGTGCACTAGCTCTTTGCTTTGCACACACTAAACATTTTCGGTTGAAGTTTTTTATTAATCCCTTAGCTCGAATGATCCAATATTTAGAGCGTAAAAAGCACAACATTAACTGAACACCACCGTGCAGTGTTTGAGAATGAGCATCTGCTAAGAGTAAAGGAATTAAATTGTTGTTATGTCCTAATATTATAGGATGTTTGCTTTTTTCGTCTAATCTTGCATGTCGAAGACGACCGCCCACCCTGAGGATACCATCTTGGTCTAAGTATAGGGTAAGTGCTTTAATGTTACTATTTTTCTTCACGTTTTTATTTATTTTTAATCTGTTGATTTCATCTGTAAATTCTTCCCTTTGTACTAGCTTAATGCATTTTATCAATGATGTATGTAATTCTTCTGTTGTTAAACTTCTGCAATTTTCGTAAGTATCCAATTCTCTTATGTAATTAACAAATCTTCGACAGTATGTTATCACCTTTAGTAATTCTTGTAAGTTATCAAATTGTTTAAATTTTACTGTGAAATTATGTTCTTCGTCTTGAATTTTAGTATTTATTTGTATTTTATCCTTTTTCTGTTCCAGGTCAGTGACGACTACATCAGGCTGTTTTAATATTAATTTTCTTTCAGATAACCATTTTGGACCGTTCCACCATAACTTTGATTGTGTCAGTTCAGCAAGTAACAAGCCTCTCGATGCAATGTCTGCAGGATTATCTTCTGATGCAACGTGGTACCATTGGTTGTTATTAAGATTTTCAGTGATTTCTGCGACTCGATTGGCAACAAATGTTTTCCATCTATGTGGTTCACCGGATAGCCATGCAATAACGATTGTAGAATCCGTCCATGCAAACATTTGTGCTGTTGATATTCTCATCGCTTTTCCTATTTATTTTCCTTATCCAGAAAGCTCCAAACGTGGTAACGATACAGTTTTTAGTGGTGCGAGTCTTGTTCTAGCTGCTATTAGTTTTGTTATAATATGGCCATCTTGAGATTCGATTCTTATATATACAACAGCTGCATAAGCTTTCATAGACGCATCACTGAAGCCATGAATTTGTACATCGTTTAATTCTGTGCTATAGGTTCCAAGCCATCGATCAATGTAAATCTTGTTTACATTTCTGAATTCTTCACGTATTGTCATCCATTCTTCTTGTAGTTCAGGGCTTATTATGTCATCCCAATCGACCTTTTCCAGCCACAGCCTTTGTATAAACATCTTAGCCAGCACTACACTTGGGGCAATCCATCCCAAGGGATCAAATAGTCTTTGAACGTCTGACAAGATTGTTCTTTTTGTAATGTTCACAGAAGTTGTTGGTAGTTTAAATTGATATTGAAATTGATCTATTCCCAAATTCCAGATCAAACCCAGTGCTTTTACAATGCCATCTATTTGATTTATGTCTAGGTGTGCAACAGAACTTCGTTTTTCTGTGTCAATGGATTTCATAAATTCTGGACAATTAGATGACCACTTCGAGAGTGTGAATCCACCCTTCTTCAATATGTGAGATACTTCTCTTGCAGATGTTATGGCTTGATCTGTTGTATCTTCACCCGCTAACAGATCGTCAACGAGGAAATTTTCTTTAATGATTTTTACTGCATTCGGGTAATTGTGTCCTTCATCATCAGCAACTTGATGGAGTGTTTTCACCGCGAGATAGGGTGCTGATGCCGTTCCGAATGTAACTCGAAGCAAGCGATATTCTTTAATGCTGTCATGTTCCTCATCTCGCCACAGAATACGTTGATACTTATTGGCGTCTTCTGGGTAAACACATATTTGCAGGTACATTTTGGTTATATCGCTGGCGTAACAAACACGTTTCATTCTCCATCTCATGATAATATTTCTGAGATCTTCCTGAAGCTGAGGACCAACTATTAACTCATCGTTGAGCGAGACCTGATTTGAACCCTTCGCCGATGCATCAAAGACCACACGAGTCTTCGATGTTTCTTTATCTTCTCGGACGACGGCATGGTGAGGTAAGTATACAACCTTTTCATTTATGACTTCTTTTTCAGGTATTTGTTCCATATAGTTTAAATTTAAGTATTCTTTCATTACTTTCTTGTAGTTTTCTTTCAGGTTCGGTGTTCTTCTAAATTTTCTTTCCAATTGTAGCAGTCTTTTTCTGGCTATTTCCTTTGTGTTTCCTTCTAGACATGTAGCCTGTGGTGTTTTCAAAGGTAACTTTACCATGTATCTTCCCTCATCGGTCCGTGTGTGTGTTTCTTCATAAATTGTTTCACACAATTTTTCTTCTTGTGTTAGGTTTCTTTTGTTTTCTGTGTCTATTTCCCACAGCGATTTGAGCATGATATCCATGTCTACTTGGTGATGAAGAACAAGAGCAGAATCGTCTTGTGACTTCGTATTAATTTCACCGAAGAGAATCCAACCAAGGTATGTTTTCTGTGCACATGGTGTACCCGGTGGACCCTTGATAAGTTTTTCTTGTACGATCTGAGAGTATTGTTTGACACCTAGAAGTAAGTCTATAGGACCTGGTGTGTCGTAGTTCGAGTCAGCCAGGTTGAGTCCTTCTAGATGTGGCCAGTTATCAGCAGTAATTGTTTTAGGAGGGAGTTTGGTGGTAAGTTGTTTGGACATGACGAATGCTTCGACATCTATCTTGAAGTTTGTGTTCCAGCGGGAACCGATTTGCAGCTGTACCACGTGGTTTACATTGGTTTTCGACGAACCCACTCCAATGATACTTCCTCTCGTTGATCGTTTGGTCAGATTGAGCATTTGAGTTGCTTTCTCACTAATAAGTGCTATCTGCGAACCTTGGTCCACTAATGCGCGTAGTACAACAGTGTGATTATGCTCGTTTCGTACTGTCACTGTTGCCGTAGCTAATAGTGCTATGCCTTGTCTAGTACTGTGGTGTGAGGCGACCGTTGTATTGACAGTAACTTCCTTTTGTTCTTCTACATTGTTTTGAGCAGTCTTCGGTTGCGTGGAGGTCTCTGGTACCGAAGTCTCAGGTTCTTTGTTAAGATGTAGAAGGCTATGGTGACGCCTTTTGCATATACGACAGGACACTGGTAGTCTACATTTTCTTGCTGAATGTCCAGGTACTAAACAGTTGAAGCATAGGTTGTTCGTTTTTGCATAATTAACTCGTTCAATAGGTTGCAGTTTTGTGAATTCTTTACAGTGGCATAATGTGTGATTTTCATTGCATAGAACACATGTTTTTCCTGATGGAGGCGATGACGTACTTGATATATGAACAGCACGCTCTTTTGTTCCTTTATTTTGTGTTCCTGGTGTGACAAGCTCCAGTGTTCGATATGTGGACTGAAGAAACTTTTTCAGATCATTCCATTTGGGTAGGTCATCGACATCTTCTTTGTATGCGTATTGTTCCCAATCCTTGTGTGACTCAGGGTCCAACTTCTGAACTACCAGAAAAATAATTATAGGATCCCATGAATCTAAGCATATATTAAAATTTTGAAGGTTATTTAAACAATCTGTTGTGGTGTCCAATAAACCTTTAATTAGATTAGGTGATTGAGAACTCATTTTCTTTTGATAGACTAACTGTTTTAACACTGAGTTCATAATCAAACGTTTGTTTCCATATCTATTTTTTAAAATGTCCCAAGCTTGTTCATAATTTTTCTGTGTTACCTGTATATGTTTCAATAAGGTCTCTGCTTCTCCAGTAACACTACACTTTAAATAATGTAACTTCTGTACGTCACTAATGGTTGTGTTCGTATGCACTAACGATGTAAACAAATCTTGAAATGTAGGCCATTCTTCATATTTTCCACTAAAAGATGGCAGCTGTATTCTAGGTAACCTCACAAGCGCATTTTGTTGATCAGGATTCGTCGCGATACTAGTATTATTTTGCGATGACGTCGTCGGCGCTGTTGTATTTAGTTCATTCAACATGTCACGTAAATCAGCCAACAAAATGAGATATAAGTCTTCATAAATATAAAACTCTTCATTAGCGAAATATGGCAATATTGCCTTTTGTTCCTTCGGCGTTATTTTTACCAAAGAATGATGAGTGTTTTTGAAAGTACACCAATAATCTTCTATTGCTGTTATACGGGTTTGAATATATCCTTTAGTTAATCGTGATTTCGGGCATTTCTTGAGATTAACTTGAGTTTTTTGCAATAACGAAGCAGTATCTTCCAATATATTTAATAATTCCTTCGTAGTGGTCATCGTTACAAATCCTTATCGCTTAGGAATGCGGTGTCCTTTTGTTCTCGCGAACCGGCCGTTCAACACGTGCACTCAAGTAACTGGTAAATGATCCGGCGAGATATCGACCATATGTTGGTGTCGTTAGGGTTCACTTTTGTGTGCACTGTTAATTTGTTAGAAAATCACAAATGCGTCTGTCTTCAATGGTGTTTATTAGCGACTAACTTAACGATCCTTACGCAGCTACTTAAATATATAAAATGACGCAACAACATAGAATTGCATTTGCCTGATACATATCAACAATATCTTATCGCTGTAACTGTGGAACCACCGCTAATTAACCACAACACAACTAATGAGCGCGATAAAGTTTATATATTGATTTTGATTGACATAAAAGTGCACAGATAAATGAGTTTTCTTCAAATTCTAATGAACCTGAATAATTGAATGCAAATAGATAAATAATATGACAGATTGTGAGATAAAAGAGGCCAAGTGAAAGTCATTTCACTGTAGTGTTAGAATATGTTGAGGATAACGATGATGGACTGGCTGGATATAGTGATTGATTGATTATATTTGATTATATCAATTCGAATTCCGAAATTCAACCGGAACTAAAATCCTTGGCAACTGCCGATGTAGGTATTCTGTATTAATTTCAACGTGAAAACTTTGCTGAAGTGAACTGTCATTTCACTGTCATGGATTGACACTATTGACAGTTTACTTCAAGCTCAGTTCACATAATTTTAAAATTATGTGAACTGAGCTTGAAGTAAACTGTCAATAGTGTCAATCCATGACAGTGAAATGACAGTTTACTTCAAGCTCAGTTCACATAATTTTTCGCGGTAGGATTTTCACTATTTGTCATTAAATGATATGATTTTATTTCTGTAATTCGGTTTGAACAAACAATTTTACACGTCAATCATATTGGTTGGCGTTTCCTAACTGTCTACTACTCGTATAAGAAGAGAGGCCGAAACAAACAAACTTAGAGGTCACGGTCTCTTTTGAAGTCCAGTCTATGTCCGGACATAATTTTGGTTCAGAATATGTAAGGACCAGTAGATTATTGTCTGAAATGATCTTTTGAGGAAAGAACCACTGAGATTTTAGTGGACCTGTCCAGTCAGTAATCGTGAAGCTCAACATAGAACTTAACAGGAGCTCAACCATTTGACGGACAAAACCAAAGAAAGGACAGCTAAGTAGGTCTAGATATGGAGAAAAAAATCTGAAGCCATTAGAAAACTATTTATCGTAGAATAAAAGCAGCACATGGATAAAAAAAAGAAACTTAAATGAGCATGATAAATAGGTTTTTATACTGCAGTTAATAGCAGTAGTTTCCTTTGAAACCACAAATTATTAGTTGTCAACTAGGTACATTTCTTGCCATTAAATAACGGTAGGTATGCTAAAGAGAAATTCTAAATACTAGGTTTCTCGCAAACACTATAAACTATACGTGTAGGTATCTAAACTTTGTAAGAAAACATGGAACTATAATAGGTATGCATAGTCGGTCGGTTCCATTAAAATGGTAAAAATCATTTAGGTACGAACACCAAAAAAAATGATGGATGTTTTCGAATATTTTGTATAATCTAGAGCGGTTTGCTAGTTACATGTTCACTTCACAAGATCAAACTGACCGGGTTTCATAAGATTTATTACTTGAGCGGCGGTCTCAACGGCCTCTGCCTCGCTGGCTACACTATAAACAAAGTCATCCATTCCATGTATAGCCCAGTCTCAATAGTATCTTTCGCTTTCAGGAGTCTTTCACCCTCATCAGCAGCTAATTGATTGATAGTGCGAAGCGCATGGAAAGACCAAAACAAAGACGATTAAACTGG
The DNA here is from genome assembly GCA_947359405.1 of Antitype chi. Lineage (NCBI taxonomy): Eukaryota > Metazoa > Arthropoda > Insecta > Lepidoptera > Noctuidae > Antitype > Antitype chi. The sequence continues at coordinate 7,895,776 of OX375828.1, read as the reverse complement.
TAAACTCTCAAAGGTTCTTGAGGAGAAAATCAAAAAACGTTGAGATCTGCGGTCGCATTCGCGGATACCAAGAGAAAGAAACATTTGCCTTATGTAGGCGGAAAGCGCGACAGCAAACAAGCGGAAATTTACAATAATGTCAAATAAGTTACCTTGAAGGTTTTGACCACAATACAAAATATCATTGAGCGATACAGAAGTGCCAGTCTTAGCACTGCCGTATAAAACCACGCGAAGCTTAGAAACTGTTGATTATAAGTCATAATTCCTAAGTTATATTTTTTTTAAGTGGACCAGGCTGACGCCATGCGCTCGCGATGCGGTTCTATCCAAAAATGTTCTTCGCGACAAAAATGCTGGGGAGCGAATGCTCTCATTCACTTGCGATGCCTGTGCGGGAAAGTGATTGGTCTAGGAAAACGGATGTCAATCATAGTTTGAATGTTGGCGCAACCAACAATAAAAAAAAGTTCTAAATTAACCCGGCGCCAAAACGTCATAATCGGGAACTAAAAATTCATGCAACAGCGATCCCGTAATGATGTCCCTTTAGGTCACGTGGCACCGCTTGATATGGACGAGAGCTGTAGATCGGGTTATGACAGAGACAGATATAGAAAAATGCGTCAGCGAGAACGAGATGGAGGAATTTTTCACATTTTATTTGGTTTTCAGTTGTTCAATTTTATTGTACCTATTTAATTCTTTATATTTCTTTATTGATAAGTCAGTAAGTTATAGTAGACTTCGCTTCGGCTTCACTCTTAGAAAATTTGACGCGTCGCTGCTGGTAGCCCATACGGCATACATCATAAATAGTTATTATATAAATTTATAAAAAAGAAACAAAATGTTCAAAAAATCTTACAACTTTCTCTCGAACGTTACTTTCGATTTGTTACCGTTGTTTGAATTAAAAAAGATATCCAAGTTGTTAGAATTAAAAAAAAACAACCGTTGGTCACGAATTCACGATCACCAATCATTCATCCGTCGAATTCGATTTCATTTAAAAACAACGGATTTAAGATGACTTCTAAAAAAATTAATAATCGTCTATGGTTTTGACCTTCACTGGTTCGGAAAGGTTCGGAAATAGTTACAATAAAGAATAAAAGATCATACTACTTAGGTCAAAGAAAGTTGTCAACGATGATGAAGAGAAAATACAATTATAACAGAGCTACTTATAATGCGTTACCAATTTATGATCATGAACAAGAGTGACCTCTACCCTTCTAAGCAGTCTAGCTAAAACTATAACAAAACAAGGCCAAAGAAAACAAAATGATTTAAGACAACTGTAGCAAAGTGCACGATTACTGATAAATGCGTGCACTGACTGGACAGGTCCACTCAATCTGTGCGGTTCTTTCCTCAAAAAACCATTTCATACACCAATTTTCATGATCTGATCAAGATTATGTCTGGACTTTAAAAGAGACTGACCTCTGAGTTCGTTTCGCCGAACGCCGATCTCATTTATTTTTGAAAATATGATTGACGTTTATCAGTGTTTCTACAAACCTACTTACAGAAATAAAATCATTTGTCATTTAGACGCCAGAAGTGTTTTAGTGCAATATAAAAATCGACGCTACAGTTTAGTGGAAAATGCCAAAGCCAAAGAATACTTTAAAAACCTTGACCGCGACATCCAAACCTAGATGACTGCTAAAACAATAATAAAATTACAAACCAATTAAAAACACATTTTTGTCATGTGTCAATCAATTTACCTAAATAATGCCCAACCATGAACTGAAGAGAAGACGTTGACACTAATGATTAGTTACAGTACAACAATTATAATAATTAAATTATTAATAATAATTAATTAATAATTTGAAACAATAATTCGTTAAATATAGACAACTTATCAATAAATCTAAATAAATATTTCTGTACCTATACGTTAAATCAATCAAATATAATCCTAAATACAATTTAAATCATAATTTAATCCTACCTATAATAATAATTGAAGAAGAAACAGAAAAAACATTTCTAGTTGTAACCAACTGGAAAACACATGTTGATACTGTCACTAAAAGAGGAAGTAAGTGTGTTTACGCACTCAAAGGGGTTAGAAGCATAACTAGCATTAAAACAGCGATAACATCATATCACGCATAATTATGTCGACTCTTTATTGCGATATGGTTTAATGGATAAAGCACCGACTATGAAAGAGCATGCGTTGCTCAAAAAAGTGCATTAGAGCAATATACGGGCTCCAACCAGTTCCCTCTACGTTTGTAACGTCTACTAAATTCTGAAGAGTGACCTGAAACACCAACAGAATCCAGAAACACCACTATCCCTACTCCACCAGTCACAGCTGTTTCTTCAATGGAATAGCTTGAGTCATGTCTCATGTCACAAGTAGACTACTTCTAATCACTCGTGACTCTTATAAAAAAACCTGCACACATAAACTGAATTGAAACTCTCAGTGAATGGTGTAATGCAAGTGTTGTAACGTAGACCTGGCTTATTACGTTAGCTATCTCGACCTAAGCTCAACATTCCTTACTAGTTACATTTCCTTTGATTTCTACATTCATACAGTTCATTTACCAACTTCCTATTGAAATACGCACTACTGTGACATGACAATACAGAAAATCGATTAATGTCGTGTCGTGATATATTTCTTGTTATCGTGTCATTGAGGTGAGAACATAATAGGACCGAGAATAGTACCTTGTGGTATCCCTCTGCCTCTTCGTGCAAAGTCATCTCTTCTCTATCTTAAAAGTATTAGGTACAAATAGAGTATTCGGTTAGCTCTTTTAAGCAACTTGAGCGAATTTGATTAGATTTTCACCAAAGTTCAAGAATTTCTAGTGGAAGGGTTTAGTAAAAATTAAATTCATTTTATGTCGTGTGAAGCTGGGATAGACATAGACTGTTCATAAAGTTAAAGGAAGGTTGCTAGATACAAACATTGTTTTATGTCGATTTCTCAACAGACAAAAGTAATTCAATGATAGCTAGGTAGGTAGAATAAGGTAGATACGGCTCAAAGGAAATAGAGTGAAGGCAAACATGATATATTACCAAAAAGTTATCGATGCATCGTGTCGTGTTCGCTATTACATCTACAGGTAGTCATTATATAATTAAATCAATGAATAACTTTGCTAACATTAACATTGCGAAAGGAAATTGAAAATCCAATAGGTGCGTGTCAGACATATTTTAGTTGGTACTATACTCCGTTTGTAATAAGATTAGACATTTAAATAAAACTTTTTTACAGTCCGTTCAACTGATTTTGACTTCTATTGCGTTGGCAGCATGATAAATGGCATCTGCAGTAAATAGTTGGTATTGTAACCACTTTTTTGCTTTTAATACCATCCTTATGCCTACGGAATAGAAGTCAAAATCGGTTGAACGGACTGTAAAAAAGGTTTATTTAATTGTCTAATCTTATTCCAAATGGAGTATAGGTATTTGGAAGCACCCACCTCTATCTAACTAAAGAATATACGAGTATTATAACATTGATTTTGGCTGTCATGGAAATCATGTCACTTTGTGATGTAGATTTTTTTTTATTAGGAGAACTTTGTAGACCTTTCACGCTGTAAGTTTGTAGACAATTTTCTATTCATCATTTTCATTCCTCTTGATAAGTACCTGGTACTTACTGACAGGCCTGCACTGTCCTCCGATACCTATTATCACTGTAATATGAAAACATTGTAAAAGCCAATTATTTTTAAAAGAGTAACCATGGAGTTTCTTGCAGGCTCTTCTCCATAGGAAGCGACAAATTGGAACCATGCACCTAAATTCTGTCGTCTCATAAGTGCCCATGTAGGTTTATCTGAAATAAAATATTTTGGTTTTGACTGTACTTTTGTATGAAACTGCAGATTTTTTGGTTCAGAATCCTGTGCCTGCCACCCTGCATGTTTGGGGTCGACTTCCAGTCCAACTGGGTGCACTTGAATATACTACTAAAATTTTAATTACCTTCGAAGGTATGAATACTAGGTGTGTTCAAATAATAAGTGATAATGAGTAGGAAGCAGTTAAATATTATTTATTGTTATTTTATTTTTCGACATAATCACTTTTGAGGTTTATTAAATACACTTGGCATATCGTTTTTCTAATCCTAACCTTCATCTTCATCTTGATCGCTTAAAAAATCATGTACGGCGGCAATTACTTCCTCATCATTGCCATATTTGTTACCACTCAGTTGTTCTTTTAACTGCGGGAACAGGTGTAGAAATCACTAGGCGCAAGGTCAGGTGAGTATGGAGGATGTTCCATCAATTCAAATCCAGCATCTTGAATAGCAGTCATCGCAACTCGGGACTTGTGTGCGGGGGCGTTATCTTGGTGAAACAACACAACTTTAGCAAGTTTGCCGCGGCAATTTTCGCGTATTTCCTGACGCATTTTTTTCTTTGTTCTGCGAATAAGGGCCCCGTAATAGTGGCTCCATGACTGAGTTATTCAATCATTATCACTCCCTGGCTGTCCCAGAAAAGAGAGCCCATAATCTTACCGGCGGAAGGAATTGCCTTCAACTTCTTAGGGGTTGGAGATGACGGCCTCTTCCAAGTCATGGACTGTTATTTCGTTTCAGGATCTTAATGGTGCAGCCATGTTTCATTCTTTCATCCATAGTTACGAAGCGAGCCAAAAATCGGTCAGGATCTTGTTGTAACAATTCCAAATTGATTTGAGAAATCCGCAGTCTTGTTTGTTTATGCTCATCTGTAAGCATTCTAGGCACCCAGCGCGCTTACTTTTTTAATGCCCAAATGTTCCCAAATGTATAATATTAAGGATACTTCCTATCGAAATGTTTAGTTCTTCAGCTACAAAACGAACAGTAACACGACGACCTGCCAAAACAATTTTTTCATCTTTTTTATCATTTGTTAGATAACTGCCGTCGTAGGGTGTCCCGAGCGCGGGTCGTCTATAGTTAAAGTTCTTCCTCTCTTAAACTCAGCACACCACCGCGCAACCGTAGAATACGGAGGAGCATTAACCCCTAATGTTCCTTTCAAGTCTAAATTTACTTGCTCAATAGTATTTTTTTTCAGGCAGAGATATTTTATTACGGCGCGAATTTCAATTTTATTCATTTTGCGTACCACGCTCCGATAGACCGATACGACGAAAACAAATGACTTCTATTTTTAAAATAAGAAAAGAAAATTAATAATTTTTTATTTTTTATTTTATCAAATAACTGGGCTTTACCTGCCAGTATTTACTTTTTTGTTGTTCAAGGAGTTTATATGCCATTAATTATTACTTTTTAATGAACACCTTTCGTATTAGACAGATAAATAAAATTGGAGTGTCTGTAATATTTAAATAACCGGTTTTTACTAAATGCATATGGATGTATACACGGTACCTACATATACTAAAATAACATTTTTGTCAATTATAGTCTGTCTGTCGTTTGTTGAAATTGGTCCAGCCATTTCAGAGATAAGCTGGAGCTTATCTCTGAAATGGCTGGACCAATTTTGACGGAACTTTCACTGCCAGATAGCTGATGTAATAAAGAGTAACTTAGGCTACTATATTTTAGAAATTTTATTTATTTTTATGAATATATACTTTTTTGTTAAATTCCACGCGGACGAAGTCGCGGGCACAGCTACTCCTGTGCCTAACCCTTCGCGGAAGACAGGCGTGATGTTATGTCATGTTTCCATATAGCTTTCCACCTGTCATCTAACGTCAAAATGGAATATATTTCCATAAATGCTCAGTGTTTACCTTTATCCATTTACAGCTATAAACTTTCACCTGTCGTACATTCTCCACAGTTTATTATACTCTTGTAGGACCTGTTATTCAGGTATAGGTGTCTAGAACTTTCCCTAATAGTTAAAATTTAATTTGCTTGATATCTAATAATATCATGTAAATTGATGTTATATCACCATAGGTAATTGAGTCATCTTTATGTTTTATAGTGTGGATAAAAAAGGCATAAAATAATATTAATTATATATACCTATCTACCTACTCACATATAAAAAGAAGAGAGAAAAGAATCACAGGGCATCAAAAAGTTCGTTGGCATCGCTGTCAATAGGAAAAGTGCCCAAAAGGCTGGTAGCATTGCCATGTTGTATGGAGATGCTGATTCTTTGGACAGTACGCCAGCCCTCTTCATCACAAACCCATACCATAAAGTTACAAAAATTATAAACTTCACTAATACGAGTAAATTTGTTATTGATATTAAACCTCACACCTCACGTAGTTTTCTTGTAGAACTTAGGTACTTACATAATCTCTTTTCAATAACATTTTATATCGATCTCGATATGAAAGAAACACGTGCCTAAATCGTGCGGAAAAACACAAACCATTTCATTTCTGAATTATTTTAAGCAGTGAAAACTGTTGATACTTTTTCGTCTGACTTATCATACATGACATCACGCCTTGTTACCCCGAAGGGGTTTTTTTTTTGAGGGTGGGAAATAATTAAATAACTTCTCCCGCTCTGGGTGGAGCAGGAGGGCGTGTCAGACTTTTACTGACTAAAACTCAACCGATTCCCTCAGTTGCCTGTGTGCCAGGAGCCGCGGTATCTCTTTCGAACAACCCGCACCCCTGGCAGGTAGAATTACATTGGGTTGCACCAATTTAGGAAGTACTGCGGTCGGGACCTTCCAAACTCACTAAATCGGATCCAAATGTTCTGATTACATCTTTCGATTGCCTAATTAGATATCCTACAAATTGCAATAGTGTATTAGTAGTAGTAGTAGTATCCTACAATAGTGTATTAGGCGCTTAAAAGTTAGCTCTATTTAGAGCCCCACACAACTTACTGTTTCCCCGATTTAGAACGAAACCTCTTTATTTGCTTTCGTCATCTAATTTGGGTCAATTGTCCAGCTTCTTAACGAAGTCCACTTTCATTTATACGCAGACCGATAAGTTATTATTAGAACCAGATCGAATGGTGTTATGAAACCATTTTCATACCCTGCCCGTTTCTTAACTAAACATGATTTAACAATGACGCCTAGTCTTCGATTGACCTATTGTTTAAGTACTTACAATAGACTATTTTTATTATCATTTTCTGGAACACTCATCATTTTTCTACTCTTTGGATCACCTCTATAATTTTTGCCATGCCATCTATTCGATCAGTATCAAAAATCTGCCCAGCCTTTTACTAACTATATTGGGGTCGGCTTCCAGTCTAACCACAGTATTTTATATGGAGCAACTGCCTGTCTAATCTCCACAACCCAGTTACTGGGTATCACGATGTAGCTCTCAAAGACTAGAAGAAAACGAACCATAGATCTTTCTAAAGGGTACCTAAATGAAGAAATTTCTCACCATAAGGAACTAATCTACCTAAATCTACATTGCAAAATCTTCCAGAGAAAGCTTTACTCCGCATGTAACATTGTCATTTGCGTGGCTAAATCGATTTGATTAGAAAGAATGGGTGATGCAAACGAACGTGTCTGCCTGATCCATTCGTTTGTAAGCTTTGTCATGAACTGCTTGGCTAATTCTAAGTACCTTCCTAATTGGTGTCTAATTGAGGTTAAGCAGTTTTGCAGTTTTGGCTGTTTAACTCTTCCGTTAGTTGCGAATGTTGCAATTAACAGAGGTAAACAGGTAGGTAGGTAATACCTACCAATAGCTATCTCATAAACTATTTTAGACTGGTCTAGTCTGCGGGAGCCTTATCCCGTGGGGTGTTACGGCTCCCAAAGACTAGAACAGTTTCTATGAAAACTTCATGAAATTGACCGACATAGTCGCTTCGCGATAAAAGAAAAAGAAAGAAAATTAAATAAAAGGGTTTAAACCCTTTTTTAAACTTTGACATTTTAGTTTTTAATACGTACCTAGATGTTAACACTTCTGTATTTTTCTCACGTTTTCTGGATCCCATCTTTTCTTATATGTATAGCTAAATGTGCTGCATATTTTATGAAGAACTCTATAAGCTTCATATTATTCATATTTAAAATACAGGTGCTGTAAGTACGAGACACAGCCTTTTATTTAACATCAGTCATCACAAGAAAACCTCGGATGGAAAGTCTATATTTACATAATTTACGGACCACAATGATATTCATAATGCATTCTCTAACGCTCAAAGTAAGTGCTTCCCCATTACACACCAGCTTAGTGTAATGGCGAATATAGCTAATACCATAACAATGGTCCGAAAGTTTCGTTGCGCATCTTTCAAAGCGTTTTCACTTTCATCTGCGATTCATTTCACGACCGTGACATATGCTCGCGTGCATACTAATCGACTAAGAACGATGACCACTCGTACCACAGCCCTATTTCCCTGCGGCCTTGGAGTTCCTTGTTTGAAAATTATAAGAAAGGAATTAGGTACGGCGGCCATGGTTTAAAAAAATAAAGAATCATCGAGTGCCTCTTTGGTTTGGGGGTTGCAAGTGTGCGTCTGCTGAGCAGTGGGTGTTTTTGTTATAAGAATTTTCCAGTGGCAACGGCGAGTCTGGAATTATGCCCAGTTAAGGCATTATTATGCATACCTGGAGTAATGTGTGTGAAATTTGTATAACCCTCTGTCTATCCCTCAGATAATGTAGGCTTGATGTTATGATAATTCAATACATTTTGAAGGTCATCATCATCTGACTAGCCTTTTCGGAACTACATAATATACAGGGTGATTGGAAGATGGGTGCAAAGCTTTAAGGTGAAGATAGTATAGACAATTTAGAACCATTTAAGCCATGGTTGTCTTAGACGAAGTCTTACCAAATTTTTTTTTTTTTAATAAGGTTTAAAAGGCGTATTGTACAAAATTTTTATTTTTTCTGAGCTTTAAATGTCTGTAAAAAAAATGTCTAATGACACAGAAGCCTAAAACATGTTTTGCTTGATTGCTTGCACATTACTTTAATTAAATAAATAAAAAATGAATTCATTTATCATTCAATTTGGCCATAATTATGCAGTTTACATTAAATTTTGAGAATTTCCGAAAAAAAAACTTAAAAATTTGGTTAAAAATATTTGGTAAGACTTCGTCTAAGACAACCATGGCTTAAATGGTTCTAAATTGTCTATACTATCTTCACCTTAAAGCTTTGCACCCATCTTCCAATCACCCTGTATATTGAGGTCAGCTTCCAGTCAAACCGGATGCAGCCGAATATTAGTATTTTACATGGAGCGACTGCCCATCTGACCTCCACAACCCAGTTACTGGGTAATACAATACATTTCAAAGGTACCGTACCGAAATAAACTGTCTAGCAACTCGGAATGTCAGAAACTGAACTAACGCAGTATATATCCTCACATTCCGAAGTGGTCGAAATTACTTCCCCGAGACCTTGTCGGACCTTAAAAACAAATGATTCGAGTTGCTTCCGAATGTTATTAATTTATTTTCCTACCAATAAGTAATGTGACGTGAATATTTAAAATTAAACCAATAAGCAATGACTCTTTACCGACCTATTTCTGCAATTGCTCATGGATATTTATTTGAAAATTCCATGAATCATTTGTTGGAAGAATAGTGTTTGATAACTATTGTGTGGTTACCAAATAAATAAAATTAATGTGTGTCCACCACAGTCAGTGACGTGTTTCATGCATCTCACGTCCGCACTGCTGGTTGCTAAACCAACAATTGTTTTATTTGGTGTGGCAACACTTGTGCAAATGCCGTTTGGATAAATATTTGGGAAATATTTGACTCCAATCCTCACTAATATTACATAACATCACGGCTGTATTCCTCAAATGGTTCTTTTTTTTTGGGTGGGAAATTTTCAAATACCTTCTCCCGCTCTGGGTGGAGCAGGAGGTCGTGTCAGACTTTTACTGACTACAACCCACCCGTGTTCCCTCAGTGTTGCCTGTGTACCAGGGGCCGCGGTATCTCTTTCGAACAACCCGCACCCCTGGCAGGCATCGGCCCTTGCGGACCCCACTAGTTCGTGCTGACATCACTTTGAGGCGCGCGTGGGTGGAACACAACGCGCCGTTGACCCGGGCTTGGTCCTTACCGGACAGCGAGCTACCCATTACTCGCCGTCCGCATCTACGATGGCCGGGAATCAGCCTGGGATTTCCGACGCCCAGGGCGTCTCCCGCGGCGACTACGGCTGTGATGGCGCATATACTGCCTCTCCCTCACGTGCGCGGCCTCCCTCTTCGCGAGCATTACTGCTTCGCAGAAGGAGGTGACGGCTACCCATGCATTCTCGCTCCGTACCATGGCCTGGACCAGGGCGGGACGCGAGAGATCGCCGCCGCCGATCGCCTCCACGAGGACACGGCGGTCCTCAAATAGTTATGCAGATGCATCTACAGTAATATTATAAATGCCAAAGTTACTCTTTCCTCTGTATTTCACGTCTGAACGGATTTAGATGAAAGATATACCTACACATAGACCATGACCTGCTTAAGATATTTCTTACAGGACACTTTTTGTCTCAATAGTACTTAATTTCTGACTATGTCGTAGGCGAAGCCACGCGGGCAAAAGCCAGTTTAATTAAAAATGCAAAAAGTAGGACGGAACGATAAAAAAAATATATTAATAGAAAACATTTTTTTAAGCTTACATTTACCTCCGACAAAATGCATAGCAGTTTGTTGGCAGACGTAGTTCTCCACTTTTTTACATAAGTATCTAATTATTAACTTTTTTTTTTCTAATGACACTTTTTTACCTAGTTAAAACTACTCTTGCATTCTGTTGCATTCCAAACTTAAAACAAACATACCTACTTTTTTATTATACTCTACAGTGTGGCTTTCACAATAGAAGAAATATGGAAAAGTACGTAACTTCACGCCTTGTTTCTCTGAATGCTTGGGCAGAGGTGTATCTATGGTACACATTTCCCCACTGCTATTGCCATCAACCGGGCTCAAATCCAGACTCCGGGCTGCTGTTGAGAAATTCCAGATAGAAACCCCCAATAACACTTCGCCCGACCTGAGAATCGAACCCACGGCCTTATGCTCAGCAGTTGCGCCTTCGACTACGAGGCACAAACCAACCAATCAACTAAAACCAACGAGGCAAAAACACGAGGAAAAAAGAACTTCTTCCTTATATGTATGGGTACACATCTGCCTAATCTTTCAGAGATTACAGGCGTGTAATGTTGAACAGGTAAATGGTTCTGGAAACTTATAATCAAGCTTGGTCTGACTCGAATCGATTCTGACATCATATAACTGTTTGCTGTGTATAATAACGATTGATGAATCGATTCTGAATACTGAAACGTTTTTTCAATATTCAGAATCGATTTCCGTTACCGATTGTTCCTTGGTGAGCCGCCATTCGCCATTGAAGTCGCTTCATTTGCTGAACGTAAATACAAAACATACATTACTGTATTACTAGTACTACCTACCTGGTTGGAGTTAGGCTACGGTTACGGGAATAGGCGGAAGCGAGATGTGCCATCGCGGACACTGGCGGTCGGCCACTTTTCTACCTTATTGCTAAAGGTATAAGTGTGAAGCTGCGTGTTTTCGAATCGCTCTACATACACTGAGGTGGTCATGGTGATACTGCCAGTCTGTCTGAAAATAGTCCCCTTGAATTTGCCGACCGTTCCGCTTAAGGGATCCAACCCCTAACTAGTAAATCTTATTTTATTAGGTTATTGTACCTGGGAACACTACACTGCGCTCCAAAACACAGATAAGGTACTAACGTTGCTCAAAAAGCAGCTAAGCTGAAATAGAACTGAGCTGGCCATGTCTGCCGTATACCCAAGAGCTGTGGCCCAAAATAACCACTATGTGGAGCCTTGATACATCCAGAAGGCGCCGCGGCAGACCCGTAGAAGATGGCGGGACGAGCTGGAAAAAACATCGACCATTGGTCCATTTTAAACCTGGAACTCATGGGGAGAAGCCATTACCTATACCAGTCGCCACACAGTGCCTGCCTACACTGGCTACCTCATGCTGTTCCGGTTTGAAATCAAAATTACATGAAATCACATCATCACACTGTTTTTCCCCGAAACGATAGGCAGAGGAAGGAATCTTCGGTTAAAGATATTTATTTGCTCAAAAGAATTACACCCTAACTTCATACGTAGCACACTATCAATCAATCAAAATCTGAATCATTAAGAAGGATAATTGCTAGTCCATGACTTCATAATATGTTCCAAAAATTTGCAATAATTCCGTTGGAGGAGTGATGGGAAGGTACATACTCATAGGAGCTTAAACTTGATGGCAGTGAACAACGCTCCGCTAAACGCTCCGCTCAACGCTCCGCCCATCCACACTCATCGCCTAAAGGATGCGATATGCATTTAAATGATTAAATGAATGGTATTCAGGACCACATCCAGTTTAATAAAGTAGGTTTATGTAACGCATTGTGACTGGTTAGGCAATAGCTTTGTCACTCGTATATAAAAAATAGAGATCGTTATTATAATGCTAAATTGTTTTTACAACCATTTGTCTGCCTTGGCACGTGTCCCGTCTGATACATCCAGGAATATCAGATTACTTACTTATCGGATTTCCTGCTAGGTTAACTCGAGTTTTAGGACGGTCCCTTCTAGCAGTTCCCAATACAGAAAGGCAATTTTATCACCTTCCCAATTTTCACAGCGTGGTCTACCCATGAATATGAAAAAAAAAAATCACCACAATGGGACTAACTCGGAAATTACGAAAAAAAAAATCTGTATCACCCAAAAGTTCAACTCCTACTCGACCAAAATGTATGGAACAGCTGATTTTTGACCTGAGAAAATTAGACATACTGTATTCCAGCACCTATACACAGACACGCACACACACACCATCCACCCCACCACACCAATATATGGGTCAGGCAGGTTCGAATCGGGTTCTTCTTTTTTCTGTTTTTTTTGGCAATGACATCTCGCAGTTTAACCTAGAAGGTTGTCGGCCCCTTAAGCGGACTTGCCGGGATTTTTGGCGGGATCGGGTTGGAACATGTCGCACGAATTTTCATTTTCATGAAATTTTGACGAAAAATTTCTTCGCTGGGGGGGTCTAGAATGGTATGCTGAATTCATGGTTAAAGTTTGCGCACTGAATATTTTTTTTCCTGTTTAATAAAACATGATACCTATATCATGTTTTACGTCTGCTCCCAATTGCTAAGTTTCGTTATTTAAATGCTATTCGCCACAATGATACCGACCATCTGAATTGAAAAATGAAATGTATTGCAGTCTGCACAGCAACACGTTTTGTGTGATGTTTTCTAATTTATTTTCTAAACACTACAGTTCTTGACCTCCATCAGGCATTCTTAGCAAACTCAACTAGAAGTTTCCCATAATTCGACACAGTGCCTACACAACAGAAAGAATACATTATTTATGTATACTTAGATCGCTTAGTAGAAACTTCAGTGATGATAAAACATCAATCTGCATATAATACTGCATCTCGGCAGGTTCTCACGAAGATGTCGATACAATAACTTGTTTTACGTTACGAGAGACGAGCGGTTGTGATCCTGTGACAATGAGTGCTTGTATATATATAGTATAAACAAATCGTGATTGTCGTAGGATCACAATCGCGGAGAAAGAGCGGGTAATTGCTGTTCAACAACATTCATTGCGTTATCTAAGTTGTTGAACAGACAACTTTTACGAACATATGTAGCAATGGATTCGCTGTAGGTAATTACGGTGCAAATCCGATTACAAAAAAATATTTCAAGAACAGTAAGCTGCACTGTCCACGCAATGAATGTTCTTGAACCGTCAAAATGTAAGCCGTTCCTACTGCTTAACGCAATTAACCCACAGTACTTCAGAGCAGTAGGTACTCAAAGGTAACCTTATAAACAAAACAATTTTACCTCTTTGTAAAACAGTTTAGTTTCCAGGGGATACCATAGTCTGACCTCAACCAAGATAGAATTTCAAGTCTCCTATCCAAAGTTTTAAAGGCAAATCCATCGCCAACATCTCTCATCTTGTAGGGCAGCATAAACACAAGAAGTAATTGAACTTTCTCAAGTGAATAAGTATTACATCACCATAATTCAATGATTACAGCCGTAAAACATATTGCTCCAGTAAATCACATCTTTTTTGGGTCATGGCTCGGCTTCTGCGTATGAGAAGATTCCAACAAAGGGCCGTTAAAACATGTGCTAGCTGGATATTAATAGCGGTCATAGATTTTATAAACAATGGAGACAATATGCGTTTGGAGATGAATGATAAAAGTATAAGGTGGGTGGTCTATTGGTCTTAGAAGTGAAGGTTATGTAATGTAGGTATACATGGTCAAATGAAATTAGGTGGCAATAGACCTTCGTGTAGCCGTCGTTTTCGATTTCGATACCCTAATCGATATCTTCCTTCCTGTCTCACACCTCGCTGCAGAAGGATAGGTTTCGAAGTCTCGTCCTGGAGTCGGACTGACATAGTGGCGTTTTCGTACAGACACTTCAGCACCGCGATGTACCGATAGTCGATCTGGCACAGTTGGAGGGACTGCAGTACAGCCCATGCCTCGATCGATCTGAAGGCTTTTTCATAGTCCACAAACGCTAAGCGGATAGGCAGGTTATACTCTTCGGTCTTCTGTATAACCTGCCGCAGCGATTATGCTATGGCTTAAAGACCAATTTGCAATCCTACATAGTCTGATGGTCATGTCTTCATCAGATTTCTGACTTGCAAGAATATGACTTGAGCACAAATTGCTACGTAACGAAGTTCAATACCACCCAACCAAGTCAATTAGTCTCCTATGGTTTCTTAACCTCCTTACATTTTAGGCTACAAGCATATAAAAGCGTTAACAAGCATTCCTTTAATTACTTCCAATAATATCTACTTAAAGAAGAATCTTATTAAGTCCTACAATTTTGGGCCTAGCCTTTCCCCAACAATTTTGGGGTACGAATGACAGCCGGGACTAACAGGTTTACGTGCTTTCCTAAGCACGAAGGGGTATGTTTACCCATCCACGGAACAACCGCGGCAAGCGTAGCTTAACCTGATCGATGGATCCGTGCGGCTGTTACTAGTTCGCATCTTATTATGTATAGTTTAGCAAAGGCTTATTATATTACTTAGTAAGAGTCAGTCGATTCGCCTCGTTGACGCTGCTGCCCTGGGGACATTAACGTAGCGGTATTATAATACCACAGTCACCATCATTCCGGTAATTTACTTCGCGACCGTTTCTTATAGCGGACTTTAGGCCAATGATCTGAAGGAGACTTTTAAGGAGTATAGGCCTACCTACTTGTGTAACACTAACAGTAGGAATGGCCTTCATTTTTACAGTTCAGTCACATTCATTGCGTTATTTACGTTGTCGAGCAGACAATTTTTTCGGACAGTATGAAGCAATGGATTACCAATATCCTTCAAAATTATTCAGATTTTGATTGATAGTGTGTTACGCAATTGGGACGCTGGTGTTAAAAAAAAAAAACAAAAGCACAAATAAAGAGAGAATAAAGCATTTATCGACATCGAGGTTTTGTCCAGCGCAGCTATGCTATACAGGTTGAAATTGAAAACATGCGACAAACCGTAATGGGAGATTGTACTCATCATTATGAACAACTTTTACTGAGGGACCAAAGATGCAATCGCAAAAAAAAAACAGCTGTTCCCTACATTTTGACGAGTTATGCGAACATAAATGTAGGGAACAGATGTTTTTTTTTTCGCGTTGCATCATTGGTCCCTTAGTAAAAGTTGTTCATAATGATGAGTACAATCTCCCATTTCGGTTTGTCGCATGTTTTCAATTTCAACCTGTAGTGAGTATGCCATCTTAATATGACCACAAGTAGTGTGTGAAAGCTTACAAAAATAGAACATAATATGAAACGGGGGGAGCAATCAAAAGTTGGATTATTAGGTATGTGCCAATGAGGAGACGGGAGTCCTTTATCCAGCATTAGAAACACGGGGTAGGTACCTATCCTCAAGAGTCAATATTGTCTGTACGGAAACAGAATACTAAAATAAAAAGCCATTAAAAAGTTAGGAGCCAACAAAGATTCGTTTTTCTTGCTAATTTAACCTAACTTTGGGCGTGTTTATGTAACAAAAGTAGTGTAAAATCTCCAAAACCAAGTCGGTACGGACAAAGCTCAATTATCGAAAAGTTCAATGAATTTTATTGGTCATTGATTTATGCAGTGGTTTTTTCATAAAACCCGATGTTCCGAAGTACTTTTCTTAATTTTTGTTTTACTATAAATGATTCTGCATCTCACTCAATAACGTTGTGCGTGTAGACTAGCGCCTAACTGCTCATCACTGATACTGCCTCTGTCGGACACGATGCCTAGTAAGACAGCGTGCTTTTTAGCCAGTGGGTGACACTGGGCGGCACAGGCCCACCAGTGAGTTTGAGCCCGCGACTAGATTCCCCATAACTGACTATTTAATTAAGTCTGTACGTATTGTAGTTTTGTTCTATTTAGAAATCTAAACACGTCCCTGAGGAAAGAAATTCGCATGAACTTCCACTAAAAAAGTAAGAAAGATGTTCTATGCAAATAAGAACTCATTTCTACCATCACAGCTACTTAACATTGCTAATGTAAATCCGGTATTCACACGATTAATGTGTAGATTAGAAGATTTGCATCTCTACTACGAGTCAATGTCACGACTGCAGTAGTGTAGGTGGAATGGAATAATTATGTGCGGAATCATAGTGATGTGCTATGTGATTTGCATAATGAGTCGAGATAGATTGACCGATGACTCATCGGTCACTAACACAAAATCTTGCAAGATCAATCACGTAAAATACCTAATAAACGACATCGAAGTGCAGTCGACTTTCAACTTAGACGTTAGGGGCAATTCTCGTTATTTTAAGAACGTTTACAGTGTGATCGGTGTGATCTGTCTCAATCTGTCAAAAATACTTTGAGCTTGCCTACATTTTTGACATTTGATTGTCGCCGAAGTGAGACTGCGACTTTATATTTTGAAAAGAGAGAAACAGATTATAAACAAGAAAAAACGATAAAAACGACTTTGGCCAGAGAAACAACTTCAGTCAAAGATGTTATTTATCTTTCTTTAAATAATAAGTACCTATCTTAATGAGATAACTCTTCTTTCAGTTGTCAAATTTAGAGAATAAACTGTATGGCTCTCTAATTTCTGAGAATATTTGAGATAGGCAAAATTTCTGGCTGTGTCTTCTCACTCCCAGACGTGTTGACCAGTTGACGGTAAAATTATTCTGCCCAATACAAAGGCTAGGTATAAAGTGACTAAGCTAAAAAATAAAACTGACATTGGCAAGTCAGCATCGCTCAGCATTAAAATAATAACCCAAAGATGAAAATACGATTTAATTCATTTCAATAGGCCCAATTCAACAAATCCGCGCTCCAATCGATTATATAATACTAGCAATTGTTACAGATACCGACGATTATTTATTACAAGATGATTCACATCACTATGCAGTGAGAAGAATTCTTATGTCATAAAGCCGTTACAAAGTCGTTAACCTGGCTGCATCGTAAACGATTTCTATAACGTTGACCATCATTTGTGCAAGGCCGTTTGTGGATTGCCTTTTTTAGGTATTTGTGTTCTAAATTCAAACAATTAAAATGGCGTTCGACAGTTATGTTTAAGTTCTGAGGAAAGAACCTATTGCCGTCACATCACATATTATCCTTTACATACTAGCCTTTCCGCCTGGTCACGCGTTACCGTGGTCGCCTTTGGAAATCTCTAAATAGACTTCGAACGCAAGTCGACCGGAACAAAGACAACCTCCACAGATGGGGGTTCATGGTCGGCTCAGACCTCAAGTGGGTCCGGCACCTCTCCATAGACAATCGCTGTGCACTTTCTTGTGCATTTGGCGAGCTTAAGACTGCGTCAGTGAGCGGAGTTCGTGCAGCTAAATTTTGGACCAGAGATGTTTGATTTTTTTGCCAGCGATACGCTAAGAAGAAGCCCATAGCAGTGCACTACTGGACATAGACCTCTGAAAACGCACGCGCTTCAGCACCCTAATTGCGGAACTTACGATTAATCTTAATCTGTTTCATTTTGAAACAGAGTGCTAAACCATTGCTTCATATGTTCGGAAAATGTGTCTGCTCAACAACGTTAATAACGCAATGAATATTGTTGAACTGCTAAAATGAAACAGATTTTGATTAATCGAATGTTACGCGAGCAATGTGCCCTGCCCACTGCCACTTAAATTGATGAACAGATGGCCGATGGGGCCGAAAGGTTCTGGAGTGGCGACCGCGTACCGGAAGACGTAGAGCGGGAAGGCCTCCCACAAGATGGACCGATGACCTTGTGAAGGCCGCGGGAATCCGCTGGATGTGGGAAGCACACGACCGGTCGAAGTGGAGGAGCCTGAAGGAGGCCTATGTCCAGCAGTGGACGTCTTTCGGCTGAAATGAGGATGATGATGATGAATGTTACGCAATTAGGGTTTTTTTTTTGGGTGGGAAATCATAAATAACTTCTCCCGCTCTGGGTGGAGCGGGAGGGCGTGTCAGAATTTTACTGACTAAAACCCACCCATATTCCTTCAGTTGCCTGTGTTCCAGGGGCCACGGTATCTCTTTCGAACAACCCGCACCCCTGGCAGACATCGGCCCTTGCGGACCCACCAGTTGGTGCTGACATCTCTTTGAGGCGCGCGTGGAACACAACGCGCCGTCGACCCGGGCTTGGTCCTTACCGGACAGCGAGCTACCTATTACTCGGCATCTGCAAGCCCGCGCATACGTTAAGCGTTAAGGGGGAAGTGCCAGAAGCAAGCAACTCTCACCCAGCTGTTACCAGCCACCCTGCGAAGATCGTCGCTCCACCTAGATTGAGGGCGTGCTACCTTACTCCAACTTACCTAAATTGACTGGTTCCATAACATCTTATCAAGATGCTACTGTCATTTTTGCGCAACCACAGTCGGATAACGTTAATTCAATAGATGCAAAAATTCGTAGACTGACCTAATCACAGCATCTACAGCTACGTAATTACTTATTGTGTGCACATTTTTATACGATGGTAGGCTTCAAAATTACTGATAATTACTAAAACAGCAATTGTCTGTTTAATTGTCTATTTAGAAGCTTATGCCAGCGGATTCGCCCGCGCGGAATTTTCATCCCCTATTTAACTCCCTTAGGGGTTGAATTTCGAAAAAATCCTTCCTTATTCCTTGTCTACATTATAAAGGGAAGGGAATAGTATTAGTAAGATTTTTCGCACAAAATATTACAGGTAATGTTTCTTACCTATAATTGAGCAGAAATAGGCAACTAGTTTATATTTAGCTAACTATTATCATCGAGTCAAGGTACTCTAGGTATATCTACCGATATCTACGGACTTCCTGAACTTTTACCTGATCATATTGCAGGTAGGTATTCAAAACAACAGCTTGCACCCTAATTGCGTAACGCCCGATTAATTATATTCTGAATCATTTTGAAACAGATGGCTAATCCAGTGCTTCATATGTTCGAAAAATGTGTCTGCTCGACAACATAAATAACGCAATGAAAATTGTTGGAATGACAAATTGAAACAGATTATGATTGATTGTATGTTACGCAATTAGGGTGCTGAAGGCCATTAGAGTATTTGTTCTGGGACAATCGAACTTGTGAAGCTGTACCAATGGAATGGTCATAACATTTAATAAATTAATAGGTAGGTACTTGCATAACAAAACAAATATGATGCAAACTCAAATTCGTTACGAACAGAGTAATTAAAAAAATTGCCCATAAAGAAAAACCATAGATTTAGATGAACCGTAACTAGGCCTTAACAAAACCAATTTTCAATTACCATTTACAACGGAGAGCGAAAGTAACCCATTATTTAAATAAACGATCCGTTACATGACGTAATTTTATGTAATAAATAAATAGCATTGCGTTTTGTTGACCGAAACGATGATTTAGATTGGGTGTAGCGGATTTAGATAGATTAATTGGGTTGTTGACTATATTTGAATGATAAATTTGGCACTTTGAGTAGCTATCGTTTTAATTCATAAACAAACATGAGTACACCTAGGCCTCCCAACTATATATATATTTTTATTCCATAATGTTTTTTATAACATCTGCCAAACTGAAAGGCAACGAATAATTTTTACTTATTCGAAGTCTGATCGGCTTTCTGGCACCACCATAATTCTGATTTTTTTACCATTGCGAACCTCCATAAATACAAACACAACTTTTTCCACGGAGGAAGCAAAAACTATAAAACGCCACATGCTAAGATTTTTACCTACATATGTAGATTTTCCTTTTGCTTCATTTACGTTGAACACACTACATCAAATGATACTGAAGACATTACGGGACATCACAACACCATTTATGCCTCCATATTATGACCATATTAAGAACTAGGTAGGTACTTAAGTAAAGGTTCAATGGAATTACCTAAAAGAAAAGTTTTTTTTTTTTGGGTGGGAAATCATCAAATAACTTCTCCCGCTCTGGGTGGAGCGGGAGGGCGGCGTGTCAGACTTTTACTGACTAAAACCCACCCGTGTTCCCTCAGTTGCCTATGTGCTAGGGGCTGCGGTATCTCTTTCGAACAACCCGCACCCCTAGCAGGCATCGGCCCTTGCGGACCCCCCCATTTGGTGCTGACATCTCTTTGAGGCGCGCGTGGAACACAACGCGCCGTCGACCCGGGCTTGGTCCTTACCGGACAGCGAGCTACCCATTACCCGCCGTCCGCAAGCCCGCGCCTACGGTGGCCGGGAATCAGCCTGGGATTCCCGACGCCCAGGGCGTCTCCCGCGGCGACTACGGCCGTGAGGGCGCATATACTGCCTCTCCCTCACGTGCGCTGCCTCCCTCTTCGCGAGCATTACTGCTTCGCAGAAGGAGGTGACGGCTAACCATTCACTCTCGCTCCGTACCATGGCCTGAACCAGGGCCGGACGCGAGAGATCGCCGCCGCCGATCGCCTCCACGAGGACACGGCGGTGCTCTGCCCAAGCCGGGCAGACCGCCACCGTATGCTCCACCGTGTCCTCAGGGCGATCTTCGCAATGGAAACACCCGGGCGTTTCCTCCCGCCTTATGCGAAACAGGAACCTCCCGAAACAACCGTGTCCGGTGAGGACCTGCGTCAGGCGGAAGGTGAGGACGCCATGCCGCCTCTCAAGCCACTCCTCAAAGAGGGGACTTACCGCCGCTATCGTGGCGTGCCCAAAAGAAAAGTTCTTGACTGAAGTAAAAGTAGCCACTATCTTCATTCATCTTGATTGAATAGTTTTACCTCCGTCACTATAATCAGAGACCGCTGCAAGTCTAGATCATTAACACGATTAGTAGGTACGAATCGGTGGTTTGTAATGACCGTGATGGTGAAATTGATGCTAAAATAGGCCAGCGAATAATTTACTTTGTGGACACCTGCGTGCTACGAAGGCAATGGCATCGAAAGTACAATATGGCCGATCAATCATGGCCAGGCTCAGATGTTGGGGGTTGCTGAGGTGCACTCGCACCGTGCGGCAAAGATTGGAGGGCGGGAAGCCACCAGCCAGTTCTTCCTCAAAATAAATTCAGAAAATGAATAAATATACAAAATCTGTTGGCGCCGGGCGCGGTATTTCACACTGTATTCGTTATTTCCTTTGCCAATGCACCATTCGAAAAAAAAAAAAATTATAGTTAATCTAAAAAACACGCTATAGAAACCAAACCAAAAAAGTTGAAAATAATTTAATTCTATTAAGAAGCGTGGGGTGCTTTTGAGGTATTATTCTAATCAATTAATATCAGGCAACCCACGCTTTTTAATAGAATTAAATTATTTTCTACTTTTTTAGTTTGGTTTTTAAAGCGTGTTTTTTAATTTTATAAACCATTATTTATTTTCTATGGTTTTGTTCTGCTAACTACAAAAGCGAGATTTTCTGGTTTTTTTTTCTATATATTTTTTTTTACTAAGTGAATTGTCATTGGTCCTTGATAAGTTTACAAAGTTTAAATGAATCAGACCGTTTGAAGTGGGTCAAAATCAAGTTCAAAGGAGTCAGTTACAAACATACAAACAAAAACATACAAGTGAAGCTAATATAAAGCGTGTAAAAAGAAACGTCATAATGATATGAAGGTGGCCGCGCCAACGTAGCCCGCGAAATTCAAATTTAATTCCGTGTTTTGCAATTTGCAGGTCAGTGTCATTTCTCTGGACTGCACCCCCTTTTAAAAATGTAGATCCGGGGCTGATCATGGTCGGTCTGAATATGCTCTCTAGACTTTCGCGCTATCTGTCAGTCACAGCCGCCATGTCGGCGTCACCAGTTGGTTCCTAAAACATGTTATTGCGCAGCCTTCTGCGCAAAGATCGGCTGTATTGTACTTATTTCTTAGTTGCATGGATTTAGTCATGCCTGTCCAGTGTCCCACATAAACAAGTGTGTATTTGGATCACAGATTTGGAGGACATGCAAAAGCTTAGTAGCATACACTGATCTACTTGATCTATCTTGCTAAGTTTCGTGTTCATATAGCAAAACCATTGCCCAAAACTTACGTTTTAAAATTGTATAAACATCACTTTCTCCGCTCGGTTAATATGTATGTATGTACCTATCAGTATGAACGTCTACGCCTTATTAACCTTATTTTTTAAGATAATTTCATGCGTGAGGAACTCCCAATTGATATGGTGTCTAGCCAGTCAAGGTGTCTGTGGCATAGTTACACCTTTCTATTGTGTGAACTTTATCTTAGTCAGACCGTGGGTACTAAATATTTCTATGCAGTATCTAATCGATTCGTCACAATAAGCAAACAACTAATAAGTCGGTCACTAAAAGTTTTCGCTCGAACCGCTCGTTAGCAAACATTTTAGCATGAAAGTGTGATGGCCAACACTAACTATTTGGCAATCGGTTTCATTGACGTATGCTGCAATGCGTACCTGTACCTGAAGTGTTTAAAGACATGAGATAAAAAAAAAAACAAAAATACCGAATCCAACTAGATGTACTTGGGAAAAATATTGTAATTTAACTGGTATGCCCATTTAAACAACGTTATTAATGTAACCCTATCTTTGTTACAGATAATCTGGTGCTTCGCCGTGTTGGCAGTTACTTGGCGGACGGCGAGTGGTCATGGCAGACTCATCGAACCTCCGTCACGCGCCTCCGCCTGGCGCTTTGGCTTCGACACGCCACACAACTACAACGACCATGAACTATACTGCGGCGGCTTCTCAAGACAGTGGAACAAAAATGATGGCAAATGTGGAGTATGTGGGGATGCCTGGGACGCACCAGTCCCCAGAGCACACGAACTAGGAGGCAGGTTTGGCAAAGGCGTCATCGTCCGCAAATACGCGCCGCAAGAGGCCATCGTCATCAAAGTAGAACTAACAGCCAACCACAACGGTTTCTTTGAGTTCAGAGTCTGCGAAGAACCAAAAGGAACCACCCAAGACTGCTTAGACAAATACGTACTTAAAATAGACGGAAGAGAGGGTACCAAATTCTATCCTAAAGACGGAAATAAAATCTACGAGATGAAGTATAAGCTACCTGAAGGACTAGAATGTTCCCATTGCGTGATGCAATGGAGATATATCGCTGGCAATAATTGGGGGGCTTGTGGAAATGGGACCGAGGCAGTGGGGTGTGGACCACAAGAAGAATTTAGGGCGTGCGCAGATATAGCTATTGGAGAACGCTTCGCTACTACAACCAGACGCCCAAGACCCACATACGTGCCTCCTAGCAGACGGCCAACTGTGCCAACCCCAGAAGAATCTACTGGAAGCTCGTGGTACGGCTTCGTGGTCGCTATCGTCACGTTGCTCGTTGCTATTGGCGTTCTTGCAGGACTCTACTTGTACTACTACAGAGGTGGCATCAAGATTAAGAACCTCCTTAGGTCGAAGGTGCCACAACCGGCGCCTGTTCCTCCTCCAAGACACAAAAGAGCGTCTCTATCGCGAGAACAGCCGCCAGAATTAACACCACCAAAAATGTTAATGTTCCCTGACTCAGGATTTGAAACCGTTGACCTAAGAGCTAAATGATAGAAGAAACGAGGCTATTAGAATAAGCAGAACTACCTAAGCTGCCTTTATCTAGTGATATTAAGTCTTGTGTGACTGAATTACGTAGAGATTCGACTGTGAAGTCGATTGTTAGGTGATTAACTTAATTTTAATTAAGATTAATTTTTCTTTTGTAAATTATAGATATTTATGTTAAATTAAATGTTATGATTGATGTTTCGACATTTTCATTACTAATTAGCATATCCTTTATGCACAAGGAACATATATAATATACCCTTAACAACCAACCAATCAACAAAATATGGTTTGACAGGTGATGTGTAAAAATCACAGAATAGAAAAAACCATGGAAGTGCAAAGTAGGCGTGGCACGCGTGCCACAATTAAGCGTTATTACGCTTACTTGGTCCCAATCGTGTTCCATCATCGCGTCGAGTTGCTAGTCTCGCGAAAAATTTAAAAAAAGCAGTCCTCAACTGTAACTTAGAACGGCCACACGGTGGCCAATTTGAGGATGATCAATATGGTATCTCAAGTTTTAAAAGAAAAATACGCAGGTAATCGCCTACGCAGACAGTTTTTATTATATTATTACTTTTGATGGACAAGTTTTACCTAATAAACGGGTGTTTTGTTTCTACTCAGCTCTTCCAGTCGAGAGGTACACATACCCAACAATCCAATGTTGCCATTGCTGTCGGTTTGGTCACACACGTACGCTTTGCAGATCTAAACCACGCTGCTTCAAATTTGGTGAAGACATCCAGGTGATGGATGTGAAACCACCCTTGAGTTAGGATTTTGCATTTCATGTTCTGGGAACCATTTTGCAAATGACAATGCTTTTCCTGAATTGGGCCGGCAGAAGAGCATCAAAGCTCCGATGGCGGAAAAATCTGTTTCATATATAAAAGCTAGTCGGGTTTTCCCCCCAGTTTCCAGATCATACGCCGATGTTTCAACAAAGAAATCCCAATCCCACTCCTCAAGCCCAATCCCTGCTACCCAAAGGTCACACCGTAAAACCGTATTTCTTACCCCTAAGCCCCATGCCCCTCTTTCCCCAGGCTATAATAAGCAAGCTCACCAAGAACTTACCCGAAATTACTAATTTTCCCCCTCCAATAATGGCTCCGCCTTCCCAGCGGAAGCCACCGAGCCAATGAACTACAGACGGGAGGACAGCCCGAAGAATATATTAGAATTAGTGATGGACCGACTAGTCGGCCATATTTGTAGTCGGCGACTAGTCGGCTTAAACCGACGACAAGCCCATT
Source organism: Antitype chi (assembly GCA_947359405.1). Classification (NCBI taxonomy): domain Eukaryota; kingdom Metazoa; phylum Arthropoda; class Insecta; order Lepidoptera; family Noctuidae; genus Antitype; species Antitype chi. Next base: position 7,870,434 of record OX375828.1, on the reverse strand, counting down.
TTTAGTTGTATTAATATGCTTAAAAAATTTAAAGACGGTGTTGAAAACTTTACCGTTATATTTTTTATTATAGAATCAGTTTTACAGTTTACTTCAGAGTGTGTTACGTGACCTAGAAAAGTGTAACACCGAATAACAGGTCCACGTAAGTTTACTAACATGCAACGAATGTACTTTTTTTTTCGGTCATCTCGCAGTTGACCTTGAGAGGCCGTGAGTGCTTAACCGGTCTTTTCTGGGGCTGCCATTAAGAATTAACTGAACGCCTCCAGCCAGGGCTTAAAAACTACTTAAATTAAATTAGGCGACTGCACGATGAGGGCACCACCTGCTGGGTACGGGCCTCGGCTCAGGGCGTCACTGGTAGGGGGACAGCAAATGGGGACAGGCTGGATCAAATATTTTAGTCCAGCCTGTCCCCAGGCTGGACTAAAATATTTACATTATTATTATTAATCGGGGAATTTATCTCAACTGGCTCAGCTGCGGCGCGGGCTGGCGCTACAACGAGCAAGTGTCGGTCGGGGGTCTCAAAGTTATGCGCCGTTACTCGGGGTATTCGCGGGGCGCGAGGACCTCGGCGGCGAGGTCGGAATGACGGTTGTGTGCGGTGTGTGCGAACTGTACTAGTGGCCCTATTTCTTTCCTGGAGGAGAGTAATGGAGTCGCTATAGTAATGTAATGGCGATAGCATAAATGTTGTAGCTGTTAAGGCTGAGGGTATAAATATTTTTTAACTTTTTATATTGCGCACCCACAACTCGAGTATCTATCGGTAATTAGAACTTTCTTATGCAGTGTTAGCGGTCCAATACTTGTTATAGGTGATTTTAATTGTCACCATTACCGTTGGGGATCAGGTACCTGCGATAACTTTGGCGTTGGCTTGCTGGATGATCTTGATCTCTGTGTCATCAACGACGGCAGTGCTACACGCAGGTCTGCACCAGGACAGAGTAACAGTTGTATTGACCTGACAACCAATATATCTAGCCTCCTCATCTGGCGTCGCTTGAATATGACTTATGGAAGTGACCACTACCCCATCCTGATCAAATTCCCTTCTAAAAATGTTCCCACAAAAGTCTCGCCTCCCCTTTTAAATACCGACGTGACTCAGGAGATTGGGATTTATATTCCAAAATTTTGGACTTAAGAGAATCTTTCCATCCAAAAGTTAATAGGTATAATGCCCAGGAATGTTTTTGTCCTTTTCATCCACCATTTCTACTACAGCAGATGACTGTTACCCGTCCAAAAAACCCCAATCTGACAAAATTCGCTCTCCGCCATGGTGGGATAAGGAATACACTGACATGGTCAGGGCCAGGAATGAGGCTGAAGAGACAGTTAACTGCAATATGAACCTGGATCACCTCATCGCTTTCAATAAATAACCTCCTCCTTTTTTTAAAGTCGGTTAAAGGTGTATAGATATTTAATGACAGTATCTGACTTGAATAAAATTGTTTAACGTTTAATTTTATTATTATCGATACCGACTTCAACCATAGGTAACATCACAAATTTTTACAATAAAAATACACAGGGAAAGAAAGGGATAAAATAATTAGAATTTCCTAATGAAAGAAAGGGACTTCAACGCGCGACTCATCCGTGTGCTCGTTCACCCAACCACCATTTTAAATAGACCCCTGCGGTGGCTCAAAATCTGATGACCAAAAAAAACTAAGTAACTTGTGAATTGTATCGTCGAGCTATTAGATTATGGCATGTATTTAATGCGGCAACTAAGTAAAATGAATATAGGTTTAAAAAAAAATAGAGTGGGTACCATATATAATGGGTTGGCAGCTAATAAGGAGTATCGTAATAAGTACCTAATAGGTAGCATATTAATATATCAGTAATAAGCTCCGTTTTAATTTAAACTAGCATCAAGTTTTTCTTTTGGGAACAGAATTAATATCTAAGCGGAAACTTAATGGCGAAAATAAAATAGAAAATGGACATTCATAAATAATATAGGTTTTATTATTGTATTATTAGGGCAGGTTTAGATTTTCTATATAATCTAGTCGTTTCTGGCACTCGCCGGCCGCTACCGCGGCACCGCTCGCTTCGCTCGCTCGGCTCGTGCGTAGGAAGTCACAGTTTTAACCTAACCTAACCTAACCATTAAAAATAAAATAATAACCTACTCTAACTAGACTGGTAATATATTATCTTTGCCACCCTACTAACATTATTAGTCGCCAAGTCATTATTTATAGCTCCTCGCCTAATATTTTATTTGACTGGTATAGTTTATTTGCTACCTAAACGCAGCTGCTAGTTTTTAGTTTTTATAACACCTTTAATTTTGAACCTTACTTATATAACAGTCGCGAAAATATTTAATCGCTGGCAAGTTATTTTATTTGTTGCAAACATTTAGTCGACTTTTAAGTTATTAGTCACTCGGAAAATAAAAAGCTTTAGATTATTATTTTTGACGCTTTGACACTCCTATATCTATATACATATATACACAGTATACATATAGCTCATGGGAAGTGAGCGGTGACGATGACGCGAGTTTCACGCTTTTTGTTCAACCAAAAAGTGCTCAACGAGCCTAAAGAAGTTTTCACTTCAAAAATTTAAGTTTGAGAATTGGCCTTCAGATTACATTACAACTGTCTGGGTTTTTTTATATATAAATGAACTGTCTGCCATCTTACCCGCAACTTTGTCTGAATGACGCCTTATGAATTTAAAAATAAATGCAGTCAGTGGCGTGTAAGAAGCTTATAGATAAAAGCTTTTATCTATAAGGTTCTTGGTGGCGTGGCGTTTGGTTTTGTTTTGTAGAAAAAATAGGTTTTCTCTATGGTTTTTTATGGCAACATTGAGCTAAAATGTCACTGTCATTTGTCATAACCACAGACAAAAATCTCAAAACAAACGTGCTGTGAAAAAGCTTATAAAAGTACCGAAAGGCAATTTATTTTGCAAAAAAAACTTTATAAATGAAAAATGGCGGTGCGGCCACAGCACATGCACGACGGTGGTATTGTGGAGCGTCGGTTGCGACCAATTTACGGTAACAACTTAGCTAGAGCAAGAGTTCAATACTTCACACAACCTTTTCAGGAAACGGGATGTTTTTCGGTGAAGATATGTATGTTTATGTATTTTTCAGACTGGTTGGACAATGGGAATAATAAAAAGGCGCTGCAAGAGGCGGAGAAGGTGCTTAAAAAGAGCCCTACTCTGCAGGCGGCTCGGGCTTTGAAAGCCCTAGCACTTTTTAGGTTAGGAAAGGGTCCCGAAGCGCACGTAGTTCTTGACGCCCTGGCTGACGAGAAGCCAAGCGATGACACCACGCTGCAGGCGATGACGATTTCTTACAGAGAATCTCAACAATGTAAGTATAAATTAACCACACAAATTACAGAATAATGCCCACTGATAAACCAATAAGAAATTGTACATAGTTTAGTTATCTGTCTATTCTGTCCATGTTAGAATAGGTCAGTAGGTCGTCATAAGGAACTCTTTTTATTTATTTTATTATTTTATAGAACCTAGAGGTGTGCAGAAATACTTTTTTTAATATTCGTATTTGTTAGCCACCTGCAGTAACAATATTCTAATCGAATCTAATTTTACTTGCTTTTGTGGTCCCACTGCCGGGCAAAGGCCACCCTCTTCCTTTTCCTGACCAATATTCTATTCTAGAATATATTATGTCCAGTACATCCATAAATCTTACCCATCGACGTACCTATTTATAAAATGATCATATTTTTGCTTCAAACTTAACATTAATTTTCATAAGATCAAATATTCAAATTAGATTACTCATAAATAATTCATGCTAACAAATCTGACTAATCAATACCTGTGTAATTTAGCTTTGTTGCTGACCATATCACTGTTCAATGAACCATCTATTCTTATTAAAACCCATAATCCCGTAATACTATTCTCAGCATTAGAGCAAACACAACAGAATATTGTATTGCTATGGGCTTCTACTAAATCTATACTAATACAGGAAAAAAAATTATTCAGTGCGTAAACTTTAACCATGAATTCAGCATAACATTCTAGAGGCCCCAGCGAAAAAAATATCTTCAGTTTTCCAAAAATAAATCAGCTGTTTCATAGAACAGTGCAATACCTATGCGGTCAAAATGTATGGAACAGCTGTTTTTTTTTTGTATAACCGACAAATAAATTCCACGCTGAGGGGTCTAGAATGATATGCTGAATTCATGGTTACAATTTGCGCACTGGATAAAAACTTTTCCTGTATTATAAAGAGGTAAAGTTTGTGAGGTTGTAGGGGATAATCTCTGGATCTACTGAACCGATTTTGTAAATTCTTTTACCATTAAAAAGCCACGTTACTTGTGAGTGTCATAGGCTATATATTATAATTTAAAATACTTTTTCATTGTAGTTGGATATGCAAAGTAAATCAGAGAAAAAACGATCGAACAAAAATGTTTCTTACAAAAGCTGCCTTAACAATGAGATTATGATTGAGTTTTAGAGAAAAGTTGTAGAGCTTGATAATGCCTACAAAAAAGCGACAGCATGTGTAACTTTTAAATTTAAGTCACAAAAAGTAGTTTCTTATATTAAAAAATTTATTTAAATCATTAGGTCATGTTTATTGGTCATATTATCTACAATTATGAATTCTTATCAAAATAAGTAAATTTATTGTCTCAAGGGTTCAAAACAAAAGACTTTTTAATTTGGACAAATGGTTAAAGAGTTAATACGACATAGGTATGGAACCGCGACCGTGTCGTAATCTATTCAGTGATATTTCTATTAGACGGTTTTTTTATACACAACATGGCATATATCATCCCCCCTCCTTCATTTCACAGTACACAAAGTATGCATGTTGTATGAAAACGCAGTGAAGTCTGAACCAACAAGTGAAGAGCTGCACTCGCACCTGTTCATGTCCTACGTGAGGGTCGGAGACTACCGGTCACAGCAGAGGGCTGCTATGGCATTGTACAAGTTTGCTCCCAAGAACCCCTACTACTTCTGGGCTGTTATGAGTATTGTTTTGCAGGTTAGTAATTTTAGTTTTTATCACTGAATGAATGAATGAAATGAATCTGGCAGTCATCATCTGCCAAGCCTTTTCCAACTATGTTAGAGATTTTTTTTCTGGGTGGGAAATCATCCAATATCTTCTCCCACGCTGGGTGGAGCGGGAAGGCGTGTTAGACTTTTACTGTCTAAAACCCATCCGTGTTCCTTCAGTTGCCTGTGTGCCAGGGGCCACGGTATCTCTTTCAAACAACCCGTACCCCTGGCAGGCATCGCCCCTGCGGACCCCACCAGTTGTTGCTGACATCTCTTTGAGGCGCGCGTGGAACATAACGCGTCGTCGAACCGGGCTTGGTCTTTACCGGACAGCGAGCTACCCATTACTCGCCATCCGGAAGCCTGCGCCTGTGGTGGCCGGGAATCAGCCTGGGATTCCTGATGCCCAGGGCATCTCCTGCGGCGACTAGGGCCGTGAGGGCGCATATACTGCCTCTCCCTCACGTGCGCCGCCTCCCTCTTCGCGAGCATCACTGCTTCGCAGAAGGAAGCGACAGCTACCCATGCACTCTCGCTCCGAACCATGGCTTGGAACAGGGCCGGACGCGAGAGATCGCCGCCGCCGATCGCCTCCACAAGGATACGGCGGTGCTCTGCCCAAGCCGGGCAGACCTCTACCGTATGCTCCACCGTGTCCTCAGGGCGATCAACGCAGTGGAAACACCTGGGCGTTTCCTCCCGCCGTATACGAAACAGGAACCTCCCGAAATAACCGTGTCTGGTGAGGACCTACGTCAGGCGGAAGGTGAGGACGCCGTGGTGCCTCTCAATCCACTCCTCAAAGAGAGGACTTACCGCCGGAATCGTAGCGTGCCCACCGTGTGACAACCGCACCCTCCTGGTCGCCATGAGATCCCGTCGGAGCTCTGTCCTCTGTGCCGCGATTTCTCGCGGCAGCAGAGTAACGCTCCGGCGTTTTGCCTGTTCGCGCCACTCCCAAGTGTGCGCGAGGACCTTTGCCTCCAGATTCCATGGCGGCAATCCGGCAAGGAGGCCCGCCGCCTCACCGGAGATCGTGCGGTATCCCCGAACCATCCGGATATGGCCATGACCCTATGGGACGCGTTCAACCGGCGGGCTGATCGCGCCTCAATGTAGGCGCCCGCACCGATGCCCCGCATAGGGCCATGGACCGCACGACACCCGCGTAGAGCCTCCGGCAGGAGGTGTTTGGACCCCCTAGATTAGGCAGGAGCCGCTTCAAGGCAGCCCCGGCCCGCTCTAGTCTGGGAGCCAAACGTCGGAAATGCTCCACGAAGTTCCAACGGCTGTCGAGGATGAGTACCAGGTACTTCATAGTTGACTTGATGCCGATGTGAACCCTTCCTACCGTTATTTGGGAATCCATCGGTGGCGCGTTCCGAGGACCATGAAAACACATGGCGTCGGGCTTGTGCAAGGCCACCTCGAGTCCCAAATGCCTCTCTACGATTGTCGCAACCCCGTGTATCAATAAGTAGACCGCCGCCTGGTACGACCTCCCTTGCGCCAGGACTATCGTGTCGTCAGCGTAGCAAACCACGCTGACACCGGTAGGGAGGTCGGCGCGCAGCACCCAGTCGTACCCGATGTCCCACAGATGCGGCCCAGGACCGATCCCTGTGGGACACCGCACTACATCTCTCGCCGGTTCCACTCTTCCTGGTGACCGGGGTAGATGACGGCTCTGTCCGTCAGATAGGTCTCGATCACGCGACAGGCAGGTAGGTCGGCATCCGGTGATACCGGAGTGCCTCCCTGATGCAACTTCAGGGCAGGGTATTTACCAAACTGGCTCTCCGCCAAATCCGGCCCCACCCGCACCAGCCGCCCGACGAGGCGGTCTGCAAAGGCTCTTTCAAAGAGTCCTCGTCAAGCTGCACGATGGGCCGGTAAGCGGACGGAGAGTCCGCGGGGCGCCCCGGCTTCTTGATGAGGACCAGTTTACCCGTCTTCCAGTGAAGTGGGAACCGGCCCTCCCCCAAGCATGCGCTTAGGAGCGCTCTTAGTCGAGGCCCGAGAGCTTCCAAGGTCAGGACCCAGGCTTTTCCAGGCAAGCCGACTGTCAAATAGATCTACGAACGACAGCCGGGACTAGCGGCTTACCGTGATTTCCGAGGCACAGAGGAGTCTTGGTTTGCACAGATGGACACCCATCCACGGACCAACCGCGGCAAACGTAGCTTAACCTGACCGACAAACCCGTGCGGGTGTTATTACTTAGCCACAAGCCCCAGGCCCCAAGTATTTGTATAGTATTAGTTTATTCTTTAGGCACTCTAATGTACAAAAGTCCTAGTGACCTAAAAACCTATATGATATTTCTCCAACTGAAATTGGTAATACAGATAAATTGTTGTTACATTCAGTTGTAATTTACTTCTACAGGCCAAAACATCAGAAGATAACACGAAAAGAGGCATCCTACTCGCCCTCGCTCAAAGAATGGTCGACAACTTTATATCTGAGAATAAAATGGAAGCCGAACAAGAAGCCCGTCTCTACATCATGATCCTAGAACTTCAAGAAAAATGGGAAGATATCTTGAAATTCATCGAAAGTCCATTATATTCCCAACTAGTTCCCGGAAACACTGCTCAAGCCTGTATTCCATACTTAAAGAAGCTGGGTGAATGGAGACGGCTCAATATTGTTTGTAAAGAGTTACTATGGGACAATCAAGACCGCTGGGACTACTATGTCCCATACTTTGACTCCGTCTTCCGTCTTATTGAAGAGAACGAAGAAGATTCTGAAAACGCTATTGACAACAGTGCAGAGAAATGCCACGAATTCATCTGTACGTTAGTAGAAAGTATGACATCAGGAAGGACATTAAGAGGTCCATATTTAGCTAGGTTGGAGTTGTGGAAACGGTTGGCAGTTGACGGAGACCCAACATCTTTGATTGGTAGCGGTCTGGCGTTATGTGTGCAGTACTTGAGGGTGTTCGCTAACAAGCCGTGTGCGGTGCCGGATTTGAGGCCTTACCTCGGCATGATACCGCAGAAAGAAAGGGAAGAACATTGCAGGGAGTTTTTGACGTGTCTTGGATTTGACGAAAATAGTGAACCTGTGTCGGTAAGTTTTTATCAATGTAAACTTTTCTATTTTTAGTGTTTTTGCTACATATTTAACTACTAAGTTAAACAGAATTTTCATTTATCAATACAAAAGCCAGCCAATATGAATATTCATACACCGTTACACATCCATAGTCCATACATATATATACCCTGTATTCTTAACTTTCGCGTGGTACATGCAAGTCATATGACTGCTGAGTCAGTGCTGATATCAGTAACGGTTGTGATATCAACTATTGTTGCAATATACGTGCGAGCAAGCACAATCGCTGAGATAACAAACAACGTTCAACCTGTAGTTTATATATTAGAGGAGCAATTCTCGTAATTTTAAGAACGTTCACAATCTGATCTTATCTCAATCTGTCAAAAATACGTCTAGTTTCTATATATTTTTAACAAGTTTTTGAAATTTGATTGTCGCCGAGAAGAGACTGGGATATGCTGGATTTTGAACGTTTTTAATTACGATAATTGGCCTTCTGATCACAGATTTGGGTCAATTTCTTTGAAGTGCCTAATGGCGGCTGCACACGGTAACGAATCTGTGTGGGTCTTACAGAACAGAATAGATCGGCAGTTGCCAAGGATTTATTATTTATCTGTCTATACCATTTCAGACACCTACCTACATAGTCTTCACATGATCTAACCAAGATTTTGTTTGGCCTTTAAAAGAGATTGACCTCCGAATTTGTTTCGGCCTTTCATCTCAAAGTAGAAGAGACCCCAACCTCATATAGTTTTTAAAATATGTTTGATTTGTGAAAACTGTTTAAAAATCCAGTGCGCGTAAAAAAATCCGCGGCTTATGTAACGCAACAACGTCATAAGGCAGATAACTTGCTCTACAGTTTAGGTGCCTTAATGAATACCGTAAAAAATGCTATACTCATCATAGACGTGATTTAACCCTTATTTTTACACGCTTTATATTAGCTTCACTTGTATGTTTGTTTGTTTGTTTGTTAGTTAGTTTGTTTGTATGTAACCGACTCCTTTGAGCGCGATTTTGACCCACTTTAAACGGTCAGATTTCATTGAAACTTTGTAAACTTGTCGAGGACCGATGACAATTCAATAAAAAAAAATTAAATTGAGAAAAAAAAACACGTTTTTGTAGTTAGCAGAACTAAAAAATAGAAAATAAATAATAGTTTAAAAAACTAAAAAACACGCTTTAAAAACCAAACTAAAAAAGGAGAAAATAATTTAATTCAATTAAAAAGCGTGGGGTGCTTGACATTAATTGATTATAAAAATACCTCAAAAAGCACCCCACGCTTTTTAATTGAATTAAATTATTTTCTCCTTTTTTAGTTAGGTTTTTAAAGCGTGTTTTTTAGTTTTTTAAACTATTATTTTTTACATAAAAATATGATTGAGAGAATGTCCAAAAATAATAAAAATATTTTGTCCCCGTAGGTCGACGATATCCAACGCCACGTGTCCTGTCTATCTGCATGGCGGTTGGTGGCAGAGCCCCTGCCCGCGGACGGAGCCCTATCGCTGGCGACCACGCTCAGGGGCCACTACTTACGATGCCTACAGAAGGGGCTTGTCACTACCACTATTACGGAGTTTTGTGGCGCTGATGCGTATGGGATACTCGCAGCGCATCATTATTATTATGCTGGTAAGATGTTTTTTTTTCTTTTATCTTAAGAAAACTTACAGCTAGGATGCAGATAGTTGACCGTCGTCGTTGATATCGAAGAATTGCCAAACTTAAGTGGCAGTGGGCAGGGCACATTGCTCGTAGAACAGATGGCCGATGAAGCCGAAAGGTTCTGGAGTGGCGACCGCGTACCGGAAGACGTAGAGCGGGAAGGCCTCCTACAAGGTGGACCGATGACCTTGTGAAGGCCGCGGGAATCCGCTGGATGTGGGAAGCACAAGACCGGTTGAAGTGGAGGAGCCTGGGAGAGGCCTGTGTCCAGCAGTGGACGTCTTTCGGCTGAAATGATGAAGTTGATATCAGACGTGTTGTGGGTGAGTGGTATCAGCCGCGACGTACGGGTTTTAGATCGCTGGCTCGAATCTAGACAAGCGCTTTACTTTATCACCACTGCTCTGAAAATGGTGAAGGAAAACATCGTGAGTAAACCGGCATCTAGATCGGTTCTAGAACCACAAAAAATCGAAGACATGTGACATCTACCAACCCGCACTGGACCCGCACTCTGTCTCACCGAGAGGAGGCCTGTTTCCCAGCAGTGGGAAAATTATAGCTTGATTATGTTAAGTTGATATGAATAATTTCATTTCTAAGCCTGTTTTCTACTAAAGACTATTTTCATGTATATTGGCCTTACAAGGTGAGCTTGTGGGGCGATCAGTGAAACTTACTAAGCTACGGTCACCAACAAAATTTGTATTTGGCTAAAGCGTCAATGGTAGCTCGTAAAATTCATCACTTATTTTTTTACAATTTTCAGGCCAATATAATCGTCAATACATCTTCATATTACCCTATTGAATGACTATTTCATGAAATCATGACATTTGAGGCCAAAGTTGTATTGGTGATTCTAAATATTATAATGATGTAAAGTCATATTTTTTGCGGTCGCGGTTCATATTTTGTTCATCTTACAACCTGACACAGACCAGAAAAAATATAATTATTACAATTAGAATTTCGCGGGCTTCTGGCACTTCCCCCTTAACGCTTAACGCATGCGCGGGTTTGCGGATGGCGAGTAATGGGTAGCTCGCTGTCCGGTAAGGACCAAGCCCGGGTCGACGGCGCGTTGTGTTCCACGAGCGCCTCAAAGAGATGTCAGCACCAACTGGTGGGTTCCGCAAGGGCCGATGCCTGCCAGGGGTGCGGGTTGTTCGAAAGAGATACCGTGGCCCCTGGAACACAGGCAACTGAAGGAATATGGGTGGGTTTTAGTCAGTAAAATTCTGATACGCCCCCCTCCCGCTCCACCCAGAGCGGGAGAAGTTATTTGATGATTTCCCAACCTCAAAAAAAAAAAAAACGTTAAGCGCAAATTGTGGTGCAAACAGTCCTAACATTAACTTGTTACAAATTAATAACGTTCAAGTATGTTATCAAACCTTTGTACCCGACTGCGCCACAAGGAGGGTTATCTCATGCAGTCGGAGGCAATAAAGGTCTTTATTGTTAATTTTAAGGAGATGCCTCCGACTGCATGAGATTGCATAAAGTATTCAGTTTAATAGTCAACCTGTTTAAACAAAAGTTTCTTGTTTCCATCTTTTTTAAAGTTCACTTGTAGCGAGTTTTTTGATTTTTTTAAATTATTTTTTTATTTTCAGGAGTGTTGCAACACAGTTCAGCGCCAGTGGTGGATGCCCTATGTCTGTTAGAGTTGGTACTTCACCACTCACCTGCCAACTTCCATGCCAAGTTACTGCTTGTCAAGTTGTATCATTTGTTAGGTAAGTTAACACAAGATTTAATAGAATAAACGCAAGTCCTGAATGTAGTTTGGTCATAATTGACTACTAATCGATTTCAGAAACTTTTAATATGGGTATTTTATAAAAAAAAATATTTACAGCCGATTGAGCCAAATAAAATTAAATCTTATGTCAAGGCGATAAGACTCAATTTTAATCCTAGTAGGGTCAACACGATTTTCTTAATAATAACAGTTAGCTTTAAAAAAAAAACTAAAACTGAGTCAGTTTTTGCATTTACAAGTTTATTTCGATTTAGTTAAAGTTCCTAATACAAAAATGACAAATTAGCACCGGACTAAGTTGTCAGTTTTATAAAAAGATTGTATTTCGATTAGGTTCTTATTTCAAAAACAGGCTCGCTTTAAACCATACCTAAAGAAAAATTTGTTTTGTAATAAGAATGTCTAAGGGCTGATTTTTCAATAGTCGGATAACTTTTTTTTTTTTTTTGGGTTGTGTGTCGGATAACTTTTATCTGAAGAATATTTTTTATGTCAATTTAACGTATTTTCTATAAGTACAAAAGCTGTCAAACTGTAAAATTAATTCCTCAGATATAAGTTAACTGACTATTGAAAAATCAGCCATAAGTCCAATAAATCCATTGAATAACTATTACATGGAATAAATAGTGATTTAAAATTTGTATTTCTTCCTTCTGAGCTTGACTTTCTTCCCACAGGTAACGCATTAGCAGCGGACAGTATATACCAACGTCTTGAAGTGAAACACATACAGTTGGTGTCCATGGGTTGGCTGCATTGCGCACGCTTGGCTCCCGCCTGTGTTGCCAGCCGCGCCTTGCAGTTGTTAGCAGATACTAGGGCCTTTCTCAAGCATCATGGCAAGGACGTGAGTATACAGCAACTTTTGACATACATACATAACAACACGCGTGTAATCCCGGTAAGGTAAGGTATGGGTGTACCTATGGTACAGTGTAGACATGGGTCTTTCTTGCAAAATCTATTACAGTCAGCGTCAATCACATCGGCACGAACAGACAGTACAAAATGAACTAAACAACTATGTAAATTAAATATTAACTCACTGACACAAGGAATTTTTCAGAATGAAGACATTATACGACAACTGTCATTCTGACAAGAACTTTATCCAATTGAGATAAAGTTTAGTTTTCTTAGTTGTTGAGATCATTTTGAACAGTCTGTTCGTCCCGATATTTTTGACGCTGGCTGTACCAGGGCTTTCAATACGTCCACCTTTAAAAACCAGCGCTAATGACCTCGAGATACTTTCAAGTATTTTCTTTCTACATCGAAAATTGGTAATCACATATGCAAAAAAGGATACTTAACCCATTCCCTGTCCCATGAACCAAATATGGTACAGGCTGATTATTTAACTATTGTGTCTACTTTGTGGACAGTGATCAGGTTAAGGAAAAATACTTGCATAGAACATCGATCCGTAACTTCATATAAATAAAGAGCACAATCGCATTAATAGAAAAAAACTTCCAAACCTTTAAAGTAAAAATACTCGAGGGAGCGAGAATAGTAAAATACTTTGAAGTCTTGGTCGTACTTGAAGTAAATATCTGGTATACAAGCCTGGTCGCGTAAATACGTACTTTCCCTAGAACAATGTACACTTACATTTCGCCAATTATGTTTAAGTCCCATGTAATATGGGGCCAGTCTATTGCCACGAACCGGGCAGAAATCCAGACTCTGGGCTGCTACTGACAAATACCTGATGTAAAACATAATAACACTGCCGAACCTGGGTATCGCCCCAGGACCATATGCTCAGCGGTAGCTCTTGCGGCCACTAGAAAAATGAAGCAATCAACCAAGGCAAGACAAGGCATCCTTTGTAATAGGGTATTACACCCATTTTTAAAAAAGTGTCTTATTTAGATTCTAATATGGTAATAAACCACAAAAAAAAACACACAAAATGTTTATTTAATCGATTAGTGCCATAAACATGCATTTACATTTAACATTTTCATATTTCGCGCGTAATTTCACGAAAACGCTGGACGCAATGGACGCCATATTGGTCTGTGGGTATGACGTCAGTTTGCTGTGTAAACAAATGCGCTGATATTTTGTATGAAAATTTTGTATACTTTAAAAAATGAGTTATTTATTCTATTTACCATTGGTTTGCTGTTCCTGAAGGGAACTTTTTATGTCATAATATTATTTTGCATAACAGCGGATAGCATAAACTTCATTTCGCAGAAAATCCTTTGGCATACACTCATTTGGCATAAATTTCATATACATATTGATTAAAAAGTAGAACCACATATCGCAGAAAGTTCACAGTCAGAATCGTCATTTGGCATACATTTCGTATCGATAGTCATTAAAAGGAATAACTATTTTATCTCAGAAAATTCACAGTTAGAATCATCTTTTGGCATACATTTTATATACATAATAATTGAAAGACTCATTTATTACATTACAGAAAATTCGTAGTCAGAATTATTTTGTATTTCTTACCTTAATAATAAAATTGACTGAACACGATTTTTTTTTTCATCGAAGTTTTTATTATGTGGTTTTTATTTCCCTGTAAGAAGCATGCAAACAAACATACACCATGCATGCAGCAAGCAAGCATGCAGCAGGCATGGTTTCTGTCAGGGCTCCGGCGCTGCGGGGCTCCGGCGGTCCCACGCGAGCTTATCGTCGCAGATGGTTTAACGCTCACCACCGCTGCTTCGGAGTCTCAGCCGCGGCGGCGAGTGTTACAACCATCTGCTCCGCGCCTACGCGGGCTTAAATTACACTCTAGGGGTAGGGCAGACAAGACTACGTGGAGTAGGTTTTGCATCGATTCGTTTCTTTCACTAAAAGGTTAAAAATGCTATTTTATAGAAATGGCAATATGCCTAATAAAATTATTCCAAATAAAATTCTGTCATCTTCATAGTATGCCAAGTGAAATTGTACCAAATAATCGTCGCTCTAAACCAATGGTATGCCAAACCTAATTATGTCAAATAAAATTCTACCATCTTAAACGTATGCCATTGTAAATTCGGATATATATGAACATTCGGCCAAACAATAATTATATTAACTAATTTTTATTCCTTAAAAATATTCGTTTAAAGAAGATTATGCCAAGTGTGTTATGCCAAATAAATTTCGGAGCATCAAGATTCTGCCAGATAGAGGGAACCCCTACAGCACTGCATGAAAGAAGACTTTTGCCCGAAAGGTGTCGTACATCGACGTTTCCGAGGACGGTTACGCGACTCCTCGCAGCGAAACACGACGCTGACAATTTTACGTGTATAGTTATAGTTTTAATAAGGTCCTTAATATGTATTAGAGATTATTTTGTGTATTTTATCTATGGGCCTTAGTTGCCTGACAATAAAATGATTATTATTGTACTGAATTTACTTAGTAAAATGCGTCGAAATTTTGCTCCGATTGCTACAATTCAACTGACTCATGGTGTTCAGCTACTCGAATTGCGACATAATGTAGTAATATTTCCTAGCGGAATCCGTTGAGTGGTTACCCATCATTATTTTCGCGGCGGAGATATGCTAAAGCCCCTAAACTGATCATGCCAAGTGTGTTAAACAAAAAAGGCTAACCTACACTGGGGTGGACGGGCGGCGCCCCATTGCAAAAATCCTCCTGCATCAAAGTAGTACATTCTGTGTGACAGTCGCACACTACAGGCGGGCCGCACCGGGCCTGTTTGTACTGGAGTGCGATGAGCTCCGGCCCGATGCGACTTTAACTGTAATATGCTAACCTTAAGGCTGCAGTATGCCAACAAGTAAAAGTATTGTACAGAAAGACCGGCGGAAATGCAACGACCATTCAATTAAATTAGCAGAAGGTACCAATGAAATACGTTATAAGCTTAAGTGTCGTTACTTTTGAAAATGAGTGTATAAATTGATCTTCCCTATCATCCTTTTCAGAGCGTAGAACACCTCACATACGCTTACAAGTACGGTACGTTCGAGAAGCTGGTGGAATTAGGCGCGTGGGGGGCGCGGCTGGAGGCGTGTGCGTGGGGCGCGGCGGCGGCGCGCGAGCAGGCGCTGTTGTCTCAGCAGGCGGGCCCGCCCACGCTGCTGCACCAGCCCACCAGGCTGCCGCCCAGTGCCACGTGAGTATACAAGAAAAAGAATTAGAAAAAAAAAGATTTTATCAAACAAACCTAAATAGTAGTGATGGCCCGACTATGGGTTTTCCTAATCTTTGACTATACCCCATTTATTATATCTTTAGAAAAAAGAGGCTCGTAGAAGCAGGAGTGCAAAACATTTTATTTCAAAGTTAAGTTCTAACTTTTTTAGGTAGATTTAAGACAGTACTAAATACTGAGATAAACGAAGTAAAAGTAATGTTTATTTTAAATAATGTTCTATTTACAATAACATCTTCATCACACATTACAAACCTACGACAAAGAATGACTGAAACAAACTATCACATGGTGATTTAAATCTAATTAAGATTAGGAAATAAAATATGTATTTTTTACAATACTTTATTTTAAATAACAACTTACGACCCACAATACGTTGGTAAAACTTCGTCGTCATCAGCTAGTTTAGTTACTCGGTGTTTTTCACTCCTGCTTCTTTTAGGTTTTTAGCATTGACACTTAATTTTTTTTGGCATTCATCGTAACTGCAACACGTTTAATGTAATTTTGTTACGAAGTGTACATTAAAAAGAACCTTTTTTAACTTCTGTCTAATGCTATTGTGAATGGAGTATAGCTATAATGAATAAACTATTGGATATTTTTGGTTGATTTTTTTATACAGACTGGGAACGTCATTAGTTATACGCAGTTACATTTATTGTCGGATTGTCGTTTTCATAGACCAGTTAAAATCGGTCCAGAAAGTTATAAAATGACACTCATCTGCCGAAACAAAATTTAACCGACATTGCTGGCCTGAGAGATTACCTTATAACATTTTTTTTTTTATTCAACAGTGACAACCGCGACCTAAACGTTATAGTAAACTTCGAGCCACCACAATTTCAAGATGACCAATTAAAAACCCGGACTTTCGACCAGGAGTTGTCCTATCTCCGGCTGAAGGACGCCCTAGTATCGTCTATAGCGCTGTGCATCGAGCTGGCCGATAGCCGGCCGGTGGAGGAGAAAAAAGAGCATTATGAACAATTGAATACGTGTGTGGATGCCTTTAGTGCAGCCATGGATAAGTGTCGGCAGATTTACTGCGAGAGAGAGAGGATTAGTATATCGGCGCCGTTCCCGTCTAGAATAATTGGTGAGTGTTCGTAATTATTTCATACTAGCGACCCAACCCTGCTTTAGCATGTTGTTTACGACTTGACAGAAGATCGAGATTTCTTTATTATACAGTATGGTTGGGATACCATCGACGCGCAAACTGTAACCATAGATTCAGTACATAATTCGGAGACGTTATTGAAAAAAAAATCTGTTCCATACATTTTGTCGATGCCCCTGCCAGCCTGTATGTAAGTATAACTTACCATTTAAACCATTTAGAGAAATATATTTTGGAAGGTTTATATCTACCGGATGATGATGATGATGATGGGACTCCCTTTTCCGCACTTAGACTCCTATTCGGTCCGTTGTGCGAGGAGGTTCTGGCTAACAGAGCCAGCCTAGCTCCGCCCTAAAGCATAAGCATCCGGGGAGCTTCACAGGTTTCGCAGAGCGACCTCACTTTTCCAAGGTTTTCTTCACGTTGAGAAGCCACGGCCTCGCATTCCAGGATGACGTGGGCGGCTGATTCCTCGGCGTCAAGGCAGCCCCTGCAAAGCGGGCTGTCTGTGGCGCCTATGTTAAAAAGATGTTTTTTAAGACGGCTATGGCCCGTAATTCTTCCTATTATTATTCTAAGGTTATTTCTACACAGTCTGAGAAGTTTTTTGGTTAATCGCGGGTGTACAATTGGTAAATCCAATTTTGACTGTCTACAGTCTGTTGCCCGTGACCATCTGTTGTTGTGGAGTTCGGTCGACCTTTGGCGAATCCACGCACGAAATTGTGAGAAAGGCAGGGAGAGAAGTGGGTACTGGCCCAGCACCCTCATATCAGAGCCTCTCTTCGCAAGTTCATCTGCGGCATCATTGCCTAAGGATCCACTGTGCCCTTTGATCCACTGGAAGGTAATATGATTGGACGTCGATAAACTCTCCAGGGCTAGATGGCACTCAAAAATTAGTTTGTTGTAAGTTTGTTTGTTTTCTAAAGCTTTGAGCACAGATAGGCTGTCGGATAGGAATTTAATGCCGTAGTTCCGGATGCCTAAACGCTTTACTGCTGTTGCGGCTTGTGTTAAGGCAACACATTCGTTTTGAAAGATCGAACTGTGTGTGCCTAGCGGTATTTGAAAGTTGAAGTTGAGGTCAAGGGATTGTACGCCAGCACCTCAACCGTCTTGTGTTTTTGAGCCGGCTGCGTAGATGCGCACTTCGTTGGCTCCTGACTGATCCCTTTCTTCCTGTACTGTTTGTATAATATAGTTTTTGTTGAACATTGGTTGGTTTGGTGTTCTATCACACGGGGCAGCGATGAGAGGCTGGTACTTAATCGACCGGTCCAGGATGTTAGCGTGTGGACTGGTAAGGTTCTTGCCCCATATGCCTAGATGCATTAGCCTGATGGCAGCTAGTGCCGCCTCCTGCTGTATGTACAGGTCAAGGGGAGTTAATTGAAGGGCTATCTCCATGGCTGCTGTTGGGGTGGTTCTCATGCAGCCAGTGGTAACTGAACAGGCCAGTCGTTGGAAGCGTTGTAGTCTGGTAATGGTGGTCGAGAGTTCGGTCCTCGTCCACCAAACCAGAGCGCCATAAGCCAACATTGGCCTTATTACCGATTTGTATAACCATAGAGTGATCTTTGGAGAAAACTCCCATGTTTTCCTTAACATTTTTTTACATTGGTAGAGTGCAATTGTGCTGTTATTAAGTTTGTAGTCAAGATGCTTGTTCCAGAGCAGTTTGCTATCAAGGATCACACCCAAGTACCTGACTTCGTCTTTAAGTGTTAGTTCTTTGTTGAAAAGTTTTGGAAGCCTGTGCTGTGAGCCTTCGTGCTTTGTGCACCAACTCTGGATTATTTTAAAGGCCCTTCTCATGAGAGCGCATAAGATGCCCTCAAATTTCCCCGAAATCAGAATTGCTATATCGTCCGCGTAACCCACCGAGTACAGACTGCTGGCGTTGAGCTCTACGATGAGTTCATTTATGACTAAATTCCACAGCAGTGGTGACAGCACCCACGCTGTGGGCAGCCTCTACTCACGATACCTCCTGTGGTAGTGTTCACAGTAAACTGAATAGCACGGTATTTTAACATGTTATTAATCCATTCTGTGAGTGTTGTTCGCGCAACACCGTGCGTGGCAAGAGCCTGTTCGATGCTGGCGAAGTTAATTTTGTCGAAAGCGCCCTCTCATCCCCGGGGCATATCCATACAAATATATACGTGCCAGTTCATTGACCCCAAATCAATCTACGAACTCCGATCACTGGTTATAATATGATATGATTATTCTAACATTAAACTTTATGTGAAATAAAAATCTGTGATTTAATAATCTTCAAAGTAAGCATTCTGCGTATTGATTATTCTATGAAACGAAAATATGAGAAATATTTTATGTGAAACTAAATTCTATAAAGCAATTAGCTATAAAACAACGTACAACCTTTCCTGGGCTGTGTAAGGTTTCTCTGGAGTAGTAATGATATCCTTTTTCCTATGCTCATATTATCTGATATTACTTATTTTCTCAACAATATATCTATATTTCCAGCATTTGTAAACTCGCCGGTCCCCTACCGGGAGCTGTACGCGACAATTTTGCGACTAGTCGCGGAGCTGGCTATCGGTCGCACGACCACTGCGCACGACGCGTGCGTTGCAGCTGCGCGACTTCTGCCCAAGGCGCAGATACAGCTACAAATTGAGATGACAGTCAAAGGAGACCCCGTTTGGAGTATGAGAGATTGTCTCGAAAGTTTGTCTAATTATTTAGAGGTAAGCATTTAACGCTAATTATTGACAACGCGTACTCCTCTCAGATATACGTGTAAATGAGTATATGCCTCATTAAAGACCCCTCCATGCCTCGGAAAGCACGCTAAGCCGTTGGTCGCGGCTGTCATTCGTGGTTCTTTGATAGTCGTAACTGGTCGCCAGCAGCCCGCTGATCTGACAAACAGTATTGCCTAGTAACTGGGTCGTGGAGGTCAGATAGGCAGTCGGTCCATGCAAAATACTAGTACTCAGCTGCATTCGGTTAGATAGGAAGCTGACCCCAACATAGTTGGGAAAAGGCTAAGTAGATTGATGGCCTTATCTAAATCATTCAAAACTACAATGTTTGTAAATTTGATTTCAAAACATTTATTTGTAGTAGGCCCTTAAGGGGAACCTAGTCGCGGGCTCGAACTCACTGGTGGGCCTGGCTAAAAATCACGCTGTTTCACCAGACTTCGTGTCCGACAGAGATAGTATCAGTGATGAGCAGTTAGACGCTAGTCTACACGCACAACGTTATTGAGTGAGATGCAGCATCATTTATAGTAAAAAATTCGTGAAAAAAATTAAGAAAAGTCCTTTGGAAGATCGGGTTTTATGAAAAAGCCAATGCATAAATCAATGACCAATCAAGTTTATTGAACTTTTCGATAATTGAACTTTGTCGGTACCGACTTGGTTTTGGAGATTTTACACTTTTTTGTTACTTAAACACGCCCAAAGTTAAGTAAAATTAGCAAGAAAAACGAATCTTTGTTGGCTCCTAACTTTTTAATTTCTTTTTATTTTAGTATTCTGTTTCCGTACAGACAATATTAATAATGAGACAAAACGATATCATATTTAACTTTGGATGTGCGTGCGTGTGCGTGCGTGTCTTTGTGTGTGTGTGCTTTGTGTGCTATGTCAGACAATGGAGTAAAACACTTCCGAAGTTTGTATGGAAAAAATGTGGACTAGGTTCACCTTAAAAGGCACTTTTTAACTTATGTACAAGAAAATAGAACCAATTTATTTTATTTGCCCCTCCAAAAGGTAGTTTCGTTTATTTTACGTATTGTCTTAATGTATGTAGTAGTTTGCGACCACTTCTAGGCAACTATTTAATGAAAAAGAAAGCGGCGTATATTCCCATTTGACCGTACAGAAAACAAAAGAAGACAGTATATTAAATAAAACCTATTTTATTTCCAGTTCATAGGCATCATAACCTTCTTGCTGGGTGTCTGCAACGAGCTGTTCTCCCCAGCCAGCACCAAGAAGTCAAAGAAGAAAACCAACCATTCGCCCGACGAACTTAAAACCTCAGAGCTTCTGAACAAACTCAATGAAACGGTACAAAACTCCATCAGTTTCCTCGAAAATATACTCGATGACTGGCCTAAATACGAATACGCTAACGACCTCGAACAAACCCTCGCTAAATTAAATATAGAAGAAGACGAAAAATACCAAAGCCCAGTAGAAAATAAACTCAAAAACGGACGCGACAATATGCTTATGGATGTCGGAAATATTCTCAAAAGAAAAACGAAATACCTGAAGAGTCTGCTTCAATGATGCCTTGCAGCTAAGTGCTTGTATGAAATAATTAAGTATTGTTTTTATAATAAATATACATATCTTGTAAATACTTTTGTCTTTGCTGTTCGCGGTTGTTGCTGTCGGCTCGTAACGTCGATGGAGTTGCAGCGATTGTCCTGGGAATGTCGTGTACAGCTGTACAAGGTTCTTTTGGCGCGTGGGTAAAGTTGGAACTAACGCCGCCATCTTCTTTTTTTCAAAAATGATTTTATTTCTGTAAAAAGGGTTGTACAATAGTAGTCTATGAAACATGCATAATCAGGGATTCTTCTCTTCTTAGAGTGTCGATAGCAATCTAAATACAGTCAGCCCAGAGGTGTTACTAAACCCATTCGTTCCACCAGTTGAAAATCTCCCACTTGGACATGAGTTACCTTAGCTTTCCTTGAAGTGTTTAAATAGACTCCGGACTCAGGAAGGCCGAAGTCAAGAAAACCTGCTTAGGTGGGGATTCACAGATTACTCCGCCCTGGAGTGTAAATGTGGTGCTGTCCCACAAACAACGGGGCACTTAATATAAGTGTAAAAGTGTCTTACAAGATCTACTTACATAAATAAACATTACAATATTTTACACAAAAAAATTGTACACATGATTGTCAACAGTGCAGCGCTATCAACGTCAGTCGCGCGTCAATATATCCTTGTATGAGTGTACGTGTCATTCGCATGCCATTTGCTAACAAGAAGCTGTGGTTTCAGCAGCCTTTTTCTGTCATAAGCTCCTAATGACAATCGCTTTCATAATGACAATTTGATTCTTATACATACAAGGTGGCATTCATCGACTCACAACCTGGTACTACAGATTCAGTACACGATTCTGAAACACCAACGTGTTGAAAGAATGCATCGGTTATTAAAAAAAAATCAGCTGTTTCCTACAAATTTTACGCGGTCAAAATGTATGGAATATCAGATTTTTTTTTTAATCAACTCAGCAGTCCACTGCTGGACATAGGCCTCTCCCATGCTGCGCCATAACACACTGTCCTCCACCTTCCGTATCCAGTCTGACCCAGCCACCTTTTAAAGGTCGTCGGTCCATCTAGCTGAGGGGCGTCCTACACTACGCTTGTCGATACGCGGTCTCGCACTCCAGAACTCGTCTGCTCCATCGGCCATCGGTCCTTCGATCTGCCAGGTGTGCGGGTTGTTCGATAGAGATAATGTGGCCCCTGGCACGCAGGCACCTGAAGGAACACGAGTGGGTTTTAGTCAGTAAAAGTCTGACACGCCATCTCGCTCCACCCAGAGCGGGAGAAGTTATTTAAAGATTTCTCACCCAAACAAAAAAATAACGGTCCTTCGACAAACATGACCAACCCACTGCCACTTCAACCTACTTACTCTCCAAGCTATGTCGGTAACTCCAGTTCTTTTCCGGGTAACTTCGTTTCTGATTATATCCTTTAAAAAACTCCAAGCATAACCCGCTTTATTTTATAATAACTTATGGTAAATTTCAACGTAAGGGGGTTCAAAATCATCATTGTGTCCAAGGTAACTGGTTGCGCATCGATGTCCCTGCTACCCTGCATACAAACAAGGTCTAACAGAATAAACGCGAGACCTGAAAGTAGTTTGTTCCTAATTGACTACTGAATCAATTTCCGTAACTTTTAAATTGGGTATTTTTGTTTAAAAAAAATTGTATTTCGTCAATCATACCACCGATTGAGCCAAAAAAAAAACAATCTTATTTCAAAGAAGTAAGAATCAATTTTAAATGCATAAAGTAATGTTAGGGTCAACAAGATTATCTTAATTATAAAAATGAGCTTTAAGTTTTGGTTGTTGTATTATGCGTTTGACTCAATACTCAAACTGGGGGCGTATGACGTCTTGCGTTAAATACAAGGTAAATTTTTAGCCAGTGCGCAAACTGTAACCATGATTTCAGCATAATTATCATTCTAGACCCCCTAGCGTAGAAATTTTTCTTCGGTTATACAAAAAAAAAACTGCTGGTTCATAGAAAAGTGCAAGTAGGTATTGCACTTTTCTATGAAACAGCAGATTTTTTTTTTCAAATGTATGGAAAATGAAAAAATGGGTCAAAATGCATGGAACAGCTGATCTATTGAATGTTACATGCTATATATATTTTTAATTAAGTATGTGAATGTACAGTAGGTACTACAGTAGTTCGTCATACTGTATATCTATTGTATTCTTGATTGAAGCGTCAAACAGACCATTTTATCAAACATATAAAGCAATAGTTTTGGTTGTGTTGTCCGTGGGGTAATAACCAGAGATCGGATATTCGGATGCATATTTACCTAAAGATAATTTTTAGCTATGAAAGTATGGAAGCGGCTTTATAAATTATTTGTAATATTTATTAAAAACCCCGGGATTCTTAGATTGCATAACTATTCAGATGTGTATTAATTTAAAATTAATGTTTAACCCGATACAAATATGTGTATGTCCTGGAGGAGGGGTGGTTTGTATTAGTTAAAATAAAAAATAAACAAATTACTTACCTAAATTAAGACTTTTTCGATACAAAAGCGCATTCCATGTTAGCCAACCTCTCAACTTTAGGTGAATATGCATCTGAATATCCGATCTCTGGTAATAACGTAAAACACTAACAGTAGGAATGGCTATCATTTTGACAGTTCTACAACATTCATTACCAATTTTTCGAACATTTGAACCAATGGGTTAGCAATAATATTCATCAAAATGTTTCAGATTGTGAATAATAATATGTTACGTCAAAAAACCCAAGATACGAACATAAGTAACAATCAAAGCTGTCCCCAATTATACATCAGTGGTTATAGTTATGTTCTTTTCTTTTTTTTAGTTTGGGAAATCATCAAATTACTTCTCCCGCTCTGGGTGGAGCAGGAGGGCGTGTCAGACTTTTACTAACTAAAACCCACCCGTATTCCCTCAGTTGCCTGTGTGCCAGGGGCGACGGTATCTCTTTCGAACAACCCGCACCCCTGGCAGGCCTCGGCCCTTGCGGACCCCACCAGTTCGGCGTACCAGGACACATGGCACGCCGTGACCACCCCAGGAACCAACTAACATAAGGGCCCCAGACGACCCCGTGTCTGGCACCCTTGGTCCCCCTGCGACGGGTCAGCGCAGTGGTTCCGCCGCCTACCATTTTTTGGCCGCAGGGGATAGGGAGAGCGGCCAACGCTATACCGACACTCCTCTTCCCCTGCGGCCCCACCGCGTCCGCCATCAAACGGTGGCGGCCCCGTCCAGCCCACGGAAGGGAAGAGCGCTACTCAGAGGTACCGGCACTCCTCCAACGCCGCAGCCTGTAACCCTTAACCACGATGCCTCCCATTCGACATCGCGGCCCGCCTCAGTTGTGGTGCACCTCACCGCAACCTACTTTTTGGCCGCTACGTCGTCGGCTTGGAGACAAAACCCCTGACGAGCGGTCGCACCTTGGGGTTCCTCTTCGCTTCACCGTGGGAGCGGACCACGGCTACTGAGCCCCTCCGCAACGACAATGCGGGAACCCACTGGGGGGGTTATAGTTATGATAAAACATTTTTTTTTTTGGAAATTCAACCTTACACGCATCGTTTTTGAGACGTGTTGTGTATCTTGAGTTTTATGTATATCAATGGTGTTACCAATTGGAGTGCAGAACTGTACCTAGCGTTTGTCATTATGAGTAGGCTGCAGGTAATACTGACCTTTCTCGATTGTTGTCACTGAATGATTAAATCCTACTAATATTATAAATGTGAAAGTTTGGATGTTTGTTAGTCAATCACGTAACAACGGCTGAACAGATTTAGATGAAATTTGGCACACAGATTTAACCTGGATTAGGGGCCATTCAAGTATTACGTAAGCAGTTTTTTAGCAATTATCGACCCCCCCTCCCCCTCGTCAGCAAAAGTAAGCAAAGCTCTTACTCCCCCCTCCCTTGCTCACGTAAACATTGGTAGCAGACACCTAACGTGTCTGCTCACTTTCTTGTGATTTTGGTATATTGTCATCGTTTTCTTCGAGCCATTTATAGACAAGTAGGGTTGTCATATGTGTTCAAACCAAAATCGACTAAATTTTGTAGAAAATACAAAAGTTAATCAATAAATTCTGCTGACGTAATCACCATCCAGACCCCCCATCCCTCATGTCATCAAAAATAAGCAAAGCAAAGACCCCCCCCACCCCCGTAATGGTTACGTAATACTTGAATGGCCCCTTAACACATAGGATACTTTTTATCCCGGTAAAATGTTCCCGTGGGATACTAAAATTATCGACCTCCGCGCGGGCAAACCCGCTGGAAAAAGCTAGTAATTGTAATAAATACGTCCCAAGAATCTTCAGATATAAATTAACCCGATGTACGATAATACAGTAAAGTTTTAAAAATAAATAGATTTAAAGAATTTTGCCTTACTATGGATGTTAAGATGTGAAATAGCATAATGTTGTACAGACAATAGTCGTTTAGTTGAATTACAACCAGCTTTAAAGCTAGCTAACTTAAGATAGATGCTGTTAAGGTGGAAGCGTCAGGGTAGCCCGCGAAATTCAAAGTTTGTTACGTTTTTTGTAATTTGCAGGTCAGTATCAGGTTGTATGGTGATCTAAATATGATTCGCGACCGTATCAAATAGGCTTTTCAGAATCATTATCATTAGAATCAGCAATACAACTCCATAAGTTAGAATTGCCCTCAAATGTCATAATTTCATGAAATAGTCATTCTTTAGAGTAATATGAACTTATAGAGATGTATTGCTGATTCTAATGATTATGATTCTGTAAAGCCATATTTGATACGGTCGCGAATCATATTTAGATCACCATACAACCTGACAGTGACCTGGAAATTGCAAAAAACGTAACAAAATTTGAATTTCGCGGGCTACCTTGGCGCTTCCACCTTAAGCAACACTTTGAGGCTCCTTTTATACTAGCGTTTTCTTCTGCACGAGGCAAAGTTAAGTGACAAATATGCTTACGTGTTTCTATAGTCTATTCGAAAAGTATCTGCTAAAAATGTAAACAAATGGATCAGACACACAAACACTTGTAAATTGAGTGCTTTTGATTTCATTATTCGAAAATCTAATTTCAAATCACTTTGAAGAGGATTTTCTTTTGTAGTTAATGTTAAAACTTGAATTTTCGTCGAGCATTTTCAATTATATTTAAGTATTTGTTATTCTCACAAAAAATGACGGTTTCTAAATATGAATGTCTTACTAATTCCTTTAGTGAGATGATTGCGCGTAAGAATTTAACTTGAACGGGGTTGTTTTCACTTTTGTCTGATACTTTTGAAGCAGATCATATGGCAGGAGTACCGCCAGTGGTAGGATCTTGGAAGTCATAGATTACACTACCAATTTTATCCAGTCTGTATTCACAACTAGTCTTCCTGTGTCTTCAAATTGCTGATAAAATAAAAATTATATAAATAAACATAATCTGTAAGTTTAATTTCTATTCAAATTACAATAATAGTTTCTAATAAATACTATGTATTGGATTGTTTAAGAAAGATTGCTTGAATATTTTGTAAAATAACTGTAATCCAGGTAATTTAATTACATACTAAAATGCATATTTAAAGTACACCACATTTTAAGTCAAATAAAGCATTGAATACTGGACAGAATGCATTCTTCTATTACAGAGATGATCGCATTCACCCAGTGACGAAATTATTCTTTGCTTTGTTCTCGGTAAATAAAATAATGCATAATAACAAAACTGGTTCCCTCTATCTGGCAGAATCTTGAGGCTCCGAAATTTATTTGGCATAACACACTTGGCATAATCTTCTTTAAACGAATATTTTTAAGGCATAAAAATGATTTAATATAATTATTGTTTGGCCGAATGTTTATATATCCGAATTACGTTTGGCAAAGTTAACATTCCGCAGAATTTCGTTTAGCATAACGTTTGTACAATTACAAGCGACGATTATTTCGTACAATTTTACTTGGCATACTATGAAGATGGCACAATTTTATTTGCAATAATTTAATTAGGCACATTGCCATTTCTAGAAAATGGCATTTTTAACCTTTAGTGACAGAAACGAATCGCTGCAAAACCTACTCCACGTAGTCTTGTCTACCCTACGAGTGTAATTTAAGCCCGCGTAGGCGCGGAGGAGTGAGGTGGCCAGCGGGGTGAAGAGCAGGTGGTTGTGGAGCCGTGACAGAAACCTGCCTGCTGCATGCTTGCTGCATGCATGGTATTTGCTTGTTTGCATGCTGCATGCTTCTTACGGGGAAATAAATACGACATAATAATAAATTTTGTGAATAAAAACGTGTTCTTTCAATTTTATCATTAAGGTAAGAAATACAAAATAGTTCTGACTATGAATTTTCTGTAATGTGATAAATGAGTCTTTCAATTATTATGGATATAAAACCTAATTTCAACATTAAAATACATGAGTGTAGGAGGACGGCTGATTACGACTGCAATTGTACAACTATCAGTAAAGTTAACTACGTCAAATACATAGGTATGATGTTGGACCAAAGCCTCTCGTCGTTAGCTAGGAGAAGGAAATACAATATTGCTTCCCCCCTTTTTGTAAAAACAGAATTTATTAATATTCAGTACGAAAAACGCTCGTCTGTCTTATATAATAAAATAAATAAACATATAGATATACATACTAAACCGTTTAAAGACTGCAAGTCGTTGCTGATTAAGTGGATAAACAAGTTATGCTACTATGAAGTAGAGAATCTTCTTTTAAATATAAGGTAAAAACGGCTCCGGCCAAAATTACCACACACATACACGCACGCACACATCTAAATGTGTGTGTAAACACACACACACCAACATACTATTATAATAAATTAGAATTATTAATTCATAAACTTTTTTCTTTAGTTACATATTGCACTAATTGTAAGATTTAAAGGAGCGACGCCTGGCACAGGCAACTATATGCTTAAGGCCCATAGTATCCTCATCTCCCGTTTGTATGCTAAAGCACGACTGCCCCCCGCGCCCGCGCAGGGCACCTCTGAGCCTTTATCTCAAAATGGGGATATTCCTTTGATTAATTTACAATTGTGCTTCGGCGATTCTGTGGTACCTCTAACTATCTATTTTTCAGTGTATTTTTTTTTTTTCAAATAATGAAGACGTTTAGTAGGAGTATGGAATAGAAGCCAAAATATTGCGTGTTGGAAAATATTTTTTACAGCAAAAGTATTAACCATACAAAAAAGGACTTTGGGCAAAATGATCTATATGAATCTATAGCAAAATCATATATTTTTCAAATCTTCAAGACAAGCCGTTAATGAGCAGTAGGGTTCATAAAGTGAGCGTGTTACGCTACCGAATGGGTTAGGACCGATTGGTACCGACCGACCGACCGACCGATTGGTGGATTGGTGGTTGGAATGTACAACGTGTAATAATGAAATAAAACATTTTGATTTTGATAAAATGTATACCCAAAGATGATTCTAACTGTGAATTTTCTGAGTTAGATAGTTCTGCCTTATAATGACTATCGATATGAAATGTATGCCAAAAGACGATTCTGACTGTGAACTTTCTGCGATATGATGATGGTTCTACTGTTTAATCATTATGTATATGAAATTTATGCCTAAAGATGATTCTGACTTACAACTTTATGAGTTTTGAATGTGTGCCAAATGAGTGTATGCCAAACGATTTTCTGCGAAATTAAGTTTATGCTATCCGCTGATACTTAAGCAGAATAATATGACATAAAAAGTTCTGCTATAAAGGGTAGACCCTATAAAACACGTTATTATTGCTACATTATTGCTTAGCAGAATAGTTTTCGGAATATTGTTTCGGGGCTCAAAAAATGCTCAAAAGCAACGCAAATTAACAATGCAATTGTGCATAATGTACAAATAAAACTAGTCTCAAAAGAAATAATTCTATTTAATATGAAATATTTTGTTGATGATTTGAACAAATTAATTTGCTTTAAAAAAAATATCGCAATCTGATGGTGCTCAATAAAATGCAAGCGGTAGTTCTACAGAAATTTAAAGGATGTTATTTTGCCTAACAGATAGTGTGTAATTAGATTAAACGGCGCATTGTTTGTATGTAAGAGTGATTATTACAATTTTGTATTACATTATAATTTATACAGCCATTTTTTTTGTTTTATTTGTCTGATTTCGCAAAGAGGTCTCGTTTTAAAGCAGGCTTCCAACTGTGCTAGTAATGTGGAATACTCCTCATACGTCAGTTTCTGCTCACCTACAACGCTCATGATGTGGTGTTTGAGACTTTTGGCAGCCGCTTCCCAGAGCCCCCCAGCAATCGGCCAGGAAGGCGCGTTGAAGTGCCATTGTATTTGCATATCTGTGATTTCTCTGTAGAACTCGTCGTTATGGGTTGTTCGTAAGTTGATGTACCTACTCTTCACGCAAGGCCTTGTTGGCTCCGACAAAATTTGTTCCATTATCACTATAGATATGAGTTGGAGCTCCTCTGCGGGCTGCCATCCTCCTTAATGCTGCTAGAAAGGCAGCTGAACTCAGATCGGAAACAAGTTCTAGGTGCACGGCTTTGGTCGCCATGCACACGAACACCTCTATTTAGCCTTTGGTCGTTTTGATGCCACGACCTTTATTTGCTTTAACGTCCACATAGCCGGTGAATTCGACCCCAATATGATTGAATGGCCGCGACGGATTACTTCGTGACTCAGGTAAGTCTCCCATTATTTGTGTATT
Source organism: Antitype chi (assembly GCA_947359405.1). Classification (NCBI taxonomy): domain Eukaryota; kingdom Metazoa; phylum Arthropoda; class Insecta; order Lepidoptera; family Noctuidae; genus Antitype; species Antitype chi. The sequence continues at coordinate 7,840,535 of OX375828.1, read as the reverse complement.
TTTTACAGGATTTTGCCTTCTGCATGTGACACAGTTATGTATGCGTTTTTTGATAACACGGCTACCGCCAATAATGCAGAACTTCTGTCTTAGCCACGTCAGTGTTAGGCGAGCCCCACCGTGGTAGGTCATGTGATGGCCTTGATCAATCAGTCGATCGGTAAGTAATCCGCTGTGATGAATGATAAAAGGATGTTGCATGTTTTTGCTTATCCTGCCACCAACCCTAACCAATCGGTTTTCATCTAGATACGGATTTAGGTTAAGTAGCTTGCTTTTAGAGTCTAAGACTTCGAGTTACTGGAACCCGAGAAGCTCTCATGTAACAAGGTGTTGTGATCGCCTTGACATTCCCGACATCTTTTGTCGGAAAAACATGCCTTATCTATATGATCATAAAGACAGTTTTTGCATAAATTCAGTTTATTCACTGTCTTGCGTTTAGAATCCGATGTTGATTCTAAGAAAGTTTTGCAACTGAATAAATGATGGTTTTCGTGGCATACTGGACATTTCCATTGCTTTTTAGTCGCAGAATTGTTTGAAAATGTTCTGTTTGATTTTTGGAAATTTTTCTTGCTGTTGAGCTCTTGGTGAGACTCCTTATCTGATTTCTGACCATCTTGCTTGCGCCGTGAAGCTTCCAATGATGTAAACTTGTTCTCTAGAAATCCCAAAAATTCACTCAATATTGGCAAATCTCGTGGGTTTTACAGAGAGTCCGTGTAGTCAGAGTGGGTCTGCTGATCCAGTTTCAATGCTAATACATGAACTATAAATGGGTCCCACGATTCTACGTCAACTCCAAGGTTTTTAACCGCATTCTGACACTCGTTAGTGGTGTCATACATTTTCGTGATTTGTGAAGCTGACTGCTGTTGCATAGTTGGTAATAATAAAAGAATATTGATATGAGAACTGAATATTAACTTAGTGTTATTGTATCTGTGGTTAAATATGTCCCAACAGACCTTGTAGTTCTCGGTGCTAATATGCAAGTGCTGGATAAGTCTCTCCGGTTCCCCCTAAGCTTAAAACTGCATTTTCTGTGCGATGGAGATAGAACGATTGTTGTGTATTGTTTCCATGAATGTGTCTCTAAATGCTACCCATTGTTGATAGTTTCCGTTAAATGTTGGAATGTTCATTGTTGGGGTACTTTTCTCACGGTGAGAGACAGACCACATCTTACTGTTGATAGATTTCTTGATGTCAAGATAAAGTTGCTCGTATTTGCTGAACGACTCTTCATATTCTTCATTTTCTTCAAACAACTCGCTATCAATGTCCCAATGTAACGAGTCTATTGTTGACCATCTTGATTGAATAGTCTACAAATTATCTTCGAACTCCCATTTCTCAGATATTTTATCTAAATCTATGTTGGCAATGGTACGCGAAAATGCTTTTAAATTGCTTTTCTGTCTACGCAGCATCTCTTCCAAATTACTGCTGTTACCTTGCGAAGTGTAAAAGGTCGGAGACTTGGCCCTAACCTTGCTAGTTGATGATTGTTGATATTCTCCAGCATCTTGATCTGTACATCCTGTCCCATGCCCTTGACTCTTTTCCGCTTCAGCTGCTTGCAATTATGGCTGCGGAGTAGTCTTGGGATCGGTCATGGTGACATTGTACTGCTTGTGTATACGCACGTGCTTCGTTGTATAACTTCCTAGTATTTTGATAATAATTTTCTTAAAAATAGCTGTAGCCAATGCTCTTCAGATTCTGACAACCGAATATCATTGGACTGGTACTCTTCCCAATATTTATCGAGAAGCTCTAAACGTTTCTTGACGTAAGTAGAGGTTTTTCAATCAGCTCCATCCTTTTTAAAATTGCGCAAAAGCTGCTCTATGCCCTGCATAATCTGATTTTGAGTTTTGAGTAGATCCTCCATCTCGGAGATGCTTATGTAGCTTCAGTGATAAAAAGATTGATATGAATAAAGAGATCTTTGATATTTCTATGAATTCTACTCGATTGTGTATTCCTTGCTTCGTCGACTAAGGTTGGCAAACGATATAGGTACCTTATGTTGATAAATGATCTTATGCAAGACTTACTCGGGAATAGTGCCTCTCGCAACGCTTGATGATAGCTGGTAATAGTCTATTCGAAATGCTGATGATGCTGTATGCTGGTGTGGTCGTATGTATGCTGATGCAACAACCACGTGACACGTGCTGCTAACCTCGCGGGCGAGTCCACCTTGTAGAGATTAGACCAGCCGCTTCGCTGTTTCATCATCTGTTTTTTTACCTGGTGGTTACTACTTAACTGATAGTAGTACGTACATCCACTCTGATTCGGCGGAATATTCATAAGCACTTCGTAAAACACGCCGTGGATCCCGCCAATACGGTGGCTCGAAGGACCATGATGTTGTACGGGACAACTTTATATGATAGAACGTGATTGAGATTATAATTATAATGTTATGTTATAGCTAATTGATACAGTGATCAGTAATGATAGGATGATTTTAGGATAACAATCTGCTACAATATTATGATATGAGTACTCGCGGTGAAGACCGAACGCGAACTAACTTGCACGCGGTACAAAACTGCTTATTTTACATAAAAATATATGAATTGTACGGTTGGATCGTACACATATTATATTTATAACATAAAAGACTACGTTGAAGACAGGGAAGTTTAGCATTAATTCCTTCTGCACGTGTGGCTTCTCTGGTAGGTACCTCATTAACAGCATAACTATATGAAAGTGTATTAACTGCTCCAAAATGACAGTGTTAATTTTTATTGTTTTTATATTTTACAATGTCTGAATACTTATTGTGAATGAGAGAACGTTGTAGGCCTTACACACTAGATTTGTAGACGATTTTCTATTCTGTTTTCATTCCTCTAAGTACCTGGTACTTATTGACAGGCCTGCACTGTCCTCCCATATCTATTATCGCTGTAATTTGAAAACATTGTAAAAGCCAATTATTTAAAAAAAGTAACCGTGGAGTTTCTTGCCGGCTCTTCTCTATAGGAAGCAACAAATTGGAACCGTAGGTGCACGGTTCTGACGTTTCATACTTGTGAAATAAAATATTTTGATTTGATTACAAGTTTTTGTACAATAAATAAAGACAGCGATCAATAAAATACTTAACCCTTAATTTAATTCAATATGATTCACGTGTTGAAGCTAAGTAGGTGAAAATAATAGATTCGCTTTTTATTTTTTTCCAAGATTATTTATTACATTTTGATAGTTCTTTTTGCAACCTTTTTGAGTTGAACATGTCTGCTTACATAAAATATTTTAAATAATTGAATTAATTTGATTAAATAAAAGAAAAATCTACCTAAACTCAACACTTTATCTTTATCGTCAATGTTGTGTGAAGAGGTAACGAAAATTATTTTTTACAATGGTAAAAACCAAGATTTTCGAGTACAAAATTGCAACCATTTGAAGATGAAGGAGTAATTTATCTTTGGAAATTATTATTTACATTTGGTTTAGTTCCATTTTACCGCAAAAAGCACCGAAAAACTGCTTATTTTTGTCACATTTGCAAACGCGTCATCAAGGTACGCTCGGGAACATTTGGACCGGACCACTCCGCCGAGTAGACCACTCGGCGGAGTGGTCCTGCCTTGATGAATGCACATACCGCGTAACGTACCTACAGCCTAAAGTAGCAATAGCGTGACAGTCGAAAACAAATCCGTGGGAAAATGGTCAGTTCTACCGTAAACATGAAGATAGCGGAAACAGTTTGAGACAATATCTAGACGGCACTTTCTCGCGCTTATAGTCTTTGGTCTCAATAGTGATTCGACGATTTCTGTAAACGGTTGGTGCAAAAATAGACGCAATTTTATTTCATAATTACTGCAACAAACAGAAGATGGTGGATTTTAGGGTTCACATAGTAATGTTGTTGCTGGCAATTCATAGTAAGTTTTTAAAGTTTTCCTATTATTACAAAAATAATTGCTCTCTGTGTGTCGTAAGGCCTCGTACTCCCTAGGTACAAATGACCCGCGACACTTGTCGCTAGAGATGTCGGGCGAGGTCAGACAACGTTGCGCGATGTCGACTTCATCGCGGGTAATTACGGTAGTGCTAAATCAGTGGCGTAATTTACCTATGTTGAAATATAATTACACAAAATAAGGACTCATTTTCGTAGTCGTCCCATCGTATGCCGCAAACTTATTAGGAAACCGAATACAGCGTAGATGAACGCGGCTCACAGTTTTAAGAGCGTTTATTCTGAAAATGGGCAACGTCGCACATTGCTATCAAATATTTCACTGTTTCAATTAATTTGGCGATATTACCGTAAGGAAATATGAAATATCGCTAACTAGTGACCTAAAATATTGATTATGAAATGCAATAATTAGTATAATCAGTTTTTGTTTGGTGTATCTAAACATTAACAGACGAGATGGGTATCATTAACTAAACACTAAAAACAATAGTTTTGATAATCGTATTTTGGGGTCAACGACCGCTGGTATTGTAGTAACTTGAAGTCTCGGAGTACCTATGCTTTGATGAACTCTGTTTTTTTTTGTTTTATCATGTTAAGATATCGATATCCATCAAAATCTGATTTTTAAACTGATATTTTATATTTTAATTCGACGGCCGTTACTTTTAGAATTGTATGTTATTTCTAGCACATAAAATCGTGGGTGTGCTGTGGGACCACCTGCACTGCTCATCTGATGCTATACAGGAGATGACCGAAGGCTCAGTGGCAAACATAGGACGGTTCCCCTGGCTGGGCATTGTGCAACACACCTTCTGTTAGTATAAAATAAATAAATGAACGTTTATATTTCATAGTAGTAGATACACGTTACATCATTTGCTTGTAACCGACAATTCAGCACATGATTCTCGACCCCGCGTAGCGTAGACAATATTCGGCGGGTATCAAAAAAATCTGCTATTTCAAAAAAAATGCAACCTACCTACGCGGTGAAAATCTATGGAACAGCATTTTTTTTTACAACCGACGTAATATTTTATACGGGTTTCAAAAATCATAATTATACAGCATAAGTTTTTAAACAGTGCGCAAACTGTAATCATGAATTCAGCGTATCATTCTAGACATCCCAGCGCAGAAATTTTTCGTCGGTATAACAAAAAAAAAATCTGCTGTTTCATAGTAAAGTGCAATACCTACGCAGTCAAAATGTAAAGAACAGCTCGTTTTTTTTTGTTTAACAATTCAAATTGGCGGCGACCGAACACCGAAAATGGCCGCCCACTGACAGATGACGGCGCGGCACGGCGCGGCCGCGGTGAGTCAGGCGCACGACGCACGGTGCGCCGCCCGCGCCGCGCTCCCACGATGCGCCGCAACGATTGCGCTAACCGATGAAAAATTTCCATGCTAGCGGTTTCTAGAATGATATGCTGGATTCATGGTTACAGTTTGCGCACTGGTTAAAAATGTATCCTGTATATGCTGAATTCATGATTTCAGATAGTGAGTTGACGTCCCTGCCTCCCTGTATGTATAAGTCCACGTTCCCACAGACGTACGCAATAAAATCACGGCAGGACTTTTTCGCCCACTTTGGATCTTCAGTGCATTGCTTAACCCCGAGAGTTTAAAATCCTTCAGTGTATTTTTTCGACGCGCTGGGATGCATTCTATTGGATTATCAACGCTCGGTTTAACACCGTGAGTTGAAAATCTAGTGCGCAAAAAAATCCTGCCGCGCTTATGTTACTTATGCAGGCTGGAGGCTGGTATTATTTTAATACATAGCATAATCAGCCTCTAATGTTCCCACTGCGCAGACACAGGCCTGCTCTCTGTCAGAGGGAGCGGGCCGGAATCCACCACACGGGCCCTGTGCGGGTTGGTAGATTTCACATGTCTTCGAATTTTTGGTTCTAGGATATGCTGGTTTCCTCATGATGTTTTTCTTCGCCGTTTTATCAGCAGTGGTATTGAAATAATAACCTAGGTACATCTCGTAAGTCACTGCTGTTACCACTGGGCCACCTCTGCATTTAATACATGGTAACTTGAAATACAGGGTGATTGGAAGATGGGTGCAAAGCTTTAAGGCGAAGATAGTACAGACAATTTAGAACCATTTAAGCCATGGTTGTCTTAGACGAAGTCTTACCAAATATTTTTAACCAAATTTTTTAGTTTTTTTTCGGAAATTCTCAAAATTTAATGTAAACTGCATAATTGTGGCCAAATTGAATGATAAATGAATTCATTTTTTATTTATTTAATTAAAGTAATGTGTAAGCAATCAAGCAAAACATGTTTTAGGCTTCTGTGTCATTAGACATTTTTTTTACAGACATTTAAAGCTCAGAAAAAATAAAAAAATTGTACAATACGTCTTTTAAACGTTATTAAAAAAAAAAAAAAATTGGTAAGACTTCGTCTAAGACAACCATGGCTTAAATGGTTCTAAATTGTTTATACTATCTTCACCTTAAAGCTTTGCACCCATCTTCCAATCACCCTGTATAATCTTGAGTGCGTCCACCATCTCTTGTTTTTCAGTCATAGTTGGAAAGGCTCACTACGCTGTCACTGGGGCGGTACTCATTCACCCTGCGTACGCTATAGCCGCAGCTGAAGACATCGCCAAGATAAACGCAGACCAGCTCGTGTAAGTCTCATGTTCAATAATACTACGTCCATTTAAAATGCTTGAAATATTTTGTTTTTCTAATAAAAACATTGTTACAAAAGCAAGTAAGTAAAATTATGGTACAGAAGCCAATCTGTCAAATTTCTTTGATAATTTTTCAACTTTATTGCAAAAGGATAAGGTTCATGTTCAACTGGGAAATATTGACAGTTTGGGATACCTTGCTTGCTGTGCTGGCGTCGTACTTACGTACAGGGCGGCAGGGTCGTCAACGCGCAAATGGAAGTCATGAATTCAGCACATGATTCTAGATACTGTAGCGTGAAAAATCTTTGTCGGTAATCAAAAAACTAAAAATAATTTCTGTTCCATAGAAAACTGCAATACTTTCGCGGTCAAAATGTATGGAACAGCATTTTTTAAGTAAAAATCTCTTTAGGCGCGTTGGGCATTTTTTGAGATGGGACAAAACAATTGAACTCGCGACCCTGTTACCGACACCACCGACATCACGAACGTACGAACAAACAATGTTGAACGTACAGGCCAGCAAATCAAGGTACCCCAATCTGTCAAATTTCTTTGATAGATTTTCAACTTTATTTCAAGACGATAAGGTTCATGTTCAATTGGGAAAATTTGACAGTCAGGGATATCTTGATGTGCTGGCGTCTGTACGTTGAACGTTGTTTAATCTGACGATTCAAAAAATACACACGTAGTTGTTAAAGTTTTCACTTCTGTCGGCACTGCCGGAGTACCACTGTCTTTTTTATAACCGAAGAAAATTTTCAACGCCCCTGGGGATTCAGATCAGAATCTTGTACTTACTGAATCCATGGTAACAGGTTGTGCGACACCACCCTGATATCTTGGGGTAAATTCGGCGCTGAGGTAAATCAAATATTGCTAGCATTGAAAAATATTACAGTCCTATCCCAGCGCCGAACTTACCTCAACTCTTAATTCTTTTCTAACTTTGCTTACACGATCTTAATCTATCTTTTATCTTCCTAGGTATGAAAGAAAGAAAAAGAATATAAAATGGAAAGAAAGAAAAAGTTTATTTCTTTCTTTAGGTATCTACTTACTCCTTCTTTCTTTATTATTTTCATGTCGGCGGGTAGGACCTAGAGGTTAATCTCGGTAGCAACAAGTTTTTTTCATGATTTCTTGTTTTATTTCCAGGAACAACACAAAGTTGATACTTTGGGGTACCGCGGCGAATAAATACGCATTAGACGTTATGGATTATATCTTACATCCGGAGTACCATGATCAAATAACTTATGCCACCATTGCTCTATTGGACCTCATCGCGTGGGGTGCATCTCCAATGAGCGAATGGCGAGGTGGTATATTTTTTATATTGAATATATTTTGAAAATTAGCCAAAATATAATATAATCTATTATCAGCAACAATCGATGTCAAAAACTTCTCAATAAAAACGAGATATTTTTTAACAAAAGGAGACTGAGATTTGAATGCAAACGATCTTGAACAAGGTCTAATTTAAAAGGTGTAACAGAAACTCTATTAGATTATTAGTATTTTTAAAAACATTTTCATTCCGATCTCAGTCTCCATTTGTTAAAAATACCTCGAATTTATTGACAAGTTTTTGACATCGATTGGTGCTAATACTTATCTACTAGATTAGATTTTTAACGTTTTAAAAATACAGTAACTCCCGTTTTTACAGGCCTACTGGTTGATTCACACGAATTTACTACCCGGCGAATCAACACTTTTAAATTAATACCTATGCTATTTTTCTGTAGGCGCTTCTTCGAGAAATTTAATCCAATTTTCAATAAGTAAGAGCATTTATGAATAATAATAATTATTATAATTTTGTGTATGCAGCACCAGTACTACCTATTTGCATGCCTGTCAAGGGTCCCGGAACGTTTGAAAACCAAATTTATGCAGTTAAAATGACTGACAGTAAGTAATATTAAGCTATGGCCAAACAGAAGCGAATCCCGCGCGGGAGGTCAGACGAAATTATGCGCTTGCGCCGATCGAGACAACTACTTACATATTATGAAAATCATCAAATAACTTCTCCCGCTCTGGGTGAAACAGGAGGGATGTCAGACTTTTACTGACTAAAACCTACCCGTGTTTCTTCAGTTGCCTGTGTGCCAGAAGCCACGGTATATCTTTCGAACAACCCGCACCCCTGGCAAGTGGTGCTGACATCTCTATGAGGCGTGCGTGGAACACAACGCGCCGACGGACGACCCGGGCTTGGTCCTTACCGGACAGCAAGCTACCCATTACTCGCCATCCGCAAGTCCGCGCCTACGGTGGCTGGGAATTAGCCTCGGATTCCCGACGCCCAGGGCGTCTCCTGCGGTGATTAGGGCCGTGGGGCTCACATACTGCCCTTCTTCACGTGCGCTGCCTCCCTCTTTGAAGCATCACTGCTTCGCAAAAGGAGGTGACGGCTACCCATGCACTCTCGCTCCGTACTATGGTACGCGTCGCGTCCGGCCCTAGTATAGGCCATAGCCAGGACCAGGGCCGGACGCGAGAGATCGCCGCCGCCGATCGCCTCCACAAGGACCCGGCGTTGCTCCGCCCAAGCCGGGCAGACCTCCACCGTGTCCTCAAGGCGATCTTCGCTGTGGAAACACCCGTGCGTTTCCACCCGCCAAGTGTGCGAAACTTGTGCGAAACACGAACCTCCCGAAACAGCCGTTTCCGGTGAGGACCTGCGTCAGGCGGAACGTGAGGACGCCAAGGCGCCTCTCAATCCTAGAAGTCAAGTAGTATCGCAGTGAAAATCTTTCGCGATAACGTGCATCGAAGTCAAGTAGTATCACAGTGAAGATCTATCGCGGTAACGTGCATCGCAATTTTGTAGCATCGTATTAGCATTTATCGATGTTTATGTATTCTACTCGAGATCACCGGGATCCAGCCGTTTTGCCAAAATGACTGACAAAATTTCATTATCCAAACAAATTTTAGCAACCTTTTTTATACCAATCCAATATTTGGAATGATTTTAGTATGCACATTTTCATTTGGTCAAATTTTTACTTGGCAGAATATTACCAAGCATAATGTCATTAGGGCATTTTTTTAAACAAATGATTTATTACAAAAAACAATCTTTAGACAATAAACATTTAATAAAATGATTTGTTATAAAAAAAAAATATGAATACATAAATAATATTTTTTTGGAATTATATAATTTAAAATGCACTCTTATTTTAATATAATCCTTTTTTTGGTACGAAATATTTGTAACTTACAGTTTTTTGGTTTGCAATGGACATTAACAATTTTATTTCAGAGTATTCAACTACTTGTGTTGCAGAATTCGATCAATTCTGCCGTCTATATCCAATTTTTTTTCTATTTTTGTGACAGTTCACCCGATAGTTTATTCTCAATGTCAGCTGGTCAATGGTTACGAACGACGAATGAAAAACGAACTGCTACCAGAACTGTAGATTAGGTTAGGTTAGAACTGTGACCACACAACGCACGAGCCGCGCGAGCGCTGCGGTAGCGGCCGGCGAGTGCCTGAAATACACTCAGGGGCACATTTAACCGGCCACCTACATTTTGTCGATTATTTCAAAATTGTATCGGATTTTAACTAATTTTGATATAAAATTACTTTGGGTGAATCTTTGAGAACACAAATAAAACATGTGTAAGTTGTGAAATGGTTTAATCAAGATAAAAAATGTCAAAATACGAATATGCAGTTTTCTGACCAAAAACGACATTTAGCAAAATTTTAATTAAAAAAAAGTATGCTCTAAATTATCGCACTAATAACGTGTATTTCCTCCTCTGGCCCTAATCACCTCTTGTAATCGATTTGTAAGCCCGCCCATTATGTCTTGGATGTCGCTTTGTGGAATGTTCCTCCACTCCTCAACAGCTGCAGTTTTCAGTTCACTGATGGTCGTAGGAGCTGGTGTTCGACTCCGAATTCGTCTTTTTAGGTTGTCACATACATGCTCTATCGGGTTCAGGTCAGGACTCCGAGCTGGCCATGGTAATCTCCGAATATTGATGGCGTCCAAGTACTCTGTGACAATTCTCGCGGTGTGTGCACGAGCGTTGTCGTGCATTAAAACAAAATTATCGCCTATGAATGGAGCAAATGGCATCACATGTGGTTCTAGGACTTCTGTCACGTACCTGTGAGCATTAACGCTGCCTCTACCGAAGACCACCAACTCTGTACGGGCCTCGTAACAAATGCCATCCCACACCATAATCGAGCCTCCCTCGTAGCCCACTGTTTCAAACACAGCACATTCAGCAAACCTATCACCACGGCGTCTATACACCCGCTGACGTCCATCAGGACCTCGTAAAGCGATTCTTGATTCATCAGAGAAGAGAATTGCTTTCCATTGCTCTGACGTCCAATATAAATGTTCTCGAGCAAAAGCAAGTCTCGCTCTTCTGTGAGTTGTTGTTAGCTGTGGTACTCGAGCTGGTCGAAATGATCCCAGATCCCTCTCTGCTAACCTTCTTCTTATTGTTCTTAGGCTCACACTTACATTTCGTACCTCAAATAAGCGGTTACGGGCCTCAGAAGCCGTTGTGAACCGATTTCGAAGAACGTTCGAGACGATGTAACGGTCATCTCTGTCTGATGTAAACCGTCTACGACCTTGTCCTGGTCTCTTTGTGTAGGAAGCGGTCTCTCTGAAACGCCGGATAGCATCTTGGATAGTGCTTCGTGGATATCTAAGCATTTGTCCAATCCGACGCTGGCTGAACCCAGCGTCTGCAAGTGCTACAGCCCTAGCTGCTCCAGCTGCGTCTAGTGGCATTTTTTTGGTGTAAATAAGGTCACAGCACTTCAATACCTCGGTTTTATTCGAAACAATGGTAAGACAACGTTGTAAAACAAATTATCCTTCACACAAAACGAGGGGCGAGACTGTCAAATTTCTACTGAACTGACTATTGTTGATTAAAAACCACAAAAGTAAAAAAAACGCTGGTATATGTGTTTTCTTTATTTCAGATATACCCATTTATAAAGTTACACCTAGTAGTCAAAGCGCAAGTTAGCATAAACAAACGATATGGAACTTCGAATGAGTGGACGGTTAAATATGCCCCTGAGTGTATATTTTTGAATGTAAAACCAGAAACTACTACCAGAATCTTAATATGAATATTAATATTACCATTATACCATATTAATATTATACCTTTTCTTTCTTTCTTTTCTTTTATTATTACCTGTTTAGAATTTGTCCCAAGTGGAAAAACTCCCTTGTAATAAAACGTCATCGTTGACTGAATAGAAATGGTAAATTGAAAACTGACGATACAAAATATTTGGCTTATTTTATGTTGCGTAAAATACGTTATACCAACTGAAATATTTGGCTACATTAAAATTAGTAAAAGTGCTAGTTGGTAAACAAGTTGTTTAAACGTTCACTTGCCTAACAATTAGCTTTGCGTTACAATTATTTGTGAAGAGTTTATTTGCTAAGTAATAATTTGGTTCTGCCAGGGGTGCGGGTTGTTCGAAAGAGATACCGTCGCCCCTGGCACAGGCAACTGAGGGAACACGGGTGGGTTTTAGTCAGTAAAAGTCTGACACGCCCTCCTGCTCCACCCAGAGCGGGAGAAGTTATTTGATAATTTCCCATCCTCAAAAAAAAAAAAGTAATAATTTGGCAAATTAAATTATGCGGAAAATTGTTTGGGAGGTGATAATTTGTGATTTTTTTTTATGAAACAAGGGAGACCCGAAATCACCTCACGCCACGTATTATTATTAGCTTGTGTTGGTAACTAGCTACGACAGCGCCATTTTACCAGTTGCGCAATGGGGAAGCTTATACGCTCGGTGCGGCCCATAAAACTATTGACGCGTGTAATAAACATCCCGCGTGGGATTCGCCTCAGTATGGCCAAAACTTTACAAATAGCGCAGCATTATGCTGAGATACGAGCCTTTTTAACGTCGCACAGGTCTTCCTCTTTTTCTTTTTTATTGTTTTCACTATATTGTTATTGTTTATATTTCACCATAATGTTTTTCTTTATTGTTTGTATTTACTGTGCGCGTCTCAAATAAAATATTTTTCTTTCTTTCTAATAAAATCAATCTTCTGGACGTCTGAATAAGGTCCAACGACAGGTATTTAGTATTGTTATTTATTCTGCTTCTATTACAGCGTTCGGCACAATGGAAAAAGAGATTTTAAAAATGAAGTATGTGGAAAATCAAGTTTGCGAGGAGTTTTACTATAAAAATCAAGTAAGTTATCCATCAAGATCTGTCATCGTGCCTCTGACCTTAACTTATATTAATTGGTGCCGACATTGCATGACTGCCTTATTCTTTGGTCCTATATTTGTATATTTGTCCATACTGGGTCAAATGTAATAATAGCAAAACTCCGCAAACGTGCTGGGTATCGATATACTTATAAACATGATCAAACATAAATTAATAATGAAATTTATTGTGGTCATCAAAAGCAGGTAGTGTGGTAACTTAAAAATCAGTGTTCATTGTGTTAACTTCACAGACTTGATGATCTTAACACAAGAAACAAAAAAAATATGATTTTCTCAACACGTACTATGCGTGTTTTTTTTTGTTTTGTTTCAAGTAAAAAACCACCAAAGTTCGTGGATCCCAATAGTTTTTTCTATTTTATATATTTTGTTGTTTTGTCGTGTGTGGAGTTCTGCTAGCTAATTTAATTTGACCCTGTATGTTATCAATTACTTATCGGTCGTCATGTCAGTGTTAACTTCCTTCAGCCATAATACCTATATCATCTATCACACAATCCATTAATTACACGCTTTATATAATATTAGCTTCACTTGTATGTTTGTTCGTTTGTTCATACTCGTATGTTTGTAACCGACTCCTTTGGGCGCGATTTTGACCCACTTTAAACGGTCACATTTCATTTAAACTCTGTAAACTTATCGAGGACCGATGACAATACAATATTTTTTTTTTTTTTATAGAGAAAAATAGAAAAATAGGAGAAAAAAAACTGAAAAAATCACGCTTTTGTAGTTAGCAGAACTAAAAAATAGAAAATAAATAAAAAAACTAAAAAACACGCTTTATAAACCAAACTAAAAAAGGAGAAAATAATTTAAATCAATTAAAAAGTGCTTTTTGAGGTATTTTTATAATCAACTAATGTCAGTGTTTTTTAGTTTTTTAAACTATTATTTTTTTCTTTGCACTGCTTCTCGATAATATATGGTCTATACGGATACCTACATTTTAACAACGAAAATGAACGTGGGTGGACGGGTTCACAATTGTAAAGTATTTCTTTCTCGTGGGATGTTTATCAATCTTCTGTGTCTAAGATACTTACATCCTACTATATCCTACTAATGTTATAAATGTGAAAGTTTGGATGTTTGTTCCCGCGGGATAATTTTCTTCTACGCGGGCGAAGCCGCGGGCGGAAGCTAGTATAAAATAAAGGTCGACATTTCTGATGAAGGGTCTTGTTGCTAAGTAATAAGAGCCGCACGGGTCGGCAGATTAGGTTAAGGTACGTTTGCCGCAGTTGGTCCGTGGATGGGTACCCATCTTTAAATACCAAGACCCAAGACCCCTCCGTGCCTCGGAAAGCACGTCAAGCCGTTGGTCCCGGCTGTCGTGCGTGTATCATTGACACTCGTTACGGGTCGTTAGAAGCCTGAAATTCTGACCACTAGTCTTACCAAGGGGTATTGTATTACCCAGTAACTGGGTTGTGGAGGTCAGATAGGCAGTCGCTCCATGTAAAATGCTGGTATTCAGCTGCATTCGGTTAGACTGGAAGCTGACCCCAACATAGTTGGGAAAAGGCTAGGCAGATGATGATTTCTGATGATATAATATTTTTAACACAGTTGACATTCAGCAAAATGAACCCGGTAAACCCGCTGTGTGCAGTATCGGAGTTTTCCAACCAAACCTGCGTTTGGGACGCCGGCACCGCCCTGATCACCAGACAATCGTGGGGGTTCTGGAAGCTGGTGAGTCAGTTCGTCTAGAGGTCGCTCAGAGGTCCCCAAAGTTTTTTTTTTGTAGTCCACTTAAAAAAAAAATACTGGTTTCGGTGGACCCCCTGCTGCTACATTTCTATCATATTCCCTAACACACACATTCTTTGCCAAAAAAAATGAAAATTGGAAACCTTCAAAATTATTTTTTCAAAACATTTTTCACCGGAATACAGCCACACCAAAAAATTTGAATATTTTTTTCCCTTTATTTTTTTGAGTAGTTTAATATCTAGCTACATTGATAGGTAAAGACAAGCCTACATACATATTAAGGGTGTAACAGAAACCCTATTGCTATCCTTAAGTACTAAAGATAACAGCTGGTATAGAATCACTATACACAGTTTCAGCCCAAAATTAAATACTCTAAAAATTGACACTAAATGTTTCTTTAAAAAAAAAATCATAACAAACGTGTCACCGCACTACGTAGGTCAATAACTTTCCACGTTACTTGCCATTATCACGATAAATCTCTTCCGAGTGATGTGTTTATTTCAATTTGAAAAGTTCGGTTTCTGGTATCAATGTATTAAAAATTGTCATAACTTCCGAACATGTAGAGATAGGATTAAAAAACCCTTCAAATATCGTTTGATATCATCAAAAGAAGCCGTGTCCTTGGTACATACGAAGCCCAAAGGGTATACAGGGTGTCCGGTAATTAATGGATAACCTTGAAATGGTTCATGGTAGAACTAATGGCCATTCAGAAAAAAACATTTTTATTTGTATTTAATCGGTAAATAAAAAATTAAAAAATTACAACCGGCTTTCGAAAGAACACTACAAAGTGTAAAATAACTTTAATTTCAGATGGCGGTGACAAAAAATTAAAATACATATCCAAAGACACCGACTTCCTAAATTATAGTTATTTTTCTCTTTGTAGTGTTTTTTCGGAAGTCGGTTGTTTTTTTTGGATTTTTTTTCCTGAAAAAAATAATTATAATAAATGTTTTTTTCTGAATGGCCATTAATTCTACCATGAACCATTTCAAGGTTATCCATTAATTACCGGACACCCTGTATACAAATATCCTTTCCGTTACACGTTGTATAGGTAAAGCCATCCAACATTCATAGGATACCTATCAGAATACCAGCGCTGCGACACTTTTTAAATATCGCAGCATCATGTTGAGGTAGGAGCCTTTTGGCCTCGTGCAGGACTTTCTGTTTTATTTATTTTTCAAATATTTTTGTTCTTCCGAGAAATTTGTTTTTAAGAATTTTTGTACCATTGTGTTTATTTTAGTATGTGATCTTCCTGTGCGAGTCACAATAAATACCTTTTCTACCTTTTCATAGGTAAAGCCAAGCCAACATTTTTGTTCTTTATTACCGAAACATTTTCGTGTAACTTGCAAATTGTAAATCCCGTCGTGTCTTCCGTGGACATATGGGAGTCCACCTGGACGACTTTGGGAATCACTGGTCTAAGTAGTATACTAAAGAATACGTTTTTTCTCTTAATATCTCATATTAGAAAGTAGGTACCGGTAAAACGGGGCTACTTTAACAGTAAGGGTAATTTTAACAGTTTATGGGGTAAACAGTGCGCTAAAATATTGTTTAAAAGTGTGCCTATGATGATTATGTGCCTATAATTTTGTAACCTACATAAGTGATAATAAAAATTACTTAGAGATCTCGAAAATTTGTTGTTTTTATTTAAATTTCCTGTTTGTAGGTATACAGTATTGAATTATTTAATCAAAATTTTGTTACGAGTAAACCCTTACATTTTAATCTCTGACATAAGTTGCATTTTAATGCATTGTCAAACAAACCCCACTTCTGGGTAACTTTGACACCATTTTTTTTTAAATATATTAATTTGTGAGGGGCCTGTGGGGCTTTATATTGGTATGAGTTGTTCTGTTGGAATAAAAAAAAACATTAATTTAATGTTGGGTGTTCAAAAAAGTAAACACCACTACTCTGCCAAAACCTGTGCAAAGTAGCCCCGTTTTACGGTACTTATAATGTACTTCGCTATTCAGAGTCGATTTATAAATAATACAAACGTAATTAATTATTATTTTTAACAGGGTCAAATTAAATTAACTGGCAAGTGGGATCGATATTGAAAACGAATGCAACAAAAAAAATACCTTTTTGATCATTCATCGGGCAAAGGTAATCGGTCAGCGAACCGCGTCGGAACAGCTGCTTTGGTAAATTTTATTCGTGGAACTTCGATATTTTTTACGAATTTCCAAAAACCGTAACATAACAGTCTTTTGGTTGCCTTAATGTACAGACGCCAGCAGATCAATCTACCCCAAACTGTCAAATTTTCCCAATTGAACATGAACCTTATGCTTATGTGATAAAGATGAAAATCTACCAAAGAAATTTCGCAGATTGGGGTAGCTTGATGTGCTGGCGCCTGTACATGGCAGTATAATATGTAGAATTTTGAACAAAGTTCGAGTTTTGATTTTTTTTTTTTTGTTTCATCAGTTACTTTTCGATATCGATATTATGTACAACAAAGGGGTAAAGTATTGCCAGCTAATTTAATGTCACCCTGTATACTACTTACTTACATTCTTGATACATTTAGCTGGGATTTGCTGTCCGAGGCCCCGGCTGTGGCGCTCCAACCAGGTTCCTGAACATGCACGACTACCTACCCTGGATAAATGATATCATCACTCAGCCCCCTTACGAAGATACCGCGAACACATACAAGATAGGAGTGCGAAGGGCGTCACCGATTAAACTGGTCATGTACGCCGGTAAAATCTGAGTCTTGGACTCTACTTACTACTTTTTTAAAGGAAAATGTCAATAACGGCCTATGAATACGACAAACGACAACAATCAACACGTATGAAATCTTGACTATAATTACTAGTTTATTTATTTATTTACGTAACAATTATCACAATAGAACGGACAGTCTTTAATTACGAAACGATTTAAAGAAAGTAATTCGCTTCAGTCTAATTCCCCGGCGCCATTATTTTTTGTTTCAATTTGATATTTTGGATAGGCAAAGGCTAGAAAGCATATACAGCCAGTCATTGTATTTTAAACGTGATATTTAGGAAAACTATGTCACCGCCCGGCTATGAGCCTGCGTGGTGAACTATGGACCACTCCCTTTCACGGAACGGAGGCCTGCACCCTAATTGCGTAACACGCGATTAATCATAATCGGTTTCATTTTGACAGTTCAACAATATTCATTGCGTTATTTACGTTGTTGCGCAGACACATTTTTTGAACATATGAAGCAATGGTTTAGCCATCTGTATCATATCGAAACAAATTATGATTAATCGTGAGTTACGCAATTAGGGTGCTGTATCCCAGCAGATTATGCTACTTAGGGAAAACCCGGAGACTACCTAGTCTCCGGGTTGTTAACTCAAAAACCAAATAATAATATCAAAGGTTTACAAAGTATTTTTTTTTAATAATATTGTTCTGCTTTTTTTAATAACCGACGAAAAATTTCAACGCTTGTGGGTCCAGAATCATGTACTGAAACCATGGTAACAATTTGTGCGTCGATCTCTCTGCCTGTTTAAATTTATGGGCTAATTTTTCAGTCTTCAGTCTAGAGGTTGAAAAAGGACGCCAGTTAGATACGAGGGATTTTGGGATTTACTCGAACGCGGGAGAATAACATAAGAGGGGCAACCTTGCACCTTGTGAAGTACTTCCACCATACCTGAACCTAGTTGGGTCTGTACCTATTGAAAAATCGGCCATTAATCCTGTAAACGAATAATATTAAATGCTCTTTAAAATTACAGATAATGCGCGTATTCCGAAAAACTTAGGAAAGTGTGGAAGGAAAGAACGCGGTAATGTCATGTTTAAGGACACCGCAGAGCTTCTGGTTAGTAAAAGCTTCGCGCAAGGTTTCTATTTTGTAAGTATCACACGCTATTTCGGCAACTTTGAGGCTTCAAGTTTTGAGGCTCGGAATAGTAAAGACGACAGCGCATCAAGCCCAGTCTTACAAATTTCTTTGATAGATTTTCAACTTTATTACATAAGCATAAGGTTCATGTTCAATTGGGAAAATTTGACAGTTCGGGGTAGCTTCATGTGCTGGCGTCTGTACCTTCCGCTTCTCATTTTGGGCTCGTCGTACTGGGAATGTTCTATCAGATAGGGAGCTATCCAAACGCAGAGCAGAGCTAGCAATGGTGGCCTAGTGGTAACTGCCGCGATTTACGAGTTGTAGATTCGAACCCAGACCAAAGACGCTTTACTTTGTGTAAACTATTTCATCAGCGTACTCTCAAAACGTTGAAGGAAATCTCGTGAGGAAACTGACATGTCCTAGAACCAAAAATTCGAAGACATTTGTGACATCTACCAACCCTCACTGGGCACGCGTTGTGATTACCAGTGGGAACGCTATAAGCTAATTATGCATCCCTGGGGGCCGATTCTACTAACAAATTTGTTAAAAAAACGCAATAGAACCGCAACCGAATCACCACTTTTAAGCGTTTTCGCATTCTACTAAAATGAACAACGGTCCAGCTGCGACACAGCTGCGGTTACGTTTTATTTACGCCAACGATCGATTGAAACAATGTCAAAACCTATTCTACTAACAAAATCGAACATGAGCGTGACGTTTACTATAGGACAAAGTTAATGATAAAATTATGATCATTATGTCTTTTAATTATAGAAAATACTTTTAGTGCCACATATTCGTGTTTAGTAACATTTTTAGATTCAACTTTTTTCTTTTTGGTATTAATAAAACATATTATTTTGGCATGTTGGTAACGCGGGTTACCCGCTGTGTTCCCGCTACAGTTCAGTTGCAATTCGTTTTAAGTTTAGTTTCCATTTTGCTTATAAAATAGTAGAATGACTTTTTATGTAACTATCGAACGGCGATCGAAATCGAACTGTTGTGGAAACACAGTTTAACGTGTAACGTTGCAAATTAGTAGAATCGGCCCCCTGATCCCAACATTTATACAAGGTGTAACAGAATGGACGCAAGACCTGGGGGCCGATTCTACTAATTTGCAACGTTACACGTTAAACTGTGTTTCCACAACAGTTCGATTTCGATCGCCGTTCGATAGTTACATAAAAAGTCATTCTACTATTTTATAAGCAAAATGGAAACTAAACTTAAAACGAATTGCAACTGAACTGGGGCCTAAGTCTGCTATTTTTATAAATTCGTCATTCCAACACGATCCCATTGTCATTCCTTTGTCATTTTGCTAAAAGTTCGTAATCTGCTAAATTCATAATGGTCGATCATTGGTCGGTCAATGGTGTCGTAATAGAATTGTGTTATAATGGCATTATCGTTTGAGTATCGTATAATCGTAACGAATTAAAAGCAATGTCTGCACAATGACGTTCTAATGGTAGGTCACTGATCAAAGAAACTGTCAAAATTTTAACAGATCACCGCCTAGTCATTCATTTGTCATTATGTACGAGATTACCAATAAATGCCATTTCTTTCAATGGAGTGTCAGTGGCTGACCATTGGAAAGTCATAATGACGCTATTAAATTAGTAGATTACCAAACTTGTCAAAATCAGCAATTATGAAATCAATGATAGACCATTCTGACACTATTGTAATAGCAGACTTGAGGCCCTGTAGCGGGAACACAGCGGGTAACCCGCATTACCAACATGCCAAAATAATATGTTTTATTAATACCAAAAAGAAAAAAGTTGAATCTAAAAATGTTACTAAACACGAATATGTGGCACTAAAAGTATTTTCTATAATTAAAAGACATAATGATCATAATTTTATCATTAAATTTGTCCTATAGTAAACGTCACGCTCATGTTCGATTTTGTTAGTAGAATAGGTTTTGACATTGTTTTAATCGATCGTTGGCGTAACTAAAACGTAACCGCAGCTGTGTCGCAGCTGGACCGTTGTTCATTTTAGTAGAATGCGAAAACGCTTAAAAGTGGTGATTCGGTTGCGGTTCTATTGCGTTTTTTTAACAAATTTGTTAGTAGAATCGGCCCCCTGAAAGTAGTTCCTAATTGAGCACTTAATCGATTAACTTTTAACATTAGTTTTTTTTAATTATTTTGTATTTTGCCATACCTACCAGTGATTGAGCCAAAGAAAATTCAATCTCCACAAGAAATAAGACTCAATTTTAAATGCATAAACTATTATTGGGTCCACACGTTTTTCTTAATAATAAAAGTTAGCTTTAAAAAAAATAGTTTTGGTAATCGTGTTATGCTTTTAACTCAATACTCTAATTGGGGTAAATTAAATGAGGTCTTGCGTTAATTATGTTACTCGTTGTATAACGAACAGATTTAGCTTAGTCAACTAACCTGCGACTGCGGAGTGTAATGTGTTTTAGTAATACTTAGAACCACATAAAAATGTACTGTGAGTACTTCAAAATACTGCGATCGCCAACCCGCCTGCCAAGCGTGGCGATTATGGTAGGTACATAACCCCCCAATTGGGGGAGGCCTACGTCCAGCAGTCGACGTCTTTCGGCTGAACTGATGATGATGATGACTACGAAATAATAAATCGTCGGCCTAATTCGTTAACCTGCTAAGTTCATTTTGACATACACTCGAGAGCAATGAATCCGGGTCACTTAAAGAATGTTAAAAATCTCGGAAACTAAAAATGATAGGTTAATGCAATAAATTGTATTTAATAGACGATGTAATACTCCTTAAATGAAAGTAAAAAAAATATGAGTCACCATACATTTTATTAACACAAAATTACATAAAGAAAAAAACTGCTGATCTCTCCTTAAAACAAAAATAGGAAACATGAAATTTTTGAACTTTATTACGATTTTCTTGAATTTTAATACTTCGTATTGCCTCCTCGTGCTTCCATTACTGCGTTTACGCGGTTTGGCATGCTGTACACCAAGTTCCTTATACGATTTTGGGGAATATTCTCCCATTCCTCTGTGAGAGCAATTTTGAGCTCACGAAGCGTGATTGGGGGAGGGTTTCGTTGTTTTACGCATCTGCCTAGCTCGTCCCAAGCATGCTCGATCGGGTTGATATCCGGGCTGCGCGCTGGCCACTCCATACGAGTAATGTTCATCTCTTGAAGGTAGTCATTCACAATCCTACCTGTATGAGGTCGGGCATTGTCATGCATAAATATAGCATCCTCACCTAAATTGACCATAAATGGACCAACGTGATCATTGAGGATTTCTTCCACATATCTTACGCTAGTTAAAGAGCCGTTTTCTATGATCACCAGCTCTGTGCGACTTTCAGAAGAAATTCCGGCCCACACAAGTACAGACCCACCACCGTAGGCTACTTTTTCTTCGATGCATGCTTGCTTGAATCTTTCCCCTGGTCTTCGATACACTCTGTGTCTTCCATCGTGCTTGTAGAGCATAAATTTTGATTCGTCGGAGAACATAACTTTTGACCAATCTTCAATACTCCAATTTACGTGGCTCTGGGCATATCTTAGTCTTGAAATACGATGCCCACGCTCCAGTTTAGGGCCGTTTGCAGGTCTAAGGGGTTTTAAGTTAGATTCAGCAAGCCGACGTCTTACTGTCCATGCACTTGGGTTACTTCCTCCGAGGCGTCGAAACTGATTTGTGAGTTCAGTTCCTGTGAGAAAGCGATTTCGAAGCATGGTGTTCACCAAGTATCGGTCTTCTCGTGCTGTGGTACACCTGGTTCTGCCCGTTCCTGGTCTGCGTAGGTTAGAACCAGTTTCTTCGTAACGTCGGAGAACTCTTTGTACTGTTGACAGCGACACACCGACAGTCCTGGCTGTATCGCGCTGACTCCGGCCGGTTTCAAGCATTGTAAGTATTCTGGTGCATTCTTCAGGCGTAAGCGACATAATTTCAGCTTGAATAATGAATATAGAGCACTATCAACATGGTTTATGTACCCACATAAATGACAGATTACAAACAAAAGCAAAACCAAATGCTGTAATTTCGTAGTTCCATCTTCGAAAGTGGCCCTTTTTCAAATTAGATTTTTTTATGATATAACTTTACAATAACTATGAAGTTTTAATACCTTCATTTAAGGAGTATTACATTGTCTATTAAATACAATTTATTGCATTAACCTAGCATTTTTAGTTTCCGAGATTTTTAGGATTCTTTAAGTGACCCGGATTCATTGCTCTCGAGTGTAGTTTACAAGACAAAGAAAAATCTGAATAATATCTCTATTAATTTAGCAATCAAAATTCTGAAAATCCCGTTGGTTTCCATAATTTTTCTTGATATTTTAACAATATATGTAGCAGCATAACTTATACACATTTTATAAAATTTAGAAAAACAATTATTTAGCAGTTTGTCGAAAAATGGACTTAGCAGGTTAACGAATTAGGCCGACGAAATGGTGTACTGGGCCCGCGTGGTAGATTGTAACCCACTCCCTCTGGAAGAGAGGAGGCCTGTGTCCCAGCAGTGGGATGCTGAGTTGATAATTATAAATTTATTTCGTAAACGTGTTTCAAACCGTCATTCAATAGGGTTATATGAGAACCTAGGAGAGAACCTACATATAGCATAAATAGTTATTTGTTATGCAAGGCTGCAAAATTGAGGCAAGACATGCGCCCTCGCGGCCGTAGTCGCCGCGGGAGACGCCCTGGGCGTCGGGAATCCCATGCTGATTCCCGGCCACCGTAGGCGCGGGCTTGCGGACGGCGAGTAATGGGTAGGTCGCTGTCCGGTAAGGACCAAGCCCGGGTCGACGCGACGGCGCGTTGTGTTCCACGCGCGTCAAAGAGATGTCATCACCAACTGGTGGGGTCCGCAAGGACCGATGCCTGCCAGGGGTGCGAGTTGTTCGAGAGAGATACCGCGGCCCCTGGCACACAGGCAACTGAGGGAACACGGGTGGGTTTTAGTCAGTAAAAGTCTGACACGCCCTCCCGCTCCACCCAGAGCGGGAGAAGTTACCTATTTGATGATTTCCCACCCAAAAAAAAAACCCGCTAGCGTGGAAAGAGTTTTTGAAATTCGAATTTTTCTATTCAATTATTTTCTGTACAGCCAGTCTACTGAAAATGCATTAATACTTATTTCATGTCAGTGCGCCAACCCAGAGACATAAAACAGTAGCGCCAACCCCATTTTTATAATAATATAACTGGCCATGCAGCATGACGATTGCATGAAAAAAGAAACTTAAATTTTCCGGCTCTATTCAATTCACGTTCCATAATTCAATTATCTTCTGGAAAACTCGCGCGAAAAGTATATAAAAGCGTACATTAGTTTGTTCAATGCATGGAGACATTCTAAAGGCGTGGAAACGTTTTCGATGACGATGAAATGTTGTCATACTTTATTGAACTACACTAATTACACGCTTTATATTAGCTTCACTTGTATGTTTGTTTGTATGTTTGTATGTAACCGACTCCTTAGAGCGCGATTTTCACCCACTTTAAACGGTCAGATTTCATTGAAACTTTGTTAACTTATCGAGGACCGATGACAATTCAATAATTTTTAGAAAAAGGAAAAAAATATACAGGGTGAAATTGAAAACATGCGACAAACCGAAATGGGAGATTGTACTCATCATTATGAAAACCTTTAACTAAGGGACCAATGATGCAATCCCGAAAAAAAAAACATCTGTTCCCTACATTTATGTTCGCATAACTCGTCAAAATGTAGGGAACAGCTGTTTTTTTTTTTGCGATTGCGTCTTTGGTCCCTCAGTAAAAGATGTCCATAATGATAAGTACAATCTCCCATTTTGGTTTGTCGCATGTTTTCAAATTCATCCTGTATAAAAAAACACGTTTTTGTAGTTAGCAGAACTAAGAAATGATAACTAAATAATAGTTTAAAAAATAATAAGTAGTTTAAAAAACTAAAAAACACGCTTTTTGAGGTATTTTTATAATCACTTAATGTCAAGCACCCCACGCTTTTTAATTGAATTAAATTATTTTCTCCTTTTTTAGTTTGGTTTTTAAAGCGTGTTTTTTAGTTTTTTAAACTATTATTTTTAATAGGTATACAGTATTTATACTGTTTTTCATGCACCTAGCGTTTTCCTCGCTGTAGTGAGGTGAAAAATTGTCTGTTTCGTTCGGCAGCAAATTTATTCTGCGTCTCGTACTTTTGAAAGCCTCGCTACGCTCAGGATTCTAATTTGAACCACTCGCTTCGCTCATGGTTCAATCCTAGGATCCTTCGTTTGCTCAGCTTTTAATGCAAGTACTCGCGCCAAAAAACAACTTTGCAGCCTTGCATAACAAATAACTATTGATGATTTCTATTCTCAGTTGGTGATAGCGTCTTTGGCAGAGTTCACCTGCGCAACAGTTGAGCTCGAGGTAAGTAGACAGAGCAACGCCGCCCTGTGGTTAGAACACAACTGTCATAGAGATGTTCACGGTTTACATGAAGCACATAGAAGACCGATGAGAGAAAGGTAAGTTCAAACATTCATATATCGTACTTTACTAGTGTCTATCACTATCATTTATTATGAGGGGGCTTGTGGTTAAGTAATAAACATCCGTACGGGTCGATCGATCAGGTTAAGCTAAGCTTGACGCGGTTGGTCCGTGAATGGGTGACCATCTATAGAATCTATACATACCAAGGGCCCTCCGTGCCTCGAAACGCACGTTAAGCCGTTGGTCCCGGCTGTCTTTTGTGGATCTTTGACAGTTGTCACGAGTCGTCAGAAACTCGAACGTCTGACAACCAGTCTTACCAAAGGGTATCGTAACTATGACCCAGTGACTGGGTTTGTGGAAGTCAGATAGGCAGTCGCTCCATGTAAAATACTGGTATCCAGATGTATCCGGTTAGACTGGAAGCTGACCCCAACATAGTTGGAAATAAGCTAGACAGATGATGATGATAACCAGTGTGTATCATTTTACCGCGTGATTGAACTGTTCAGCATATTACCAGAGGGTGATAGGGAAAACCTATCTGTTCTACCAAAATATACAAATTAATAAATGCTGCCTCGTTGGTCTAGTGGTGCCAAGAGCCACTGATGAGCACGAAGTTTTGGGTTCGACTCCCAGGTGAGGCTAAGTGTTAGTGGGTTTTTCTATCAGCCACAAGTCCAGGCAGGAGGTCGTCTATTTGATTTAAGGCTGATTTTCCAATAGTCAGATAGCAATTTATCTGAAGAACCAATCTGACGGCTTAGTACATTTTTCATATAAAAGCTGTCAAACCGACATATTTATTCCTTAGATAAAAGTTATCTGACTATTGAAAAATCAGCCCTAAAAAAACTGACCAAATATTTTCGGGTGTTGGATTTTTGGACAGCGTTTAAAGTATCACTATCAGTAAAAATCGCTTTCATTTTGACAGTTCCACATCATTGCCTTGTTTACGTTGCCAACTAATCAGATACTGTTTTCGAACATAAGAAAGAATGGATTAGCAATAACCACCCTAGAATTATTCAGATTCTGATTAATAGTGTCGCGCAATTAGGGTGCTAGAATGCTTCGTTGTGTTCGGCATTCATAATAGCGTCTAAATATGACAAAAGATACTAGGTACAGAGGCCAGTAAATCAAGCTACCCTAATCTGTCAAATTTCTTTGATAGTTTTTCAACTTTATTACAAACACTTAGGGTCCATGTTCAATTGGGAAAATTTGATAGTTTGTGATAGCTTGATGTGCTGGCGTCTATACCTTATCCCCTTAATAAATAATCGACTAATGTGTGTATAATTTAATAAGTAATCAATCGTAATTTATTTTTATATGTCCACAGAGCGGCGTGTTTTCTTTACTTCAGAACTAGTGCTTTCCTCGAGATTCGGTTTTATTTTTCCTTCAAATCATATATCTCGATATCGATGTACGGTAAAACACGAACTAAACCACATTACCCAGATCCATTCATGTCTTCGCAGTTTACGACGTCGTGGTGGCCTACTGGTGGACGCATTCAGTTTGGCAAATTTCACCCTCAAAATTTGTGGGCTAGTGATTTGTAAATAAAAGTGCACATTATAAAAGCATAATAAGTTTTATTATTCCTTTTAGAAATTATTTTAAAAAGTTTGTTGGATGGCCAAGTCGCGTTATTTGAGTTCGAAGTTTAAAAACAGTAGGTACCTATCTAATGTTATTAAAACGACTTGGAATATTATTATTAGTGAAACGGGAAGGTCTAATAACCGAAATAAGTTACTACATCCTGTCTAATGACTACCTACATAATATAATCAGACTCAAGACGCCGTGGCTTTTGAAAATTTCTCTTCAGATATTCCCGTTCCAACTACAAAATCCTTAAACTCAGTTATTCTTCTTAAAAAAAAAATAACATCTAAACATTCAAAAACAACTTCACATCAAAAAAGCCCTTTTTACGAATTGTTTACCTTTATTTAACTACCTAAACCTATGGGAGTATAGTTTCAAATTCATAAGATATGGCTGGTTTTGATGTAAGTATTAAGTATTACCTATGTGCAGTTGATGGATGTAGATCCAGCAAGAGAAGAGATAAAACTTATATTTTTTCAGTGTACCTGCTGATACAGAAATGAGAGTACCTATCTAACTATCGTTTTTTATTTAGGTAAATTATTTAAACTTGCATGTTTCGTGTTTTGTATTTTAGTTGTAGTTACTTAATTACTTCTACCACGTAATCTGTGCTTCTACGAGTACTATGCGTCTGATATATGAATAGAAAGGTAAATTACCTCCATTTATCAACTGTCATTTGAAAACTTTTAGCAAAAATCTACTTTGTGCAAATTAATTTTCAATTATATTTCATAAAGTGTACTAAAAATACCTACTGACATCTTCATCGAAAGAGGCAGCCCTGGCAAATCACAATAACCACACGGCGCGGCGGCGCGCAGTTACAAAGGAAAACTCACTTTACGCTTGTAAGGTTAGGTACATTTTCGTTCGCAGTGTCTAGCGACTCGAGGGTGTAGGCTATTATAGCAGTAGGTAAGTATGGAACATTTTGTTTGGAGTGATATTTAATAATTGTATTGTCTATGGGGAGTTTTCTGACCTTATGAAGAATAGTAAAATGATAGGTACCTTTGTTTAAATCTGGTAGTACATTAGACCGTTCAAATTATAGACCTATTTCAGTTCTACCTACCTCTAGTAAAATTGTTGAGAAATTAATTTTAGACCAATTGAAAAGATTTTTGAATAAACATAAATTATTACATATCAGACAGTTCGGTTTTACAAGGGGTCGTTCTACTTCCGATGCCGGTGTTGAACTCTTAGGACATATTTACAATGCATGGGAAGATAAATGCGGTGCCTTGGGCATATTTTATGATTTATCTAAAGCATTCGATTACATTCTTCATGAAACTATAATTAGGAAACTCCGCCACTACGGGATCCGGAACACCGCTCTGGATCTTCTTACTTGAGTAATAGAATTCAGAGTATTGACGTGAATGGAAAAAGATCGCCCGCATCTACAGGGTGAAATTGAAAACATGCGACAAACCGAAATGGGAGATTGTACTCATCGTTATGAACAACTTTTACTAAGGGACCAATGATGCAATCGCAAAAAAAAAACAGCTGTTCCCTACATTTTGACGAGTTATGCGAACATAAATGTAGGGAACAGACGTTTTTTTTTTCGCGATTGCATCATTGGTCCCTTAGTAAAAGTTGTTCATAATGATGAGTACAATCTCCCATTTCGGTTTGTCGCATGTTTTCAATTTCAACCTGTATAGTATTAATGGGAGTGCCACAGGGCTCAATTTTTGGTCCTTTCTTGTTTCTTATATATATTAACGAGTTGCCTTACCTCATAAAGGCTCATAATTGTGACAAAGTGTTGTTTACGGATGACGCTACACTTTTGTTTAAACTTAAACGTCGGCAGTTGGTTACTGACGATGTGCAATCTCAAAAGTAGTTCACTGGTTCAATGTTAATCATTTACTTTATAATTTAAAAAACCAAATGCATTAAGTTTACGCTACCTTACGTTAGGCAGGTGAAAACTACTGTGTTGTTTTAGGACGGAGAATTGATTCTTGACGATAGCACTGTATTCTTGGGCTTAACTTTGGATGCCAAGCTTCAGTGGGGCCCACATGCAGATAAATTGTCGAAGAAGCTAAGCTCCGCAGCACACGCTGTTAGAAAAATTCGTAATCTAACTGACATAGAAACAGCCCGTTTAGTGTACTTTAGTTATTTTCATAGTGTAATGTCGTAAGTATGGTATTCTGTTATGGAGAAATGTCGCCGACATTCAAAGCTGTTCGATCAATTTATAAATTAAGTCCGAGACACTCTCTCAGACATAAATTTAAGGAGAATAATGTAATGAGTGTACCTGCACAGTATATTTTTGAAAATGTATTAATGCTCATAAAAATATTTTTTTTTTAAATACAGTAAAATCCATAGGATAAATACTAGGAACATACAAAATTTTACTAGCGTTACGCGAACGGTGATTCTTTGGTTATTTTTCGTAATTCTATTTCGTTTTGAACAATTTTATGAATTAATATTTTGTTCAATACATTCAATATTCTACGTTTAAAGTGAATAAAACTGTAAATTCATTTTAGAGTTCATGTTTTGTGAATTTTCGGGTAAATAATAACAAATTATGGAAAGAAGTAGAAAATTAATGTATGTATATATACATACATGTATATATTGTACACACACATATATATATATATATATATATACCTATATACATACAGATGGAGCGAAAGAAGTTTCACTTCAGTCGTGTGGTCATAAGCACACTCGTTTTATTTCTATATTATTATTTATGTTCATGTCGACTTCGTTTCAGCTTGATTGCAATATAAATTGCTCTTTTATTATATCTATCTATCTGTCTATCTGAAAAATGTAAGCACATCTCGTCGTATCCTTCAAATAGGGGCGTAACTGCATAATAGCTACTTTTCAGGAGACACTTTTTTGTGTTTAATTAAATTAAAATATGAACAAATATGTATTGGTGATTTCATATAATGTGTATTGGTATCTCAATAAATTATCTTTATATTTTATACGCATTTTATCCCTTAAGGTGAACCTAGTCCACATTTTTTGCATACAGTATTTTCTTAAGTTTTTACGCGTCTGTTTTACTATAAATGATCCTGCATCTCACTCAATAACGTTGTGCGTGTAGACTAGCGTCTAACTGCTCAACACTGATACTATCTCTGTTGGACACGAAGCCTGGTGAGACAGCGTGATTTTTAGCCAGACCCACCAGTGAGTTCGAGCCTGCGTTCCCTTAAACCCTTATTCTCTCTTCTAAAACATAAAGAACATTGTAAGTTGCTCATTATATTCTTTTTCGATAACGGTAGCTGACTGTGACCATGTGCATAGTTGAAACTTCGCGAACAATATGTTTGAGTTTAAAAGAAAGTAGACTCTAAATTAAGTAGTGTAAAGTCAACTTTTACTTATCTTGTTCACTAAAATATTGTTTTGCAAATTTTAATCGAAATAAAATCAATAAACGATGGTATGATTTACATCCATTTGATACATTTTTGGTTCTAATATAATGTTTACATTCTAATTTACGTTTTTTTCTCCGTGGCGGTTGTAACAAGACTGATGTGCGTGGTGTGTGCGCGGAAGCAGACTTTGCGATCATTCGCAAAACTTGGGGTACGCGGGCCCCGCCTACTTACAACTTCTAGTGTTTTTTCAGTTCTGTGGTGCTAGGCCATACTTTATCCATGTCCTTTGTATTATTGTCATAGAAGGTAGAGCTCTGCCTACCCTTTGAGTGGTAGAAGTGTTTTTCTTTGTTTTTTTTTTGTTGGGCATCTCGTAGTTGACCTTGAGAGGCCGTGAATACTTAACCGGGCTTTTCTGGGGCTGCCATTAAGAGTTAACTTAACGCCTCCAGCCAGGGCTTAAAAACTAAAATTACATACTAAGCGACTGCATGCTGAGGGCACCCCCTGTGGGGTACGAACCTCGGCTCAGGGTGTCACTGATAGGGGGACAGCGAGTGGGGACAGGCTGGATCAAAATATTGGCATTAATATTATTAATTGGGGAGTTTAACTCTACTGGCTCAGCTGCAGCGCGGGCTGGCGTTTTAACGAGCAAGGGTCGGTCGGGGGTCTCGACGTTATGCGCCGTTACTCGGGGTCTTCGCGGGGCGCGAGGACTTCGGCGGCGAGGTCGGAATGACGGTTGTGTGCAGTGGGTGCGAACTGTACTGGTGGCCGTATTTCTTTCCTGAAGGAGAGTAATTGAGTCGTCTGGGTCGGAGACACAGAACATATATACTCTAGGTCGGAGAGGACATGTCTCGGCCGTCGGACTGGGTAGAAGTGCCGAATTGCCATCGTATAAAAAGAAAAATGCCACAATTTTGACAAGACATGACTGACCTTCAGGTAGACATTCAATCAATTCAATGTCAGATTTCCGACACTGACAGCCATGACCAGGGTTACCAGATTGGGTATTTTTTTCGCGATTGTAGGTAAAAATTTGGCTCTTGGAGAAATTTTGGAGAAACAAAATGTTTGGAGAGAAGAAAAAATTCATGGAGTATTTTGGGTAGAAATGTTTGGAGAATTTTTACTTTTTTTCACAACTCATCCGTAGTAGTATCACGTATTTCGAACGCACCCATTAAAACAGTACGCTCGTTCGTTAGTTCGTATCTGTTATTAGCCTGGGATTTAGTTCATTTTACTTCAACAATATTCTACATAATCTGCATTACCTATTCAGCATATTATTCATTCGTTCGTTTCATTTATTCACTCATCAGCATCACTCATGAATGATTGAATTGATTGATGATTGTTTTGTTTGTTATTATTTCACTGCGTCTTTAAGATTTATTTCGTTGGGCGTTCTCTATTATGAACATAGTAAAAACTAAATTACGCAACAAAATGATGACGGCAACAGCAGATCACATAATGCATGTCAGATTCTTCCTAAAAATTGGGGGTTGCGTGGATTTTAAACCCACTAAGACGATGTTACGAAAATTTAATTCAGAAAATGTTTATAAGAATGAGACTACCGAAGAAGAGAACGACATTATAATGAATGTATTCAATTCGCTTGATGATTAAATAATACTAATATCCATTTAGTCTGTTTTTTTTTTATAGATAGTTCTAACTTTTTGCTTTTGGGTAAATCTTAGAAAAATCGTATCATTTTGGAGAAAAAAAAATTCAAATTTGGGGAGAAATCGAAAATCACATCTGGCAACCCTGGCCATGACTGACAATTGACAAACTAAAACTGGCATTATTATTTTTAACAGAGGTGATGGTTTAAAAAAATTGTGATTAATAAATTATCAGCAAAAACCACGTGATTTTGAATAAAATTACTCAAAACTGTTGATTGCGACGCATCATTGCCGTACTTAATTTTTACTAATAGAAATATATAACCTATTTATGTGCTGATATGCAGGTGGTAGCAAAAGTTCGTCTGTTTCGTAGTCCGTATACAATATTTTTCATAACTGAAGACCTGAGTGTCTTGCCTGATGAGCAATATTACAAATCTATTGGTGTGAAGATAGGAGACTGTTGTGAATTGGAGATAGATGGCGAAGACGAAGTTAAAAAGAAGCTGACGGTCAGAACCAGCGCGTTGTTCTTGCAGCCGTTCGTAAGGGAGTGTGTGAATTCTGATGTGTACAGATCCAATGTGGTATCACATTTGAATCGGCTTGGTGGATATCCTGAATGTGGGACAGTATTTTTGAAGTTGATTTTAGAACCTCCAGATACAGAAATCATTGATTTTGCGTGGTAAATATTGTGGAAACATATACCAACAACTACTCTTTCCTGTTATTTGTTTAAAACATCGAATGAATGTAAACTTGCTTAACATTGCTTAGAGTTAAGAAATGCTTAAACGTCAAAAATGTATAGTTAAGCAGTTGCTAATCATTACTTAACTTTAAGCAACGTTTATGAGTAATTTTTAGTATTGAATATAATTAAGTTATATGAATAAGTGAGCGCATCATTTGAGAATGGTTGGACCTAATTGTCTATTTTTTGTTTAAAAAATGTTTGTAATATTTCAAAACACGTTTTATGGAAAGAAAAATCAGAAGTGTCCTGGAAAATCTTAAAATTTCAAATTATGGAAAAATAAAAATTAAACATTTATTAAATTAGAATGGATAAATCTCAGATTATAAAACAAAGGCAGATAGATCTTGCGGAACACCAAAGTGAGGCCAAAAAACCAAATACTAAAGCGTTGCATTGAATGTAACATACAATGCAACGCTTTAGTATTTGGTATCTGAGGACAACATCTGTCCGGTCTATTAATCATAATTATAGTTATTATGATTATTGTTTTACATTCTTAATTTTGAAAAAATACTTACTTTATATCTCAATTAATGGTGCTCCTTATTTATATTTGCACTTTGTCCTGAAATCAGTTACATTGTTAATGTTTCAGGAATGAAAGGATTCTGCGACTGATTTGGACCAGAGTAGAAATAGAGAATGCATTTTCATGGCTATCAACTCTTGGCGGAGCTTATTCTGCTCTAGGCGATTATTTTGATCATTGTGTAAGTATGCTTTGTATTATAATAATTGTATTAAAGAGATTTTTTTAAACGGTTTTTTTTTTTGGTATATAAATAAAACTTGCATTACTGATATAGTTTTATATCTTCTGTATGGCATAAATATGTTGAATAATCTTAGCCATATCTTTTATATACTATCTTAAATTTTCTGAATGGTTCCAATAGAATAATAAATCTAAAGATACTTTAATCTGTTGGCTTTGCTTGTATGTCTTTCATAATACCAGTCAACCATTTCGAATGATCATAGAATCAACATGTCTAGCCTTTCCCCAACTACGTTGGGGGTCAGCTTCCAGCCTAACCGGATGCAGCTGAATACCAGTATTTTACATGGAGCAACTGCCTATCTGACCTCCACAACCCAGTTACTGGGTAATACCATAGCCCTTGGCAAGACTAGTTGTCAGACTTTCGGGCTTCTGAAGACCTGTAACAACTGTCAAAGATCCATAAATGAAAACCGGGACCAACCGCTGCAAGCATAGCTTAACCTGATCGACCCATTTGGCTGTTTTTACTTAACCACTAACCTGTTAACCATAATACAAATGTATCAAACAAAATTTAACTACTACTAAATATTTTCCAGGCTGAGGAAGCAGGCAGGATATCTTTGAGGCAGTACAAGCTGTCACAAATGCTTGGTGACGATGGCTTAGCAGCAAGAAGCCGTCTTTACTCCGCACTATCACAAGCTCAGAAAGGGAATCTTCACACATCCAGGCACATAGTGAGGAACGTAGCAGCCTTTGCAAGAGTCACGCATGATAAACGATTGATACGCATGTGCCAAGGAGTCTGGGCCAAACTCAAGTATTTGAGATCTTTAAAACATGAGTCCGCAGGGCAGGATAACGACTGTGATATAAAAAATGGAACAATAATTAATGCTGTGACAATTTGATCGAAACATTAATATTTTTCTGAAGTTCCCTATGTCTAAGCATCATCCCCTTTATGTGATTTACGGAGCGATTGTTTATCTCTCCAACCAGCAATATGTATATGCATTACTTTCTGGGACTATTTGTCCTATTGGTAAAGGAATTATTTATATATATGTTTCCAGTAATATTATGTAAAATACGAATTATACTGCCATATTAAAACTGAACAAGGGCTGTTATATGTTTTTAACCCTTAGCCACCTGACTTGTTTTTCAGTTACACTACCACCTGACGTCGGTCCTGGAGACCGCTTGCGTATTTTCAATGTTTAATTATTAAATAACCATGGTTTAAAATATTACATTAAATAAAAGTCACATCTGTATTACCATTACATTTTTATTCATTATAAGTTTTTAAACTATGCAAAAGTATGCATTTACTTACTTATAAAAAATCAACACTAGAAATTTTAGCAAAAAATCGAGGAGCTTTGACAAATAGGAAAGTACAAGATCAGCAGCTTGTCCACGAATTCCGTAGTTGTGTAATTTACAGATCAGTGTATTGTGGTCAACGCAGTCAAACGCTTTTGAGAGGTCACAGAAAATGCCAATCGCATCCTGGGAACTCTCCCAGGATTCCAAAATGTGACTGATGAGTTTTACTCCCGCGTCAGTTGTCGACGTACCTTTCGTGAAACCAAACTGTCGACTATGTATTTATGTAAAATCCCATTTGAGTTAAAATGTCAACATCAACATCTGCACCCTAATTGCGTAACTCACGATTAATCATAATCTGTTTCGTTTTGAAACAGATGGCTAAACCATTGCTTCATATGTTGGAAAAATGTGTCTGCTCATCAACGTAAATAACGCAATGAATATTGTTGAACTGCCAAAATGAAACCGATTATGATTAATCGCGTGTTACGCAATTAGGGTGCTGGTCTAGCATGATTTTTTTATAAATTTTGCTCAATGCTGGAAGCACAGATATAGGTCTATAATTAGAGTGATCATCACTCTTACTACCCGATTTGAAAATTGGTACTACTTTACTATCTATAGAGCAATGAAGATAAACTTCAGTTTCTGGAATATTCTGGGATTTTTCCCCCACTGAATCTGTACTCTCTTCCAGATTGTCTGCTAGTATTTCTTCATTAGGAAACCAGATTGCTGACTCTTGGCTGGTATCCTCGACCTCTTGTCTTCTCCTTCATCACTATTACAGCTCTGCTGTAGTTAAGTGTTATTGGTAGGATTATAGACGCTATAACGTTTCACATCCTCACCATATCCAACTAAAATGTGTTGTGTGGCTTTCTTGTCCCATTTTAAACGTTTCTGTTTGGGAATATGCACTATGACTGCTGCCAAATAAACGTAGGTGAGTCAAATTTGGTTTAATACCATACCACAATTCATATGGAGTTTTATTCAATCCCGATGCAATGCACCTAGTTTTAAAGTTTCCAACAAAGTTCTAATGATGTTTTTTTTTTGTTTAGTAATTTTCGATAATGATACACATGAGTAAAGTATGCCAGCCAATTTAATTTGACCCTATAAATCGAACTAAAAATATTTATTTTGGGACTATATAACACGGGGGTGATTTTAACAATCGTAGCTTTTCAGGATCCTTATCCTATTAATATCATAATGGTAAAAGACGGTACAAAACCTTCATAAAAATAAATAAAAAATAACGGACGGTTCAAGGTGGCGCGGGAAAAGAGTTCCTGGAAGGACTTGGGGAGGTCTTTGCCCCGCCATAGGGCGTAATAGGCAAAAAAAAAACTGACAGAGGACACACAGAATAAACTGCTGGGTCTAGAATTGTACATTTCTATGGTCTAGAAGCAGGAAATTTTGCTTATGAGCCTTTTGTGACGAATTGAATATTAAGGCAGATTTTTTTTTATCATCCCTTGACGTACAAAATAAATCTAGGTCTGAAATTAAATTTTGTTCAAGAGCCTTTTGTGACGAATATGAACACTAAGGTAGAATTTTTGAAAATCATTCCTCTTCGCACGTCAAGTGCACACCATGTGTTGATAACAATAGAATTTCTATTCTGTCTACTAACCTCCATTTGAAATAAGATTAGATATTTAAACAAAACTTTTTTACAGTCAGTTCAACCGCTTCTGACTTCTATACCGTAGGCATAAGGATGGCATTAAAAGCAAAATAGTAGTAACAATACCAACTGTTTACTGCAGCTGCCATTTGTTCTGTCACTAACGCAATAGAAGTCAAAATCGGTTGATCGGATTGAAGGGTTTAGTTAAATGTCTAATCTTTCTTATTTCAAATGGAGTATAGACGCGCGACGGGTTAAAGGGGATGATGTTGTTCAAAATGTGTACGTAGCGTAGGAAGCAGTGGAGCGGTGCGCAGTTTTAAATTCAGCGGATCATTTATGATGTGTATACTTTTTGAAGCAGATGAGTGTACTTTAAAAGGTAAAACCTTGCCTTTTTTTCCTAACTATATTATGTTGGGTCGGCTTCTAGTCAAGCCGGATGCAGCTGAATACTAGTATTTTACATGGACCGACTGTCTACCTGACCTCCACAATGCAGTTACTGGTTATTACGATACCCCCTGGTAAGACTGTCAAACTTGCAGGCTTCCGACGACCCGTAGCGACCGTCAAAGGTCCACGAATGATAGCCGGGACCAACGCCTTAACGGGCCATTCCGAGGCACGGAGGGTCCCGCTTCTTTACTTGTGAACCCTTGATGGTACAGTCGAGTTCATTAATTCATTAAGCTCTTTCAGGCTTCAAAAATATATGAACTTCAAAAAAGTTCTAGAAAATGGTTTGAGCCTTCGAAGTACCAGGTTGTCATAACTAAGTAGGAGCACACCTAACCAATGTAGCATAGGTGTCAGCTAGAAAACGGTTTATGCCTTCGACGTACCAGGTTGTAATAACTCGGTACGAGCTCACCAAACAAAGGTGTGTGTGTGTGTGCCTCAGATCTTTGATTTGTTGATTTTAACATATAGTACCCGTGGTCCCTCCCGTGGTCCCTGGAAGGGACCACGGGGATTTTTATTACTCGTGCATATAGTACCCGTGGTCCCTCCCGTGGTCCCTGGAAGGGACCACGGGGATTTTTATTACCCGTGGTCCCGCCGAGAAATATAATGCTGCCGGATTAAAATGGCAGTCCCTGGTAGGTACTGTCTCTCCGAGAAATTACAATTTTGCCGCATTAAAATTGTACTTAGTCAAGTTACAATACGGTTAAAGGCATTATGTAAAAAGATGCATTACTTTTTAAACGTGTTTATGGGCGAATTATTTTATTAACATCCTATCGGATGTTTGCCGCAAATTCCCGTTAAAGATGAATTCCTACTCAATTAAATCCTCTTTGGTAAATAAATATCAATTTAAAACTCTTGGACAATATTATTATATCTGGCCACTTATGTATGACTTTAATAATATTATGATTATTTCATGCACTATTTTAATATTACATTGTTTTATGTTGTCAACCGTCGCGACACGAGATCGATATGACGGAAATTGAATTAATTAAAAGAAAGGGGGGTGAAGTTCTACTTTACGACAACTATCAGTTTTATAAACATACTGTGAACAAAGATGGATCTGTGAAATGGAGATGCAGCTATTGGAAAAAAATAAAATGTCCTGGGACTGTGACTATTGCGGTAAGCACATTATGAACATTATGTAATGTTTGTTACAATTATTGATAGTTGATCTTATAGAGCATGTCTAATGATCGAGCCGGGAGATGGCCATATAAGAATTGTGTAACGAAATGAGTTTAGACTCGTAAGAATGAAATTGATGAGAAACGTAGTTAATCACTGCATAAAAAAAGGACCGCCGGCAATAAAAAAATTGTCTGGAAAATGATTTTTTTTAATTGTAGTATATCTAATTTCGCTTAAGGTTGTTGAATTATTTACATTTCAGGAGGGACTAATGACAAAAACGAATGAACATAAGTGTCAAGCTGATCCTATAAGAAATGAAAAGGACAGAAATATCGCAAAACTACGAAATGCAGCAAAACATTCTGATCTTCCTGTGCCAACATTATACGAAGACGCTCTTAGGAAAATGAGCGATAAAGGATTAAATGCTGCTGTAGAATCGTTTCCAGAATTGTCCAGTATAAAGCATTCGCTGTACTGTGATAGAAATAAAGAAGCAGGAGTTAATAAGTTACACAGTAAAATTGGGACTGAAATTGAGATTCCTAAGAAGTTCATTGACTTTATATTGGCTGATTATTCTTACAAAGGGCATCGAATTATAATTTTTTGTACTCCCGAATCTAGAAATTTAATAGGTGCTATAAAAGAATATTTCTCCGATGCAACATTCCAAAGCTGTCCCAAACCATTTTACCAATTATATATAATACATGGAGACCTTGGCAGCTCCGTTGAAAGCATAAATGTTAAACCTTTAATATATGCTTTAATGCCCGATAAAAAAGAACATACATACAAAATTATGATTGAAATGATTAAATCACAGCTGCCACAGTGGGAACCATCAATCATACATTGCGATTATGAAATAGGTGCAATAAACGCAATGTTAAAAATGTTTCCTACTGTACATGTTATTGGTTGTTATTATCATTGGGGAAGATGTCTGTGGAGAAATGCTAAACTCATGAGTTTTGGTAAATCAAAGCCAGAAAGAAGAATAGTATCTCTCTGTGCGGTTCTACCGCTTTTACCTAAAGAAATGATTGAAGCAGGGTGGGAATATATTAATTCTGATTGCACCGTGGAACTATTCAATATGCATAAATTTATGAATTACATAAAAACATTTTGGTTGCGACCTAAATATATTAACATGATAAGTGTTTTTGGTGTAAGGCACCGCACAAATAATGTTGCAGAAGGATTTCACTCAAAAATTAATAAAAAAATCAATAAAAATACGATTAACATATTGCGGCTGTTAAATATAATAAAAAGCATCGACAGCAGTAATCAGATAAAATTTAAAAAAAATACAACTACAAAACGATCAAAACATATTATATTAACTGACGACGCAATTCAACACATTATTGTTCAATTAATCAGTGGTGAAATTTCATTAGGTCATGCTCTTGAGAAACTACGTTAATTTAAATTATTAAATAAGACTGAAGAGATGACAATATAAGGTTTTTGTTGAATAACTTCTTGTCAATATTACAAATATATTCGTGATTTTTTTATCCTTTGATTTTTTAATTATGCTTTGACTATTATGACTTGGATAAAGTACAATTTTATTGCGGCAAAATTGTATTTCTCGGAGGGCCAGTACCTTCCAGGAACTACCATTTTAATTCGGCAGCATTATATTTCTCGGCGGGACCACGGGTAATAAAAATCCCCGTGGTCCCTTCCAGGGACCACGGGAGGGACCACGGGTACTATATGACAATATAAGGTTTTTGTTGAATAACTTCTTGTCAATATTACAAATATATTCGTGATTTTTTTATCCTTTGATTTTTTAATTATGCTTTGACTATTATGACTTGGATAAAGTACAATTTTATTGCGGCAAAATTGTATTTCTCGGAGGGCCAGTACCTTCCAGGAACTACCATTTTAATTCGGCAGCATTATATTTCTCGGCGGGACCACGGGTAATAAAAATCCCCGTGGTCCCTTCCAGGGACCACGGGAGGGACCACGGGTACTATATGTACCCGTGGTCCCGCCGAGAAATATAATGCTGCCGAATTAAAATGGTAGTTCCTGGAAGGTACTGGCCCTCCGAGAAATACAATTTTGCCGCAATAAAATTGTACTTTATCCAAGTCATAATAGTCAAAGCATAATTAAAAAATCAAAGGATAAAAAAATCACGAATATATTTGTAATATTGACAAGAAGTTATTCAACAAAAACCTTATATTGTCATATAGTACCCGTGGTCCCTCCCGTGGTCCCTGGAAGGGACCACGGGGATTTTTATTACCCGTGGTCCCGCCGAGAAATATAATGCTGCCGAATTAAAATGGTAGTTCCTGGAAGGTACTGGCCCTCCGAGAAATACAATTTTGCCGCAATAAAATTGTACTTTATCCAAGTCATAATAGTCAAAGCATAATTAAAAAATCAAAGGATAAAAAAATCACGAATATATTTGTAATATTGACAAGAAGTTATTCAACAAAAACCTTATATTGTCATCTCTTCAGTCTTATTTAATAATTTAAATTAACGTAGTTTCTCAAGAGCATGACCTAATGAAATTTCACCACTGATTAATTGAACAATAATGTGTTGAATTGCGTCGTCAGTTAATATAATATGTTTTGATCGTTTTGTAGTTGTATTTTTTTTAAATTTTATCTGATTACTGCTGTCGATGCTTTTTATTATATTTAACAGCCGCAATATGTTAATCGTATTTTTATTGATTTTTTTATTAATTTTTGAGTGAAATCCTTCTGCAACATTATTTGTGCGGTGCCTTACACCAAAAACACTTATCATGTTAATATATTTAGGTCGCAACCAAAATGTTTTTATGTAATTCATAAATTTATGCATATTGAATAGTTCCACGGTGCAATCAGAATTAATATATTCCCACCCTGCTTCAATCATTTCTTTAGGTAAAAGCGGTAGAACCGCACAGAGAGATACTATTCTTCTTTCTGGCTTTGATTTACCAAAACTCATGAGTTTAGCATTTCTCCACAGACATCTTCCCCAATGATAATAACAACCAATAACATGTACAGTAGGAAACATTTTTAACATTGCGTTTATTGCACCTATTTCATAATCGCAATGTATGATTGATGGTTCCCACTGTGGCAGCTGTGATTTAATCATTTCAATCATAATTTTGTATGTATGTTCTTTTTTATCGGGCATTAAAGCATATATTAAAGGTTTAACATTTATGCTTTCAACGGAGCTGCCAAGGTCTCCATGTATTATATATAATTGGTAAAATGGTTTGGGACAGCTTTGGAATGTTGCATCGGAGAAATATTCTTTTATAGCACCTATTAAATTTCTAGATTCGGGAGTACAAAAAATTATAATTCGATGCCCTTTGTAAGAATAATCAGCCAATATAAAGTCAATGAACTTCTTAGGAATCTCAATTTCAGTCCCAATTTTACTGTGTAACTTATTAACTCCTGCTTCTTTATTTCTATCACAGTACAGCGAATGCTTTATACTGGACAATTCTGGAAACGATTCTACAGCAGCATTTAATCCTTTATCGCTCATTTTCCTAAGAGCGTCTTCGTATAATGTTGGCACAGGAAGATCAGAATGTTTTGCTGCATTTCGTAGTTTTGCGATATTTCTGTCCTTTTCATTTCTTATAGGATCAGCTTGACACTTATGTTCATTCGTTTTTGTCATTAGTCCCTCCTGAAATGTAAATAATTCAACAACCTTAAGCGAAATTAGATATACTACAATTAAAAAAAATCATTTTCCAGACAATTTTTTTATTGCCGGCGGTCCTTTTTTTATGCAGTGATTAACTACGTTTCTCATCAATTTCATTCTTACGAGTCTAAACTCATTTCGTTACACAATTCTTATATGGCCATCTCCCGGCTCGATCATTAGACATGCTCTATAAGATCAACTATCAATAATTGTAACAAACATTACATAATGTTCATAATGTGCTTACCGCAATAGTCACAGTCCCAGGACATTTT
This sequence comes from Antitype chi, assembly GCA_947359405.1. Lineage (NCBI taxonomy): Eukaryota > Metazoa > Arthropoda > Insecta > Lepidoptera > Noctuidae > Antitype > Antitype chi. The sequence goes on along the minus strand of OX375828.1, from coordinate 7,798,676 downwards.
ATTTTTTTCCAATAGCTGCATCTCCATTTCACAGATCCATCTTTGTTCACAGTATGTTTATAAAACTGATAGTTGTCGTAAAGTAGAACTTCACCCCCCTTTCTTTTAATTAATTCAATTTCCGTCATATCGATCTCGTGTCGCGACGGTTGACAACATAAAACAATGTAATATTAAAATAGTGCATGAAATAATCATAATATTATTAAAGTCATACATAAGTGGCCAGATATAATAATATTGTCCAAGAGTTTTAAATTGATATTTATTTACCAAAGAGGATTTAATTGAGTAGGAATTCATCTTTAACGGGAATTTGCGGCAAACATCCGATAGGATGTTAATAAAATAATTCGCCCATAAACACGTTTAAAAAGTAATGCATCTTTTTACATAATGCCTTTAACCGTATTGTAACTTGACTAAGTACAATTTTAATGCGGCAAAATTGTAATTTCTCGGAGAGACAGTACCTACCAGGGACTGCCATTTTAATCCGGCAGCATTATATTTCTCGGCGGGACCACGGGTAATAAAAATCCCCGTGGTCCCTTCCAGGGACCACGGGTACTATATGCACGAGTAATAAAAATCCCCGTGGTCCCTTCCAGGGACCACGGGAGGGACCACGGGTACTATATGGATTTTAAAAATAAGATTTAAATTAATGACACCTGTTCATTTAATTTCATGGGGTTTCACGGCCAAGGCTACAGCGGTTAAATGGAACTTCCACTGTACCAACAAGGGAAGAGCCAAGGGTACGCAAGAAAAAGAAAGGTAAGGGTCTTGGTATGTAAAGAAACCACCCATCCACGGATCAACCGCGGCAAGCGAACTTAATTACCTGATCGATCAACCCGTTCGGCTGTTATTACTTAGTAACAAGCTCGTCATCTTAACTTAAAGATTATAGACAATTAAAATAACTGAAATTATTTTTAAAACATTTATTGAACAAATACGATATTTATTTGTATAACGGCCTAAAATTGACAGCAAAAATCTATAAAAAACGAATATGGCAATACAAAAATAAGAAATTCAATATTTTTCTCTACAAATACTAGCAACATGGTTTTGGTAACATACTGAACACAATTGTTATACAAAATGGTAAAAATATACATTATTTTATTTCCATCTCCATTCATGTGTTTAATTTTATGATGTTACCCGTTAAAAATTGATTTACTTAGGATGTACTGTGTATCTGGTGTTGCCAGGCCATCATAAAAAAATAAATGACTCTGGGGGGAGGGCAAATAAATACAACTTGTGCATGATATTGAGTTGGATGATGTCCATTTTTTATCAGATTCGATAGCAGTATCTCTGAAAAAAAAATTCCAAATAAATACTGAATGTATTTTATTGAGGCTTAATACTAAATCGTTAAAGTTGTAAATTAGACGCACCTGATGCACCTGGCTGTCAAATATTTATATTGTCAATTGTCAGCCAATTTACCTCTTCGTTTCTCAGGCAACGGCAACACAAGATAACTCAGCCTATTAGCATTGCACTTGCTAAAAATAATGTAAAATGGAGGATTATTCCGTTTATTTACCCTAAAGTGGATAAGCGGAATTATCGTTTATTCCACTAGGCCAAGGGTGGATAAACAGAATAACAGAAAATAGAGATGAATTACATTTCAGCTATTACTAGCTAACTGTAGTTTTTAACACATAGCTCTATTACTAGAGCTATGTGTTAAAAACTACAGTTAGCTCAGACAAGTGTAACAACAATATACGCATGATTAACAGCTACTTTATAACAAACAAAACATATGTGGATTGCTTTGTAGAAAATGCCTTTACCAGTAATGTTCCTATTTTGAGAAATCACACACCTGTGGAATTTTAAATTAAAAGGAGCGTACGCACTACAGCTTTCTCCAAAAAGGTAAAAAAAATACAATTTGTTTTACAGCAGGATTAATTTTTCCAATGAACATTGAAATACGTACTTAAAAAAAATAACTCTTGTTTAATATTTTACCCCTTATAATGCAGAAACTGACCCGTTTGAATGATAATTTGTTCTCACTTCAATTCTTTAATTAATGGCTTTAAGGCGAAGCGTCACAGTTCCGAGCCCTTTCAACCTATTAACTCTTTGGAAAATTCAAGTTTTTATCAAAGGGGTAAGCAAGTGTATCAGCCGTAGTGCGTACTCCACCAGATATTTTCATCTGTCACACCTATTACTGACTTGAACTGGTGAATTATGGGTATACTTTTCACCTCCGCCACAGATAACCTTCTCTAAATTCCGAATCGCAGTAATTAATTTCCTACCATTTATAAAATCTTCAGCTATGATTGAGATCTTTAATGTCATCTAGTGGAGGTTATCTATGACATTCGCCCCATCTTCGGACTTCGGGGAATAAATTCGTTACAGTGCGACAAGGATCTTTTGGCGCTTGACTGACATTGAAAGGAGAGCGCTGTTTGTAAGCATCTGTGATATGCGACATTGTACTAAAAAACAAGATGGCGGCATTCGTTCTGATTTTTACGACGCGCCAAAAGAACCTTGCAGCGTTGTGCGTGTTATTTCGTCGAAGATTTAAGTAAAATAAGAATAATAATTGATACTGACAGATATGTCATCTCTCCTTCGTTGGACTCATACATTTGTTACATAATATCGGAGCACTATTCTTTGTCACAGTAAGGGCAAGCGAGCGTACCCATGGGGTCCCAGGCTGGCAACACTTTGGGTTCCTGTTTGAATACTAGTAACACTTCATCTGGTACGTATTTTTTGTCGACTACCACCTGTGGAGGGATAAGTATAATTAAGTTCTTAAATTAATTAGACACAGTGAGAGATACAATATTAGAAATTAGACAGTTCCTCTGCCCAATTTTATTGGGCAAGTGAGTATTATAGACTGGCATTTGTTTCAGGTCATGTTGGATTGCCATCGGACTAAGCTTGCGTAACCAAATGCGATCGTCGCACAAACACAGGATAGTTATGTCCACGTCACTTTTTGATTGAAAACGCAGAGGGGGAGGGGGGCGCCGTCGGCGCGACCACGCGTTCCGGTTCAATTCGGATTCGACCTGATCTCCAGCTTAATTGGCTGGTCTCTTTTGAGACTCAAACTCAAAGCATTTATTTCAAATAAACCTATTACAGACACTTTTGAATTGTCAGAGTCGGAAAGATGAAGCTAGTTGCTCATTCCAAAGCGTAGTAGGTACCTATGGGGAAGAACGGGCAAGAAACTCCATGGAAACTCTTTTTATTATATCATGGTTGGTTAAATCATTTATGATCAAATTATCAATGTGAAAACGATGTAAAAAGTAAAAAGACGCACATTAAAAGCGTCCGTAATTAAAACCAAAAATCAAATGACAGTATTTAGAAATTAGAATAGGCCGTGGTAGCTAAGAGATGACCAGTCCCTACTGGCGGCGCCCGTTCACGTACATGACGTATGGATCAGCACCATTCAGCTCAACCATTTTGAAGGGAACTTAATGATCCAACACACACGCCACCACCAGCGAGACATTTGAGTGAGCATGACCAACTCTCAGTTGCCAGGGCATATTAATTTAAGTCAATGAAAGACGTACCCAGTAAACTGGCTGCCGTTATCGAAATTCGGTCAGCATTACTACATCAAAGAGACGATGGATTTTGTGAGGCTGGAGTCAATCTGATCACGCGCCGGCCGAATGCTGTGTTCGTAAATACACGGGCGTGGTCTTGCTCGCACGCGACCATTAGATGCGACGGCGGCAACGAACACGTGCGTGACCTCACAGTACGCTGTCGGTAGGGTCTAAGGTTCTCAAGAAACCGTAGCTTGAACGATGATATATATGGCTAGAGATAGGGTGACTGGTGAGATGACGGCTAATGGGTAAGGCCGCCAAAATTTCCACTTATAACACAAATGTAACACAGGAACTTTTATGTTACGATAATACTAATGTAACACAAAAGTAACCCAGTTGTTTTGTAAAGCTTGTTCTTTAATGGTAACTATTAAGGAAATAAAATACATGATATTAAATAATGGGGAGTATTAAAAAAAATTTAAGTAGGTAGGGTTTTATTTGACAAATAACAAGTCAGCCTTATTTTGTAGGAACACAATAATACGCATAAAAATCAGCTAAACGTGAGAAAATTAACAAATTATTACGTAGTATTTCAAAATCAACTAAATTCTCATTAACAAAATATATTTATGTGAAGTAAACGTAATCAAATTCGTCTTTTAAAAAATATTCTTTTGCTTCTCCTAGAGCTGTTAAATTTACACGTTTAACTATTAAATTAATAGGCACAATATCAATTTCAGATTTTTTTGTCACAAAAATTTTTAAGTTGGGACTCTTTAGAGTCTTAAGAAAGCGTATTTTATAAAAAGTTTCATCCTTATTTAAAACTTGTGTTATAAATCCGATGTAATATTTCCACTGTTTTCTCATGTAGTATCGGACTATAACACTATCGTCAACATCTAAGTCCATTGTTTCTGGTGGGTTTGCCTTTTTAAAATCAGTTTTTATAGTTCTACAATCATCTAAAGTGTCAGTCTCTTCTTCCATCACGCTTATCCTTTCTGCTTTATTAATTTTGCAGTCATCTTGTTTGTGATGTATTTGAGTCGATTGTTCGGTATTTATTGGATAATCTTTTATAAATTTACGGTCACTATAATCAATTGTACAAACTTCACTGCTTGTTTTGGAAGTGGACGGAATAGCTTTGTTTTCTTTATTGGCTGGGTTGAATTTTCTCCCTTCTTCAAAAATGTTGCTGAAACGTAAATTTAAATGAGCCTTATTATCTTGTCGGTTTCTTATTTCAGACAACAGGGTAACATTTTTGCTATCTAATATTTCTGTCATGTTGCATTCTTGCTGAACACCTTCCAGGTCTCTTGTTGGGGTTTTTAGATCTTTATTTTTTGTATCATAAATCGGTACTTGCGTTTCAACATCATTATTAGAAATTTTAAATGGTTTTTGTATTATTACAGTTGACAAAATATTAATTTTCTTGTTTGGATCCACGCGTTTCTGAATGTTGCCTGATTTTGCATCAAAGTAGTCGGCATGTGTAATTTCATCGAAATAATCTAGGTCAGTATTTCTACAAACATCTGACAAGACATCCGATGCATCACTTTCAGCGTATTCGATGACTTGATCCGATTCTGATGATAAGCTGGAGCTCTCACGACGACGTCGACGTCGTGCTTTCTTTTTTTGTAGATATTTTTCCGCGTTTTCATTTGTTTCAATACTATTCTTACGTTTTAAATTACGCTGTTTTTGAGCCTTATTAGAAACACTTTCTGCAAAGTCGTAGTAAATAGGAAAATGGCATTCGCAATTCCCACTGGCATTTTCGCAGAAACAACTAAGATCTCTATACTTAAGTTTATATTTTCCGTAGGTTATCAATTGATGAATGCGCATTGTCCCGGGTATGGATGTCAGGTTCTTAACTATTGCTGGATCTAAAGGCTTAATCGTTTCAGCCGGTACATAAAAGATCTTAATAGTAGTCTCTGTCGAGGTCAAAGCTTCATATGCAGCCTGGGCGTCAGGAATGTCTAATCCCTGAGCTGTTTTCATATCAAGGGTTCGTTTTATAGCACCTCCAACGCCATCGGCTGCACCTTTGCCATGAGCTGCTTCGAAGAACGACCAGGTACTATGGCTGAATCCGTAATCATAAATGTTTTGGGTAAATAGATAAAAATTCTTCTTCTGCCGGTACTGAGTAGTGGGTCCATCAGAGAAAAAATGAATGATACTTATATTTGTATGGGTCGTCTTAATATAATTTAAAACGGGATCTAGGTGTGCCCATATAGATTCTGGGTTGTGTTGATTATCGGGCGAAATGGAACAGAAGGATTTTGGGCTTTGGTCTTTTAGATATATTACACCCGTATGTAAAGTGATTTGGTCTTTTACAAAATGCTTAGCTTGGACTTCTTGGTGATATTTACAAATGTAATTTTCCGAAAAATCTATATGAATTATAGCTTCGCATTCTTTTAAGTTTTCTGCACATAACTTGTATTCGTTGTATTGATAATAAAAATTAAAGACGTGTCTTTTGAATGCTTTAATTTCTTTGTTAAAATTTTCCAGTAATTCTTCAATAGTCCCTTCATTTATAACTTTCATCATTTTTTTTGCCTTTTTTAAATTATCTTCTTTGCCATATACATATTCCTTTAAGGACCACTTAAACCATTTTACTTGTACCTCTAGATCTTTGTCATTACTATCAATTTCTCTTGCAGAACATTCAGCGCACTCGCCATACATACAATTTTTTGTTTTAAAATCGCATACCAAATTTGATACTACTTCATTCAAGTTATTACTTTGAAGTAAACCAACCGATTTTAATTTGTCTGCCATGAATTGCATGTTCGAGTGCTTTATGCATGCGCAGCTCTCACAATCTTTAATGTTGGGAGGTAAAACGAAGAAAGGGCGATATTTTTTAAAAGTGCTAAAGCTCACTCTTCCTACTTCCGCAACATACTTTTTGTGTAAATTTTTAAGTGTGTCTAGTAGGTACCTTTTTTGGTATTTCACTTTATTCTGCGTTCTGTACTCTTTCTTGCCTGCCGTTGCTCGGCTGACGTCGTCTCGTTTATAAAATGATGCAATTAGTTCCTGTAACTGAAATCTCTTCTTCTGATATTCCCTGCATTTTTTATAACTGCATATTTTTAAACCCAAAGAAGTTCTCATCTTTGTTGTGTACTTATATTTTTTAACAACTTCACTATTTACTATTCTCTTTAAAATATTCTTTTCCACGTTGCTTGAATTTTTATATTCGTATTTAAAAGACTCTTTAAATACATCATGTTCTATTAACTTTTTCTTTATCTCTTCTTTCTTTGGTGTTTCTACATTTGGAATGGCCGTATTTATAAACTCACTAACCCTTTTAATTGGTGTCAATGCAGCAGTTTGGTTAATTAAATCCGGTACAAATACCTCATCTGGTTCTGTAATCTTAATAATATTTACATTATTTTCTGTATTTTTGGTATTTTTTGCGTCTTCAGTCTTATTATCTTCAAGTTTCATTATTAATGTTTCATACATTTTCTTCATGCTATCAATATTCTTCTGTTGTCTTTGAACTTTCTTTTGTAGATTTAGAAAACCATTCTCTATGGTTTTTATGTGTCGCCGTAATTGAATATTTTCTTTTTTAAATTTATATTCAATTCGGCGTTGCAAATTATGAATAATTTGGGTATCTGTTATATTTTTTGTGTTTTGTTGCGAACTTTGCATGGCCACTTGCGATGTCGATGCCACACTTTCTTCTTTTTTTTGCGGTCCTCTCTCCATTTTTGTCTCAATTGTTCTTTTTGATCTTCGCTATAATTTGCAGTTCTAGCTCTATACTGACGCAGTGTTCTTTCACAATTCTTTAACTTTTGTTCCTGAAATTTTTCTGGATTTGATGTCTTTAACTTTTCGCGATATCGTTTTTGTCTTTCTGCAGCACTTGTCGGCATTATCTATAGAGAAACAAAATTAAGTACTACTTGTTATTTAAGCAAGAAAGGGGAATCTTTTTAGCATTGCGACAAATTTGCGGTGCACAGTATTTGGGAACAGGACACAAAAAAACAAAAATGTCTAGAGATATGGTGCTTTAAAGTGTCACGTTACCGAAATATTGGGAGGTAAAGATAGCCATACAAAAACAACAAGAATTATTAAAAATGAACTAAAAGTTTATATGCAATACATTATATTCAAATAACAGTCCTCACGTTGATTTAACTATTTATTAGAAGAGAGTAAAACGAGGAGCATGACAAAATATCTTTAATTTATTACTTTGGTAGGTTAAGACTAAACCGTGTCGTAATGAAACACTATTTCGTCAAAATAAACAGTAAAAACAAAATGATTTGCGGAAATTTTAAATAAACTTAAATACTGCAATCAGTTTTATTAATACTGTTCAGTGTCGTAAGCATCAACATAAGTAAGTACATGTAAATAATTCCAGGTAGGTACAATAGGCAATTTTTTATATGTATGAATGAGTCTTTATATTTGTTTTGTGTTACATAACACAAAAATTTGTGTTATGATAACATGAAAGTATCACAAAAGCAACAAAAATGCAACACAAAAGCTAAATTTTTGCAACAGTTTTAGGTTATAATTTAGAAATTAAGTCAAATTAGACGATAACGCATGTTATTATCTAAATTGTAAGCATTTTCGCATACACAAATGGTTTAATAAACTAACAGAATCAGTTACTTACCGGAGAAATGTCAAAAACCTATTTTAATTCACCACTGACGAAAACGTGACTCACTCTTTTGAAACTTCCCACAGACAACACAAGATGGCCACTTGTTTCTTTTTTTTTTGTGACGTCTTACTGTGTTGCCATATCAGGATTTCACTTTTACTTCAGTTTCTAATAAGAAATAGGGGACGAACTCCGTAACACAAAATGTATAACACAAAAGCAAAAATTGTGACATTTTATTTGAAAAACAATAAAACATGAAATATTTAACATTTCCGCAACGCAATTACATATAAAAGATATTAATTATCTTATATTTTATATGGGTCACGTTTGATTTATGAAATTTAATAAAAATAAAAAGACATGTTGTTTGCAAAATTGTAGGTCAAATAACGACACCGTATTTTTGGCCAAAATTAGGAGTCCTGACTAACTTTTTTATGTATTGTTACGAATTAAAGCCAGTTAAATACGGCTAATGATTTGGAACAGCAAGCTAACTAATTACTTTGCAGATTCAAACCGTCAGAAGAGTTACAATGTTTGAATTTTCCTTGAAATTCATATGGATATTTTGTTTTTTTTTTATTCAGGCAAAAATGATAATTTTGGCGGCCTTACCCTAATAGAGATTTATGGTACATACCTCAAAGACGAATTCTCTGAACCAGGGCTCAGTAAGCAGCAAGTAACCCTTATCATACTCCTTGTCGCTGTAAGAGTTCTCTACGCGGAACTTCAACGGGTTGCCTTTTGCCTGTTAAAGTTAAAAAGCAACAAATTACTAAGGGTCATACAAAAAATCTAACACAAGTAAGAGCAAATTTTTCAAGGGCGTTATGTCATATTTTCTTTTTTTAAACTATCAAACTGTCGTATTCATTCTTCCGATAAAACTGACGAGACGATTGAAAAAACAGCCCTTGGATGAAAAGAAATCTGCGGTCTGTGAATGGGTGAAGTTTAAGCCCGGCTGTAATCCGTAGAGAGATTCTGTCAAAGATCTACTTGGGTAGCCAGGAGCGCAAGTCTGACGACCAGTCTCAATAATCTGTTATGTACAGAGAGCAGTGCTGGCCCAGTGGTACGAGTCGTAGATCATGAGATCGAACCCAGGTAGGCACTTTGTGTATTTAATATCATCACCACTGGTCTCAAAACGGTGAAGGAAAACATCGTGAGGAAACCAGCATGTCCTAGAACCAAAAATTCGAAGACATGTGACATCCAGCAACCCGCACTGGGCCCGCGTGGTGGACAGCCCCTTCCCCCACTGAGAGGAGGCCTGTGTCGCAGCAGTGGGAACATTCCTGGCTGATTATGCTTATGTTAAATTGCGAGTACGTGTACTTACATCAGTGCCGACAGCAGTGAAGACCATAGCGTGAGTCATCCAGGAGTCGCCGTACATCAGCCGGTCTGCCTTGCACAGTCCGATCTGAACCTCAGTGTTGAATAAAAGACGGTAGTCTTGGCTGTGGGTATAAATCGGAGAAATTCAAATCAAAATGAATAATTATCAGCACATTTTTAGGGTGTCTATTTCCATGGAAATACAAAATAGAAAAAGTGGGACCAGCGTTTTTTACAAATTATATCCCATTATTTCTATTGCGACAAAAAAAGTTTACCACTTTTGATGAATAGATTAAAATTAAAACACGACTTCTCGGTATTCAAAAAATAAATAAATGGAGAAAAAAATAATAATCTGCCATTTTTACGACAACAATAGAAATAGTGGGACAATCAGTCTGAATCAGGCTCAGTATTTCTATCAATAGAAATACCTAATACAAATAGTGGGATACACCCCATTTTTAACCACAAAAGTAACAAAAGACAGCCCCAAAATGTCTATACTTCCACTAGGAAGTATAGACATTTTGGGGCTGTCTTTTGTTACTGACAAAACTGTTGCTGAAATTTCCATCTAAACTACTAAGTTTAGATGGAAATTTCAGCAACAGTTTTGTTTGTTAACTATTAGCAGAGACAGTGGCGTGCAGTCTATAAAGACAGAAAGACACTGCCTACCCTACCTAAATGAAGTAAATATTTAAAACTAATATTATTTTAACAATAAACAGAAAATGTTTATTCATAAATCAGCTCCACCTGTCGAGCGTCGGTCGTTTCATTAGTATCATCGATGGAATTCGTACAATTTGACGCAACTTCGCATTGCGATGCACTAGCGCCGCTGAGTGCCGCAGGAGAGACACGACCTATTCGCGGCTTAATGTGTATATGTGTGCTCTCGCTCTCGCTCGTGGTCATGCAGATTTATTGGGTGTGCGTTCCTATACTTACGTGGCACACAATGTAACAATTTACGCACTCAACCGTACAGGGTAGTCACTGGCGTTTGACACGACGAATTACGAAAATTACCGAAGTCTTCCGAACAAAGTTGGTTAAGCGACTATTTTTTTCAGTAGCATTGTTTCATTGAATTTTCGCTACATAAACGACCACTTTTTTGTCGTATTATTTTTATATTCCGATTTCCGACGCCATTGTTTGTTTTGATTGTGAGCTTATGATAGCTTGTATTTAAGGTAATAGTGTGAAAAATAGATAATACTCACTGTGAAAGTTGTTCAGGTGGTGTGTATAGAGAAAATAAAAAATGATGCATTTTCAAAACTATCTTTCGGTGAACATAAAAAAGCCTGTGATTGTGAAAAGTAGTTGTACACTGGATTTGCAATTAATACAAACTAAAGGTAAAGTTAATCGCAAATTCAATACACAACTATATGATTTATATGTTTGCATGGTGTGTAGGTACAGCAATCTTGGTCTCAGCCATGACAACAATATCATCGGCAAACCGAAGATGAGTGATGCACTCGCCATTGATGTTGATGCCAGCCCAGTCCAGAACCTTGAAGACATCCTCCAGTGCAGCGGTGAACAGTTTCGGAGAGATAACGTCTCCCTGTCTAACACCACGCTGCAGAAGGATAGGTTTCCAGGTCCGGTCCTGGAGTCGGACTGACATAGTGGCGTTTTCGTACAAACACTTCAACACCTCGATGTACCGATAGTCGATCTGGCACCGTTGGAGGGACTGCAGTACAGCCCACATCTCGATCGAATCGAAGGCTTTTTCGTAGTCCACAAACGCTAAAGAGAGAGGCAGGTTATACTTTTTGGTCTTCTGTATAACCTGCCGCAGCGTATGTATATGGTCTACGGTGCTAAAGCCTTTACGGACCCCAGCTTGTTCGGGACGCTGGAAGTCGCCAAACCTGCGCGCCAGACGGTTCGTGATGACTCTGGAGAACAGCTTGTAGACATGGCTCAGAAGTGAGATGGGCCTATAATTCTTAAGAAGGGCATTGTCATCCTTCTTAAAGAAAAGTACCACCATACCTCTGTTCCATGCCTGTGGCGTTTTGCCCTCGAGTATGACGGAATAAAACAGCTTCGGGAGGGCCTTAAAAACGAGTTTCCCGCCGGCCTTTAGGAGTTTGGCCGTGATTCCGTCTTCACCCGGGGCCTTGTTGTTTTTGAGCTGCTTCAGAGCATCCTAATCTCGTACAAGCAGACGTCCGGGATGTCTTCAGTATAGTGTCGGGTTAATCTAGCTCATGGGTAGTTTGCCAGATTCGTTACGGGGTTTCTTGTTGACGTATATAACTGTCCATAGAACCTCTCAACCTCTCTCAACAGCTCAGGCTTGGTGGATACGATCCAGCCTTGATCGGTCTTCAGTTTCGTAAGCTGGCTCTGCCCAATAGACAGATCCCTAGCAAATACCTTGGAGCCTTTATTCCGCTCTATAGCGTCTTTAATACGTTCTGTATTAAAGCGGCGGAGGTCGCTTTTCAAGGACTTAGATCTGTCGTCTTATTGATCATCGTCTGAAGACTGCAGGATCATCTCGCGCTTCTCCTTCATGAACTGCAAAGTAGGACCAGAGAGCCTCTTATTTTTATTGATACGACGGGTCTTGAAAAACTTAGACCCGACCGTATGGACAGTTTCCACGAACCCATCGTTAAAATCGTCCACGGAAGCTTCCTAGACACTCGAAACGATTCTGAAGTTCGAGTTGAAAGCTCTCGAGGTTTTGGACTTGGATCGGTGCTGGACGGAGCGTAGACTTCATCAGCTGAGATCTTTCCAGACACATACCCTATCGTGCCTTAATTATCACACGTAAATTGTACTCACGCATCCAAGTCTTCGAATCCGTTTTTCCGCTCGAACCTCTTGGAGACCTCGCAGCCGAACCAAACGGCCTCACCGCCGGCGATGCTATCTTTGACCACCCTGAAACAGATAACATATATTTTTAGCCTATATGGACCCACTGCAGGACAAAGACCGGGAGGTATCCAGGATCCTGATCCTTCTCACTTGTTTCTGTCTTGAGTTAGTGTGGATCAATCGTATCTGTAGGCGTCAGGCTCGCCATCTTCTCCTGGACCTGTTTCGGAGTCGCCAGACGGTTTCTGGGCCCCTCATGGTGGTAGAATTGGGCCATGACTCACCTTGTTCACACCAGATGGAAAGCGATGGAGGCGGGCTACTAAGCGATGGATGGAACTTTGACAGTCGTTACGGGTCGTCAGATGGGCCATCTGAACTAACTCTCTAACTAAACTATCAACCAGTCTGACCAAGGGGTATCGTATTTCCAAAGGTTGTGGAAGTCAGATAGACAGTCGCTCCATGTAAAATATTGGCATCCAGCTGTATCAGGTTAGACTGGAAGCCGACCCCAACAAATTTGGGAAAGGGTTCTTAATGACTATTATTTTTCTCACCGAAGAAGGAAGATTATTGTCTGTGTAGCATACAATAAAATTGACGCAGAAAATAACTTAAGCGTCGATTCAATGTTTTAATTTAAGCATTTTCTTGTTGATTCAACTTATGGTATACCACAGGCCAAAAACAACAGTAGCGTATGGCGTTCAGTAGTTTCTGCAAACCTCCAAGAGGAAACAGCGTGAGTTAAAGTTTGTACTAACTTCATGAGAGTCTCAATGGGCTGGTTGTTATAGGCAGTTTGTCGGCCTCCCACGACGTTGCCGAGACAGTGCAGTGTGTACAGCTTGCCGAACGGGTTCGACTGGCGCGGGTCTGATACTAGGCATACCTGCAAATTATAAAATCATATTAACATTAAGAATGCTTGGATAATTTTTTTGTTATAACCATTTAGAGAAACGATCGCTGCACAGTTGGGTCAATGGTAGCGCATACAGAGGAGCAAACTACTAGAGCATGTAATTAGCAGCCACGTTTTTGAATAAAAATATACGCAAGCACAAGGTAACACCTTTATTTTATGTGTTTATTTTTGTTTGTTAATTATCAATGAAAAATGACTTCCGCATAATTGCATGATAACGGGTGCGACTAAGCCCGGTCACAGGGCCGGCTCGTGCAACGCCACACCGCACTGTTATGTATGTGCAGCAGCTGGCAAGCCGGCCGAAGACCGGGCTGGGAGCAAGGCCTGCGCTCCACCCGCCAAAGCAAGGGGCCGGAGCAGGGGCAAACCCTCTGCCTCCACCGACGTCGCCGCCACCGTTACCACCGCGGCAGGACCTTCACTGGGGGCCCTGGAGGGGGCTGATATGGACTACCAGTGATGGCCCTATTACGCCTCCTCTAGGCGAACATCAACCACTGCGCCACCGCTCAGGATGCCTAATAATAATAGGCCCTCACGGCCCTAGCCTCCGCAGGAGACGCCCTGGGCGTCGGGAATCCCAGGCTGATTCCCGGCCACCGTAGGCGCGAGCTTACGGATGACGAGTAATGGGTAGCTCGCTGTCCGGTAAGGACCAAGCCCGGGTCAAAGATATGTCAGCATCAACTGGTGGGTCCCGCAAAGGCCGATGCCTGCCAGGGGTGCGGGTTGTTCGAAAGAGATACCACGGCCCCTGGCACACAGGCAACTGATGGTACACGGGTGGGTTTTAGTCAGTAAAAGTCTGACACGCCCTCGCGCTCCACCCAGAGTGGGAGAAGTTATTTCATGTCCCACCAAAAAAATTAAAGCGGCTGCGACTTATGAGTTTGTAGGTCGTAGGTTCAAACCCAGACAGGCGCTTTGATTTGTGTAAATAATTTCATCACCACTGCTCTCAAAACGGTGAAGGAAAACATCGTGAGGAAACCGGCGTGTCCTAGAACTAAAAATACGACGTTCCGGGGCCGCGTGGTGGATTACGGTCCTCTTCCTCTTACAGAGAGGATACCCGTGTCCCAGCAGCGGGAACGTTATAGGCTGATTATGCTATGCTTATGCTAAAACGCCTGTCTGGGTCCGAACCTGTGACCTACAAACCTGGTAAGACGCGAACGTTACCACTGGACCACCAATACTCGCAAAACATATGCATAGAACTTGTTAAAGCTAAAAAAGTAAGATGTTTTCTTATCTACCTTGTCGTTAACATCGAACAGAGGGCGGACATGTTTCTCGTAAAACTCCTGCGGGCTCAGCAGACCGAAGCTCTTGTAACACTTCTCTTTGTTATAGTATTCGAAGTTGAACTTTTCTGGTGGGGTACCTGTTTGAGGACATGGAAAATGTTATCTTATAGACAGTATAACACAAAGTCGCTTTTCGTATGATTCTGTCTCTGTGACCGCTTCGATTTGCTAAACTGCACAATGAATTTAGATGAGGTTTTCATAGTCATTTAGAGAATTTATTCCGGTAGAAATAATAATAATAATAATACACCTAATATAACACAACATCACGCCTTGTTTCCCTGAAGGCTAGTGCATAGGTGTATATAGTAGGTACACCCCACATTTGGCCATATGTTCAACACCTTCGGCGCCCGTGTATCATTTTTGCACACACTTGTTTATACAATGTGTATCAAAAATAAATAATAGTTTAAAAAACGCGCTTTAAAAACCTTTTTTAGTTTTTTAAACTATTATTTATTTTCTATTTTTTAGTTCTGCTAACTACAAAAACGAGATCTTTTTTTCTCAATTTTTTAAAAATTATTTAATTGTCATCGGTCCTCAACAAGTTTACAAAGTTTCAATGAAATCTGACCATTAAAGTGGGTCAAAATCGCGCTCAAAGGAGTCGGTTACATACAAACAAACAAACATACAAGTGAAGCTAATATAAAGCGTGTAATCATACACCATGTCCATTGCGTTCAAGGCGTTGTGTATCACTAATGCACACGATTTTCATACATTTCTTTAACGAGAAAGAGAATGTTGGACTGGGCGAGTCTTTTGGTGTATTTAGGTTTCGGGCACGATTTATACTCTAGAAAATATGAACCTCTGAGTCTAAGTGTAACTAAAAATTTAAATAACCATAAAAAAATGAGATTCTGGAGATTATACTTGGCGCCGAAGGTGTTCAGGTGAATGCGCAGTTGTAGAGCGCGAAATTCAAATTTTGTTACGTTTTTTGCAATTTTCAGGTGAGTGTCAGCTTGTTACTTGATCAAAATATGATTTGCGACTATAACATGTACGTATTTATAGATTTATAATCATTAGAATCAATAATACATCTTTTTAAGTTAGATTTCTTCCACAAGCACTTTTCCATAAGAAATCTAGACTCCGGTTTGCTACTGAAAAATTCCAGAGAAAAACCCAATAACACTCCCCGAACTGGGAATCGAACCCAGGATAGCGCAGCAGTAGCGTTTGCGACAGCTAAACCAACGAGGCGTAAATATTTAACTGAGGTAGATAAAGCTATAAATAATTTATTTATTTATTTATGCAAATCTTCACCTACAACTACCATTACAGATCTACGATCCAATGCGATAGAGTGGCTTTACATGCTAAATCCTTTAATCTACATCCAATAAAATTACATAATATATCCTAAATCTTAACCTACATCTAAATAACATATTATATATAATGCAACTTTTGCGAATTCACTGAAGTTGCACCACAATACATCAACCCTCTCGTGAACCTCGTTCACCACACGCATGGCTCTAGTGAGACGAGTCCTCATGATGACATATCTACCGCCATTGCACTCGTTGGAAGTGTAGGCTGAATCACTAGTTTAAACATGGTTCAAAACTATGTAAACCCAGTTAGATGGACCGGCCAGTTTAAAAAAAATGCGCGGACAGATGCGGAAAGCGCAAAAACTGGCGTTATGGCGCATTTTTGTAAATGGCTCGATCATAGTCTCGTCAGATTATGCTATTAGTTACCTAAGCAAGTGGCGACGATGTTGTATATGACAGCCATCTGCATCTTGATGGTACATTGAATTTCCTCGTCACACGCGTTGTTGGCCACCTTGTCGCGCAGTTCCTTGGCGTACTCCCGAAGCTGCAACAAATAATATTATATTTAACCAGTGCTTCCAGCTAAAATACTAGGAAATGGGCGTTTAGCGGACTGTCTTACGTAATTTTGAAGTTCGAAAAGTGGTAATTCTCAGCATAATTTGAATAAACGATTATTCGAACTCAAACCCGAAGCATTTATTTCAATTAAACCATTTTAACAGGCACTTTTGAACTGTCTAGGTGTACAAGACTTTGTTTTTATTCTCATTTTACTTTTTTTTGTATTTTGAGTGGGTTTAGTTGAGTTTGTGATATTCCTGTGGGACATGCAACAAATACTTTTTCGTTCTTTAATTTCTTTGATAGCAGTCTTGAATATGTCGATAAGTAAAAGTTAAAGGCTTACTATTCCCATCAACGACTATTTAAATGACAAGAATAGTTGGTCGCTGTGATTACCTCAAGACAATGTTTGTGTTCTTTCTCCAGAATTAGCGTAACTAGTGACAGGTTATATAGGTTCATATAAATATTTTATTTATTTTTATTGACTAAGTTTTTTTTTAGTTTTTATTCTCGTAATGTTTATATTACTTTGTCTATGTATGTATAGAATCAAGTCTATCCGACTAAACAGACAGCTGTGCTGCTGGGGAGTTTGTTCCGCTACTTCTTCTTCCCAGCTAAACCACTAGGAAGTGGTGACGGGTGGGCGTTTTTGGGGGGACTGTCTTATGTATTAGACGTTCGAAAAGTGCTGATTCTCAGCCTAATTTGAATAAATGACTTTTGATTTGACAAAACAAAGAAGTTGAAAGACACACCGAAAACGCCTGGAAGAGTCATGAAAGATTTAATGAAGGGCGACCTTACCTCTATCGCTCAAGAGAAGACTCATCGACGTATCTTTCTTCCCATTCTCACATATGGTTCTCGAACATGGCCTTTGACAATTCAGCAAAGGTCCACGCTTGAGCTTTGCCAGAGAGCTATGGAACGCAGTATTCTGGGTATCAAACTTGTGGACCAGGTTAAGATTACAACAATCCGTTGCATTACGAAAATAACTGATGTCACTCGGAAAGCTGCCACGCTCAAATGGAATTGAGCCGGATACATCTGCCGTATGTCAGACGATCATTAGGCCAAACTTAGGACCCACTGGGTCCCGGTTAATGGCAAGCAATATCGCAGCAAGCCCAGAGGGAAGAGGGCTGGATGAGCTGGACTCCTATAATAATTGGTCCTTGACAGCTCTAGACAGAGAGGTGGAAAGAGAGTAGACCTTTGCCCAGTACTGGGATGCCGTTAATGGCTATATAGAGGTATGAGGACCAGGGTGTAAAGTTCACTCATACCCTATTGGTAAAAGGAGGATCCTCCGGGTGTTGTGTCTGGTGGGCAACTGCCCGACGGTTGATGTCGGGATGTTGTACCTATGCGAGTCGCGCGGTAAACTTTGACTGCGCGATCTAGGATTTCTGTGACGTGAGACTTGCGTAGTTCGCCTGTGGCATTGTAGATGGCGCCACTTCTCTTTTTGTATTTTTTAGATATTGTGTTGCGAAGTATTTTCTGTAGTGCCGCTACAGCTATTAAAAAAAAAACCAGTCTCACCATCGGGTATCGTGTTACCCACTAACTGGGTTCTGGAGGTCAGATAGGCAGTCGCTCCATGTAACATACTGGTATTCAGCTGCATCCGGTTAGACTGGAAGCCGACCCCAATCTTTGTGCAAGGTTAGGCAGCTGATGGTGATGATAGTCTTACCTTAGTCTTGATGAGTGCGTTCATGTGCAAACTGCGTCTAGAACTGAACGACTCAGCGAAGCATTTCTTCGGAATGACGCCATATTTGTTGACTAAGTTCACTATCATGTCCCATTGGCCGCCGTCGTTGATTGGGTCCTGAAAATAAATATATGAAAAATATCAACAAATAAATGTAAATGGGAAGAAACTGGACCCCCACGACGCAGGGAATCGTAGTGTGGGGTCCAGGGCATTTGTAAAAATCTAGCACCTAAGGCTTCTATGTAGTGTTTTACTAGTTAAAAAAAATTGTTCCATGTTTTTTCTGAACGGAATAAAGTTTTTAATTATTTATGTAATACCTAAATGGCATGAATTTGAAGAGTTATTAGGTTGGTAGGTGGTTGGGACTTCGACGAGAAACCTGTAACCATGAATTTAGTACATAATTCTGAAACGCCCTGCCGTTGAGTTTTGGTCGGTCATTTAAAAAAAATTGCTATTCCATACATTATGACCGCGTAGGTGTTACATTTTTTCTATGAAACTTCAGATATTTTTTTACCGATGAAAAATGTCTACGCTATTGGGTTTAGAAAAGTGTTAAGATGTGTTTGCGCGTCGCTGTCTCTACCACTCTGTAAAGGGTAAATTTTTAACCAGTGCGCAAACTGTAACCATTAATTCAGCATATCATTCTAGACTAGCGTAGAAATTTTTCGTAGGTAATTAAAAAAAAGTCAGCTGTTTCATAGAAAAGTGCAATACCTACGCGGTCAAAATGTATGGAACAGCTGATTTTTTTTTGTGTAACTGTCGAAAAATTTCTATGCTAGGGGGTCTAGAATGATATGCTGAATTCATGGTTACAGTTTGCGCACTGGTTACAATTTTATCCTGCATACATAGCATCAAACAAAGTCTTTATTGTCTGTCCGTGTGTGACCCGCTTACACAATCAGCGTATAATGATCCCACTGCTGGGACACAGGCCTCCTCTCTTTGCGTGGGAGTGGGCTCTAATCTATCACACTGGCCCAGTTCGTTTATAAAGTTGAATTACGCCATCATAAATTATTGCAACAGTCACACAATTCATATTATTTGCAATGATACGTCTTATCAGTGCAAACTAACTCCGATAGGAGTCAATGCTTTATTAAATAAGCCCTACATATTAAGCTAAATTACTATTGTAATTGTATTATTACTTCGTTTATTCAATTAATTACAAATTACAATACATTTTTAAATATTTTTATAAAATTACCTTACAAAAAACATTTAAAAATATAAAAAAATAGTGGTCCGCCGGTATCGGGAGCAGGGTCCAAGCTACCGGTGGTTAGGGCTCCAGAGACAAGAACCTCCTCACGATGCGAGCCGTATCGAGGAGTACTGCCTTCTGAATCAGGCCTTTGACCCAACCGCCTAACGAGAGCCTCGAGAGATGTTGGTCGAGGCTTTCGGCCATCAGTCCATTGGCTGATACGACAATCGGCACAATGACAGCCGAGTTCACATTCCACATGTCAACAACCTCGTGCGCTAAGTCGAGATATTTATATTATTACTATCGTTGTTGTATTTATTCCAACATTACAATTCAACACTTGGCTATAAGAGTAGGGGGAGACAAAAGAAACGATGGATGGAGTGTGTGAATGATAATATGGGTTAGAAACGGTGTGACTACGGAGATGATGAATGATAGAGGAATGTAGAAAAAATATATGTTACGCCGACACCAAATAAATTGAGATAAGAGCAGGATTCTTCTGCTGATGAATTATTACAATTTACAAGACCAATCAAAATCAAAAGTCATTTATTCAAATTAGGCTGAGAGTCAGCACTTTTTGAACGTCAAAATTACATAAGACAGTCCCCAAAACACGCCCACTCTTCTCCACTTCCTAGTGCTTTAGCTGGGAAGAAGAAGTGGCGGAACAAACTCCCCAGCAGCACAGCTGTCTATTAAGTTGGAAGAACTTGATTCTATACAATGAAAAAAAAAATGTTTAATACAGTCAAATAAAATAAACAATGATATGACGTAACTCATATGACCTGTCAGTAGGTAAGCTAATTCTGGTGAAAGAACACAAACGTTGTCTTGAGTTAATTACAGCGACCAACAATTCTTATCGTTTAAGTAGTCGTTGATAGAATAGTATGCCTTAGAACTTACAATTCAACACTTGTAACTTTTTTTATCAAGCTGAATGAGCCTGTTTCCTAGCCGACTACCACTGAGAAGAAACCGAAACAAACATGAAGGAGTTCGTATAAGTTAAGAAGAAAGAAAGAAATACCCATGTAGCAATAAAAAAATCAAATTAAAAAAAATGGGATATAGACACGCACAGGAAATACAAATAGTAAAAAGTTTTCGTATTGCATAGCTATGCACAAATATTCGTGCTGGATCAAACAACAATCAATGTTATCGAAAAAGTCCTCACGCTGCTCACAGATTCGAAGGTCGATAATTGTGATCGTTTAAGGGCAAATTTTTCAATAGTCAGATAACTTTTGTTTGAAGAATAAATCTGACAGTTTGGCATATTTTCTATACGAAAGCTGTCAAACCGATATATTTACTCCTCAGATAGAAGTTATTTGACTATAGAAAAATCAGCCCTAAATCATATAGACGACCGCTATTCTTCGACGAATGAGGGTGTTCACAAATATTCAAGCCACCAGTTGGCGCCACTTTGACAAGAGGTCTTCCAGTTCGACAATTAACTTAAAATATTTGATGTCATTCGTTTCATTCTTTCGTTCACCATTCAGTCCGTAGGCGCTTTGAGACTTTTGACAGGTGCCCGGACCTGACGTCTCAGTGCTGCCATCGAGTGAACGTTTTTTCAGAACACCCTTATTCATGGTAACAAGTTGCGCGTCGATGTCCCTGCCTCCTTGTATTTTTTGTCGAAGCCACGGCAAATTAGGTAACTGAATATGTGTCATTTTCGACAAGGCAACCTGGCGAATGGTTGTGAATGCAGATACTATTCGGTATCGAAACCGCAATGACGATTAATACATGAGTGAGTGAGCTGTTAAATAATAAATATGTCAAGTACACGTTTTATTGCATGACTCTGATGGCCAACCAACACAATAGCATAATTATGTCAAGTTAAAATAATAATGATTAACTCCGTAGTAATAATTTGCTCGTGTTCAAACACATAATGGGTTTTATGTGATTTTTACGATTCACTCGAGGTAATTAAAAACTATTAATTTTATAACTAACTCGTGTATTTATACGGACGGGTTGGTATAAACTTCAGTGTGAATAGTGAGGGGTACTAAAGAGGGGAAGCGCCAGATAGCGCAAAATTCAAAATTTTAACGTTTTTTGCAATTTTGCAGGTGACTGTCAGTCAGGTTGTATGATGTACCTTATCGCATCTGTTGAAGTTTATTTGTGAACGAAACGTCAGTTGTCATTGTTGAGGTTTGTTTGTGAATGAAACGTCAGTTGTCAAGTTGGTTTTAAATAAACGGAAGAGTGGTGGTGGTTTGTTCTAAAAAGGGCATGTCTTATTTGACCATTTCTGAATATTAATCAATAAATCCACTAAAAGTATCCAGAGATTTGGCTACGGACGCTGGGCATTCGTGAGCTTGCTGGCCAGCATCCTCCTTGAATAAATGTTTTCTGGTGTAAGGCAGTAAGCCGTCAGCTCAGCCACAGTATTTTTTATCTCACTTTCGGATTTCTATTTCGATGAAATTTGGTATTCGGAGAGAACATGACCTGGCTTATAGGACATATCGTCCACAAGCGCCTAATACCTCCTATCTGACTCCGGGTGGAGTTTACATAGTCGAGGATCCCAAGTAAGAACGACCTTCACCAATTTGATAACCAGGTGAAAATTATATTTTAACAATATTATTTTTTATAATCATAATTAAAATATAATTTTCACCAGGTTATCAAATTGGTGAAAGTCGTTCTTACTTGGGATCCTTTACTATGTAAAATCCACCCGGAGTCAGATAGGAGATATTGGGCGCTTGTGGACGATATAACACTTTTTATCCCGGTATACATTTCTGTGGGATATATTCCAACCTCCATGCGGGCGAAGCTGAGCTAGTAAAGCTAGTATAAAATAAAGCATACCTTCAACAAAAAATTTACAAGTCTTCCTTCGAGTTCCTCTCCCTGTTTGGCTGTGGCGACGATGTTGTTCAGCCAGTAGTGGGCGCGTTCGATCTTATCCCAGAAGAAGAGGTAGCTGTGGAGATTACAACTAGATTGTAAAGTATCTGGCTGGTAATAGTGGAGAAAGTCAGGGCCGATACAAACAATGTGTAACCAGTGAGCCCCGAATACAAGTTGTAGGTCTCATGACCGTATTGAACCCGTATTTTGCTGTATGTTCGAATGCCAGACAGGTACTTCATTTAATGTATTTAATTTCATCATTCAGGCTCTCAAAACGGTGAGGGTAAACAGTGGCTGTTTAACTAGGATAAATATCCTAGGACCAAAAAAAACGATGACATGAAATGTGACATCTACTAACCCTTCGCTGGGCCTGTGTGGTGGATTATGGCCCACTTCCTTTCGCAGGGCGGAGGCCTGTGTTGTGCCCGAGCAGTGGGAACGTTATACGCTGATAATATGGCCGTTAATATGGCACATTGAGATTAAGAAAAAAGTTCGGCATGTACAAAGAGCGTCGCCGACGTCTCTGATTCTGACACCTATATGACAGTCTTATAGAGCCATGAGGAACAGTGTGTGAAGTTCATACATCCACCATAGAAAAGGGGGGGTCCTCCGACCAGACGGGTGTCGTGTCTGGTGACCCGGCGGCGATTGATGTCGGGATGTTGTATAAATGCTAGTTTGAAGAATTGAAGAAAAGCAGTTCTAATACTAATTTATAAATGAGAAAAATTGTATGTTTAGATGTTTGTTACTCAATCATGCAAAAACGGCTGAATGGATTTGGATGAAATTTGGCTCACAGATAGTTTATAACCTGCACCCTAATTGCGTAACTCACGATTAATCATAATCTGTTTCGTTTTGAAACAGAGTGCTAAACCATTGCTTCATATGTTCGAAAAATGTGTCTGCTCAACAACGTTAATAACGCAATGAATATTGTCGAACTGTCAAAATGAAACAGATTATGATTAATCGTATGTCAGAAGCTAGTATCAGATAATTCCCTAGTATTTATAGATAACTAAGAAGAAACCTAAACTTGATATTATATTTCCATTGATTACAAACCCGCCGGTTGAGTTTCATTTAATAGGTAAAGTTGAAGCTGAATCAACAAAGGAGCTGAATTATGATCGCAGTGAGTTAAGGTAGACAGAAGTCACAACATTGACAAGATAATACCAAGTACCAACACGTTTCGTGTAACGTGACTTTGTAAATACAGGTAAACTTATCGCTAGGGCCTTTTCACACTAGCGATTTTCGAGCGTACTTAACATAACATACATATTCAGCCTATAACGAACCCACTGCTGGGAAACAGACCTCCTCTGTGGGAAAGGGAGTGGGCAATAATCGAACTGGTGGGCCCAGTGCGGTTTGGTACATGTAACATGTCTTCGAATTTTTGGTTCTAGGACATACCGGTTTCCTCACGATGTTTTCTGTTTTGAGAGCAGTGGTGATGAAATAAATTACACAAAGTTAAGCGCCTGTCAGGGTTCAGACTGCTACTATGCCACCACTGATCTCGCGATTTTCAAGCGTATGGAAGCCATTATTGAATTTAATAGTCATCATTTACATAAATATAAAATCTGGCAGTAAGATTATGACGACATTGGTCTATTTTTCGCTTAACACACTACCAGAAGGAATGGCTTTTTTTTGGGTGTGAAATCATCAAATAACTTCTCCCGCTCTGGGTGGAGCAGGAGGGCGTGTCAGACTTTTATTGACTAAAATCCACCCGTGTTCCCGCAGTTGCCTGTGTGCCAGGGGCCGCGGTATCTCTTTCGAACAACCCGCACCCCTGGCAAGAAGGAATGGCTTACATTTTGACTTTTCCACAACATTCATTGCGTTATTTACCTACGTTGTTCCGTACACAAATTTTTCGAATATAATTTATGAAGCAATGGACTAAGCATTCTTCTCCAAAATTAGGGTGCTGCAGGGAGAAGAAACATTCATATTAGTTAAAGGAGGTCTACACTCAGAAATGAGTGCCTAAAATAGTGTAAATGCGAAAATAAAAAGCACCTCTGTGAGAATTCAAACTCCTCAATGCCATACTTCTTCATAAAGGGCATACGCATAACATTGAGGGCTGCAAACAACCAGCAGCGGCCCGAGTTCTCTTGGTTCGTCACCGGCTTGGCTTCAGACTCAACCTGTTAATTGAAAACGAATGTTACAATCTAGAGTAGGCAGTTTACTTTTGTTCATTTTAATGTAGCCAGAAGATCCATTTATGACATAAAAACATTGACAATGGACCAACTAATTACTAAATATATCATCATCCTAGCCTTTTCCTAATTATGTTGGGGTTGGCTTCCAATGTGGTGCAATCTTAATTTTTATAATGCAACTACCTATCTGACCACCACAATTCATTTACTGGGTAACATGGTACCCATTCATCATTAGAAAGAACAATGCCCGATTATGGCCCACCTCGAACACATTTCGAACTATAATTTATTTAAAAAAAAAAGTTTTTTAAATAGGAATTATCCGTATAAGTTCTATCTCTAAATAAGACGCCGTGGTCTTATCAAATAAATAAGTAATTTACCTTATTAAAAGAATTTCACTGTCAGGGAAAGTTTAGGGTAGCCATTATGGTCAATATAATTTCGACTCATATATTTTAATTAATCTAATCGATTACGGATTCATTAATAATGATCAAAATATACCTGTGGGCTCAGTGACGTACAATCGAATGGCTGACTGAAATCCAGCAGTGGAGTCCTATACATTGATGACTTAAAAACTAAAACCTGACAGCGAAAAAAAAACAAAGTAAGTTGTCGGCCATTAATGCCTTAGGCATTCTCTACCAGACAACCAAGGGTGGTGCAGAGATTAGATGGCAGGTGCTTTGGATGAGAGGAACAATGATGAAAAAAAAAACTATAAAATATATCATAATGAATTATAAATAATATTACATAAATAGGTTATTAACTAATAATACAATAATAATAGGTAATTATAGTACAGGCTTAGTTAGGGGTACATATGGCTAAAGCAAGAAGTATTGAAGTTAAAAAAAATAGGCCTGCAAAAACAAGCAAGTGAAAGCATATTGCCACTTGCCAGTATGGTTATTGGGATAATTTTCAGGGCCTTAGGCTGTTTTAAAATTAGATGACTGTTTCCTATCCAACCACTCTCAGAAGAAATACCAAAAAAAAAAAAACGCAGCGGTCAGTTTCCATCCATACATAATCTTGGTTATATCATGCGAGGACCATGTCAATTAGTGCTTGAAATGGTCTTTTGAGGAAAGAACCACACAAATTAGAGTGGATCTGTGCAGTCAGTACAAGTATGTGTCAGCAATTGAGTAGCTCCATGCAGAAATTAAGGAGCTGCTAATGATAGTGAAATGGCCATTTTTTTACAGTACCGTTTGATGACTTACTTTGATGTTGTAGACATGTAGTGTAGTCTCAGTCTTCTTCCTACTGATAGCAACCTCGAATGGGTCAAATCGTGTGCAAGCATTCTGTGCAAGTTCGTTTTTGGGGTCCGAATAGAAGTCACTGCGGAACTTGGATATAGTGTCCAAGGTCAGCGGAACTGCAAAGAAAACGATGTTGTATGTTATAAAATATCATAATATGGCGAGCCTTTTCACAAATATGTTAGGTCGGTTTCCAGTCTAACCGGATACAGCTGAGTACCAATATTTTAGATGGCTTAGCAACTGCCTATCTGACCCCCACAACCTGGTAACTGGTAACAGGACTACTGACAACCCATTAAAGATCTACAAATGACAACCGGGACCAATGGCCTAACATGCTTGCTGAAGCATGGAAAGAGTTTGGTATGTTAAGATGATCACCCAGCCACGGATCAACCGCAGCTTGCATATTATCCTGCCTGTCATTACTTAATCAAGTTATACAATAATGGTAGTTTTAAAAGTTTGTTTGAACTTTTAGTTGTGTTCATAATGTTATGAAGAAGGCAATTGAAGAGCTTAATTTTATTTTTCCACTGAAAACTGGTATTGCAAGCACTTTTCAACTGAATAAAATGTTGTAAATGATCCATACACAGAATATTTTCACCGTAGTAATTTTCATAGGTAACATTTTTTTTTTTTAATTACGCACACACCGCACCTGTTTCCCTCGAAGGGTAAAGCTGACCTCAGCCAAGCCTACACCTGTAACTATACAAAATAACTGGGGCAGGGGCAATTAAGCTCATGTGTGCTATAAATAACTGGGGCAGGGGCAATTAAGCTCATGTGTGCTATAAATATCATCACTCTGATTTTGTAAGTGTAGACCACTTTATCATCTTTCAGACCACTTTATCAGACTCATTCGACAGCTGGTCAAACGTATAAATAAGGACGTTTTTGACCGAGTCTTTCCATAATTACTGGGCATATTTCCAAATTTCAGCCTGGCAAGCAGACATTCTGCTTGCTACACCAACTTCCACAGAAAATGTTTGGACAAAGAAACTCACTTTTATGATCTATTTGTGTGCTATATCTTAGCAATTTTACGATTACACCATTATTTACCGGTAACTTGATTATACTATTCATTTCATGGTGAGAGGATTATTGTAAAAATTACATAATTTTGAATTTACATGAAATTGTGTACAGGAATTTGCCAAATCAGTTGACATATTTTTATTCTTTTTAATAGGTATTCAACCTTACCAGAGTGTTTCTGAAAAAAGTTGCTTAAGGGTTTAACCTTTTTTAAACTGACGTTTTGTGAATTAAGCTTTGTAACTTAAATCTAAATCTTAATATTAACCAAATTTAGAGTAAAGCACTACATATTGAAGGTAGCTTTAATAATCTCAGTAGTTAAAGGTAGGTATCTGTATATGTGGCAAAAATGACACAGCAATATTTTCTCATTTACAAGTACGAAATTAAAAATAAAGGCACGGTAGGCAAAACATTGTTTCAAAGAATAATTTGAAATAACTAAAGTTGAGGCCCGAATGATCAATTTTAAATAAAAGGAAAGAGGTTAAGTTTGAGTTCCAAATTAAAAAGTATAGTTCAGATACCTGTAGACATAGCTGCACAAGTAATTCGTAACAAGTGATGCGTCCGACACTTGACTAATACTGTTGAAAGTGATTTTACAAGCATTTATTTTGAAATGATTTAAAAGATAACCACAGAGCACATATTTAGAATAACACTATTAAAAAGGATTTCCATCCTTACGATGCCGGTTAGCAGTAGCAACATAAACAATATAATCTTTATGTTCGTCGCGATAAGAGTCATGACAGTTGGGAGTAGGAAAATATTGCTATCTCCCTTCAAACCCACCTGTCCGAAAGGCGCCCTAAGTGGTGCAAAAGTTCTCTTCGGCTATTGACCCTATGAGCAGCTGATTTGCAGAAGTCTGTGTCTCTGAATCTGTTTTTCAGCTAATTAGATCGAACATTATTAATAAATATTTTAAAATTCAGAAATATAGCGTTTCTTTTCAGTTAAATAATTAAATTTTATGTCACAAATACTTATTTTTCATATGGTCTTGTTAGTGTATTTTATATTTTCAGCTTTGACAACATTGACATTTTTGCGCGAAATTCGAAATCTGTTCAATCCGGATTATGATAATATTTATAAAACTACGTTAAAAACCTAATTATAAATTATTGTAAATATGTAAATATATAGTATAATAATGATTATTATTTGTAGTTACAAATTATGTATTAGCGTTTAATAGAAAGAAGCCAAATTAAATATTATTAACTGTACCTCGAAAAATCAATAACTCCAACAAACTGAAGGTGTAGTTTTAAGACGACACTTGCGCCAAAATCGTATTGCTGTTATAGTGTTCGTCTTCCCTCAGATTTTATACATTTACAACAAGATTTTTTTCTTAAAAAGTGCCTATTTTGAAAAGTTAGTGGATTTTAATCATGTCGTTAAAGGCATATGAGGATGCTTGCACCAGAGCTGAGTTATTCGGGCAACCTTTGCCTGATCGAGAAGACTTTTTATCAAAACATAAACATTTAGATGTCGTCGAATTTGAGGAAGTGGAAATTAGGACGGCAGAGGTAAAAAACCTTTTTTTCTTAATTAAAGTAAATTAAAACATTTTAAATAATGTCCGTGTTCATTTTTTTTCTGAATATGGATAAAGTTATTTTAGTAAGTAAGTAACAGTACTAAAAAAAAAATAAGTTCCTCAATTTCGTATAACTTACAGAGTTAGGTTCGCAATTGAGGAATGAGGGCCAAATAGGTCAAGATATTTATGATACTGTTACCTAATTAGTTGGTATAGTTATTTTATTACAACCCTAACATCCCTACTGCAGAAAAAATATTACCTACTCACTTTTCACGTGATTTTTTTGTTTTTTTAATTGTCTTCCTATAGAATATTAGGTCTTTACCTATGAAATTGCCGTTTTGCAGTACTGGCCATTTCAAATCAAAATAATTTTTGTTTAGGTAAGAATTCTAATTTCAAATTAATTTTATTTTAAAAACATGGATTTTTTTTTCCAAAAGTAGTCATTTGTTTATTGATTAGTGTTACATTTTCATCGCATTTCAATCTTTTTCGTCATCATGGATACGTTAAAAATTCGAGTAATTATGGAATATGAGTACCGTCGTGGCAGCAACGCGGCACAAGCGGCACGCAACATCAACGACGGAGCTAACACTACAAACCAACGCACCACCTGTTATTGGTTTGCTCGCTTCCGTTCTGGAAATTTCGACCTGAAAAATGAACCTCGCGGTCGTCCGAAGACTTTGGTCGACAATGACGAATTAAAGGCGATTGTGGAAGCTGATGATACACAATCTACGGCTGAATTAGCAGCAGCTTTCGACGTTAGCGTCAAAACAATATTGGTCCATTTGCGTCAAATTGGCAAGGTAAAAAAGCTTGACAAATGGGTGCCCCACGAACTCAATGATCGTCAGCGCGAAGTACGCGTCGAGACGTGCCTTGCACTGCTCAACAGACACACAAATGAAGGAATTTTGAACCGCATTGTTACCTGCGATGAAAAATGGATTCTGTTTGATAACCGCAAGCGCTCAGCAAGTTGGTTGGATCCTGGGACAGCACCTAAACAATGCCCTAAACGAAAACTTACCCCTAGAAAAGTGATGGTCACCGTTTGGTGGTCTAGCGCCGGTGTGATTCATCACAGCTTCTTACCAAACGGGGTGAGCATTACTGCAGATGTGTACTGTGAAGAACTGAACACAATGATGGAGAAGCTGGCACATCTCCAACCAGCATTGGTCAATCGCTCGTCTCCGCTGCTCCTGCACGACAACGCGCGACCTCATACTGCACAGCAGACGGTCTCCAAGTTGCAAGAACTGGGGTTGGAAGCTCTCCGTCATCCGCCCTACTCACCAGACCTTGCGCCTACAGACTACTACTTTTTCCAGAATTTGGATAACTTCTTGGCGGGAAAAAAATTCAATACCCGAGAGGCAGTACAAAATGCCTTTGAAGAATTTGTTGCCTCCCGTCCAGCTGATTTCTTTAAGAAGGGCATCAATAAACTGCCACTGCGATGGCAAAGATGCATTGATTGCATGGGTGATTACTTCGATTAATACAAATAAAAAATACATGAAAAAAATTCGTTTAAATTTTTTCATACAAAACGGCAATTTCATAGGTAAAGACCTATTATTTCAACAAAAGTTGTTTGAGCTGCCTATTTATAATGTTCATTTTTGTGACCTACTTATTTAATTATTGTAATTTTTTTCAGAATACTGTTATGTTAGATGACCAGCTAAAGGAAGGCAGCGGTGGCCTCACAGAATTAAACACCATATTGGATTCCACACAGACTAAAATAAATAAATTAAAGGTAGGTAATTATGACCAGATAAAAAACGTTCAGATTCGTTAACTTACGCAACTAAGTTATGCTTAAATTTTTAGTTCTGCCAGAACTAAACCTAGTTGGCATAGGATCGAGACGGACCGCCGCCTGTAGGCGGCTCTACGTGGGGATCGTGCGATCGATGGCCCTGTATGGGGCCCCGATCTGGGCGGCTGACCTGACGGCCGGCAGCATTGCTGTCCTGCGAAGGCCACAGCGAGCGATGGCCGTCAGAGTCATTAGGGGATATCGCACGATCTCCTACGAGGCGGCTTGCGTACTGGCCGGTTCCCCGCCGTGGGACCTCGAGGCGAAGGTACTCGCGTCATTGTATCAGTGGCGCGAGGACTCGAGGGCGCGGGGCGAGTGGCTGACGCCGCGACATTTGGAGTTGTGTCGGTCACAGCTTCGCGCAGCCCTGGTGGCGGAATGGCGGGACAGGCTTTCACGCCCTACCGCCGGCCCTGCCACCATCGAGGCGGTCCGGCCGGTACTCGAGCGCTGGCTCGGGAGGAGGCACGGCTCCCTGTCGTTTCGGGTGACGCAGGTGCTCTCGGGGCATGGTTGCTTCGGGAAGTACCTGTGTCGTATAAACAGGGAGCCGGACGCTCGGTGTCACCACTGCGTCGACTGTCGGGAGGACACGGCGTGGCATACGCTTGCAGAGTGTGTTGCTTGGGAGGAGCCGCGCCGTGCCCTCATCTCAGGAGTAGGCAGTGACCTGTCGCTGCCGGCCGTTGTCGATTCGATGGTCGGCAGCGAGGAGTCCTGGGACGCGGTGGTATCCTTCTGCGAATCAGTCATTTCGCAGAAGGAGGCTGCGGAGAGGGAGCGGGAGATTGCTTCCGCTAACCCGATCCGCAGCAGACGCACCGGGCGTCGGCGGAGGGCGGATAACGCCCTTTTCCGGCCCCCCTAAATGGTTCCAGGGGCGACGGATCCGGGGAAATCCGTCGCCCCCTACTACTTCTAGGACCCGAGATGGCGGCGCGTAGTGTTCCACGCGCGCCTCTATGTGATGTAAGGGGGGAGTTTAACACCTCACTCCCCCCCTAACGCGAGGTGGCCCGCACAGGCGGGCCGGCACTAGCCGGGGATCGCGGAAGTCACTTTTGTTCCCGTGATCTCCGGTGCAAGTGTGAGGCGGAACACCGGGGTGGTTTTAGTCAGTAAGAGTCTGACAGACCCCTCCGCCCTCCCTAGGGCGGAGGACATCCATGAGGATTTCCCCCCGTAACCAAAAAAAAAAAAAAGGATCGAGACGGACAAGTTAGCTTAGTTAAAATTAGGTAGCAAACATAAGGAATAGGCACCTACATCAATATTTTGCACACTTAACGAGACCTACTTAACTTATGCCAGAGGACCATAGATTTTTTGATGCTTTTATTAGATAATATTTTGTTTTTTCATTCTGTAGTATTTGCATACCCCGATGGAAAGTATGCGTGAGTTTATGTGTGTATTCTTTTTAACTGACACAACACTGTATATTTTCAGGGTGTTTGCGGAACCATCACAAACTTCTTTCGCGTGAAAATGTCAGCAAAAGACAACTTATCCTATTCAAGTGAACCTAGCTACGTCGGGCAGACAAACTATGACAAAGATTATATCCCACCAACCTCAGAAATAGGCTCTATAAACCAAGGCCTTGGTCCCGATGACACTGAGATGACGCCGCGCGCGGGAAAATCAAAACAACATGGCGACGGCATTAACACCGCTTTGGACGAATTAAAAAAGATGGAGGATATGGAAAATACGTCGTTGTTGGGTAAAGCGGCTGTTAAAGATATTGGGAAGCAGGTGACGACGCAAATTAGTAAGTTGGATCAGATGATTAATAAAGCAGATAGGGCTCAGGCATCGCTAAATAACCAGAATAAGCAAATGCGGACTTTCCTACGATAATTTTGTAGGTACCTACCTATTGTACCTTATTTTACTCATATTACTCATGTCTAATGCGATCGTGGCTCCACCCCGTTCAAACCTGCATAGTGTCTTGTGTGTTCATCCACTGGTGTTAGCTTTGAACTGCTTTTTGTATCCAAGGGCTCAAAGTGTAACGTAATCTTGATATTTAGAACCATTTTAGAACAAAAAAGTTTCAAATTTGAGAAGAGGTTGAGAAACTGTGTGTGATATTTCTGCGACAGCATCAGATACGGTAAAAGTTGTGTTGTTTTGGAAAATCAATGAAATGCTTAACCACAAACGTGAGCCAAAAACACAGCTTCTACAAATTTTATGAATTAGAGCTAACGTGGTCTGTTGCTAACCGCCTGAAAAAAATCGCAGAGCAAGCTTGTCCTAAATTGTGCAGGAGTATCAAGTCAAATTTTTGTAATGTAGGATGATTGATTGGCAGATTGGCGTAGTTCTTTGTGACCTTCTTCTAAGGAAATACCATTATAATATCTACTACAATTCATGAATACGCAGTTATACCTAGGATGTGTGTATAACTTTAATGCCACCCATCTCACAATCCGCCATTTCCTGGGTTATAGATTTATATTCTCTGTTTCTCTGGGGGAAGGCTTATGTCCAGCAGTGAAATTCAGTTTTCAGCTGAAATCATGAGTCTCTAAATAGTACCTAATTCTACCCGTCAATCCTATTACCTTTAATATTTTGTTTACCAATTTACCGTCCAATTTTTCGTCCATACTTCAACTCACGGTTACTCAGTGGACAAGAAAATTGGGTACAATAGTGTGAATTTTAAGAATTTCTCTAACGGCACAAATTCTTAAGAAGATCGTGTATAGATCATTTTTATGCAAGTAATCTTGGGAACAGAGATGGCCTGACCAGATTTAGCACGAAATACCGCTGCAGTCGGCATTATATCGGGATGTTACGATCTGTACCGACGATGGAAAGAACCATGTTCTGGTGAAGCTAGTCAAAGTAAAACCTCCATTGAATACTTTTTGCAATTTTGCTGTCTTGCCTGTGTCTGCTTTTGTGGATAGACGTTCTTCAGGACGTGTAGTGGTGGGTGACGAAAGGAAATAAACTTTTTGTCACTCCGCCTTCGAGTCAGATTCAGACATTTTTACAGAGTCACCTGCACCCTAATTGCGTAACACACGATTTATCATAATCTGTTTCATTTTGGCAGTTCAACAATATTCATTGCGTTATTTACGTTGCTGAGCAGACACATTTTTCGAACATATGAAGCAATGGTTTAGCACTCTGTTTCAAAACGAAACAGATTATGATTAATCGTGAGTTACGCAATTAGAGGTGAGTTACGCAATTAGAGTGCTGCATTCTCAAGATGTGTTATTAAATACCGTGTGTAGGGTGTGTTAGCCTATCTAGACATATAATAAAATTGTAACAGGCCGATGTCTGTACATTAAAGATATTGAAGAAAAAATAGTATGGGGGGTCTTTATTAGAGCAACAGAAGCCAAAACAACGGTTTTTAGAATTTTTGTCTGTCTGTATGTTTGTTACCGCATCACGCAAAAACCACTGCATGGAATTGAATGCAGTTTTCAATGATGTATTCCGAGAGGTCTAACTTTAAAAATAGGCTATATATTATAAAAAAAAAAATGATTATCTACTTGATTCTAAAGTCCACGCGTATGAAGTCGCGGGCAAAAGCTAGTTATGTAATAAAAACTCACCGTGTAAATTAACAGGTGAAGTGAGCTTGGAGTAAGCTGCTCACAGAAAAGACGCGCAGCTCCGGCTTAGATTGACGCCTGGTGGACGCTGCTCTTGGGTCGCGTAGACATGATTGTATGAAACTGAACGTCACGCTGTCTAGGTTATGCAAATTAATTGTTTATAAAATTAAAACACTTTGCCGTGGTATAGCCATTTTAAGCAACTGTCAAATAATGAAAGTTGTGATTTGAATATACGGACTATAGCCAATTTTCTAAACGATTAATTTCCCTGACTTTTGTAGGATAAAATTGCCTGAAGTGTGATCCTAAGGTGAGATCTTTTGTAAATGTCATGCTCAAGTATTGTTGATATTACTTAAAGTGAAAGCACTTTGCTTATTCTGGTTTGAACACGTGTATATTACTTAAAGTGAAAGCACTTTGCTTATTCTGGTTTGAACACGTGTATATTACTTAAAGTGAAAGCACTTTGCTTATTCTGGTTTGAACACGTGTATATTACTTAAAGTGAAAGCACTTTGCTTATTCTGGTTTGAACACGTGTATATTACTTAAAGTGAAAGCACTTTGCTTATTCTGGTTTGAACACGTGTATATTACTTAAAGTGAAAGCACTTTGCTTATTCTGGTTTGAACACGTGTATATTACTTAAAGTGAAAGCACTTTGCTTATTCTGGTTTGAACACGTGTATATTACTTAAAGTGAAAGCACTTTGCTTATTCTGGTTTGAACACGTGTATATTACTTAAAGTGAAAGCACTTTGCTTATTCTGGTTTGAACACGTGTATATTACTTAAAGTGAAAGCACTTTGCTTATTCTGGTTTGAACACGTGTATATTGTAATACCTATATTCCTCTTATGATAATGTTTAAAAGTCATCTGTGTCCAGATAATCTTTAGTAAACTGTTAGTACATAAACAATGTACACATGGGTTAATTATGTACACGAATTCTTCAGTTCATTGATACATTAGTTACAAGATGCCAAAATAAAATTCATGAGATTAAACCGAAGGGTTTGTTTCACAACTCGTGATTCCACACTAGCCATAACTGCCAGATAAATTATTGAAAAGAATGATAAAAGATATTATTTCTATAAGTACCTACCTATGTACTAAAAACTTATTTATACACATCAATCATATTTTAAAAACTAGACTGATTACTCTGAGAAGAAAGGCCGAAAAAAACTCTTTTAAGGTCACAGTCTCTTTTAAAGGGTCATAATGTATGGTCTGCCAGATTCGTAAGCCGCAACTTATCCGGAGGTGGTGGAATAGGCCATTTATTTAATGACGATAATACTACCTAAAGAGTTAACTTTATTTTAATTGTATTTATTTGTAATAATTACTTCCTTTAAATGATAAATATCTTTAAATATTGTAGTGTGCTGTAATTTTTTCTTTATGTAAATCACCAGTGTTTAGAATGAAAAAAAAAACATTAAATATTAAGAAATTGGTGCTTTTAATGTGAGTGTGATTGTAATAAAAATCATGAATTTGCATTAGTTGACAATATTATATTATCTGTATTGAATATGTAACCCTTTATAAAGGTAAATGTTAACCAATAAATTAATCCTAATATTCATTCAACGTTGTAAACTTGTAATGTCAAAATCGTGGGTAACGGGCTTATGTAGAGCAATTATTTATGTAGGTTTAAACGTGTTTGTTATTACAAACACGTTTAAACCGTTTATGTAGTCATTCCTATTGGAATGACTACATTAACGTTTTTATTGATTAGATACACATAAATAGTTTTAATTTGGACTTAACTGTTAGAGCATGATCGCAAAAAAAATATGTTTTTGGTGATATTTGAAAAATAAATGATATACTTACTTATTTAAAAAAATAATGTGATAATAAGTTTGTACAAACGCTATTACTCGTCAATAATATTTTGGAAACCATTTGACGTCAGCATTTCTATCTGGTTACTCTGAGAAGAAAGGCCGAAACAAACTCAGAGGTGGTGGTTGTTTCAGTCTCTTTAAAACTTCAGAAATTATCTTGGTGCTTATTCATTTACTTTGAATGAATTTAATACTTCTGGTAGGGTCTTACTTCAGCATAGATATTCATTTATATAGCCCTTTACTAACGATTATGACAAATGCCTATCCATTTAGAATTTCTTCTTGCTACCCTATTTAGCTTGATCCTCAAATCGGTCCTGTTCGCAGAATTCTTAGCATTGTGATAAAATTATTAGTGTGAGACACGAACGATGTAATATTTTTATGATTTATAGCATTATTGAAAGAAACCAAGCTGTGATTAATTGGTCTTTTATTTCGGTCCGTTTAAAAATACACTGTAGTCACAATAATAAACGTAAATGTCCACTTTGAGAATATTTGCGTCAGTACCTAATTACGCGCAACAATGATATTTTAGTTTAAAATTAAATACATGTTTTCTTTCCCTTTTTTATTCTTGGTTCCTGACCTGTACACAAAAGCAATAATACTTTTCCAACCTTTTTCTTTTCGAGTTATCCCCAACTATGTTGGAGTCAGGTTTTTAAGCGACTTTCTATCTGTTTTCTATCAAACCTGTTACTAGGTTATGCGATACCCCTCTGTAAGACTGGTGTAAGGCTTTTTTACTCATAGTCCAAAAAAACTATGTAGTTTTTTGTTAACTAACTATAAGAGTCAACAGAAAAGGATTGTTAATGATGCACCTGAACCTGTACGACGTTGGCTCAGACGTGTTTTAAAATGGAAATCAGTAGGTACCTTAGCGCAGCGAAAGGCCTTTTTTTTTTGGATGGGAAATCATCAAATGACTTCTTCGGGCAACAGACCCCTTCAGGTTAAATGCAGGAATGATGTTGATTAAGTTGATGAATTTCGCAATGTGGCTGATCTAGTCCAGTGGTACCTATACCAATGGAGCGTAGCCATTTAATTAAGAGGGACATTTTTAGCTAAGTATGCTGTATGCTGATGATAATAGTGATGATAAGGTTGTAACCTTCATAATGAAACCGACCACCCATAAGAGCAGTTATGGGTGGTTGGTTTCATTTTAGTTATCCAACCTTATCTACTATGTTATTTTTTTGGGTGGGAAATCATCCAATAACTTCTCTCGCTCTGGGTTGAGCAGGAGGGCGTGTCAGACTTTTACTGACTAAAACCCACCCGTGTTCCCTCAGTTGCCTGTGTGCCAGAGGTCGCAGTATCTCTTTCGAACAACTTGCACCCCTGGCAGGCATCGGCCCTTGCGGGCCCCATCAGTTGATGCTGACATCTCTTTGAGGCGCGCGTGGAACACAACGCGCCGTCGACCCGAGCTTGGTCCTTACCGGACAGCGAGCTACCCATTACTCGCCGTCCGCAAGACCGTGCCTACGGTGGCCGGGAATCAGCCTGGGATTCCCGTCGCCCAGGGCGTCTCCCGCGGCGACTAAGGCCGTGAGGGCGCATATACTGCTTCTCCCTCACGTGCGTCGCCTCCCTCTTCGCGAGCATTACGGCTTCGCTGAAGGAGGTGACGGCTACCCATGTACTCTCGCTCCGTACCATGGCCTGGACCAGGGCCGGACGCGAGAGATTGCCGCCCCCGATCGCCTCCACGAGGACACGGCGGTGCTCCGCCCACGCCGGGCAGACCTCCAACGTATGCTCCACCGTGTCCTCAGGGCGATCTTCGCAGTGGAAACACCCGGGCGTTTATTTCCGCCTTATACGAAACAGGAACCTACTCTATCTCTATCTAACAACACATAACATAGTACTTAGATAAGGTTGATTGGTTTGGTTAAATGCTAATATTCAATATTTCGGAAATTAATTATACTTCAGCCGCCTTACGTCCTTGGTCAATTTTATTATTGGAGAAAGATCAACATTTAACATAATTATTTAAATTAAAGATAGGTACCCATTTTTTAATTCTTATCAAAGAAAAGTACTAACAGAATCCGATAATTGGACAAACTTTTTCCTGATTCCAATTATTGAAGATACAGTTGACATTGGAGCTGTCACGCTTCAATCAGGGCCACACAAAAACAGAGCTGAATCAACCGTGAAACAGAGTTATATAAGAATCTGATTATCGTACCATGACCTAACATTAGAGCTCAAACAGTCGAGATGCTACTTGCACTTATCATTTGTCAACTGTCAGTACTTGTTGTCGCAAATCCGTTCCATAAATATCCTACTGTATTCCTACTAGATGTCGGTAATGAAGAACTGGAGAAAACAAATACTGAACAGATTAGACTGTCCGTTCCCGGAGGATCTGTAGCTTTGAGATACCCAGCGATCGGCGATGGGAACACAATAGGACATCTTCGAGTGAGTAGCATAGACTTCGGAACCGCTTTTAAAGCGAACATAGTTGACGGTGGACCTGGTTACAAATACGCTGTCCTAGTATTGATGGGTAACCCAGGCGTTCCGTACGATGCTGTAGTGACAGTGCAAACAGTGAATGATCAGACTTTCGATATACTGAATATTGGATATGTTCCAAACATTGGTGATGATGGTGTTGACGTTGAAGAAGATGCTAATAATAGTGCAGAAGATATGAGTGAAGATAGTCTACAACCCAACAATAATCAAAGTGAAAATAATATACAGAGTAGTAATGCTGAATTGATGCAGCCATCTGCTAACGTATATAAATACGCTGAGAACGAAGTGATGGAACAAAGTGATAATTATGATGAAAACAGCAATCCTGAGGATAACAACGATGGACCAAGTGATGAAGTAGACCTCGAAGAAGATGACAGAGAGGAATCAGAAAATGGCGTATACGAAGCTGATAACGATAGTGGTGAGAGAGACATACACAAGGAGTATACAGACGATATAGATAAAATAGATGATTCGAATGTCCAAGTTAAAGGTATTGACACTGATTATGAAGATAATGACGGAGAAATAAGTCCAGAATTGGCACAATCTGAACCAATTGATTACGAAGAAGAGAATGAAGCTTCAAGTGTTATTCGTAGTAGAATTAACTCAAACTATGATGGCTCGAGACCTTATTTAAGTGGTGGAGAAGTTTATTATGAAGACGCTGATCAAAAGAGGCCTGATTATCAACAAGAACCATTAGATTATGAGAGTCAAGACGAAATCCAGCAAATTTTTAATGATGGAGAAATACACAATGATGTTGATAAATATAGAGATTCAAATAATAATAATTATATAGATTCTAATGATAACTATGCAGTAGCATATTAAATACTAGTTATAATAGTCATAAATTGTAAGTAGGTAAGTCATATAAACTTGAAATAGTAAAGTTTGTATTATAAATACATAATAATTGGTAGATATATTAAGTATTATTACTGAGTAAAGTTTCGAAAGATATTTTTTTTTTAATTCTTCCAACGACATAATCTAACGATATTTTCTTTCACGAAAACATCGTCATAAAACCAGCACGCCTTAGAAACAAAAATTCGAAGACATGTGACATCTACCATAAATTATACTCTCTCGAAGAGAAGAGGCCTGTGTCCCATCAATGGGAACCTTACCTATGGCTGAATAGGCTTATGATTCCATTGATCGCGAATAAATTTGGATAAGGCCAGGAGCATGAAGATTCATTCTTCCATCCTCTTGAAAAAGCCATGTTAACTTTAAATAGTATCCTTATGAATTAATAGTTCTTATTGCAATCGGATACGGGTTTAAATCTGTTGTAATAAATTCGAATAATAAATGAGCAAGCGCATGTCGCAAAATGCAAATAAAATCGTATAAAATTAGATATTAATTATTTAATAATAAATAATTCATCACTAAATGCAGTTTGGCATTTGAAATTTTATGGTATATTTTTAATTATAATTATAATTGTTATTGAAGAGATAAACTGCTTTTATAGATGTTGATTTTTTGATGCATTAAGTATGTTTTGATTTACATCACTGTATGCATATATTTTTTTGTTTCAAAAATTATTTATGGTTAAAGAGATACACTGCTTTAAAAAACCACCTTTTTGACCGTTTTCAAGAAATCTCCGCCTTACATACGTCCGACGCACTTTAGGCAGTCCCACAACCACTTTAACTCTGCCTATCGGAGTCTACTGCTGGTTTTAGGCCTCCCCTGTGCTGCGCCCTAACACCCTGTCCTCCGCCTACCACATCCAGTTCGTCCCAGACAACTTTTTGAGGTCGCTGTCCATCTAGCTGCGGGCCGTCTAACTCTACGCTTGCCGATGCGCGGTCTTCGCTCCAGAACCAGGCTACCGCTTCGTCTGGTAAATATTATTATTTATTATCTCCTTTATTCCTTTCAATATACATATAAATTACATTTTTAAATATTAGTATAAAATTATATAAAAACATTTAAAAATATAAAAAATATTATTATTTATATCATTATCTGCCTAGCTTCTTCCCAACTGAGTTGGGGTCGACTCCCAGTATAAACGGATGCAGATAAATACCACGGTATTTTACATGGAGCTACTGCCTGTCTGACCTCCACAACCCAGTTACTGGGTAACACGGTACCTCTTGATAAGACTGCCTGTCAGGTATCGGCCTTTTAACTACGCGTAACGACTGTCAAAGATCTACGAATAAATGTCCGGAAGCCGAAGAGAGGCTCGATCCGCCGGCTTCCGGCAAACGATGATCCGTGATTAAAATTATAATATATTTATTTAATATATATTAGGTATATAAAAATATTATAATAATATATTATATTATATTATATAAAAAAATCCTGCCGAAACGAGAGAAGAAATGACAAAGTGAGTTTTGATTATTTATACTGTAAAAACGATTATTTGGCATGAGTTTCAGGTAAACATGAAGAGCCGATCACTCACTACAAACCTTGATCTTGATTAAATATTTATGTCTGTCTACCACGCCCCAACAAAATATGCTTTTACGTTTTATTTTAAAATCTTGCTTTCATACTGACATGTCGTCAGAATATGCCAATGCGAAAGGACGGCAGACCTTTTAAGAAAGTTGTCGTTTAAGATGTTTTCGGCGGGCTTTTAAATTTTAAGAAATATCCGTTTTTAAAACAATGGGCAAGTGTATCTAAGGATAAAAATAAACAAACACTAATGGCCGCGATATACGCGTCGTACGTTCGAACCCAGACGGGCGCTTAGTTTGTGTAAATTATTTCACCACCACTCCTCTCAAAATGGTGAAGGAAAACATCAAGGAAACCGGCATTTCCTAGAACCAAAAATTCATAGGCATGTGATATCTAGCAACCCGCACTGGGCCCGCGTGGTTGATTACGGCCCATTACTTCTCATCGAGCAGTGAGAACATTATAGGCTGATTATGCTAAACATAAAAATAACATGAAAATTAACAAATGCTTTGGTAGGTCAGAAAATCAGAAACGAAAAAAAAAAGCTTTTGAAAGCTTTCTTGTAATTGTAAAACTGTACCTACTGTCAAAGTCTTCTTAAGGACATTCATAGTTTCAGTTGGTTAGGTAAGTTTTGTAAATTAGGTCCATTAAAATGTCATTATATCGTCATTATACACTGAATCTACACACGCCAACATCATCATCATCATTTCAGCCGAAAGTCGTCCACTGCTGGACATAGGCCTCCCCCAAAAGGACTGTTTTGCCATAATCGCCACGCTTGGCAGGCGGGTTGGCGATCTCTGTATGATGGTAAAATGCATAGAGAACGCTGCTTCCCATTCTCTAGTAAGTCCCTTAGTCACCTTCTACGACACCCACGGGAAGAAATGGGACAACATAAGGCTATATAATCATTATAAAGCAAAAAGGCAACAAACAAACTCCAAAAGTTCCAAAGAAAATTGCGTCTACAGTTTTCTAACAATTTAATGGCTCACACGAGCGTAAGGATCTCGTGTCCTTTTCCACGTGGATTGTCTCAAGGTTCAGTCTCATATTCACAGCAGGTGGCTGATTGATATAAAAATATAAATAATTTAAGCACAGAATCGTTTTGCCCTGATTTTTTGCACGCGCCGACTTTTCGGTGATTTGGTTGCTTTTTTGTTTGTTAAATTCTCTTTGGATAACTCCTGGGTAAGTAAAGTTATGGTGTTTTTAAAAGTATTTTAAGGATTTAAATTTCTAATCTTCATGCCAGTCTTTTTGCAATTTAAGTTGGATTTCAATTATAATTATGACAGGTTTTTTAATTCTAGCTATCCTGCTTCGTACGGTTGGCACGACTTTACAAAACATCGACATTCAAATATTATCTGTCAAATTGGAAGTCTAGAGAATTCATTCCGGAAGGTTTATGATGATGAAAACCGCATTAAAATCCGATAAACAATTTTAATTTATAATATTATGTATACTAAAAGCAGATGTAGGTCGTGTAGTGAAAATATTTGTTTCATTACTTATCCGAATAAGTACCTATGTTGTTTTGATTTTGTTTGCTTTGCAACACAAAACGTTAATTTCTAGGTACACAAATAATTACTTTTAAAATTCAAAGAAAAAGTCTAATCGTTATCCCCTTTTGGTATAAAACAAACAATAATAGGATTAAAAAACGTTTGCTCCTTAAACTTCTGTTACTCATTAAACTGTTTGTTCTTTTATGTATAGCTTAACGATTTGCAGAGATTCTCAAAATAATATTTATACGCAAATATTTTTTATGCATCAATCTGACGAAGATGCATTAACCATTATTGTTTATAGACTAAAACGTACACAACAAATATTATTAATCGAATCTGGCCGTTTTATTGAAAAACTTCATGATTCATTCAACTTTTAGAAGTGGATTTTGAGAGTAAATAACTGGGTAATTTGATGTGAGAGGATTTATAATTGGCTTGGTATCAATATATAGAAAGAATTTCTAGAATTTTCATTGGGAAACTATATTGTAAACAGTTACAATAATCCGTCTGATATTTACATAGTCCTTTGCTATCTTCTTCACCTATCTTGTCTTTAGCATATTCTTCTTCATTAATGTAGAGTATACTTTTAATGGTTTCATTTAATGTGTCATTAT
Source organism: Antitype chi (assembly GCA_947359405.1). Taxonomy (NCBI): domain Eukaryota; kingdom Metazoa; phylum Arthropoda; class Insecta; order Lepidoptera; family Noctuidae; genus Antitype; species Antitype chi. Next base: position 7,755,549 of record OX375828.1, on the reverse strand, counting down.
CATCGGCGTTGTGAGTTTTGAGGAAGCTGCATTTACATCAGTTTTCGGGCCTGGTTCCGTATTTTAGTACCTAGGTTTCTAACTGCATGTTATTTTCAACTGGCTAATTCCCAATGTATTTGTTGCCGGCGCAGATTGTATTTTTTCTTTTCATGCAGCTTCTCTATTAAATTATACTGCCATCTCAGTGTTCTCTTTCCTTCTAGCTATGGCTAGAACAAAACACATAACATGCACAAATACACGTACAATTCACAAGCGCAATCCATCTATATTTTTTTTAGTTTTCCCGTTTCTTTTCATAACATTTACATTTATAAAATAAAAATAAGTTCTGCCCTTCTGTTATGCGTGTCCATAACCCGTGTATACGACTCATGCTGATGAGGGCAACGTTTTATAGGTAAATTGTCCCTCATACCAAATATTATCTACCTACACAATGCATTTGCACTGTTTTTTTCGAGCCTCAATGACGATCATAAGTTTGTCGACATCGGAACCCTCATTCTCAATATTTATGCAAAATAAAACACTAAAGTACTTGAACCCTCTTTATTTGTGTTTAATTGTTGATTTTAGAATTACCCTATCCAGACTAGTGTCTACAGTTTGTTTGTAGGCCGTCAATTATTGATGGAAAATGTTTTGTAAATCTTTTATTTTCTAGTGTTGTTGTTTTATTAATATTAACCTGATATCGATAGGTTTTCGGGTCAAATAGTCGATGGTTTGTTAGTAGAACAATGTCTTCGCTGACGTTAACGTTGCGATAGTTTATTGGCTGATTTTGATTGAGTCTATCATTAGTGAGTTACGATCGATCGAACGTGTCATAGTAAATTATTTTAAATTGCCACATTTTGGGTAAGAGCTTGATTATTGAGCCTTCAAGAAGATTCATCAAAAATGAATCCTTTACTTTATATGATTCCTACCTATAGGCTTCTGGTATTGAAGATTGGTAGGACAACCGGCACTTTCGAGAACCGAAAATTCTAAGACGCCCGTTATCCATTCAACCGCACTCACAGAGAGACGGCCTTTGTGTGGCCAAGCCAAGGAACATAATTATATACCACAAGCGGTCAAAGCAGTGGGAACAATATAGGCTGATCTTGTGTCGAAGATTCAATATATTGTCTATACTCTCCACACAGGAAAAGGTTCGAAATTGGAACCCGGAAATATTATCAATACCCATGTCAAAATGAGGAAACACTTTCAACCCCATAAAAAGTCATAGATAATGAAGGGATAACAAGACGCCTCTGTGTATAAAAGCTTCCTAATAAAGAGGTTTTGTCACGACAATATGGCGAAGTGAAAGAGTTCCTAATATGAATTTGAGTGGGAAGCAGGGTTATAAGAAAGTTTTTCTTGTTAATTTGGTAAACACGTGTAAGGGGTTAAGAGATGCCTTCGATATAATAGGATCAATTAAAAAATTGACTAAAGCTTCAATTGTGTCTTAGGGTTTATATTTCCACGCAGTTATTTATACGTCGCCCAGAGGTCGAAAGTCGACCATAGTTCATTTAAATTTTAAGATATTTCTAATGCATTAAGGGCCTACGTCCCGTTTAGTAGCGTAACACGGTCACTTTATGAACCCTACTGCTCATTAACGGCTTGTCTTGAAGATTTGAAAAATATATGATTTTGCTATATAGATTCATATAGATCATTTTGCCCGAAGTACTTTTTTTGTATGGTTAATACTTTTGCTGTAAAAAATATTTTCCAACACGCAATATTTTGGCTTCTATTCCATACTCCTACTAAACGGCTTCGTTATTTGGAAACAAAAATACACTGAAAAATAGATAGTTAGAGGTACCACAGAATCGCCGAAGCACAATTGTAAATTAATCAAAGGAATATCCCCATTTTGAGATAAAGGCTCAGAGGTGCCCTGCGCGGGCGCGGGCGGCAGTCGTGCTTTAGCATACAAACGGGAGATGAGGATACTATGGGCCTTAAGTATTAGGTAGGTACAGACGCCAGCACATCAAGATACCCCAAACTGTCTAATTTTCCTTAACCTTAACCTTATGCTTATGTTTTAAAGTTGAAAATCTATCAAAGACATTTGACAGATTGGTACATAAAAATATTAACTTTTTGCACTTCTTTTCAATATCAACTATAGCTGGTCAACTACTGGCTAATGAGACACAATTAATTATCTATTGTAGGAAATGGTTCCTTTACTAGGCCAGCGGTACAGTACCGGTCTGTGCTAAATTTCATTCTCCACCGTCCGCGTATTTTTCTTAAAAAGAGGTACCAACCTACAAAGTTTTTGATTCACGTAATAATTTATAGATTATATACATTCATACACTCACGCCTTCTTCCAATGGGGGTAGAGAAGCTACGGAACATCACCTACTATGAATCCTTAGTCCTTTTAATTTGTTTATGTTCATCCAACTGGTGATATCCCTAGCATCAGGCGGAATGACTGCTTACTTCACATAATTTTTCTCGGTGAGATTCTTACAGAATAGACAGACTGCCCTTTCCGATGAAGATCACCAATAAGGTCACTATAATCCTTCCCAGGCGTCACGTATAGGAATATCCACTCACTATATTTTGAATGTAGGAAAAACAACAAAAAAGTGCAACGTGTTAGTAATATATGTATTCATTTTCTCCACTTTTTTGTCTCAGGGACGAAAAACTTTACTCTCATAAGTAGGTAGTTCGTGGTTCCATCTAATGAAAGATCATCTTCGGCTTGGGCGGAGCACCGCCGTGTCCTTGTGGAGGCGATCGGCGGCGGCGATCTCTCGCGTCCGGTTTTGGTCCAGGCCATGGTACGGAGCGAGAGAGTATGGGTAGCCGTCACCTCCTTCTGCGAAGCAGTAATGTTCGCGAAGAGGGAGGTGGCGCACGTGAGGGAGAGGCAATATATGCGCCACACGGCCGTAGTCACCGCGGGAGACGCCCTGGGCGTCGGGAATCCCAAGCTGATTCCCGGCCACCGTAGGCGCGGGCTTGCGGACGGCGAGTAATGGGTAGCTCGCTGTCCGGTAAGTACCAAACCCGGGTCGACGGCGCGTTGGGTTCCACGCGCGCCTCAAAGACATGTCACCACCAACTGGTGGGGTCCGCAAGGGCCGATGCCTGCCACGGGTGCGGGTTGTTCGAAAGAGATACCGCGGCCCCTGGCACACAGGCAACTGAGGGAACACGGGTGGGTTTTAGACAGTAATAGTCTGACACGTCGTTTATTTGTTGATGTAACAACCAAAAAAAAATCTTCTTTCTTCTAATCTAACTTTCATGGCAAGTATTACAAACAATGCTTACCTAATGTTCTTTCAAATAGGCCTTTAAGCTGATATCAGATGCTTCACTGTTTGCCATTTATGTCTGTCATTCGGAATCTTTCATTCGAAATGAAACATCATAAGTTCATAACACAAAATGAATGAAAAGTGAAAAAACTGTTCGCTAATAAACCGATCCAACATTTTTCACTCGCACTTCGAAAGCTCGAAGATTGGAAAAGTTTCGTAAAATTAGGAAATTATTGTTATTTTTTTTGTAATTTTGTTAGTGTTTAACGTGGCATTCAACAAAAATGAACCTTCACTCGAGTGAAACGTCTGTTATCAGCTTTAGGACTAAGCTGCATAATCTAACAGTAAACATTACTCGTATTGACTTTATAAAGCACAGTTCTGTTTAAAGTTGTACATAATAAGACTCCAAACATGTTAATGGTATTTATAAAGGTCTAAAAGAAAATACTGGCTGTTGTAATGTAATTCGACCAAAAATTGCATCTGAGGAGTCCAGTTAACGGTTCATAGAAATTCAAATATGGAATTTTCAAGCGAACATGGCGCCCCGCTCTACAATTCTAAATTCGAATAGTCCGTCAAACTGTTTTGAGTAGCGCGTTCATGTCTTGTTCCAAATACATTTTGATACTGTTACAAAGGATGCGTTCCAATTCCCGTAATATTTAAAAACGTTCAAAATCTAGTCGAATTCTCATCCCAGCAACAATCAATATTTTATTGTATTTATTTAATGAGACTAAGATTAGAATGCGAATGTTTTTCAATAATACAGGCATTTATTGCCCTTCTTATTTATTGATGGGTAGCTAGTACTATGTATAAACTAAAATATTGTTGTATAATTTTATTTTATTTATTATTTACATAAACAATACATGTGTACTATTTCAAGGGCTTTCACCAATTACTGTCCGAAAATAATAACCATAAGTTATGTGAATACAAAAAATAAATTACAGCTATCACGGTTGCACTTTTAGAAAAAAAAAGTCAAAGTGCAGACCTACTAGAATTACCTACTGTGTATATAATCTAATCTTTATCGAAAACAATATGAAACTATAACGATGTAATCTCAGCATGGAATAAAAATACCTACCTATACTCTCATTCACTAAACTGCAAAACAAAAGAACCGTTAGTACTGATCTATGATATCAAACAGTGATTCACCTTTACTTTGAATTATGCAAAGTCTGATTATACTATTCTTTTGAAAACAACCTCATTGTGTGATTTGTGTGTCTTCATAGAATAGGTCAGTTCTGCGTAGGTCAATGTTTCCTACAATACCGAATGACTTGGTATTATAAAATTGACCAACAAGTAGGTTATAGATTCAGGTTAATTTTTAGGTTATATCATCCTACGCAGCCATTTATTAGGCTTGCCCTAGGCAGTTACAATTTTTTTTAAATCTGTGGCTACTTGATTACGTCACCGATAATGTTCTGAACCCACGCTATAATTTAATGGAACCTAATTCATATCACAGCAGCCTTATTTTAGAAAGACGCCTGATATAAGTAGATGTAGATACCCTGTTAGATATAATATAATATAGCTTCTACTGATACTGATGAAGGGAATAATCTGGAAGCCTATGCTCTCTAAGTCCGGCAACGAAGATACGGGCCCGTCCGAAAGTAGTAAATCTGTTAAAAGAAGTGTTTAATTTAAATTTTTCGGGTGGGAAAATATACATCGAGAGGAGGGACAGCTGTCAAATCGTGTTGTTATTCATTATTCGTTTGGGCCCCGAACTAATCTTATGACGGTAGGTGATACGGAGTTGGAGGCGCCCGGAACTTCGTCCGTAACTACGGACCAGTAGACCTCCAGAGATGAAGTTATCCGGAAAAGAATCGGAGCTACCGACAAAGCTTGCAGAGTAAGTAAGTTGGGTTCGCCAAATTTATCGAAGGACCAATGACCGGTGGAGACCGGGTATCGACAAGCGTAGTCTGAGACGCCTCCTAGTTAGATGAACCGACGACCTTAAAAGGTGGCTGGAACAGACTGAATGTGGAAGGCGAAGGACAGGGTGTTATGGCGCAGCCTGAGAGAGGTCTATGTCTAGCTGTGGACTGCGATAGACTGAGTTGACTGGGCCGAAAGAGGCCTTGTAGACTGTAGATTTGTAGACCGTTTCCCATTTTATTAAGTACTTTTACTTGTTGACAGGCCTACACTACTCCCATACCTATTAACACTGTAATTTGAAACATTGTAAAAGCCAATTATTTTTAAACCCTACCCGTGGAGTTTCTTGCCGGCTCTTCTCCATAGGAAACGACGCAAACTTATTATTCCAAGATTACCTATTCCAGCAGAGCTGCTGTCATTAATTTGTAATTTCATCACCATTGCTTTCAAAACGGTGAAGGAAAACATCACTCCCTCGAACAGAGAGGAAGCCTGTGTCACAGCAGTGGGAACATAATAGGCTGATTACGCTTATTGCTGCGGCGGCTGAGACCTTCAAGTGGTGGAAATCCTATAAAATTATGGGTAACTACAGTTTTCAGCCGTTTGGGGTCGAACTGCTCGGGTTATGGGGCCCGAGTGAGCGACAGTTTCGTGGCCAGAGCGCTGGCTCGTTTATTGGCCAAAGAATATGGTTTTACATCCATTTTTGAAAAGTATTCTAATTAGATTCTAAAGTGCTTATAAGCTACTAAAAAAACTCATTTTTTATTTACTTAATAGATTAGTGCCGTAAAAATGCATTTAAATTTTACATTTTCAAATTTCGCGCGTAATTTGATGAAAACGCTGGACGTAGTGGACGCCATATTGGTCTGTGGGTATGACGTCAGTTTGCTATATAGACAAATGCGCTGATATTTATAATTTATAAGATGAGTTATTATTCTACGTATCGTTGGTTTGCTGTTCCTGAAAGCAAAATATTATTTAAATAAAAATTACTTTGGTTACGAAAATAATAAAAGTACAAACTTGTTTAGGATTATGTAAAACAGCGGTATGACGTAATCACACGGCGGCTACTATTTCATGGTGTTCAGAAACAGATTGAATAAACTGATAACTTTGAATTGAATTTTGAACTTTATTTGATAAACACAAAGCAAAGCTATTGATATGTACAGGTATATAAAAATAAAATAATCATAATGCATCAAAAAATAAGTCCGCATCGTTGTCAACGGGAAGAGTGCCCAAAAGGCTGGCAGCATTGCCACGTTGTATGGCAATGCTGATTCTTTGGCCGAAATATAGGCCAGCCCTTTGGTCACGTGAAGAGTCAACCAACCGCTTGGAAATATCTCGGAAAAGTAAGTGGGCACTCGGACCCCATGGCCCTAGAGTTTCAACCCCAAACGGCTCGAATATATAGATTCCAATAAGATTGGAATATTTGCGCCGTTTGAGGTTTTCCGCACCTGCAGCAGCCGCCCCAGCACAATTCGCCGTACTAGAAAGATGGGATGGCGCAAGGGTGTCGACACATGTTGCATCCCACACCAAAGGCCGACCTAACTTCCAAGGCATTATGTACATTCCGTCTGGTCTCTTCCCATCGTCGCGTGCCAAGCCATAGGGTTCTAAAACAGCTGGCACCCCGGCGGTGACAAGAGCACGACGGATGATGTCATTGATGCTGGCGTGCCGTGCTATTCGGCCTGCGCTCCTACTGCAGGATAAGCCATGGTGTCCGAGGCGGTCAACAACTTCACCGCATTGGCAGCGATGCAGAGCCACGCAAGGAGCGCCAAGACGCAGGCAAGTTGCGAGCCGGAAGGTCGAGTCACTCAGCATGGTGCCTATGTTGGGTGACGGTAGAGCCTGCAGCCAGAGGCCCGACTCCCACTCACCCACAGCCAGAAGGCGAGCAAGCTCAGCAGTATTGGTGGACGTATTAATTAGTTTTTTCCGTACCAACCTGCAGAGCGGCTCATCCCACTGTCTCTGGGAAGATGGGTTCACGGGCAGATCTGTATCCGGGCAAGCCATTTTCCAGGCATTCACCGCATCGGTCAAGCACGGCACTTCAGAGTCAACCAGGCAAGGGGCTAAAATTTTCCCAGCCAACTTTTCGGTGCTGGGGACATTGAATTTTTAATTTATTTTGTTAAGCTATCTCAATAATATATTTTTAGATTTTTTCTCATTTAGAGTAAAATACCCTATTAGCAATTCCATTCAGTCTTCTGGGTACGTTTCCGGATGACAGCGATGCGGACGAGTTGCTAGTAGGTGTTCGATGCCTACGTGACCAAAAAACCAAAAGATTTTTTGTTATTAATTACTTGTGTATTTAGTTAAATATTCCAAGATTATATTTAACTTAATAATGTAGAAAAATAAATAACAGATCCTGCTGTACATCAGCATAAAAGAACAACACACATCTGCTAAATAATACAAACGAAAACTTTTCGGATTCATGTATTACTGGTCACTACATATTTAGCACAAAAACGGTCGCTGAGGATCGATTCGAAATTCAAATTCGTAAATAGAACGTCGCTGTGCGTTCGGGAACCGACTAACCATAACTGAATAAATTGACTTTTAATAAAAGGTACCGCTATCGAGTTACCTCATTGCGTGGATTAAGTACTTAATCGGTAATTTGTAATTTTATTATATTTCTAGTTTCTACCTATGTAAATACAAAAATTAGTGCAGCGGATGTTGACTTTTACAAAATATTCATTATTTGTTTAGAATCTGGGATTTTTAATATCATTAGACCACCACTCGACTTTATTTGACTTTATCATGCATGATCGATATAAAAACCCCAATGATTCAGAAAACCCTAGGGTTGGGCTGATCCTTTGGTAATTCCAGTAGGTACACACCTATATTTGGTTTTTCAGTTTTTGCTAGAAATGAGTCAATTTGTCTTGCCATGGCCCAACTTTGTTCGGGTCGGCTTCCAGTCTAACCGGATATTTTACATGGAACGCCTGCCTATCTGACTTCCACAGCCCAGTTACTAGGTAAAACGATACTTCTAGGTAACTAAGACGGCATGGTTGTCAGAATTTTGGTGTTCGGACTCCCCGTAACGACTATAAAATATCTACGAATAACAGCCGATGGCTTATAGTACTTTCTGAAGCACGAAGGGGTCTTGCTCAATATGTTATTATTGGCCATCCACGACCGACCGCGGAAATCGTAGGTTATCCTTCGATTGACTCGTGAGGCTGTTCTTATTTGGCCACGATCCTCGAAAATAATTTATTGATTTTTTTCATCATAGACAGTTGAAGCTATAAAAACGTTTGTTAGATATTTGTTACAGCTTTACAAAAAAGAGGCTCGTAGAAGCAGGAGTGCAAAACATTTTATTTCAAAGTTAAGTTATAACTTTTTTAGGTAGATTTAAGACAGTACTAAATACTGAGATAAACGAAGTAAAAGTAATGTTTATTTTAGATAATGTTCTATTTACAATAACATCTTCATCACACATTACAAACCTACAACAAAACGAATGAATGAAACAAACAATCACATGATGATTGAAATCTAATTAAGGTTATAAGAAAATAAAATATATATTTTTTACAATACTTTATTTTAAATAACAACTTACGACCCACAATACGTTTGGTAAAACTTTGTCGTCATAAACTAATTTAGTTACTCGGTGTTTTTCACTCCTGCTTCTTTTAGGTTTTTAGCATTGACACTTTATTTTTTTTGGCATAAATCGTAACTGCAACACCTTTAGTATAATTTTGTTACGAAGTGTACATTAAAAAGAACCTTTTTTAACTTCTGTCTAATGCTATTGTAAATGGAGTATAGGTTAAATTTATCATGATTTCCTGTTTGACTGTGTGAAATTGGTGAATGAGTTTAAAAGCGGCTCTAACCTAACCTAACATCTACTTTGTTTACTAATAATGAGTTTTGGGCTTTAATTGTTAATGCTATGACTAAATCTCTCCGTACTGTTGGAAAATAAGTTTTTGAATGTTTCGACACCATATAGTTTGTGGTTAGGTTTAGTGAACACTAAACCAATTCTCGAGACATGTTACCTATAACCTTCTTCGAGACATGGACTATCAAATGGAAAACGATTTTTAAAATCTTACTGGTCGTTCCAGAGATTTAGCGCGTGCAAATAAACAAACTCTTCAGCTTTATTATTAGTAGGTAGGTTAGGCATAGATAATTATGTATTTATTGTACTGACCTAACAAATAATTTTTAGGTAATTAAAAACGATTTATTCTGGAATTGTTATCTTACGATATTTACATAATTTTAAACTATTTCCAAAATAAAATAAAACAACCGACTTCCGGATAAAAACTAGTGTGACAGTGACAAAAAAATAAAATACATATCCAAAGTCACCGAAGAAATTAAAGTTATTTTCGGAGAACTCGGTTGTTTTTTTTTTTTGGAAAAGTTTTTATTTTTCACTTTTCCCCACACCAATTCGAAATTTCGTCATCCATGGGGTCAAAACAATGCTTATTTATGCGATAGCAGCAATCGCGGTTGATTTGCTGTAATTTTTTTAAGAGTTCCGATGTCTGTCTCCGAAATGCATCATCAGAGCTATGTGAAATTTAAATGGAACCATTTCGTACTAAACCCCTTTCGAACAAAAAGAAGAATTTTGCAAATCCGTGTATACATAATAAATTTTTAACCAGTGCGCAAACTACATATAACCATGAATTCAGCATATCATTCTAGACCCCCAGCGCAGAAATTTTTCGTCGGGTATACAAAAAAAATCAGCTGTTTCATAGAAAAGTGCAATACCTACGCGGTTAAATTGTATGGAATAGCTGATTTTATTTTGTATAACCAACGAAAAATTTATTTGTTGAAAATCTCACCACGGGGCTATCTCCCTGCCAAACACGATCTGTCCAACCTCCATCTTTATTTGCTCCCTATCTGTACTTCAGTACAATTATACTCCAGTACCCTTGACTTTTGAAATCCATTAATGTGAGTTCAAACCAGATTTAATGGGCGACGCGTGCGCACGAGTTCGAACACAGCCAATTAACCGGCTCTTGTTGGCTAAACATTTCGTTACTGCTCACAGATGTGCCATGAATAAAAAGACTATTAAAGAAATTGCACAGTGTAGTATAATTATTGTATAAGTGTACAAGGGTCTATTGGCGCGTGGGCAAAATCGGTACTAACGCCGCCATCTTGTTTTGCAATAGCAACTCGTATGCTGTGGATAACGGTGTGACTTGCACATTTGTATTCTGGACTTATTCTATAAGATAGTTTATAAGATTTAATGTGTAACTGTTTGTTGTTCAAATAAATAAATAAATACATTTCAAAAAACAATTTCAAATATGGTTGAACAACAGTGCCACCCTGAACAACGTCATTCGAACGCCAAGGATTCTTGTAGCACTTTTAAACTTAGGTGTTCTGACTGATGGCGTTCGTCCTAAGAAGCTGGGAGGTATTCCTGTGCCTAAGAAGTACATAGTGCTCATATACCTACATTACCGTCTATGCCCAGTAACCGTAGTGGTTGAAGTCCGGCAGGATGATGATGAATAAATAATAAATACGGCTACAATGAAATTTATAGTAGGTACCTACAGGATTACAAGAAGAGGTTACAAGATTTTTATAAACTGACTCGGTCCATATCTTTCCGGTTACTCTGTTTGTCATTAAAACTTTAAGCACATCCATACACAAAGTAACTTTACATACCTAACATTGTGACACTTTAGAACCAGATCCAACTGACCCAATATCCCCCCCCAGTGGGTTCCCGCATTGTTGTTGCAGGGGGGCTCTGTAGCCGTGGTCACCGTCCCACGGTGAAGCAACGAGGAACCCCAAGGTGGGGCCGCTCGTCAGGGATTTTGCCTCCAAGCCGACGACGTAGCGGCCAAAAAGTAGGTTGCGGTGAGGTGCATCGTATCTGAGACGGGCTGCGATGTCGAATGGGAGGCATCGTGGCTGAGGGTTATAGGCTGCGGCGGAGGAGGAGTGCCGGTACTTCTGAGTAGCGCTCTTCCCTTCCGTGGCCTGGACGGGGCTGCCACCGTTTGATGGCGGACGCGGTGGGGCCGCAGGGGAAGAGGAGTGTCGGTATAGCGTTGGCCGCTTCCCCTATCCCCTGCGGCCGAAAAGTGGTAGGCGGTGGGGCCACTGTGCTGACCCGTCGCTGGGGGACCAAGGGTGCCAGACACGGGGTTGTCTGGGGCCCCTATGCTATTTGGTTCCTGGTGTGGTCGCGGCGTGCCATATGTCCTGGTGCGCCGGTGATAGGGGTCCGAGGAGGGTCCGGTGACGGACAGCTGCGGCTGATTCGCGGATGGCTTGCGCGTTTCCGTGTTCCCGCCTCAAGCGGCACTGGAGGACACCGTGGAGTTTTAGTGGGTTACAGCTATCTCCCCGTGGTAGCGCAGTAGGCATTTCTCCACGCTAAACAAAAAAAAAAAATGCCTGGGCCGACGGCGCGTTGTGTTCCACGCGCGCCGTCAGAGATGTCAGCAACAACTGGTGGGGTCCGCAAGGGCCGATGCCTGCCAGGGGTGCGGGTTGTCCGAAAGAGATACCGTCGCCCCTGGCACACAGGCAACTGAGAGAACACGGGTGGGTTTTAGTCAGTAAAAGTCTGACACGCCCTCCTGCTCCACCCAGAGCGGGAGAAGTTATTTGATGATTTCCCTCCCTCAAAAAAAAACCGACCCAATATTCTACACATTCAAATATATCAATCAATGTTAAGGTAATCTGTCACAGACCTGTCACAGTTACCGTATGTTGACCCGAAATATTAATATGAGTCTACACGAGCACCTGAACGGCCTATTTATGTATATCTGAATCATCTAACCTAATTTGTTAATATGAGACTGCTGTATAAAAAGCTTAACGGTTTTCTGTAATACGGTTGGAGGAAAATAGTTGTGCTCATTTGGGGACATTGATTGTGCACGCGTGTATAGTTTATGACACGTTCATTAATCGTTCACGCATAAAGAGTACGTAAGAATCGGAATAGGTGGCGTTCTGCAGTGTATTCAGACCCCATTGAGGAATACCTTGAGTTTATGTGAGTAGGTATCAGTGGCGACGGGTCAATACAAGACGATTCCCATCGGCGTACCTTTAAGAGATCCCACCTTCCTCCATTTATTATTTCTAAGTACAGTTAATTTTTATGTGGTTCTAAGTATTACTAAAACACATTACCGTCCGCAGTCTGTTCGTTATAGAGATGTGGGGATCAGGAATGCATAGCTTATAGCGTTCCCACAGCTGGGACACGGGCCTCCTCTCGGTGAGGGGGAGTGGGTCGTAATCACAACGCGGGCCCGATAGATGTCACATGTCTTCGAATTTTTGGTTTTAAGACATGCCGATCGTGTCTCCTCACGATGTTTTCCTTCACCGGTTTGTGAGCAGTGGTGATGAAATAATTTAGGTACACAAAGTATATCGCCTAGGTGCGAAACTACGATCTACAACTCGAAAGTCGTGTCCGTTACCACCGTTTTTTTTTTTTTGTTGGGCATCTCGCAGTTGGCCTTGAGAGGCCGTGACTGCTCAACCGGGCTTTCCTGGCGCTGCCATTAAGAATTAACTTAACGCCTCCAGCCAGGGCTTACAAACTAAAATAAATTACAAACTAAGCGACTGCACGCTGAGGGCACCCCCTGTGGGGTACGGGCCTCGGCTCAGGGCGTCACTGATAGGGGGACAGCTAGTATTGGGGACAGGCTGGATCAAAATATTGGCATTATTATTGATCGGGGAATTTAAAGCTACTGGCTCAGCTGCGACGCGGGCTGGCGCTTCAACGAGCAAGGGTCGGTCGGGTCCGTTACCACCGGGCCACCACTGCTCATAAATAGACTGCTCAACTAGCTTCAACTTTCCAACTGGTCGACTTTTTGACAATTCAAAAGTGCCTGTAAATGGTTTAATTGAAATAAATGCTTTGAGTTTGAGTTTAGGGATAGGGGATGGGCCTACAGCTATTTTAGTGTCTAATTTTCGTTCTTGTTTTAGTAGATTACTAGTACATAATAACACAAGTCTACCGACCTATTATTCCACTTCCAAGTTCCATTTTTCGGCGCTATTTGTTAGACATTATTTAAGTAGGTAATCCTTTTATTTGCTGAATATTTGTTCCATAAAGTGTAACGTATTAAACAATAATCGAATGAGGACGTTAACACCGTTTTTTATAAAGTGTAGTAATACAGGGTGAGTCGGCGCAGTAGTTAAAAATTTCGAGGTATTTTAAAATCGTTAATTAACTTCTTTAACTTAATTACAAGGCACTCTATACAATATACAGTAAGTTAGAATAAATAAATAGATATACAGCGATTAAAACGTGTGTAAACATTGAGGCATATAATTTTATTATTAGCCCGTCTGGATCACGATCGGAAACGCCTTGCGGTCTGCCAGGGCTCTTGTTTACCGGCTCTTGAAGGTGAGAACATACATAATATTATAAATTAAATGCACTGTAGTATTCCTCTTGAAGAAAATACCTCTTTTTATCGTTGTACACACGCCAGCATATCAAGCTACCCCAATCTGTCAAATTTTCCCAATTGAACATGAACCTTATTTAGTTACATTAAAGTTTATAATCTATCAAAAAAAATTGACAGATTGGAGTAGCTTGATCTGCTGGCGACTGTAGGTACTAATTTCTTTTTTGAATTTCTTTACGGGTTTCAAAACTGGTAAATTGTTTTACTGGGATGGGACTCACCGAGCCTCATTGTCTGATTTGCTGTGTTCCTCCACTGTAGATACTGTTTACCTAGAGTAGCGTTGGTTGGTAATTTGTGTCTCTACAAGCTTGGAATAATTACCTATTCAGTGTAGCAATTTGGAAGGTAACTCGTCTCATCAAACACCTATGGATTGAATTTGAATGTCTATCACATTATGTTGATTTGATATAGGTTGCGGAGGCAGTCGCTCCATGTTAAAATACTGGTACTTAGTCAGCTGCATCTGGTTAGACTGGAAGCTGACCCCAACATCGTTGGGAAAAGGCTAGGCTTTTGACTGCCTAGGCAGATAGATAGATATTAAGTAAGATATTGTGTTGATTAAGAAGTGTAGATGTAAATTGAGATTCGTATTCAATTAAAAAAGAAAATTGTGAGCAGTTGGGGGAACCCCGTCAGGAATGAAGTTCCGCACGCACACATAAACTCTTATATTATAGAAAAAGACAAAGAGAGAGAGAAAACCGCATGAAAGTGCATATCGCTTTTTCCAAACGTGACGATTTATACCTACCGCAAACTGTTAAAGGCTTAAAATCCCACAACATAACATCACGCCAGTATTCCTCGAAGAGTTAGGCAGGTATGCAACTGTAGTTCATCCACCATTCGCCAGATTATTGATCATAAAATGGGATCATTGACCGTCCTCAGTCCTGATGTTCATTCTTCCAAATATTGTAATAAATGTCCTTACACGTGTCTGACATCTCAAAACCAGTTCATAACATAAAGAAATTACTCTAATGATCAGACAAAACACAGTTTCATATGTTATAACATGATTTGCGAAATTTGCTTCTGTCTATCAGGGACAAGGCTGTTCTAAATATAATCGTTCTTTAGTTCACCCGTCATTTCGTTCATTCACAATAATTTATGGCTTCACTGAATGACCTGCTTTTAATGTAAATATGTAGAACGTTAAATTATGATTACCTGTGCTGTGATCCATCAATAAAATTGAGTAAAATTATTATTTAATTATGATTCTAAGTGTATTTTTATGTTTTCTTCTATATTTGGAATTAATTGAAAGCCCTTTCTGGGAATGGAAAGCAATTAATTGTATGCCTAAGCAAGGTTTTTCTAACTTCGTGAAACACATTTGTAAACCACAATAAACAAACATTGGGGTCGATGCAATGACGTATTATAAATAGACGCGTCATACTCATACACGAACATTAGAGCACTTAAAAAGAGCATAAACCACAAATGTAGCTTCCTACTAGTACATGTATACAATCATACAGTGAGCGAAGAATAAGAAAGACCCATAATGATACCTGTTGGTAGAAAGAGATAAACATATATTACGTCACTAGCGTTGCGCTGCGTCACTGGATGGTACGTGACTAATAACACGACAGGCAATTACCTTGTATTTCTCTTGCCAATATTGAGCGCCGGTAACGCATCTAAAGGTAATATTATGATTGGGTCGATGGCGATGTTTGTTGGTAGGTATCTCAACGATAAAGGGCTAATTTCACCAATGAAATTAAACGCGACTAGAATGTCTAAACGGAGTTCAAGCGCTGTTAGTGTCAATAAATATCAGCTTATAATGTTTCCACTGCTGGGACATAATGCACCACGCGAGCCCAGTGTTGGTTGGCGGAAGTCAAAAGTCTGATTGTTTTAGTCGTTGGTTCCAGAACGTGCCGGTTTCCTGACGATGTTTTCCTTCACCGTTTTGAGAGCAGCGGTGATGAAATTAAATACACAACCACAACCCGTAAGTCAGGGCTGATACCACTAAGCCACTATTGCTCCAGTCTGTAGTAGAGTATACCTACCTGGGTAACCCTACACAACTAGATAACTGCAGACTTAGCACAAGCACCGGTTTGTCGACGGAAGAATAGACAAAAAGACGTTCCGTTTTGACAGTACGACGGCAGCAAAGTAGAGAGTCATTTGCACTTTTTTACGAAATCCAGTCTTTTACATATGTAATTCGACTCAGAATTCCTAGTTCTGCATAGGATTTTTTTTTCTGTTTGATTCTCAATTTTTACTGATATTAAGTTACGTATATAAAGACGTATTTCGGAACGAAAAATATTACAGATAAGCATTTCCTTGGTAATGCATAGTTAACTAAATTATGTAAAATAGGAGAAGAGCTGTGTTTTTCTATTAATTATCACAGATAAGCGTTCAAAACGAATCATGATTTTCTAGATAACCGTATAATATACTCTGTGGCCGTCGAGTAGAAAGTTTGTTGTCAGTGTGATTTTGACAGTTTGGGAAGAAAAATTCGGCTGAGTATTCTTCTTATAAAAGGACCTAGACAAAGATCGTTAGAATCGAAAGGCAAATTGACAGTTTGTAGAAGGTTTTCTACGGTGCAAAGTCAAAAATAGAGAAACAAAATGTCACTTTGTATGGAAAGAGCTGTTCTATTCTTCGTAGAAATAGAAAGCGTCATGATAAGCTCGCTGAATTGAGATTATTGGAACCGGTACGATAGTTAATTTTCAACAGGCAACAGGATAAAAAGCTCCAAATATCTTTAGCCTTATGTTCTTAGAAAAAAATATAAACTATTACGAAGAGCATCGAGGGCAAGGTTAAGCAAAACATTATAAATAACAAATCTTTTCAGCCTAGTTTCCTATTAATTTCGGCTAGAAAGTGGAAACGTGACATTTTTGACATTAATAGCGGTTTTATTAGGCTCAATGACTAGCAGTTCAAAGAAAATTTACAAATAAAATATTATAGGAATGTCTTATTAATGTTTCGTAGAAATCTAATATATTTACAGATTACCTACAATGTTTTTTTTTTAATAATAATAATTATGACAAAGTACAGGTAATGTCTTTCGCCTACGCCGGTCATCGGAGGACGGTTATTAACTTCCACACAGTGGCCTACATTGTCCATGACGCGATACCTACTTAATGAATACAGTTTTACTGATATTTTTTTTTCACAATTACAACTCCAGCTTGTAAACGTTATACGACAAAGCTCAAAGAATTCTTCCAATCTTAAGTGGCAATGGGCAGGGCACATTGCTCGCAGAACAGATGGCCGATGGGGTCGGGAGGTTCTGGAGTGACCGCGTATCGTACCGAAGACGTAGAGTTGGAAGGTCTCTCACAAGGTGGACCGGTAACCTGGTGAAGGCCGCAGGAATCCGCTGGATGCGAGCATCACAGAACCAGTCGAAGTGGCGGTGTTTGGAGTAGGCCTATGACCAGCAGCAGCAGCAGCAGCAGCAGCAGCAGCAGCAGTCTTTCGACTGAAATGATGATGATGTAAACGTCCCAACTCATGCTATCACATTTCTGACGAGTTTTGGTTACATAGTAAGTCAGTGGTGTCTTATAGTAACAGAGATTACAAAACTTTCAGGTTTTATTCATTCAAGAATTGTTTTTTTTTATGTAGGTAGATTTTTTAAGACACTTTTACACGTTAATATTTAGTTGGTCAATATTTTAAAACTAAATGGCTCGGAATTTCCCAGCTGAGCTGAGCTGACACCTGACCAAAAAATTCCAATAAAAACGCAGAGGTCATGGTCTCTTTTGAACTCCAAAAAGAATTATTAGGTTAAAAATTAGTTTTCTGTACAGCTGTCATCTGAAACGTCACTCCAATGCCTATAAAAGCGGTTGTCAACCGACCCGCGCCCCTTTTTTGCCTGTCAGCGCTGGCGCGGTAAGGTCGTTAGATTTCGTCTCGAATCACAGCCAAGTCTTTGTCCGGTGGTCATTTCCTTTCTATGTGCGAATATTGCCTTTGTTTATTGTGTTTTGTTGAAGTTGATTGTTTCCTATTAAATATTGCGTGGTTGTTTATGTTAATTATTTAGTTCGTTATTTAAATATAAGTTAGGCTGATCTGACGGTTGTTTTTTTTATTAAAATACCACTCCTGGTCCCTAAGATCAGAAGTGGGATACGCCCTGGTCCACTAAATTTGATTTACACTAGGAAACAATCAACTCATAGCGTTGTTTTAAAAATGCCGCGATCAAGATCGCGTAGTGTGTCATCCGAATCAAACTACCCACCGAAACATACACGTAAACGGCACCGTTCCCGCTCCCGCGATCGAGCCCGTTCCCGTTCACGTTCTTGTTCTCGCGATTGGTCCCGTGCCCATTCTTACCATGTTTCACGTTCGCGAGCTCATCATAAGTCGCGTAACCGATCGAACCGAAGATCTCGTAGTCGGGTAAGCTATGTAAAACAGGCATTGCAAACGATCGTCTCGCGTTTGGATGCAATCGAGGAAAGTTCCGCAAGCGTACCTAAAACTTCACCGCGACCCGCTGGTCACAGCACGCCTCAAGATGTCAGTGTACCCTCAACGACACAAACATTAACAGAAATACTAAACATGTTAAATCCTGCAAAGTCACATGGTTATTACGTATCCAACTTTGATCCCGCTATCCACGACATTGAAGTGTGGTGTGAAGAGGTGGAACGCGCTAAGTTATCAAATCATTGGAATGATTACGAATGTCTTTTACGAGTTTCTAACTGCCTTAAAGGCGATGTAAAAACCTGGCTTAGTGAGTGAAACCATTGCTGATGGCATAAAATTATTACACGAAGTGCTTCAAACACTCACCGAGGCCGGCTTCTCAGTCAATATCTGGAATTGCTCGTTACTAACCACCAAAGTAAAGTACCTTGGTCGCATTATATCACATGGTCAGGTTAAGCCGAGTCAGCGTAAAATCTTAGCCTTGGTAAACAACCCAGGCTGCGGCGCAATATATGGTGCCGTGGAAAGGAGAATAGTGTCCTGACACCTGTTCAGCCTTTTTTGAATGTGAGTAATTGTTTATATGTCACAGATTGGTTCGCGTATGTGATGCTTTTCGTCGGCTGCCCTAGCGGAGCCGCGATGAAACGGCGCGAGTGCGAAGCTGGTAAACTACTGGCTTGATGCGCGCTGCGGTGCGACTACTCAGCCTCGCCGCCATGTGTGGTGACTGGTACTGCGGTACTGATTGAGAAGACAAATATGCGCTGCGGTGCTTCTGTCTTATGTGCTTATGAAGGATTAGTGCTGCGGTACTCTTCCACTAGCTTTTGGACATGCGCTGCGGTGCCTCTGTCTTGCAGACACGGCTTGTACGTGTATTATCGCACATGTGCTGCGGTAGCTTTTGGACATGCGCTGCGGTGCCTCTGTCTTGCAGACACGGCTTGTACGTGTATTATCGCATATGTGCTGCGGTAGCTTTTGGACATGCGCTGCGGTGCCTCTGTCTTGCAGACACGGCTTGTACGTGTATTATCGCACATGTGCTGCGGTAGCTTTTGGACATGCGCTGCGGTGCCTCTGTCTTGCAGACACGGCTTGTACGTGTATTATCGCACATGTGCTGCGGTAGGTTTTGGACATGCGCTGCGGTGCCTCTGTCTTGCAGACACGGCTTGTACGTGTATTATCGCACATGTGCTGCGGTAGCTTTTGGACATGCGCTGCGGTGCCTCTGTCTTGCAGACACGGCTTGTACGTGTATTATCGGACATGTGCTGCGGTATCATGATCTCGATATTGTGTAGAAATGCGCTGCGGTGCATTTGTTGCGTAAACACTTTCTAATAATGAGAATGTGTGGCGCCGGATGATATAGAGTGATGGATGTGAGGACAATATAACTGCGATTGACTGAAAGCGATTTGATATCTTAGCTGGATTGTTTCATTGAAAGGGGGCCTCAAATGTATGATGAATGATTGAATAGGCAAAAAAAAAAAA
Source organism: Antitype chi (assembly GCA_947359405.1). Classification (NCBI taxonomy): domain Eukaryota; kingdom Metazoa; phylum Arthropoda; class Insecta; order Lepidoptera; family Noctuidae; genus Antitype; species Antitype chi. The sequence goes on along the minus strand of OX375828.1, from coordinate 7,735,721 downwards.
AGCTTTTGGGTCCTCACTAATCATGTCTTGATTTCAGGCGAAGATAATGGTGTTGACACGCAGGCAGGACCCACGATTCATCCACCTGTGAGCCAAGACCAGGACCCAACTCAAGATGCCGCCACATCAGACGTGCCCGAGGACGGTGCACAGTCAGGAGAAGCCGTATTAGGTTAAAAATTAGTTTTCTGTACAGCTGTCATCTGAAACGTCACTCCAATGCCTATAAAAGCGGTTGTCAACCGACCCGCGCCCCTTTTTTGCCTGTCAGCGCTGGCGCGGTAAGGTCGTTAGATTTCGTCTCGAATCACAGCCAAGTCTTTGTCCGGTGGTCATTTCCTTTCTATGTGCGAATATTGCCTTTGTTTATTGTGTTTTGTTGAAGTTGATTGTTTCCTATTAAATATTGCGTGGTTGTTTATGTTAATTATTTAGTTCGTTATTTAAATATAAGTTAGGCTGATCTGACGGTTGTTTTTTTTATTAAAATACCACTCCTGGTCCCTAAGAGAATTTATTTGAGTCTAACAATGCAGGGCACAGTCTGGAAGAGCCTTTTGAATAAAGACTCATTGCAGCTTTGAGCTGACCTGTCCTAACAGACGGCACATGTGATGCATGCATCAGTCATCATATACCTAGCTCGAGGAAAGGCAAAGGGTACGCATTGAAACCACCTTATTCCTCAGTACATGCGGTGGGATTCCAGGATCTGCAGTAAACTGTTCGTTTGTCCCTTCTGTGTGCAGTGCCGAAAGGCTTATGGCAGTGCAGTCACCAAAAAAGATGATGTCACCGTTTGATGGCAGACGCGGTGGGGCCGCAGGGGAAGAGGAGTGTCGGCGTTGGCCGCTCTCCCTATCCCCTGCGGCCGAAAAGTGGTAGGCAGCGGGGCCCCTGCGCTGACCCGTCGCTGGGGGAACAAGGGTGCCAGACACGGGGTCGTCTGGGGCCCTTATGTTACTTGGTTCCTGGGGTGGTCACGGCGTGCCATGTGTCCTGGTGCGCCGAACTGGTGGGGTCCGCAAGGGCCGATGCCTGCCAGGGGTGCGGGTTGTTCGAAAGAGATACCGTCGCCCCTGGCACACAGGCAACTGAGGGAACACGGGTGGGTTTTAGTTAGTAAAAGTCTGACACGCCCTCCTGCTCCACCCAGAGCGGGAGAAGTTACTTGGTGAATTCCCACCCACAAAAAAAAAGAAAACCAAAAAAGATGAGTAACCAGGGTCGTTAGCGATAGATGTTCTCGAATGAATTTGATTATACGGACTGTTTTTTTTTTTTTTCTATTAATTAAATTCGAAAACATCCATCGGTTCCTTACTAAACTTCCACTATATCCGACGACCCTGGTAACTTCTAAAAATCCCTTTTGGTGACCGTACATCATCATCATGATCATCTCCCTAGCCTTTTCTTAACTATCTTGGAGTCGGCTTCCAGTCTATGCAGCTGAATACTGGTATTTTACACGAAGCGCCTGCCTATCTGACCTCCACAACCCAGTGATTGGGTAATACGATACTCCTCGGTAAGACCTTTTGGGATTTCTGATAACACTTTTAGTGACCGTACTTACATAACCAAAAATATGCTGCCATCATCCAGAACTAGTCTTCAGCACATTAACTAACATAATATCATTCAATAGATCGTTTCTTAAAATAATGCGTGTCTTTTATCCTCCATTTGAAAATACAAAATTGTCTTTGGGGAAAACCAGTGTCTCTCTGTAGCACATAATAAATTACTTGCTTTATTAGTTTAGCAACGGACAGGACGTGCGAGGGAACCCGGTTAATTATAGTATACTAGGAAAAGCACCCGATTTCATTCGTGAGGAGTAGGTAACAGATTCATTTGTGAATTCTACGTAATTTTTTCTATTACTGCAATCGGCAGTTGATAGTCGTTACGGGTCGTCAGAAGCCCGAAAATGTGACAACTAGTGTTACTTAGATGTATCGTATTACCTAAAGGTGCTGTTACACGGGCAATTTATTAAGCAATTATTGCTCGGCAACACTAATGGATCAATCTGGATCAATTAAGTGGAGCAATCTGGAGTAACAACAATAAATTACCGATGTGTTTCGGCAATATTTCTTCTGATTGCTTCATATATTTCATGAGTTGCCGAATATCCAATCGGTTTGGAAATTTTTAGTGAATTTTCTTTCTATCTCGTTTGTACGTATAACTACGTCTCGTTTTTGCGAGACGAACCGGTCGGCAGCGGAAGCGACGGGGGAGGTTCATTGCCTAATTTTTTAAGTTGCTCCATATTGTGCGGCCGTGTCTCTGGCAACAGATTGCTACATGTTGGAATTGCCCTAAATTGCTGGACGTAGTCGTGACGTCATATTTGACGAGAATTGCCCAAGGTGGAGCAATTATAGTTGCTCGTGTAAGCGCACCTCATCTGGGTTTTGAAAGTGTTTGGTGTCTGCTAGTAATTGCACAGTAAAATCTTCCCAGATGGTTCAGTATCGAGACGAAGAGTCTAGATTTAGGACAAGTTTTGGTAATTATTTTCCTTCTTTTCACCCGTGGGCGTAGTATTATGATATTGGTGCCGATTCTTTTGTCCAACACCGAAACTAAAATAAAAGTATTGCTATCTCTTACTGACATACCGCGAAAAAAGAAAAAGACAAGTGACACTTTGGAACTGTCAAACTAAATTACGACTTGAGTGCCTTGAATTTAGCGTGATTTTAAGTGTGACGAATTTAGTACGTCGCGCGTCGTAGTTACGTCGAAGAAAATCTTAGTTGGATTAAATTTGACAGCTCTTATTTATTTCCGTCTCTTTCTTGTTTCATTTAAAGAAAAAAAAAGCAGTTGGCGCACAACAGAATCATTAATAATGGGAAAGTATCTATAGGAGAGGTCAATCAACAGTCCATTTCATATTCATCATTTAAAAATCTCATACTTGTATCAATCACCACGATCACCATTTTATTTTGATAGTCGTTCGGGGATCTATTGTCTCTTTTGGCTAGGGTAGCTACTTTTCGTATATTTGACAGGCAATATTACGTATTTTGCTGAAATAATTCTGCCGGGTAACGCCTCTCTTCTTAGCGGTAGCAAAAATAACACGAAAAACGTAATAAAATGATTTCTTTCTATGAATGAGTCTTTTAAAATTTTGTTTTGGCTGGAAATTTAGCAACGCGAATACCGTTCACTGACGCAACAGAACCTGGCCCTGCCGCTCACGTGTGCAGGGTCAGGGTATGCGGTGCTAGATGTGAGGTGAGACATTGTCTGTAGAGAGACACACCGGAGATCAGACCCGTCCATGAACCGCTACTTGGAGGTTATCCTTGCTACGGCCTCATCATCATCATCATTTCAGCCGAAAGACGTCCACTGCTGGACATAGGCCTCCACCAAGCTCCGCCACTTCGACCGGTTTTGTGCCTCCCGCATCCTGCGTCCACCTGCGGCCCTCACAAGGTCATCGGTCCACCTTGTGGGAGGCCTTTCAACTTTAAGTCTTCCAGTGCGCGGTCGCCACTCCAGAACTTTTCGGCCACATCGGCCATCAGTTCTGCGTGCAATGTGCCCACTACCATTTAAGTTTGGCAATTCTTCGGGCTATGTCGGCTACCTTGGTTCTCCTGCGGATCTCTTCATTCCTGATTCGATCACGCAGTGAAACTCCAAGCATTGCCCTCTCCATTGCCCTTTGGGTGACTTTAAGCCTTCTTATGAAGCCCACTGAGAGCGACCACGTTTCGGTTCCATTTGTCATCACTGGCAACACACACTGGTCGAAGACTTTCGTCTTGAGACACTGCGGTATGTGGGACGAGAAGCTACGGCCTACTTGGGTACAAACTACGAAATCTATTTAAGGCTTACGCCAATTATTTTCACAATACACATACAATTCTTTGTATTACACCATTTTCTTTCCTTAAATTTTTAATAAACAAACATTACCTCTTATTTCACAATACTTTGTGCGTGCAATAAATTTACCAGGCGACAAATTAGTTTAGTGACATATTTAGTTCAGTAGGATAAGGAAAAGTCGAGCGTTTATCTTCTAAATAGCCTAAAACGTCTCCACACTGACCTGGCACTGAGGGAGTTATTTAGTAAAGCTTGCACCTGTTAAAATGATAATAACAAAATGAACTGAAATGTTTATTAAAAAGAATCAGCATTGCTATACAACGTGGCAATGGTGCCAGCCTTTTGTGCACTTTTCCCGTTGACAACGATGCGGACGAACTTTTTGATGCCCTATGATTATTTTCTTTTTTTAATGTTTATTTATGTAAGTAGATCTTTTATGAGACTTTTATTTTACACGTCAATATTTTGCTGGTCAATATTTTAAAAACTAGATGGCGCCGGCATATTGCATATATGACTGATCCTTGAGAAGAAATTCCGAAACATACTCAGAGGATTACCTCTAAGTATATGAGACCATAATGTCTCTTTTAAAGTCCAAACATTATATTATTAGAATTTCATGTGAGTCTAACAATGCGGGGCCATGTCTGGAAGAGCCTTTTGAAGAAAGTGACATTGCAGCTTTGAGCTGATCTGTCCCAACAGACGCCGATCGAATATTTTCTTGTTTCATACTTTTTCAGGAGTCGGGGTTTTGGTCATTAGTCAGTGTTTCAATATAAGCCCTGCCAGGGGTGCGGGTTGTTCGAAAGAGATACCGCGGCCCCTGGCACACAGGCAACTGAGGGAACACGGGTGGGTTTTAGTCAGTAAAAGTCTGACACGCCCTCCCGCTCCACCCAGAGCGGGCGAAGTTATTTGATGATTTCCCACCCAAAAAAAAAAAAAAAAGCGCTTCCAGTACGTGTATTGACTTAGTGTTGACATTAAAATATCATTAGGTGTCCGACACAGACCGTTGAAAAAACTTTTTACTTTGGAAATCTTGTTTTTTTTTTTATTTCTGTCGTGTAAAAAATCGGAATGCGTCGACACATTGACGTGTTTCAGTTGTTTTCCCAATATTTTTAAGGATTTATTTATCTCTTCCCGGACGTACTTACCGATTTGTGGAATTATTGTAAATTCGTTTACGACTCTTTACTTCAATGATTTTAATTTAAAATTATTTTGAACGATTTTCATTTGTTTTAATTGTGATTGTAAGCTTGTCAATTTATCGCATTGTTAGGCTTGTTGACATGGCATCACCTCGCTTCATATTGGATTTTTTAACACGCTTTTATTACCTATCTATGTAACGGAATCTTTAAACGTGATTTTCAATCCCTTCAAAACTTCGGATTGATTTGAAACTTTACACACTTATCAAGGACCGATGACAATCCAATAATTTGATAAATTTGATCTAATATTCTGGCTAAAAAAATGTATAAAAAAAAACAGTGGCACTCCGGGAGTGCCGACAGAAGTGAAAACTTGAACAATGAGGGTTTTCTGTAATGATGTTCACTAGGTAGCAGCACTGAGACGTCAGGTCCGGGCACAGCTGTCAAAAGTGTTAAAGCGGCTACGGACTCAATGGTGAACGAAAGAATGAAACGAATAACATAAAATATTTTAAGTTCATTGTCGAACTGGAAGACCTCTTGTCAAAGTGGCGCCAGTTGGTGGCTTGAATATTCATGAAAACCCTCAGTACGTGTGTATTTTTTGAATCGTCAGATTATACTACGTTCAACGTACGTTCAACGTTGTTCGTTCATACGTTCGTGTTGTCAGTGGTGTCGGTAACAGTGTCGTGAGTTCAATTGTTTTTTCCCATCTCAAAAAATGCCCAACGCGCCTAAAGAAGTTCATTTAAAAAAATACAAAAAATCACGCTTTTGTAGTTCGCCGAACTATGAAATTTAAAACAAATAATATTCATAAAAAACACGCTTTACAAACCAAACTAAAAAGTAGAAAATAATTAAAAAAAAAAAAAATAAACATAGTGATTAATAAATGACATATTTTTTTTGTAAAAAAGCGGGGGTTAGTTTGTTGTTTCTTTATTATTATTTTTTTCTTGTTTATTTGGAATTTGCTGGAATAGTAGGAATACTTTTCCTACTAGTCCTACTATATAATATTATAAATATGAAAGTTTGGATGTTTGTTACTCAATCATGCAAAAACGGCTGAACGGATTTTTATGACATTTGGCACACAGATAGTTTGTAACCTGGAATAACACATATGTACTTTTAATCTCCATACTACGTTCCTGTGGGATATCTAATCTCCGACCTCTACGCGGGCGAAGCCACTGGCAAAAGCTAACTTCAGATAATTCCTTTCACTGCTAATAATTAATATAGATATCATTAAGGTGGAAGCGCCAAGGTAGCCCGCGAAATTCAAATTTTGTTACGTTTTTTGCAATTTCCAGGTCACTGTCAGGTTGTATGGTGATCTAAATATGATTCGCGACCGTATCAAATATGGCTTTACAGAATCATAATCATTAGAATCAGCAATACATCTCTATAAGTTCATATTACTCTAAAGAATGACTATTTCATGAAATTATGACATTTGAGGGCAATTCTAACTTATGGAGTTGTATTGCTGATTCTAATGATTATGATTCTGAAAAGCCTTATTTGATGCGATCGCGAATCATATTTAGATCACCATACAACCTGATACTGACCTGCAAATTGCAAAAAACGTAACAAAATTTGAATTTCGCGGGCTACCCTGGCGCTTCCACCTTAACAAGACGAAAACGTACACTCTTTGCATTTTTTTCACCCTTATACTTGAAAAGTTTCAACTACTGCAAAGGCAGCAATACATTTTCAGATTGAAAACAAACAGACCTAATCTTTTAATTAAGTTTTTACTTCAGTCCTACGCAAAAGTTGTTGGTTACGCAACGGAAAATTCCATAATTTTCCTTGGGATTCGGAAAATAATGCCATCGACTGGAAGTATCAAATTGTGTTTTATTTTTATCGTCAAGGATCCTTACCTTGAAGATCATGGCGTCGCAGAGATGAAAGAGAGGGATTCTGTTTCAGGTGGTTTTCCGCAGATTATGACATCGTTAAAGTTATAATTACGCCCTGCAGTAAACAGCAATAACCTCGCTGATCACCTTGCCTCCCAGTTCATTCACCACGCTAACTGCAGTTATAATATTATTAACTACAGATTAATTTAACGACTCTTTCAATTGTGCACTTGAGAACTTAAACTAATTTGGTAAATATTTTATTTTATTTTATTTATAACGGGTTAAAAAACAGCTACAATATAAATCTTAATACTAAAAGTCTTGTAATTATAAGTGTTTGACAATATTGCAGCCCACTGCATTAGCCACATCATCATCATCATTTCAGCCGAAAGACGTCCACTGCTGGACATAGGTCTCCCCCAGGCTCCTCCACTTCGATCGGTCTTGTGCTTCCCACATCCAGTAGATTCCCGAAGGCCTCCCACAAGGTGGACCGATGACCTTGTGAAGGCCGCGGGAATTATCCACAAAATTAACATTCAATATTCAAACAGATAACTGTCACTAGATGGCTCTATTCATTATTAAATTATTCGTGGTCAAAGGTAAACCTAAATGGTATATTACAATTACCGAAACATTACTAAAAACTAAATATTTATTTAGATGTTCATTCTTACTCCTTAAACCTATTTATTGCACATCAGTAGCTTAGAGAATAATAAAGTAATAATAATATTCATAACATAGTATAATTCATAGCATAGTATAATAATTATTAACGTGCAAAATATTGGCAAATTATATTATTCATTATTATTCTGCGGAATATTTGCGTTACACACTATTACTATTAATGGCTTTCATTCTGACAGTTGGTCCGTTTTTAGGATTCCGTATCCAAAGGGTACAACGGGACCCTATTACTAAGACTCCGCTGTCCGTCCGTCTGTCTGTCCGTTCGTCCGTCACCAGGCTGTATCTCATGAACCGTGATAGTTAGACAGTTGAAATTTTATATATAGTTACACTGATGATGTATTTCTGTTGCCGCTATAACAACAAAATAATACTAAAAAATAGAATTAAATGAATATGTATTTAAAGGGGCTCCCTAAAACAAACGATATTTTGCCTCGTTTTTGCTCGATATTGATAACGGCAACAGGTAGATGCTTGAAATATTCACAGATTATTTAGTTATATATTCACTTTAAAAATAAATAATTAAATTAAAATAAAATAAATATTTGAGTGGGGCTCCCATACAACAGACATGATTTTTTGCCGTTTTTATAGATAATGCGTACCATTTTTTTTTGTGTAGGAAATCATCAAATAACTTTTCCTGCTCTGGGTGGAGCGGGGGCGTGTCAGACTTTTACTGACTAAAACCCACTCGTGTTCCCTCAGTTGTCTGTGTGCCAGGGGCCGCGGTATCTCTTTCGAACAACCCGCACCCCTGGCAGTATGTATAAAAACGGCAAAAAATCATGTCTGTTCAAACCCTTCGCAAAAAATCATGTCTGTTCAAACCCTTCGTGCGCGAGTCCAATTCGCACTTGGCCGGTTTTTTTTTGGATGAGCTAGATAGTTGTCATTAATCATTATAAATGATGATGGGTCTATGTAAGGTACTTAGTAAGTTTTATTTCATAATGTGTAATGTTTAGATAATTGCATAAGTTCTGAAGTGTGATTAATTTGTTTTGTTCAGCAGACTTAGGTACCTACTGTACCTATAACAGTGTGATATTTACTGGTAATACATACTCACGATTTAAATTATGAAATGTGTAGCAGAATCACTCAAATTCATTTATTAATTTTGTAAACATAGAGTAAAAATTATATAGATGTTATATAAAACTATGTTTGCCCATACTATGTCGCGCCACAAGGCATACAAAATAGGGTAGTTAATCGAATGTCATTTAAGTAGCTATTGATGACTTCTGTTCATGCCCAGGACCCGACTAGCGAGACTACTTATAGCGACGACTCGGATGCGAGTTGTGGGCACACAAACGAATTATTTTTCGTGTATGGCATCGAATGTGACCAAATTAAAACTAAAAACAATATTAGTCAATAGGTAAGATGTCACAATTTCTTTCCAAACACTAATAGTAAATAATATGTCAATACATTAAGACGGAACGAAACAAATATAAAATATTTAGTCACAATTTCGTATAGAATAATAAATGCTATAAAAATGACAATTAAGAATATTATTATCTTATGAGAGCAACACTTTTTATAGACTTAATTATATAAAATTTTGCAAACATTAATTTAATGTGTCACTAAGATATTCTTTAATCGAATAATACGCCTTGTCAATCAATAATTTAAAAAGCTTACGTTTAAATTCATGCATATTGTTGCTTGATACAATTTGATCAGGTAATTTGTTATAAAGTTTTGGAGCCATAGCATTTATACTATTGTAGAGAAATTTGTTTTAGTGCATTATGGGTGCAACTTTTTTGAGCGCCGTCATTTCACCATTTCTGGGACATAGGCGTACTCTTGGTGAGAGGGAGTGGGCCATAATCCACCACGCGGGCCCAGTGCGGGGTGGTAAATGACGAAAATCGAAGTCACATGACTTCGATTTTCTGTTTCTTGGACATACCGGTTTCTTCACAATGTTTTCCTTCACCAATCTCAAATTCAGTTTTTATGATATAACCTACTTACAGTAATACAATGTCTCGCTCGTCAAATCTTCACTGACTTCCTTCTTATTTATATGATAACAGGAAATGAGATTTCTCCACGTGTATCAAACAAAATGTTTGTAAACAAACAGCATGATTTCAGTCTGAAATGACTCAATAAAATTATGTAAAGTTACGGAAAGCAATCGTGCATAACCTGTTCGTGTCCAGTACTCGGGTACCAGGGTGAGTTGAAGGAAGCTTTGCGCTATGAAAACTTGTAATGGGGAAAATGGCTATTATATATTATTATACAGACACGCTCATGCCCCTGGTAAAGGAAAGTTGGCTCTTTTGTGAAGTTTTTTGGCTTTTTAGTGACTTAAAATTAGCCATATAATTATTGAAATTTATACTCGTTTTAAACCAGGTTTTCAAGCAGTGCGTCCTGCCCGTGATGACATGCGGTGCCGAAACGTGGACACGGGTGGGGTTATAGTCAGTAAAAGTCTGACACGCCCTGCTGCTCCACCCAGAGCAGGAGAAGTTATTTGACGATTACCCACCCTCAAAAAAAAAATCCGTCCACGGACCAACCGCAGCAAGCGCAGCTTAACCTAAACAATCGACCCGTGCGGCTGTTATTACTTAGCGACAAGCTCCTCGTATTTAAAAAGTAATAGCGAATCTTTAAATATTTTTTATTTTGTTTTTATAAAGGTTACAATCATAGTGGAAAACAGTCCTCCTAGGCTTTTATTAGTACTACTTTATAGTAATGTGACGACTGTCCTAGGCTAGGTTCAGACATCTAATAAACAGTGTGTATTTGACAGATTTTATGACGCAAATTGTGGAGAGTAGGATGAGTGGCACGCGGACTGTTAAGGGGGATACTAACTCTTCAAAAAAAAAATCATATTCATATTTATTTAATTGCGTTCCACAAGGTAAAAACAAGATGTTAGCAAAAGGCTTAGAGCTAAGACCCGTTTTAGACCCTGTGATACCTATTATTTGATACATAGCTAAAATCTAAAACTTAGTAACTAAAATAAAAAAAAATATATACATAAACTTAGTACTAAATTCAATTCGGATAAAAAGAGATAAATAATAATAATTGGACAGCTATTTTAATAAAATACTTTTTACTTACTTTTAATTAAATACTTAGTATAAATTCGAAGACATGTGACATCTACTACCAACCCGCACTGGGTTCGCGTAGTGGTTTACCCAGTGTGTGTCCCAGCATTGGGAACATGATATGATGCTGAATATGCGGTCCATCTAGCGGGAGAGCGACCCACACTATGCTAGCCTACTTATGTAAACGCATTCTCCAATTCAGGATTCGTTTACCCTATCGGCAATCGGTCCTTCGACAAAACAGTCAGCCTACTGCCACTTCAGCATGCTTAATCTGCAAGCTACATATGTTGGTAACTCCGGTTCTTTTCCGGATAACTTTATCCTTCAAAGAAACTCCGAGCATCGATCCCATAAACAATGACAATTACTTTTATCAACTAACCCGGACTCTGTCAAGTTCTCAAGTAATCTTGAATATATCTTTTAAAATAAGGAAGACACTTCATTTTAAAAACATCATACTTTAAATACAACCTCTTTCCGCCTCTCAAAAATTAATGGATATGTTTTTAAAAGGTTGATTTACCGCTTCGCACTTATGACGACAATGATGCATTGTTATTTATTTTTGTTTGACAGTCTTAATGTTAAATTATAAGGTTTTGATGGTAAAGTGAATTTATTAACTGTTTTCAATTTATATTAATTATTTTTGTGCCTTTTTGGGCTATCTTGATACGTTAAAAGGTTTCGTCAAGTAGATTTAAAAGGGAGGTCTTATCATTTTTGTCATTTGTTAAGCCTAAAATAATGAAAATAAAAGTAAAAGCTATAAACTCCTTTCATAAGTAATAACCAGAGATCGGAATTAGGTAGAGTTATTTATGTACTTACACTGATTTCATACAACTAAAGAATAAAGTGGATTTGTCCCAAATCCCGGGATTAATTTTGAAGAGCAGAAAAATCCCGTGATCTATTAAATAAGAAGTTACTTATTTACTTTTACACAATTTAAACCACTGCACGCGCGACGTTGCCAAATTTCTATCTCTAAGGTTTTTATTATTATTTATTTGTAATGTTGTTGGTCATACGGGATTGTTTATTATAAATGCCAGGAAGATCCATATTAATATCAACATTTCGATGCAAGTACATAAATAACTCTACCTAATTCCGACCTCTGGTAATTACACATTTTTTTTTTTATAAAATACTTTGCCCCACACTAGGAATTTCTCCTGTATTGTGGGTGCGTTTACAAACATTTAAACTTACATACACAAACAGCCAGACCCGGAACAACTACTTGTAGGTCATACAAATATTTGTTCCGTGCGGGAATCGAACCCGCGACACGCAGCGCAGCAGTCAATCGCTTAACCACTGCGCCAACTATGCTGTCAAATAATTTAATAATTATATAATAATTTAATATAATAATTTAAAATAGACAGAGACTGAACCTGCCTCGTGGTCTATAGGATCATCTTTCTCGAACCCAAAGCTTCGATTTCCAGCGGGGCAAAAACATCTGCTCGGTCTGGTTGGGGGTAGGGCTTGTTCTAAGTTCACTTGGCTAGCTACCACCATCTTATCTGAGTCTGTTGCCATAACAACAATGTTAACAGCATTGTGGTGTTTCGCCAATTTCTCTGTGGTTGAGGATTCTGGTTTACCCGTATTTTCTCGTTATTGTCAAATTATTTCGGCAGACATCGCTTTTATAAATTACTAGCTTTTACTAGTGACTTCGCCCGCGGTAACCAATTTACACAACCTTAACAAATTATACACGTTTGTTTTTTTTTTGGGTGGGAAATCATCAAATAACTTCTCCCGCTCTGGGTGGAGCAGGAGGGCGTGTCAGACTTTTACTGACTAAAACCCACCCGTGTTCCCTCAGTTGCCTGTGTGCCAGGGGTCGCGGTATCTCTTTCGAACAACCCGCACCCCTGGCATCTCTTTGAGGCGCGCGTGGAACACAACGCGCCGTCGCGCGTCGCGTCGGCGTCGACCCGGGCTTGGTCCTTACCGGACAGCGAGCTACCCATTACTCGCCATCCGCAAGCCCGCGCTTACGGTGGCCGGGAATCAGCCTGGGATTCCCGACGCCCAGCAAATTATACACCTAAACCTTCTATTGGTGAAGATCGCATTTATTGCCAACGGACTGTCAGAAAGACGCGGCGGGGGACTTGCGTTTTATAATATTTAGTGTTCAACCATAATTTTATCAAAAGTTTAATTTTAAGTAAATAAATTATGTAGATTTTTCAACAAGTTTTATTTACTAACCACAATAATGTTTTACTTCCTTTCAGTCTTTTGTATTACTTACAACATTTCACTTCCTATTACAAGAATCTTTTCTCAATTCCCATTTCTATTGATGCCAGCAAAAAACAATTCCATTATACGCACTTCTTTTGTTATCATTAATTTGACGTAAAAAGTGATCAAGGGCTTCGAAAAAAACGTCATCAAATAGACTTTTTGTCTATGATCGCTAATGCGGCTCGTGAACTGTTGGACCGTGATGACCTTGCCAGTTTTCCTGAAGATACGAGATGGATAGACAATATGGAGTATTTTAGTCCTTCCCGCTAACGGTTTTTGTTTAAGAAGTAGGTACTAAGTGAAATTGATTTGTTTAATTTGCCGTAACATTTCGTTTCACGGTCGATTTGGTGTGAGTTTGATTGAGTTTTCTGTTGTCAATTAACGTGATGGTTGTTGAGAATGAAGGCTTCTTCAAACAGGCGCGTCGCCACACTTGTAGAACAATTGCCATGAAGTTTTCATAGAAATTGTTCTTATTGGGTTTTTCCATCTGTATTTTCAGGAAATACAGGCGTGATGTTATGTCAGGATTTTTTTTTGGGTGGGAAATCATCAAATAACTTCTCCCGCTCTGGGTGGAGCAGGAGGGCGTGTCAGACTTTTACTGACTAAAACCCACCCGTCAGTTGCCTGTGCGTGGGGCCGCGGTATCTCTTTCGAACAGTTTTAAAGACTTTAACTAACTTTCTTCGTAACTGTGACTCAACAATTCAGTTCCATGCATACAACATGCGTTCAGTCAGTGATATCGAGTGCGTACTTTAAAAGAAATCTGTACCTACCTACATGTATACAAAAAAAATAATATTGAAATTTAAATGTCTGTTTGTAATGTCAAAATACTTAACAACTTTTAAAGTGAAACTTTTATTACATCGTCTCAAACTTTTTCGTCTGTGTGTTGCATGTCGCGTGACGTGTCGCGTGACGGTCGGCCGCGGAGTAGGGATAAAGTGAAAGGCGCTCGTCAGAGCAGCCGAGGCCAATATGGCGGCGCCTATAGTTCGCATCAGCTGACCGTGTAGTTTTTAGTTAAATGTCTATAATGTGAAAAAAAGTTTCACTTTTACGGTGGTTTCATAAAACCACACAAGTTTTTTTTTATTTACGGTACTTTTACAATACAATAAAAAAAATGTCTGTTTGTGTGTCTGTCTGTCGTTTGTTCCGGCTAATCTCCAAAACGGCTGGACCGATTTTGACGGGACTCTTACTGGTAGATAGCTGATGTTATAAGCAGTAATATAAGTTTTCTTTTTATCCCAGTAGCACGTTCCCGTGAGATAATTTCCCAGATCCACGAGGGCGAAGCCACGGGCATAGCCAGTAATAAAATAAGATGCTTATTTTTAAATTAGGTAGGTACTCTGAATATGACTGATGTTATTATCGAGGAAATAGCTTAATACTGATTGTTTTTATTTTAGGAACTCAAGCGCATACCGCAAGATCGATGACCATGGCGCACAACATCCCAGTGTTGCAAATTTTAAATATTAAATTCAGTGTTTGCAACTTCCAACCTTATTAACGTTAGTTCGTTTATAGACGCATAAAACTGTTTTTTGTGACACAATCAGTAATAGGGAGGGAGCGTACTAATATACAGGAAAAGTTTTTATACAGTGCGCAAACTTTAACAATGAATTCGGCATACCATTCTAAAACCCCCAGCGAAGAAATTTTTCGTCAGTTTTACAATAAATTATCAGCTGTTTCATAGAAAAGTGCAATACCGACGCGGTCAAAATGTATGGAACTGCTGTTTTTTTTGTATAACCGACGAAAAATTTCTGCGCTCTAAAAAAAATCTTTTCTAGAATGATATGCTGAATTCATGGTTACAGTTTGCGCAGTAGATAAAAACTTTTCCTGTGTATTTATAGTAGGTACGCTCCCTCCCTATTATTGATTGTGTCATAAAAAACAGTTTTATGCGTCTATATACGATCTAACGTTATTAAGGTTGCAAGTTGCAAACACTGAATTTAATATTTAAAATTTGCAATACGTTTTTAATCCTATCTCTACATGTTCGGAAGTTATGAGAATGTTTAATAAATTGATACCAGAAACCGAACTTTTCAAATTGAATTAAACACATCACTCGGAAGAGATTTATCGTGATATTGGCAAGTAACGTGGAAAGTTACCTACGTAGTGCGGTGACACGTTTGTTATGATTTGAATTTAAGAAACATATGAAACCGAAAATTTGGTATCAATTCTTAGAGTATTTTATTTTGAGCTGAAACTATGTATAGTGATTCTATACCAGCTGTTATCTTTAGTGCTTAAGGATACCAATAGGGTTTCTGTTACACCCTGTATATGACGGAGTTATGCCCGAACATACATACAAATATACACATTAAATAAACATGTCGAATTGATAACCTTCTTTTTTTTTTAAGTCGGTTAAAAAATCACAAAATGTCTCGAATTTCGGTGTGCCTCAGGACATTGGCCTCCTCTAACAATTTTCTTTGGCGTTAGTCATGAGGTACTTACCCTCCTCCAGTTTAGACCTGCTGTCAGCTTTATTTCCTCCTCCCATCGGGTAAGCTGACATTTCCCCGATTTCTTTTGCCATCTCATGGATACCAGTCAGTCGCTATCTTAGTCCACTTTCCTTTAGCGTCTCGCCAGGTAAAAATTACAGGTCTTTTCACAAGCTATTATTAATTTGCCATTTTCCTTAAACAAACCCAACCCCTGGCAATCACTTTTAAAAGTCACTTATTTCTGTAGATGGCCCACAAAAAGTTAACTAAAAGAAGTCAAAACACAGCCAACACATTGATTACATCACATTGAATCACATTTCACGCAATTAATTCTTGAAACACGTTGAAGAACATTTACCTTAAACAGGAAAAAAAAAACACAAAAACAAAGCGGCAATAATTCCCGAAAATGGACTAGTTTCATAACACTTAAGATTGTTTTTTTCTCCGCAATGGAATACCACGAAAGCATAAAAATACCCAACATCTGAAATCAGCCAGTATTCTCCGAAAATATTTGAAAATAGAACATAATTTCGTCACTGCAAGTCGGCCATTTTTTAACCGACTTCAAAAAGGAGGAGGTTATCAATTCGTCGGAACCTTTTTTTTTTTTTTTTTTTTTTTTTTTTTTTTTTATGTATGTTCCCCGATTACTCGAAGATGGCTGGACCGATTTGGATTTTGTTTTTTTTGTTTGAAAGGGTATACTTCCCAGGTGGTCCCATGATCATCAAGTCAGGATCTGATGATGGGATCCTGGAGAAATAGAGAGAACTCTTCAAATTTTATAGGCACATGAAGCGATTTAGGTATTTTTTGGAAGAATACTTTCTTGTAGTGGTCTCATTTCAATTTGGTGAAGATCTGATGAAGAACTTTGGAGATAGGCAACGGAACTCCTCAATAAATGATAGCAAATGGACTGGGATTGCTGAAATCTCATGTCTGTCTATTGCTTACACCAGTTCATAACATAACATCACGCCGGTATGCTGTGAAGGGGTAAGCACATGTGAACCACTAAAAAGTGAAAAATAAAAACTTTTTCCAAAAAAAAACAACCGACTTCCAAAAAACCACTACAAAGTGAAAAATAACTTTAATTTCGGAAGGCGGTGACAAAAAATTCAAATACAGCTCCAAAGACACCGACTTCCGAAATTAAAGTTATTTTTCACTTTGTAGTGGTTTTTTGGAAGTCGGTTGTTTTTTTTTGGAAAAAGTTTTCAAGAAAGTCTATGGTGTTCCCGATTACGTAACTTAACACGTTACTTCATCAGTTTGACCCGATTATATTCTGAGTGAGAGTTTGAAAAGAAAAGAGTTTTGAGAACGGTCCTGAATTGTGCTGTTATTATTAGAATATTGTAAATAGCTTTACGTTTATCTGTAAGGGAAATATTTTACCGATGCTGTAGAGGATAAGGAAGTTAAATTTTCTCTGGTTGAAAATTATGAATTACCCACTAGCTTTTACCAGCTGCTTCGTCTGCGTGTATGTCAGAAATTATTCCATGGGAATGTACTACCAGTATAAATAATACTTATAAATCCCGATAGTACGTTCCTCTTCTGAGCCTCGTTGGTTTACCGGTCACAAGTGCTACTATGCAACATGAGGTCATGCACCCTAATTGCGTAACACGCGATTAATCATAATCGATATCATTTTGACAGTTCAACAATATTCATTGCGTTATTTACGTTGCTGAGCAGACACATTTTTCGAAAATATGAAGCAATGGTTTAGCCATTCTGTTTCAAAACGAAACAGATTATGATTAATCCTGAGTTACGCAATAGGGTGCTGGATTCGATTAAGGCCCTGGTAATTTTAAATGTACTCGTCGTATTGTCGTAATTAGTGATAATAGTTCTTACTGCTATCAGATACGGGTTAAAATCTGTTGTAATAAATTCGAATAGTAAATGAGCAAGCATTGTCGTAAAAATGCAAATAAAATCGTGTAAAATTAGATATAAACTATTTAATAATAAATAATCCCTCACTGGATGCAGTTTGGCATTTGGAATTATAAGGTATATTTTTAATTATAATTATAATTGTTATTCTTCAATTTTCTTTAAAACCAGTTTACCCCTTCGGGTAAACTGGTTTTAAAGAAAATTAAGAGGTGACTTTGATGATTTTTTGAATGCATTAAAGTATGTTTAATTATGTTTTGAATTTCGTTACTTTATGCAAAAAAGGCTTGAAAATATCATATATTTTTTTGCTTTCAAAATTATTTACGGTTAAAGAGATAAAAGGTTAGTTTAAAAAATTCATCTTTTTGAGCGTTTTCAAGAAATCACCGCCATAATCAGGTCGCGCAAAGTGTTATCGAGTACTTTCATCAGGAATTTCTCAATAGCAGCCAGTATTCTGGATTTGTGCTTGGTTGATGGCAATAGACTCGCCCCTTATTACATGGTATTTAAAAGTAGCTGGCGCAATGTGGGTGTACTAACCGGTAACGCGACCTGCAAATTTAATTAATTAAAGGTACACCTTTGCCCCATTTTCCGGGATTATCTTACTATTAAAAAAGCTTTTAAAATAAACTCTACTGCTAGTACATAACCTTCCCGCCACACTAATGCCCCAATGCTTTAACAAAAGGTATACTTTCAGCCTTGCTGCTCCAAGAAGGTAAACATGTCAAAATCACTCCATTCGAAGGCTAGGAACCGACCAGATAATGTACTAGATAGACCTTCAGATGTCAGATATAGGGTAACATTAGGGCTCTTAAGAAGCTAAGGAAAACGGACCATGACCCCTTCGTGTTTTGAGGATTGCCTAAGTGCAAAGTTTAAGATCGAAACTAGGGTTGGAAAAAGTGTTTATGATGGATAAAATATTTAGTGAAGATTTTGGTATTTTTGAAATGTATGGGCGAAAATCAAAGCCACATGGGTCGATCGATCATGTTAAGCTACGTTTGCCGCGGTTGTTCCGTGGATTGGTGACCAACTTTACATACCAAGACCCCTCCGTGCCTCGGAAAGCACGTTAGGCCGTTGGTCCCGGCTGTCATTTGTGGATCTTTGTTAGTCGTTACTGGTCATCAGAAGCCCGAAAGTCTGACAACTAGTCTTACCAAGAGGTATCGTATTAAAATATTGGTATCCAGCTGCATCCGGTTAGACTGGAAGCCGAACCCAACATAGTTGGAAAAAGACTAGGCAAATGATTATGTGCGAAAATCCAAAACTAGACGTTTTGGTCGAACGTTTCCAAAGCGTAAAATTTTAATGTCATCCTTGACTTAGGTACAGGAATAGATAGAGCCAGATGACATTAGATGGGATTTTCAGGGGCTTAAGACGTAAACTGAGGTGTCGTGGGATATAGGGTGGATTTTTCCATCACTAGGAGGGAAAATAGGTAAAGAGGTCGTAAAAGAAAAAGCTTGCTGTATTTCGTCGCCTAGTACAACTAATATTTGATACGAAGACATTTCTATATCTCTGCCTTTTTAGGGCAAATAGCACGAGAAATTGCTATACGTTATGAGTGTCGCAAAAACACAAAAATGGCTCACTCAACCAATTGTGATGAAATTGTGGTAAGTTTAGTGGTTCTGTAGAATTTAAAGACAAACTTTTTGAGACTTCAAGATATAAATGAGTTAAGATTTCTCAGAAGATAAATAGGTAACTGCAAAAATAGTGAATACGGAGCACCGCCGTGTCCTTGTGGAGGCGATCGGCGGCGGCGATCCCGCGCGTTCGGAGCGAGAGTGCATTGGTAGCCGTCAGCGTCACCTCCTTCTGCTAAGCAGTAATACTCGCGAAGAGAGAGGCGGCGCACGTGAGGTAGAGGCGGTATATGCTCCCTTACGGCCTTAGTCGCCGCAGGAGAAGCCCTGGGCGGCGGGAATCACAGACTGATTCCCGGCCACCGTAGGCGCGAGCTTACGGATGGCGAGTAATGGGTAGCTCGCTGTCCGGTAAGGACCAAGCCCGAGTCGACGGCGCGTTGTGTTCCACGCGCGCCTCAAAGAGATGTCAGCATCAACTGGTGGGGTTCGCAAGGGCTGATGCCTGCCAGGTGTGCGGGTTGTTCGAAAGAGATACCGCGGCCCCTGGCACACAGACAACTGAAGGAACACGGGTGGGTTTTAGTCAGTAAAAGTCTGACACACCCTCCTGCTCCACCCAGAGTGGCGGAAGTTATTTGATGATTTTCCACCCAAAAAAAAACTATTTTAGTAGATTGTTTTTGAGTGTGTTGTGTGTGCTAAATAATAACAGCCGAACAAGGCGATCAAGTCGCTTCAAAGTTAAGCAACGATTGTCGAGGTCGGTCCGTGGATGGGTGCCCATCCAATAGAAACCGTGACCCAGACAGTGCATCGGAAAGCACGTTAAGCCATCAATCTCAGCTGTCATTCCTAGATTTTTGACAGTCGTCATGGGTAGTCTAGAAGCCTGAAAGTCTGACAAATAGTCTTGCCATGACGAATCCTGTTACCCAGTAACGGTGTTGCATGGAGTTCAGATAAGCAGTCACTCAATGTACATACAGGATAAGTTTTTAAACCAGTGTGCAAACTGTAACCATGAATTCAGCTTATGAATATGAGGGCAGCGTCGAAATTTTTGTTCGGTTTAAAAAAAAAAAACTACTGTGTCATAGAAAAGTGCAATACCTACGCGGCAAAAATGTATGGACAAAATTCAACGCTAGGGGATCATATGCTGAATCCATGGTTACAGTTTGTGAACTAGTTAAGAATTTATCCTCTATGGGATGGAGAAATTTGCCATGCAAAAGCACCAGCTAGAAGTTAGGTATATAAAACTTTCATAAAACAGCGACATCTACCTAAAATCTATAATTTACTGAAACATGAGCCTACAGCGTTCAAAATTTCAATACTGTACATGTTGAAATAGGTCAGGAGCTATCACGTGATCGACTAAGCCAACCTCGGTCCGCCACGAGACGCCTGTCATAGAACACACATCACAGGGTGGGGGTACTGTCATTCACAAAATCATTATTTTTGGACATACATCTCACGTTTCCGATAAACACGACCGTGTTGTTGGAAATTTTAAAGGTATCCCACACAATAGTGCTGCAAGGAAGTTTTGGTGCCTGAATGACATTTAGGCGTTGTTTGTAAACATTTGGAATATTGTCGCAGAAACTGTATAAAAAAAAAACTAAAAAACACGCTTTAAAAACACAACTAAAAAAGGAGAAAATAATTTAATTCAATTAAAAAGCGTGGGGTGCTTCTTGAGGTATTTTTATAATCAATTAATGTCAAGCACCCCACGCTTTTTAATTGAATTAAATTATTTTCTCCTTTTTTAGTTGTGTTTTTAAAGCGTGTTTTTTAGTTTTTTAAACTATTATTTATTTTCTATTTTTTAGTTCTGCTAACTACAAAAACGTGTTTTTTCTTTCTTTTTTTTTTCTCAATTTTTTTTTTAAATTATTGAATTGTCATCGGTCCTCGACAAGTTTACAAAGTTTCAATGAAATCTGACCGTTTAAAGTGGGTCAAAATCGCGCTCAAAGGCGTCGGTTACATACAAACATACAGACAAACAAAGAAACAAACATACAAGTGAAGCTATAATAAAGCGTGTAAAAAACCAGATGTCAATTTTTGTTCCGATTTTTACCACGCGTAATAAGAGGGATCGTTGGTACGTTTTGGTATTGAACATTGCACACTACACACGTTTATATATACTTGTTTTAGTATAATATTGAGCTTTCGAGGATTGGTAGGTATATACTTTTCGGAAGAAATCCAGGAAAAAGACGAGGGGAACTTTAAAAAAATAGACGAAAAAACATCATCCGTATTATGATTTTTCATCAAATTTTTCAATTGTCTATTTTTTTGAATGGGTTTAAGATGTGGAAAACGCGTCTGACAATATTGTTAATCTTATTGAATAACCGTAAATCAAAGCCGTTGCATTTTTTTTTACTTGAAAGCAGTGCTTTCGTCAACAAGGACTAAAATAAAGAAACATTTGTGATATCAGGTATGCTGAATAACGTGACTTAAATTGGGTCCTTCATTATATACTGTGGGAGACTTCAAACGTTTATTTCTTAACCAATTTGTGTTTTGTTTTTGAGCAACTTCCTCGAAAAAGTTTTGTTTGGAACCTTGGACTGTTACATCACAGGTTAATGCTCTCGGTGAGGGAGCGCGTCACCTTAATAAACAATTTCTTTTGTTATTTATTACTGCAATAATTTTCTTGAAAATTGAATCACGTTATTTCTAATTTAATTTCGCAAGATTTGTTTGAGGATTCTTAAGGATTCAGGTCTTTGTAGGAACAGTTTTATTGGAACAGAAGAAAAACGGAATTTTCTGCATTTATATGGGGCAACTCGAAAAGGTATTGTTTAGACATTTATAAATACTCCTTTGTTAATTTTTTTGGTAAATTGGCGAATAAAATACAGTAGAATAACGGTTATTGTCTCCAAGTAGTAAGTGGATAAGAAAAACTATTATACAGGTCTCCTAGTGCATTGCTAAGCGCTGGTTTTCAGCGGAAACCTCTGAATCAGGTTCACAATAAAAGTGGTACCTATATTTAGCAACAACGGATCATTAAACTGTATGATAATTATATGATGATCATGTGTTAATATTGTTGAATTAGATAAAAACAGTTTTAACAGCTAGTGGACACGACTGGATGGGAATAAAAATCAACCCCCTTAGGGATGATTCTCATTAGACCGGGCCGTGCCATGTTCGTGGCCCGGACGGGGCACGGATTTGAAACGTTGCATACATTTTGTATGAAGCAATTTATATTACCTACACTACACAGTGCATGATTCGTGTCCCGTCCGGGCCCGGACGACGCTCATCTTCACCACGGTTGTTGCAAGGACACGCCCCGTCCCCTCCACGTCTTATAACCCGGTGTAATATAAACGTGCAGCACGGACGGGCTCCACCCCGGCCGCGGACGGACACGGCAGGGTGTAATGAGAATCATCCCTTATTCATAAACGATGATTAAAGTTAAATGATGTTTAAACGTCAAAAATGTATAGTTAAACAGACGCTAATCATTATTTAACTTTAATCATCGTTTATGAATAAGGGGGCAAATGTTTAGATACGAAAAGTATAGATAGAATCTACTGAACGACGATGGGCATCTTTTATAGTAATTAGGTGCTATTTCTTTGATAGTCAAAGACTGATATTATTATGTTTTAGTTCGGTATAATTTTTTAACCTGCGATAATTTCGAAGTAAAAAGATAAGTAAATTTATGATGTTTTCCCCGAAAACATACTTACTTAATACTTGTTCATAAAAGGTGTCAAAGCTAAGTAAAATATGTATATATAAACTGAATTATTCATAAGGGCTTCGATGAATATTAAATGGTTCAGAGTGGAACTCACAAATTGATTTATTAAAGCTTCATTACAATATTCTTAGAATGTTCCTCATTTAGAATTCCTTGTTTATTTACCTTTTACTTATCAACTTGATGATATAGGTAGGTGATGTATACCTACATCACCTACATATTACCAGATTACGCGTCGATGCCATCATGTATTGATTACCATCAATACATGGTGGCATCGACGCGTAATCTGTTACCATGGTTAGATTTCTGGGGTAAGAAAAAAAATAAAAGTTTCCCGGCAAACTGCAAAAATGGAAAAAAAACTTTACCGTCCTTTTTTAATGGGATTTTTGTATGATATTGTTTGGACATGACAACGTAAGTCGGGTCAGCTAGTAAATTATTTTTTTGAAACTGTTCAGGAATCCGCATGAGAATATTTTGATATTGGGTTGCTGCTGTCAGGAAAAATAACTGTGTAAGGACTGTAGCAATTATTTCAGAATATTTTAATATCTTCGACTTCAAACAACATTCGAGCTGAATACTTAATTTATTTTTTAATCCATAAAGTTTAAAAATGTAAGTATGACCTAAATCAAAAGCTATTTCAGGAGCACTTTTACGACTTCCTCAATTAAGTGTTACTTAAGTCTTGAGTCACTTTATTCAGAACGTTATCAATATAAATATCTTTCAGTCACCGTCGACTGTTGAACATGGGATATTTTTATAATAACTGAGCTTCACAAACACTACCTACCTTCTTGTCATATTTTTGTGTTTTTTTAATGATTGTTTTATTCGTAACTAGATTTTGCCAGCGGCTTCGCCCGCGTTAAACAATTTAACACTCAAAAAGGTGTGTATCTCTTTAACCGTAAATAATTTTGATAGCAAAAAAATATATGATATTTTCAAGTCTTTTTTGCATAAAGTGTTGGAACTCAAAACATAATTAAACATACTTTAATGCATCAAAAAAATATCAATGACTTTGATCATTTAATTAAAAATTAAAATATAAATTGGATAAACTTATCCCTTCAATTACAATTATAATTATAATTAAAAATATGCCATAAAATTCCAAATGCCAAACTGCATCCAGTGATGGATTATTTATTATTAAATAGTTAATAACTAATTTTATACGATTTTATTTGCATTTTTACGACAATGCTTGCTCATATATTATCGAATTTATCACAACAGATTTTAACCCGCGTCGGAATGCAATAAGAACTGTTATCGCTCATAACGACAATATCTAAAGTTACCAGGGTCTTAAACAAAACCTTAACGAATTATACACATAAATCGTCCTCATGAACCACTCTGCCTATTAGTGAACACCGCCCGAAAATCCGTTCAGTATTTTTTGAGTTTATCGCGAACAGACAGACAAACAGACGCGGCGAGGGACTTTGTTTTACTTATGTAATGATCTTCTTTATCCATTTTTCTAATCATAATTGTTTTTTCGTTTTCGTCTGTTCAATAGATACACCATGTAGTTATTAACTCCCAAACTTAGACTTGACAGTTTAGGAGTTGACCTACATGTATGCTGCATGAAGTCTTGGGTTCGATTCCCAGGTCGGGAAAAGTGTTATTTGGATTTTTCTGTAAAAAAATTCTCAGTAGAAACAGGTTTCAAATCCAGACTCCAGGGAGTCTGGATTTGTGCTCAGTTGATTGCAATGGGCTCGCCCCCTATTACCAACATGGGACTTAAACATAACTGGCGAAATGTGGGTGTTACTGTAGGTACCCACATATCTACCTAATCCTTCGGGTATTTGGTACAGGCGTAATATTATGTTATTTATTTAAAAATGTAATATTTTCTTTAAGCCTTTTGTGTTCCTCTGTACAACAAAGAGGGCAAATCATTATCATTATCGAAATATATGTCAATGCCATTTCTTCACGTTAGTATTCCGATCTCTGCTTCAATTGTCTATGGTAATGCAACAGATGTTGCTATATGGTACATTTTTAATAGTGTTTGTTTTGTTGCCTTCTATTTTTAAAATTAGTGGAGTTTGTTTGTTTTTATTCATGTACCGTTCCACCTACTCTGTTGGGTTTCTTTAAGACCTGCTCGACATTATTCCTTGTTTTGGGGCTGTCAGGATTATATTGTGATTTGAGAGGCCATTTACGAAATTTTGCCGATTTCACTGATTAATAACTTGATTTTACAGACGTAAAAAAAATCCAAACCGATTCGATTTTCGGCAACTCATATTGGCGACATTGAGAAATATGAAATATATGGAGCAATTAGAAGCAATATTCCCGAAACAATTACCGCATTTTATTGTTGTTGCTCCAGATTGTTCCACTTAATGGATCCAGATAGATGTGTTTCCGAGCAATTATTACTCAAAAAATTACTGCTTTAGCGTACTTTCTGTTTTTTTTTTGTTTTTACTCGGGCGTAGCGTGATGCGTAATAGCCTATAACTTCCTTAAGAATTGGACTATTTGATATCTATCCAATTCTTGAAGAAGATTAAAACGATTATTCCAAATCCAGGCCCCCCCTACATACAAACTTACAAAAAAACATAAAACATCTTTATAATATTAGTGTACCTACATAGAATAGATTTAATAACCGATAACTTTTGATGTTCTTCAGTGGCAGCGAGCCCAACGATGACTGATAATGGTCGCCATTATTCCCAGCAAACATTTACTTCATCTAAACCTGTCCTCGGCCATGTCCAGACATTTTGACATTTTTTTGTTTGAAGAAGGCATTATTTGAAATGTAATTTTTATTTAATTTTTTGTTTTATTTTTATTGTTAAATTTTATGTTAGTGTATTTTATTGATATAAATAGTTTTAATAAGTCTGTATAACATCGTTTTGGGAAACTGTTAGATGTTGTACTTGTTGGTGTTAATAAATAAATAAAATAAATAAATAAATAAATAAATTTCAAATCGTTCGTATCCAGACTATTGACTTTTTGAACTGCAAACAGACGCAATGTTAGTGGAAATCATAGGAACATTGACTTTTAGTGTACTGTTACATATTATTTCGCCTTGTCTTAACCTCGAGGCTGAGTGCTAGCCGATTATCGGTAGTGTTGGGACGGAGATGTATCGATGTTAAAATTTTGTTGGAATAACGTTGTACCTTATGGCTTCGTGCTGCAGGAAATTTAGTTATAGGTCCTGAATAGAATTATAAGTTAGAAATTTTCCTTTACACTACAGGTTGAAATTGAAAACATGCGACAAACCGTAATGGGAGTTTGTACTCATCATTATGAACAACTTTTACTAAGGGACCAAAGATACAATCGCAAAAAAAAACAGCTGTTCCCTACATTTATGTTCGCATGACTCGTCAAAATGTAGGGAACAGCTGTTTTTTTTTTGTCGCATATTTTCAATTTCAACCTGTCTAAGTTTTTGGAACTAAGTCCTTTAACGCAGGTTGCATTAAGAGTAGGTAAAATTGTAGGAATCGTCACATCGTGCTGAAGCCAATAGTGAGGTCAAAATGAAAATCCAAAATGGCGAATTTCAAAATTTTCAAAGTTCATCATGGGTGTTGTTTTCATGGTTTTTAGAGGATGCTAAAGCCGATATCGAGTAATTTAAAGATAGAGTAAACGACTTTAATTTGGGACTTGAAGACAAAGCGTAAGGTACTTCATTGCTGACGGGGTCTCCCCGAACCCACACGTTTTTTTTCTTCATAGGTCGCCATTTTATTTTATGATCGCTAATTGACTATAATCATTAATATAAAGCTAGGACAGAAATATTAGGACAACAAAATCAAACAAAAGTAAATGCCTAAAATGTACGCTCACTGACTACAATTTGAAAGAAACGCGGCAGACCGTTTACTCCATCACCTAAATGTCAAATTTCATCGACAAAATAATGGGCAGCACTACTTAGTCGATACAACCGCCATTTCAGTAGAAGCGTCTACTAAATGGCGGTTGTATCGACTAAGTCTATAGTCGATGTCGGCCAAATGTCGAGTGTTTCAGCTGTTTGTCTTAACTATGTCGTTCAGCTCTCGCCGGCGAAACATTAATGTTTGAACAGCACATCAAGGAATAAATTGTGGTTTGAGCAATGTTTTGAAAATGTACGGAATCTAAACGTTGCTTTTGAGATGTTTTGTGGAATGGACTGATGAATTTATTTGGCAAAGGTATAACCCACAACATCACGCCTTGTTTTCCCGAATGGGTGGGCAGAGGTGTACAGACGCCAGCACATCAGGCGTGGTTTTATAGTCTTTGGGCTACCCCAATCTTTCAAATTTCTTTGATTGATTTTCAACTTTATTTCGTAAGTTTAAGGTTCATGTTCAATTGGGACAATTTGACAGTTTGGGGCAGCTTGATGTGCTGGCGTCTGTACCTATAGCAGGTACATACAGCCACATTTCGCCAGTTATAAGTCCTATGTAATAGGGGCTAGCCTATAAAGCAACAGGTAATGGAGAGATAGAGAGGTCTAAATAGGATATATTATTTGGTTTTTAATTTTTTAATATTTATTTTTGTTTCGGGTCGCTTTAACGTATCAGTCTGTGAATTCAACTGAGTCAAAAATAAACCTCACCACTTTTCTTTTTACGCAACTCTTCATCACGATCGATTCATATTTATGAAACATAGAAAAAGATCTCCAACATTTCTCTATCTATCTATTATCTATATCTATTTATCTATCTCCGCGCACGATTAAAGTGTGGGTAAGGGACACTATACAAACAAAAATGTTAAGTAATGTGACCATATTACTATTGCGTTATTACTGCATATATATGATTTTCATAGTTATCATAAATATGGCGATCTTTACGTCCAAGTATATCGGGAACATGACACTTTAAGGTACTAGTTACTTACCATGCTACTTACCATTTTTTGTTTGTTTATGTGTCCCGCTAGCCATACATTCTACCTTCATTGTGCGCTAAGGTTTGAACCCTTTTAATATAAATGTATTTATATATTTTTTTAGAATATATATGCTAACAGACTTAAAATAATATAAAAATGAATTGCCCTTCGTTAGTCTCGCTAAAACTCGAGAACGGCTGGAACGATTTGGCTAATTTTGATTTTGAAATATTTGTGGCAGTCCAGGGAAGGTTCAAATGGTGAGAAATTATGAAAAAATTGCATGGAAAATCGAAATAGCAACAATTTTATTTTCCCATACAAACTGTTTCTACCTGTCAAACATTTTATGCGTGCGTTCAAAAATTTATTTTTCTGAGTGTTTAGCAAACCCAGGGAAAGTTTAAACTTATTTATTAAGTAATATTTAATAACAGGCAACTTTTATTGGCGGTACGAAGTTTGCCGGGTCAGCTAGTTATCTAATCATTTGTACCTTGCCACGGGTGCGGGTTGTTCGAAAGAGATACCGCGGCCCCTGGCACACAGGCAACTGAGGGAACACGGGTGGGTTTTAGTCAGTAAAAGTCTGACACGCCCTCCCGCTCCACCCAGAGCGGGAGAAGTTATTTGATGATTTCCCACCAAAAAAAAAAACAATCATTTGTACCTACATGTACATACAAAAAGACGGAAACGAATCACAAGGCATGCAAAAATTCGGGCGACATCGCTGTCAACAGGAAAAGTGCCTAAAAGGCATGCAGCATATTTCACTATTGATATACAGGGTGAAATTGAAAACATGCGACAAACCGAAATGGGAGATTGTACTCATCATTATGAACAACTTTTACTAAGGGACCAATGATGCAATCCCGAAAAAAAAAACATCTGTTCCCTACATTTATGTTCGCATAACTCGTCAAAATGTAGGGAACAGCTGTTTTTTTTTATGCGATTGCATCTTTGGTCCCTCAGTAAAAGTTGTTCATAATGATGAGTACAATCTCCCATTTCGGTTTGTCGCATGTTTTCAATTTCACCCTGTATTACGCTCACGAAATACGTTCAAATTGTAGCTACAAAGGTACAACGTAATCTACAATAGAGTACTTAGGTAGGTAACTACGTATCGAATTAAAAACTGTTGATAGGGACATTGGAATGTCATATCAATACTAAAAGGTTGGCTCCGGTTCCAACCACTCTTTACTGAAGTGATTCGTAATCGTCCGGCAGACTGGAAATATTGACTTTCAGACATTAGGTATTAGTCTTTATTACATACATAAGTATTCTAGAAAAATTGGAATATGAAAAGAATATAGGCTATGTCGATCTCTTATTTACTGACCACCCAAACGTTAAATGTCATTTGCCTATGTGCTAGTACGCACGGCTACACATCAAGCTATACACTTCCAGTTTACGCTGAACTCGCACTGTACGGAAATCATAGACAATGCGAGATCAGCTTATACTGGAAATGTATAGCTTGATGTGTAGCCGTGCGTACGAGCTAGTACGAGTTTCGAGTAGTTTCGTTCGGCTTTAGTAAAGAGTCAAGTTACTGTGAGTTGTTATCAAAAGTGTATAAAATCAATATGTACTTAGATCAGTAACTATTAGGTATCTGAAACCTTTCCATACTTTTAACAACATAATTACTTCAAACAATATAACAAAGACAAAATATGGAAAGGGAAAAACGTCTACCTCTTACAAACAAAGGTCACCGAAAAAGTCCACTAAGAGTCATAGTGGACAGTACATAGAGCGGTGAGTATATACCAATTATACGGTGACATATACATGCAGGAAAAGTTTTTATTCAGTGCGCAAACTTTAACCATGAATTCAGCATATCATTCTAGAGCCCCCAGCGCAGAAATTTTTCGTCGGTTATACAAAAAAAAAACAGCTGTTCCATACATTTTGACCGCGTAGGTATTGAACTTTTCTATGAAAAAGCAGATTTTTCATTTTTTACCGACGAAAAATTTCTTCGCTTTTGGGCCTAGAATGATATGTTGAATTCATGGTTAAAAGAATTTCGTGTACTTGCTCGGTATGAAAAAGCTAATAAATTGCAAATAATAATGGACGTCCGTGTGGTGCCGGACGTAAAGAATAGCACCATCCCATCTCTTCCCATGGGTGTCGTAGAAGGCGACTAAGGGACTTACTAGAGAAAGGGCAGCAGCGTTCTCTATGCATTTGACCACCATACTGCGATCGCCAACCCGTCTGCCAAGCGTGGCGATTATGGCAAACCCCCCCAAATTGGGTGAGGCCTATGTCCAGCAGTGGGCGTCTTTCGCCTGAAATGATGAATGATGATGATGAACAATGGTCGCAACACTGCCTTGTTTACGTTCACATGCTGAATTTTAACGCTATCTTATCGATGTTTACGTCTGGCTCGGGATACAGCAGCACAGGCACCTCGTCTGCTGTAGGCCATTTTTTTTTTGGCCACTTACCGCTTCGGTGATGTTACTCTTCAATACTAATATTATAAAGAGGTAAAGTTTGTGAGTTTGTGAGGTTGTAGGGGGTAATCTCTGGATCTTCAGAACCGATTTTGAAAATTATTTTACCAATAGAAAGCCACGTTATTTGTGAGTGTCATAGGCTATATAAGGTCTATAATTATATTCATACACGAAATATCTGAGAGGGTCATTGCACTAATCATTATGAACAACTTTTACTGTGTGGCTAAACCTGAAATCACGAAAAAAAATTAGCTGTTCCCTACATTTTAACGAGTTATGCGAACATAAAGGTAGAGAACAGCTGAGTTTTTTTTTAACACATGGGACTTAAACATAACTGTCGAAATGTGGGTTCTTCACCGCTCTGCTTTACAGGAAAACAGGCGTTTAAAATAATTAAAGACACATTGATTTCTCCCACAGCGCACCGTAACGTTAATGAATTCTGTTCACGCCTGGTTGTTACAGTCCACTCCTTGGTTTAATCTATTAGTAGAATTTTATGGAGCACCTGAGAAACATGGGTTTGGTCTTCAGCGTAATCAAAAATCACGCCATTCCACATAATGCCTAATGTATGCAAGCGTAGTCGTTACGTGGAAAAAAATATTGGGAATGAGATAATAAATTAGTAAAATGTTGAAGTAACATTCTTTTTGAAGTTTCCTGCAAAATTATTGTAAAACAAGTGATGAAAGACTGTAGTTGCCTAAATTACCGCCGTGGGCAAGAGCTAGTCATGAAATAATACCAAATTAATAAAAAAATGGAGAAAGAATAAAATTCTAATCACAGACAAGGCTAAGTGTTTATTTGAGCTATTCAAGAGCGATGTATTTTTAAACAGGGAAGATCAAATCTTTGATGCTTCAAGGATCCAAAATGAAATAAGATACATATTTACACCTACATAAATGTATTAACTACATGAAATGAATGTATATTAAATTCTTTCGCGCGCCATTTTAGTTTTCCTCAACTATTTATATAAATCTTCAAGTGGAGGAGAGAATGTATCAGATTGATGGCTCAAATTATAACAATTATTGTTATATAGTACTGCAGCACGATGCATTTACTGTTGCTTTTATTGGAGTATAAATCTGAAGGGTTTTCCCAGGCGTGGTATTTGGCACACTAATATAAAGCCAGACTGAACACAAACGTGTGTGAGCAACGCAAATATTGGAATGGCCTAAGCCAAGTCAGATTGAGTTCTTGTGTGATTTTTGATACTTTGCCCTCATTTCTCGTTTTTTGACACGAGGCAATGAACTAATAGAATTACTTGGGTAATGAATCTAAATGTAATCTCAATAAAAAAAATTATTGCCATTTTTATAATAATTATTAGAATTTCTTAACTTTTTTGTTGGTTTTGGCTGTTATCCGGCTTATTTATGCTAATCTATTTAACTTTAGTTTAGTTTAGTATAATATTTCAAGGCAGCAAGATATATTTTGATCAATGTTTTGTCATGTAGATACATTAATTAGTCCTTTAGTTAATAAGACTATTTCTAGCATAAGTTGAATGTGTGCGACGTGGCTGGGCTTATTTTAAATAAATAAATAAAAGAATTACGAACTAAGACGAATGCCTAGCTGTGGTAAATAGTAAAATAGTCAGTAAGAAAGATTGGTGTATTGATAAGATTGTCCAGAGTATACCATACGATGACCAAACGTGTTTATATGTAGCTCTGTTCAATTAGGCTTATACACCCCTTTTAAAAAGCAACATAAAAAAATAAACCAGTTTTAGCAAGGGGCAGGGGGGGGGGTGGCTTGCAGTCTTACCGGATGCAGCTGAATATCAGTTTTTACATGGAGCAACTGCCTGTCTGACCTCCACAACCCAGTTATTGGATTTTATGATAAGTACCCTTAAGTAGGCTGGTTGTCTGACTTTCGGGCTTCTGACGACCCGTTACGACTTACATAGAAGTATGGAAGAAGAAAACATGTTACGCCTACTCTAAATAAATATAAGGACAGGAGGCAAAAAGGATTATATCCAAGATAAGAATGCTTGGAAACATGCTGGTCCTGCTCCACAGGACAATCTAGAGGCTAGACAAAATCAAACTGGTTGCTAATTGAATTGTATAATTAATTATATTTTCACTTCTCATGCTCTATAAAAAGACACCAATATAGCCTTACGAAGCGGGACTAAAGTGACCACTTTAGTCCCTAGGGAGTAAAAAGTAATTCGTTTTTTAATTTCCTTCATGTGACATAGACAAACTCAAACAGTCAGTAAATATACTATTGTCTGTGGAGTGTGCACCATCTTTATTGCGAAAATGTTAAGAGTTTCAGTTGGTTTTTACTGTGGCCAGAGGCTGAGCATTGCTATACAACGTGGTAATGCCGCCAGTCTCTTGGGTACATTACCAGTCGACAGCGATGCGCATGAGTTTTTTGACGCTTTGTTTTAGTTTATTCGCTGTAGTTATATACTTTTTTTCAGTTCCATGGTTTTTTAAATAATTCGAATAGTACATTATAGCTTCAAGTACCGCGAAAATTTCAAATTTTTTGTCGAGTGTAATTTTTTTCGGCTTTAAATATTTATTAAGAATGTCCAGTGACAGTTGTGGTATATTATGTTCCTTGGTGAAGAGTTTGACGTCGAGCAAAGAGCAAAAGACATACCTAATAGATATTGTGATTTTTATTTTATTAAGTAATATTTATTAGGTAAGTACATGTTTTTGTACTAAATTGACTATTTTTCTCGCACTCAAAGTGAAAAGTACAGTTATATACACACACGTACAGTGCATATTTGAAATAAATGCTTTGACTTTGAAAAGAATCCTAACTGCTAATTCGAATTCACGAGATGGCCTTGCAAATTGCAAACCGGTATTTCCATCGATTTCGAAACAAACCCACCCAAGATTGATTAGCTAGTTCATCGAAGAACACCATAATAACATTCTTTCCCACTCATGGGCTTCCGTTTCAAACGGTTACTCACGATCTATTTTTCATTTACAAATCGATTAAAAAACAGTTAACCGTATTTATATCGCTGTTTGGATGTTCTCTTTCAGTTAATTTCGTTTCGTGAGTCATTCTAAAGGATTGTCTGCATTATCTTGGTTCCGAAATGTTTTGGAATGTATCGTGTAAGAGATTTAAATGGGCAGACGGAATTGTGGACATGGACTCATTTAAATTAGGTTTTATTTGGGAAGTAATATAACATAATATATCATTTTTTTTTTTTTTGAGGGTGGGAAATTATCAAATAACTTCTCCCGCTCTGGGTGGGGCACGAGGGCGTGTCAGACTTTTACTGACTAAAACCCACCCGTGTTCCCTCAGTTGCCTATGTGCCAGAGGCCACGGTATATCTTTCGAACAACCCGCACCCGTGGACAACCCGCAACCCTGGTTCCCCGACGGGTTGGGTAGAGGTGTTTAATTTAATTTGTATTTTTTTTTATTTCGCCAGTTATGTTTAAGTCCCATGTAATATACAGAGCAGTGGTAGCAGCCCCGACTTACGTGACGACTTATTACTTTGGGTAATTTATTTCATCACCATTTCGCAACGCAACGTCAACTTTAAGGCATTCGTGGAGCGCGTGCCGAATTGTTATCTGCCCGTCATCATGGAAGAGGACTTTTGGCCGCAGGACGTGGTGTTCCGTCGCTTCAGAGGACAAGTTCCACAGGACAGCACAAAGGAAAGCTAGTGCAAAGTGAAGTGCTACTACTAATGTGTGGTTTTTTATAATTATGTACGTTAGTCTTTAAGGTACTTATTTATGTTATGGGTCTTTGTTGCCTGAATTAATTGATTTATTATTACCTATTTCATTTATTACTACTGTCAAAACGGCTAAGGGAAGCATCGTGAGGAAACCGGCATGTCTTAGAACCAAAAACTCGTAGATCTGTGATATCTATCAATCTGCACTAAGGTCGCGTGCGCGATTACAGCCCGCACTCACTCTCAAAAAGAGGAGGCCTGGGTCCCAGCAGTGGGAACATTATAGGCTGATTATGAGAAAGGTACACACAAGGAGTAAGGGGAATATTGCTCGCAGAACAGATGGCCGATTGGGCCGAAAACTTCAGGAGTGGCGACCGCGCACCGGAAGACGTAAAGATGGAAGGCCTCCCACAAGGTAGACCGATGACCTTGTGAGGGCCGCAGGAGTCCGCTGGATGCGGGAAGCACAGAACCGGTCGAAGTGGCGGAGCTTGGGGGAGGCCTATGTCCAGCAGTGGACGTGTTTCGGCTGAAATGATGATGAGAAAGGTTAAATGTCACTTGGATTTCATGAGATCATGAGACAACAAGGTTTATTTGTCTATGTATTAGTTAGATAGTTTTTCGAGTAAAGTATAGAATAGAATAGAATAGAATAGAAAACATTTATTCGACACAGACACAACACAGCAGCAACAGACATATAAAAAAAGAAAGAGAACAATAAACATAACAATAAAATTGCAGTAAAATTGTCCTGAGCGTGCCCATACCGAAAGAGTTACCATCTCAGCATTTGCTGGGCGTTGGGCGAAGTAGTTGTTCAGAGACAAGTTACTGGGATTTGTTGCTAAAAGTGGCACTTTCAAGGTCGACTACTAATACATCTACCAGCCCGCACTGGGCCCACGTGGTGGATTACGGCCCAACTCCTCTTTACCGTTTCGTCGTAAAACCCAGCTACAAACCGACGACGTATCACATACCTACGTGACTGATTGGTAGCTAATCAGTTAATCTGCTGAGCGTTATAGAGCAATATTAATAAATTAAATAAGCTTATATCAATGATAGGCGTATCTTATCAAAACAGAATTATGCCTGTTCAAAGTTGTGCCATAATATAATCTATCGCACGTATATTTTCTTATACCTGCTTTTCCATAGGAACGCATTACGCTTGCGAATGGTCAACTGGCTTCGTCTTTCTGACTGACCATTGTCAATTCTTTTAAATGGGTTAATTGAAATAAATGCTTTGAGTTTGAGTTTAATTTTATCATCGTATAATAGGGTGTGTCCAGACCTGGCAATGCGCCTCGCGAGCCGTTTTCGAACTGCCCGGCCCGCGTGCATTTCATGTTTGTACGCAGCCCCTGCGCCTTCCGCGAGCCGCTAGCGCGCAAGCCACGCGCCTTACTCGAGCGGCGCAGGAGGTGCGCGCGTTTTGCCCGGCGTTTGCATAGAAACGGAACCAGCCACCAACGTCTTCTGTTTTTCCTTTTAGTTTTTGTCAGTATTAAAATAGCCGATGCTGCAGCAATTATGCTAACGGCAGTCGTATGGTCCGACATCTTCGGAAGCAAATTCACAACTGAGGCTCATATTTAGTTCAAACGCGAAAGAAGCTATGTGAGCATGAGCTGCACGCGCGCTCCACTCGAGCCTTGCCGGAGTTGCGCTAGAGCGGCGGCGCACCAAACGTAGGCTGTAACCGCACGCGAGTAACACGCGCGCAGTTCGCAAGCGGCTCGCGAGCGGCGCATTCGCCAGGTCTGGACACACCCTTACAACGACACAACGTAATAACTGTTCGTGTAAAAGTCGAACAAAAATGTAAGAATACTGAGAGTGTGACTATCGAGATGACGAGTAATAGAAACGTGTGGAGGAACAAGACACGTTGCGCCTAACCCAACCGAACCTAAATATATTGGGATGGGAGCTGGAGAATTATGACTTCTCTATCAGTCATCATCTCCATAGTCATACCCTTTCTAACCATATCATCATTCACACAGTCCATCCATCGTTTTTTTGGTCTCCCCTTACTCTTATAGCCATCGACATTCATACTCAAAACTTTCCTCACGACATTTTCCTCATTCCACCGTGTCACATGCCCATACAACGAAAACGATTTTCCACACAACAAACATTTTCAAGTAGAGAATTGAGCTGGTCATAACAAAACTAAAAACATTACAACTGCACCTAGTATTTGTGTGCATGACACAATTTATAATTTATTGACGCCATATATACCATGTAATTAAAGGTGAATTATTAAATTTATGGCCACAATATTTCTTTATCAGCCATTGTTGATATCGTTTCAGCTGCCAGCCGTCTGGGAACCTAATAAAAAAGCGACCAAAATGAAGTTCATCGAACTACAACAATAACTTGACAATAGTGACCGTGATAGTATAAAATATTGATTTTTTTCTTTATTAAAATAGTCACTAGCCTAACTTCTAAATCAGCCTAATAATATTTTCACTGCTGGGACGCGGGACTTAACTCAGTGAGAAGAAGTGGGCCGTAGTCCACCACGCAAATCTAGTGCAGGTTGGTAGATGTCACATGTCTTCGAATTTTTGGTACTAAGACACGCCGGTTTCCTCACTATGTTTTCCTTCACCGTTTTGAGAGCAGAGGTGATGAAATAATTTACACAAAGTAAATCGTCTATGTGGGTTCGAACCTACAACAGTAAGTAATTCGTCAATTGTGGCCGTTGCCACTGGGCCACCACTGCTCTCACTGGGGCACCACTTCTCTCACTGGGGCACCACTGCTCTCACTGGGGCACCACTGCTCTCACTGGGCCACCACTGCTCTCACTGGGGCACCACTACTCTCACTGGGGCACCACTGCTCTCACTGGGGCACCACTGCTCTCACTGGGCCACCACTGCTCTCACTGGGGCACCACTACTCTCACTGGGGCACCACTGCTCTCACTGGGGCACCACTGCTCTCACTGGGGCACCACTGCTCTCACTGGGGCACCACTGCTCTCACTGGGCCACCACTGCTCTCACTGGGGCACCACTACTCTCACTGGGCCACCACTGCTCTCACTGGGGCACCACTACTCTCACTGGGGCACCACTGCTCTCACTGGGGCACCACTGCTCTCACTGGGGACCACTGCTCTCACTGGGCCACCACTGCTCTCACTGGGGCACCACTGCTCTCACTGGGGCACCAATGCTCTCACTGGGCCACCACTGCTCTCACTGGGCCACCACTGCTCTCACTGGGCCACCACTGCTTCCTTCCTAATTACCAAACAAAAACATGGCGTCGAAAAATTCCTCCACATTGCTGTCGACTGGTAATGTACCCAAGAGACTTGCGGCATTACCACGTTGTATGACATAGCCTTCCGTGTGGTGCCGGACGTAAAAGAATAGCATCATCCCATTTCTTCCCATCGACTTACTAGAGAATGGGCGGCAGCGTTCTCTATGCATTTTACCACCATACTGCGATCGCTAACCCGCCTGCCAAGCGTGGCGATTAAGGCAAAACCCCCTTTTGGGGGAGGCCTATGTCCAGCAGTGGACGTCTTTCAGCTGAAATGATGATGATGAATGATGATGGCAATGCCTCTGGCCTGGGTAGAAGTCAGCCCTTCCGTGGGTCACGGAAGGTGTCAACCAGCCGTTTGGAAATTTCTTTGAGCAGACCATGAGCACTCGGACCCCACTGCCATTGAACACGTTTGCACGCACGTAATAATATTGCGGCGAGATTTTGTCGCGTATAAACAAAATTGCCTGTAACTAACCACAGACAATTTACTACAAATTCCCCTCTAACAACAACAACTAAGTTTGTAACTTCTAAATGATAGTCAAAACTGCATTTCCTTAACATTTTTTGTCTGAAACAATCTAGGCAATGATTAAATACTTCAGGACTAAGTTCAGACAGTAATTGATTCTGAAAAAATACGGATAAATATGTCTATTGTCTTGCTGAAGGTTCAAACCGGTCTGATGAGAGTTTTTCTGTACTTGCAGATAATTTACCGTAATTCAGCTGTGGGTATTAGGGTTTTTTTTAATCCGTGAGTCTGCGACGCAAAAAGTATGATGGTAAAAGGTTTTTCTTTTAATCTAGAGTTTTCAAGCGTGATATCAGGATGTATGTATGTGATGTGTATGTGTTTTCATCATCATCATCATCATGATTGGCGGCCTTGTTCCACCCATTGCTGATTATAGGCGTCCTCCCTTTTGTGTCAAGCTCTCCTGGTCTGTGCGAGTCTCATTTAGGTCAACTCCGTCTAATAATAATACATAATTCCGTCTAATACACAATTTAGTAATTTTCGTTAACAGGGGCAAATAAAAAATAAAAATAAATATTATTGAAAGCTAAAAATATTTTCAAAGACCTATTCAATGATACCCCCCCCCCCACCACTTGACATAGTTCGTCGACTTATTTTTTTCTCTCTTTTTACGATTTGTTTACCTTTA
Source organism: Antitype chi (assembly GCA_947359405.1). Classification (NCBI taxonomy): domain Eukaryota; kingdom Metazoa; phylum Arthropoda; class Insecta; order Lepidoptera; family Noctuidae; genus Antitype; species Antitype chi. Next base: position 7,697,164 of record OX375828.1, on the reverse strand, counting down.
TTTAACTACCTAAACCAATGGAGTATAGAGTGCCATTAGGGAACCAACATACATTCATAAATAGATTGATAAACACACTACCTTCCTTAGCGTCGCACAGTCAGGTAAAAATAGGTCAAGTTGCTGTAAAACTGGTAGCTAAAGATATAAAACATTAATAGCGCTATTTTTAATGAACTTGAGATTACGTGTAGCCGCCAGCACATTTTAATTGATGTCAACGTGACTGCAAAACTTGCGTGTTTGTCTTATTCAAGATCTGTAGGATATCATAAAAAATCCATTATGGAGTTAGTAATCTAATCTGAGCTTGCGTGCGTAAATAGCTATTCATTTTATACTGGCATAAGGTCGAAAATTATTAAATTTTTGGCTGAGGTCCTGTATCCAAAGATGGTGGCCTGGAATACTATGTATAGCTGCGTCCGCGATTTAGTTTTCTAACATGTAAACAAACATGTGATTTTGAAAAACAATTCTAGAGTTCAGTTAGCGCTCAAACATTTTTATGATTTTTTCATTCATTCTGATATCAACATAAACTTTTTAAAAGTTGATATCCATTTATAAAGACAGCCTGCGAACTAAAAAGTTTTTTACGTTTTTTACAATTTGCAGGTCCGTGTTACATTATTTTGGTGTATTAACAAAATTATAATTATTGAAATCATCAATACAATCCTCAAGTTTTTCAGTCCTTAAGTGAAAATGAAATCATTTGGAAACCAGTATTTTGATAGACTGTAGGAATAGTAGATTCAGGCTCAACAGCTGCACGGGTCGATCCATCACGTTAAGTTATGCTTGCCGGGGTTAGTCTGTGGATGGGTGACCATCTTTACATACCTACCGAGACTCCTCCATGCTTCGGACGGCACGTTATGCCGTTGGTCCCGGCTATCATTCGTGGATCTTTAACAGTCCCGTTCGCGTTTCACAAGCCCGTCTAACCAAGGGCTAACGTGTTACCCAGTATCTGGGTTGTGGTGGTCAGATAGCCTATCTCGCTTCTTATAAAATACTAGTATTCAGGTGTCGGTTAGACTGGCAGCTGACCCCAACATAGTTGGGAAAAGACTAGGCTGATTGATTGCTCAATGTGTTTGCATCCAACGACTGCACCAGGGTCTGGATTTTATCTAAACGTTTGGCAGTTTGCCCTGCCCGTGCATTAGGTGCAGTAAGGCATCTGTTCCGACCGAATTGGCATTTAATAGGGCCTGAGTTTATGTATACAGTATTTACATAGGTAGATGTAAATATACAGGATTAGTTTTTAAACAGTGCGCAAACTGTAACCATGACTTCAGCATATCATTCTAGACGCCCCCAGCGCAGAAATTTTCCGTCGTTTATACAAAAAATAATAATATGCTGTTCCATACATTTTGCTACGATCTTTACATACGCCTTTTGCTTCATATACGTTCATACATCAGAGGCCCTTGCGTGAGTTTCATTTAAACACATCGACTTCACGCATCGACGGCGTTCGGCGCACTGATTGGCCCTGGATTGGACAAGGACCAAACGGAGCGAAGAACGCGGTCGATGCGTTAGATCGAGATGGTTAAAAGAAACTCACATTAGGGCCACTGGTCTTAGAGGCCAGCTTATACTGGTTATGATACCACTGCAGCAGTGTCACTTCATTTTTTTTTTTTTTTTTTGAGTATGGGAAATTATCAAATAACTTCTCCCGCTCTGAGTGGAGCAGGAGGGCGTGTCAGACTTTTACTGACTAAAACCCACCCGTGTTCCCTCAGTTGCCTGTGTGCCAGGGGCGACGGTATCTCTTTCGAACAACCCGCACCCCTGGCAGGCATCGGCCCTTGCGGACCCCACCCTTTGGTGCTGACATCTCTTTGAGGCGCGCGTGGAACACAACGCGCCGACGACCCGGGCTTGGTCCTTACCGGACAGCGAGCTACCCATTACTCGCCGTCCGCAAGCCCGCGCCTACGGTGGCCGGGAATCAGCCTGGGATTCCCGACGCCCAGGGCTTCTCCCGCGGCGACTACGGCCGTGAGGGCGCATATACTGCCTCTCCCTCACGTGCGCCGCCTCCCTCTTCGCGAGCATTACTGCTTCGCAGAAGGAGGTGACGGCTAACCATTCACTCTCGCTCCGTACCATGGCCTGCACCAGGGCCGGACGCGAGAGATCGCCGCCGCCGATCGCCTCCACGAGGACACGGCGGTGCTCCGCCCAAGCTGGGCAGACCGCCACCGTATGCTCCACCGTGTCCTCAGGGCGATCTTCGCAATGGAAACACCCGGGCGTTTCCTCCCGCCTTATACGAAACAGGAACCTCCCGAAACAACCGTGTCCGGTGAGGACCTGCGTCAGGCGGAAGGTGAGGACGCCATGCCGCCTCTCAAGCCACTCCTCAAAGAGGGGACTTACCGCCGCTATCGTGGCGTGCCCATCACTTCATAAGGTACGTAATAGGAAAGATACCTACCCGATCATTTGTTACAGGGACAGTCCCCGTACAAATAAATAGACCATTATTAAATTCCTACCGACTTCTGCGGATAATTCGCTACAAGGTGAGCTAAGAAAAAACCATTGACTAGTTGTCATTGTGTTGAAGTCATCGATTGTCATCTTTTACTCTCACCGTACAATTATGGGCGTATTTTTTAATTACTGCATCCGAGATTCTTTCTAAGAAAATTAATTTCAAGGATATAACAATGTTTAAGGTAAAAATAACAACGTTTAAAAACGCTTATTCAACGATTAAGTTAATTATGAGTTTTTTTGTTATAGAAAAGACTCGAACCATGAAAGCGTAGGTATTATCGAGGAAACTAACATCTATACACTGTAAGGACTATTATTGCTTGCAGCGCTCAGCCGCTATAGTATTTAACGCTTGCTAACTGATGTGGTCATTGTGTGCACGGGATTTTGTTTTCAAATTGGCCAGATGTAAGTTTCCTCGATAGTACTTACGCACGGACGTAAAAATATCGTGGCGGGATGTTATCGCGCACTGGATTTTAAAATCTCGGTGTTGAGCCGAGAATTGAGAATCCAGCAAAGTGCATCCAGGTGCGTCAAAAGTTGGCTTGTCAAGTTTCGACGCTTCGCATAGCGTTCATTATCCATTGCGCGAAAAATAGTAGCTTATGGGGAACCTAGTCGCGGGCTCAAACTCACTGGTGGGTCTGGCTAAAAATCACGCTATCTCACCAGGCTTCATGTCCGACAGAGATAGTATCAGTGATGAGTGGTTCGACGCTAGTCTACACGCACAACGTTGTTGAGTGAGATGCAGGATTATTTATAGTAAAAATTAGCGAAAAAATTAAGAAAAGTCCTTTGGAAGATCGGGTTTTATGAAAAAGCCAATCAATGACCAATATATTGAACCTTTCGATAATTGAACTTACTAATTATTGTCGGTACCGACTTTGTTTTGGAGATTTTAAATACTTCTTTTATTACTTAAACACGCTCAAAGTTAAGTAAAATTAGCAAGAATAGCGAATCTTTGTTGGCTCCTAACTTCTTAATGGGTTTTTATTTTAGTATTTTGTTTCCGTATTGACAATATTAATAATGAGACAAAACGATATCATATTTTACTTTGGATGTGCCATGTCAGACAGTGGAGTAAAACGCTCCCGAAGTTTGTATGTAAAAAATGTGGACTAGGTTCACCTTAATTACGTAATGTTAATTATACGGAATAGGTGGTCAAGTACAGCAGTGGTAGTCCAGTTGAAACGGCCTTGATTTACGTGTCATAGGTTCAAACCCAGGCAGGCTATACTTTGTGTAAAATATTTCATCACCACTGCTCTCAAAACGATGAAGGAAAACATCGTGAGGAAATCGGCAGACCCTAGAACCAAAAAAACTCGAAGACATTATGTGACATCCAGGAACCCGCACTGGGCTCGCGTGGTGGATTACAGGCAGCTCCTCGTATGGAGATAAAGCCTGTGTCCCAGCAGAGGTTCCATTATACGCTGATTGTGCTTACATATACAGGTTGAAATTGAAAACATGCGACAAACCGAAATGGGAGATTGTACTCATCATTATGAACAACTTTTACTAAGGGACCAATGATGCAATCGCAAAGAAAAAAACATCTGTTCCCTACATTTATGTTCGCATAACTCGTCAAAATGTAGGGAACAGCTGTTTTTTTTTTGCGATTGCATCTTTGGTCCCTCAGTAAAAGTTGTTCATAATGATGAGTACAATCTTCCATTTCGGTTTGTCGCATGTTTTCAATTTCAACCTGTATACAGATTTCAGACAGTTTTATATCGCAGCTTGCCCTATGGGCGATTCCACTTCAGCAGCACTTATAGCCTAAATGTAAAGAAAACATTACATATATTGGCTTCTCGACGACATTTATAAAATTATAGGTCGGAAACCTTTACAAAGGATAGACGGGTCAGCTTGGGCAGGGTCAGTAAGTAAACTTTATCATTTGCCTTACCTCTTACGAAGTATGTTGGAGTCAGTCTAAATAGATTCAGCTGATTATCAGTATTTTACCTAGAGTGATGGCCTGTTTGATCTCCTCAACCCAGTTGCTGGGTAATACGGATACCCTTTGGTAAGACTGGTTAAACTGGTTTTCAGATTTTTGGGGTTCTGACGACCCGTAACGGCTATCAACGTGCTTTCCGAGGCACCGAGGGGGCTTGGTATGTAAAGATGGTCACCCATCCATAGACCAACCGCAGCAAGCGTAGCTTAACCTGATTAATCAATTCTTGCAGCTGTTTTTAGTTAGCAGTAAGTAAACAATGAACATCATATTAGTGACTACGCAATGCCCCTTGAATCCGCAAATCAGCTCGATACGAAAAGAACAGAACCGGTCGAAATGGCAGAGTTCGGGAGAGGCCTATGTCCAGCACCTATCGCATCCTTTGGCTGAAATGATGATGCGGATGCCCTTAGAATATTTGACACCCTCACCCTTAGACCACGCTCGCTCTGGTCTAGAGTCATGAGCTAAATTCATGGTTTCAGTTTGCGCGTTGATGTATGCCACCTGTTTGTGTACATAATATAGATTAACAAACTTGAAGTTCCTTACGTAACCCTGAGGATCAATGCACTCAGAAAGCATTTAAACAAGGAACAGGTACCATTGCTCTTCATGAAATAATCCCGGTTATTTCAGACATCAATAAATCTAGAACTGGGGCACTGCGGTTGCACCACCGCTGGTACCTGAGTACACAGGCATGGTGGTATTTCACCTTGAGTTATAGGAAGCTAATAAATAGATATGTTCAACTGTGCATCCTGGCTTTGGTGACCAGAAGTTCGTTGTTTAATCGGACTTTCTGAATTTTCACAATAGATTAATTTAAAATGTATTAAAAACTATTCTAACTTCAAGATTGGGACGAAATATGTAACAGAAAAATTCAACTAAATCAATTGATTTATATCCATTTTCTCAATTAAAAACGATTTAAATCAAATTTATTCTTCGTTGTTTTGTATTTACCGCCAAACCGCTCCTCAGGATGACTTTTTATCACGTGACGTCAACTTTGTGTTTAAAGTAGTTAGTAGGTAAACAAGTCAATGTCGAGTTTATAATTAACAAGATTTTTAATGAAAGTGGTATTACTGGTGTGCGGTGCCTCTATGCACAAATACTTCTAAAACTGTACCAAACTAAGTATTTGTACCGGTGCTGTTTACACAAAGCTGACGTCACGTTGTCACGTGATAAAAAGTCATCGTAAGGAGTGTTTTGGCGGTAAAATCAAAACAACGAAAAACAAATTTGGTTTTAATCTTTCTGATTGACAAAATGGATATAAATAATTTTTTTTTAATTTTTCTGATAAATATATCGTCCCAATATTCAAATTAAAATAGTTTTTATTAAATTGCAAAATACCCTATTGTCTCGTAAACGCCTATGTGTTCGGACACAATACGTCATCATCATAGGGCTAGCCTTTACCCAACTATGTTGGGGTCGGGTTCCAGTCTAACTAGATGCAGCTGGATACCAGTACCTATTTTATATGGAGCAACTGCCTATCTGACCTCCACAACCCAGTTATTGGGTAATACGATACCCCTTGGTAAGATTGGTTGTCAGAATTTTGGGCTTCTGACTGTCAAACATTCACAAATGAAGACAGCCAGGGTCCTGGGCCAGGGTCCTGGGTCCTGGCAAACTGTTGGTCAACAGTTTAACGTGCTTTCGGACACAATACGTATGCCAATATAACGTAAGACAATTTGAATTTTGCGGGCTAGGCTACCCTGGCGATTCTCCCTTCATTTAATTAAGTTAAATGCTTCAAGCTTGGACAGATTTTGTTTTTTTACCACGCCCTGCTCTTCAGTAACGCACTCCTCTTCTTGGGTAGTGGTTTAAAAATGGCTATGAGTTCACATTGTAAGTGTTTAAAGATTTTCTTTGCATTATGAGTCTTGAAGCAAAACCTATTTGAGCAAAACATAATTATAAGTATTCACCAACATGGCAACGCTGCAAGCCTTTTGGGCACTTTTCCCACTGACAGCAATGCGGACGAATTCTTTAATGCCCAGTGAGCTCGTTCCCTTTTTAACCGACTTAACAATAAAAGGAGGAGGTTCTCAATTCGATGGTTTTTTTTTTAATGTTTGTTGGCTTCGAACTTTCTACTGGGTGAACCGATTTTGATGATCCTTTTTTATTTGAAAGCTGGTGCTTCCTGTGTGGTCCAATTTCAATTTCTTATAGATCTGATGATGCGTTTCGGAGACAGACAACGGAACTCTTCAAAAAATTACAGCAAATCAACCGCGATTGCTGCTATCGCATAAATATGCATTGTTTTTACCCCAAGGATGATGATATTTCGAATTGGTGTGGGGTAGGTACTATAACTAAAAAGTGAAAAATAAAAACTTTTTCCAAAAAAAAAAAACAACCGGCTTCCAAAAAAACACTACAAAGTGAAAAATTACTTTAATTTCGGAGGTCGGTGACTGGTGACATGAAAATTAAATAAAATACATCTCCAAAGTCACGGACTTCCGATATTAAAGTTATTTTTCACTTTGTAGAGTTTTTTTGAAGTCGGTTGTTTATTTTTTACTTATATACTTGTACATACTGTCTAATTATTTATACAAATAAAATAAGTATTTGAATAAAAAACAACACATTTCACAGACATGATCATTATCAGCCTACAGCAGTCCACTGCTGGACATAGGCCTCTCCAATAGCACGCCAATCAGCTCGATTCTAGGCAATTCTCATGCAGCTGCTACCAGCTGGGTGAGTGATATAAGTATTAATAACCCTCAACTAAAGTGATACACATTTTTAGGAAAAGTCCATTTCTTTTTGTTTTTTTTTTCTGATTTCAATGCTTTCAATGTTTAAACTTCATCGTCTATAATTTCCATCAAACATTTTCCTCACTATCCCGCCATCATATCCCCTCTAGCACTACGTATAAAGCGGCGCAAGCGCATACTTGACAGTGTGCCAGCTGTGTCACGGCGCAGCTCTATTTCAACGTGGCTTGCGAAAATGTATCAATGGCTGCCACTGCGCCGGTTTACGTTGTAACGTAGTAATGGAGTTGAGATCATTTGTGAGCGAATAGATATATATATGGTGTCTTATTTTTTTTTAATTAAAATGTAAAGAAATGGTTGAGAAATGTACGTGTGGATGCCAATTTTGTAGTCCCACTTACAAGTCGAGTGCAGGCGCGGTCCTAGGGTGTATTCCCGTTGTCCCCGTTATCTGTGTCCCCATCACGGGGACAACGGGACGTCAAAAATTTCCTTACCGTTGTCCCCGTTATACAGGAAAAGTTTTTATTCAGTGCGCAAACTTTAACCATTAATTCAGCATACCATTCTAGAAAAAAATCAGTTGTTGCATAGAAAAGTGCAATACCTACGCGGTCAAAATGTATGGAACAGCTGTTTTTTTTGTATAACCGAGGAAAAATTTCTGCGCTGGGGCATCTAGAATGATATGCTGAATTCATGGTACCTAACAGTTTGCGCACTGGATAAAAACTTTTCCTGTATACAGGTTGAAATTGAAAACATGCGACAAACCGAAATGGGAGATTGTACTCATCATTATGAACAACTTTTACTAAGGGACCAATGATGCAATCGCGAAAAAAAAAAAATTTGTTCCCTACATTTATGTTCGCATAACTCGTCAAAATGTAGGGAACAGCTGTTTTTTTTTTTGCGATTGCATCTTTGGTCCCTCAGTAAAAGTTGTTCATAATGATGAGTACAATCTCCCATTACGGTTTGTCGCATGTTTTCAATTTCAACCTGTAGATACGGACAACGGACAGTTAAGATTTCACGTATCGTTGTCCACTTTAAATTTTTATTTCTTTTTAAAATGTGGGTAGCAGCAATCCTAGAACTAAAATGAAAGGCATTTTGTATAGGTACTATAGATTTAAAATTAAAATTAAACAAATAAGAAATGTTTACTTTTTATGCGTAGTTTTTGGAAATTGGTATCCTGCACGAAGTACCAGGTTGTCATAACTTGGTAGGAGCTCATCTAACATAGGTAGATTTGTCAACTACAAAACGCTTTATGCTTTCGAAGAACCAGGCTGTCATAAGTTGGAAGGAGCTTACCAAACAGGAGTAATCATATACAAAATAATATAAATTACAATAAATTAACAACTTTGTCCCCTTTAATGGGGACAAATGGCCTACGGGGACAACGGGAATACACGGGGGACATGACCCCCCTAAAACTTTACTTGTCTTACTAACTTAAAACTGTATACGTCCCTTAACCAGTCGCCCCTTCCAAAATGTAGTTTCGTATGGAGAAGAATGGGCAAGAAACTCCACCGTTACCCTTTTAAAATGTTTTAAGTACAATATTTAACATTGATTCATTATATAATTTACTTATGTGTGAAAACGATGCACCCAGTATAAAATTACCATACCAAAATAGGTAAAAAGAATGAAAGTGAAGCAATTACAGATAAATTAATTTTATGATAGATTTTGTACCCGACTGCGCGACGACGCAAAGAAGGGTGATGTGTTTATCAGCCTATACAATTGATCGTATAACTAAGCAACACCTTATCAATAAATTGACAATCATCCTGTCCTCAACGAAAGTGTATGAAGTGAAATACATACTTCTAAAGCACTCGTACAATTCTTATCACACGTCTGGCATGTGTAAACGTCAATACATAACTACGTCATCAATATTACACGAGGGATGCGCATGACCATTACCTGTAGCAGCTGATATCTGTGGAAAATAATTGAAAATGTACGTTTAGTTATTGGAAATCAATATAACTACTGATGATAAATGCTTCAACTAGGAAATGTCCTGATAACACTTGCGTCATTCATAGTTAGGGTTGCCAACTTCTTCTATAAAAATAAATAAAATAAAAGTGTATGTTTGTAATATCATAATAACAGCTTTTTATTCAATGCTTATGAATTAAGGCCCTGGGGGCCGATTCTACTAACAAATTTGTTAAAAAAACGCTATTGCGTTTTTTTAACAAAACAAACAAACGCTAAAAAAACGAAAACGCTTAAAAGTGGTGATTCGGTTGCGGTTCTATTGAACCGCAACCGAATCACCACTTTTAAGCGTTTTCGCATTCTACTAAAATGAACAACGGTCCAGCTGCGACACAGCTGCGGTTACGTTTTAACAATGTCTAAACCTATTCTACTAACAAAATCGAACATGAGCGTGACGTTTACTATAGGACAAAGTTAATGATAAAATTATGATCATTATGTCTTTTAATTATAGAAAATACTTTTAGTGCCACATATTCGTGTTTAGTAACATTTTTAGATTCAACTTTTTTCTTTGTGGTATTAATAAAACATATTATTTTGGCATGTTGGTAACGCGGGTTACCCGCTGTGTTCCCGCTACAGTTCAGTTGCAATTCGTTTTAAGTTTAGTTTCCATTTTGCTTATAAAATAGTAGAATGACTTTTTATGTAACTATCGAACGGCGATCGAAATCGAACTGTTGTGGAAACATAATTTAACGTGTAACGTTGCAAATTAGTAGAATCGGCCCCCTGGTAACTTTAAATATTGTCGTTATGAGCGATAAGTTCTTATTGCAATCTAATACGGGCTAAAATCTGTTGTAATAAATTCGAATAATAAATCAGCAAGCATTGTCGTAAAAATGCAAATAAAATTAGATATTAACTATTTAATAATAAATAATCCATCTGGATGCAGTTTGGTGTTTGGAATTTTATGGTATATTTTTAATTATTATTGTTATTGAAGGGATACACTGGTTTTAAAGATAATTAAGAGGCGACTTTGATGATTTTTTGGATGCATTAAAGTATGTTTAAGTAATGTTTTGAGTTAAATTACTCTATGCGATAAAGACTTGAAAATAACATATATTTTTTTGCTTTCAAAATTATTTATGGTTAAAGACTTTTTAAAAAAACCACCTTTTTGAGCTTTTCAAGAAATCACCGTCTAAATTATCTGTGTGCCAAATGTCATCCAAACCCGTTCAGCCGTTTTTGCGTGATTGAGTCAAACAAACATCAAAACATTTTCACAAACTTTCACATTTATTTACGTCCGCGTGGAATAGTGTCTTTGTCTCTTGTCGCAAACTTATAAAACATTCACATAAACGTTACATATTTCCATACAAACTTTCATCCCTTATTCCCTATTGTTATTTTACATCCTTGAGGGTAAAATTTTTACAAACTTTGAATGTCATATTTATTTATATCGAATCAACAGCCTAAAAAATAAGCTTCAAGCTTCTAGCTCTAAGAATGACGATACTTCCATACAACTTGTCATTCCCCCTTTTCAACTCCTTACAACCCTTTTTTCGCATTAAAAAGTAGCCTATGTCCTTTCTCAGGCTCTAGACTATCTGTGTACCAAATTTCATTTAAATCGGTTCAGTAGTTTTGGCGTGAAAGCGCGACAGACATACAGACAGAGTTACTCTGCATTTATAATATTAGTAAGGATATCGGTGGAGTTTCTTGCCCATTCTTCTCCATACGAAACTACATTTTGGAAGGGGCGACTAGAATCAATTCTATTTTAATGTAAATGTTGCCGTTCAAAAGTGCCTATTTGAAATAAATGCTTTGACTTTGACTTTGAATACTTTTCATCACGGTAGTACGTTCCCGTAGGATGATAGCGCTCCACGCGAGTGAAGCCGCTGGCGAAAGCTAGTATTAAATAACTACTGACATGTAAGGTGTACCTACTAATACTTCTGCCTTCGGGGAATACAATACACAATGTAAAAGCCTTCACAATAAGGTGAAAGACTCGAGACTCAAGTGTTCAAACAATCGGTTTTGAAACAATGCGCTTGATTGTTTACACGATTACTACAAGTGGTTAAATGAATTCCCGACTTGTAAAATAGCGAATATGAAAAGGAATAGATGTGTGGATAAAGTTAACGATTTTACAATAATCTCAAATTCAAAGCATTTATTTCAATTAAAAAATTTACAGGCACTTTTGAACTGTCAAAAAGTCGATCAGTTAGTCAGAAAGTTGCAGTTTTAGTTGTCCATTCCAAGACGTAGATCTCTATGGAGAAGAACGGGCAAGAAACTCCAAGGCTAGGTACTCTTTTAAATCAAGATATTACAAAATCATTAAATATTATTCTTGTTGCTTCTATACCTGAGAACAATGTAAAGAAATGAAGAAATAATTCTAAATATAAGATTAAAAATAAGCCTTGGAAATTAGGTTTTGCCTGCGATGGCAACAGTATCGTCCGCCCATCTTGCCGCCGCGCCGGCCGACCGACATCTCGCCTTTCAGTCGTTGGACGCCACTCTGTCAACGCCTCGTCAGGTCATCATTTCAGCCGAAAGACGTCCACTGCTGGACCTAGGCCTCCCCCAATTGGGGGGGTTTTGCCATAATCGCCACGCTTGGCAGGCGGGTTGGCGATCGCAGTATGGTGGTAAAATGCATAGAGAATGCTGCTGCCCATTCTCTAGTAAGTCCCTTAATCGCCTTCTACAACACCCACGGGAAGAAATGGGATGGTGCTATTCTTAACGTCCAGCACCCCACCGAATAGGTCAGGCTACCCTCGTCAGGTGTCCTGACTAATTCCAATTGAGTTCCATAATAGGTACGCTTTCCGATATCGAAGACGAACGTACGTCTTCGTATTGAAACTCGGTGTATTAGCCTGAAGCCAAGCATGGAACGCTCTATGGCTCTCAGTGTAACTCTCAGCACCGAACGTCATGATGCTGCCCATAATGACTTCAACACACTAGTTTATGTAGAGACGGGACTTCAAACATTATGGAATTTTGGCTGATCTCAAAATGTCGTCAGTTTAACAATTTAAAATATCTCATTATTTTCATAGGTACTCTATTTCACCGACTTTACAAAAAGGAAGAGGTTCTCAATTCGGTTGTATTTTTTTTCCAATAAAAATAGCTCGAATTAAGTAAGTAGGTAAGGTTTTTTTTTCAAATGAAATACATACATAACATCACGCCAGTATTCTCAGAAGGGTTAGGCAGAAGTCCCCATGATACACCTACATAACCACAGTTATTTTAAAGTGACATGAAACAGGAGGCGAGTTTCAAATAGACAAAAGTACCTAATAAAGAAAACACCGCTCTTAAAATGTTGGAGGTAGTTAGGATTCCCTGTTGTTTCTGGTGGTGGCTTTTTATGTCATGATTATGGTATAAAAGAAAACAAGATGTTATTTTTACACGTTTTATATTAGCTTCACTTATAACTAACTATGTATGTAAGAAAATCTTGGAATCTTAATTTGACCCACTTCCCGGTCTTCGATTAGGATGCAATTTTGCACACGCTCTGAGTTTTGATGAAAATACATGACTAGCTAAGAAACGTCATTACAAATCCAATATGGCGGCCTCCCCAAGATGGCGGACGGCGGACTGGCTGTTTGAAATCCACCCCCATGATATGGGTATCAAATGAAAGGGTTTGCTGTCAGAAAAAAAATCAAAATATTTAAAAAAAGAAAAAACAATCACGTTTTTGTAATTAGCAGAACTAAAAAAATTTAAATGAATAATAGTTTAAAAACTAAAAAACACGCTTTAAAAACCAAACTAAAAAAGGAGAAAATAATTTTATTCAATTAAAAAGCGTGGGGTGCTTTTTGAGGTAAGTATTTTTATAATCACTTAATGTTACTAAATTTAATTAAATTATTTTCTCCTTTTTTGGTTTGGTTTTTAAAGCGTGTTTTTTTTACTGTTTATATTTATTTGCCCAGGTAAAATAACTTGCATAACAAATGAAAAACAAATCGAGAAGATTTATCTATCGCGCACATTTCAAAATCGTGACTGATCACACGTGAACCCCACGTGAATGTCCTACCCTCCTCACAGCTCCTAAAATACCTACCTATTAATAGTAAACACCCTGTGTAAGCATGTGCGGCATTCTCTAAAAGATCGCTATTTGTTGACACGAGCCATCTCGGACTGGTCGCGTGAGCAAGACTTTGGTTATGCGAATCGATTAATCATTCGATGTTTGATATCTAATCGATTAGCTTACGTTCACATTCCTGTTATCGATTCTGAAATTGATTTCCTGATGTTCAGAAATGCTTTTGCAGTGAGCTTAGTGTTTTTGGATTATTCGCATAGCTGATGAAATGGCACATACGGATGCGGTTTATTCTGCGTTTCTAACACTAAGAATTAGTGTTGTACCAACTAGTCGGGAAAGCCGACTAGTCGGCCATATTTGTAGTCGGCGACTAGTCGGCTAAAACCACCGACTAGTCGGCCCATTTTTTACTCGTATTAAATTGCTTAAAAATTTAAAAGACGGTGATTAAATTTAAATCGTTACTGTTATATTTTTTTATTATTGAATCAGTTTTACACTTTACTTTCAGTGCAATCAGGAAATTAGGATAGTAAGGAATAGGAACTCTTCGTTTGGTCCATTAATTAATTGGATCTCTCTTGAATCTCTTTCCTTTTGTGCCTGCATCCTAATTGCGTAACACACGACCAACCCGAATCTGAATTATTTTGAAGGTTAGTCATCATAGGTGGTCATTATAGGTGCATCATTCATTGTGTTTGCACGCCGCTGTGTCGACGAAACTTGCTGAACCAAATATTTAAACAATATCCTTTATATTTCTGGCAAATAAAGACATTCATTCATTCATTTATCCATTGTATATTCAAAGAAAATCTGATCAACAACCTAAATAACGCAATGAATGCTGTTGAACTGTCAAAATGATAGCGATTCCTACTGTTACTGTGTTACGCAATTACCCCACTGGTCTTTGCGACACCCTGAGAGTGCTATTGTGACAATATTATATTTTTATTTTTTCCTAAATTATTTTCACATGTAGGTTATTAAGATTCAACCAAAGTGCGGGCTACTTTTAAAGGTTTCCCCCGAAAACAAAAAGGTAAGATTAAACCTATAAAACACTACTGCCCACGATTGAAAGTACCAGGACCTCATAACATGCTAGGTATGTCGCCAAGGCATGGCTGAATTTGTGTGTTGTGTTGGTCCAGTAGGTACACACAAGTAGCCACAGTTTGTAAACGGAACCGTGGCTCAAACGTGCAAAGAAGCGTGAGCGTTTGACACACTTTGTCTTAGCCGATTTGATCGGCTGGCTATTGGGCTATTTTTAGTAGGTCGTGTCTAAAAATAGCTCACGTGTCCCCGATTGCCATAAGTGGCGATTGTGGAAGTATAAGTTCGCTTGCTTTGAAACTATGGTATTGAACATGAATAGCTTCGATCGACAGTATCAAAGTTTTAAACATTTTGTTTTATTTTATGTTTCGGCTTTTTTTTTGGGGTGGGAAATCATCAAATAACTTCTCCCGCTCTGGGTGGAGCAGGAGGGCGTGTCAGATTTTTACTAAGTAAAACCCACCCGTGTTCCCTCAGTTGCCTGTGTGCCAGGGGCCGCGGTATCTCTTTCGAACAACCCGCACCCCTGGCAGGCATCGGCCCTTGCGGATCCCCCAGTTGGTGCTGAAATCTCTTTGAGGCACGCATGGAACACAACGCGCCGTCGACCCGGGCTGGTGCTCCGCCCAAGCCGGGCAGACCTCCACCGTGTGCTCCACCGTGTCCTCAGGGCGATGTTTCTGCTTCATTGCAATCTGTTTTAGGAACAATGAGCTACATCCTTGACTGATAGACATCTGTTTTAATTGTAGTCTACGAGATTCGCAAACTGTAGAAAACCAGACGCTGAAAACAAAGTTATCCTTTTTTTTTCAGTATAAGAGAGACTTTTGTCTCTTTCTCTCATTCTGGTAATTTTTTGGTGAGATTAGGGGTGTCGTGTGTCTTCATCCGGGTTTGTTGGAGTCCATATTTAGAGTCTGGCCAACATCATTCATGTGGGTTGTTATCTTCTCCTGGCACCTACTTCAAGCTGCTTTGGACTATTTATGTGTCTTTAAACTAAATGAAATGGAAAACCACAGCAAAAATCGTTTCGTAGTTAAGAAGAACAACGCTGTCACACGATTGTGCTTTATAGGTACTATTAAACTTTCTATTTATAGATTTATTATTTTAATTTAGGTAATACGCAGATTTTGTTTGATTAATCACAACACTTATACTTAATTTGAAATAGGATTAGTCATTTAAACAAACCTTTTTTACAGTCTGTTCAACTGATTTTGACTTCTATTGCATTGGTGGCATGATAAATGGCATGTGAAATAAACAGTTGGTATTGTAACCACTGTTTTGCTTTTAATGCCATCCTTATGCCTACGGAATAGAAGTCAAAATCAGTTGAACGGACTGTAAAAAAAGTTTGTTTAAATGTCTAATCTTATTTCAAATGGAGCTTAGACATGTAAGTATGCCACAACATATTTTTTAACTCTCTTAAATTAATATTACGGACATACACTTCCCTATTTATTATTCTAGCCTACGGTACTCATGCGTTGCAGCTGAAAATCAGCGTCTAGTGGTGCATCTTGTGTTACACCACCTAAGGCAATTTTAATGGCTGACATGCTGAGCTGAGGTCCTTTTGGCATTATTATCATTGTTTAGCGTTAAAAAAAATATTTACGCTTTCTTTAGGCTGTGTTTTATTTAAATCCGACTGGTAGAGGTAGGCCCATAGATTAGTGTGTTAAAACAAAAAAAATATACTTTTCAGCTTTAGTATATGTATAAGTATGGATTAAAAAACTTTCAAAGTTCGTTCTCGAAGTTCAACTTTCTTTCCCAGCTCATCACGCCGCTATGAAATCTCAAAAGTTTAACATTCTATTGGTAGACCGTTCTATGTGTCTGACAAATATTAAGTTGTATTGGTCCAACTTAATATTTGTTCGATTTACAGGAAAAGTTTTTATTCAGTGCGTAAACTTTAAGCATTAATTCAGCATACCATTCTAGAACTCCCAGCGAAGAAATTTTTCGTCGGTTTCACTTTTCTAGAATGGTATGCTGAATTCATGGTTACAGTTTGCGCACTGGATAAAAACTTTTCCTGTATAGAACGGTTCAATCCAAGGCTAGATCTAGATCAATCAATCGATCAGCGCTTACTATTTTGCCATAAACCAGACACTGAACTCCTCTACTTCCGTATTAAAAAATAATTGCTTCCTTTTACAATAGTAAACACCACGATAAGGTCAAGTAAATAAACCATTAGTGAAGCCCAATATTGTATTCTTAAAATTAGATGGGTATCACACTTCCCCCGGGAAACCATTACGCCATGAATTGTTCGTTGTACAACAAACAGAAGCAAAAACTGCCAATTCTAACCTCAGATTATAAAACAAAGGCAGAAAGACCGCGCGGAACACCAAGAGTGAGGCCAAAAAAACAATACTAAAGCGTCGCATTGTATGTAACATACAATGCGACGCTTTGTGGCGTACTTACTCGAGTTTTGAATCAGTGTTTGGTTTTTTGGCCTCACTCTTGGTGTTCCGCGCGGTCTATCTGCCTTTGTTTTATAATCTGAGGTTCTAACGTACAGATTTCATTATGATTCTATCTATTCCCCGCGTGATTTAGCCAATCTGCTCAGAAGCCGGTGATAGCTCCACTGTTCGCCCGCCATTTTGTTTCGGTGCTGCTTTTGTTTCGTACGTCTCTGTGACAGTCGAAAAGTTTAAAAACCGCAACTTCAATTGTTTACAAAATGGATGTTGATTTTACGAAAAAAGAATCCAAGATGTCTGAAGTAGACCTACACTGTATTTACTTAAAAAAAGCGACGCCATTTTACTCCGATTGCAACAATTCAACTGGCTCTCATGATGTTCCGCAACACGAATCACGACATAATGTAGTAACTTTTCGCAGTGGAATTCGTTAAGCGGTTTTCGCATCGGAGGTGTTCTAAAGCCCTTAGTTTGATTTTCTCTTATCTCTTAGAAAAATAGACACGTTTAAGTCTACAAGGTTCCCCAATGAAGTTTATCCTATAGTAACGACTGACTACCTACAACTATTACTAACAATACTACCAGGTGTGGGTTTCTTCGAGAAATTATACTCAGTTTAATACCTGTCAATAGTTATGATCTCATAAACTTGTTTTTAGTAGTCCCCCTTGATGTTTTATGCGTTCAAAATAAACGCAGAAGTAATTTTCAGTCTGGCTAGGTATCAAAACGGTTCGGGTGCAAAGAGCAGGCTAGTCATTCCCTAGGTCCCTTTTTACCTAAAAAGGAAATTATAGGTATCCCGTAGTTAAATGTAAGGCTACAAAAATAAAAATGCCTTTTTGACGCAGCCGTGTTGTTTATTTTATTTTTCACTTTTTTTTACTTCGTAATTGTATTTTGTGTTTCACAAACTGTGCCCAAATAAACGGTATTCTTTCTTTCTTTCAATTATTATGTAAGTATCTGAAATGAAACTGCTAGAATACTGAGGATACATTTGACGTATAACATCACGAACTGGCTAAATAAAAAATCCAAATCATCATCTTCATTTCAGCCATAAAACGTCCACTGCTGGACATAAGCCTCCCCAAAGCACCGCCGTCGACCGGTTCTTTGCTTTTCACGCAACGGGTTCTAGCGACCTTCACCAGGTCATCGGTCCACCTTATGGGAGGCCGTCACAGCCTACACGGTTGCCACTCCAGAACCATTCGGCCCCATCGACCATCGAGCCATCTGCGAGCAATGTGCTCTGCCCATTCCCACTTAAGTTTGGCAATTCTTTGCCCCATGAAGAATTGCCAAATTGTTACCTTAATTACCTTAGTTAAAAGTCAACACTTATAATAAGTAATAAACCACATAATTATGTATTTCGTATATTCGGTAAAATATTTCGTTTTTTTTTCTAAACATAATGTACCAATTTTTAGGGTTCCGTAAAAAACGGAACACTTATTGGATTACTTTGTTGTCCGTCTGTCCGTCCGTCCGTCTGTCTGTCTGTCAAGACCCTTTATCTCGGGAACGCGTAGAGGTATCGAGTACAAATTAAAATGATATACTCAGGTCTACAGCCTCTTGAAGCTGTGAAAAAATCTAACTTCTAAGTTAACGTAAAAAAAATATACGGCTATTTATGCCGCAAAAAACGTATATTTCGACACTCAAGGGAATCAAATTTTATAGGGTATTTTCCGTTGACCTAGAACTATAAAATTTGGTAAGTAATACCGTCTTATACTACAAGTACAGGGAAAAATCTGAAAACTATACATTAGTAATTAAATCATAAAAAAAAAAAAAAAAAAAAAAAAAAAAAAAAAAGGTTCCGACGAATTGATAACCTCCTCCTTTTTGAAGTCGGTTAAAAACAGGGTCTTTGAGCAAGGAACGGCGGTCCAAAATTTTTATAATATGTACCTACAATTTTTTTATTTAGGCTTCAGGTACTTTCCATTCAAGATGTACGTAAACGTTGAGGGTAGGTCCAGTTCAGTGTGCCTGCCCTCATTCTTACTGACGTCATGTCTCTAATACGGTAGGGTTAACAGTTTGCATTTATACACTCCTATAAGTACTTACGGCTTGCTAACGTTTTCTGGTCAGAGGTCAAAACTGTTAGGTTTTTTTACCACAACGGGGAAGCTGGTGGTAAGTGATGATCACGCCGAAGGTGGAAGCGAGTTTCTCCCGGAATCCTCAACAACAGAGGAACTGGTTATCTTACCTCTGTTTGCCGAAACACAACAATGCTATTAATATTGTTGTTATGCCGACAGACTTAGATGAGATGGTGGTAGCTAGCCAGAGCCAATACCGTACCATCAACGAAACCTAGCATAAGATTTTGCCCCTGCTACTGAAAGGATTTACATAAACTGTTTACTATATTAAAATGCCACACCATTACACCAATACGTCTACCGCAGCTTCCGACATGTCCATATTTAGATTCATCTATACTCCATTTGAAATAAGATTAGACATTTAAACAAACCTTTTTTACAGTCCGTTCAATCGATTCTGACTTCTATACCCTAGGCATAAGGATGGCATTAAAAGCAAAAAACTAATTACAATACCAACTGTTTACTGCAGCTGCCATTTGTCATGCCACCAACGCAATAGAAGTCAAAATCGGTTGATCGGACTGTAAAAAAGTTTTAGTTAAATGTCTAATCTTATTTCAAATGGAGTATAGCTATATAGAAAGTAATCCTCTTCACCTTGACCGTTCAAATGCTTGCGAAGCGTGGTGGTCATATATCTTGTGAGCAGATTCTAATTTGACAGGTAGCATCGTGTGCAATGCAAACGTCACCTTTTTTGTGCCAGGAATAGAAATATGGTGCATTGTCTGTCAGTACCTATATGAGGTGTTACTTTATTAGGAGTATTTTCAGGGCGGTAAAGCGTCATGAATGTGCACCGCGCGTGATACCAAAAATGAGTATATATAGTGATTTTTGAAAATTAGTTCCCTAGAGTTAAATAGGGGATGAAAGTTTGAATGAAAGCTCGTGTTTTTACTAATGAGAAAACCCATTGAGCGAAAGACTTGTCCAGTGATAAAATAGGTAGATCTTCATCTGCTTAGCCTTTACCCCACTATGTAGGGGTTGGGATCCAGTCTGACCATATGCAGCTGAATACCATTTTATTGCAAAGAACGACTGCCTGTCTGATCTCCACAACCCAGTAACTGAGTAATTCAATACTCCCTGGTAAGACTGGTTGTTAGACATTCAGATTTCTGACGACCCGTTACGGCTGTCAAAGATGCATGAATGACAGCCGCGACCAAATTTTTCGAGCCACGGAGTGGTCTTGGTATGTAAAAATGGTCAACCGCGGCAATTGATCTGGTCGAGCGACTGTTATTACGTTGCCACAAGCTTAATAAAATAGGAAGGTATAAGTTGCCATCTTCAGTAGCGAAAGTGATGCTAACCATACATAAAAGTAAACAATAGGATATGACACTAATTTTTGAAAAGTGTCCTAATTGGATTCTAAAGTGCTAATAAACCACCTAAAAAAACAAAACATTTTTATTTAATCGATTAGTGCCGTCAAAATGGATTAAAATTTTTCATTTTCAAATTTCGCGCGTAACTTGACGAAAACGCTGGACGGAGTGGACGCCATATTGGTCTGTAGGTATGACGTCAGTTTGCTAAGTAAACAAATGCGCTGATATTTTGTATGATAATTGTTTGTTATAAAAAAAAATGTTATTATTCTACTTATCGTTGGTTTTCTGTTCCTGAATTATTTAAATAAAAATTACTTTGTTTAGGAAAATAATAAAAGTACAAAGTTATTTAATTGACATGCCGTATGACGTAATAACATGGCGGCTACTATTTCAAGGTGTTCAAAAACAGATTAAAAAACTGAAATCTTTAAATGGAATTTTAAAATTTATTTTGTTATTTCTTGAACTAAAACTAACATTTTCCGACTGCATGTGCCTAAGCTATCTCAATAATGTATTTTTAGATTTTTTTCTCATAGAGTAAAATATCCTATTCTACATATTATATTCACACTTGATAACGTGACACCATATACACACATCTAACACGGTGAAATGGCAATGTACAATTAGAGCTGATAATAATAGATTGGTGATGAATATGTCCTAAGTGCTATTTATCATTGTAAATATGGTTACAGCACATAAGTGGTATATTGATTGAATCAGTTCTGATGGTTACCGGTGAAAACCGGCTGCTTTATTAATGTTATAAAATCAGAATCACTTATTAATAGAACAATGTACAACGTTTTAGGAGTACTTACAGATAATTTAGTGTATCATTGATTATTTTAATTACTTGATGTACTAAAATAGAAAATATTTATTGACCAGGTAATATAGTAAGCACACAGGTTCACAAGGTTGATGTTGTTGTTGTTTCTTACATGTTACAATAATAGGGTATTATTTTACTCTATGTGAGATTTTTTTTTTAAATATATTATTGAGATAGCTTAGGCAAAATGCGGTCGGAAAATGTTAGTTTTAGTTCATAAAATAACAAAAGTTACCACTTGCAGTCTTAAAATTTTCCCATTTTAAGAATACCAAGGTATAGTAAGGTAAGTTTTCCACAGGGTTGACGCGCCTCCCATTGCCCGGTCATTCCACCCAGCCAATTATGCGCCACTATTTATTTATGGACATAAGTACCTACATATGTACTCGTGGATATTGTGAGGAAGGTTTTTTTTTTAATAAAGGCGTAAGTGCGGCGATCTGTCTGATAAGACGTGGGTAGAGGCAATGGGTAAACTCATGAATATATTGTTGACAGAGTTAGGTTGGGTTTAGTGGCAGATTTCAGGCATTATTCAGGATAAAAGTGCTGAAAAAGTATCTAAAAAGAGAAATTTTAACAATGTTTCGTTGTATTCTACCTTTTTTTTGAAGTTTGAAGTCCTGAATTGAAGTCAAGTTCAATAAACTATCGTGTGGTCGTGATCGAAATGCTACTACAGCAATTTATTTCAATGTAAGTACGGATACTTAATAAATATAGTGTTTATTCTTATTCTATACCTTTCTGGCCTGTAAAGCTGGCTGTAGTATGTACGTACCCACTTCCAAGTCTACTGTTTTTTTTAATAAACCGTGGCATTTTAATCGTCTTGACAACGGCAGCCCACTTCATGTATCTGTTACCGGCCAAACCCGATTTCAGGCCAAACTAGTTTGTCCTAGGACAAACTAGTTTGGCCTGAAATCGGGTTTGGCCGGTAACATATCCAATGACTACTAATCATTTATGAAAAAAAAAATATCTATGAACGTATGAAAAATTAAATTAAGGTAGCCACAGGCAAGTCCGCTTAAGCAGCCGACATGAGGTTGACGAGTCGACCTGCGAGATGTCATACCAAAAAAATAAAAAAATAGAGGCGTGATGTTATGTTTGTTATGTATTTATCATTCTGTCTCTATCATCAAACGATTGGTGTTTTGTGGTGCAAGCTTCAATCCAGGATCAAAGACAACCACATCGAACCAAAAACGTGGGAGCGTCGTCCACCATAGGTCAGTGTTGTTTACTAATTGAATAGCGGTACAAATTGACCGGTCATTCCCCCCGTTAATCGCTCACAAACAATGATTAACCTATATATTACTATCTTGCTCCAGGAAACTGTTATACACACTTATTCCTGGATGACGCGTGTACGAGGAATCGACAGTTTAGTAACCTTTTTCTTTATCTTCAGCATTTTTTAAAGAGAAAAATGAGTACGTATCTTGTTTTAAAGCATAGTATTAACAATATCAGCTTATAGTGTTCCCAATGCTGAGACACAAGCCTTTTCTCTTTCTGGGATCTACCACGCGGGCCCAGTGCGGGTTGGTAGATGTCACATGTCTTCGAATTTTTGGTTCTAGGATATGCCGGTTTCCTCAGGATGTTTTCCTTCACAGTTTTGAGAGCAGTGTTTATGAAATTATTTAAGTACACAAAGTAAAGCTTGGGTTCGAACCACCGACCTACAATTGGTAAGTCGCAGCCGATACCACTGGGCCACCAGTCTCTTGTTTTGAAGATTCTGTTGATATTGCTACATTTGTTTGTGGTGTTTTTGGTTCTTGGCACACGAATTGGGTCTGTTGTGTGGGTCTGATGCGTGTTAATAAATATGATCATTATCTAAGGTGGAACAAGGACCTAGTCTATAAGACACGGGCAGGTGGTAATCTGGGGGCCTATGTCAGCCGTGGACGTCTTTTGACAGAAATAATGATGATTGACCTCCTCTGAGTCCTATGATCTCGTTGCTATGAGATAGTTACGGAAGGATACATTACATCAGAAATTAAGAGGTCCGTAGGAGGACAAAGGTAACTGATATAGCCCGAAGAATTCTCTCACTTAAGTGGCAGAGGCAGGGGCACATTGCGCGCAGAACATATGGCCGATGGGGCCGAAAGATTCTGGAGTGGTGACTGCGTACCGGAAGACGTGGTGTTGGAAGGACTCTCACAAGGTGGACCTGATGAACTGATGAAGGCCGCAAGGATCTGCTGGATGCGAGAAACACAGAACCGGTCGAAATGGCGGTGCTTGATCCCGAGCATTATGATGATGATGTTAAATAACGCTCAATGGTGTAAATAGGTAGAACTTTTATTTTTACGCCCTATCAAAATACCAAGGTCATGATCCCTATACCATCACTCACCAGTACCTACCACTCACATATTTAAGTGGATTTCGTGACATTTCTTATACAGGGCCATCTTTTATGTACAAATATGGAAGCCCTCTGGATACTTCCGCCTCTAAGATAAATTGAAAGATACCGTAAAGTTATTAACATTCATACGCAGTAACGATAACTTGATGATGATTTTTAATTATATTTAATTCTTGGCATGTGCTTCAATAAATCATGTCACCTTTAAAAAACATGTAAAGGTCAGTCATCCATTCTCTCTGAGTCTCTTCTTTCTTAGGACCATATTTCCGTCTTTAAAAAGTTTCAAAACTTAGTCGGCATCTCATCTTAGCGATAGACAATGTCAAAAACTTAGCATAAATATATGATTAATATTAAGAGATTTTTTTGACAGATTTAGACTGATCAGAAGAATTAATCCAACTAATATTTTAAATGTGCAAGTTTGTATGTTTAGATATTTGGATATATAAATATCTGTTATGTTATGTTATGTTACTCAATCACGGAAACGGCTGACCAGCTTTGGATGAAAGGGACACAGATAGTTCGTAGCCTGGAATAACACATAGGATACTTTTATCCCGTCGGATAATGTTTGCCCTCGACGCGGGCGGAACCGCTTGCAAAAGCTAGTAGGTTATAAAAAAAAGCTGTTCCATACATTTTGACCGCGCACCACTTTTCTATGAAACAGCTGTTTTTTTAGGTAGTAAATATGTACCACAGAAAAAAAGAACTTTTATTTTAAATGGTAATACCAAAGAATCGGGGTCACGACAGAAGTGAAAATTAGAGCCGAGTAAACTCGATTCAGTGCTGGGAAGGTATCTATACGCGATTCAGCGTCACCGACCGATTGGAGCCGAGTATACCCGATTCAGCGTCACCGATCGAGTGGAGCCGAGTGTACCCGATTCAGCGTCACCGACCGACTGGAACCGAGTATACCCGATTCAGCATCAACGACCCGATCGTGACGCGCGACGGTTCAATTTCGTTCATTATTCAAAAAGTGTGCCAAAGGTGTTACACTAAAGGTGAAGGTTCAAGGGTAGCCCGGTGCCCGATTTTTTTATTTTTTTTATTTTACGTTTATTGCTAATTGCAGGTCAGTGTGTATGTATCTATACTAATAATCTATACTAATATTATATAGAAGAAAGATTTGATCGTTTGTTTGCATTGAATAGGCTCCGAAACTACTGAACCGATTTGAAAAATTATTTCACTATTGGGAAGCTACACTATCCCCGGGTGACATAGGCTATATTTTATCCCCGTATTCCCACGGGAACGGGAATTATGCGGGTGAAACCGCGGAGCGCTGCTAGTGTTGAATAAAATATGATTCGCGACCGTAGCAAATATGGCTTTACATAATTATGCTGGCTATGTGGCATAATTATGTGGCTGTGTTGTGCTGTTTACACTCTTTTTTTTTTCAATCTGTTTTTAGAAGTGAAGACTTTTAATTGGCTGTCAGTCTCACATACTATTTTTTAATCTGTTTTCTTTAGCTGTAAGTCATCCATAGTTATTAAATAAATAAATAAATAATCATTTAAATCTTCAATACAACAACCCTGTAAGGGTATTTAATTCCATTGAATAACTTTTTCATGAAATAGTCATGAGATAGTCAACAGTCAATAGACTATTTTACATGAAGAAGTAAATCAATGGAATTAAATTAACTTAAAGGGTTGTATTGAAGAGTGTAATGATTATAATTCTGTAAATACAAACGTGTTTAGGGCGTGAATCATATTTAAATCTATGTACAAATGGCACCGAAATACAAAAGGAATTTTGCGGACGCTCCTGGAACGTCCAGCTTAAGAAAAACTCTTACTATAACTGGATTAGTTTTTAGGACTTTTTTTTCCTTCCAAACACAGTGTACCAGTCAGTAAATTTCATGATGACACTATTAACTGAAAGTCTACGAACAGAATGTCCGTATACAGACTACCTACCAATCGTAAACAAAGTCAATTAGCCTGGTAAACGGCGACCGCTCGTTACTCGTATATTTATAAATGATTGGCCATCGTGTACACGCACGTGACTAAAGACTGGTTGTCACTGGCTGAATGTCTTGTGACATGGAAGAGGTTTGATATGAAAACATGGCTGTATGTTTTTATGATCCATGTTACATAAAGGTTTCTTCAAAGAGGCGCTACGCGACACTTGTTGAACAATTTCAATAAATTTTTCGTAGAAATTGTTCTACGAGTGTTTGAAGAACCCTTAACGATATTTTACAATTTATATACGTTGACTTCTTAAAAGTCATGTTCCTAGATTGACATAAAGTACGGGGGAATTGTGTAACAGACTAACCGTAGGAATGGCTTAAAAAAATTTGACAGCTCAACAACATTCATTGTGTTGTTTACGTTTTAGAGCAGACAATTCTTTCCAACATACAAAGCAATGGATTCGTAATGATTCAGATTCTGATTGATAATGTGTTACGTAATTAGTTTGACGGCACGGTTGGCGCAGTGGTTAAGCGATTGACTGCTGCGCTGCGTGTCGCGGGTTCGATTCCCGCACGGAACAAATATTTGTATGACCTACAAGTAGTTGTTTCGGGTCTGGCTGTTTGTGTATGTGAGTTTAAATGTTTGTAAACGCCCCCACAATACAGGAGAAATTCCTAGTGTGGGGCAAAGTTAAAAAAAAAAAAAAAAAATAGTGTGCAGGCGGTATTGGAAATATTGCCACAGTTACGACATTTGGTAACCGCTGTAAATGTTTTAAGGCACAGACATAAGTGGATCTCTTGTGTTATCCCATTCTTTTGTTTATTTGAACATCAACTTATTGTTATTATTTTGTTTTAGAATTGCCAAATTATTCTTCTTAGTGTGTCAATAGTAATTTAAATACAGTCAGCCCAGAATTTGGCTACCAGCTCGGCACTTTCAGCAGCCTCCATCAGATTCCGTAGCGTGCAGTCAACAGCACGCTAGACAAGATATTAAGTGCCCCATTGTTTGTGAGACAGCACCACATTTACACTCCAAGGCGGAGTCATCTGTGAATCTCCACCTGAGCAGATTTTTTCGGGCTTGCGGACGGCGAATAATGGGTAGCTCGCTGTCCGGTAAGGACGGGTCGACGGCGCGTTGTATTCCACGCGCGCCTCAAAGAGATGTCAGCACCAACTGGTGGGGTCCGCAAGGGCTGATGCCTGCCAGCGGGTTGTTCGAAAGAGATACCGTGGCCCCTGACACACAGGCAACTGAGGGAACACGGGTGGGTTTTAGTCAGTAAAAGTCTGACACGCTCTCCTGCTCCACCCAGAGCGGGAGAAGTTATTTGATGATTTCCCACCAAAAAAAAAGCAGATTTTCTTTACTTCGGCCTGCCTGAGTCCGGAGTCCATTTAAAGACTTTCAGGAAAGCCGAGGAAGCTCATTTCCAGGGTTGAGATTTTCAGCAGGTGGACCGAATGGGTTTGGTAAGAAAGCACCTACTCGCCACAGGTTTAGCCGTTCATTAGATCGTTCGCCAGTGAGTGAGAGGACACAGTTTAAAAAGCTTTTGCGGCTTTCCAACCTTTGTGACACGAGAATATAATCATGTAAAGGGCGTTGTGTGTCAGAAACACAGTTGCTGTATTCGTGGACATGTCAGCTGCCTACGATACAGTCAACGTCAACCAAATTATTACAACGGAATCATAATAAAACGAAAAGAAAAATCACGACCTAATGAAAAACGAATGAAAAATCGAAGCTATTTAAAAATAGGTCGTCGAAAGCATTAGGCGGACAAAGAATACCATTGCCCTCATTCCCAGCAACATTTTAAAGAAAACCACAAACTAGAGGAGCCGCACTCTAATTAGTTACAAATTCCAATGTTCCAACTTTAAGAGGTTAATGAATGTCAATTAACGCCGAACAGACAAATTGACTCCCGTAATGAGTACGACACCAGTTTTGGGAAAAAAAATCGTTTATTTTGATATGGCTGATGTCATTGGTGTATAGTCTTGGCTTTTTTAATGTGGTATAAAGACACGGAATATAGCATAATCAGCGTATAACGTTCCCACAGCTAGAGCATTAGTCTCCTCTCTGTGAGAGGGAGCGGGCCGTAATCCACAGATCTTAAAGATCTTCAAGAGAAAAGTTGCTCAGGTAGCTAAGCAACTTTTTATGACATTTGGGTCTGATAATTATGACAAAAACCATGAAGTATCTTTGAGAATACACAAATGTTACTTAGAAATATGCCAAATAGATAGTTCTTTCACGATTGGTTTCAAATTCTACCATCAACCATAAGTATTGAAGTAAAAACATCAAACTTCAGACGACAAAGAAAAATGACCAAAATTTATGACAACTTGCAATAAAAGAGCTGAACCGAATCCCTATTCAGACAGCTCCTCAATCATTCTAACTAGCTAAAAGAAGACTCATATAAAGAAATGCTTTAAACGCAAGGTCATTTTGCCCTAGTCTTCAGTTCAATACCCTGGACATTCCGACCTCCTAACCTCCAGTAGGAACTGAAAAATTGGCACATATAAATAAGAATATAATTCCAGCAATAATAACTGATCAAAAATATTTACTCGTCAACGGCTTTCTTGTGTGTTCTGTTTACCACGTAGAGATGATGAATCATATCGATCAAATATCTTGAATGGAAATGCAAGAACATAAACAGACCTAGTCCATTTTAATTTTTCTAATTTTAGTTCGTGTAATTTGTAAAAGTCATCTCGAAAATTTGGGGCATTGTGTTATTTGATGTCGATTACCCTTTGATGCTTCTTTAGACTAATGGGTCCTGTCTTATTGACTACTTTTTGTGGCGGTTTTTACAGGACGCCATTCACCGCCGCGGAGGCGGATACAACGAAATTGATGTTTTGCGATGCGTCGCGATGTGCTGCGCGAGGAGGCGGTTTGAAACTTTTGGGTTTAGGTACTAAAGAGGATATTATCAAGAAAGAAAACAAATCAACATCTGCCTAGCCTTGCAGGAATTGCGGATGCAGCTGAATACCAGTATTTTACATGGAGCGACTGCCTATCTGACTTCCACAACCCAGTTACTGGATAACATGATATCCCTTGGTAAGACTGGTTGTCAGACTTTCGGGCTTCCGACGACCCGTAACGACTGTCAAAGATCCACGAATGACAGCTGGGACCAACGGCTTAACTTGCTTTGCGAGGCACGGAGGGGTCTTAGTATGTGAAGATGGTCACCCATCCACGGACCAACCGCGGCAAGCATAGCTTAACCTGATCGATCGACCCTTGCGGCTGTTATTACTTAGCCACAAGGAAAAAACAAATATTGCCTTTAATTAGTCTTTGGAAAGGGCAGTCTTCACATGGGGAAAACTGTCACTGAAATGCAAATCTATAAAGTAAGAAAAAGGCTCGAAGGAGTAGATATGGAAAGAAGATCAACAGATGCGCATCCTTGTGTTCCACGTGCTTCTCAAAGAGATGTCAGCACCAACTGGTGGGGTCCGCAAGTGCCGATGCCTGCCAGGGGTACGGGTTGTTCGAAAGAGATACCGTGGACCCTGGCACACAGGCGACTGAGGGAACACGGGTGGGTTTTAGTCAGTAAAAGTCTGACATGCCCTCCTCCTCCACCCAGAGCGAGAGAAATTATTTAATGATTTTCCACCCTCAAAAAAAAAACCCTTCGGGGAAGCAAGGCATGAAGTTATGTTATAATATTGTGATAAAAAGATGGCAATTTCTTTGAAAAAGACTGAAATTCAGCTATATCCAGTTATAATACAAACTGCCTCTGGATTAGCGCAGAAAAGTAGAGGTCATTCATTTCAATCGTGGAAAGTTCTAGATGGGAATCAGAAAAAATATTCTAAAACTAAATAAAAATATCCAAGTGTGATGACAACCGGCAATCTAGAGCCAGACTTCTTACCTCACAAAAATACAGCCAACAATAACATTGAGTTAATAAATTAATATTCTATGAAAAAAATAAGCATAACGTTTTGTTTACCCTGAAGTGCACTGGTGCAGAAGTGACGTGACAGTCGCCTATGCACGGTTGATAACAGAATTGTGGGAGAAATCTGCATAACAACTTATTAAAAATGTAGATCCGATACATTTTGACCGCGTAGTTATTGCACTTTTCTATGAAACAGCAGATTTTTTTTTTTATAACCGACGAAAAAAGTTTGCGCTGGGGTGTCTAGAATGGTATGTTGAATTCATGGTTATAGTTTGCGCTTTGAATAAAAACTTTTCCTGTGTAAAAGACAAGGATGAAAAAAAATACAAAAAAATTGTGTACCTAGATAAGGAGCTATAGATTATCCAATACTGGTCAGTTACATGTTGTATCAGTCATAATAACGGTTGAGAGATTTTCTCGTACACGAGTAAATTTCAGATAATAATAACAAACTCAACCAATAGCTTTCTGTTCCTAGAACTCCACCGAACCGTTACCTGCGATGACAGGCACAGTCTCACTCCTACGCACCATGTATCTACCCGATGAAAATAATCGTAATAGGTATTCAATTGTATTGTTGATAAAGTCGACCGTCCACAGTAATATGTGCATGGAGAGGTGTTTTTCTTAGCGTGTCGATAGCCTATCTATATACAGTGTAGCCCAGACTTTGGCTACGAGCTTGGCATTTTCAGTAGCGTCCATCAACTCCTGTAGCGTGTAGACAACAGCTTGGCTATTCTGTAAAAAAACTCACCGTGAAAGCATCGGTGAAGTGAGCTTAAAGTGAGCTGTCATTTAATTATAATTTGTTAGGGATTGACACTATAAGCAGCTCACTTCGAGCTCACTTCACTTAAGTTTTCACGGTGAGATATTTACAGAATAACACTGCTGATGCTAGAAATTTACACTATTGACAGCTCACTTTACCTTAGATTCGGACACGCTGAACACAATATTATAAGTTCCTCATTGTTGAGGTGCATGAAAGGAGCTTACCGGAGTGACGTATCTAATGGGCCGTTACATGTCCGACACACCTTGGGCAATCACCGACATTCCACGCAGATTGGCTAATCCTTTCACCACGACAGCAATCAAGAGTCCACCTATAAAGCCGGCTTTGCATGGTCTCGATTGATATCGAAGGGTTCTTACAAGACAAATCAGACATTATTTCTGATGGCTACCGGAAAACTCACTGCGAGTTTCTTTGCGTCCAAGAGACCCATCAAGATCAATCCCAAAGACGTTCACACATCCCTGGACTTACGCTTACGCCGATATCTGTCACCCGAAGCACGGTAGCGAAGTATTTGCTGCTGGCGGCGTAAGCAAACTATCCACCAAGTGCTCAAACGAGAAAGGCTTATAAATTATCACCGTAGATGTTGGTAACTATGCGCTTTCATGTACGGAGAGGTTAGCCAATGTTAGCTGCGCGGTTCATTTGTTTGCCATCCGTGCGTGTAGCGTGCATAGCCGTGGGATGCAGTGGACGATTCCACCTACATTTTCATATAAAGCTAAGTACAGGTGTATGCCTTAGCCGTGGGCTGCTGTGGAGGGACGCCTTAAAGCTGATGCCTTTACCACAGATATCCGTTTTATCGTTCACGAGTCTATGGTAATAAATGCCCCTTAGTTTTATGATGGTGTGGGAACGGTTAAGGGCTTCGATTGACTTAACTATGTGTCATGGTGCGAGTTACGTTAATTAAGTCATGTTGTAGAGAATATTGTGCAATATCCTTAATGGTTATGGTATTTTATGACTACCGGAATTGGAAATGGCCTATATAAAATCCTGAAATTGAATGAGATAGTTTTTGTAGTTATGTGAGTGAAGCTATGTCAAAGTCTACTGGTATCTACTTATTTGGTAGTTAGTTAATTGGTAGGCAACTATGAAATATTCTAGAAAAATTGCAATAAGCATCAAATATTAGTGATTGCTCGATTTGCTCGCCGGATTTATGAAAAATATGTTACCTTTACTTAATTTATTTAATCTTGCCAAAATCAAACTTTTCTGGTACACATGGCTACACATCAAGCTATACATTTCTAGTTTACGCTGATCTCGTACTGGACGGAAATCCAATACAATAAAATATGGTAAACATAAAAAATCTATTTTACAATAAAAAACCGCCTTCCAAATTTTTTTAAAAAAGTATGTTCAAAATTGGTCCAAAATTGTTGAAAATACTGATGAACATGATATTAAAAAAAATAAGATGATTGAGACTCGTTCTTTGTTGAAGTCGGCTAAAAAGGCATGCCTTAACCTACATACAGACAATGAACAAAAGTGAACAAGTTATAGCTATTTTTAGCCAAGGGTGACTGAACAGCTACCAACCACACCGGACAGGTCAGTGGTTCAGACGTAGTGACCCAATGAGGCAACTTTAATTAACACAGTCTGGTTTACTATAAATCCTAGACCAATAAGGCATCAGCCAGAAATATACAGAAGACTCACAAGTAAAGCTAGAGAGAGATGGATTATATGTAAACTTTCGTTAAACCAAGTGAAAGCTGTGACTGCTGTGGAATTATCCAAGTTTTGATTAACTCTTTATGATACTTCCAAATGGGTTTGCATACCCAGAAAGTAGGTATTCAAACCCATTGCGAATGTAATCCTACGGTAATTTGCCACCAGGACAAAATGTCTATATTACTCCTTATAACATCAGCTATCTGCCAGTGAAAGTCCCATCAAAATAGGTCCAGTCGTTTCAGAGATTAATAAAATTTAATCAACTTCGATCTAAGAGCTGGTGTGGTAATGTATCGCCATATGCGAACTACGCATCACACTGACGTCACGCATAATCCTGCAAGCAGAATATGCCACGCAACTACCTTTTTCTGTGAAGGATGGGTGAAGTTTACACCCTGTTCCTCAAACCTCTATAGTGGTATGCAATATTATTTTCAACAAAATTATGAATGAGCTTCATCTGGTTAGTGGATAATTTTGACTGGACCTTCTGAATGTCTACTTTCCAGGGCTAAACTACTTTGTAACGTTTTCGTAATATAACACAAAGTCCTGAACTTTATTGACAATCATAGCTGACGAATTGGGTCCCCAGCCTTTTGTAACAACAAACCATTGGTTATTGACTCAAAACATTATTAATTGTTCTTCAAAGAGATATTGTTTTAGCTTAATGGGTTCGCAGAGAGGTTTGGCTACTGACCTGAATAATTTTACGTAATTATTCTTTCTTTATTAAAGTGGGGGGCCAGACAGCAGTCACTTCGTGTAAAGAATTGGTAAGCAACGGGTTGAGTGGGCGCTGGCCTTAACACTTTGAGGCTAAAACTAAATGTTATTAACGGGTAAATTCTTACTTTTAATTATCTTTGTGATGTTTTTTCAGTCGGAGCGTGGGATTGTTAATGTGCGATCGAGATGTCAAGTAAGTCGTCAAGTGAATGTCAAGGATGAGTGGAGGACGCCGTTGGATGTCAGTTCGATATGCCATCCAAATAGACTCAAAGTTCAGCAGAATGATCTTTGTTATCTCGTAGTCTGCGTCTCTTGCTGTAATAAAAAAAGAATACCTTATTAGCAAGATTGGTCATGGTACCAGCCGTATCTTCGAATTATGCAAACCATTATGTGTTATCAATACAAATAAATTAAATTGAAGTGTCAAAATAACAGCTATTTACTAAATGCCTAAGAAATTGAGGGCACGGTTGGCGCAGTGGTTAAGCGATTGACTGCTGCACTGCGTGTCATGGGTTTGATTCCCGCACGAAACAAATATTTGTATGACCTACAAGTGGTTGTTCGGGGTCTGGCTGTTTGTGTATGTGAGTTTAAATGTTTGTAAACGCACCCACAATACAGGAGAAATTCCTAGTGTGGGGCAACGTTTAAAAAAAAACTATATACGGTACCTACTTATACAAATAAATATAAATAAATAAGTGTCTGCTTGTTATGTCAAAATAACAGCTTTTTACTAAATGTGAAAGTACCTATAAACGGTACATATACTAAAAAAAAAACGATTGTCTGTTTGTTTGTTCCGGTTTATCTCCGAAACGGCTGAACCGATTTTGAGGGCACTTTCACTGACTGATATTATAAGGAGTAACATAGGCTACCATATCTTTTGTCCCAGTAGGCTTATTCCCGTGAACTATTTCCGACAACAACGCGGGTGAAGTCGCGGGCTAGCATTAGCTAATAATTAACCCTCTTATTTATAAACGTGGCTTTAAGTTAAGAGAAGTTCAAACGTCAAAAATGTATGGTTAAACAGTCACTACTTACTTTTAAGAAACGTTTATAAATAAGGGGGAAAGTGTCTGGTTAAAATTATTTTAACAACTTCCTTTCGGGATTACAGTACAAAATAAACCAACAATATAAAACGTTACATACTAAAATCACTTCTGAAGTTAATTCCCTGCCCGGTAATTTATAACGAGTGAATCACCGCGGATGTTTGAAGGAAACGGTCTTGACGCCACACTGTCTAATGCGAGGACCTAATATGAACACAACGAAATGTAGCATCGGTTTGTTTTAGTTTTTAGTACCCTAAAGTCATAGAGAATTCGTGAGTATATGCTTTGTACGTATCGCCTTATTTTACACGCTTTATAATAATATATTAGCTTCACTTGTATGTTTGTATGTAACTGACTCCTTAGAGCGTGATTTTGACCCACTTTAAATGGTCAGATTTCATTGAAACTTTGTAAACTTATCGAGGACCGCCGATGATAATTCAATAATAATAAAAAAAATCGAAAAAAAAAACGGAAAAAATCACGTTTTTGTAGTTAGCAGAACTAAAAAATATAAAATAAATAATAGTTTAAAAAAGACGCTTTAAAAACCAACCTAAAAAAGGAGAAAATAATTTAATTCAATTAAAAAGCGTGGGGTGCTTGACAAAAATACATCAAAAAGCACCCCACGCTTTTTAATTGAATTAAATTATTTTCTCCTTTTTTAGGTTGGTTTTTAAAGCGTCTTTTTTAGTTTTTTAAACTATTATTTTTTACATCCCAACCTTGGTTGCAATTTTACGTCATGACGACGTCCATTCACGGTCTGTTTCGGCGTAAATGACATCGTAAAAGACGTCCCACTTACGTACAAAATTACGGCCTAATGTCAGGTCCTCTTGACGTTTATTAAATGATATTGAATGTATTATGACACGTCATACATATTTACGTCTCCAGATAACGTCATTAGTGTCCAGTGAAGTCATAGAGAATTAGCGACTAGATCACTTGACAATAACTCGGTGGTCAACCATAGAACATGATTGTATTCTTTAAGTTTTTGTTCACCATATATTTTTGAGAAGTCTTTTACATGATTTAATGACTTGTGTATTGTGTGACTGAAATATGGTGTACGGCGTCGACCATATTTTAGACTGTAGAAGTTCCTTCAAGAATAAGTATTTGTGGTTTTTGCCAGAGCTACTGACTCTCTTGTTGTTAAAATCGTCAGAGCACTTCCACAATAGAAGATTTAAATTATTCTGATGACTGAACCGTACTTCAGATGTGCATCATAATCTGATATCATTTCAAGAATAGAACGCACTTTAATTATCTCTTAGCCGAGCCATGGAGCGCAGTGTCCTGCGGGTTAAAATTTTGGACCGTATAAGGAATACAATACTGCCCGTCAAAACCACGACACGGACATTACCCAGAAAGTGGCTAAGCCTGGGTCGGACATATCTGCGGCATGTTAGAAGACAAATGGCCTAAATGAACCACTGTTTGGGTCCCAATTAACGCATGACGACATCGCGGCAGGTCAGAGCGAAGATGGCGGGACGAGCTCGATTCCTACCGAAAGGGCTTTCTTCTAATGAAACAAGAAAGAGACGGAAATAAATAAATGCTTTCAAATTTAGTTGAATTAAGATTTTCTTTAACGCAACTACGACCAACTAAATTCATCATGCTTAAAATCACGCCAAATTCAAGGCAATCGAGGCGTAATTTAGTTTGAAAGCTCTAAAGCGTAACTGAACTTCTTATTTCGCGGTGGTGAACAAAAGAATCGGCATCATTAGCGACATTCACGGATAGGTACCTAAGACTTATTCTTGGAAAATCACTTGGCGCCTTTTTACTGTATCTACGTAGGCATTTAATTAATATTGTTTGATGATAGGGATTTCGGAACTACGTGTCTAATTAACGAAGTTTCCACGTGTCTAAAGGCGTGATCTTTGACCTAGATCTAAAATCGTTAAATAGTTTAGACATTGCCACAAAGTGCAATAAATAATGGATTAGCTTTTAATCGAGTCAGCTCTACCTTAGCTTTTATTGTTTTCTGTGTATTATCAGCATGACTTTGAATTTATTCGCCATCTTGGGTTTTCAGAGGGACATGATGACATATCTACTCGTAAATATTAACTTTTTTTTATGAGAATAACTAAAAAATATCAGCGTCAGCAGTCTAACCTTTTCTCAGACACATAGGGTCGGTTTTCCGCAAAAAAAAAACAATTACAAAAGCTTCAGCTGTATTTTTGTCAAAGTAATATAATACTTAAAGAAAATTTGGAAACTGACAACGTTATGGCGATTGTTAGGTGAGGATTACATACAGTACTGACTCAGATAATTATGTTTATCAATGATAGTTGCAAAAACATTTTTTTAATTTCTTATAGCTTTTCCTGAAAACCTCTTACATCATGTAATTGCCCTAGAAAGCATATGTAGGAAGTAAGTACTAATATATCATGAGTAGGAAGACCTGATGATGTATTTGCCAACCTACGACGCTTGCCAAGTAATGCGTCGTAGACTGAAATATTAGGTTCTCGTGTTCTCTCCGCCATTCATTACTATGTACGTTTGAAAACACTGAAACTAGTTTGTCATGCAGTTTCAGTCTCCATTAAACAGTGTGAAGAAAATGGATTGTGTATTTCTGAAATGATGTTTTTTAAACTTGTTACATTTCCTCCAACTTCAACTAAGCTTTCCTTCATTTACAAATATGCGTGAACTTGCAACTTTCATATTCCGCATACTTATTAAACTCTGTGGTTATTTGAAGTAAAGGCATAATCCATTTGATATCGTTTACTGCTAATTTATTTACTAAGCACGACACACTAACGTCATTTACAAAGATTGTAACATTAGGTTATGACAAATCTTCAGTATTGTGTAAATACATCACACACTACTGTGTATGTATTTTCTTTCTTATGAATACGTCATATTACAAGTCACCCTATATATATATATTTAATTTATAAAAAGATAACATTGTGTTGTAACAAAGTATTGTGTAAATACATCACTACTACTAGTACTACTTGGTACTTGGTACTTCACCAATCCTAAAAACAATGTTCAAAAGTCTCATATTACTGTAATTGCATCGCTGCTTATAAGTACTGTTTTATGTTATAATACACGGATAATTACTTTATTAAATGGGTTGCTGAAGTATCGTCTATATCCTCTGCACTAATAATAAACGCAAAATAATGTGACAACCAGCCGGTATATTCTGTAGAAACCTTACCGTGAAATAAAGTGAGCTCATGCTCATAGGTCATTCCACCTGGTGCTAAGGATTGAACTAATGGCAGCTAACTTCAACCGTCCGTCACCTGAGTTGTCACAGAGTGACTTTTACAGAACAGATCTTCACTATTAAATCAGATTTAGCATAATTTCTTCGAGGTTTTATTCAAGACTTAATTCCGCGTGTATAATAAGGCAGTCAGCGTTTATAAGTGGTGGTAACCTTATTCGTTAGTTTAACCTATTAGGTGGGTTGTCGGTTTGTTTACTACGACAAAACAAAACACAGAAACCAACTTCAGATAAGACATATTTCAGCTTACATTCTAGAAATTCTGACCGAAAGATGAATTTAATACCATCAATCTGATGTCACATTTCAGCCTCGTGCAATAATATATGAACTATTCTGAGATTAAAGACATTTCATAGTCTAAAGATATAGGAAACTGTCGCATTACCGCGGTTTGAGGAGTGTCTGCTGACGACATCCATGAGTAATGTCATTAGACTTGTGTCAGATGATATATATGTTTCACGTCAATCATAGTGTACTGCTAGGTAAGTGTGGCGATCTGGCGCCAAAGCGGCAATGTGCAACGGTTGGATTGGTGCACATGTAGGTATTTATACAGGAAAAAAATCAGCTGTTTCATAATAAAGTGCAAAACCTACGCGGTCAAAATGTATGGAACAGCTGATTTTTTTTTTGTATAACCGACTAAAAATATCTACGCTGGAGGGTCTAGAATACCCTGCTGAATTCATGGTTACATTTTGCGTACTGGTAAATATTACCCTGTATACTAGCTTTTTATTGCTTCTTATAGGCATAGTAATCCTGTCACATTGATTTATGAAAAAAAAGTATGAGGATTTCAGCATCACAGTCATCTTCGTCATCATCTCACCCGGAATCACCCACCGTTGGGTATAGGCCCTTTTTTCCGCCATACTTCTCGGTTCGTGCGTCCCTTATCCAAGTGCTAGGTACCCGCGATTTTGACGATATCATCAACCCAACGCGCTTTTGAAGACCCCTGGTTTCTTTGCCCTAACCTTGGCCACCATTCGGTCACAGATTTACTCCAAAGGCCATCTCCGGGTCTAACTAGATGTCTTGCCCAGCTCCAGTTAAAGCGCATCGCCCTGTCCCCGACGTTGTAGCCCGAAAGACCGACGCCGTAAATCGAATTGTGCCAAGCATGGCTCGCTCCATGGACCTTTGTGCTACTCGTATGCGGTGGACGTCCATTTCTCGGCACCATAGGTCATTATTGGAAATTCGGGTTTTAGGCACTGGGTTATCTTTTTGGGCCGTAAACTATGTTCCACCCAAGCTGTATTCTACCGGAAATCTGTTTGAGGAATGCTCCTTGTCAAAAAATAGAACATGTCCTAAATAATGGTCGCAACCATCTCCAGATGCTTGTTTCAAACCATAAACAGCTGAAACTGAGTCATTTGGGACGCCTAACATAACTTTCGTCTTGGACATCATCATTCTCATCAGCCAACAGCCTTTTCGGTTTCCTGAAAAATAAAGGTTATATTTAAAGCTTTTGACTTGTTCCATAAAACTGGTGGAACCTCGTTTATCTTGATGGGAAACACATAAAATGGAATAAACATGAGGTTTTAGGACATTCTGTTGATAGATCTTTAAGTAGCTGAAAGGGTTAGTCACTTTAGTTCTGTGACAAACTAGTAGCTAACGAAGTAAATTATATTGAAATCTACTACATAAATATTGTCCTCAAACTTGGCACTGTATCTAAGCACGTTAGTAAAAGACATTCTAGAAAGCGTGAAAATTAGTTAGGTACTCATTTCCAGGTTTTTTTTTTGTTTTCTTTTTCTAGCCCATCGACTTCATTCGCGTGAAACTTTTTGTTTCCCCGACCCCCCCCCCCCGTCGCATTTCATCGCCGGAACGCACTTTGACTTTTATTTCTTCTTTGCTGGGCTCCTAATGGTCCGAGTGTGATGTTAAATAGCTTATAATCTTCTTCAAGAATTGGGCTATGACTGCATAAATATTTTTTCAAATCTGACTAGCAGCTTCAGAGATAAGCGCGTTCAAACAAACAAACTCTTTAGCTTTATTTTAGCATATGTATATAGATCAGTATACATACATAGAGATGACGATACTGTAACTGAAGCCTAGAAGTTTCTTGAGAACACAGTTTGAAGTAAATCTAGTTGTTTGTCAACTATCGTAAATTGGTTATTTCTCTTTGATGGTGCTATCCTTGACCATGAACTAAGAATATAATTTTATTAGTGGACATCGTTAAAAGCGTGACTAATTTGTGAAGTATTTCGTCTGAATCACCACATCTGGCTTTGGAAAACGCTTAATTATATTATTTCGACTTTACTTAGTTCCATAAAGTTTCACTTATACAGTATACAAACTTTCTAATTATATGATCCTATGTCCTAACCAAAAGTGAATGTAGCACCAGTACCTATATCATTTCACATACATAAACATAAGTGAGATGATCACATACATAATAAGACGCGGCCTGACTTTCGGAATCGATCATAATGATAAAGCAGAGTGATAGAACACTACAAAAAAATGTGATATCAGCTTCCACTACTGCTTTGCCTATATCGCTCTACCTACCTTAGTTGAATGGTAATGAATGGCTAAGGCATAACGTGAAACCATCGTCTGCCGAGCCTTTTCCAAACTAAACTCGCGAGCAAAAGTTTGGAATCAACTACCTACGTGTTACTAGTTCCAAGCGATTTAAAAAACGAAATAACTGATGAAAATGAATGAAAATGCTACCATTTTAAAGGCTAAGTAAACTCTTGAAATATGGGTTCAATTTAAATGCAAGTGACATGACTTTAAATTTTACTGTTTAGCCTTTAAAATGGTAGCATTTTCATTATTTTTCATCAGTTAAGTATTTCGTTTTTTAAATCGCTTGGAACAAGTAACAAGTAGGTGATTCCAAATTTTTGCTCGCGAGTGTAATGGTGATCACTTCTAGTAAAGGCTCTCCTGCGCAGTTTTATAACTAAAAAAATAACTATCTGTATTGTTTATACCGCATTAAATATCCTGATAATTATATCCAGATATAACTCTCACTCAATCTTGGGACCGCTATTGTTTATTCTATATATCAATGACATAAGCAAATGTTTTAAAAATACTAACTTTCTTGATGCTGATGATTTAAAAGCTTATAGGTCTATACAGACTGTTGAGGATTGTCAACTGTTTCAACAAGATCTGGACAGTCTCACTGACTACTGTCTAAATAATAAGCTACACCTTAGTCTCTCCAAGTGCAATTGCATCAATTTCACTAAGAATAAAAGAGTTATTAACTTAAGTACTCATTGCACGACACAACACTCAGTAATGTATCTACTGTGAGAGACCTTGGTGTGTTAATTGATGATAAGCTATCCCTCAACCAACATGTAGAAAATATTGTAAATAAAGCATTTAAGATGTATGGTTTCGTTATGAGATCGGCCACCGAGTTCAAGCGGGTCTCTACATACCTTTACCTGTATAAGGGTCTTGTGCGGTCACAATTAGAATATGCCGTTCCTATCTGGAACCCGTTTTACCAGAAATACATAGACGAGATTGTAAAAGTTCAGCGTAAGTTTCTGCGAGCCATGCATTACAGATGCCACAAAACGTATTTGTCATACTCACAATTGCTCGATAAATATAGGCAGGTAAACCTAATATCTAGACGTAAGTATCTAGAGGCTTCTGTACTGTATGGTATTGTTCATGGTGATTTTGACTGTATCGATCTCACGAGCAAGCTATGTTATGTAGTTCCACGCACTGTTAATGTACGTAGTATCCGTGCAGGTACCCTATTTGCTGTCAATACATGTCGAACTAATTCTGGTTTGCGCTGCCCTATACGTCGAATGGTTGAATCTTATAATTGTAATTTTGTTAATATTGATATTTTTGTATGCTCAAAATCCAAATTTAAATGGAATGTTATTAATCTTCTTATTAGCCAATAATGTTATTAGGAATGTAAACTAGTCTAGACTTTTATTTTTGTTAGTGTGTGTGTATTTTATTAGTGTTAATTATTACTGTTTTCCAAGCAATCAATCATTTGGAATCTCTATTTTGCATGATGTAATTAATATTTTTTTATTTTTATTATTGTGATGTTTTAAATTATTTAATACCTATCTAGTGGCACTCATTATCATTATGAATTTTCTCTTGTTAATATGCGGATAATGTAGTGGGCTGCAATATTGTTAATATTTTGTATATTTTTTTCTTTGTTTCAACACATATTGTAGCTGTTTATTGTCCCTGAATAAATAAATAAATAAATAACTAGCCGTGCCCAACCGAAATTCCATATTTTCCGTAACCCAATTTCTTACAAATGACATCGATTATTATCAATTAGGAGCGAGGCGTTTTTATCGTAAAAGCGAAATATAACAGGTATCTGATGATAACAGACTGTAACTGTGACAGACAAACTGAAATAACAGCTACTGTTCCTCGAAATAATAAATCCCTTACACACGACACTCACAAGCTTTTCTCTATTCATGCATATGATAGTTGCCTTAGTTAGAATGAGATAAAAACTATTACACTGTCACACCCTGGTACATCGTCACAAGCTCTTTTCTTTTCACGCATAGGTGTTGCACCTTAGTTAGAAAGAGAAGTACATACTTTGTGTACATGGAACAGAAACAGGCGGAATAGATATGTGATTTTACCTGTTACAACCCACTCCTATTCCAATATTATAAAAAACGGCCTGTTATTTTGTAACAGGTTTTTGGAACTATTATTTACGTGGAACAGGAACAGGCGGAACAGATATGCGGTTATAGCAGTTACAACCCACTCCTATTATTTATCAATTCACGAGTACAGACCGATGTTTTTCCTAGGTATACCTTTAATAATAGTAATAGCAGTCATATATATTACTAAAGAGGGCGAACCGAGATCTTCACGTGAACATCCTCCACGTGTAACGATCCACTTCATGGTGTTTTTATGGGTATTAAACGGTTGTGGTTGTACGTAACTGTGCTGAGTTGTAATAAGGTCTAGATTGGATAGACAAATTGTGCAATAGTAGATATGGCTATTATGGTTTTCTTGGAAAACGGTGTTCGTTTATCTAATGGAAAGTAGTTACTGATGATTTTAAACAAGCAAACTACAACACTAATGCTAGGTTCCTACAAACAAAAACTAAAAAAAAAGAAACAATCGACTTCCGAAAAAACACTACAAAGTGAAAAATAACTTTAATTTCGGAAGTCGGTGTCTTTGGATATGTATTTTAGTTTTTTGTCACCGACTTGCGAAATTAAAGTTTTATTTTTCACTTCGAAGGGTTTTTTCGGTAGACGGTTGTTTTTTTTGGGAAAGTTTTTATTTTTCCCTTTTAATTATAGCTAGCAGCCAATGTCAGAACTGGACCAAGTTGGAAAAACACAGGAAGCACCAGCTTTCAAATAAAAAAAGAATCATCAAAATCGGTTCACCCAGTCGAAAGTTCTGAGCTAGCAAAAATTAAAAAATACAGTCGAATTGAGGACCTTCTCCTTTTTTTGAAGTTGGTTAAAAATGGATCGTTTTGCTTATCAATGGCAGCATTTTTTATTTCCAAACTGAACAAATAAATAGTTTCTTAAGCTAACTTTACCTGTAATAGCTACTTCTAAATAGGGGGTCTACTATGCGAAGGTTTTTGCTTCATTATTGGAAAAGATACAAGAGTCGGGCCTACGTCCCGTTTGGTAGCGTAACACGGTCACTTTATGAACCGTACTGCTCATTAACGGCTTGTCTTGAAGATTTGAAAAATATATGATTTAGCTATAGATTTATATAGATCATTTTGCCGAGGGTACTTTTTTTGTATGGTTAATACTTTTGCTGTAAAAATATATTTTCCAACACGCAATATTTTGGCTTCTATTCCATACTCCTACTAAACGGCTTCGTTATTTGGAAAAAAAAATACACTGAAAAACAGATAGTTAGAGGTACCACAGAATCGCTAGAGCACAATTGTAAATTAATCAACATTTGCCAAGGAATATCCCCATTTTGAGATAAAGGCTCAGAGGTGCCCTGCGCGGGCGCGGGGGGCAGTCGTGCTTTAGCATTCAGACGGGAGATGAGGATACTATGGGCCTTAAGGGACGAAGTTAAAAAGTCTCATGTGCTAAAAATTACTATTGAGCTGCCTCTTATGATGATACCTTTTTCCAAAAAAACTTGACGATTTTCAAATGCAAATTAGAGTGCGAAAAAACAATGAAAATTAGGTGCTTCAGGGTTCAAATTGAGGAAAATCACGCGCCGTTTGAGAACATCTGCGACCGTCATTTGTTTTTTATATAGAATAGAAAACATTTATTCGACAAAGACAAAACACAACAGCAACAAACATATAAAAAAAAAAGAGAACAATAAACATAACACACATATATATTCACACACACACACACACACACACACACACACACGTTTATACAGTAATATAATCTATGAAGAGCCCCTCATTTTCATTCCTCAAAACGGTAAAAGAAACCGGAATATTAGGATATTCCGGTTTCTTTTACCGTTTACACACACACATGTCACACACACACATGTCATGTTCACATGTCTTCGAAGTTCTTGGTTCTAGGGAACCAAGAACTTCGAAGACATGTGACACCTACCAACTCACACTGGGTCCGCGTGGTGGATTACGCCTATTTCCTCTCACTGAGAGGAGGCCTGTGTCCCAGCTGTGGGAACATTAATAAGCTGATTATGCATTGATATTGTAGATTCCTCAACGGTTCAGTGACGCGAAGTTTCGGCATTTAATTTTACACAAATGTACCGCGTTTCCTGTCTATAAACTGTATGCCATTTGGTAGGTATGCAGTAACATTATCTTTGAATCCGCCGTTACGGAATTTAAACACTTCACAATATGCTTATTATACTTTCCTTCACAATAATAATGTTGAAAAATGTTACTTGCGTGACACCAGCACTAGGAATCGATTTCTTTTCGACAGTTCTGGAAATTAATTGCGTTAGGGTGGGTCCATTCAAGTTTTACAGCATTTGGTGACCCCCCTCTCTCCCCCTCGTCAGCAAAAGTAAGC
Source organism: Antitype chi (assembly GCA_947359405.1). Lineage (NCBI taxonomy): Eukaryota > Metazoa > Arthropoda > Insecta > Lepidoptera > Noctuidae > Antitype > Antitype chi. The sequence goes on along the minus strand of OX375828.1, from coordinate 7,652,752 downwards.
AAAACTCTTACCCCTCCGGGCCCCTTCCATGCTTACGTAAACATTGGTATGAATTTTTCAATATGTTCTGGTTTATTTATTGATTCATGAGCAGCAGTTAGAAGTCTAGAAATCAGGAATAGGCTTAGAATAGAGGACTTTAACGCATATAATATTTATTTAAGCATATTTTATTGAAATGGTATTAATTTATTTTAATCTTTATATAAAAACGAACAATACAAACTTCTTTAAAAAAATTGGTGTGTTAATTCAAATTAACAGTCTTCAGTCCATGACACACGAATCCATGACTAAGTCTTCGATGACATTGGATGTTTACTGCTCAATGTTGTGTGTCTGCTCACTTTCGTGTGATTTTGGAATATCGACATCGTTTTCTTTGAGCCATTCATAGACAAGTAGGGTTGCCCTAAGTGTTCAAACCAAAATCGATAAAATTTTGTAGAAAATCCAAAAAAATTAAAAAATAAATACTACTAACATAATCACCATCCAGATCCTCCCATACTCCATGGCATCAAAGATAAGCAAAGCGAAGACCCCCCCCCCGCCCCCCTGTACTGCTTACGTAATACTGGAATGGCCCTTTATTTACGTTGTTGAGCGTACATTTTTTCGAACATTTGAAGCAATGGATAGATATCGTCCATAATTATTCTGATTCTGATTGATAATGTGTAGTGTGTGACGCAATTTAGGCGAAGTTTAATAACTTGCTACAGACCCATCTGGTTTATTGGACTCGGTTAAAAGTTTACAACAAAAAGCTTTTTGAACAATACGAGAAAATACGAAATTTTATTACAAACAAAAAAGGGTCAGAGGGTCGTGTAACAAACAATAAACCACTTCCCTTCTAAATTATGGACCTCAAAGTGGGTCAGGCTTAAGCGAAAGTTTCTAATAAAAAGAAAAATAATATTTCAACTGGAAATATAAAGTACAGTGCGTCGTGTGCCTAAGTACGATGGCAATAAATTGTTGCGTCGGCCAATACAATTTTATTATTACAAACTCGTTGCGACGAAATAAAGCAAACTTTACCAACCATTGAGCTAATAACCAAAGTTTGGTAAGCAGAAATATAGGCCGCTCAATGGTGGAGAAAATTGAGTGTTTTGACCTTTGTTTGAGAGATTTTCTGTAGGAGATTTTTTTGCCGAGAGGTAACTACATTAAGATAATGATGGTCAATATTTGTTATTTCATAAAAAAATATTGATTAAAAAAATGGATGACAGTCTACTAAGTAGAATTGAATGCTGTACAGTCTAAAAGAGTTTTTTTTTGAACTACTGGGAAGTCTTTGAAACTTTCTATTATTTTAGAACAAGTTTTGTGAAACAAATGTTTCCCATTGAGCTAAGTTTTGTCATATATAGGTATCAATAACCACTGAACACAACATCCTTCTGCCTAGTCTTTTCGCAACTATATTGGAGTCGGCTTCCAATTTAACCGAATGCAGCTGGATACCAGTATTTATTAAGGAGCCAAGGAGGTCAAGTTCGTAAACGGGCGCCGTCGGTTGAGACTGGTCATCTCCTAACTTCCATGGCGTATTTTAAATCTTATATTTAGAATTGTTTTTTTTTTACATTGTTCTCACATATAGAAGCAACAAGAATAATGTTCCCAAGTTTTTGTAATACTTAACATGATTAAAAAGAGTGTCCATGGAGTTTCTTGCCCGTTGTTCTCCATAGAGATCTACGTTTTGGAATGGGCAACTAGCTTCAACTTTTCAACTGGTCGAATTTTTGACAATTCAAAACTGCCTGTTAATGGTTTAATTGAAATAAATGCTTTGAGTTTGAGTTTGAGTTTGGAGCGACTGACTATCTGACCTCCACACCCCAGTTGTTAGACTTTCGGGCTTCTGACTACTCGTATCCACGAATGACAGCCGGGACCAACGTTTCCGAGGCACGGAGGGGTTTCAGTATGTAAAGATAGTCACCCATCTATAGACCGACCGCGACAAGCGTAGCTTAACCTGATCGATCGACCACTGCGGCCATGATTACTTAGACATGAGCCCCTCTGAACACAATATGCACACGGTATTTCGGAAAGCCCTTCAAGAGAGACTTCTATAAAATCGTTTAAACCACTCTGTGAGCAGGTCACCTTGTATTAGGTATAAAATAAAAATAAAATTGGGCGTGGGGTGCTTTTTGAGGTATTTTTATATTCAATTAATATTAAGCACCCCATGCTTTTTGGATATTATTTTCTGCTTTTTAGTTTGGTTTTTAAAGAGTGTTTTTTAGATTTTTTATTTATATTTATTTTTGAGTTTTGCTAACAACAAAAGCGTGTTTAAAAAAAAAAATACATTATGGAACTAATTATTAAATTATTGAAATGTCATCGGTCCTCCATAAGTCTACAAAGTTTAAATGAAATCTGACCGTTTGAAGTGGGTCAAAATCAAGTCCAAAGGAGTCAGTTACAAACAAACATGCTTACAAACCTACAGGTGATGCTAATAATTATAAAAAAAGCGTGTTAACAAACATAGTCAGACATGGGGACTGCAAATATGCAGTCCCCATGGTGGTGACGCGAACCTTATGGCTCCCGCAGACAGGCACGACGCGACTCTAAGGAAGAATTTCTATGAAAACTAAGTACAAGGAAATTGTTCTACCAGAATCGCGTCGCACCGTCGCGGTCGTCGTGTCGCGCTTGTCTACGGGAGCCTGAAAAGTTTTCATTTCGATAAAAATTTGAAGAGGCCTGCCTATGTTTAGACTTAGAATACTATAGGTCTATGATGAATTTTTTTTCGTGAATTTCTGCAGTACCTACCAAAATACACTATGAGCTGGACTATTGCGTGGTCAGACCTCTCATAATCATAATTTCAGCCAAAAGACGTCCACTGCTGGACATAGGCCTCCCCCAAGCTCCGCCATTTCGACTGGTACTGTGCTTCCCGCATCCAACGGATTCCTGCGGCCTTCACAAGGTCATCGATCCACCTCGTGGGAGGCCTTCCAACTCTACGTCTTCCGGTTCGCGGTCGCCAAGCTATAGAAACCTTTTGGCCCTATCAGCCATCTGTTTTGCGAGCAATGGGCCCTGCCCATTACCACTTAAGTCAGACCTCTCACAAGCTATAAAAGTATTTATTTTGTTGAAATGTCTTCCAATTTACGTTAATATTGGAAATAGGTAGGAAATTGCCTATTTGCTGGCGGATATTTGGGCAATAAAAGGACATGTGTATTTACTTCAACATGATTAAGTTGATATTATTGTTTTATATATGAAATTATACAGGTTGGCAGGGACTTCGACACGTAAACTCTTACCTTGGATTCATGATACATTCAGTACCTACATGATTATGAAATTTTTCGTCGGTTATGCAAAAAATAAATCTAGTGTTTCATAGAAAAGTGCGATACCTACACGGTCAAAATGTATGGAACAGCAGATTTTTTTTTAACCGACGAAAAGTGAAAGATAGTATTGTTTTATTTATCAGTAACGTTTTTCTACTATACCTACTTATATTGCAAAAATAGAAAGAAGAAAGAAAATACGTATATTTGCGGTAAACATGACGCAAAAAAGAACAGGAACACAAAAAAAAATAAGAAAAGGTTGGGGGAAATATGCGTCACATCCACGCAAAATGGCTATCGCTCAGCATTATGCTGCGACCCTATGCAAGTCAGAGCCCCAGCGCTGGTTCTTAGCGACAGCCGGCTTTGACGTAATGACGTCGCCCGGTGCATTAAAAAATCATCATCATTAAAATCTGAGAAATAAAAATGAATCGTTGTTGTTCCTCATCAGTTATCCTCCTCATCTTCGAATACATTATTAAATACTTCAGTCTAATAAGCATAATATTCTATTCAACTTATAAACGGGATAAAATACTCTAATACTCTCCATAGCCAAAGTCTTAACAAAGCTAAGATTTACTTGTTATTCCCGTTATTAGACTACGCCTGGGAATCTTCTGGTTCTGGGGTTTTTCAAAACCCTCCGTTCTCCCCAGAAGGAGCCCATCCATGAGGATTTCTCCATGGAAAAATAATAGTTGCCTACAATAAATACCATGAAAAATGGCGACAAAACCGTCGCATATTAAATTTATTCACTGACTTAACACAAGCTTACCTACAACAAAATCAAAATCAAAAGTCATATTTATTCAAACTAGGCTGACTCAGCTCTTTTTGTACGTCAAAATTACATAAGACAGTCCTATAAAACGCCCGCCCTTTACCACTTCCTAGTGCTTTAGCTGGGAAGAAGAAGTGGCGCAACAAACTCCCCAGCTACACAGCTGTCTGTTGAAGAACTTAACTCTATACAGTAGGTAGTAGGTAAGTAATTGACATTACGAAACACATTTTTTTTTTTTAATTATTTTTCATAATTATGTCAGTTAGCACACGCCAATATACTAACAAAACATTGAAAACTATACTACAACACCTGGGTGTTGGCTTCAAATGTAAACTCCAGAGTTTACATTTGAAGCCTTGCAAAACACGCGTGTCAACAAAAGAAGAACACAGTTCATTGACTTGACCTGGGCACGTGTATCTAAATGCACTGCCCACGCCCTAGGGAGTAAAGTAAAAGTTATGATTGGTGCTAGAAAAATGACCCAGTCGATGATTGCCTAGGGTGGTGCGCAGTAGTTTGTAATTTGCAGTTTGTTTATATAGTTAGTTTTTATAGAACCGGGTCAGATGAGGTCGGGATATGGGTCGCGTGTATCCTATATATGGGACAGATGCAATTTGAAGTTTGTTTAAATATGAGTTTGGTAGGATTTGTTTACTCGACATTGTTGCATCTAGATTGGGTAACCGAATAAATCATCATTTGAATAGCGATTTATCAACTATGTTGGGCTCGGCTACCGATCTTTTACAAGGAGAGCCTGCCTATCTGACCTCCACAAACCAGTTTCTGGGTAATACGAAACCCTTTGGGAAGACTGGTTGTCAGACTTTCTGACTTCTGACGACCCGTAAACAATTTCAAAGATCCACGAATGACAGCCAGGACCAACGGCTTAACGTGCTTTCCGAGGCATGCAGCGGTCTTGGTACATAATGATGCTCACCCATCCACGGACAAACTGCGGCAAGCGTAGGTAAACCTGTTCGTTTGACCTGTGCGACTGTTATTACTTAACCACAAGCCCTTCTTGTTCTACTCATAGTTGACTTTAATGCCCGTATTGAAGAACCTAGTAAAGAAAAATAATAGTTTAAAAAACTCAAAAAACACGCTTTAAAAACCAAACTAAGAAAGGAGAAAATAATTTAATTCAATTAAAAAGCGTGGGGTGCTTGACATTAATTGATTATAAAAATACCTCAAAAAGCACCCCACGCTTTTTAATTGAATTAAATTATTTTCTCGTTTTTTAGTTCGGTTTTTAAAGCGTGTTTTTTAGTTTTATAAACTATTATTTATTTTCTATTTTTTAGTTCTGCTAACTACAAAAATGTGTTTTTTTTTTAATTATTTAATTGTCATCGGTCCTCGACAAGTTTACAAAGTTTCAATGAAATCTGACCGTTTAAAGTGGGTCAAAATCGCGCTCTAAGGAGTCGGTTACATACAAACATACAAACAAACAAACATACACGTGAAGCTAATATAAAGCGTGTAAAAATTGACGCGTCGAGTCCAATTGACAAAATAAATATTAACAATTGTTGTATATTTAAAGTTAGTTCGTACGCATAACACTGAGCTAAGAAAGGGTTTTGTGGCTAACAAGACAGACGAAAAATCATTATAAAACATTAAAATTTTATTACAAAGTTGCTTTCGCCAGCGGCTTCGCCCGCGTGTAGGTCGAAAATTAACCCACGGGAACGTACCATCGGGATAAAAGGTATCCTATGTGTTATTCCAGGTGTAACCTCTATCTGTGTGCCAAATTTCATCCAGATCCGTTCAGCCGTTTTTGCGTAATTGAGTAACAAACATCTAAATATCCAAACATTTAAACATACAAACTTTCACATTTATAATATTAATAGGATTGTAAAGACCGGATAACAACAGTTATTTGTTATGCAAGTTTGCAAAGATGTTTTTTGGTGCGAGTACTTGTATTGAAAGCTGAGCAAGCGAAGGATTCTAGTATTGAACCATGAGTGAAGCGAAGCTTTCAAAGGTACGAGACGCAGAATACCTTTGCTGCCGAGCGAAACACACAATTTTTCACCTCACTACAGCGAGGAAAATGCTTGGTGCGAGAAAAACAGCCTTAATAATATTTTAAATCAGTGTACTTATTGCATTGTAGTCTTCGAAAACGTTTTCACGCCTTTAGATTGTCTCCATACATTGAAAAAATTGTATGCTTTTATGTACTTTTCGCGTGATTTTTCCGAAAAATAACTCAATTCGGCATTAAGTACCTACCGCTCGCACTAACTCTGCAAATGTTAAATTTATATCTTCATTGCTGCTGGAGTCGCTCATATTTTATGATTTCTTACGATTTTATCAAAAAACAAACCAAACTTATGGAAAGTGAATTGAATAGACACGAAAATTTTCAAAGTTTTTTTTTCATGCAGTCGTTCTGCTGGCCAGTGCGATTATTCTAAAAATGGGGTTGGCGCACTGACATGAAATAAGTATTAATGCATTTCAGTGGACTGGCTGTATAGAAAATTATTGAATAGAAAGGTTCGAATTTCAAAAAAAATTTCCACGCTAGCGGGTTTTGGGTTGTTCGAAAGATACCGCGGCCCCTGGCACACATGCCGCACGTAAAATGCACTTTTGCTTGCAGATTTCGAATGACAAACAAAATCTTTCCGAAGTTGTGAGGTGAAAAAGCTATTTACTAGGCAGATGTAACTGGGAACGCTTAGATGGGACGTCCTACCTAGAAGGACATAATAGTGACCTTATTGGTGATGTTTTCCAGAAAGGTCAGGTGCGTAGAACTCACAACCAGCGTGTGTGTTTGAACAGATGTATGAATGTAAACGAGGTAGTAAAAGGAGTATGTTAGGATCGTAGTAGGCGGCGTTCTCTACTTTCTGCCTACCCCCATTGAGAGAAGGCGTGAGTTTATGGATATATGTATTTTATTGCGAATATAAATCGTATCCTGTTTACCCCTATGATTTGACGACAAACAGAATTATAATAATGAAGTCACCTTTTAAATCCCGACAAACGTCCGTCAATCGAAACATTATAATTCCTCAAGGCTCAATTTTTTCATCATCCTGTGTGACGTGCTCTCCTGGGTCGCGGTCAAGGTTGCAGCGCCATATCGTCCGTGATTAATATTAATATAGTTAACAGTAAAACTGTGAGAATATTAGAATCAATTGTTGGTTTTTTTTTGGGTGGGAATCTACAAATAACTTCTCCCGCTCTGGGTGGAGCAGGAGGGCGTGTTGTCAGACTTTTACTGACTAAAACCCACCCGTGTTTCCTCAGTTGCCTGTGTGCCAGGGGCCGCGGTATCTCTTTCGAACAACCCGCACCCCTGGCAGGTCAATTCTTGGTTGGCGACTAGTTTTTCCATAACTTCCTTCCATCACTTTATCCGAATGGCGTCCATAACTGGACGTCTTTCGGATGAAGGAGGTCGGAGGTCAATCCCAAACATCGCCACTTCGATTGGTTCTGTACTTTCCGCATCCAGCGGATTTCTGTGGTCATCACAAGGTCATCAGTCCATCTTGTCTTCCAACGCTATACGTCAAACTAAAATATAGCGTCGAAAATTCCGCCGCATCGCTGTCGACTGATAGCTAATGTTCCCAAAAGACTAGCGTCATGACCACGTTGTATATATAGGTATATGCTTAGCCTCTGGTCAAGGTAAAAGCCAGCCCTTGGGTCACGCTGTTTGGAGATTTCATTGAACAGACCATGAGCTATCCGGCCTCGTACCTCTAATCAGTTAAGTTAAGACATCACTGTCAGGTGGGGAAGAACAAAACGGCCCGAAATCGCTATCAGTGAGCCAGCATCTGTGCTCGATCCGTTTTCCGCCGTGTGTGTGGACTATATGGACTGCGTGAAAGATGATGTGGGTAGAAAGGGGGTGATTAACGAGATGGCGTCTAATTGAGAAGTACTTAAGAAAAAAACATGTTTTGCCAACACCAAATAATTTGGGATAAGGGCAAGATCACGATCATGTACAATTCGCACGTCTTACCGAGTCCAATCCGCATCGAAGGGTCGCTTTTCGAAGTTATGAAGGAATATGTCTACCTACGGCAAGTCACCCAGCTTGGTAGACACAACTTTGAGAAAGAAGCCGACAGGATGATCTAGTTGGGTTGGGCAGCATTTGGAAAACTTCATCAAGTCTTCTCGTCACCAATACCGCAATGTTTAAAGACTAAGGTCTTCAACCAGTGCGTCCTCCCAGTGATTACATACGGTGCCAAAACGTAGACGCTGACAGTTGGGCTGGTCCACAAAATTAAAGTCACTCAGCGCGCTATGGAGCGGGCTATGCTTGGGGTTTCTTTGAAAGATAAAATCAGAAACGAAGTAATCCGGAAGAGAATTGGAGTTACCGACATATCTTGCAGAGTAAGTAGGTTGAAGTGGCAATTGGCTGGCCATGTTTGTCGAAGGACCGATGGCCGATGGAGCAGACGAGTCCTGAAGTGGAGACCGCGTATCGGCAAGCGTAGTGTGGGACGCCCCCCAGCTAGGTGGACCGACGACCTTACAAAGGTGGCTGGGTCAGACTGGATGCGGAAGGCGGAAGACAGGGTGTTGTGGCGCACCATGGGAGAGGCCTATGTCCAGCAGTGGGCTGGCTGAGTTGATTGAAGCGCAAGAGAACAATTAATGATGATGTCTAATGGTTGCAGCCGCAACTGCTAAGCACGAAGTGCGTTAGACACACACACTATACTGGTTGCTCTATAGGTTTGTGTGTCTCGATATATGCATAGATTATTCTATGTTTGAGGTGAATAAGTAGGTGATCACGTTTTCGAAACGTATGCCCGGCTGTTTCTATGCTAGGATTGGAGCTGAAATATTTATTTTATAATGTTACATAATGGATGAATTTCCTGTGTAGTTGTTTAGAGGAGATTCTGTCTTATTCCATTTTACTGAGGACTGCATTTTACTGCTTTGTCGTTATTTATAATTTATCATTTTCTCCAATGATCAATTGGTCATACAGGATGATACTGTCATACATAGTCGTTTTATATTTTAACAGGCGGACAGATTGCTGAAAGTAGGTACCTTTAGAGCGTTTCTGTTTGTACTCGTAGATAGCTGGCTGACTATCCTTTTTGCAGATATACACATACATAAACTCACGCTTGTGTTCCGTGTGGTGCCGGACGTAAAAGAATAGCACCATCCCATTCCATCCCGTGGGTGTCGTAAAAGGTGACTAAGGGACTTACTAGAGAATGGGCAGCTGCATTCTCTATGCATTTTACCACCATACTGCGATCGCCAACCCGCCTGCCAAGCGTGGCGATTATGGCAAAACCCCCTTTTGTGGGAGGCCTATGTCCAGCAGTGGACGTCTTTCGGTTGAAATGATGATGATGAAACTCACGCTTTTCCTCCTGGGGGTACGCAGAAACTACAGACCGTCACCTGCTCTCAGCTCTGCTACGATACTTACATACTCCTTTTGCTTTGTTCACGCAATCTTCGTCTATCCATTCGTTATTCTTCGTTTATTCTATTTGCAATTAAGTAGGTAATCATTTAGCCATCATCATCATCATAAAACCCGATTTTTATAACTGTGCTGTGCTGTCAATGTCAAAATATTGACAAGATTGAATTCACCCGCTCGCTTCCCTTCCTACCTCACCACTGACTCTACCAGTACGGTCTGCAATCCCGTGTCGCCTGCACTGTTATTTTCGTTTAAAATACTCTTGCTGACGCTTCGAATGCAACCATCATGCCAATACTTTGGCGTTGACAGGTGCATAATTAGGAAAATCGGGTTAATACAGCAGTCCAATTTTTGACCTAGGCCTCGCTGCAGGTACTTTCATCAGGCTGCTTGCTACCGGCTCCTCTATGACGATCTTGACTCCGCCTAACCTGTGGGCGTCCTACCTTAGGGTTGCCAATTCGTGTAATCTTCTTCTTATCGTTTCGGCGGTATATCTATTTTGCTTATACTGTTTAGGCATAGTAGGTGGCCAAGAGGCATTTGGGACACTCTAGCAGATGGGGTATAGTCTGTTTAGAAGCACTGCACTCGCACTGGATGCTGGATGATTGTAGTATTCGATTCAGTGATAAATCATTTTGTTTTTGACAATAATTAAAACAGTATAATACTTTACTGTTTATTTGTGTTAACGTGTTTATAAAAACCCGGAAAAAATCTTGTTCAGATTATTTGAGGACCAGGTAGATAGGTGTCTGAAATGATCCGAGTGCTTTTAAATCGTGTAATTCATTAGTAAACTACAAAAATCATATACCATAATTCCAAATTTAAACCTATAAAAATGTACGGTTATTCCTGGTATAACTTTATTTCGTATTTTTTAGTAAGAGGGTTAGATTAACAGCTGTGTACAAATGCAGTAATGGCCTGCAATAGATTGAATGGTTATTTCATTTGTTATTGATTTATTTACAAAATTGATGCAATATTCGCTACCTTTCCGTTACCTTATCAATACTAAATAAATGAATTTGTAATGGAAGATTTTATTGATTAATCTTTATCTTTTATATATTATGTAAACAATATTACTAAAGATAACATTTTGCAATCACATGCCTCCTGTTAATCCTCAAGGAAAAACACTAATTACTTTAAGTTTTACAAGTAAGTAACATTTTTTTTATCTTGCTGCTAATCCGTAGTTCAAGATAAAGTGATTTGTAGAAAATATGCCGTTATTGTGATCAGTTTTCCGAGTATACTGATCATAGTATTCTACCTCACCCACCTGTTATAGTCTTCTCCCAAACATATTCCAACTTAATCTATTCACAATGGGCCGCAGGGGAAGAGGAGTGTCGGTATAGCGTTGGCCGCTCTCCCTATCCCCTGCGGCCGAAAAGTGGTAGGCGGCGGGGCCACTGCGCTGACCCGTCGCAAGGGGACCAAGGGTGCCAGACACGGGGTCGTCTGGGGCCCTTATGCTACTTAGTTCCTGGGGTGGTCACGGCGTGCCATGTGTCCTGGTGCGCCGAACTGGTGGGGTCCGCAAGGGCCGATGCCTGCCAAGGGTGCGGGTTGTTCGAAAGAGATACCGCGGCCCCTGGCACACAGGCAACTGAGGGAACACGGGTGGGTTTTAGTCAGTAAAAGTCTGACACGCCCTCCCGCTCCACCCAGAGCGGGAGAAGTTATTTGAGGATTTCCCACTATCAAAAAAAAAAAAAACCTGTACACAATCAACTCACTTTGCACCTCTCTCTGTCTAGACATGCTGAGGACCAATCCATCCCGCCATCCCCGTCTGGCTCTGCCGCGATGTCGTTTGCCACTAAGCAGGGCCCACTGGGTCGTAATCGTAAGTTAGGCATATTGATCGTCTGACAATCAGCAGATGTGTCCAGCCCAATTCCTTAAGCGTAGCAGCTTTAGCATAACGAACAGCACTTACGTTAAATACATTTTTAGTGATGTGATGTGATTCAATGGCCATCGGCCCTGAGAGGTGGTCGTACTTTGTTGATATTAAAAGAGAGGCGAGAGCAGCTGCCTATTTTCTTCAGGTAATTCCCCAATCGTCCTTTTTCAGATAGAACTTCAGAAAGGTGTGTATTTTTTGGCTGGAAAACATCGGATTAATATTATTTCTGAGATAAGATAACAATGTCTTCCGATGATTTCAGATAGGTGTAATTAGCAAATGTCTGGCTGACAACACAAGTTCAATCACACATTTAATTTACCTACTTAATAACATATATCTGCAATCACTAACTCACTACTAGCGGCTCGCCCCTTCTTTCGCAAGGTTTTTACTATTTGGCAAAACATCGACATTTCTTTGTTACCTGCAAGACTCATAATTATAAACCTTCCGAAATAAATTCTCTAAATGATGCTGAAAACCGCATTGAAACCCGTTGCGTAGTTTAGAAGAACAACGCGGTCACACAGACACATAGGTAAGTACGAAAAAGCATCAATGTAATTTATATGTAGAAGTGATATGGCTGATTCAACCGATTATGTTTTTCTACAAACATTATTTAGTAAAAGCGGATCCAGTTTGACCGGTTTACAAATAAAACGCTGCCAATATGTCTGTCTGGGTTTACCAAGAATACCATTGAAATTTATAACAAACCTTGAATGTAACAAAATACATGGATAAAAATAATGTTTTGCACCATCGATGGATAGAATACTTTTGATTATACACATAATTATGATAGTACACCATCTATCGAAGCTAGTGTTAAAAATACCCAAGCATTGTTAATACACTATTTTTCACTTTGTAGTGTTTTTTTGGAAGTCGGTTGTTTTTTTTTGGAAAAAGTTTTTTTTTTTTTTTGTTACTTGGTAAGACTCATCAGTCTTACCAAGTAACAAAAAAAAAAAAAAACTTTTTCCAAAAAAAAACAACCGACTTCCAAAAAAACACTAACTACAAAGTGAAAAATAACTTTAATTTCGGAAGGTGGTGACAAAAAAATTAAATACAGCTCCAAAGACACCGACTTCCGAAATTAAAGTTATTTTTCACTTTGTAGTGTTTTTTGGAAGTCGGTTGTTTTTTTTTGGAAATTTTTTATTTTTCACGTTTAAGTGGTTTACATGTGCTTACCCCTTCACAGCGTACCGGCGTGATGTTATGTTATGAACTGATGTAAACAATAGACAGACATGAGATTTCAGCAATCCCAGTCCATTTGCTATCATTTATTGAGGAGTTCCGTTGCCTATTTCCGAAGTTCTTCATCAGATCTTCACCAAATTGAAATGGGACCACTCCGAGAAAGTAGGTACTCTTCCAAAAAATACCCAAATCGCTTCAAGTGTGCCTATTAAATTTGAAGAGTTATCTCTATTTCTCCAGGATCCCATCATCAGATCCTGACTTGAAGATCATGGGACCATCTGGAAAGTATACCCTTTTAGACAAAAAAAAAACAAAAACCAAATCGGTCCAGCCATCTTCGAGTAATCGGGGAACATACATAAAAATAAAAAAAGGGTTCCGACGAATTGATAACCTCCTTCTTTTTGAAGTCGGTTAAAAATACTGATGCTCTATCCGGTTAGACTGCAAGCCAACCCCAATATAGTTGGGAAAAAGCTATGCAGAATTGCAGATGATGATGTAATTCAAAGCAATATAATTTACCTACAATGTAGCTAAATATTAGTCGCTGTTTATTTTTTCAAAACTTCTTGAGGTATAGAATTCAAAATACATAGGTATTTTAATATTACTAATTTGCATAACGCACGGCCCTACGGGGCCCGGGGATTTAATTTTTGAGGTCGATAGTGGACGTCTACATTTATGTCGTCATGGGAGAATAATTTAGGTATCAAAAACACGAGTGATTCAAGTTTAGGATATTTCCAGAGGAAAACATAGAACGACAAGAATTTTAAATTCTATACTGATTCCTTGATTCTAAGATCTATAAGAATTTAGTCTTGACTCTAAAATCTATAAGGATTCTCTCTCTTCTTCTGGTTACATTTTTTTTCTATTTTTTTTCCCCATTCGTGTACGATTATTACCTAGTCGTTTAGGCTTGGGTTTTCTTAAAAATCAGTACCGCCGTTTTTCATTTTTTTACACCGTTATGTTAAACAGCAGCAGCAGCAGCAGTTGTATAGCAGCGGCTTTTTGTCGGCGCCACTATCTAAGGAATCCTAAGTTACACTAGTCGAGTTTAAGGACGAAACCTTTCACGTAGGTTAACTATATATATGCTCCATTTATTATAGCTTTAGAAAAAAGAGGCTCGTAGAAGCAGGAGTGCAAAACATTTTATTTCAAAGTCAAGTTGTAACTTTTTTAAGTAGATTTAAGACAGTACTAAATACTGAGATAAACGAAGTAAAAGTAATTTTTATTTTTATTATTGTTCTATTTATAATAACATCTTCATCACACATTACAAACCTACAACAAAACGAATGAATTAAACAAACAATCACATGATGATTTAAATCTAATTAAGATTAAAGGATTTATTTTTATTTTTACAATACTTTATTTTAAATAACAACTTACAACCCACAATACGTTGGTAAAACTTCGTCGTCATCAGCTAATTTAATTAGGTACTCGGTATTGTTCACTCCTGCTTCTTTTAGGTTTTTAGCATTGACACTTTAATTTTAAATTGAAATGAAATAATTATATAAATGAAAGCCACATAATTTCATAAGATAAATAGTTTACTACAATAAAGCGTGACAGCTAATATTAAAATAAATTATAATACATTTGGCATTAATCGTAACTGCAACACATTTAATGTAATTTTGTTATGAAGTGTACCTTAAAAAAACCTTTTTTAACTTCTGTCTAATGCTATTGTAAATGGAGTATAAGTACATCTGAGTGAAGTAAGTAAATCTACCTACGTATAGTCTCGAACATGTCCGATATGATTGGATTCTGGCACATATTTTAGAAGGCGATGCATACAGCTTCCTATACAGGGTGAAATTGAAAACATGCGACAAACCGAAATGGGAGATTGTACTCATCATTATGAACAACTTTTACTAAGGGACCAATGATGCAATCGCGAAAAAAAAAACATCTGTTCCCTACATTTATGTTCGCATAACTCGTCAAAATGTAGGGAACAGCTGTTTTTTTTTTGCGATTGCATCTTTGGTCCCTCAGTAAAAGTTGTTCATAATGATGTGTACAATCTCCCATTACGGTTTGTCGCATGTTTTCAATTTCAACCTGTATTATGGCGTTACTTGTCTCCGTTATCTTGGCGACAGATATTAATGGATGTATCATGAAATCACATAGATACTATTGCCGTGCTGTCCAAAGTCATATATTTATGCTTTTGACTGTGAGAAATACAGACGACACTTTGAAAATCAGAAGTTTTTGTAAACTGTATGAGCTATATTAACGATATAGTACTGGTATCAAAACATAGCGTTAAATATTGCTCACATTCGTTTCCGTAACCGACTTGGGAACAACAGAGGTACATATTTATCGTTTTCTTATCGCACAAGTTAGAGTGCTGATTGGGGAAAACCGGGTTATTGGCGATCTACTAGGTGAACCATAAATGATTGTTACCTACCTAGTCTAGGTAATAATAATTTATCGTTCATGTTGATTTAATTGTTATGTACGTACAGACGCTAGCACATCAAGCTACCCCAATCTGCCAATTTTTTTGATAGATTTTCAACTTTATAACATTAAGATAAGGTTCATGTTCAATTGGGAAAATTTGAAATTTGAAACCTGCTGGCGTCTGTACTATTCATTAAAATTATAATGTAACGCGAACTCTCTGTTGTTTAAAATAATTTTGACAGAATATCTATGGGATATACTATTGATAGCACTTGTTTCTTACGGCACCTTAATTAAATAACACACTATCTAACAGATTCTGATTAATTTTGAAGACCTATTGCTGATCCATTGCTCCATATTATGTTCGAAAAAAAAAATGTTTGTTCAACAAAGCAAATAACGCAATGAATGTTGTTAAACTGTCAAAATTATATCCAATGCTATAGTTATCGTTACGCAGTTATTTCGCAGGTCCGAGTGTCACTACTATAGCTAAAACGAATCAAAGACACATACAAAATGACGAAGTAATATGACGAATGACTTATTGAATTGACATAATAAACTTGATACTTCACTCATTTTATACGGCGTACGGACAACCAAGGTTCTTACCTTTTATTCACAATTTTTTAACCGACTTCAAAAAGGAGGAGGTTATCAATTCGTCGGAACCTTTTTTTTTTTTTTTTTTTTTTTTTTTTATGTATATTCCCCGATTACTCGAAGATGGCTGGACCGATTTGGATTTTGTTTTTTTT
Organism: Antitype chi; assembly: GCA_947359405.1. Classification (NCBI taxonomy): domain Eukaryota; kingdom Metazoa; phylum Arthropoda; class Insecta; order Lepidoptera; family Noctuidae; genus Antitype; species Antitype chi. Next base: position 7,636,728 of record OX375828.1, on the reverse strand, counting down.
TGTTTGAAAGGGTATACTTCCAAGGTGGTCCCATGATCATCAAGTCAGGATCTGATGATGGGATCCTGGATAAATAGAGAGAACTCTTCAAATTTTATAGGCACACGAAGCGATTTAGGTATTTTTTGGAAGAATACTTTCTCGTAGTAGTCTCATTTCAATTTGGTGAAGATCTGATGAAGAACTTTGGAGATAGGCAACGGAACTCCTCAATAAATGATAGCAAATGGACTGGGATTGCTGAAATCTCATGTCTGTCTATTGCTTACACCAGTTCATAACATAACATCACGCCGGTATGCTGTGAAGGGGTAAGCACATGTGAACCACTAAAAAGTGAAAAATAAAAACTTTTTCCAAAAAAAAACAACCGACTTCAAAAAAACCACTACAAAGTGAAAAATAACTTTAATTTCGGAAGGCGGTGACAAAAAATTCAAATACAGCTCCAAAGACACCGACTTCCGAAATTAAAGTTATTTTTCACTTTGTAGTGGTTTTTTGGAAGTCGGTTGTTTTTTTTTTGGAAAAAGTTTTTATTATACTTTAGCGCAAGTAAGTAGGGATTATAAATTCATATTTTTATTTTGTTTTTGATGGAGTGCCATCAAAGCTAACCTACCTACCTTCAGGTCACTACCTGAAGAAGGTGTACATGACTGCTACTGGAACTAGTAAACGAGCAGAGCTAGGTGTGCCGAGTTTGGGCTCATTTTGTTAGTTACGTTGAGATCTTAACCCCCGACCCAAACAAAAACTCTAAAACGTAACAACAAAAAAAAAAATTGGCCTTTTCAGTTGTAGGCAATATTTTGATCAAGGCATTGTCAAGTCGGGGGACGGGTAATGAAAATCTACGCCTCCTCTGTTTGGCGTTTTCATTGACCGTCCCCCGACTTGACAATGCCTTGATCAAAATATTACCTACAACTTAAAAGGCCAATAAATATTATATTTTTAACTTTTTAGAGTTTTTGTATGGGTCGAGAGTTTTTTAAATTATTAATTTAACTTTTATTTCCTGCTTTTTAAACCTGCGCAGCGTTGCGTATGCGTATGTTTCCCACAGTGAAGTTTGACACTAATTTATCCTCATTCCTCGTCCTGATCACCATTTATATATAACCTATTCATTGAGACCTTTTCAATGAGCCCAAACAAGATACTTCTGCTGTTTGTTGGTGAGTGACTTGGGTATCCTAGAAATTCCAGGTGATGCTCCAGCATCAGTTCAACGTTACTTTGTTCGTCTAATATAATTGAAATAATAGAATACCAAATTTCGACTTGATCAGACTCATGGAAGTTGCTCAAATCCATTCATCTACCAGAAAAGAGCTGATAATTTTCAAACGGCTGAACCGATTTTGATGAAACATGTCTAAGAACACTCCCGACTAATTCATCTTTCAAACACAAAAAACAAAATTAAAATCGGTTCATCCGTTCGGGAGCTACGATGCCACAGACAGACACACACACACACACACACACACACAGACAGGTCAAACGTATAACACCCCGTCGTTTTTGCGTCGGAGGTTAAAAACAATGGCCAATGACATAAGGATTCAAGTGCACTAAATCCTATGATTACAGTTCAAAGTCAAAATCTGTGAATATTGTAATCCGATTTTAATCACTGTTAATCTGTCTGACAGACAGCCAATGCACTTATGTTTTGTCTTTGTATCCGTACATTCTTAACAATAACACACATAATCAGCCAATAATGTTCCCACTGCTGGGACAGAGGCCTCCTCATGGTGAGAGGGAGTGGGCCATAATCTACCACGCAGGCCCAGTGCGGGTTGGTAGATGTAACATGTCTTTGAATTTTTAGTTCTAGGACATGCCGGTTCCCTCACGATGTTTTCCTTCATCGTTTTGAGAGCAGTAGTGAAATAATTTACACTAAGTAAAGCCACTATCTGGCTTCGAACCTATGACCTACAATTCGTAAGTCGGGGCCGTTACCACTGTACCACCACTGGTCTTAACAATAAATTAATGCTTAAAGTATGTAGCAGGAAACTACTATTATCCTACTTATATTATAAACGCGAAAGTTTGTAAGTATGGATGGATGGATGGATGTTTGTTACTCTTTCACGTATAAACTACTGAAGGGATTTGGATGAAATTTGGCACACAGATACATTATATCCTAGATTAACACATGGGGTACTTTTATCCCGGTAGTACGTTCCCGCGGGATAATTTCCGACTTCCACGCGAGTGAAGCTGCGGGCGGAAGCTAGTTAACTATAAATGTGAAAGTTTGTTAGTTTGAGTACTTATTACTCAATCACGCTAAATCGGCGGTACGGATTTGGATGAATTTTGGCACACAGATACTATAAAACCTGGATTAATACATAATTATGATTCCCGACCGACCCTTGCTCGTTGAAGCGCCAGCCCGCGCCGCAGCTGAGCCAGTAGCTTTAAATTCCCCACTTAATAATAATAATGCCAATTTTTCGATCCAGCCTGTCCCCAAAGCTGTCCCCCTATCAGTGACGCCCTGAGCCGAGGTTCGTACCCCACAGGGGGTGCCCTCAGCGTGCAGTCGCTTAGCTTGTAAATTTTAGTTTGTAAGCCCTGGCTGGAGGCGTTAAGATTAGTTTCTTAATGGCAGCCCCAGGAATGACCGGTTGAGCAGTCACGGCCTCTCAAGGCCAACTGCGAGATGCCATACAAAAAAAATAAAAAAAATAATTATGATACTTTTAATACCGGTAGTATGTTCCCGTGGGATATATATCGATATCCGTGCGGGCGATTCTGAGGGCAGAAACTATTTGTTTAAAACAATACAACAATTAGAAGACATAATGACGAGCATGCTGTCTGTGCGTGCGTCAATGATAATTTTCTTTAGTAGTTGGTAGGTAATCAGTTAATTAATCATAGCTAAGTATAAGTAGGTAAGTACTAGTTAGGCGAAAATAAGTGCTGTTAATAACCTATTGTTATATAGTCTTGTTATAAAAAATGAAGGTGCCATTTTAGTAGAGGTCGAAATTTTTATTTGGGTTTCTGCGACTCCTACTTACGTCATTGATTTTAACACATAACTAGCTTCGGGCTTCGCCCGCGTCTATAAGAAGTAGTCCAAGTACTGCTATGGGTTAGGTTAAAGTATCCCCATACAAAATTTTATCAAAATCCAGCCGTTTCAGAGATTAGCCCGAAAAAACAGACAGACAGACAAGAGTCTTAATTTTTTTTATTGTTGGAAGTAGGTACTTTCATGTGCATTAAGTATTATCTGGTAACTGGGATGTGGAGGTCAGATATGCAGTCGCTCCATGTAAAATACCTACTGGTATTCAACTGCATCCGGTTACGCTGGAAGCAAACCCCAAAATTATAAACAGACACTTCATTTTTATTTATTTGTATGTTTAGATGTTCCGTGTGGTGCCGGACATAAAGGATTGGACCATCCCACTTCTTCCCGTGGGTGTCGTAGAAGGCGACTAAGGGACTTACTAGAGAATGGGCAGCAGCGTTCTCTACGCATTTTACCACCATACTGCGATCGCCAACCCGCCTGCCAAGCGTGGGATTCTGGCAAACACCCCCTTTTTGGGGAGGCCTATGTCCAGCAGTGGACGTCTTTCGGCTGAAATGATGATGATGATAATAAGATGACACAAGTTCAGCTATCTTCCGGGATTACTTTGAGGATACGCTACATGAAAATCTGATTATGCGTATTTAATTTATTACTCCAAAGAATTTTGACCTTTGGGGGGCTTGTGGCTAAGTAATATAAGCCACACGGGTCGATTTTTCAGGTTAAGCTGCACTTGCCGCGGTTGGTCTGTGGATGGGTGACTATCTTTACATACCAACACTCCTCCGTGCTTCGGAAAGCACGTTAAGCTGTTGGTCCCGACTGTAATTCGTGGATCTTTGACAGTCGTTACGGGTCGTCAGAAGCCCGAAAGTCTGACAACCAGTGTATCGTATTACCCAGTAATTGGGTTCTGGAGATCGGATAGGCGGTCGCTCCATGTGAAATGCTGGTATTCAGAACCGACCTCAACATAGTTGGGAAAATTCTAGGCAGATGATGAAAGAGTTTTGATCTTTCCAACCATCTTAAGAAGAGTCAATGAGTAACATACATAAAAGATAATAGTTTAAAAAACTGAAAAACACGCTTTAAAAACCAAACTTAAAAAGGAGAAAATAATTTAATTCAATTAAAAAGCGTGGGGTGCTTTTTGAGGTATTTTTATAATCAATTAATGTCAAGCACCCCACGCTTTTTAATTGAATTAAATTATTTTCTCCTTTTTTAGTTTGGTTTTCAAAGCGTGTTTTTTAAACTATTATTTATTTTCTATTTTTTAGTTCTGCTAACTACAAAAACGTGTTTTTTTTCCTTTTTTTTAATTATTGAATTGTCATCGGTCCTCAATAAGTTTACAAAGTTTCAATGAAACCTGACCGTTTAGAGTGGGTCAAAATCGCGCTCTAAGAAGTCGGTTACATACAAACATACATACAAGTGAAGCTAATATAAAGCGTTTAAAAAGGTAAATATAATCGCTTTGAAAAATCTAGAAATAGGCCTGTCATATCCAAACCCACTCCCCAAGCCCTAACAAAGTTCAATATACCGATTGCCCTTAAAAATAGCCCATTTACCGTGCACTGGCGTGGCCCTTGTTAAATTTTATGTCTCTCCAGTGGAAATCTACGACGTTTTCTTTTGTTTGTCCATTCGGGCATTCGTATGCAACGAGGGACGTGACTAAATAAACACATAAATATTTATTACGTGTTTCGTAGAATAGTTTTACGTAGAGGTGGATTAATGTGGCTGTAAGTGTATGAGGTGTTTTTCAAGGCCGTTGTCGAATTGTGGGGTATTTTGGTCAGAGACGAGCTAAAACAATATTACGGCCTATTATCGGCTTGCAAACCCAAACTCAAAATTCAATCTCAAAGCATTTATTTCAATGAAACAGTTTTTAGGCACTTCTGAATTGTCAAAGAGTCTGTCATTTCGTCAGAAAGTTGAAGCTAGTTGTCAGTTCCAAACGTAGATCTCTATGGAGAAGAACGGGCCAGAAATTGTAAGGGGAATCTAGTCGCGGGCTCGAACTCACTGGTGGGCCTGGCTAAAAAGCACGCTGCACCAGGCATCGTGTCCGACAGAGGTAATATCAGTGATGAGCAGTTAGACGCTATAGTCTACACGCCATGGGTTGGTTGGTTGTTGAGTGAGATGCAGGATCATTTATAGTAAACCAGGTGCGTAAAAAATCAAGAAAAGTCCTTCGGAAGATCGGGTTTTATGAAGAAACCGCTCACATAAATCATGAACCAATAAAGTTTATTGAACTTTTCGATAATTTTGTCAGTACCGACTTGGTTTTGGAGATTTTATACATCTTTTATTACTTAAACACGCCCAAAGTTAGGTTAAATTAGCAAGAAACACAAATCCTTGATGGCTCATAACTTTTTAATTGCTTTGTATTATAGTATTCTGTTTCCGCCCAGACAATATATATAGTGAGTCAAAACCATACCATGTTTAATTTTTGATGGACATAGGCGAACAGTGGAGTAACATCGTTTTGGGAAACTGTTAGATGTTGTACTTGTTGGTGTTAATAAATAAATAAATAAATAAAACACTCCCGAAGTGTGTATGGACAAAATGTCGACTAGATCCACCTTAACTCAAGGTATTAGAAAATCCTGGGTACATTATTCTTGTTGCTTCTTTATGTGAGAATAATGTAATCAAATTAAATGAAGAAACAATCCAAAATATAAGATAAAAAATTGTCGACGACCAGTCTCAACCGATAGGCATTGGTTCACGAACTTGACGCGTGGATCAGCACCATCCAGCTCAGCCATTTTGTAGGGAACTGAATGATCCAACACAAGTTGATTGCAATCAAAAATTGTCAAGCCATAATTTTCTGAATTCCAGTTAGCAATCTCTTAAGGAACTGTCTTCTCGGCCCTTTTAAGGCAGTTCAACAGCATTATCTTTGTTATGGTTTAAAATGGTATGCAAGCCGGTAACACAGCCATTGTTTTTTAAAGAGAACGTGTCGACCATCAGCTTAGCAATCGAATGATTTCGGCCCACTTTCTTTCAAGGGTCCCGCAGTTAGGGGCGACGCGATTCTGGTAGATGGAACAACTTCTATGAAAACTTCATGGGGAAATTGTCCTACCGGAGTGGAGTCGCGCCTATTTACAGGAGCCTTCAAGTAAACCATCAGTTTCTTGAATTGTTTATTTGTCGGTTGATGTACTTAATCTCTGGCAAATATTTGCTTGCTTACTTGGTCATGTAAGATTTATGAAAGAACGATACTTTGCCGGGAATCACACGAGACTACAGCACATCAAAACCACGTTGAAGAGCTGTCGGTTCCATAATTGTTGTGGAATATTGACACTGACAGCTCGTGAACGCAGTTTAGATATGCTGATCGCGTTCAGTTTCATTGGTGAAACCCGCAATTAGGTATTTAAAATTCCTTAATCTGATTACCTTATATGAGTCTAGCGTCGAAATAATAAGACTGAGTAGAAACCGTGCTAATATCTCGTTAATAAAAACAGTAAGACATTAGATATTTTATTTGATATCAATCATTATAACAGTAGAAAGTATGAAATCAGTGGAACGTCCTGACTCCTGAGCGTGATATCACGTCCTACGCGAGTGTGCGACAGAGACAGAAGATGTATAAGTAGGACGGACGTGACAACAATTAAAGAACGGTAGTGACAGTTGTCGAATCAGTTGATGTAAGGCATAGTACCCATTACAATATTCCGCCTGGGCACGCGTTACCGGAGCCGACTTGGAAATTTCTAAATAGACTTCGAACCGAAGTCGGCCGGAGGAAAGACTATCACCACAGACCCACAGATAAAGGTCTCACCTTTATCTGTGGGTCTGTGGTGATAGTCTGCAAGCTCCTTGTTTTCTACTGATGTTAGTTTAAACATTTACCATCACATTTAAAATATCTAACCTAACCTAATTCAAACCTTAGACTTCAAGATTACGGTCGATTTTAGCAGAGCATAGTTTCCAGACATTTCTTGCAAATTAGACTCCACGTGGGGCATTGTTAATGAAGATGAATGGTTGTCAATATTTAATTAGGAATTTATTTAAAGGAGGAGATATTTGTTTTCTTAAACAAACAAGGAAACAAAAAAAAACTACGTGAGTATTCTTATTTACTTAAATTAATAAGAATATTGGCGAACGTGTGACCCTGCCATAGAACATATCACCATAATATAATTATGTATTTATGTAAGTACGGAAAATATTATTCTACCGTATGGTTTGCAGCTGAAAATCAGCGTCAGATGGTACACCTTGTGTTTCCATCTGACATTATTAGCATTGTCTCCTGTTTTATATTTTAAAGATGTCTGTTAAAAATAAGTAAGTCGGTATTTCTGTTGCGTGGGTGGAAAATCCATTGTCAATCAAATTTGTATCAATAACTATTATCTGTTTTTCTCCGGTAAACACGTTTTCTTCGAACGAATCGAGTGATGACATAATAATGAAGCGAATACAATGGACCGGGGACTAATAAGATTGTAAGCAGGCATTGTTATCTTTATGAGAAACCTTTTTGTCGATATTCCTAAACCGACTTATTTTGTCTTGAATACAAAATGGAGACAACTATAAGATGATAAATTAAAGCACTGACAATGAGTATTTTAGGAGAAGTGGTGGCCTAGTGGTAACGGCCGCGACTTACGAGTTGTGGGTTCGAACCCAGACGGGGACTATACTTTGTATAAAGTATTTCATCATCACTGCTCTCAAAACGGTGAAGGAAAACATGTCCCAGAACCAAAAATTCAAAGACATGATTGTGACATCTACTTATTGGTGGATTATGGCTCACCCCCTCTCGAAGCCCGGGTCGACGGCGCGTTGTGTTCCACGCGCGCCTCTAAAAGATGTCAGCACCAACTGGTAGAGTCCGCAAGGGCCGATGCCTGCCAGGGGTGCCGGTTGTTCGAAAAAGATACCGTGGCCCCTGGCACACAAGCAACTGAAGGAACACGGGTAGGTTTTAGTTGAGTTAAAAGTCTGACACGGCGGCCTTCCGCTCCACCCAGAGCGGGAGAAGTTATTTGATGATTTCCCCATTGTCAAAAAAAAACCCCTTTCGAAGAGAGGACGCCTGAGTCCCCGCGGTGACAACATTATAGGCTGATTTTATTAGAATATTTTGGATCTATCAATAATATCCTAGCATCGAAATATAAAAAAAAAAAAAAATCAAACAAACTAAATAGTAATAAACTAAATAAAATATAAATATATAAATATAAATATAAATATATTGTTTTACTTAGCAAAATCTTTTGTTTTTCTACAGCAAAATATTGATTTCTTTTTACACCATAATCTTACAACTGCTCCCGTTCTTCTATTTAGACACGTGCCAAAAGATGCCTTTGATAGATCAGTTTGCCTGACCGTCCGCACGTGCTACCGAAAGACAAACAACTCACTCTTGACTTCCATTTTCCCATCGGAATGGAAAATATCAAAATAAAATATTCGTCTCAGCTTGTGATGGACTGGAACATAGTAAAGGTTGGGTTTGAGAAGGTTCGTTCATGTAAATAGTAAAATTAACCTTATTTTTTTTGTTTAGTCCACTCTCACCCCCCGACCCCTAAAAAAATGATTTCTTTATTTGTTTCCTCTCTACCCCTAAAAATAGTTCAAAGTCGACCCCCAAGGGGTGAGACTGAATTTTCATACAAGGGACAGGTATACCTCGTCCACTTTCGACCCCTAGTTCGGTAAGTACCTACAATTAACATTTTGGTACAGTAAGGTACAGAATACTTTGGGGGTCAAGAGGAAACTAAAAACTTGGCTGGAAAATAAAATCCACTTTCGACCTCCAAGGGTCGAGAATAAACCATAGTTAGGGGTCCAGTGGACACATTATTTATTGGAGGTCGATGGGCCGAAAGTGGACATCCTGCATCGCGCAAGCAGAGTTTAGCACGCAACTAGCATATACAACGTCCCATATATCAATCATCGGGCAGTTACAGCACTCGTCTGATCGGAGGGTCCTCCCTTTACAATGGAGGTTGACTGAATTTTACACTCTGTTTCACGTACGCGAAACAAGTCACCTCCATACTGATATACCTCCATATTGGAGAGCTTGAGTGTGAACAGCGCAGCCTTCGTGCAACTTCATCAGCGTGACGTTATCATCACCACTTCCATAAGCTTTCAAGAGACGAGTCACACAGCCAGCCGATACCCAAATTACACACTTGTTCAGTGTCACATTCGACTAGTATTTGTTAAACAACAAAGCCGTACCAAAGCAGTTACTCCATTCAGCATCGACCCTTGTTGAATTATATTCAGGTCACCTCCCCACAATTTCAGCTAAGCCTAGCGGCGCGGCGCCGACGTTTTCCTGAACATACACACACATACTTTAATTTGATTTTGCCTTAAGGTTCTTTAGACTTTCATTTCCATTCGTGCACAAGCGGTATCCAGTGTGTTCCCTGGAAAACTTTGAGCTTGGGATCCTTACGTAAAAGGTGGTATACCTAACTGAGGAGTCCGCTATATGGACCCAATCTGATCCTGTTGTTCTGATTCATTTCACTTAGGTACCCATTACCTATGTGCGGTCACATGAGTGCCTCCGAAAGGTCTAATTTTTATCTTATGATTGACAGAAGTAAGTAAAGTAGAAGTGGTGGCCTAATGGTATCGGCCCACGAGTGGTCGTAAGTTCTAAGTCAGACCCGGGGCTTTACTTTGTGTAATTATTTCATCACCACTGCTCTCAAAACTGTGAAAGAAAACATAGTGAGGAAACCGACATGTCCCAGAACCAAAAAATCAACTAGATATATCTGATAACTAACATTATAGGCTGATTATAGGTGAACTTCGTCCATTTCGTTGATTTGGCAGGACAAGCCTTCTGCACTTTCTTCTATCACAATTGCCACGTGCACCTTTCTCGAATCTGTATGAATACACAAATATCTTTAGAAACGTGACCTTCCAGCATTTGATAGAAATCTCCTATACTTACATTATTCTATATAATGTGTTGAATTTCAATCCTCTATATTGTTATGCACTGTTTTTCGTTACCGAATTGAATTTGTAAATGTCGTTTAAAGAAACGGATACATTTTTTATGAAACTTTAATATTTTGAGACGAATTGTTTGATAAAATTGTGTTGTTACCTATGGTTCTAGCCTTGACCTTCCCAGGTTTGTGTCCCATACGAATACATATTTAGTAATTTTTTTTAAGTAGGTGTGGTAATGGTATGGATGAAGGCGTAAAGCAAATGCAGACGCATAAGCTTTTATCTAGAAAATAATGTCAGATATTTGTTTAGTTGTGTTCAGATGGCTGTCACCAGACGATAATTAGAAATAGCACACAAGGGGGCGTCCATTAATTACGTGAGTAAATTTTGGCGATTTTTCGACCCCCACCCCCGCCCTTGTGAGATGTCGTGAGATTTGGCTCGACCCTCCCTCCCTCCCCATAATCTCACGTGAGATATTTCAAATACGTGGTTTTAGTGTAAAAACGTTAATCTGTGCTTATTTGCGTTGGATTTATGCGCTGCATTTGGCTGGCTTGGCTGGCTGGTGGTGGTTATACCATCGAGGGGCTACTGTGCTACTTTGTGGCGTTCGCATAACTGCGATAAATATTATTTTGTAGGATTTTGCCATCTGGGTGGAAAAACATGTTTCACATAATTTAACCCGGTTATCTCGTAATGTTACATTGTTTCTTTGCGGGAAAAAATATAAATTACGTGATATTTACCAAGACCCCCCCTCTCCCCCACGTGAGATTGGGTGAGATTCGTCTCGACCCCCTCCCACCCCTAAACGCCTCACGTAATTAATGGACGCCCCCCAAGCACATAAGTTCAAAACAATCACACAACACATAACTTTACGCCTTGTTTCCCCAAAGGGTAAGGAAGAGGTTTACCTACTTAGATAGGTATATTAGATCTATAATAAGCCAGTTATGTTCAGGCCCCATGTAATAGGGGGCCAGTCTATTGCCTTCAACACTCCGGACTGCTACTGAGAAAGCAAAACAATAACATAATAATAATATGTGTACCTACTGTGGTTTAGATACTGTGTGTAATACAAATTTCAATAGTCTTTTCCGTCATTCGATCATCAGCACAGAATACTAATCACTTGATTTTCAATGTAATTATATCCGAATTTTAAAGGAAAACCAATGACAATACATTGGATGACTTAATAAAAACACTTTTGGGGTTTTCCTTGTTGACAATATGTAATCCAAAAATCGTGTGATGGATCATGTCTAGCGATAGGCACGAAACAATAGATTCTGTGTGGCAGGGAAGGACATGGACGTGCAAACTATAGGTATTCATGCATTCAGTACATCATTCTAGACCCCCTAGTGAATAAATTATTTCGTCGTTTATAAAAAAAAACCAGATGTCTCATAAAAATGTGCAACTTGTAACCCTGAATTCAGCATATCATTCTGACGACCATTAAACAAAAAAAAAAAACAACTGTTCCATACATTTTGACCGCGTAGGTATTGCGCTTTTCTATGAAACAGCAATAACAGTATATGCGCACTGGTTAAAAAAAATCCCTGTTTAAATACGCGGTCAAAATTATGTAATACGGAGGGTACAGAATCATGTACTAAATCATCATGAGAAGCTCTGAGTACCTACGGCTCGTCGGGATATCAACCAAATGTGGATAATGGATGGTACCTGCAGAAGTCCGGTAGTAAAAGGGCGATTTTGTATTAACTCGATGACAGTTGTCGTTTTGTGTTGTGCCGTTGTTGTATGCCGTTGGCCCGTTGTTGTGAGTTACAAAAACGAACTCCTTGTTATCTCTCTCTGCTAAAGTCTGAAACTATTGGAAATAGCTTCCCTCTCTGGCAGAATCAGCAAGGCGTAATCCACTGGACTACCACTGTGTTGCTGCATTGTATAAACTCAATCTTTTAGTATTGTATTTAATTGCTTAGCACGTGTGAGCACTATGTTCAAACTATAAAGCTACCATTAACTGGGTACGTCTTTAATTGACTTGAATGTGCCCTGGCAACTGAGAGTTTGTCATGCTCACTCAAATGTCTCGCTGGTGGTGGCGTGTGTGTTGGATCATCAAAATGGTTGTGCTGAATGGTGCTGATCTATACGTCATGTTCGTGAACGGGCGCCGCCAGTAGGAACTGGTCATCTCTTAGCTGCCACAGCCTATTTTAATTTCTAAATTGTCATTTGATTTTAGTTTTTAATTACGGACGCATTTAATGTGCACGTCTTTTTACATCGTTCTCACATTGATCATTTGAACATAAATGATGTAACCTACTTTCTGTAACAATTTGTTAATAACAATATCATGATTTAAAAAGAGTGTCCATGGAGTTTCTTGCCCGTTCTTCTCCATAGAACACAACGCGCCGTCGACCCGGGCTTCGAGAGGGGGTGAGCCATAATCCACCAATAAGTAGATGTCACAATCATGTCTTTGAATTTTTGGTTCTGGGACATGTTTTCCTTCACCGTTTTGAGAGCAGTGATGATGAAATACTTTATACAAAGTATAGTCCCCGTCTGGGTTCGAACCCACAACTCGTAAGTCGCGGCCGTTACCACTAGGCCACCACTTCTCCTAAAATACTCATTGTCAGTGCTTTAATTTATCATCTTATAGTTGTCTCCATTTTGTATTCAAGACAAAATAAGTCGGTTTAGGAATATCGACAAAAAGGTTTCTCATAAAGATAACAATGCCTGCTTACAATCTTATTAGTCCCCGGTCCATTGTATTCGCTTCATTATTATGTCATCACTCGATTCGTTCGAAGAAAACGTGTTTACCGGAGAAAAACAGATAATAGTTATTGATACAAATTTGATTGACAATGGATTTTCCACCCACGCAACAGAAATACCGACTTACTTATTTTTAACAGACATCTTTAAAATATAAAACAGGAGACAATGCTAATAATGTCAGATGGAAACACAAGGTGTACCATCTGACGCTGATTTTCAGCTGCAAACCATACGGTAGAATAATATTTTCCGTACTTACATAAATACATAATTATATTATGGTGGTATGTTCCATGGCCGGGTCACACATTCGCCAATATTCTTAAGAATTTAAGTAAATAAGAATACTCACGTAGTTTTTTTTTGTTTCCTTGTTTGTTTAAGAAAACAAATATCTCCTCCTTTAAATAAACTCCTAATTAAATATTGACAACCATTCATCTTCATTAACAATGCCCCACGTGGAGTCTAATTTGCAAGAAATGTCTGGAAACTATGCTCTGCTAAAATCGACCGTAAAATTGAAGCTTAAGGTTTAAATTAGGTTAGGTTAGATATTTTAAATGTGATGGTAAATGTTTAAACTAACATCGGTAGAAAACAATAGTGCCTAACTGATTTAAAAGTGAAATTGTGGTAGATACATTTGTTGACAGAATTTGTTTTAGTAGGTACATGTTGGTTAATCCTCAATTCTATTAAGTTTTCATGGAATTCATTTTATCAACGGTTTATAGGACACCTATTGGTACACGTAAAGTTGCTAAAGTTTGTTTTTAAAACCAGTCCTAATTTGACAGGTGTACCTAATGTCAAAGTCATGTCAAACTCGTATTCTAAAAAAGCAAAGGCAAAAGATTTGAAATGTCAGATAAAGTCTCTGGAATTGTAAATTTAGTTTAGTATAATGGCACATAAAAAAAGATTTATAATATTGAGGTGTGACATTGGATCCCGCACTAAGATAGCCTGTGTGGCAGGATCCAGTCTCTTTCGACAGATAATATGAAATTATGAATGATATGTAAACAAGAGCAACGGTTTAAGACTGACTGTCACTTTCGGGCTCATGAGGACCAATTAAATGACGGAGAAAAACGAGAAGAGTTGTTGAGGTTGTTGCCTCAGAACTCTTTCTAGTCCTACTACAAAATGTAGTTTCTGTGTTGGACTATACCTGCTCTATGATGACGATCGTAGACAGAATTGACAGCGGAACATACATATTAATACATTATTATTATAATATAAAGTACATAGTTAACTTTGATTTACATAAGTATCGCTGTTGCTAAGTTATTATCTTACTTTATTTACATTTGATGAATATGTGCATTACATAATTTGTTGGTTTTTCTTACTGTCTTTGTGAATAAAGATGTAGATATTATAGCCATGTGGATTTTAGTTAATTGAGATTTGAAATAGGATGTAAGATACCGCGGCCCCTGGCACACAGGCAACTGAGGGAACACGGGTTGGTTTTAGTCAGTAAAAGTCTGACACGAAGAGCGGGAGAAGTTATTTGATGATTTCCGACCCAAAAAAAAAAAAGTATAGCTGTAGGTACCGGGTACAAAATAAAAACCTAGCCTATACATAATTTAGCTCCTCAAGTTCTCAATTGAGCTGCACGACTACTGACAAATGCGTGCACAGACTGGACCCCTGGACCCTCGTCCACTCTATGTGTGGTTCTTTCCTCAAAAGACCATTACAGGCACCAATCTACATGGTCTTCACATGATCTGACCAAAATTAAGTCTGGACTTTAAAAGAGACTAACCTCTGAGTTTGTTTCGGCCTTTCTTCTCATAGTAGTCAGATAGTAAGCGCCGACCTCATCTAATTTCTAGAATATGATTGAGGTGTAAAGTGTTTGGACAAACCTATTTACATAAATAAAATAATTTATCATTAATCATATTTCAATCCAGCCCGCATACAGGACTCCGGGGACTGGGACCGCAATTAACTCGAACCGCGGTCGCAGTCCGGGGATCCATTTAATATTAATATTTTCTTCCGGCGACTGGGACCACCCACCCGTTATTGAATAACAAAATGTAATCTATTGTTTTGTCGAAAATTGTACAGTCAAACGTAAGTGTTTTAAAGTAATAAATTAAAGAAAAGAAACCTTTGATTCGAAAACATCATTTGTTTATATCTATATAAATAAAACAAAGTCGGGTTAGTTACGCCATTTATAACTCAAAAAAACTAATCTAAACTCATTTCACGGGAAAAAATTAGGATAATTCATTTTCTCGTACATTTTGTGTGACAGCTAGAAAACGCTTTATGCCTTCGAAGTACCAGGTTGTCATAACTCGGTAGGAGCTTACCAAACATAGGAGCAACTAGCTTCATCCTTGACAATTCAAAATTGCCTGTAATTGGTTTATTGATATAAATGCTTTGAGTTTGAGTAATCATATATTAATAATAACCAACGTACTGTACAGTTTTAGTTTTTTTCTTTCATTATAACTGACTTTGACTATACTGTTTTTGGCTTCAACAATAGACTTTTTTATTCATTAATGGGTGGTCCCAGTAGCCGGAATCCTCCCAGCATGTAACGTAATCTTCTTTACCTACCTTTGCAAATAACGTTACCGTCGGTTTCCTATTCAAACAGTATTAGAATTATTTAATAAAACTATCAACAGGAAGGTTTAGTTGAGATATCAGCAAAACTAATCTGCAGCAAGTCAATGACAGTTATCAGTTAATCCAGTTTCATTCTTAATCTATGTTCTAATGACATAGGCATTTTACATCACGTACCATTAGTAATATAATAAAGTCGACGAGTACTTGGAGCTCATAGCCCGAAGAATTACCAAACTGAAATGGCAGTGGGCTGAGCGGAGCACATTGCTCGCAGAACAAATGGCCGATGGGGCCGAAAGGTTCTGGAGTGGCGACCGCGTACCGGAAGACGTAGAGTTGGAAGGTCTCCAATAAGGTGGACCGATGACCTTGTGAAGGCTGCAGAACTCCGCTGGAAGCACGAAGCACAGAACAGGTCGAAGCGGCGGAGCTTGGGGGAGGCCTATCTCCAGGAGTGGGACGTCTTTCGGCTAAAATGATGATGATGATGATGACAACCTGACACTGAACTGCAAATTGCAAAAAAGTGGAAGAAAATTGAACTCCGCGGGGTACCTTATCGCTTCCCTAAGTTCTTCTCTACTTCAAGATTTTCAGTGTGTATAAAAATTCCACAAGATGTTCTCAGATTATAGAATAATTTATAATTAATGAGAAGACGTTATTCACATTAGTGGTAATTATGGAAGATCTCTCTGTTGTTGTCGTTGGTCTTATGGTCGCAAGCGCTACTGTTTAGCAAGTGATACTGGGTTCGATTCCCTGGTCGGGCAAAGTGTGGAATTTCGCAGTCGCAGCCTGGAGTCTAAACTTGTGCCCGGTTGATGGCGATAGGCTCCTCCTTACATGGGACTTCAACATAACTGGCAAAATGTGGGCGTCCTTTAGATACAACTATGCCTAACCCACAAGGCGTGATGTTATATTTTATGTTATGTTATGTGAAAACTACTATACAAATCTTATCTAACCGCAAACTCAACAAAGAGGGAGGCGGCGCACGTTATGGAGAGGCAGTATATGCGCCCTCGCGCCAGTAGACGCCGCGGGAGACGCCCTGGGCGTTGGGAATCCCAGGCTGATTCCCGGCCACCGTAGGCGCGGGCTTGTGGACGGCGAGTAATGGGTAGCTCGCTGTCCGGTAAGGACCAAGCTCGCGTCGACGGCACGTTGTGTTCCACGCGCGCCTCAAAGAGATGTCAGCACCAACTGGTGGGGTCCGCAAGGGCCCATGCCTGCCAGGGGTGCGGGTTGTTCGAAAGAGATACCGCGGCCCCTGGCACACAGGCAACTGAGGGAACACGGGTGGGTTTTAGTCAGTAAATGTTTGACACGTCACACCCACCCAGAGCGGGAGAAGTTATTTGATGATTTCC
Source organism: Antitype chi (assembly GCA_947359405.1). Taxonomy (NCBI): domain Eukaryota; kingdom Metazoa; phylum Arthropoda; class Insecta; order Lepidoptera; family Noctuidae; genus Antitype; species Antitype chi. The sequence goes on along the minus strand of OX375828.1, from coordinate 7,619,808 downwards.
CACCCAAAAAAAAAACCGCAAACACATGTATCTCATAAAATAGTCGACACCGTCTCAATTGCCAAAAAGGTAAACAAATAACGTACCAAAAAATAATTTTGCGTATAAATTATCTACGCATTTTAGCCTTGAATGGAGACCACCTGGCTAACTGCCCACCCTTAGATAAAACGTGCGTGAAATGAAAACAGTATCGGTGTCAAAATTCATAAAGAGTTCCGTGTTACAGAAAAAATCAGAAGGTTCACTTCACATAATTTATAGAATCATTCTAGTATTTACAGATTGTTGACAGGCGTATACTGTCCTCTCATACCTAATAACAGTATAATTTGAAAACATTGTCAAAATAATTTTATTATTTTAAAAGAATAATGGTGGAGTTTCTTGCCGGCTTTGCGTATTTTTCTTTTTTCTATTCTTCTTGTCTGTTTATATGTGTGTGCATAAATGGTTAAATAAATAAATAAATTGAAACCGTGCACCTGGCTTCTGACGTTACATAAGTGCCCACGTTTATGTTTTTTTTTAAATTTTGATACTGAAGCTTTTCCTTGGACACATTAACACTCCTGCAGACTAAGAAAGCCAATAGATATAAGCCTCAAAAAAAGGCGCGGTGTTTTGTTTGGGTCATAGCATAATCAGACGAATCGCAGTTCCAACTGCTGGTACAAAGGCGTCATCTCTGTGAGAGGGAGTGGGCCGTAATCCACCACGCGGGCCTAGTGCAGGTTAGTGATTGTCACAAATGTATTAGATTATTTTGTTCTACACACCCCGGCAAAATTAGAGGAACACAAAAAAAGGTATTTTTTTTTAAACTTTAGTGTTTTCCGACAATTGGTTCTGTTATTTGAATTATTACCCTTTTGTCATACAAAATTAAGGGTATTTTTGACAGTTTTCGACCCTCTATCATAAATTATACCCTCTTAAGCCTTTGTTTCCAATTTACGTTTCTGAGTATTTTTGACAAGAACATTGGTCAGTCAATGGTAGCCCTAGCTCATTTTTTTTTTTGTTTTGTTTGGAGAGTCAACATTGTATTCCATACAGAATGAGTGATTGGCCAGCAACTGAAGTCGTCAGGGCTGTAACAATGATTGAGGAAGGACACCCCTACCATTCAGTTAGTCTAACGTTGGGTGTATCAGTATCCGTGATCCACCGTAATGTGCAACGATACAGACAGACAGGATCTTACATGCGCAGGCGAGGCCAAGCCAGAAATGGTGCACTCAGTGCCGTAGACGACCGTTTTATAAGGGTGCAAACTATGAGAAATTGACGTCATAATTATGACTGTTCAGACCCGAAATCTTTGTAAGAAGTACGTAACGTGCATGTTGGTGAACGAACAGTGAGGAGAAGGTTAAATGAACTTGGATTGAAGTCATACGTGCCAGCAAAAGCGCCTAAACTTGAGGTGAGCCATCGAGTAGCAAGATTAGCGTTCGCTCGTCAGCATCAAAATTGGTCCAATGAGTAGAGTCGAGTTTTATTCTCTGATAAGACCCGCGCCCTAATTGCGTAACTCACGATTAATCATAATCTGTTTCGTTTTGAATGCAATGAATATTGTTTAACTGTCAAAATGAAACAGATTATGATTAATCGTATGTTACGCAATTAGGGTGCCGTTCACGCACAATGGACCGAATGGGAGTCTACGTGCGGAAAAGGGAGTCCCATCATCATAGGGTGCCGTTTTTTGTGTAAATTTCATCGACGGAAGGGAGAAGATGTGGAGATATCGAGGAGAACGTTACCATCAAGCAAATTTTTCCGAAAAAACGTCTTACGGTGGATGGTCTGTTATGGTATGGGGTGGTATAAGTTTGACGGCACGCACCGCTCTGGTCATCATCGTTGGCGGTTCTCTTACTGCATACAGGTACATAACTGAGATCCTAGAGCCCCATGTTATGCCTTTTGCCCCATTTATAGGATCAGAATTTGTGTTTATGCATGATAACGCACGGCCCCACACTGCGCACATAGTGTGTGATTACCTTAATGAGATCGGTATAACCCAGATGGACTGGCCAGCGCGATCGCCAGACATGAATCCAATAGAACATGTCTGGGACATGATTGGACGAAGGATCCGGGCAAGAAATCCAAGCCCTAGAAATGTTGATGAGCTGAAATTGGCGCTGGTTGAAGAATAGGACACTTTGCCTCAGGAAATGGTTAAAGGTGTCATAAGGAGCATAGTTAGACGTATCCAAGCCCTTATAAAGGCACGAGGAGGCAAAACGCGCTATTAATTATTTTTATTTTTATTTTGCTCGGTCCTTACGCATTAGAAAACATTCAAAAAGTTCACATTAGACCACTTTTATTATTTCTTTTTAAAATAAATCCTAATAAACCCTAAATTTTGTTTTTTCTAACAAAAAATAAACAAACGAGGTCAAATGAAGCGAAAACAATAAATAAATTAAACAAAAACTAATGCATTTTTTTTGTGTTCCTCTAATTTTGCCGGTGTGAAGTTACACAAAGTAAAGTACCAGGCGCCTTGGTTTGAACCTACGACCAACTCGTAAATCGCGACCCTCCACTGGGCCACCACTGCTCTCCTTATCTAGGACAAACCTTCTGTTCCTATTTTTCAGTGACACTAGTGTCAAAGTCCAGTCTGATACTCATGTCATCTGAACTGTCATTGTAATTACCTAACGATGATGCAACTTATCAACTATTGTAACTCTACTCGTCTCGCTTACAAAAGGACCTACTATGGAGAACTCGTATTATTTTATAACGTGTTGGGTAATTAGAACAATTTGTATACGACGACATTGTTGGCGTAATGGCTGAGCGATCGACTGCTGCGCAGCGTGTCGCGGGTTCGATCACCGCACGGAACAAATATTTGTATGATCTGCAAGTAATTGTTTCGGGTCTGGGTGTTTGTGTTTGTGAGTTTCTTTGTTTGTAAACGCACCCACGATACAGGAAGAAATTCCTAGTGTGGCCCAACGTTTAAAAAAAAAAAAAATATTGTACTCACGAAATATAATGGACATGTGACTGTTAGAGGCAAGCTTGCTGATTTTTTATTGCTATTCGTTGAAAATTTGTCTCTAGGTGAACTCTTTGTGAAGGAGTGTGTCTGAGGAAGTATCTATTATCACGACGCTGTTGTCAAGCAGCGTTGCTGTGATCTGGTTCTAAAGCAAATCAACATCTTCCATCCCACTGCTGGATGTAGGCCTCCCCCAAGCACCGCTACCTCGACCGGTTCTGTGATTCAAAGGTTCTGGGCCTCAAGTCTGCTATTACAATAGTGTTAGAATGGTCTATCATTGATTTCATAATTGTTGATTTTGACAAGTTTGGTAATCTAATAATAAAATGGCGTCATTATGACTTTCCAATGGTCAGCCACTGACACTCCATTGAAAGAAATGGCATTTATTGGTAATCTCGTACATCATGACAAATTAATGACTGACTTAATTTACGAACTTCCTACTACTTTAGATTGCTTATAACACTAATAAATAATATGTAAAAATATATATACATGAAATCTGGCATGACTATATGTTCAAATTTAGTAGTAGTTTTTCGAAAATCATTTCTACTATCGAGTTTTATAATAATAGCAATACGAAAATGCCATTATGACACAATTCTATTACGAGACCATTGACCGACCAATGATCGACCATTATAAATTTAGCAGATTACGAACTTTTAGCAAAATGACAAATGAATGACAATGGGATCGTGTTGGAATGACGAATTTATAAAAATAGCAGACTAGGGCCCCTGGAGTGGCGACCGCGTACCGGAAGACGTAGCGTTGGAAGGCCTCCCACAACATGGACCGATGACCTGGTGAAGGCCGCAGGAATCCGCTGGATGCGAGATAATTAAATCAAAATATTTTATATCACTGAGCCAAAAACATGGATACATCTTACACAGTATGATACGTGCCGACCAAAGTGCGATCAGCAAAGTAACAGAGACATGACACGTTCCACCAAAAATAATGTCACGGCCAAAAATACCTGAAACAAGAAGAAATATAAAAATAAACCAGCTGATTATTATTAGTAAAAGGAGCTAGCAACCGATTCTTGATAGAAACTTGACAGTTACTTGAGTCTGACATTATGACGTATAGGTAGGCCACCGGAGACAGACATCAGACACTTTACAACCTTGGGAAGATGCGAGTTATGAAGGAAGAGTTACAGAAGTTTCAACAAGACCTGGGCCTTATGTAACTAGCAAAGCGACATTATTTGTCAAAACAATATATACTTGATACATTTTCATGAAAAGTACTGTATTTAGCCGACTTCAAAAAGAAGGAGGTTATAGATACGACATGTTTAAAAAAATATGTATGTTCGGGCATAACCGTCATATAGTACCTATAGACGGTTTTGCAAAATTCTTTTTTTGTTCGCAAGGGATTTATTACGAAATGATCCCATTTAAATTTCATATAGATCTGATGATGCGTTTCGGAGACAGACAAAGGAACTCTTCAAAAAATTACAGCAAATCAACCGCGATTGCTGCTATCGCATAAATATGCATTGTTTTGACCCCAAGAATGATGAAATTTCGAATTGCTGTAGTAAGTAGGTACTATAGCTAAAAAATTAAAAAAAAACGTTTTCCAAAAAAAAAACAACCGACAGACATCCGAAAAACACTACAAAGTGAAAAATTACTGTAATTTTGGAAGGCGATGACAAAAAATTAAAATACATATCCAAAGTCACCGCCTTCCGAAATTAAAGTTATTTTTTACTTTGTAGTGTTTTTTGGATTGTCGGATTGTCGCCTGCGCCCTTAGTGTCCCCACACACTATCAATCTAAATCTGATTCATTTTCAAGGATATAGCTAATCTATTGCTTCATGTACGTTCGCAGAATTTGTCTGCTCAGCAGCGTAAATAAAGGAATTAATGTTGTTGAACTGTCAAAATAAAATTCATTACTACTGCTAGTGTCATATGCAATTACCAATCTAATATAACTGGCAACATTATGTGAAAATATCGAAAACAAACTGACAAACAGGCTTAGTACGAGCTGGGCTCTAATTATGTATGGTTATAATGATTCCCCGCCGAATCTTACTACGTTAAAACTACGTCAATATCGTGTTTTTTAGAAACCAACGTAACGGTAAGGAATCCACATGTCATATTCTGTATGTTCCAAGACAATTTGTCGTTAATATTAATACGATATTAGCAGATGTCGTGTGTGATTGACGTGGTTTCGAGTAAGGAATCGTTAAGTGGTTATAGTGAATTCAGGCCCTGGACTGGTGCACTATAAGGCCTTTGTACACGGCACGGTTTTTTCACGGTACGGAATATAAATCGCGCCGTAGAAAAAACGTGTCAGTCAAAAACCTTCCATAGTGACCATACAATACTGGCGTGTATAGGACACGGCGAATAAACCGCAGTGTTTAATGGCGAAAAAAAACGTGCCACCAAAACTATCATAGTTATGTTTTTTAAATAAATTGTCATGATAGATTTTTGTTGTCAAAAAAGCTTAACAAAGTCAACCTTCTTATATTTATTTGTATTGTGTTTATTTGAGCGTTTTACCTAACAATGTTTCGGTAGGTATTTGAAAAGGAAAACTATTATTAATTGTTTTGCTGAAAGTGAAATAGTACGAATAGGTAGGCACTTCATTATATCATGTTACTAGGTAGGTATTTTAATAATTAGGCATTTAGGTAATGTTTACACGTGTAGAAATAATTTGATATTGTTCGAATAGTCTTAATATTGTCATACCGAGGGGCATCGTGTTACCCGGTATCTGGGTTGTGAAGGTCTGTTAGGTAGTTGCTTCATGAAAAATACTAGTATTCTGGTGCATCCAGTTAGACTGGAACATGACCCTAACAACTGCCAGGGGTGCGGGTTGTTCGAAAGAGATACTGTGGCCCCTGGCACACAGGCAACTGAGGAAACACGGGTGGGTTTTAGTCAGATACGTCCTCCTGCTTCACCCAGAGCGGGAGAAGTTATTTGATGATTTCCCACACAAAAAAGGTAGATTGTTGATTTCATCTATTTCGTCACGACGACGAAAAGATTTCCCCAACATTTTTACCCGGAAGAATCGATTTTTGCTACAACAGCTAAGTTAAACAATCACGAGAAAACACTCGTAAACAAATCATTTTCGCCAAACATGTCCTGGAAATCATTAAAAATCTACCTTCCGCATCCCAACTTTATTCCATCTGCTTTTTTACGTCATAGGTTGCTGATAACCTCCGTTGATTGATCCTGAACGAGATGAGTAATAGACAATTTCCGTAAAAAAAAATCTCGACTGTATACATAATATTTACATTAAAACAGAGTGAAAAGAATCTGTCAGTCTGTTGTTACACACCTACGAATAGCGTGATACCCCGGTTGGTTAAATATAAACAGATATTTTTAAATTTCATCTGTATGTTTGTACCAAGTGCTGTCAGAAACGGCTGGAACAGATATTAATAGATGATTTCTATATAAAAGTGTTGTATTCTAAGATTTGTAGTTCTAAATGGAATTTTAACACAACATCACGCCTGTAGTCAACGAAGGGTTTTGCAGAGGTATACCTATCTATAGTACGGGTGAACTTAAGGAAGCTATAAGGTACCCCGCGGAGTACAATTCTCTTTTGACACATTTTGCAATTTGCTGTTCAGTGTCAGGTTGTCATCATCATCATCATCATTTCATCTGAAAGACGTCCACTGCTGGAGATAGGCGTCCCCCAGACATTCAACGGATTCCCGCGACCTTCACAAGGTCATCGGTCCACCTTGTGGAAGGCCTTCCTACTCCTCGTCTTCCGGTACACGGTCGCCACTCCTGAACCTTTCGGCCTCATCGGCCATCTGTTCTGCGAGCAATATGCGCTGCCCACTGCCACTTAAGTTTGGCAATTCTTCGGGCTGTGTCGGTTACCTTGGTTCTCCTGCGGATCCCTTCATTCCTGATTCGATCACGTAGGGAAACTCCGAGCATAGCACTCTCCATTGCCCTTAGCCTTCTGATAAGGCCCATTGTGAGCGACCACGTTTCTGTGCCATAGGTCATCACTAGCAACACACACTGGTCAAAGACTTGTGTCAGGTTGTATGTTAATTTAAATATCGCACACCTAGATCTATACTGAGACAACTCAAAAAAGGTAATTTTTCAGGAGACGAAAACAACGTATATCTGCATTTTTTGTTAGGGAAGTTCCACAATTTAATTTGATTCTAGGTAATAAATAGCTTGTAAAATGTCAATGTATATAAATTGGGGCTGAAATTCAATCCTTTTTATCGATAATCGCTGTTTTTTGAGTTGTTACACTTTAGAGTGGTGACTATGTATAAACAATAAACACCATTTAGACTTGACACAGTTTTATTGAATCATTTTGAATTGTACATAATACATGTATATTACAAAAGTGGTCTTAACAAGTGATATAACATAAATTAATAATGAAACATTAATAAACACCACACACTAAAAGTCATACAGTTGCTACCAATTAAAAAGGAATCTCCAAAGTTAACTGGGAACTAAAAATTTTGATATTTTTCTCTCATAATCAAAAAAGGATTAAACCAGATAAATTAAACTTTCATGTAATGTGATGCTAATAATAAATCACAAAAATCAGTCTTAAAATCTTAATATGTGATCATATTATGATCCGCATACTTTAAAAATATAATATAATCATTAAAATCATCAAAACAAACCCTCTAAGTTCATTTAAACCCATTCAATGATGATTTCATGAAAAAGTCATGTAATGGTATTAAATGCATTTTATTCCTAAACATGTAAACCAAAATTGACTGCTGATACTTTTTTTAGGTCACTCAAACAGAGAGAGAGGTATGGTTTTAGTTATGCACAGTTCTAAAATAGGTAGATAATGATTGCAGAAAATTTTCCATTTTTTATGGCTTCACTACATTCAAGTAGAAGTCCAAAGTCCATCCACCTTTCTGCACACAAAACACAATTCATATTCTTATTCAAATGACGCTGAATAATGGGAATATCAAACTTTTATGGCAAAAATAATACGGAGTAAGTATGTGGCTTTTTTTTGAGCGTGGGACATCATCAAATAACTTCTCCCGCTCTGGGTGGAGCAGGAGGGCGTGTCAGACTTTTACTGACTAAAACCCACCCGTGTTCCCTCAGTTGCCTGTGTGCCAGGGGCGACGGTATCTCTTTCGAACAACTCGCCTGCTCCACCCAGAGCGGGAGAAGTTATTTGATAATTTCCAACTCAAAAAAAAGCATCGTAACAGGTTGCCTTTGGTCGCCAGGGCGTAACACGGGTGGGTTTTAGTCAGTAAAAGTCTGACACGCCCTCCCGCTCCACCCAGAGCGGGAGAAGTTATTTGATGATTTCCCACCCAAAAAAAAAAAAAAAAGTATGTGGCTTTTTTTTTAGGGTGGGAAATCATCAAATAACTTCTCCCGCTCTGAAGAAGAAGAAGAAGAGGAAGGAGAAGTTATTTGATAATTTCCAACTCAAAAAAAAAGGATCGTAACAGGTCGCCTTTTGAAGATTCTGTCTACCACCATGGCTAGCTAGCATGAGCGTTTAACGCCAAAATTGACGTTTGCATTTGTCAAAATCGCCACCTGTCTACCAATTTGTATGAGAGACACCACGTTAACGTCGCTTTAGCGGTAGTAGCGTTTCGTTACAAGTTTTTAGTTGTCTATGGTAATGACATTGCCGTACATCTTTGCGTTAGCGTCTGGCGTTAACGCTATGAGAGGGGCAATTGCCATAATTTAAAAAAGTTCACATTCTGATCTCGAGTTTACATACATTTTTGACAAGTATTTGACATTGGATTGTCGTTTTTAATTACTGTTTTTTTTGCCTAGATCTGCAGGTACTGTACCAATAACGTTTTTGCCTATCCAACAATCAAAATCTCATGTAGCTCAACACGGAAATCGCGAAACAGTACACTTGAGCTAAACATGACGCAATCAACGAAAGTGGGGCGGCCAGAGCTCTGGGAACTAAGATAACAATGTACCTGGTGCTGTGAATGAATGCAACGCGCCATGCATATTTTATTTGTAGTAAAGTGTATTGCTTAGAAGAATGTGGTAAGCTATGTCTTGAAGATAAAATATTTCATTAACTGCATTTCTCCAACTATTGATTGACTATGGAGTGACTTCCTATTTGACCTCCACAACCTAGTTACTGGGGAGCACGATACCCAATGGTAAGACTGGTTGTCAGACTTTCGGGCTTCTGACGACCCGTAACGACTGTCAAAGATCCAAGAATGACAGCCAAGAAGCCGTTGGGACTTAACATGCTTACCGAGGCACGGAGGGGTCTTGTTATTTAATGATGGTCATCAATCCACGAACCGACGGCGGCAAGCGTAGATTAACCTGATCGATCGACCCGTAATAACAGCAGAATTGTTCTTCCGTAATTGTTATGGTTAAAACTTAGGTTTGTTTTGAAAAAAAACGGCCTGACTCAAAGTAGGTAGTTAGGACTCGGACAGCTTAATGAAACAAGCTGTGTGTACTCGGTAGGTCCTGTGCAGTACCTATGACAGTATTTAAAATATCTGGTGATGGCAATAGGCTCGCCGAAATGTGGGTGTACTAAAGCCTAACCCTCTGCCTAACCCTTCGGGGAATACAGGCGTGAATTCTGTTATGTAACATATTTGGAATTTCGGTTCGTTACAAAGAATTACCGAATACCGTCAACCGCAAAATGTGTTGTCTTGTAACTTGTGACCATTTGGTAATCCACAGTCACTTCCAGGAAAAACGATTGTGTAATTTTAATGAATACTTGAAAAGGATACATAAGGTTTTATTTTATTTAATTAATTAATTATTAGAAAAACCGGCCAAGTGCGAGACGGACTCGCGCAATAAAGGTTCTGTATGTGTTAAGAGGTAGAGCAAATAAAGTAAGGTTTATTGTATGGAGGTGGGTTCAAACATTTATTTTTTTGTCTATGATACAGGACATACCTACTAATACGTTGTATTTTGTGATTTTTTAAAGCACATGGCCCTGACAAAGTGGCATTCTATGACATTGCTAATAGTATGTCACTTTGTCAGGGCCATGTGTATAGAAAGAATTAAAAAGTACCTAACCAAAATTCCGGTCAAAATGTCAGTCTTCTTGAAATGGTTGTAGCAATACTGAACGCTTTGAAGGCGATTGCCTCTTCACTACGCCCTCTGGTGGCGGTTAAGAATTAATGTATAAACGCATAAACGCATTAAGACAAATGTCTGTTCTACTCAACTGTGTAAAAGTAGTCTTTCACACCGCAATTTTTGTTTCCTTGGCAGTCATTTATACAACAAAATAAACTCGACTTTAAAAATATACGCCCTTACTAAATCAAAGTGCAAGCAAGTTCTCACAACGTATCTATTGAACCTTGATTACGCTAGCACTGAAACCCTCCTAATTGTTTTAAGTTAAATGTGTTTTTAGCCTGTCCATCACAACACCACACTGCAACCCACAACACCAAACCGCACCACACTACACTGCACCACACCACCACACCACACCACGACACACCACACCACGCTACACTACATTACACTATACTAGACCACACCACATATTACCACACAAACACACTAATAACAATTTTTATTATTTTTTTTGTATCTTTTTTCTTTTTTTTTTTTTGGTTCTTTATTTTGGTTTCGCAAATGTTTCCGACCAAAGGTTAAAATTATTGTTACTCTTTAAGATTTAAGTTGTACTCATACATTGTTTTTGGGGGGGGGCCTGGTAATCTGTGTGACAGGTTTTCCTAGTGCAGATACCAGTCTCCCACAAAGGTTTTATTCACATATATTTAAGGTGCCTTTGTGGAAGAGAAAATAAATGTTTATTATTATTATTTCCTTTATTCAATTAAATATACATATAAATTATATTTTTAAATATTAGTATACAAATATAAAAACATTTAAAAATATAAAAAATAGTAGCCCACCGGTATCGGGAACAAGGTCCAAGCTACCGGCGGTCAGGGCTACAGAGAGAGGAACCTCCTAACAATGCGAGCCGTGTCCAGGAGTACCGCTTTCTGAATCAAGCCCTTGACCCAGCTGCCCAACGAGAGCCTCCTCAGATGTTGGTCGAGGCTCTTGGCTATCAAGCCATTGGCTGTAACAACTATCGGTACAATGATCGCTGAGTCCACATCCCACATGTCGACAACCTCGTGAGCCAAGTCAAGATACTTGATTTGTTTATCTTTCTCGGCTTTCACGAGGTTCCCGTCATGCGGGACCGTTATATCAACGATCATTGCACGCCGCTCTAGTCGATCCACCACCACTATATCAGGTTTATTGGCGACAATAGTCCTGTCAGTGATGATGGATCGATCCCAGTACAGTGTGACATGTCCATTTTCGAGAACTGGGTCGGGCACATACCTGTAGTACGGCACTTCTGATTCCACAAGATTGTATTTCAGAGCAAGTTGCTGGTGGATAATCCTGGCTACTAGGTTATGTCTATGCAAGTATTCTTCGTTAGCTAGACGAGAACACCCGGAGATTATGTGTCTGATTGATTCTCCCGGACGGTGACATGCCCGACAGATGTCAACCGTGCCATCTTTCACAATAAATCTCCGGTAATTGTTCGTCATCATAACTTCGTCCATAATTGCACAGACAAAACCTTCGGTTTCCCCAAATAGGTCACCGAAACGTAGCCAGGCTACGGACGCTAGAAGGTCTACATCGGGTCCATGTAGGGCCCGGAAAAAGCGTCCGTGAAGCTCATTATTATTATTATTATTAATGTAACGACTAGTAAGATACACCGAAGAGACAGACCGACAGAGAGACGAATGCTTAGTTATAGGACGCCATTTTGAAAGGCCTGCGTAGTACCCGCAACCAGCGTGTGTGTATGACTATAATGTATGAACGTAAACGAGGCAAAAGGCGTATGTAAGATTCGTAGTAGGTAGCATTCTGCAGTTTCTGCCTATTCTCATGGAAAAAAGGTTTGAGTTTATGTATGCATGTATTTTGGGATTTGTTATCCTTTGGACTTTAAAAGAGACTGTCACCTCTGATTTTGTAACGGCCTTTTTTCTCAGAGTCGTCAGATAGGAAACGCTGACCTCATCTAGTTTTTTACACGCTTTATATTAGCTTCACTTGTATGTCAGTATGTAACTCTCCGTGGGTAATTTTGTTATTAGCTTCACTTGTATGTTTGTTTGTTTGTTTGTATGTAACCGACTCCTTAGAGCGCGATTTTGACCCACCCTAAACAGTCAGATTTCATTGAAACTTTGTAAACTTATCGAGGACCGATGACATTAATAATTTAATAAAAAAGGAAAAAATATATAAAAAAACACGTTTTTGTAGTTAGCAGAACTAAAAAATTGAAAATAAATAATAGTTTAAAAAACTAAAAACACGCTTTAAAAACCAAACTAAAAAGAAGAAAATAATTTAATTCAATTAAAAAGCGTGGGGTGCGTGTTTTTAGTTTTTTAAACTATTTTTTTTTTTTTAATTGACGTGTAAACGTGTTTGTGTGTAGGTAAAAACACGTTTCATCATAATCGTACTTCATAATCAGCCTATAACGTACCCACTGCTGGGACACAGGCCTCCTCTCTGTGAGAGGGAGTGGGCCGTAATCCACCACGCGGGCCCAGTGCGGGTTGGTTCTAGGACATACCGGTTTCGTCACGATGTTTTCCTTCACCGTTTTGAGAGCAGTGGTGATGAAATATTTTACACAAAGCGCCTGTCGGGGTTCGAACCTGCGACCTATATCTCGTTCGTGGCGTCAGTTACCACTGGGCCACCACACGTTTAAACGTCAATCATATTTGTACTAACCTACTTACAGAAATAAAATCATTTATCATTTGCGTACGGATCCCTAAGAGCATAGGTATTAAGGTAGTATTTCCCAGACTTAGTTTCAGTTGAAAAATAAGAATAATTTACTTGTTTTGATGTTAATTTTCCGCGAACATGAATGTTACATTTCTTCCGAATTAAAACGAAAACAAAGGCGGATAACAAAGACGTCAGAACAATAAATTATTACAGTTAGAGTAAATAAATTAAAGTGAGTACCTAATATTATTTAGGTAGGTAAGTTGCATTAATGTATGAAGAGCATCATCGCGCATCGTCAGCTTCATTTTGAGCCATTTTTAGTCAACCATTTAAAGTATATTTGTATTTTTCTCTAGACACAAATATTTAGAGTCACTGTTGCCTAAAATGTTCCCATTGCAGGGTAATTTCAGTTAGCTAGTAAAACAGACGTGATAGGATATCTAAAGACGATAAAATAAAAATATAAAAAGATTTGATATGGCGGTCGTTACTGGAGGGGGCCGTAGGTATCCGATGTATGCGAGAAGCATAGAACCGGTCGTGGTAGCGGTGCTTGGTGAGGCCTGTGTGCACCAGTGTACGTCTTTCGGCTGAAATGATGGTGACTTAATTGATCTAAAACCTTAATAAACTGCCTCAAAAGCCATGCATCCGTTTCAGTCCCTGGTGAATTTAAATTGTTAGGTTACCTTTGCATCGGGAAATCTATTTTTAAAGTTATTCTTAAAGCCACGCGATTATCCCCAAGGAACCCCTTTTAATTTCATAAAAGGTTAACACGTTTGTCTAAAAATACGTATACCACTAGCACGTGCATCCAAACCTTGCTTTTCCATAATAAATCAGAACCGCTATTTCGCCCACTTGCTTTTGCAAAAGTAACAAGTTTGTTACTTTAATAGTTTTGATTAACATTTCATCTATGTTATGAAATACTTGTTTTTGCTAGCAGCTTCGCCCGCGTGGAAGTCGAAAATTAGCTTGCGGGAATATACCTATTAACGGGATAAAAAGTATTCTATGTGTTAATCCAGGTTATAAACAATCTGTGTGCCAATTTTCATCCAAATCTGTTCAGACATTTATGCGTTATTCATCATCGTCATCATTTCATCCGAAAGACGTCCACTGCTGGACATAGGCCTCCCCCAAGCTCCTCTAATTCGACCGGTTATGTGCCTTTCGCATCCAGCGGATTCCTGCAGCCTTCACCAGGTCATCGGTCCATCTTGTGGGAGGCCTTCCAATGGCTACGTCTTCCAGTACGCGGTCGCCACTCCAGAACCTTTCGGCCCCATCGGCCATCTGTTACGCGTGATTAAGTAAAAAATATCCAAACGTACAAACTTTTAAACGAGTAATATTATGTAGGATTTGTAGGATATCTAGTACAAATCAATTTAAGAACAGTCGTTTTAGAACCCTGTTGTTTCATCCACTCAGGCTATTCCAGTCCAGTGCTGGACATAGGCATCTCACAGGCTGCGCCACAACCCTGTCCTCCGCCTTCCGCGTCCAATCTGTCCCACCTTATGAAAGCCGTCAGTCCATCTAGCTGGGGGGCATACTACGCTTGCAAATACGTGGTCTCCACTCCATGTGGAAGAGACGGCTCCACCGGCCAACAGGTCTTTCAACAAACATGGCCGGCTCACTGCTACTTCAGCTTGCTATAGCTGCAAATTAAATTATTATGTAGATTCGAAACTGTTCACTTTCCGGTTTGGTGTGCCGCTCTTTTCGTAAAATACTATTATTAATCAGAATCTGAATTATTCTGAAATTATCTGTTCAACCACGTAAATAACGCAATGAATGTTGAAGAACTGCACCCTAATTGCGTAACACGCGATTAATCATAATCGGTTTCATTTTGACAGTTCAACAATATTCATTGCGTTATTTACGTTGTTGAGCAGACACATTTTTCGAACATATGAAGCAATGGTTTAGCAATCTGTTTCAAAACGAAACAAATTATGATGAATCGTGAGTTACGCAATTAGGGTGCTGATTTAATGGTGTCTGAGTAAAAAATTTTAAAAAAATCTTAAAATCTCTAAATCATTTCATTCCCAGCAAAAAATGTCCCGAACGCTTAAAAAGTTCATTTAATTTCCGTAACGGTTCGTTTGTTCGGTAAACAACAGCAAAAACCTCTTAAGGCACCTGTCCCACCACACCACGACGAGGAAGCGACTAACTATCAACGATTTCCTCGCTCAAGAAAGGATTGTAGGTCCCGTGCTGACTTTTTACACCGCTGCGCCATACTCGTTTGTCACAGCGACAAAAACTATCAAACAGAGTACTTGCTCAGTGAAACTCCCTTGGCGGGCAGAACATGAGAGACTCACGCTTGGTGCATACGCATACCACCGATTAATCGCTCATCGCCGTCGCTCACTCTCTGCTCGTTGCTCGCGAACTCGTTTTGAATTGCTAGAGGTCAAGTGGGGGTTAGCAGATGTCACATTTCTTCGATTTTTTGGTTCTAGGACAGTCCGGTTTCCTCACGATGTTTTCTTCACAGTTTTGAGAGCAGTGGTGATGAAATAATTTGCAAAAAGAAAAGCATCTATCTAGGTTCGATCATACGACCTACACTGCTCTCTAGCAAGCTATTACTCGCTTCTAGTTAATCGCCAGCGGTGGGACTGATGCTTAAAGGACAATGGGTACCTTCGGTGACCTTAATCCGACCCACAAAAAGAGACAACACAATACCTTAAAAGGGTATGACAGTTAAATTAAGGTTTTTTTTAATTGCTCGCTAGTAAAACCATATTGTTCAGGAAGTTTTGCTCTTCGAGACTGCTTAGTCGTTTTTTGTGTCTTTGCTTTTGGTTGTTTGAATGTTCTGGATTGTTTATGGTTTTTTTTAGATGAGTTACACATAGCTAGCTAGCTACCTTAAAAGAAGGGCATTATTTATGTTTAAAGAAATGTGGAAATGCGAAAACTTTTTGGGTAAAATTAATACGCGTGAATACAGATCATTTAAACATATTGTTCCTTGTTTGTGATAACTTTGTATTTTTGGTTGGTATTAGAGGGTTTATGAAGAAAGAATAATAGTTTTTAAATTTTTACCCGATAATATACTGCCTAAATAGGGAAAATGTTTTTTTACTTGTGAAATTTCTATCTCACCTACTTAAAGTAATTATAGGTTGTAGAAATTTTACCAACATTCAGAAGAGTCTGTTTGTTAGGTCAAAATAACAGCTTTGTACTAAATGCATATGAAAGTATATAGGGTAGGTACTTTTAATTTTTGTTTGTCTGCTTGTTCCGACTTATCTCCGAAACAGCTGAACCGATTTTGACAGTACTTTCGCTGGCAGATAGCTGATGATATAAGGAGTACTTTTTATACTTTTTCCACGCGGGCGAAGCACAGCTAGAAAACGATATAACTGGTAAACCACAGACTACCTGCAGCTCTTAGCGATAAGACTGTCTATGGGGTCAGCATTTCTAAAATGTCTATATTCATAACTGTAAAAAGCATGGTGTAAATAACAATGATTCATAAAGATTAGGGAAACTAAAGGTTAATGATAAACTACGAAACTAAACGACAAACAGACAGACTGAAATCCTGCGAAAATCCATATTGAAATTCCTTTTTGTAACCGGAACTTTATTATGTCCCATTAAATTTATTTCCCACATATGACTTATTTGGGCAGACTTGATTTTGATCAAGCGTATGTTAATTTTTATGTCACTTTTTTAAGATTATCAATTTTAAACCTTGCTTTGAAGCGATAAGAGCTAGTTTTGTTTGCATGTTTTAGTAAATGAATGACGTTTGTGGATTGCGCGTACGCACTGTCTCTAATTGACGTAATATGTACTCAAATGTCTGAAATGTTTTCGGTTGTATTGTTTTCTGATTCCGCATAGTTTCATAATTTATGCTGCGTCAAAAAACTATGTGGTTGGTGGTTTTACTTTTTAGTTATTGCCTAATATGTTTCTGAAATGGTCGATTCGCCCACAAGTAAATTAACTTCGTGCAATCGTGCAAATAACGTACAGAAAATGTATAATATTTGAATGAGTCGATTCGCATGTTTCGGGCGAGTAATTCGTGCGTCTTGACGAATAAGCCAATTAAAAGAGAATAATAACTTATGCGCAGGAAAGACGACTGTTGCACCACTGTGCCATCTGTTATACATGTTTTTATAACTATCGGAACAACGTGCTATATTCAATGCCAAGAATTTGCCAAGACCGTGTTTGGTATTAATATAGGTAATTAATATAATTAAAAGGGAAATACAGGTGGCTATGACACCGTTATCGTAATTTAATTAGAACTATATGTGTCCATTACGAAATGTTATTGGACAGGCTTCCGAATTGAAAATACACACTTGCAGTTAGTATCAGCACCACTCCAGCATATCATACTATCAATCATTGTCACTTTGAAGGATATTGCTAATCCATTGCTTCATATGTTCGAAAAATTTGTCTGCTGAAGAACGTAAATAACACAATGACTGTTGTTGAACTATCAAAATGAAAGCCATTTCTAATGTTACCGTGTTCCGTAAACTACCCTGCGGGTTCCTGTTATATGAGACCTATAGGTAAATAACAG
The DNA here is from genome assembly GCA_947359405.1 of Antitype chi. Lineage (NCBI taxonomy): Eukaryota > Metazoa > Arthropoda > Insecta > Lepidoptera > Noctuidae > Antitype > Antitype chi. Next base: position 7,602,245 of record OX375828.1, on the reverse strand, counting down.
GCAACCTCTGCCTACCATTTTCGGGTAATACAGGCGTTGGCTAAGTTATAACAGCTGCACGGGTCACTCGATCAGGTTAAGCTACGCTTGCCGCGTTTGGTTCGTGGATCCACACTACGTGCCTCGGAAAGCACGTTAAGCCGTTGGTCCCGGCTGTCATTCGTGGGACTTTGACGTCGATACGGGTCGTCAGAAGCCAGAAACTCTGACAACCAGTCTTACCAAGCGGTATCGTATTACCCAGTAACTGGGTTGTGGAGGTCAGATAGGCAGTCGCTCCATGTGAAATACTGGTATTCAGCTGCATCCGGTTTGACTGGAAGCTGACCCTAACATAGTTGCGAAAAGGCTGGGCAGATCATGACGCGTTGAGGTACGTGTATTTATCACAGAAGTCTAAAATAAACATCCTCTACATCACGTATCGTATAATTTCCCTGAACCAATGTATCCTAAGCCACATTACGTTTCATTGAAATAATATTATAGTTCTAAGCAGTCTATTAAAATGTTTGTACCCCTGTGGGAACCTGGGCTGGCGAACCTTAATACAGGTTACTATGTAACCTAGCTAGGACGCCTGATTCAATTATGTTACTTTATTTCTATTCGACTTAACCCTTAATTTAAAAAAAATATTTTATTGTAACAGACTGTACCACACTTTTTGAAATAAATAAATTATTAAATTATTATACGTATATTATTCGTGCTAGGTATTGTGTAAGTTTTGTGAGGTTTTTGTGGGATTAGTTTTCCCATAGGCTTTTTTTCCTTCTAGGAAATGACAATGTATAACTCTTACGTCACTAGGTATATGACATAAGCATTGCATCGTATAATACGAATGCATCTATAACTGCAATAAAATTGTAATTGAAACCACGATCGTACCTATAGAATTGCTTTAAGTTTGTTGACCCCTATCATGTTCACAGTGATAATGACGTAGTATACTGAGCCTATAATGCGCTGGTGTGGGACGGACCCGCATGAACAAAAATACAAGCTTATGATAGAACGGGTCCAACGAAAGTTTGCTCGCTACCTATACAAAAAAATGTATGGGTATTATCCCTATTTGTATCCGTCTCTGTTTGAATCGGGAATGGTGGGCATAAGCACATTGGAACTGAGACGTAAGTGTGCGCTTCTGATGCACTACTACCTATTACTGAATAACAAGATCGATGACACGACTACCTTAGCTCGCTGTTCATTGTTTGCTCCGGACCGGCTGCGGCGGTCGCGCGCCTGTGCCTCGCGGTGCCTGTTCGCAGCCCCGCCAGTGCGCACTCATACTGCTCGATATGCTCCCACAACCCAGGCGATCGATCTGCTTAACGCCCTGATTGCTCAGAGGCCAGATATTGATATATTTGTGTATAGCAGTAGATCTATGTTAAATGTTTGTGTGAAGTTTTTTAGTTAAATATATTGTTTTGTTGGCTTGTTGCGCGCTTTGGTCCTGACTGTAAGTGCAGCAAGCAATTGTTATAAAAATAAATAAATTATGTTCCCACTGTTGGGATAGGCCTTCTCGCTTCGAGAAGTAATGGGCTATAATCCACGCGGGCACAGTGCGGGTTGGCGGATGTGTTGGTTGATGTGTGTGTGTGTGATTAATGCCGAAATGAACCTCTTTGGCTCAGCCGTGAGGAACACACACTGTTGTGTTATTTATATTCACTTTTTTTTTTGTTATTGTATTTTGTGTTTCATGAACTGTGTCCAAATAAACGGTATTCTTTCGAGAGTAGTGTTGATGAAATTATTTATACAATGCAAAGCACCTACCTGGATTCGAACCTACGATCTACAACTGGTAAGTCGGGCCCGATACTACTTGGCCACCACTGCTCCTGTATTAAGTACTAGCAGCGCTCCGCGGTTTCACCCGCGTAGTTCCCGTTCCCGTGGGAATACGGGGATAAAATATAGCCTATGTCACCCGGGGATAGTGTAGCTTCCCGACAGTGAAATAATTTTTGAAATCGGTCCAGTAGTTTTTGTGTGAAAACATTACAAACATGCACACAAATGTTTCCTCTTTATAATATTAGTTTAGATGATTTTATGGCACTTAGGTACTTACATCCTAGAAATATTCCGTTTTGTAATCAATTTGCCATACTTTGTCGGAACATTAGTAATCTATTATATTTTTTCTATTCAAGCTTTTTCGCCCGAATTCAAGTACCCTTTGCTCTCAGACTGTCAGGTGTGGTACGGGATTAGGGTATTCCAACTTTTCCTTAGGTACGATTATTGTTCAAGAACCTGCGCTCAGTAGACAGCGGGTTTAAAACTGATAATTTGTTTTGGTTGAACTGTACTATTAGGGATTTTTTCGCGCGCTGTTCTTCATGATCCGGCTTAGCGTCGAGAGTTGAAAATTGAACACTGTGTTTTTTCGAAGTTTTTTTTTTTCGAGGGTGGGAAATCTTCAAATAACTTCTCCCGGTCTGGGTGGAGCAGGAGGGCGTGTCAGACTTTTACTGACTAAAACCCACCCGTGTTACCTCAGTTGCCTGTTTGCCAGAAGACTCACTAGCGCTGCACTGCACTCTGTTGGATTTTCAGTGCGTGCACTGACTAGACAGAGCCACTCAATCTGAGTGGTTACTTCCGCAAAAGACCATTTCAGACATCAATCTAAATGTTCACATGATCAGACCAAGATTATATCTGGACTTTAAAAGAGACTGTGACCTCTGTGTTTGTTTCGGCCTTTCTTCTCAGAGTAGTCAGATACGAAATTCCGACCTCATCTAGTTTTTAAAATATGATTTACATGTAAAACTGTTTGTACAAACCAGTAAGTAAGTATACTTATATATAATAATTTAGGTATCATTACGTTGATGACTAACTCAATTCCGCCTTCTGTAACTTGAACCTAACCTAGGGTGACAAATAGCCGATAAAAAATATCAACATGTTTGTTTAACAATACCCAGAAAACATAAAACATAAAGATTATACAGCATGTACTAGAAATATGTGGTACTTAAGGATGTGGTACTGATCATCGAGATCGCAATGAACAACTTTCTAGATAATAATTAGAAAAAAAACTTTTTCCAAAAAAAAAACAACCGACTTCCAAAAAAACACTACAAAGTGAAAAATAACTTTAATTTCGGAAGTCGGTGTCTTTGGAGCTGTATTTGAATTTTTTGCCACCGCCTTCCGAAATTAAAGTTATTTTTCACTTTGTAGTGTTTTTTTGGAAATCGGTTGTTTTTTTTTTGGAAAAAGTTTTTATTTTTCACTTTTTAGTGGTTCTCATGTGCTTACCCCTTCACAGCATACCGGAATGATGTTATGTTATGAACTGGTGTAAGCAATAGACAGACATGAGATTTCAGCAATCCCAGTCCATTTGCTATCATTTATTGAGGAGTTCCGTTGCCTATCTCCAAAGTTCTTCATCAAATCTTCACCAAATTGAAATGAAATCACTACGAGAAAGTACTCTTCCAAAAAATACCTAAATCGCTTTGTGTGCCTATAAAATTTGAAGAGTTCTCTCTATTTCTCCAGGATCCCATCATCAGATCCTGACTTGATGATCATGGGACCACCCGGGAAGCATACCCTTTCAAACAAAAAAAACAAAATCCAAATCGGCCCAGCCATCTTCGAGTAATCGGGGAACATACATAAAAAAAAAAAAAAGGTTCCGACGAATTGATAACCTCCTCCTTTTTGAAGTCGGTTAAAAATAATCAGCCATCCCATTCATTAGGGTCGAGAAGGAAGAAGAAGTCGAGTAGGTCAAAGTATTGAAGTTGTGTATGGGACAGCTGATATTTTTATCGCGATACGATGTTGGTACTATAGAGAAAGTTGTGCAATTTGATGATCTGTCCAAAATGAGAAATAGCCTTCTACCCTAATAGACTTGACAATTAGCCTTTTTATCATCATCATCATCATTTCAGCCGAAAGACGTCCACTGCTGGACATAGGCCTCCCCCAAGCTCCGCCACTTCGACCGGTTCTGTGCTTCCCGCATCCAGCGGACTCCTGCGGCCCTCACAAGGTCATCGATCCACCTTGTGGGAGGCCTTCCAACTTTACGTCTTCCGGTGCGAAGTCACCGCTCCAGAACTTTTCGACCCCATCGCGGCCATCTGTTCTGCGAGCAATGTGCCCTGCCCACTGCCACTTAAGTTTGGCAATTCTTCGGGCTATGTCGGTTACCTTGGTTCTCCTGCGGATCTCTTAATTTTTATAAATTTTATAAATTATATTAACTACCCTTCCTTTTCCTTAATCAGCACCCTAATTGCGTAACTCACGATTCATCATAATTTGTTTCGTTTTGAAGCAGATGGCTAAACCATTGCTTCATATGTTCGAAAAATGTGTCTGCTCAACAAAGTAAAGAACGCAATGAATATTTTTGAACTGTCAAAATTAAACCGATTATGATTAATCGCGTGTTACGCAATTAGGGTGCAGGTTAAAAATCAATCTTCCTTCTTCCTAGTATCCTTCTTTTACCATCTTTGTTGGAGTCGCCTGTTAGTCTAACCAGATGCAGCTGAATATCAGTATTTTTAACCGACTTCAAAAAAGGAGGAGGTTCTCAATTCGACTGTTTTTTGTTTAATGTTTGTTAGCTCAGAACTTTCGACTGGGTGAACCGATTTTGATGATTCTTTTTTATTTGAAAGCTGGTACTTCCCGTGTGGTCCCATTTAAATTCATATAGATCTGATGATGCGTTTCGGAGACAGACAACGGAACTATTCAAGCAACCGACTTCCAAAAAAACACTACAAAGTGATAAATAACTTTAATTTCGGAAGTCGGTGACTGGTGACAAAAAAAACTAAATAAAATACATATCCAAAGTCACCGTTTTTTTTTTTTTTAAAGTTTTTACATTGAGCGAATGCCTATCTGTCCCTCTACAACCCAGTTACTGGGTAATCCAATACTCCTTGGGAAATCGGGTAGTCAGAAGGCCGAAAGTCTGACTGCCCGATTTTCCAAGTTACAACTGTCAAAGACTCACGAATAACAGCTGGGACCAACGGCTTAACGTGCTTTCTGGATCACGGAGGGGTTTTGGAACCTAAAGATTGTCACCCATCCATGGACCAACATCTGTACCACACCCAAAAAGACCTTTCTGATACATACTGTATATAATTGTATTACGTCATTACACATTTAGATGTTGTGTAAAACGATATTTAGTAAACACTCTTCCAAAATGTCAATCGCATACGCAGTGGAATTGTATGAAATTCCGACGAGCAATATAATATGACTGACGCCCACTTCCAGTTAATAATACGCCTATTATTACGCATTGGGACGTAAAACAGGGAAATAATACGATAGCTGAGATTGTATTGAAATATACAGAGTAATTTGAGAAAGAATGATAATGTAATATTTCCGAAGGGTTTTGCAGAGATGTATCTACCTAAAGTACTGTTTCCAGATTTCGCCAGTTATGTTGAAGTCTCAGGTCTTAGGGGGCGAGTTTTTTTTTTTTTTGGGAAATCATCAAATAACTTCTCCCGCTCTGGGTGGAGCGGGAGGGCGTGTCAGACTTTTACTGACTAAAACCCACCCGTGTTCCCTCAGTTGCCTGTGTGCCAGGGGCCGCGGTATCTCTTTCGAACAACCCGCACCCCTGGCAGAGGGGGCGAGCGTATTGCCATTAATCGGGCACAAATTCAGACTCTGGGTTGCTACTGAAAAATTTGACGATGAAAACTCTGATAACACTTTGCACGACCTGAGAATCAGCAGCAGTAATGCTGGCGACCACTAGAGCAACGAGGCAGAAAAAAATGGTACCTATGCTCAATTTTTTTTTTTCACTTAAACATAACTGGCGATATTCAGGTGTACTATAGGTAGGTAGGTACTCCTCTGGGGCCATTCAAGTATTACGTAAGCAGTTTTTTAGCAATTATTGACCCCCCCTCCCCCTCGTCAGCAAAAGTAAGCAAAGCTCTTACTCCCCCCTCACATGCTCACGTAAACATTGGTAGGACACTTAACGTGTCTGCTCACTTTCTTGTGATTTTGGTATATTGTCATCGTTTTCTTCGAGCCATTTATAGACAAGTAGGGTTGCCATATGTGTTCAAACCAAAATCGACTAAATTTTGTAGAAAATCCAAAAGTTATTAAATGAATTCTGCTGACGTAATCACCATCCATATCCCCCATCCCCCATGTCATCAAAAATAAGCAAAGCAAAGACCCCCCCCCGCCCCCCTGTAGTGCTTACGTAATACTTGAATGGCCCCTCTGGCCTAGCCTTCGGGGAAACAAGGCGTGATAAAAAAAAAAAATGTTTATTGACACAAAATACAGATGTAACATACATAATTGAAGCCCTGACTCCTGACCTAGGTAACAACCTGTGTTACAGGAGCCAGTGTCTTCACCCGTTTGCGTTTGCGTTTATTTCTTTTAAAGAAGATAAGCCTTGGCTGGTTTGATGTAAACTCTTTGTGTTAGGTCATCATTTTCCTCAAACAAAAATGGCTACTTGCTTATTTCTAGATACCTTTGTAATAATATCTAATAACATCTGAGTGCCGGTAATTTTTGTAATAATTCTAAACATTGTGATGATAATTGGTCGGCAATCATTAAGCCTACCTCAATGCGGCCCAAGGCGAAGACCTTGTCTCGTAATTGCAAACCTTTTCATCGTTAACGCATTTATTTAACACGAAATAGCTCAGCTCAGTTTATGATTACCTATCACTATCTTACCATTTTTAACCGATTTCTAATAATAATAGTTTAAAAAACTAAAAAAATACGCTTAAAAACCAAACTAAAAAAGTAGAAAATAATTTAATTCAATTAAAATGCGTGGGGTGCTTAATTTTAATTGATTATAAAAATACCTCAAACAGCACCCCACGCTTTTTAATTGAATTAAATTATTTTCTCCTTTTTTAGTTTGGTTTTTAAAGCGTGTTTTTTAGTTTTTTAAACTAATATTTTTAGAAGTCGGTTAAAAATGGTAAGATGCTTTTAAAGCGTGTTTTTTCGTTTTTTAAACTATTACTTATTTTCTATTTTTTAGTTTTGCTAACTACAAAAGCGTAATTTTTCAGTTTTTTTTTTAGTGTTTTTTTATATTATTGGATTGTCATCGGTCCTCGATAAGTTTACAAAGTTGACATGAAATCTCACCGTTTGAAGGGGGTCAAAATCAAGTCCACAGGAGTCGGTTACAAACATACACACAAACACACCAGTGAAGCTAATACAAAGCGTGTAAAAAAGGAGACGAAGTAAATTTTGTGATTGCAATAAACTTCATGTATATTTTTAGATGACCTTATGAAGACCGCAGGAATCTGCTAGATGCGGGAAGCACAGAACCAGTCGAAGTGGCTGACCTTGGGTGAAGCCTATGTTCAGCTGTGGACGTCATTCGGCTGAAATGATGATTATGATGATATTTATCTAAGGGTTCAATCCTCTTATATCGGTTCTGCGGGTTCAATAATCCAAATGGCGCCGAGCACACGTGATAAGGCAACACGCGCCGGTATTGGGAAACGAATCGTAACAACGGCAACGTGTAATCAATTATTGTTTGTTATACAAATTAACATGTGATTGATAAAGTGCAGCACTGCACTCGGATAACGGTAAAAGTGTGTAGGAACGGTGTTATTTGTATGAATATGTCATAGGCATAGTTGTATGAGTCAGACTGTTGGGCCAATGGATGAGAAGCTGAGATGAGAATGCTAACAGGGATGTGTGGTGTTACACGGAATGATAGAATTAGAAATGAGTACATGTATTAGGAAACCTGAATGTGGGACCGGTAACTGAAAAGTTGTGTGGAAATCGGTTGGCATGGAATGGGCCATCTGATACGGAGGAATGAGGAAAATGTCGTATTGAGTATGAAAGTCGATGGCTTTAAGAGTAGGGGGAGACCAAAGAAGCGATGAATGGACTCTGTGAAATATGACATGGCTAGAAAGGCGGTGACTACCGAGATGACAACTAACGGAGAAGTATGGAAGAAAAAAGACAGGTTGCTCCGAACACGTTAAGTGTAGGAACATTATGACGACATAGACACAGTTAAAACATAATTATGCATTAAATCCTACGTCAGGGGGACTGCTCTCGAAGTACGTCAACGAAGATACGGAATTTTTTGGACGGGCTAAAACTCGAGAAGGGGCCGCTGTCAAATCGTGTTGTCACTCATAACAATGAATTACGGGCGATACCTACGGACTAATGATTTTGAAGTCCGTGAGTATAGCCCATAACCTCGGCCTAAACTACAGATTCAAGCCAAAACGCGATTTTTGATGGCGCACTGTATTTGCAACTCTCGGTATTGAGCCGAGCAAGCGTAGTGTGGGGGTGGACCGACGCGCTTAAAAAGGTGGCTGGGTCAGACTGGATGCGGAAGGCAGGGTGTTGTGGGGCAGCTTGGGAGAGGCTTATGTCCAGCAGTGGACTGCGATAGGCTGAGTTGATTGAGAATTCAACTGGGCGTATCCCAGCGCGTCAAAAAACACATTAGGACTTTAAGCTCTCGAACCTTAGCAGCCCGTTGAAAATTCAGTGCCCCATATAGAATTGCCAGCGCAAACGATAAATTAATATTAAGATTTGTTAAAAGTTAATTGAAACATGTCTCTTGTAACAACTTATTAATGTTTATAATTTAACCAGTCCTTGTGTTATTGCAACATTAGTCATTATGTGAATCATGGACAGGGTTGTACTAAGGTCGGTCGAAAGGTGCAAGACCAAGACCCGACCGACCCTTGCTCGTTGAAGCGCCAGCCCGCGCCGCAGCTGAGCCAGTAGAGTTAAATTCCCCAACTAATAATAATAATGCCAATATTTTGATCCAGCCTGTCCCCACTTGCTGTCCCCCTATAAGTGACGCTCTGAGGCCCGTACCCCGCAGGGGGTGCCCTCAGCGTGCAGTCGCCTAGTATTTAAGTAGTTTTTAATCCCTGGCTGGAGGTGTTAAGTTAATTCTTAATGGCAGCCCCAGGAAAGACCGGTTAAGCAGTCACGGCCTCTCAAGGCCAACTGCGAGATGCCCGACAAAAAAAAAGCAAGACCAAGAATTTGACGATTCTGTGCAAATCATGGCGTTTAGAAGATGAAGAGAAGAGAAAGGGTTTTCGTACACAGATTAAATACAATTCTATTAAATCGATAAATAAAAACGTGTATGTCTATCGCCAGGGTCGAATTAAGGGTTGGAAGAGAAGGTGCAATAAATTGTGATGATATAAAAAAAGGTTGAATAAATGTTATAAGCAAAATTAAAAAGATTTTCGCATTTGAAAAAACCATAAGTAATGTTACACAAACCCGCTATGACGTCCACTGTGTTATTTCGGACAATAGGTATAGGTACCTGATTAATGAATGAATTTATTCAAGGATATATGTTATATTTGCGGTTACAGTAAAAATATATCCCGTATCATACCTACTAAAATAAGGTAATTTAAATATGTATTATTTAATTTACCTATTACTGTGACGCAACGGTGCATTAATTCTTCTCCCACTTTTTGTTGTAAACAATAAATGATGACGTATGTAAGTATAATTTGGCTGTAAATCGTCAATGGGATTTTGGCCACAATAATTAGGTACGTTTTGCTTCTACGTAACTTTTATCACGAGAAAGCGGGAAAATAACAATAACAAGGCATTTATGACAACGCAATACAATAAGCAGAATCTAAGAGTAATTTCAAATTTCCATTTTTATTATCGTCATTCGTAGATTTTTGACAGTCGTTACGGGTAGACAGATGTCCAAAATTCTTACAACCAGTCTTACCAAGCAGTATCGTGTTACCCAGTAACTGGGCTGTGGAGGTCAGATAGGCAGTCGGTCCACGCCGAATACTCATAACCAGTTGCTGCCGGTTAGACTGGAAGCCGACCCCAACATAGATGGGAAAAAGCTAGGAAGATTGATTTTTGACCCGACTATTACGGTTTTTTTTTTGTGTGTGAAATCATCAAATAACTTCTCCCGCTCTGGGTGGAGCAGGAGGGCGTGTCAGACTTTTACTGACTAAAACCCACCCGTGTTCCCTCAGTTGCCTGAAGAAAGGGTAATTAATGTAATTTAAGAAGGCCTTTTGCCTGAAGATGGACGTCGCAGTGCCGCCGTGGTAAGCCCAGCACCCTAATTGCGTAACACGCGATTAATCATAATCGGTTTCATTTTGACAGTTCAACAATATTCATTGCGTTATTTACGTTGCTGAGCAGACACATTTTTCGAACACATGAAGCAATGGTTTAGTCATCTGTTTCAAAACGAAACAGATTATGATTAATCGTGAGTTACGCGATTAGGGTGCAGAAAGAGATGGCGGTGCCGCGAGGGCTGATGCGAGGTGGTGCGGAAAAAGAGTTTCTGAATCAACTTGGGGCGGCCTTTGCACATCCGTGGGACAGCATCATCATTTCAGCCGAAAGACGTCCACTGGTGGACATAGGCGTCCCCAAGCACCGCTATTTCGACCGGTTCTGTGCTTCTCGCATCCAGCGGTATCCTGCGGCCTTCACCAGGTCATCGGTCCATCTTGTTTAGCCTTCCAACGTTGCGTCTTCCAGTACGCGGTGGGACAGCATAAGATAAGAGATCTTCTTCGCCAAGAGATTAAGGCTTAAGTTTGTTGATATTTTACCAAACTAAGTAACGCCCTACGTTATTCCTTTAACTACCTTATACTTATGAATGAGATAGAGTGCTTTATGCAAGCATCATCATTATCTCAGACGAAAGACGCCCTTAAAAGCGTACTAAAAATAAGTGAGTGAATAAAATAAATAATAAGTGAGCCTAACAAAGTTGTTTACACAATACTGCGGTCAAAAGGCCAGATTTAATTTATTACGCCCCTCCAACTATATTTCACTGCAAGCTTCCTTATGTCAAGGAAAAAATTGATGAAATTAATATAAATCTCAATCTGTCTCCTATCTTTGTGTAAATATTTATGCCTTTTTATTTATTGTAAATTTAAATATTCCATTAACAAGCGTGTGTGTTCATATTGTTTCCTTTTATTGTTAAATGTAATTTTTTTATTGTTTACTTTTAAATTAATAATATTTTTTTGTAGGTATAACTAGTTTCTGCCAGCGGCTTCTCCCGTAATAAGTCGATGAAAAGCCTATTTCCTTCCCCAGGATTTTAAGTAGTTCTATACCAAATTAAATCAAAATCAGTCAATCCATTTATGAGATTAGCCGGGGCAAACAGACAGACAGAAAGACATAAAAAAAAAATCAGTAGGTATAGTTTACATACTTTCATAATTATTATGAATTTATGGAAATTCATAATAATTATGAAAGTATGTAAACTATACCTACTGATTTTTTTTTTATGTCTTTCTGTCTGTCTGCTGAAATGTTAAGAATTGTTAAAAAAAAATTACTTTACCATTAAAGTAATTTTTTTTAACAATTCTTAACATTTCAGTACTAATCAATTTCGAAAAATAATTGAACAAAAAAAAAGATGATTTGATTTGCCCAGAATTGGTCGATACCCAACACGTGGGTAAAGTATTGCCAACTAATTTAATTTGAGCCTGTATACATACTGTGTTTATAATTTTTGTAATTGATTTTAAATCGTCTTAATTAAAGAAAGAAAGAAATGAATTGAATTAGAATACTGAGGCTGTGGTCGAAATCAGCTGGAAGATGCTGATATCTTACCCCTGGAAATAAAAGAAAAGAAAAAAAAAACGAATTTTGACACCTGCCATTGCCAATTCTTTTCTAATCAATTTCCGTAAACAGTTATAGATAGACTTGACAAGTCATTGAACGATACCGTGCGACGGTCAGTCATTGAGGATTCGAGGCCTTTGATAAAGCAATTAATTTCGTTTTTCCGGTAGCAATACTCATTAGTTTTGCTATAGTTAAGTGCCTAGATTTTTGCAACATCATGGCTATAAAAGTACAGAATTTTTTGGCCTTTTTTCCTTATTAAGAAATATTTATTTTTCAAACAGCTAATTTTAGAACATTATCAGCCTATAATGTTCCCACTGTTGGGACACAGGCCTTCTGTATTCGAGAGGGAGTACCACGCAGAGCCAGTACGGATTGGTAGATGTAACATGTCTTCGACTTTTTACCCAACTGCGCCAGAAGGAGGGTTATGTTTTTCGAGTGTATGTATGCATGTATGTATATTTCTTTGGTACGCTCTGTAGCCTAAACGGCTTTATCGTTTTCAGCTTGAGAGGTGCCGTTAGATGTGAGAGTGACACTGAGTATATCAAAATTGAATAAAAAATGGCCGAGTTTTGGCGCTCTATTGTCTTAAAAAAAAATGTTTTTCCCCAAAACACATTCAGTGGGGTATCAAAATAAAGGGTTTCATAAATAGGTCTCATTAACGTCAACAATAATTATATTAACTAAAAACTGTGAAATAAAAATTTCCTCACGATGTTTTCCTTCACCATTTTGAGAGGAGGGGGGATAAAGTTATTTAAACACAGTAAAGCACCTGCCTGAGTCTGATCCGACAACTGGTAAGTCGGGGCCGTTAAATCTGGTCATGAATTCCATTATACCCTTGGAATTTGGTAATGTATACTTAGGTATGTCATTTTTTTAACAGAATAATCTTTAAAAAAATCCCAGTTTACTTTTGGCAACTAAGGAATCTAAAAGCGCAACCAACCTACTCCGGCCCTGTAGTCCCATCTAACATGGAGATATTTTTCTAAGTATTAAAAATTATTCTCCTCACTTACTTCCGTAAATTCTTTGTGTACTTAACTGTAGTTATGCGTAAGAATGTACTCATTAGTGCGATAGGAATTATAAGTGACCTAGTATCAACACAAAGAGTTCGATGTCACAGTACAGATACGTGTGAAAGATTCATTCAGGGGTACCCACAAATGTTTTGGGTCGGTTATGTATGATACAGCACAGGACCGCCATCTTGGGTTTTCAATACAATTTCTGAGACAATGTCACAAATGTTTTACAACAAGACCTCTCTGTAAATGTGATCCAGGTATCAAAAGATCCTTGTAGCACTTTAATTACCTATTTACGCGCATTTGTCTATATGTAGTGCGTCAGGGATGTTCGTGCTGTATCGCACATGGCCAATTCTGTATGATTATAATGATTCTCCGCGGAATTTTACTACGTTCCAACTACGTCAATATCGTGTTTTGTAAAAACCAAGGAATCGAAATGTCATATTCTGTATGTTCCAAGACAATTTGTCCGTAATTATTAGCAGATGTCGTGTGTGATCTAAGGAATTGATGTGGTTTCGAAGTAAGGAATCGTTAAGTGGTCATAGTGAATTAGGGCCCTGATGGCTGACATGCCATCAGTCGCAAAAGTATGGTATCCCTGATCTGATGAATGTGTGGCAGCCGCAACGAAATCTTGAAGTCTGTGACTGAGAGGATCTCATTCCTGCTTTAGAGGCCTCGTATTAAATCATAAATACATAAAAGTACTTAATCATAATTTTCATTGTAATTTTAATCTCCATTTTTTAAATTGTTTTTAAATGTTAACATAATGTCATTGTAACTATGGATCTTGATATTAGGTCTTTACCTATGAAATTGCCGTTTTGCAGTACTGGCCATTTCAAATCAAAATAATTTTTGTTTGGGTAAGAATTCTAATTTCAAATTAATTTTATTTTAAAAACATGTTTTTTTTTTCCAAAAGTAGTCATTTGTTTATTGATTAGTGTTACATTTTCATCGCATTTCAATCTTTTTCGTCATCATGGATACGTTAAAAATTCGAGTAATTATGGAATATGAGTACCGTCGTGGCAGCAACGCGGCACAAGCGGCACGCAACATCAACGACGTTTACGGAGCTAACACTACAAACCAACGCACCACCTGTTATTGGTTTGCTCGCTTCCGTTCTGGAAATTTCGACCTGAAAAATGAACCTCGCGGTCGTCCGAAGACTTTGGTCGACAATGACGAATTAAAGGCGATTGTGGAAGCTGATGATACACAATCTACGGCTGAATTAGCAGCAGCTTTCGACGTTAGCGTCAAAACAATATTGGTCCATTTGCGTCAAATTGGCAAGGTAAAAAAGCTTGACAAATGGGTGCCCCACGAACTCAATGATCGTCAGCGCGAAGTACGCGTCGAGACGTGCCTTGCACTGCTCAACAGACACACAAATGAAGGAATTTTGAACCGCATTGTTACCTGCGATGAAAAATGGATTCTGTTTGATAACCGCAAGCGCTCAGCAAGTTGGTTGGATCCTGGTTCAGCACCTAAACAATGCCCTAAACGAAAACTTACTCCTAGAAAAGTGATGGTCACTGTTTGGTGGTCTAGCGCCGGTGTGATTCATCACAGCTTCTTACCAAACGGGGTGAGCATTACTGCAGATGTGTACTGTGAAGAACTGAACACAATGATGGAGAAGCTGGCACATCTCCAACCAGCATTGGTCAATCGCTCGTCTCCGCTGCTCCTGCACGACAACGCGCGACCTCATACTGCACAGCAGACGGTCTCCAAGTTGCAAGAACTGGGGTTGGAAGCTCTCCGTCATCCGCCCTACTCACCAGACCTTGCGCCTACAGACTACTACTTTTTCCAGAATTTGGATAACTTCTTGGCGGGAAAAAAATTCAATACCCGAGAGGCAGTACAAAATGCCTTTGAAGAATTTGTTGCCTCCCGTCCAGCTGATTTCTTTAAGAAGGGCATCAATAAACTGCCACTGCGATGGCAAAGATGCATTGATTGCATGGGTGATTACTTCGATTAATACAAATAAAAAATACATGAAAAAAATTCGTTTAAATTTTTTCATACAAAACGGCAATTTCATAGGTAAAGACCTATTATATGAAGTCATTTTTATTTATTTAGATATTTATTTATTTGTACCTTCTGCATCTCTCCTTTTTGTTATATTAAGTTCTTCCTTCACACGATGTCAATCATTATTGTTTTGTTTTTATTTTAAATAACACCTAGTTTTTATTCCTGGTGCTTCTATAAGATCTATTGTTTGTTATACTTAAAAATAGTTTTCAACAAGCTTAGGTTAATGGTAGGTACCTACTACAAAGTATAAATATTTGTAATTCGTCTGACTTAACAAGTGGTATCGATTTTAAACTTCGTTTAACCTAGTCATCTGGCGAGCAGTGTTTTTGGGTTTGTTTTGAGATGACTTCATACTTTGGTTTGTTAGCAGAAATGGACGGAATTGCAAGATTAAACTTGGGTAGTTTCTCATAATATTTATAACTATGCCGTTTGGTTATTAATTTCACATTTCTCTTCGATCTTTGCCGTACTTACAGACATCCGATTTCTGATTAGTTGCACCGTATGACCTATTTCACCGCAATCAGGAGCTGTCAGTGTCAATATTTCATACCAATAATGACAGTGACAGCACTTGAACGCGGTTTAGATATGGTGATTGCGTTTAGTTTTATTGGTGAAATTCGCACTTAGACTATTTGGTTGGATCAAACGTTGTGGTTATAGAGCGTTACGAAACAGCTGCTATTTTAAAAGCGAATATTATTCCGATTCCAATTTTGTATCCTTTTATGAAATCGGTCATCAACTCCTGGACTCCAGTTCACTGATGGATATCGCGTGATAATAATCAATCTATCTGCGTAGCCTTTAGCCAACTATGTTTGAGTCGGCTCCAGTCAATGGGATGCATCTGAATACCAGTATTTCACATAAACTGACTGCTTAGTGCTTATCTGACTACCACAACCCAGTCACTAGGTAATACGATACGCTTTGGGTAAGACAGATTTGTCAGACTTTCGGGCTTCTGACCACCCGTAACGACTCAGGCACGGAGTGATCTTGGTATGTTAAGATGGTCACCCATCCACGGACCAACCGTGGCAACCGTAGCTTCACTCGAGCGATCAATCCGTGTGACTGTTATTACGTAAGTAGTCACAATACGCATGTCAATACCTAAACTATAAAGATAGAAATGTAATGGGAATTACCTCCAAACTATTTCGACGTCAAAATCTTAGAATGAAATCATCAGTGCGCACGCGCTACCAAAAATTCGCCGCGGAACAATAAAACAGAAGAACAGGGTCATTCTCGTGCATAATATTATATTAACGGTCGTAAAGTGACGTATGAATGTAAAGCTACCGTTTGTACCTATGTGTGTGTGCGTATGTGTGTGTGCGTACGTGTGTGTGCTTGCGAAATCTTGTCCTTTACACACACGTGCCATGACGTGTCTTTATTGTGACTGATTAGAACCACGCTATAATGGATGAATTCATATTTTATTGAAGAAGAAAATAAATAATGTTGATGCATTCTTGAGATCAGCTGATCATCCCGTCCAGACATGGAGTTTGTTTTGGCATTTCTTTCCAGGGACCAGTCTGCTAGTTTTTAAATATTGACCAACAAAATATTGATGTTTCACTTCACTTCATCTCATTTCTTCATCATTGCAGCTAGGAGTCAGGCAGTCCTGGGTTCAGGCCTCGATTCCCTTCTGCTATTTTCCACGTCCCTCGTCCAAGGGTTTCCAGCAACTTTGACGATGCCAGTGGGTACTTAAATAGAAACTCCACGGCTTATTTTAATTTCTGAATTGTTATTTTATTTTTGTTTTAATTACGGACGCTTATAATGTGCACGTCTTTTTACATCGTTCTCCCATTGATAATTTCAACATAATGATGTAACCAACTTTTTGTAACAATATCATGATTCTAAATGAGTTTCCGTGGAGTTTCTTGCCCGTTCTTCTCCATAGGTACCTACGCTTTGGAATGGGCAACTAGCTTCATCTTTCTAACTCACCGACATTGACAATTCAAAAGTGCCTGTAATTGGTTTATTTGAAATAAATGCTTTGAGTTTGAGTTTGAATATTGAAAGGTGTCTTTCTAGAAGTGTATATAGAATAGACTGATGATAATGGCCAACGGTTTATATATTTTGCACACTGTGTCAGCTATATCATCCAGATTTCAGATAAATAAAGCAAAATCATGTCAAGTCATTCCAAGTCATGATTATATCAAGTCAACTGCGAGTTAGCGCCTTCACAACGATGTGCGCCCGCGCGTGACGTGATCTTGCGAAATCTCCTTTATAAGCACGTGTTTGTGTCATGTTTACAAATAATGTCTGCTTTAAGGCTCCTTCAAACAAGCTCGACGCGACACTTGTACAGAAGCACATCAAGCTACCACAATCTGCCAAAATTCTTTGATAGATTTTCAACTCTATTTCGTAAATATAATGTTCATGTTCAATTGGGAAAAATTGACAGATTTGGTAGCTTGCTGAGCTGGCGTCTGTACTACAATTTCCATGAAGTTTTCATAGATATTGTTCTACGTGAGTCGCATTGCGCGTGTTTGACGGAACCTTTATCGTAATATAGCGACGTGGCCCTACTTCACTCGCTTATTATGACTTGATATATCTTTCGTTTATTTATATTAGTTTAATATTTACACATAAACCTTCCGGAATTAATTCTCTAAATGATGGTGAAACCGCCTCAAAATAAGTTGCGTAGTTTAGAAGAAGAACGTAGTCCCACAAACACACGAAAAGCGACTTTATGTATACGACTATAGACTTTATGAAGCGCCAAGGTAGACCATTAAACTAAATTTTCATACGTTTTTTTGTAATTTACAGGTCAGCGTCTGGCTGAATGTGAATGACTATTTCAATTCTGTAAAGCCATGTGTTACGGTCCCGAATCATATTTTTTCAATTACGTACCCACTGTCATCTTAAACTCCAGTGGTAAATAGCACTATGTCTCAAAACTCTGGTCCCCAAGATACAGGCACCGCCTAGTTTGGGGTCCGCCGTAAAGACCAAAACGAAAATCACTAATAGTTACGTACCAACATTAAGTTAAGTTAATCATAAGGTAATAATTGTAACATTGGTTCAATAAAATGTTATTATTAAATTTATTATCAACATACAACCTGCAAATTGAAAAATACGGTCTAGCATAGCGCAATCCCCTTAAGTATATATAGATTACTAACATTGCCCATCAGGATAATAAGTCTAGAAAAGGTAGTTTTTCTAATTAATCATAATTAAATCGATATGTGCGTGTACACGCTGCGTCGGCGCACGCATCCACACGTGATTGTGGCTGCGATGATTATAGATTTTTTAAATTGTGTTCTTTTAAGACACGTGTTAACCACTGATAAGCTAGAGGTCCAAGGTTCGATTCCCAGGTCGGGTAAAGTGTTCCTGGGTTTTTCTGTCCGGAATTTCTCAGTAGCAGTCCAGAGTCTGGACTAGTGCCAGGTTGATTACCATCAAGCTCGTCTTTATTCCATGGAACTTAAACAAAACTGGTGAAATGTGGATGTGCTATAGCTAGGTATATGTATACGCTTGCTGAACCTTGGTCTCCACGCAAGGATTTGTTTGTTGCACCAGCGACCGGTCTTTCGATAAACATGGCCAGCTCTTTAGGTGAACCTAGTCCACATTTTTTGCATACAAACTTCGGGAGTGATTTACTCCACTGTCTGACATGGCACATCCAAAGTAAAATATGATATCGTTTTGTCTCATATTAATATCGTCTGTACGGAAACAGAATACTAAAATAAAAATCCATTAAAAAGTTAGGAGCCAACAAAAATTCGTTTCTCTTGCTAATTTTACTTAACTTTGGGCGTGTTTAAGTAATAAAAGAAGTGTAAAATCTCCAAAACCAAGTCGGTACCGACAAAGTTCAATTATTGAAAAGTTCAATAAACTTTATTGGTTATTGATTTATGCATTGGCTTTTTCATAAAACCCGATCTTCCAAAAGACTTTTCTTAATTTTTTCGCGAATTTTTTACTATAAATGATCCTGCATCTCACTCAATAACGTTGTGCGTGTAGACTAGCGTCTAACTGCTCATCACTGATACTATCTCTGTTGGACACGAAGCCTGGTGAGACAGTGTGATTTTTAGCCAGGCCCACCAGTGAGTTCGAGCCCGCGACTAGGTACCCCTTAACATAAAATAATATAATAATAAATTAGAAGAAGCACAGACAATTCAATAGATAAATGCTGAACATCAAAATTTTATTAACTCGATCATCAATTCGACCCAATGAACTGCGGATCAATTGGATAGCTTTGATATAATTTGGGTACCGCTACCCGTGCGGGCCATGCGTACGCGCCGAATACGCGTTTTTGGACACGTGGCTTCAGATGCGCTTGAAAAACGTGATCTGTATGATTCAGTCTCCAGATGAATGATGATAAATTGGAATTAGAAGTAACTTGAGTAAGTTTCGTATGAACTTAATTTGGACTTATTAATAATACTGACTTCTGCTAGATAGTGTTTCATGTACCTACCTACTTGTAGAATGATGTTATCAAATACTACTTGAATTATGATTTTGTTAAAGCTTGCTGCTTTGGTAACCTTAACCGACATAGCTAAAGAATTGCCAAACATTGCTCACAGAACAGATGGCCGATAGGACCGAAAGGTTCTAGAGTGGAAACCGCGTACCGGAAAACCTAGAGTTGGAACCGATGACCTTGTAAAAGCCACAGGAATCCGCTGGATCCAGGAAGCACAGAACCGGTCGAAGTGGCGGAGCTTGGAGGCCTATGTCCAGCAGTAGACGTCTTTCGGCTGAAATGATTAATGATGATGTTGCTTTGGTTGGAAGTTACCTTTTAGTTTTAATATAGCATTATTGTCCTGGACTGAGTTGTCTTCAGAAACGGAACGACAATGCAGCGCCGTATTTGCAACACTAGGTCAATGGGCAATAGTGCCCGTAAGTGCATAACCAAAGATACTATAACATTCGATCATTCAGCGGTCTTAGAATTAGAAGTCTCGTATTTGCTAGGCGACACATGTCATGTCCCACGAAATGAGTGGCTTACAACATGGTGTCAAAGAGTTATTTTAAAGAAGTTGTGTCGATGTCCCTCAAGGTTGCGCGATGTTACAAGCAACACAAGTTATGTTTTAGCATTTTGTCGTAAGCGACAAATAAATTGCAGGCTAAGGCCTGCAATTTAATTGCATTTGGCATACCATAACTTGAAGCAGCAGAAAAAGTTACATCGTCTGAACAGTATTTAGACGATGCAAGTCATTTGTTTTTAATTATATATATTATATTGTATGCCATCGGACACAAAAAACTTGCATCGTGCGTAAAGTCAATTTCTTAAACAAGGCCTTATGTAAGACGTTAAGGGACGTTGCATATATCCCTCTAAAATTACAAAGACTAGTAAAAGTAATAAAGGAAGTAGCGTAGCTGTAATAAAAGAACCACGTTCTCTTGCGCCGGCGCCGCTTCGACCTCGCATTATTGAAGTTAACAGCTTATTAATTCATTCGGCGCACGCCAATCTCTGTTTGTTTTGTTTTTTTATTGTTTCATTTGTTTTTTTTCTTTCCTTTTATTGTCTTACTTGGCTTTGTTAGCTCAATTAATTTGGAAGTAATTAAAATGCATACAAGGTTTTAAAATTGCCATTAATCTGGTTGATAAGGTTTGTAAAAGGCTCGGGAAGTCTCTCAAGTGTTATTGGATTTTTATATACATATGTCACCGTGAAATTGTACATACCGTTAGATTATAATCTAATTCGCGAGATTGTAAACTGACAAAATATTGTGAACCATAGCATAAGTACTGCTTACAATTTAACGCATTATTTTTCGGTAGATCTATCAAAGTGAAATCGTCAAATTGTGAACTTGTATCAAGACGGATAGTACCTTGCGCTATTACTAAATAGTCAAGTAACTGCCACTAACTTGGAAGTAGCGCTCGCCGGCCGCTGCTGCGGCACCGCTCGCTACGCTCGCTCGGCTCGCGCGCAGTTGTTCGCAATTCTAACCTAACCTAACCTAACCTACTCGGTCGGTAAGCAGTATGGTGCAGTTCGCAAGTTATCGACAGTTTACAACCTCGCGACACCTCGCGAATCTAACGGTATTTACAATTTAATGGTGACATAATATACCTAAATATGGAATTTCTAAGTAGCAGGAGCCTAAAGTCTGGATTTGTGACCGGTAAATGGCAATAAGTAAACATAACGTAATCTGTGACATAACAAGCGAAATCTGTGTGTACTACCGGTACCTCTATTTAACCCTTTCGGGAATACAGGCGCCATGTTATGCTCGTAAAGTATTTTGGCAAGTGAGTATCTTGTTCATTCTGCGTTTCATTGCACCAAGCTTAGCATGACGCTTTCTATTTCTACGAAGAATAGACAGTGCTTTTTCAATAGAAAGTGACATTTTGTTTCTCCATTTTTGACATCGCACCGTAGATATCCTTCTACAATCTGTCATTTCGTTTCTAACTATCTTTGTCTAGGTCCTTATCAATGTAGACTATTTCAGAAGAATATTTCTTCCCAAACTGTCAAAATCACACTGACAGCAAACTTTTTACTCGACGGCCACAAAGTAGGTATATATGATTAGAACGCATAACTGTGATAATTAATAATGATAGTGCCAGAATCAAATTAGGTGATGAATTTGTAGCCACCAATCATCACAGCACACAACCACGTTTTTGACATCCAATAAAGACACACTGAAGCAAGCAGCCCTGAGAAGACCTGACACCATGTTTTAACATCTCATAAAGAAACAGGAGTATCAGGACTGTAGAGCCCACACGCCGTCATCTTGTTCTTCAGGAACACCAGGGGTTTTTTTTTTTTTTTTTTTTTTCACCAACAACACCAGGGTTGTCCAGCTTCGGTTGGCGGCGTCCTCCATCTTCTATCGCCGCGCACGTCAAGTTCACTACTCACCCTGACATGTTCACACGACGAATTTACAAAGTAAATCGCCTCTCAGTTAGAACCTACGAACCTACAACGCGTAAGTCACGGTTGTTACCACTGAGCCACCACTGCCTAGTATTATATCTAGACTGATTAGTATAGGAATTGTAACAGGACTACGTGATTGTAATTGGATACAGTTAGGTAGTCCTAATTTGAATATTCACGAAGCAATTTGTCTTACGATTGCAAAATGTGATACTATCGTGACGGGAGATTAGAAAGTGTAAAAAAATGGCTTCCTTTTAAGATAGTAACTAAATGTCTCTGACATTCTAGTCTTGTCTTTGTAAATAAAAAGTTATCCAGAAAGAAAACAAGTCCATTTGTATTAGTTCCACTGAAGTAACTTCATATAATAAATGTGAGAGCATTTTGAAAATAGGTCGAACATAATTGTTAATTTTCCACTAAGTTTAACTTTCTTACGCAGAAAGAGCGAATTTTTTAAATAGGTCGACATAAATATTTTACGCCAGGCTGTTCAGAGGCGAACGAAACATTCCGAAAAATAATGTCTATTAGTTTTCCTAAGAAAATAAAATAAAGAAAAAATTCAGTTTTTCTGTGCCTGAAAATTAACCAATCAGCTTGGCTATTCTGTAAAAATCCAACCGTGAAAGCATAGGCGAAGTGAGCTTAAAGTGAGCTGTAATTTTATGTTATGCTGGAAATGTACACTATTGACACTTCGCGTTAGTTTCCACGGTGAGATTTTTTACAGAATAGCACTACAGTTTCTCGAGTTTGAAGCGTGAATGTACAACTTATTGTAAGGAAACAATTTTCAAAAAATCTCGTAATCATATCGAGTAGGTAAAAAACATACTTTTCCAACCGAGTAAGTAAAGAATTTTCACCTCTGGCATATTTTTAGCATTAGAAGACAACCAGAACTTACAGTGCTCCTACATCGGACACATTTCTTAAGCTTACGTACTAAACTTAAATCTACGTGTGTCCATAGTTTTTTTTATTTTATTTT
Source organism: Antitype chi (assembly GCA_947359405.1). Taxonomy (NCBI): domain Eukaryota; kingdom Metazoa; phylum Arthropoda; class Insecta; order Lepidoptera; family Noctuidae; genus Antitype; species Antitype chi. The sequence goes on along the minus strand of OX375828.1, from coordinate 7,579,336 downwards.
TTTATTATTTATTGACATTTTTTTTCTCGAAATCTTAGGTAGTGAGAAGTCATAGCTTACCTACAACTTTTCTACCGCGGTAGGATTAAGGAACATGACTCATTCGAGTCTACTACTGGACATAGGCTTCCCAGGCTACGCTCCAACACCCTGTCCTCGGCCTTCCGGGAGTCCACTGTGTCCCAGCCACGGCAAAATAGGGGCCAAATTTTTTTCGTGCGCTGCTTCTTCATCGCTCTGCTTAGCGCTGAAAGTAGAAAAAAAACATAACATTGTGTTTTTTCGATTCTCTGTGACTCACTCACGCTGAACTCTGTTGGATTCTCGATCGGTTCTTCGACAAACATGGCCAGCCGACTGCCGCTTTAGCTTGCTTACTCTGCTAGCTGCATAGTTTAAAATGGTACAGAGGACCTACTCTCTAAGCACGAAATCTGTAATCTCGGTCGAAATTACGGGCGTTTCCTACTCTGTATCACTTACTGTACCTATGATTAGTTTGGGGCCCAAACTAAGAATGAATTACTACACGATTTGCCAGTTGTCCATACTCCCTGTATGGCTTTAACTATCCAAAACAGATAATTAATCAACTGTAAGAGTCACTCCAAAATTTCGAACTATTTTCGGACGGACTCGTATTTTCGTTGACGGTGTTAGAGAGTAGCTATTCCAGAAACGTTCCGTATTTTAATGAATTCAAGCCACGTCCCACAGAATCATTTGTTTACTTATTTGTTTATTTTATTTTATTTTTTATTTATCATTCAGAGTCCGTATTGTAATTGAAACCATAAGTGACCTCAGAGTGACCTTGAGTGGTACAAGATAATGTAAACTTCCTTTGTGGGTCATTTGTTTACCGTGTTAATTAATAATGTTATTGTAAGGTATGTGAATGTTATTATATAAAGCGTAGAGTGCGAGGCTATACGGATATTTGGGGTTTAACTTCGATTCCCGAGGCATAATAATATAACAAATGTAAGGAGGCAAGGTTTTATGGAATAACTACCTTTTGCCCGCGGCTTTACCTGTATGAGTGTCAAAAATTAACCCACAGAAACACACTACCAGTATAAAAGTATCCTATGTGTTATAAACTTATAAACTATTATAGTTTTGGGGGACTGTCTTATGTCATTTTGACGTTCAAAAAGTGCTGACTAGTCTAGTTTGGATAAATGATTTTTGATATCTGTGTACGTTTCGCCCTAAATTGTTGACCCGTTTTTGCTTGATTGAGTAACATACATCCAAACGGTCACATTTATAATATTAAGTGGTATATATCCAGTGGTATATTATTTGTTATAGGGTTTTATTATTAGTTACTCTGTGACCACTGCAGGTCTTGTAGGCCAGATCACCAGTAGTGAACCAGAAGAGCGCCGAGACAACTCGTCTCAGAGCTCCAGAGCAATATTCAATTTCTCACTGAAATTCATCAAAAAATATAATTGTAGCTAAATTGTATATAAAATTGTATTGGCCAAAAGTACACCTCATAAATCTAACACATGTTGACTCCGCAGATTCGCATACCTATTCACAACCATTCGATACGATTCCTCCTCTAAACGCCTGTTCACAAATTAAAAACTTGTAAATTTTTATCTTTTAAATCATACAGACGACCGATGTCTTTCGACAAGTTAAAGAGTACAGTTGTGCGATTAAAAATTATTCACAACAAAATATTGTTTTCTAAACACATAGTAATTCCCTGAAGTAGCTTTACTACTACCCCTGAAAATATATTCGTCTCTGATGAAACAGGTCACTATAAGATAACACTCATTAGGTCCTGTGTAATTCCCTGAAGACAAGACCTCGCTTCTGTTTTGTTTCGTAAAAGGTAATTATAGGATTATGTACAAAGGATATATTCACATAATCCCCTCTTCACCTTTTGCGTCCTCCTTTCTACTTAGATAATAGACATTTAACACACACATACGAGTAGGTACTATACCAGAATGAGTAATTGGGAATTCGCTGGATGTGGGAAGCACAACGTAGCTATTTACAACCATTCGACATGCTACCTTGTCGAAAATAACACATGTTCAGTTACCTGCTTTGTCATGCCCGCGACAGCCAATAGGGCTTTTAGTTGACACGCACGAATTAACTCGCCCGAATCGGGCAAATCATGACTTTTAAATAATATAAGTAATATTTACTATAGGCGACTCGGATGGAGTTGTTTATTTGTGGGCGAATCAACAATTCCCGATATACGTATCAGGCAATTGACACGTCATGTATTTTATGTATCTATTAAAGTTAGCGTACTTTTCTCATAACTTTTAGTTGACTCCTTAACGTTTTATTTAAAATTAATTAACATGATTCGGGCGAGTTATTTCGTGTGAGTCGACTAAAGTTGTCAAAAAAATAGTGGTCGACTATTTGATTTGAATTAATGATCCATATGATCGAGTTTTGAATTAGCGAACAGTGGTTAGAGGACTTCTTCGATAACATTGATTAATGTTCGATTCAGGACGAAAGCGTATCGAATGGTTGTGAATAGCTATGCAGTACCAACCGTTGTGAAGGTGATTGGCGGAGACCTATGGCCAGTGATAGAGGTCTTCCGGCTTAATGATGATAAAGAGTCTGTGCCAATTTAGCAATATTTGCTCTAAATTTGTACCAATAAAGTCTGCTTCCGTAAAAACCCAAATCCATTCATAATCGTACATAGTTGATAACCTAAATTATCTAAGAATTTATAAAAAAGGCATATTTGGCAGTGATATCTTTCGGCAGATATGGGTATGACGATGATTAGCAAAGATTGCAAATCTTGTCAAAATAATCTGGTTCTCAGCACGAACTTGGAGTATGATCGAGTGTAGTCAGTACTTATGTGTAATAGTATTAATTTCCATCACTTACCCGTACATTTTTAAATTAAAGGTTTTGTTAATCTGTGTTAACATTTCATACTATTTGTTATACAGATAGAATAAACATAAAAAAAAAAATAAGGATATTAATAAACTTAAAATAGAAATAAAGTAATAGTAATCTACTACAATACAATTTAAATAATTTCTGTGGATAGTGTGGAAGACCGAATACGCGAAACAAAAAACTCGTAAACATTATCAATTGATTCTGAAACAACACACTTTGACGTCAATATGTTATCGTTATCACAAAACGTAGTACGACAGAAGCAATGATTAATTTTACGAATTATTTCGATTCAGACCAAGGCGAAAATAACAGACTGAATCATAATATCGGGAATTCCTTTAAAAAAATTATAATAACAAAATGATTAATCTTTACATGTAGTTGGGTCCCCTTGACCCAACTACGTGTAAAAATTAATAATATAATTGGTCTTTGGTTTTGTATTTTCGTTTTTTTTTTTGCCATTGACTTCTGTTAACTTTGTAGTGTTTTTTTTGGAAGTCGACTGTTTTTTGGTTTGAAAGAAACTTCTTGTTTTTCACTATTTAGCTGTGGTACCTACCCCACACAAATTCATATACCTTCACTTTACTTATTAAAACATCATTAACATATACCAAGTGGAAAAATACCTATTATTGATGCTAACTCAAACACCACTAATCAAAACTAGACCTTAATATGTGATCACTCAGTTAAGTAGTATAATCTTTCAAACAAAATATTGTTTTTTCAAATTGCTTCATAAATGACGGAGTTCTGAGGTAATGAACATTAAACTAAACTTAAGTTGCAGTGAGCAGGGCACAACGCTCGCAGAATAGATGGCCGATGGGGCCGGAAGATTCTGGAGTGGCGACCGCGTACTGGAAGACGTGGCGTTGGAGGCCTCCCTCAAGTTGGACCGATGACCTGGTGAAGGCCACAGGAATCCGCTGGATGCGAGAAGCACAGAACCTGTCGAAGTGGCGGTGCTTGGGGAGCCATATGTCCAGCAGTAGACGTCTTTCGGCTGAAATGATGATGATGATGAATCATTAAAAAGTCAAAACCGAATAGAGAAACACCTCCTTTTTTAAAGTCGATAAAAAATAGAAACAAACCTTCAACTGATGTTTCTACTTGTCATACCAATCCATGGTTGGTAGTCAGTGATCCTCCGAAAAACAGCATTGGCTAGTAATCGGTCATCGTGGAGATGATACCAGTGGAACTTTGTGTTCCCTTCCACCCATAACCTGTCATCCTACAAAGCAAGACGGAACAGGCATCTTCTGGGCATGATTGTTCCATCGTAGACCTCATCCTCCGCTTACCATGAGACGAGGTTGAAGTCAAGAGTAGGCCCATCAGGCAATTAAAAAAAACACTGAATTGAGCAGTGAAAGAAAAAAAGAAAGAAAATACATTTATTTTGAACAGACTAAAAAGGCGCACAATTAAAATAGAATAAAAAAATTTACCAACAAAAAGTGTAAAGTGCGATGTCAGAAAACTTTACACTTTTTTTTGGTAGTGGCCGCGACTTACGAGTTGTAGGTCGGAAATTCGAACCCAGATAGGTGCTTAACTTATTTTATTACTTAGAACACTTATCAGTACGGTATATAAAACAAAATCGGTGTGATTTATTTCTTCACCACTGCTCACAAAACGTAGAAGGAGTGGAGGTGGTAATCGTCATGTCCTAGAACTAAAATTCAGAGACGTGACATCCATCAAACCGGACTGAGCACGCGTGCTGGATTCGGCGCCCATTCCCTCTCACCGAACGGTGCCTCTGCAGAGGAGACCATTATAGGATGATTTTATAGGATGGCTATTTGCCAAAGCCTAGGGATGTTGATGAATGACATAGGAAGCAGTCTCAGATTATAAAACAAAGGCAGATAGATCGCGCGGAACACCAAAGTGAGGCCAAAAAACCAAAAATCAAAGTGTCGCATTGTATGTTACATTCAATGTGACACTTTAGTACTTATTTGTTTTTTTTTGGCCTCTCTTTGGTGTTCCGCGTGGTCTATCTGCCTTTGTTTTATAATCCAAACAAAAAAAAACAAATACTAAAGCGTCGCATTGTATGTAACATACAATGCGACGCTTTAGTATTAGGTTTTATAGCTTCACTCTTGGTGTTCCGCGCGGTCTATCTGTCTTTGTTTTATAATCTGAGGAAGGAGTATACTGCGCAAAGATTTGATTTACATTTACTCAGCAACTCTAAAGTAGAAGCCAGTGATCATCTAAATTTACGTAGATACCTATCTTCATGAGATAGTCACGATGACAGAGCTATATTGAAGTACTACGATTCTAGTCATATAAATAATCTGGAATCTTCATTTTCACAAAACTTACAAGATTTTTTGACACATATGATAAGGTTCAATACTCTGTGATGCAATCCAATGAAAATAAGCATGATTGCATGGGAAATATTAAATATTAAACTTTTGTAAGACTTCCAGATCTTACGCAATTCACTTTAGTCACTACGCAGGGAGAAAGACTGAAATATGTATATTTTTTTATTTTTGAAGTTATACTTCTCTTCGCACGTTTGAAAAAAATCATGAGAGTAACATTTTTACGGTGCGCGCGCACACCGACAGCCCAAAAGCGACATGATGAAGTTAGCTGATAACCGTCATTAATTTATCATTCCTTTTACAAACAGAGAGTTGTGAAATACGCGATGAAATCTTTAGCTATTTTTGTTCTGTTACGGCAAAGAAGTATAACTTCTTACGTGCGTACATAAGTACCTACACACCAAATTTTTTTTTTAAATTAAGTACTTTAGAATTTTCCATTGGAAGATTGCTTCATAGCATAACATCACGCCCGTCATCATCACCGGAGTGTTAGGCAGAGGTGTACATAGTATATCCATATTTCACCAATTATGTATAGTCCCATTTAATAACGGCTGAGCCTATTGCCATAAGCTTCCCCCCCACCCCTCCTTCCTTATTATCAATTGAAGTTTCATAAAAGAGCGAACAAAAACCATCCAATGCGAAAGCCGGTTTCAGAAACGTCAAAACACCTTCTCTATTTTTAAAACTGACCGTTATTACGGTTACATCATTATTAAATTGTCAGCGAATTTATCAAAGTAATGTTATTAATCCATCAACAAAAATCATTTATACTTATTAAAGTATAAATGATTTTTGTTGATTGATTAATAAAATAATAATATTGTTTTGGGAATTATCCCAAAACAATATCAAAAGAAATAAACAAAACACAGTATGGAGCCTTTTACTTTAATTTAGAATATATTCAAGGAAAGAGTCAGAATTAAGAAAGTGGGTTAAAACAATAAAATGTTATGAGAAGGAAACACACCACCTGATTTCAAGGGCTTAAATCTCAATTTCCGCCATGAGTTACGTTTCGTGAATTACACATGGGAAGAAACCGGTATCGATAATATGTTATAAAATTATGAAAATTTATTTTGATCTCAATCAATCTGCCTAGCACTTTCCCAACTAGGTTGGGGTCGGCTTACAGTCTAACCGCTAACAGTCTATTTTTTATTTATTTTTCATTTTTTATTTGCGCTGGCCCTCATATTGCGGCGGCTGTCATTTTAAAACAGCCGTCATATTAAAACGGTCTTCATATTGCTGTGGCCGTCATATTAAAACGGCGGTCATACTGCTGCGGCCGTCATGTTACTGCGGCCGTCATATTGCGGCAGCCGTCATGTTACTGCGGCCGTCATATTGCGGCGACCGTCATATTGCGGCGGCCGTCATATCGCGGTGGTCGTCATATTGCGGCGACCGTCATATTGCGGCGGCCGTGATATTGCGGCGGCCATCTTATGCGGTGGCCGTCATGTTACTGCGGCCGTCATGTCGTGCCGGCAGTCATGTTACTGCAGCCGTCGTGCTTACTGTGGGCCGTCATATTGCAGCGGCCATCATATTGTGGTGGCCGTCATGTCGTGGCGGCCGTCATATTGCGGCGGCCGTCATATTGCGGCGGCCGTCATATGGTGGCGGCCGTCATATTGCGGCCACCGCCATATTGCGGCAGCCGTCATATTGCGGCGGCCGACATATTGCGGCGGCCGCCATATTGCGGTGGCCGTAATATTGCGGCGGCCGTCATGTTGCGGCGGCCGTCATGTTGCGGCGGCCGTCATATTGCGGCGGCCGTCATATTGCGGCGGCCGTCATATTGCGGCGGCCGTCATATTGCGGCGGCCGTCATATTGCGGCGGCCGCCATATTGCAGTGGCCGTCATGTTGCGGCGGCCGTCATATTGCGGCGGCCGTCATATTGCGGCGGCCGTCATATTGCGGCGGCCGTCATATTGCGGCGGCCGTCATATTGCGGCCGCCGCCATATTGCGGCAGCCGTCATATTGCGGCGGCCGACATATTGCGGCGGCCGCCATATTGCGGCGGCCGTCATATTGCGGCGGCCGTCATATTGCGGCGGCCGTCATATTGCGGCGGCCGTTATATTGTGGCGGGCGTCATATTGCGGCGACCGTCATATTAAAACGGCCGTCATATTGCTGCGGCCGTCATGTTACTGCGGCCGTCATGTTACTCCGTCATATTACTGCGGCCGTCATGTTACTGAATGTGTTCAGATCGACGAGTTCAAACTCGGCACACCTAGCTCTGCTCGTCTACTAGTTCCAGTAGCAGTCTTCAAAGTACACCTTTAGGTCATTCCATCAAGTCCTGAGGTAAGATCTCAACATAACTAACAAAACGAGCCCAAACTCGGTATTCGTTCCAGTAGCAGTCTTCGAGTACACCTTTAGGTCACTCTATCAAGTCAGGAGGTAAGATTTCAACGTAACTAACAAAACGAGCCCAAACTCGGCACATCTAGCTCTACTCGTCTATTAGTTCCAGTAGCAGTCAACCAAGTACACCTTCAGGTCACTCCATCAAATCTAAAACAAAATAATAATATGAATTTATAATCCCTTCTATTGAGTAGGATAGTAGCAAATAAAATTTATTTGATAAACACAAAACAAAACTAATAATATGTACAGGTATATAAAAAGAAAATAATAGATTCGATTTTTATTTTTTTCTGATACTATTTATAACATTTTGATAAAAAAAATTGTAAGCTTTTTGAGTTGAACATATCTGCTTACATAAAATAATTTTACAACATAGAATTTGTTATTAAATAGAAGAAAAATCACCCTAAACTCGACGCTTTATCGTCAACGTTGTGTGAAGAGGTAACGGAAATAATTTTTTTCTGTGCCAAAAACCAAAATTTTCGCGTATTAAATTGCAAGGATTTGAAGATGAAGGAGTAATCTATCTTTGGCAATTATTAGTTACATTTTGTTTAGTTTCAATTTGCCGCAAAAAGCACCGAAAAACTGCTTATTTTTGTCAGATTTGCAAACGCGTCCTTAAGATCTTAGTTTAAATATATAATTATATCTAGTTATCAAAGTCATCATCTGCCTAGTCTTATCCCAACTATGTTGGAGTCGGCTTCCAGTCTAAATGTATATTATCAAAATAAAAGTATTTAATTAGAAAGTCCCTCACAAAATGCAGTCTCTCACATGCCATAAAAGTTTTATTCGCATGTTTTGAAGGATGCATTCATCGACACTAATGTTCAGTTAAATACAGAAAAAACAAAAGGAGAATTAAACAATAGAATTGGATTGTTCTCTATGTGCAGATTGATTTCTTTCCATAACTAATATCAATATTTATGAATACATACAATAAAGAAAGAAACGGTAATTAGTAAAACAATGTTAAAATGTTCAGAAGAATTACTCTTTGATTGTTTCCACAGAAAAACTCCGATCGGATGGCATGATAATGTTATGAGAATCACACAGAGAAAGATAGATTCTGCACTCGGTGCTTTGGACGCGTCACTATCGAACGGAAAATCTTACCGGAGATATCTGGATTTGGCTCAAAAAGCTGTCGATCCGGGTGATTTTATCTTTGCCTACTAGGTAAATTAAATAGGCTAGTGGCCTTTATGGTCAAGAGTCCAAAAGCAACAACAGCCTCGACTGACACCAGAAGCTATTATATCCATAGAATCCAGAACCCGATACAAAAATTGCTACCCCAAGGTGAAGTAATAATTCGGATATTTTATCTCATTGAGGAAGTCTGACCCTGACGCACGCACTATGAAACTTATTTCAGTCCATTGATAAAATATTATTATTAGGATATTTTAATGATGCAATCAATTGCATACTGAAATTATGCAAGAGTTAAAAAAAAGAATACAAAGTACCAGGACGTCATCATCGAATAGGTAATTTAATTTGAATGTATCCGGTATCATCGCCCGGTGCCCCGGTGGTTTATGAATTCTGTTTTGTAAATAAAATTCTTGGAATTATAGAATTGAATGCAATTCATCTACAGGTAACAGTCATCGGTAGCGCATTGTTGTTTAGACGTAGCTCATTGAAATGAATGATATCTTTCAAGAATGTAATTATTGAGGAAAACTATGACTCTTGATAAATAGTTCTAGACAATAGATATTTTATATACCTGAGTCAAGACTGTTTTTAATCAGACTATGGTACGGCTCTATGAAAAGTATACATTCCCAACAAAACAGATGCATTGTGAAAGTTGTGTTATATAAATCAACATCACCATCTGCCTAGTGCCTAGACACTTTCTTTGTCGGCTTCCAGTCTAACCGGAAGCAGCTAGGTGTCCTCACGGCCGTAGTCGCCGCAGGAAACGCCCTGGGCGTCGGGAATCCCAGGCCGATTCCAGCCACCTTAGGCGCGGGCTTGCGACGGCGAGTAATGAGTAGCTCACTGTCCGGTAGGGACCAAGCCCGGGTTGACGGCGCGTTGTGTTCCACGCGCGCCTCAAAGAGATGTCAGCACCAACTGGTGGGGTCCATAAGGGCCGATGCCTGCCAGTGGTGCGGGTTGTTCGAAAGAGATACCGCGGCCCCTGGCACACAGGCAACTGAGGGAACTCGGGTGGGTTTTAGTCAGTAAAAGTCTGACACACCCTCCTGCTCCACCCAGAGCGAGAGAATTTATTTGAAGACTTCCCATGCAAAAAAAAATCGGATTTAGCTGAAAAAAACATTTTATACATGGAGCGACTGCCTATCTTAGGGGAAATTCTCGTAATTTTTGAGAACAGTTCAACTCTCAGTCTCAATCTGACCAAAATGCCTGGAGTATCCATCCATTTTTGACATGTTTTTGACGTTTGTATGAGATGAGACTGCGATAGATTTTGAACGTTTTTAAACTACGGGAAGTGGTCTTTTGATTTCCACAAGCCAGTAACTGCGTTGCTTGATACCCCTTGGTAAGACCAGTTATCAAAATGGTCTTAACTCATCATTCACCTGTCATTTTAAAATTCAATAACTTGGTTTCATCTTACAGTCTAACCTGATGCAGCTGAAGACCAATATTTTACAAAGAGCGGCTGTCTGATCGACCTCCACATATCAGTTACTGGGTAACATAATATTCCTTTGGTAATACGGATAGTTCCACTGAAAACCACAGTTCTGTCTGTTATACAATGGCTATAGACAAGACTGCACCGTAACTGTGTAACAAAAAATGAATCAGAATCTCAATCATTTTGAAAGATGTTACTAATCCATTGCTTCATCTGTTGGAAAATTTGTCTGCTCATCAACGTAAATAACGCAATGAATGTTGTTGAACTGTCAAATGAAAGCAGAACTGGTAGAGTGTTACACAAATACCCTTCTGTTTTAACTCTAGTGTGCGCTCTCCGTTGCCGATAACATTACATTTGTGATAGCCTACATTTCACCAGTGTGAAGGAAAACAAACGAAATACCTAATTTTTAAAACATCAAACTTCCATTAGGTGCTAAAGCGTGTTATTATTTGCTCCCATTTTTCTTTAAAAGTCAATGCTCGATAGTCGATACAGTTGTTAAAAAATGGTGTCAAAATTCTAGTTGTTTCAGCTTCGCGAGTTTGTCATAAAAAGTTTTAGCAAAATTTACTTGAGGTCTCGGGTTTTTTAATTAATTGGTGATCGAAGGATAAAGTTTACAAAATAACTTCTTTTGTCGTAGAGTATAACAATTACCTACCATCACGTTTAATGTCATATTATACAACGTGAATTAACGCAAGACCTCATACACCCTTTTAATTAGAGTATTGAGTTAAAAGCATAATACAATTACCAAAACTATTTTTTTAAAGCTAACTTTCGATACGAAACTTGTTGACTTTAGCATACATTTATGCATTTAAAATCGAGCCTTACTGCGTTGAAATAAGATTGAATTTTCTTTGGCTTAATCGGCGGTAAAAAAAAACATTGAAAGTTACTGAAATCGATCCAGTAGTCAATAATAAACAAACTATGTCAAAAAAAAAAACACGTAAACCTACATGGGCACTTATGAAACATCAGAAGCTAGGTGCACGGTTCCAATTTGTCGCTTCCTATGGAGTAGAGCCGGCAAGAAACTCCACGGTTACTCTTTTAAAAATAATTGGCGGTTACAATGTTTTCAAATTACAGTGATAATAGGTATGGGGGGACAGTGCAGGCCAGTCAATTCAGAACTTGCGTTTATTCTGTTTCACCTTGCATATCACGTGAGTCATAAGTAATAAATGATGTCTAATTTTAAAATACTATAAATTGTAACTGTCATTTATAGGCCAATTTTGAAGCAATGGCCGTTCGCGGTAAAATATTGAAAGAAAATACTAAATTCCTCCGGGCAGGTTGTAGGATTTGCTTTTCGTAAAAAAATTATGACTGAAAGCCCTAATAACAGATCAATGAGGGTGTGCATGAATATTCAAGCCACCAGTTGGCGCCACTTTGACAAGAGGTCTTCCAGTTCGACAATGAACTTAAAATATTAGATGTCATTCGTTTCATTCTTTCGTTCACCATTTAGTCCGTAGGCGCTTTGACACTTTGGACAGGTGCCTGGACCTGCCGTCTCAGTGCTGCCACTTAGTGAACGTCATGTCAGAACACTCTCATTCGTGATATAAACACATTTTTTTTTGTTGGGAATGGCATCTCGCAGTGTAACCAGTGCCGGATAAAGCAAGCGCGGAGCCCGTAGCAAATTCAGTTGAGGGGCCCTTAATCTGCTGTGGGTGGGTATGTCAAGTATAAATTAGCAAAAAAAAAATTGGCACTTATAACATTGATATTTAGAAGTCACGATTCGAAATTTTCCATTCACCATTTCATAAATTTCACTCAAAAAATTACTGTCAGGTGGAGGTTAAATACGCGGGGCCGCCTCTTGCATGGGGCCCGTAGCAATTGCTACTCTTGCTTCATGGTTAATCCGGCACTGAGTTCAACCTGTGAGGTGGTCGGCTGCTTAGCCAGGCTTATCTGTGATAATCTTAATAAATGAAAAGGCTAGGGCTTAAAAAATCTTAAAACTAGAGCGACTGCTCGCTAAGGGCACCCCCTGTGGGGCACGGACCTCGGCTTAGAGCATCGCTGCTAAACGGCAGCAAGGGACACACTGAATCGGATTGATAACCACATACATAATTGTTTGCATAGTTTAGATAAACAGATTCCCTTGTATTTGAGTGTGTAGTATCATTGATTAACACTTATTGTACCTACTACCGATATCGCTGAAGTGCATTGAGCCTTGTATCAACGTTAAACATGCGTATGTTCACATACGGCTACACATCAAGCTTTATATATTTCCAGTATAAGCTGATCTCGCATTTTATAGGATTTCCGTACAGCGCGAGATCAGCGTAAACTGGAAATGTGTAGCTTGATGTGTAGCCGTGTGTACTTAGTGTATTACTGTTGGGGATTGAATTCTTTTAATTTTTTATTATGGTACTAATAATATAAGTGTGAAAGTTGGTATGTTTGGATGTTTAGTTGTTTGTTACTATGATTGAGTAACAAACATCAAAACATGAAATGCAAAAGCAGCTGAAGGGATTTTGATGAGGCAAACAGATATTTTATAACCTGGATAAACATATAGGATAGTTTTTACCCCGGTTGTACGTTCCCGTGGGATAATTTCTCTAATCTTATTATAATTAACGCGTGGAGACGCGGGCGAAGCCGCTGGCAAAGGCTAGTTATTTATATAAATTTGGATAAGAGTGTTGGGAGAGAGATGGTTGTTCGTTTTTTGGTATAGAAAAAGCATAACACTACCCGAAGAAAATATAGCCATTGAAAAATTTTGTGGGAGGTGAAAACAAGAAAATTGACTTAATCCCATTTCAGTGTGAATGTTATTAACTACTTTTTTTTTCGTGGGAAATCATCAAATAACTTGTCCCGCCCGGGTCGACGGCGCGTTGTGTTCCACGCGCGCCTCAAAGAGATGTCAGCACCAACTGGTGGGGTCCCCGATGCCTGCCAGGAGTGCGGGTTGTTCGAAAGAGATACCGCGGCCTCTGGCACACAGGCAACTGAGGGAACACGGGTGGGGTTTAGTCAGTAAAAGTCTGACACGCCCTCCCGCTCCACCCAGAGCGGGAGAAGTTATTTGATGATTTCCCACACAAAAAAAAGATTATGATCTTATATCAATAACATTATTACCATTACAAATCAAGATTGATTGATAAGGTTGATAATGACGGGGATGTACCTTTAATAAATAACCTCTTATATTTAATTGTCCTATTTAATTGTCCTCAAACAGAATGATTTAAAACCTTCGTATACCGATAAGAAATTAGATTCATTGATGTGACTTATGCACACTTTTTCAACTGTCCGATATAGTTTCAATGGTGATTCGTCATCGTTCTTTATAAGCTGAAGGTAATAATTATACTTAATTAGTCATTTGTTTGATTACAATATTGGTTAAACTGACTGAAATGGCAGTCTGGAATGTCAAATATTGCTTTTTTTATTGAATAATTATCTACATCATTGGAGCCTTATCTAACCCACTGCTGAACATAGGCCGCCTCTCTTTTGTGTCATGCTGCCCTGGTCTGTGCGAGACTTTTATCGAATGTTTTTTACAAATGGCCTGTTGGTTTTGAGCCCTGAAAGCGACACTTTGATGTCATCTTAGACAAAAAGTAGTATGGAATCGTGACTGACGAAAATAATGGTGGGTGCAGGGTTCATCATCATCATCATTGGCAGCTTTGTTCCACCCACTGCCCAGCATCGGCCTCATTTCTTTTGTGCCATGCTGCCCTGGTCTCTGCGAGTCTGGTGGGTGTAGGTTTTCGATATTTGAGAAGGTTAAATGACAAGTCCGGGCGGAGGCCAAAAAGCCGAACATGTCCGGACAAATCTAGTTGTGGGAGACTTTTTCCCAGCATTGGGACAGTAGAACGTTTGTTATTTTTTTCCTGAGTGATTTTGACTAATGGTAAAGTTGTAGCTTTATTGTGTTTGAAACACATTGATATTTGATTGATGTTTTGATATGATTGTTTGATTGTTGATTCATGTATCGTAGTTAAAATCTGTAAAACGTGATACTTAGACCTACTTACTTAAATAGTAAAATATATCGGGTTTGTTCAATTAAGTAGTTTTCAAATTCACACGAATTCTTTCTTTTGAGAACATGTTCAACGAATTAGCTTTTGCTAAAAGAAAAATCAGTTTTGTTTGGTTTTTGCTTGCCAACTACTTACGCTTTCCACCCAGTTACCAGCACAGGAATTTATTGACCAGCGAACAGCCTATAAAGGTAATTTATGGCAGCAATAGTGCTTTAAGGTGGAAGCCCGCGCAATTCTTTTTTTTTAAAGTAGGTAGGTATGTTTTTTTTGTATTTCGCAGCGTCAGTGTCAGATTGTATGTTGACTAAAATATGAATTGCGACCGTAACACATACCCACATAATTATAATCTTTAAAATTATAATCTCATAGGTTTATTTTTTATATTTCTAAAAGTAGTGTTATAGTTTATTTTTCCGCCAGTTATTGATAGAGCAAGAACTATGCAATACTAAATATTAGTGGAAAAGATCACCTGTATCCTGTACTAGTTAAAGAATTACTGTATCACAGGAAAAAGGGCCTTCCGTATAAAATGAATCAGCGTATTGACAATATAAAGTAAGCCGATGTATGTTGGAAAATAATAGTTGGTAATAAAAAGATACATGAAAAGTAGGAACAAGTTCGTATTTTAAAAAACCTAACTGTATAAATATTGAGTGTGTCGTGTAGGTGTGTTGTGTAAGTGTGGTGTGTACGTGTGTTGTGTCGTGTGAGTTGGTTGGTATAGTGAGTGTGTGGGTGTGTGAGATTGCATATGAGTGTACAGATTTCACTGTAGAACTAGACTGGTTGTATAAGAAGGCTTTCAGTTTCACTATACGAAAGTTTTAACAGCCAATCACGCAGCAGCAATTTGCACTTTGAAAAAGAATGCTCGTAAATGTTAAGTTGTTTGTTCGCTATTATATGAAATAGTTTTAAATGAGCTTAGAGTGTTGTATTGAAGATTGAAATCTATCTATATATTACGTGAATTTTGTACCCCTTTTTAGGAAAATTACGCGGATTGAGGTGTATGAAATTTGGCACAGTTAAACTTTATAAAAAGTAGTGCAGAAGCTACCTAATACTTTTATCTATTCCTGTATTATCTAACATTGAGGTGAACCTGGTCCACATTTTTTGCATACAAACTTCGGCAGTGTTTTACTCCACTGTCTGACATAGCACATCCAAAGTAAAATATGATACTTATAGTTTTGTCTCATTATTAATATTGTCTGTACGGAAACAGAATACTAAAATAAAAACCCATTAAAAAGTTAGGAGCCAACACAGATTTGTTTTTCTTGCTAATTTTACTTAACTTTGGGCGTGTTTAAGTAATAAAAGAAGTGTAAAATCTCCAAAACCAAGTCGGTACCGACAAAGTTCAATTATCAAAAAAATCAATAAACTTTATTAGTCATTGATTTATGTGTTGGCTTTTTCATAAAACCCGATCTTCCAAAGGACTTTTCTTAATTTTTTTGCGTTTTTTTTACTATAAATGATCCTGCATCTCACTCAATAACGTTGTGCGTGTAGACTAGCGTCTAACTGCTCATCACCGATACTATCTCTGTCGGACACGAAGCCTGGTGAGACAGCGTGATTTTTAGCCAGGCCCACCAGTGAGTTCGAGCCCGCAACTAGGTTCCCCTTAAGTTCTAAATGAATAATGGTCGAATTTCGAACACTGATGGGCGACCACTAGTGATTATAATTCTGTAAAGTATGGCTTTACCCTGGCTTTAACCTGACACTGACCTATAAAATTTCATAAACGGAAGAAAATTTGAACTTTGCGAGCTACCTAGCGCATCCACCTTAAGGGCCTACGTCCCATTTGGTAGCGTAACACGGTCACTTTATGAACCCTACTGCTCATTAACGGCTTGTCTTGAAGATTTTAAAAATATATGATTTTGCTATAGATTCATATAGATCATTTTGCCCGAAGTACTTTTTTTGTATGGTTAACTGTGAAAAAATATTTTCCAACACGCAATATTTTGGCTTCTATTCCATACTCCTACTAAACGGGTTCGTTATTTGGAAAAAAAAAATATACTGAAAAATAGATAGTTAGAGGTACCACAGAATCACCGAAGCACAATTGTAAATTAATCAAAGGAATATCCCCATTTTGAGATAAAGGCTCAGAGGTGCCCTGCGCGGGCGCGGCCGGCAGTCGTGCTTTAGCATACAAACGGGAGATGAGGATACTATGGGCCTTAAGACGAATAGTTTCAAGTTACAATCACATAATGAATTACTCGAGTTGAACGGCTCTCGTACCCTTTCTTAGTTGTAATTAAGTCATTTCGCTGTATCTACCTATGTGACTTAATTACTATGCATGGATCAGTTTTGGTATTCCGTTTGGGTAAATAAAAAAAGTAGAACATTTTTGTAGGTGCTCGTCTACAAGTAGTAATTGAAATAGCTGAAAACCTGTAATTGGGGCATTGTGCATGAGTACAATGACCCATTTTCAGTTGGACCCAGTGTAAAACTTGTTTATAATGGTGACATAATATGAAGAATATTTATAGAGGTCGTGGTTATATGAAAACAGTTGTGATTTGAATATAGGTACGGACAATTTAAATTAATAGTCAATTTGATAAGGGGCTTGTGGCTAAGAAATAACAGCCGCATGGGTCGTTCGAAGGTTAAGCTACACTTGTTGCGGTCGGCTCGAGGATGGGTGACCAACCATTTCACATCGATAACCCTCAGTGACTCGAAAAGCACGCAAAGCCATTGGTCCTGGTTCGTAGATCATTGTGAATATTTCTCACCAAGGGGTAGGTATCGTGTTACCCAACATCTGGGTTGTGGATGTTAAGGACGCTTTCACATTTTTTCTTGAATTTGAACGTTTGACTCGAGATTCGAAGAGTGATTATGGTTTAGATATAGCCAAAAAATTTAAAAAATCCGAGAAAATTTCATTATTTGTCTAGGGAGCACTCCAAAAAAATATTTTAATTTAGTCATTTATAAAAATGTCTGTGGTAGGACTGTACCTTGTTAATTGGAATGCTTAATTTTTCTTTAATATTTCATACAGTAATACACCAAAAATAATTCTGTAAAACAGAGAATTAATGATAATTTTTCGTCTGAAATTTTATTTTTTATCTATGTAGGTATGTTTAATTGAAATTCAAACAAAAAGTATTTAATAACTAAGTCAACTTGCTTGAAAAAAAACAGTCTATTAAAAGTAAAATGTTTGTTCCTGGGTGTCCGAATCATAACGGTTAGCATGTATGAGTAGCATACTTCACTAGACATACACGCGCGATCAGCTACCATCACGCACCGTTAAATTTACCTAAAACTGAATACTTCAATTTGTAACAGCCCTCTTAAATAGGCACTGGCTCCATGTGAAATACTGGTATTCAGTTGCATCAGAGGAGCTACTCTGTAACTCCGTCAAAAAAATACGGGGCCGTCCGAAAATAGTTTGAAACTACATATGAAGTGCTCATACAGCTAATTAATTAACTTTTTTGGACGGGTAAAACCATATAGAGAGTAGGGACAACTGCCCAATCGTGTAGTAATTGATTCTTAGTTTGGGCCCTAAACAAATCATAGGTCTGTAAATAATACGGAGTAGGAAACGCCCGTAACTTCGGCAAAGATTACAGATTTCGTACTTAGAGAGTAGGCTAGTTAGACTGAAAGCTGTCTCAACATAGTTTTTTTTTTCTGGGTGGGAAATCATCAAATAACTTCTCCCGCTATGGGTGGAGCCATATTCCTGAGTTCAACATAGTTAGGAATATGGCTAGGCAGTATAAACATTTTTTATTACTCCTTGAATTTATCATTAGAGACAAAGATAGACGAAGTTTTTTCTTAAAGAAAAAGCTAATTATAATTATTTATAAGCTATCGAGAGCATAACTATGTAAAAAAATATGCCTGAAGTTATACAGAACCTTCTATAAGTAATTATTAAATAAACCTTCAATGCTTGTTATTTTGTCTAAAATTAGTACAAATAAAATCTGAACCTAAATGCCTACGAAGCCAATTATTTTGAATATTTTCTATCAACATTCAAGATTTTAAGTAATGTAATAACTTTGGACTTGACCTCAATAATTTACTACGTACGTGGGTGGTTTTAGAGTTACATAGATACACATTATTTATTAACTGGCTTTTCCCGTCAGCTTCGCCCGCGTTCAGGTCGAAAATTATTCCACGGGAACATACTACCACGATAAAAGTATCCTATGTGTTAGTCCAGGTTATAAACTCTCCAGCCCCCCTAAATGGGTCCAGGGGCGACGGATCTGGGCAAATCCGTCACCCCCTACTTCTTAGGACCCGAGATGGTGGCGCGTAGTTTTCCACGCGTGCCTCTATATGATGTCAGGGGGGAGTTTAACACCTCACTCGCCCCCTAACGCGAGGTGGCCCGCGGAGGCGGGCCGGCACCAGCCGGGGATCCCGGAAGTCGCTCTTGTTCCCGTGATCTCCGGTGAAAGGGTGAGACGGAACACCGGGGTGGTTTTAGGCAGTAAGAGTCTGACAGACCCCTCCGCCCTCCCCAGGGCGGAGGACATCCATGAGGATTTCCCCCCGTTATCAAAAACAAAAAGGTTATAAACTCTCTACCATCTCATCTATGTGTCAAATTTAATCCAAATCCGCTCAGCAGTTTTTGGGTGATTGTGTAACAAGCATCCAAACACAAACTTTCACTTTTATAATATTGCTAGTTAAGATTTTGAAGGGACTAATATTTGAATATTATAATTTATTTTATTTATTATTATTTTTTATTTTTATATTGTGCGTTTTGTTTGTGCAGAATAAACATTTTTTCTTTCCTTCTTTCTTTTCTAGTTTCATAAAAAAAACTTGAAAATAGTCCAGAATAAAAAAATAACTATAAAATAATATATTTAAATCACATTTCATATGTACCTACGTAAATAGAATTCGCTCCACAGAGCAAGAAGACGCCTTGGTGGGCACTGATAAAGGTGACATTGTTAAAACTTTCCATAGAAACCAAGTATCACCATTATCAACCTATAATGTTCCCACTGTTGGAACACAGGTCTCCTTTCGGTGAGAGGTAGTGGGCCGTAATCCACCGCGCACAGAGCGGATTTGTAGATGTCACATGTCTACGAATTTTTGGTTCTAAGATATGCCGGTTTCCTCTCGATGTTACCGTCGCCGTTATGGAGATTTCTAAATAGACTTCGACACGAAATCGGCCTGAGCAAAGAAAGATAATCTCCACGGGCGGCTCAGATCACAAGTACATATAGAAATAAAAAAGAAAGAAAAAGTATTTATTGGACTTGCACAGGAATATCACAAGCTTACAACAACACAATACAATTATTAAACACATAAAAAAAACACTACTACGCTGCACTTAAAAAACCAAAAACAAAAACACAAAATGCATGATGCCACAGAGAGACACACACACACAGACACGTCAAACTTATAACACCCCGTCGTTTTTGCGTCGGGGGTTAAAAATAAGATTTAAACAAAAAATAAGTAAAAAAAAAAACAAAGTCCTGTACGAAGCCAAAAGGTCACTATCTCAGCATGATGCTGCGACATTTAAAAGTTGTCGTAACGCTGGTATTCTGGTATTCCTAATCACGCAAAAATGGCTGAACAGATTAGGATGAAATTTGGCACGCAGATAGTTTGTAACCTAGATTAACACATAGGATACTATTTATCCATCAGGATCCATTTTCGACCTCCACGCGGGCGAAACCGCTGGAAAAACCTAGTATACAATAAAAAGATTCAATAGTCGGAGTTTAGATGTTTGCTTATGTGATTTGAATAAAATTAGACCACTTACAATATAGGGAATTCCTTTTTGGGATTATCAGCGGAATGTGGTAAAGATTACGTGCCATATGGACCAATATTGTTTAATAATGTTATGAATTATTATTGCCCACGAGACCATGTTTGTATACATTAATGACCTGCAAAAAAATCGCGTGTTGAGATATCTGAGTTCCCCACTTCATAGTAGTGTGATGAAACAAGTATTATCAATTTGTAAGCTAAGATTTCAATTGTATCTTCTTATAATTTTAGAGTTAATTTCATCATTCAAGGATGATCAAAAGTGAACTTTTGAACTTCTGGTGTTTATACATATAACTATTGGAGCTATTTTTAACTATTTTGTTGGTAAACATTGCTGATATATAAATTCTTGAATGGGACCGCCATATTTTTACACATGACACGTAATTATATGGCCCAAACACGATTAGTAGTTAAATCAATCTACAATGGCGTCTCTGGGTAAGAATTTCATAGAAGCTGTTAAACAGTTTGGCAAACAAAACATCATCGACTGAAATTTCAGACAAGCCTTCTTACTTAGTCTGACATTTTATATCTGCAACTCAGCACGACTTATTAGCCTATTCGCACGATTTTTTTCGCCTTAATCGGATGAATCGGCAACATTTAAAAATATTCAGTAGGCAATTGGCACGTTTTGAATTATTAACCAACTTCAAAAAGGAGTAGTAGGTTTTCAATTAGTCTGTATGAGTACGTATATTTTTTTGTATCTGAGTAGGCTCCACGATATCTCCGGCAATTGTGGATCGATATAAAGAAATTCTTTTTTATGGATAGGATATGTCTGAAAGGGTGCTCCCGTATACATTTTATTAACTTTGCTTGGGTAATTTTAGGGTTTTTTTTTTTTGGTTGGGAAATCATCAAATAACTTCTCCCGCTCTGGGTGGAGCGGGAGGGCGTGTCAGACTTTTACTGACTAAAACCCACCCGTGTTCCTTCAGTAGCCTGTGTGCCAGAGGCCGCGGTATCTCTTTCGAACAACCCGCACCCCTGGCAGGCATCGGCCCTTGCGGACCCCACCAGTTGGTGCTGACATCTCTTTGAGGCGCGTGTGGAACACAACGCGCCGTCGACCCGGGCTTGGTCCTTACCGGACAGCGAGCTACCCATTACTCGCCGTCCGCAAGCCCGCGCATACTTGCAGCCATTTCCATAACTCATAACTTAATTGCATAAAATTCAAACGTACCAATACATAGTAATTGTCACATTGTTTGTTCGGAAGGGTAGATGAGAGCATTACTGTCCCGCAGGCCTAAAACCATCATAATTATCACCCGGTAAACACTCGGACAGTTTCTAGAACCAGAAAATCTCCGCTAACTATACTAAAATCTTTCCAAGACCTAATCTTTCTGTTATCAGTGGCCAGTAGATGAGTAAACCTGATTAGTTGATAGCTAGAGTCTGACTAATGCCTAGGATTAAAGAACTGGGTCTAGGGTGAGGCTAGATTAAAGTCAGGAAAACACTGCGTGAGTAATATTACACGGACAAATGATATTACCTATAGTATTTTTTTTTAATCTTGGGGAAATTGGAGATTAGGGCCAGCTTGCACCACAACCACTAAATGCTTTTAGCGCTAGAAGTATTTAAAACCAGGTTCAGTTCATTTCTTTGAAGATGACAGTCTGACAGAGAATGTTTTAAAGTCGTACATATAGCGTTAAACGTAGTTCGTGATTTGTGGTGCAAGTGGCCCTTAATCTATATAGATAGAGTGCACACAGGTCTAACACTTGGTCACAACTAAAATGGTTACTAGTACCGTAGCCAATATAATTATAGGCGACCAAATACTAATAGTTTTCATGCGTCGGGGCACTGTATGCGCAGTCAAGTGGTTTTATAGTCTTTGCACTACGCCTACAGCACTCCAATTGCGAAACAATATTAATCCATTGCTGTTAATGTTCGAGTAACGCAATGAATGTTGTTGAACTGCCAAAAAGAAAACCATTCATACTGTGATCGGATACGCAATCACCCCGCGGATCTAAGCACGTATACGTGTTAGTAGCGCAATGACACGTAGCGTAGGATCCTTAACGAATTGCTTTAAAAATCTAATTTGTGAGACCAATATTAGTAAAATTATGTGCCTAAGAGAACAAAAATTGCTATCATGCCATCCATTTATTTAATTAAAATAGAAAATATATTTGACCTAATTACACACAAGAAATTCCCACGTAGCTATGTAAAACACACCAGGCCGCAATCTAAGTATTTTTAAATCATTAACATCGGCTAGCAACTTTATATAATAGTTATTAGTTTTCGTTATCCATTGCTCGTTTTTTACTGCCAAATTTCCCATAGCATCTAACGTAACCATCAATGAATGATGTATCAAGCGATTTCTTGCGAATTTCTAGAGTGATTTGCTAAGTTAGATTGTCGGCGTTGATAGCAATACCTTCTTCAAGGTTTAACTTAAGTATTACTTATTTGGAACAAGCAATAGTCGTCCATTCAACTTGATAACTTGCGGAGGAGTTTCGTATGTAGGTGGCTTAATTTATTTTTTATGAGGATTTTAGTGGTTCTGAGAAACAGCAATTTTAGACAAATATGGCGGTCCTTGGGTTTGCAGATTGGAAGGGAAACTGTTGTGCGATACTTGAAGGCCTTTTCTGTAAAAAAATAACTTTTTTTAATATTCATTATCTGTCTAACTTTTTCCCAATCTTGGGATCAGGTTCCATGAAATCAAAATCAAAATAAAAATATTTTATTCCACATAAACCTGCATGGGCACTTATGAAACGTCAGAAGCTAGGTGCACGGTTCCAATTTGTCACTTCCTATGGAGAAGAGCCGGCAAGAAACTCCACGGTTACTCTTTTAAAAATAATTGGCTTTTACAATGATTTCAAATCACAGTGATAATAGGTATGGGAGGACAGTGCAGGCCTGTCAATAAGTACCAGGTACTAGAGGAATGAAAATACAGAATAGAAAAACGTCTAAAAATCTAGTCTCTAAGGCCTACAACGTTCTCTCATGAATACCAGAATTATAAAATATATGAAGCGACTGCCTATCTGAATTTCACAACCCAGTTACAGGATACCTAATCCGATACCACTTCGTAACACTGATTGTCAGACTTTAGGGCATCGGGCTTCTGGCAACCCGTAACGACTGTCTTTGATATGTACGAATGTGGTTCTTTTTTTGCCAGAACCTGTGAATAACTAAATTCTACCCATGCACGGCACAAGGACAGTTCACAGAATTAATAATTAGCCTATAATGTTCCCACTGCTTGGGCACAGGCCTCCTCTCTGTGAGAGGAAGTGTGCCGTAATCCACCACGCCGGCCCAGTGCGGGTTGGTAGATGTCACATGTCTTCAAATTTTTGGTTCTAGAACACAATGTTTTCCTATACCGTTTTGAGAGCAGTTTTCTTGGCGTATCGATGGCAATAAAATTCAAACATCTTTGGCCCAAAATTCGGCTGCGCAAACACCGCTCGCTGACGCAGTCATAAGATCGTCAAATGCACAAGTAACATAGCGGCGTAGGATGGAAGGTGAGCCATTGTCTGAGGGGAGGTGCCGCATACGCACTTGAGATCTGAGGTGTCCGTGAACACCCATCTGTGGAGATTGTCTTTGCTCCGGCCGACTTGGGTTCGAAGTCTATTTAGAGATTTCCAAGTCGGCCACGGTAACGCGTGCCCAGGCGGAAGGCTCTCAGATGGTTGGATAAAGTTATCAGGGGGTTTATACAGCTTCCGCCACAGGTTACATCAGTGGTGATGAAATACACAAAGTAAAGCGCCTGACTGGGTTCGAACCTATGATCTACAAACTCGCCGTTAACACTGGACCACCTCTGAGGACTGCTTCAAAAAGAATTAGGAGGTTATCAATTCGATATGTTTATACAGGGTGAAATTGAAAACATGCGACAAACCGTAATGGGTGATTGTACTCATCATTATGAACAACTTTTACTGAAGGACCAAAGATGCAATCGCAAAAAAAAAACAGCTGTTCCCTACATTTTGACGAGTTATGCGAACATAAATGTAGGGAACAGATGTTTTTTTTTCGCGATTGCATCATTGGTCCCTTAGTAAAAGTTGTTCATAATGATGAGTACAATCTCCCATTTCGGTTTGTCGCATGTTTTCAATTTCAACCTGTATATATTTTTTTTAATGTGTGTTCGGGCATAACTCCGTCATATATGTATAGATGGATTTGCAAAATTATTTTTTTTGTTTGATAAGGGTTTATTTCGAAATGGTCCCATTTAAATTTCATATAGATCTGATGATGAGTTTCAGAGACAGACAACGGAACTCTTCAAAAAATTACAGCAAATCAACCACGATTGCTGCTATCGTATAAATATGCATTGTTTTGACCCCGAAGATGATGAAATTTCGAATTGGTGTGGGGTAGGTACTATAAATAAAAAACAAAATAAAAATATATCTTAAACTTAATTTGTTTTTTTAGTTTTAGAGTTGATCGCTTTTTGATTGGGTCCTGTAGACTTGATTTTGCGTAATATTAAATTTTCAAGTCGATACTAGCTTAATGACCTGATGCCCTAGTACCTAAATAGATATGCTAGTTAGCTGTAGCAGGGTTGACTGCCGATGGAATGACACCAGTTCTAAGCTAAATACCAACGTAGCACTAGCTATATGATCTGATGCCCTAGTACCTAAATAGATTAGCCAAGTCAGTAAGGTCAACTGCCGATGGTTACTAAGCTAAATATCGTCAACGTACCGACTTATGTTTCGACCAAGATGTCTCAGTGTAATAAAATTTTACTATAGAGGTTTTTTTTTTTATCTTACACGAGTATCTAAATATGAATGTAAGTAAGTTACCCAAGTTTATTGTTCTATTCACCTGTAAAGAACCGTAACTTATGACAGCATTATTGAGTGTCCAGACAGTGTCATGATTCTGATCAGATACATTTTGATAGTACTAAAAATGGTATCTTTGTATATTTGTTTGTTTCTAAAAGGGTGTAGGTATGTTTTTTATTGATTGTTGTAGATGGCTATCGATGTTTTGGTATTTTGTATTACCTACTTATTATTATCAGAGTTACGATATCTAAGATATCTAAAATTAGACTGTAACTATCAGTATCCATTGACCAGCTGAAGCAGATGAGCTAAAAATAAAACATTTTCGAGGAAATATTTTTAGAATAAAAATATTTTCATCTTATTATCATAGCAAGATAAAATATTATTAATTCTAAAACTAGTTTAGAACAGTTCTAAAAATATTTCCCGGACAAAATGTTTGAGGAACCAAAGTTGTGGTTGAAGTTAATGATTTCGCTTGAAGACCTACTAAAAACAATTGAATGCGTAATCCTTATTACGTAGATGTCATTGTGTCATATATAACGACTCTTGAAGACCAATATGGCACCGCTTACATTATTATTTTTATCGCAGGTGTCAAAACTATTGATAATTACGACATTCAAAAGTAATTATGATTATGGTCTGGCCGTATCACGGATCGATTTGATCGACCAAATATATGACCGGAGTCCAGTCTGATGAAGGCGACATGAACAAAAGAGACAAGCAAGATGTTTGTTCAGACCTTGTGAAGACTGCAGGAATCTGCTGGATGTGGGAAACGAAGCACCGGTTGAAGTGGCGGAGTCCAGTGAGTCCACAGAGAACGTGTTTCAGCTGAAATAATAATGATGATCGTGAACCTAGTTATGTCGATTTGTGGATAACCGGCAGTCAGTACCATAACCAATGTCTCTAAACATCAATTTTCTTCACCACGACAAAATATTCTAGAATAAAAGTATTTAAGTATATAATACTGCTGGGACACAGTATTGTACTCCGGGTGGTGCCGGACGTAAAAGAATAGCACCATCCCATTTCTTCCAGTGGTTGTCGTAGAAGGCGACTAAGGGAGTTACTAGAGAATGGGCAGCAGCGTTCTCTATGCAATTTACCACCATACTGCGATCGCAAACCTGCCTGCCAAGGGGCAGGCTTATGTCCAGCAGTGGTGGCTTTCGGCTGAAGTAATGAAGTATAATACTGCCTTAATGACCACATTCAATTACTTGTTTTTGTTCGATATGTGGATAGACTATAAGTACACATCTGCCAAACCGTTCGGGGAAACAAGGCGTGATGTTTATGTTACGTGTTATTGGGTGACCGATGTTCTCTTTATCACCAACAAACGCCTCTTCCATAAGAAATTATAGCAAAAATAATCTCTTTAGATGCTCTGATGTTATCAAAATATACAAAAACATTGTTTTTGATGAACAGGATTACGTATGACGTCACGTTATTGTTGTTGTTTCAAAAATTAATCGAGTGTATACTGTGTGTATCGCGTATCTTATAATACCCTAGTATCTGAAATTCTGTATCATGGATTACTTAATGACACAGTAATTATCTACTCGGTATTGCTAAGCTATACTTGATAGAGGAGCCTTTGTAAATGAATTCGTCCAGAAAAGTGCTCAGACCAATATCTGTTGCTAAGCGATACAGCTGGTTTAAGAGATTTTATCACGTAGTCTTTCTGGTTGACGAGTTCCCGACAACCACACTGCATCTTGAAGTTACTTATGTCAATCCATAACACATCATGTAGAAATGACAGCTCAATTCAAACTCACTTTGCGTGAGCTTACATGATGTGATTTTAACAGAATACTCCTGAATTATGCGCACTGCTGGATATAGACCTCTTTCAAGCGCTGCCACATTGATCGTTCCTGTGCTCCTCGCATCCAGCGGAATCCCCCGAGCTACACCAGGTCATCGTGTCACCTTTTAGGAGGCCTATCAACTTAAGCAAAAGTAATGATTACTACTTTTTGTCCGGTGAACTTGTTGGTGAACTTGCACACATCAAAAGTACAGAGTGAAGGAGCAATAGGAATGAAGTAGTTCAAAGTCTTCGCCATTCACTCGCCAGTCTGACGCCTTAGTGCCAACTTCAACGAACGAACGCTTGCAGCTCATCTGAACTGCGTTCAAGAGCTGTCACTGTCAATATTTTAAATAAAAAATCATTTATTCAAACTAGGCTGACACTCAGCAGTTTTTGAACGACAATATTACTTATGACAGTCCCTAAAAATGCCCACTCTTTACCACTTCCTAGTGCTTAGTTGGGAAGAAGTGGCGAAAAACCTTCCCAGTAGATTCCACGACAATGATGACACTGATGACAGTTTTATTGGTGAAATCTGCCTTTGACTAGTAGAAAGCCGGTTATTACCATAACAATTAAAAAGCCGTTAAATTGTGTCGCGTGAGGATCTACGTTCTACAAAGGGCTAATCGATAAATGTTATGTTTTAATAACTTAATTACACTTATCATCACGACACGAGCTATTCTCGTAATCTTGTGTCGACTCAAGAGACCAAAAATCTATATGAACCTTTACATGTTTCTATAGTAATAAGACACACGTATATATTACTTCCTAGTTATTTCTAGCTTCGTTATTCCCCGTATATGGAATCCACGCCTATGCCTTGTTGATACGTCATTAAGTTCTACGTCACGCTAACATCAACAGTGTTGTGACGCCATCAATGGTCAGGAAGAATAGACTGGTCTTTGATCTTGGCGAATCCCTTAGTTTTCCTGGTTTCCTGGTGTTTAAAAGCGGCGGTGACCATTTTCTATGGCATGGGTCGTCGTTAAAGCCCGTTCTTTTTTCGTCAGCTTCCAGTCGGATGCAACCGAATATCGGTATTTTACATAGAGGGACTGTCTATTTTATCTCCACAACACAGTTATAAGGTAACACCATTTGGTGAGACTACTAACGGCCCGTTCACACATGGGAGTCCGTTTTACTGGTACGTTTTTAACGGATACGTCATAAAATGCTCTGTTCACACATAGGTACCGTATAACGTTCAACGGATCCGTCATTACTGGATGCGATGTTTGAACAGAAAACTCGCAGTATACCGCCCTACACCCCGCACACACCGCCCGCCACGCACACAGTATCTATCCGTTAAAATTCTTTTTTTTATTGTTCCGTCGTCCAGTATTCGATGACAAAACGGAATGTCATTTTTTTACGGAACGATATTTTTTACTGTATACAGAATACTGTGCCATGTGTAAAGTCGCTCATACAACTACATACGCCAAAGACGAAAAAAAAAACGTACACGATAAAACGGAACAGTAAAACGGAGACATGTGTGAACCGGCCGTTAGTTGTCAGCCTTTCGGGCTTCTGACGACCAGTACAGAGTGTTAAAAATCCACTTATGACAGCCGGGTCTATCGGATTACGAGGCACGGAGGGGTATTATGTATCTAAAGATGGTCACCCATCCATGGACGTACTGCGGCAAGCTTGGCTTAACCCTTAACCCGATCCAGGGGTGCGGGTTGTTCGAAAGAGATACCGCGGCCCCTGGCACACAGGCAACTGAGGGAACACGGGTGGGTTTTAGTCAGTAAAAGTCTGACACGCCCTCCCGCTCCACCCAGAGCGGGAGAAGTTATTTGATGATTTCCCACCCAAAAAAAAAAAAAAACCCTTAACCCGATTGATCGACCCATGTGGTTGTTGTTACTTTGCCATAAGCCCCGAAGGTGTTAAATAGGGGATGAAAGTTTTTACCTACCGAAGTTCGTAATTTTAACGATGAGAAATCCAATCGGGCATATGTTACGTAATAAAATAAAATTTCACAAGAATGAAAGAAGTTCTTAAATAAGTTATAAATAAAAATAAAACAAAATTAAATGAGGGAAAACACTTACATCATCAGTGTAGTATTATTAAGTAACACAAATTATTTCATTTTCCTTAAAGTAGAAACCAATAATAGAATCTTTTTTTAGAATTAGAAGAACACGGTAATACTGCAGATAATAAATAATACCTCTTGGTAAGACTGGTTGTCAGACTTTCGGGATTCCAACGACCCATACCGACTGTCAAAGATCCACAAATGACAGACGGGGCCAACAGCCTTGGGACAGCGGGGTTTCGGTATATAAAGATGGTCACCCATTCACGGACCAACCGCGGCAACGGTACCTTAACCTGCTCGAACCGTGCGGCAATTATTACATAACCACGAGCCCCTCGTCAATAAGGTCGTGTAGCGTGCCTATTGCCAAAAAACCGGACACAAATCTAGTCTCCAAGTTGCAGGTTGTTCGATAGAGATACCGCAGCCCCTGGCACACAGGCAACTGAAGGAACACGGGTGGGTTTTAGTCAGTAAAAACCCAGTCACAATTTTCCCGACCCGGGAATCGAACCTAGGACCTCATGCTCAGCAGTCCAGGTGTCGCCAAGTGCCAGTGAAAATAATCCACAGTGTTTGCGTCAAGAAACGTCAGGCAGGGTAAGCATCGTCACGTCAGCAGGCTTAGCATGACGCTTTCTATTTCTACGAAGAATAGACAGTGATTTTTCTATAGAAAGTCACATTTCTTTTCTCCATTTTTGACATCGCACCGTAGATATCCTTCTACAATCTGTCATTTTGTCTTTCGTTTCTAACGATCTCTATCTAAGTCTTTTTATATGTAGACTATTTCAGAAGAATATTTCTTCCCAAATTGTCAAAATCACACTGACTACAAACTTTCTACTCGACGGCCACAAAGTATATACGATTATCTACAAAATCATGATTCGTTTAGAACGCATAATTGTGATAATTGATAGGAGAACATAGTTATCTTCTCCTATTGTACGTCATTTAGTTAAAAGTCATGTCTATTCTTCCGTCGAAAAATCTGTGCTCGTGCTAAGCCTGCAGGTTGATGAGTTAATGAGAAAACATCAACAACACGAGCATACGATACTGACTTATAAGATAAGTAGGTATAACACAAGATTGTTGATAGATCAAAGTCCATGTTTTGGTACAAGTTTCAATATTCTTCCGTATTTACCAATGAAGTTGGGTGCAGACCACGTATAGCAATGTTTGGAATCGGTACCGTATTGTGAGAGCAAAACCATACCTACAATATTTGACATGCCATGTCACCAGCACCAGAGAGGTAAACTGTGTATAACACTAACAGTAAGATTTTATTTTGACAGTTCAAAAACATTCATTGCGTTATTTAAGTTTATGAGCATATTTTTTGTCGAACATATGACGCAATGGATTATGCTAAGTAATATTAACCGCACGAGTCGATCGATCAGGTTAAGCTACGCTTGCCGTGGTTGTTCCGTAGATGGGTGACCATCTTTGCATACCAAGACCCCTCCGTTCCTCGGAAAGCCCGTTAAGCCGTTGGTCCCGGCTGTCATTTGTGGATCTTTGACAGTCGTTACGGGTCGTCAGAAGCCCGAAATTATGTCAACCAGTCTTACCAAGGGGTATCGTATTACCCAGTAACTGGGTTGTGGAGGTCAGATAGACAGTCGCTCCATGTAAAATACTGGTATTCAGCTGTATCCGGTTAAACAAAATCTTTCAAAATGAATCACTTTCTATTATTGACAGTGTGTTATGTAATTAGGGTGGAGTTCATTCCAAGAATTGAAGTTAATTAGTTCTTAATGGGCTTTCCCTATGACAACAGTCAACATCAACAAACATGCTGATGCACTAAATTCAAAGGCCGGAAATTCCAAAGAGAAATAAACAAAACACAAGCTATTTCAATATCTATCCATACATGCTCGGTTCCTACAAACAAAGACGTATCGTTTTGATTATCAATGGTAGTATTTTTATCGCCAAACTGAGCATAAAATAGATTCGTAAGCTAATTTTACCTGCAATAGAGTATTTTCCAATTTATTAAAAAATATTTTAATTAGAAGATTGGGATGAAATATGTTACAGAAAAATAAAAATAAATTGATTTATATCCATTTTCTTAATTAAAATCGATTTAAATCAAACATATTTTTCGTTGTTTTGAATTTACCACCAAAACGCTCCATAAGATGTCTTTTTTATCACGATCATAAGCTTTAGGGCACAGTGGCTTTGAGATGAGAATCTTTTTAGTCGGGTTCTAGTTTTCGAACTTAGCTTCTTTTTATTCGAAAACAGGACTTGTTGCTATTATGCTACACGTCATGCTGGATTTGAAAACAATGCCTCAATTGCCTAAACTTTCTTTCCAATCAAAATATAACTTTTTTGTTACATTTTTAAAATCTACAGCATTGGTATGAAAATATCTGCTTACCGAAACTTATCAAAAGCAAGATTCAGGACTATTTCGCGGTAACATCAATATAAATGCATGATGCATCGGAATTTCGTGTTATAATCGCGAAAGTTTAAAAACAAGATAAGCTGACTTCTAAAGAATGTCTGATAAGATCGAACGAAACAGTTATTATACTTTAATCCAGACAGGACACGTTGCCTTGTTGCTACACGCGAAAGTGTATTTAGAACCAGACGCTGTGACATAACTCCCTGAACTCTTGGGCGCCTGGTACGATCAAAATGAAAACAATGGTTATAAAATCTGTTGTAACACAGACTGTTTTCTTTTTAAATAGAAACTTGACGTTCTCGAACTTTGTTAAGATTCGGGGATGTTGAAACAAAACAAAATTGGAAAATAAACGTTTTAATTAATTTATATCTCTTTTCACTCTTGAAGAAACATGCACTTAGGATTTTTGTATTGATCGCATACGATTAATTAAAAAGTGTCATGGCTCGCTCGCATCTATAAATAAAGCACTCTCGAAGACTGTTCGTTTTAAATAGAACTGTTTAAAAATGTCATGTCACGTCAACGTGTAATTTCCTTTTTTTTTAATCAACCGAATACTACCACGAAACAGCGGCAAGAAAGAAATATTAAATTGATTTATGATTTTGATAAAGATTTGTACATTCTCTATCATTCTTTATTTTTGTTACTTCTGTCATGGATTAATGTTTTCCTCGTCTTATTTATCCACTTCACCATATTTTGAATTAGCTTTTGTCTCGAAATACCTTCTTCGTATTCCGTAAAATCTTCACCCCCCTTTGAATCTCTGAACACCAGATAACTAGTACAAACACTGCAACTATCTCCGCTTACCAACACTCCAGGTTATTTTAATCTGGTTGCTAGGCCACGTCGTTTCTATCTATATCGTACCTTTGCAAGCTATCCGACACCCAGTATATTCCTAAGAACATTGAGGTCGTCCAGTTTCACCTGATGATTTGATATCGTAGGTACGTTTTAGTATATATGAAGTGTGACACCTGTCCTCACGTTCCCAAGGAAATCTATCAGTCCATTGTTCGAGTATGTCTCGGATTTCAGCAGAATATAAAACACGTAAAACAATATTCAAACAGTATTCTATAGTTCCAATACGATAATAAGAATAGTTATTGTGAGACATGTACATATATTTACTTGGAGAAATTATTGTTTTAATTGTTGTGATTGTGAGGACTACGTAGGTCATATTTTTTTCTTTCTCAGTTAGTTTTAATGATAATAATCTGACAGTCTTAATACTTTACGCGGCCTACCCAAACGTCCTTTCTTTGGGTTCGTCGAATCGTTGAGCTCCTTAAGGCCCTGGTAGCTTTAAATATTGTCGTTATGAGCGATAATAGTTCTTATTGCAAATCGGATACGGGTTAAAATCTGTTGTAATAAATTCGAATAATAAATGAGCAAGCATTGTCGTAAAAATGCAAATAAAATCGTATAAAATTAGATATTAATTATTTAATAATAAATAATCCATCACTGGATGCAATTTGGCATTTGGAATTTTATGGTATATTTTTAATTATAATTATTGTTGTTATTGAAGGGATAAACTGCTTTTAAAGAAAATTAAGAGGTGACTTTGATGATTTTTTGATGCATTAAAGTATGTTTTGAGTTCCATCTCTGTATGCAAAAGACTTGAATATATCATATATTTTTTTGCTTTCAAAATTATTTACGGTTAAAGAGATACACTGGTTTAAAAAACCACCTTTTTGAGCGTTTTGAAGAAATCACCGCCTTAAGTTCTGAGTTGAGCTGCATGATTACTGACAAATTCGTTCACTGACTGGTCAGATCCACTCATTCTGTGTAAGACCATTTCAGGCACCAATCAACATGGTTTTCTCATGGTCTGACCAAGATTATGTCGAACATTTAAAAGAGAGTGTGACCTCTGAGTTTATTTCGGCCTTTTATGTCCGAGCAGTCAGATAGAAAATGCCGACCTCATCTAGTTTTTACAATAGGATTGACGTGTAAGAGTCTTTGTACAACTTACAAAAATGAAATCATTTCTCATTTACAAAAATTCTTAGTTTCATAAAAGTGTTTTAACACCTAAAAACTTTATACGTATTTTCCTTATATAAAACTACGTTTAGTCATTGTAGAACCCTTGTTAAGTTATCTAACATGAAATCATAGCACTTTCTTTACAAATCTTCAATAATAATCATATAACTGAAACTCGGTCTTGTCGTCTCGTTTCTTTGTAAAGAAAATGACAATAACAGGTTTTTCTTACCGGTTAAAGTTACGTGAAGATTTCATGAATACGGTTCATAATAAATTTCTGGAATAAATTATGTTATGAATTGCTTTTGCTTCGTATTGATGCGATTCTATTACATTTTAATGATATCACTAAGGCAAAATGTGATGATCAAAATCTAGACGACGAGAATAGTTAAAGAATTTACTTGTAAATGTATCTTCATAATTTAATATAAACGAAGTAAACACCAACATTATGTATTATCAATGTTGAGAATATTTATGCAAGTACATACGTAGGAAAAAAAAATTAACCAGTGCGCAAACTGTAACCATGAATTCAACATATCATTCTAGATACCCTAGCGCAGAAAATTTTTCGTCGGTTATATAAAAAAAAAATCTGCTGTTTCATAGAAAAGAGCAATACCTACGCAGTCAAAATGTATGGAACAGCTGATTTTTTTTTGTATAACCGACGAAAAATTTCGGCGTTGGCGGTCTAGAATGATATGCTGAATTCATGGTTCTAGTTTGCGCACTGGTTAAAAATGTATCCTGTATGTACAGACGCCAGCACATCAAGCTACCACAAAATGTCAAATTTTCCCAATTGAAAATTAACCTTATTATGATGTAATAAAGTTGAAAATCTACCAAAGAAATTTGACTGATTGGGGTAGGGCTGTAAATACAAAGAACTAGCTTCTGCCCACATTTTCCTACGCTTGAATTTTTTTTCACCCGACGCACTCCATTGCATCGCATTGCCTGACAGCGATTGTTTCACATTTGCTTAAATTTCTTTCTGACTATTTCTTTTTGCTCGGCTTTCAAAGGTTTTCAAGAATTAAGCTATCAAAAGCAAAAATAATTGTTTAACGCTGACTGGTAGTTTTAGAGATAAGCGCGTTTAATCAAACAAAAAACAAACACACTCTTCAGCTTTATTATCATTTATAGCATGTATATGATAAATAACAAATGAACCAACAGGAGATAGTTACAGAAACGGAATTATTAACTTGATTACGATAACGAATATTTTGATGAACCACATGATATAAAAGCAATCGAAGTTGTAATAAGCCGATTGCAACAGTTGCATAGGAACTGTAACGACATAATTTCCTCACACATTTTACGATTTCCTGTAGAAGATAAGAAACAAGTGTGAAATGTAATTTTCCAGCACATTATCTATCAATATACAACTGACGATAAAAAGAAAATACGTATGGGTAAAAATCTGAGCTATGGTTCTTGAAACGGGTAGAACAAAACAATTTGTGGTTAACTACTGACGATTGTTAAAAAATTGAACAGAAACTTAAAAATAATAGCCTTCCAGTAACTACTACTGAGAATATTGATAAGGAAAGAAAGATCAATGACATGACTCTTGTATTAAATAATATTAATAATCAATTCAAGTAAATATTTATGAGGACCGGAAACGGTATTGAATCACCATTTATCGGCAAAACTGTCAAAGATGTTAGATTAGATAATTAAATGATTCAAACTTATTTCAGCAGTATTTAGTTCACTACGAAAACATAATAATTACATAGTAAAAGTTCTCGAAACACCTAAGAATCAATATCCCTGAAATAGATTTATTCCAATAACTAGATGGTAAATAAACCAATCAGTCACGTAAACATCTTAAACAGTCACTGTTTTCTATTTAAACATTTATTCAATCAGCTGAATACCTGGCTTCTTATTCATTAGATTAATCAATCAATTTACTGTAGTATTAAATCAACCTTCGATGCAATCCTTATTGGCTTCTCAGGACCTTCAAGCGATCTATTGTCCCAAGATTATAATATCTTTTGTCGCAATCACTAAAGACTTCTGATTGCAAATTTTAGGAGCGTCAATTTTAAGAGTGGAACTGCCAGTCTGCCAATTTTTTGTGACCGGTAATAAAAATAACCGAAATTTGAGATGAAAACAATGACTAATAGAACTGAAACTAATAGGTATCGAGTGGGCTTATACAATGGTGATTAGGAAAGGTCCAATTATTGTATATACCTATAACCATGTGTTAGCATTTGCAACTTTATTCCAATCAGCAAATGTAAATAAGATAATGTAGTTTTGATAGTGCAAATTCACTTTCAATCGGTATCATCTTCAAAACGATAAAAAATGATGCAAATGAATCTCAAAACAAACCGCAAACCGCAAATTTCACAAGCGATAAAACAAAAACCCAGGATGTTGACCGACATTAGTTGTAGATTTATATGTACTGTCGCCAGAGAAGTACTAGCGGCTGCGAATGGAGGGGGCCGCCACGCGCCGGCCGCGGCAGCTCCGGCGGACGGAGCAGCCAGTTGTCACACGACAGCCGAGTGAGAAAGACGCGGCCTAAACGACCAGCGTGTTCTCAAAACTTTACGCGACTAACAACTGCAGTATTCAAAAACATTATTGACTGAGAGTGTTCAGTTGCAAGTTAAAGTGTTGTGATAGTGATGACATTGTCTCGGAATATTTGGTTCTCATGTCTCCTGGACAAGCTTTGATGTCAGGGATGGATTTGAGAGACCGACTAGTGGAGGAGATTGTACTCCTAGCGCTGTTCCTGGTGTCAACTGCGGCCAACTCGTTGGCTTTACTTGTTTTCTGCCGTCGACCGGGACTTAGAACTATATCAAATCGGTAAGTTCACCTTTACATATATATCACCTTAAAACACACCTGTGTAAACTTTAATAGAAAAAAAGCACCAGGATTCTGAGTCATCAGATTTCAAGGTCAGCAGGTTCCTAAATACAAAACCGTTAAATATTAATGTCGTTACTTAAACTTGAAGTTTCACAAGTTTATAGATGGTCTATCGAAAACTGTTGAACAAACACAAGAGAGAGTTGTGGATGTCGTTAATAATAATTTATTAAATAGATTAAACATGAACGTTACTGGCGAAAGCAATAGTAATAACAATCGCCTTTCAACATGTCAGATAATGTCGATGATGCAAAAGCTAGAGTTGGTAGTTTGGAAATGGTTGAACTTGTACAAGTACAAAAGGAACATATAACAATGGAATAAAACTTCAAACGAGTTGTGTTTTGAAATGAAAAGTGTACTTTATTTAATGAGAACCCTCCCTAAGTTGGGCCATCAGCCAAAACCAACAGTATTATTAGACTTAGTAGTCTCTCTACCTGATGCATGCCTCTTTTCATTTATTTTGCGGCCGCCATGCATGATTTATGATCCGTAAAGACAATTTTTGACGTATTGCAAAACAAAATTTACAAAATCATCGCAACACTGATTGATGTCAATCGTTAATCATTTAGTATTGTAAATTCTACTATCGAGATGGTTAAGTAAGATGTAAAATTCCATCGCGTATACTTTATCAAGCATAATTATTTAATTTCATAAATATTGCGAAACATAAAACTGAAAAACACTTCATCACAATGAGAATCTTACTCCAATAATATTAAAATTTATACAATGGAAAGATTCCAGATATTCTAAGTCCGTAAGAATTGTTAAAAACAAAGACCATGAGAAACAAAGAACTGAATACAGTAATTCCCATATTAACTTTTTATTACTTGCGATTTAAAAACCCAATGTTGTTTAACCAAAATTAAAATTCTCTTCAAAAACTTATTCAAAGATTTACCACATTTAAATGTAGACTAATCTGAATATATCGTTATTGTTCTACATTACAAAAGGAATACCAAAATCTATTTGGACACGAATAGCTTATTTTAAAAGACAAAACTTCTTTTTTTGCTACCTTCGAAACAATCATGTGGCCCACTGCTTTGTTCTTCTGGTAGCCTGGTACCTACCTATATTTTTTTTGCTCAACTTACTTTCCATGAGTGTCAAGAAGTTTCGACAGAAGATGATCCATCAAACTTTTGTTGAGATATTTCTGTGTTTCCTATGTTTTGTTTGGGTGGCAACCGTTAGTAGTATATAGTTTGAAGTGAATTGAAATCACGTGTATCAACAAGCGGCCAGTTGCAGATAATTTTCATCAATTTACCAAATTTTGGTTTTTGCGCCAGAACATTGAACGAAATTCTGGATCAAAATACCTATTCGGATAGCAGTTAAATCTTGGAAAAGCCGCTATGTAAACAAAACATGCCGATACCTGTTACAAAAGTCCCAAACAATGTTCTCTAATACAGATGCAATTTCAAATAAACTTTTCCTCAAACACATTAAAATAATCGTTATTCCGCAAAATTATTATCAGAATACTTGAAACTAAAATTCGCAAACTGATTACTCGAGTAATAAAATTGGCTTTTCGTTCCGGTTAAGGCCGTTACTCAGTTCAAGTTCTGACTGATATGGAAGATAAGAGAAACCTTATAGACAAGACAACAGACACAATAATTGCTTGATAGGAAAGTACCTATGAAGTCGAATCCATTAGAACCATACATCAAGACTTGAAGTGAGGAATGGACATGGAAATGGTAATTGGTGCAGTTTATCAAAATGTCAATTCTATATTTACAATAGCAGGGCGTATCAAGGCAAAACAATGCGTATTTGCCTAAGCTGATAAGAAATCATTGGCCTGTGAAGATAATTAGGACGATAGTTGTATTGGTTGTTTAGAACATAAACTTGAAATTATGTAGATATAATTATTTGCTTTCAAGCATGTCAATATTCCAATGACGAATTTATTATGAACATGGTCCATTTAGTGCATAAGAAATAATTCTGGATAGGACGTAAAAATCGTAGACACTGAGAAAATTTCCACATTTTAGAGTGCACAGAAGTCAAAAAATTAGTGTCATTAGTAGATTTTGCGAGTGATATTATAAAAGAAAATAATCAAAACAAAACATTAGAGATGCACTACCTGATGATAACGAAAACGAAACAAAAACTATCTGTGGTATGAATATTGTTTACTATAACGTCTCGAGAATTTGCGTATCATTTATTGTTAGTCTATTAAAGTCTAAATAATCTTGTTTGCACCGATTTATCAGGTTTTTAAACTCCAATGTACTTCTTAGTTCGTGATTTGGGTTTCAAGGACTGAGATTAAAGGAAGAAATCTTTGTTTGCTTTTAGATATATATTCAGTCACTTAGATTTGGCAGAAATCGAATTTGTATAATCTAAATAGATGTCTGATTAAAATCCCGATTTACGATTCTGCACCAAAAATTCAAATGAATGAACTACCGCACGTAAGCACACAAATTCACGTTTTTTTATCTACTAGATTATTTGTTCCAACATCAAACAAGCCACCGAGCTAATTGTTCCTGATTCACTGAATTGCTTTTAATCGTCTTTTTAATTAGGATTCCAAACTAATTTAAGACATCACTTAACAATGGCGATGATTTCAGTCTAAAAGGCGTGAAAGTCTAGCATCACGGTAAAGATTAATCTAGAATACAAAACGGAATTTCGAAGATCTAATCGAGATTAAAGTGTTTGATACTAACCTTAGTACGTGCGCTGTGTCACAAACCTGAGTACTAATCAAACAAGCAAATGACTGCTGCCATTACTTAAGAACTCATTAACGATCCCCTTGTTTATACCTAAACAAACAATTCTTTTAAAAGTAATCAATGATTCTGCTCAATTTGGTGTCAAACGATTTAACGGTCGAATGGACAACTTGAAAAAATAATCCAATCAACGCTCTGAGCTGGATCACGCTATCTGATCATGGATTTGATTAAACTAGTCGAATCTTTCCTCATCTTTTATATCTTGCTAAGCAGATATAGTCGAAACTGGCAACCACACCTTCATTCAATTCTATGTCACTCTAATCACTACTGTATTTATATTTACTATTAACTTTGATATGTTAATTTATACTAACATCATCAAACAATGCATCTACCTCATTAACTACTTTGATAACCTCTTTAGATACCCATTCAAGTACCTACTTCACTTCTATTAATATCCCATAGTCACTTCGGTTGTTCCCAAACGGTTTCTCATGAACCGTCACCATGATTCATCCAATCCTGACCCCTAATGGTTAAGCAGCCAATTGTGAATGGCTCAACAGGCGTGAGTACCTCTAGCATCTGGTGTAGTTTCGCAATTTGTCCGGGTACCACGCAATGTAAAGGTTCAAATGCAATAAATTTACTGTCGCTCGCTTGTGCAGTCGTAACAGCCTTTTCCTTATCAATTTATAATGATAGCATTGGATCTGATGGAAAATAACAATTACTTTTGATTGTAGGAGATCGAAACAAACAATGGAATTTTCTTCTTGTTTCTGTAAGACTTGTACATCATAAAAATGTTTCCGAAAAATTGTATGTGCTTAAAATATCAAGTAGATACTCAACTAAATTTATAGCAGTCTTTGGCACGTGCCCGCTGCATTGATCGAGCATACAAAGTTTGGTAAGTACTAAAATAATATGAACTTACGGGCACTTATCCTATAATATTCTATGTGATAATATATCATGTTTCGTCTAATTCCTCATATAAATCGTAATTGCCATTAGTACCTATTGACTTTATATTTCCTTACTTTGATTTTTATTGTTAATTCCTTATCAGTGTCCAACACATTGTTTTGAAACTATGCAAGTATTTTGTAAAGATGAATTTAGTGTAATGTTTATTGTTAAATCACGACTAAAGAATTCCAACTCGCGTGTAAGCTACATTAACAAAAAATGGTTCTGTTTGGTTAGAGGAAAAAAAAACGGCTTAATTTTACCTTTGATTCTGTACCTGTAGAGTCGTTTAAAAAGGTCCAAGTGTGTAAGACTGTAGTAGATCAATTTCAATTCAATGACATTTTCATAGACATTGTTCTACTACAGCCGCGTCGCGCCTGTCTGCGAGAGACGTACATAAACAGGGTTTCTTTTTGGAAATTGTTTCATCACTATACACAAAATCAATTCCAATGAAATGGAATCCCTAATTACATATTTACGTAATTAGGTTAATTCTGAATTATTGACCCGTATTCATGTATTGCGGACGTTCGGTTACACAATAAATGTTAAATTAATTTAGGTACATTGTAATTTCCTCGATTCCATTTGGTACATCGATAGTATTGCAATTTATTTTATCTAATCGTCTGGTAAACGGAAGAATTGGATTGAGTTTATTATAAATAATCTGTCATTGGTTCTAGATTCAAGGTTTACACATGTTTTTTGTTATTGCCGATTTAACATTTTGAGGAAACTGGTTCATACGGTTAGTGCATAGTGATATTATTAGTTCACATGACCTCATGTCGGTCACATTGAACTCTGCTTACTCCACAACAGATAAAAGTGTGATAATATTTATCACTTGCATAATAGTAATGGCATCAAACTGTAACAACAATAGTATTTAGTATTGAAAGGTCGAGGTGATTAGCTCTGGGTCTGTGCCATTAGTTTTCTAGACTTAAAAATTATTATTACTACATTTTAACTATAGGAATTTCACCAATAAAACTGAACGCGATCAGCACATCTAAACCGCGTTAAAACATCAAGCATCATCAATTCATCATTCAACAGTAAATTGTCAATGTCAATTTTGACACTGACAACTGATTGTTGAATGATGACACTGACAGCTCTCCTCATATTTTTGAAAACTCACTATCATTTACAAATAAAATGTCTGCGTTTTCTCGTAAGATTACACTTTTATGCAAACTGACCGTTCGTTCCACGATTATCAATTTATCTTACGCCTTCTACAAATAATATGAGCGGTATTAAATGGGTTCCATCTGACAACCTATCGCTTGTGCCAATGAACCCTAATAGTAACGACGAAGTTTTGCTTTGTGATGAGTTATGCACTCTTGATTTTGGACAGTATAACACGGTAACTAATAGGCATGGTAGGATCCTAGACCTCGTCCTTTCTAATGAAAAAGTGAACGTAACCGAATGTTCTTGCCCACTGGTGCCTATTGATGCCTATCACCCAGCGTTATTAGTTAATTTGGACCTATCGGTAACACCTCTGCTTAAATGTGCGCCGCGTACTCAATTCTTGTTTGATAAAGGTGATTATGAATCCATTAGCAGAGACATTTGTACGACTGACTGGGAAACTGAGTTCTCCGCGCGTTCAATTGATGATGCAGTCAACTTCTTTAATCAGTTTCTTTTTGATCTACAATTGAAATATATTCCGCAAAAACTTTTTCGGAATAAAAAGTATCCAACATGGTATAGTTCGTCACTTGTTAAAACGATTAAAGAAAAATATAAATATTTAAAAAAATTCAATACCTATGGCAATCTATCTGATAAATTAACATTCAAGCTTCTTCGTGAAAGGGTGAAAACTATGGAATCTCAATGCTACCGCAATTATTTGGATCTAACTGAAAACTCAATTAAAAATAACCCAAAATATTTTTGGACTTTTGTAAAAAAACGTCATAACTCAAACGCAATTCCTAGCACCTTGAACTTTAATAGTGATACCTTGCGGACGGGGGAATCTATTTGTCAGGCCTTTTCCGAATACTTCCATTCTAATTTTCTCTCTAATCCCAGTTTTAGTCATCCAATCTCTTCTCCTTTTCTCTTTAATGATTCGTCGAACCTAGCATCTGATATCTGCAGTATCAGTATTGATATTGATGAAATAGTTAACTTGCTTCGAAAGTTGGATACATGCAAATCGGCAGGTCCTGATAACATCCCATCCAAACTCCTTGTTCGGTGTGCACCTTCCATAGCGCAACCTATTTCAATTTTATTTAAAAAATCTTTGAATACCTGTGTTGTGCCGCAAATGTGGAAATCTGCGTTTATAACGCCTATACATAAAAAAGGTGTCAAAACAGACATAGCGAATTACAGGCCAATATCAAAACTGTGTATTATAGCAAAGGTCTTTGAAAGAATAATATATAATCAGATTTATACTGCTCTGAAAAATTCATTTAGCTCATTCCAACACGGTTTCTTAAAAGGGAGGTCAACTGTCACGAACCTGATTCTCTTTAATGAATTTTTGACTGAAGCCATGTGCAACGGCAAGCAGGTTGATGTCGTTTATACGGACTATAGTAAGGCCTTTGATCGCATTGATCATAGCATTCTGATATCCAAGTTGTATGGCATGGGAATTCGTGGTGATCTACTCAGATGGTTTTCTTCTTACCTTGTCAACAGGTCCCAAGCAGTAGTATTAAATAATTATATATCTAGCTGGGTCCCTGTTCCTAGTGGAGTCCCACAGGGTTCCTTGCTCGGTCCATTGCTTTTTATAATCTACATTAACGACATCAACTCTTGCTTGACTTCATCCAAACTTTTGTGTTTTGCTGATGATATGAAAATATATGCCACAATATCATCGCAGATGGACGTAACGGCTCTCCAGAATGATCTGCGTCGCCTTGAGGACTACTGCCAAAGAAACAAGCTGGATCTTAATCCCGCTAAATGCTCGGTTATTACGTATTCTCGAAAGCGCTCAATCATTGTAGCATCGTATACCCTAGGTGATCAAGCTCTACCTAGATCAAACTCTGTCCGTGATCTGGGAGTTCATCACGATTCCAAGCTCAGTTTTGAAATACACGTCGATTCAATAGTCGCTAAGGCCTCTAAATCACTGGGTTTCATTATGCGGTTATCCAAGTGCTTCACTCAAGCTAAAACTTTAAAAATTCTATACTGTACTTTTGTTAGAAGCCACTTGGAATACGCGTCTGAAATATGGAACCCATGTTACTACAAATATATAAACCGCATTGAGAGCATCCAAAAAAGGTTCATAAGGTACTTATGTTATCACCAAAAAATACCGTATCGTTCGGAAAACTACCTTAACCTATGTAAAAAATTTCACATATTACCTTTACTCAACCGCCGCGAGATTTCTGACTGTGTATGTTTATTGAAAATCTTTAACAACACTATTAACTGTTCTGATATCTTATCTAAATTTTACTTCAACATTCCCATGAAGTGTAAACGATACAATCCACCTTTGTGCGTGCCATTTGCTTCAACCAACTATAGGCAGAATTCGTGCGTTGTGCGTGCAAGCAGAAGTTTTAACAGGCATTGTAAACAGTACGATATAGATCTGTTCCTAACCAGTGTGTCGTCAGCCAGGAAGTGCTTAAGCCGTAACTTTTTCTTGTAGTAGTTTTTGTTATGTTATTAATGTTATGATAGTTGTTATTCAGAGCGAGCACCATAGTAATTATCCGGTAGTAGACTAGTGTGAATGTCCTTAGAATTATTTTTTTCTTAATCTGTATTTTATAAGTGGAGACCTGTAATTGGCTTTCTGTCTAATATACTGTCCTCGATCTGTTTGCTTTAGCTGTAAGTCTCCCATGTTATTTAAATAAATAAATAAATAAATAAATAAAGCGAGTGTGCCCAATGACTCAGACGCAATATTGTAAATCAATGCAATGCATTGCCGGATAACTGTTATTATTGAATGGAAGAAACCAAGTTAACACAGACGTACGTTTAACATGTTAATCCTACTCTTGTAAACAGTCTCTTAATCATAATCTTAATGACACCAAGATTTTGATTAGTCGAACGTAAGAGTTGAAGTCAGGCAGTCAATTTAAAAAGGTGACGCTTTTGAATCTGGAGCAACAGAAGAATAAAGCAGAAAAAAACAGCTGCAATTTTTTTTTAATTATTGGAAAGTATAACTTGAACTTTGAACAGTAATTTAATTTATGAATAGGAAAAGTCCTAGGAAATCTTATTACATGTTTTGGCGATTACATATGAATAAAGATCGTCTTTTTATAAAAATAACATTGTCAAATTATGATATTAATATTTAGATAGTTATTGATTTTACAACAACAATATTTTGTAACAGAATTTTCTAACATTTTATACTTGGTAGATCAACAGATCTGATAGTGAATCGCGCTTCATTATAAAATACATTTGAAAAAAAGA
Organism: Antitype chi; assembly: GCA_947359405.1. NCBI lineage: Eukaryota > Metazoa > Arthropoda > Insecta > Lepidoptera > Noctuidae > Antitype > Antitype chi. Next base: position 7,534,592 of record OX375828.1, on the reverse strand, counting down.
GTGAAACCTACGTTCATTCTCACATATTTCACAAGTTTGTACTTGACCGCTTATTTTGGCTATGTCAAAATTAGTGCTGAGCAAATTTTAGCGCGAAAACTGGCCGTTATCAAACGTTACGTTTTCTATGGATGGTAAGTTTTAAAAGTGGAAATCAATCTATGCAAAATAATTATTTTAGTATACAATGCCAGTAATTTTTAATAAGTACACTACCTACCGAGATCTGTTTGATCAACTTTGTAATTAATAATAGTTTACGTCAGCTTTCTATACGTTTTGGTTTAGAACGAATAATATTTATTCAATTGGCAATGATCAATTGGAAAATAGTATCTTTGATCACGCTTTGTTTCAATTACCTAGTAAAGTAGAATTATTTTTCATATAGAACGTAACTGCATTGGTTGTCTTTGCTACATAAAAAAGAAAACGAAAATGTTACCTGCGTACTGAAACTATTTTTGACAGCACTAAATTATTTCTCATGACACAGGTCATCATTTATCCAGCCTAGTTCAATTTACTTCTAAATGAAACAGTAAATTTATCAGTGCCCAGTTTACGTCTAGTGAATGGCCTGATGAAAATACATAGTCGTTGCCAAAAGGCTTCACTCAAAATGTTAGTCAGGATTGTTAATCCGGTTGTCAGCGATCTTTCGAAAACACTAATTTGTTGTCTGTGGAGCTGTTTTCATTTGTTTTTTTTTTAAGATATCTTTCCATAGACTACCATTAGTGATGATACAATCCATCTTTCTCGCAGTAGATTAATATCAGTCGATATTGGAGTAGTTTCGAAATCGATCGACTGACATTGTGCAGAGCGCATGGATTGACTGTATGTAAACTATGTCAAGTGCTAAACTACTTGAAGTAACTATTGGAAGTATTGCCAAGTTCAATAATAACTTATGAAAATATTTCTTATTTAATAAATTGAATGATTAACTAGGAGAATTAACTATTAATTGGCCTATTATTATTAATATGAGTGAAGGAGATCTAAATACTATTTTTTGGCAGCTCCCGGTCACTATGACTAATCGTAAAATTACTGTTTTGACCTTACAATAATATGAATGAGGCCAGAGACTATAAATTATCTAGATTTAAAGCTGGTTACATTATTTTTGTAATTAGTTCTATGATTTTGACATCGTTGAAGTAAAGTATGAATGTCAATGTCAAAGATTGTACCAATGGAATTGAAAGATCAATGATGTTTGTTTATGACTTAAATTTAAATTATATTGCTGAGCTATTCAAAGTTTGCTATTTAAACTTACTTAATTACTTTTTTTTTTGGTTTTATGTTTTCGATATTTTGCTGCTAATGTATTTTAGTTAAATATACTAAGTTCCGTTGATAAATAATTGACTCATGAGAGGAAACGTAAAAAAAATATGGATTCGGAATTCATTTTGTTTGACTGTAATTTACATAATATTCTAATTAACATTTTATGCCTACTATCTCACTTAACACGAGAGAATTTTATAATTCATAAATAACTGAAGATTTACGAAGCTAAATTAAAAATTCTTCTTCCCTACATTAAATCTGTTAGGCGGGACTTGGCACGATATTTTATTGCAAATGCGCGTATAGTTTTAAAACATTAAGAGACCGTAGGAAATTATTTCAAATTCCGTCTATCCAACATAAAGAACCCGTAAAATGTATGTAACAACTTAAGTGCAGCCATCATGTTGGGCAACAGTAACGACGTTATCAAATAAAGTGACTTTCTAAGACATTTTCACCTTTTTGACTATCTAAATGGGTACCGTGTAGAACGCAGTTACTGATATACTGGCTGGAAGCAATATGTAAATGACGACAACATTTTTTTTCAAAAGTGGAACGCGTTGACAACTCAACGGAAACAAAAACGTGCAATCGAAAAAGAAAATACATGTGACAGCTAAAAAGGCGGGAAAGTTATGTACCTACCATAGAATGGTATAGAGTTACTGTCATTTATCAATGATTCTTTTTAAATTGGACTTTTACTTCCGTAATATAGTACTGGAGTTGTAACATTTTATGCAAATCGTTTTTGACAGCTTTTATAAGCCACTTTAAAACCAACTAAGACTGGAAAGGTTCATGAACTTCAAATAAATTATGAAAATTGACACAAAACGAAGCCCAGCCTTGCACAGACGTCACAGGTGATCTCTTTCAGACCTACTCATGTATGGGCATGAGGTATTTATAAATTTGCTGGATGATTAACGACACCGTGACGCGTAACTCGTCTAGATCATAAAGCTGAGATGTGGGCGTCAACCTCTCGATTGACTGAGCAAAAACAAACGTAGAATATATTCCGATCCCTACGTGCGGAATCTCATTAATCATTAAACATTCATAATAATAATGATCTCCTTGTTTTCAAAGGAAATAGCACACATAAACTTAATGGGAACGCTGAACTAGAGGATATCGCGTTCGCTTTACAAATCCGCATTAAATAACCTTCAGTGTACTCCAAAGAAGGTTTTCTTTGATAAAAAAAAACAGAAGTTATTTTGATCGATTACTTATCGATTTAGATAAATTAATCGATTCGTCAGCAGCGAAACTAGTGGTTTGACAAATGAGTGATGTAGCTTTCATTAGTTAGCCACTTTCCATTCCTTAGAATTCGACTGTATTGTTTTAGCCTTGATTGGTAGATTAATTACCAACGCTTACTGACGAAATAGAATTAATGTATCTCAAGTTCCTTGTTGCGAATTTAGTTATTACGACAGTAGTAATTAATATTACTTGTTATGTAAAACAACGCAAACATTGTAAATACTAATGTCAAAAGTCATCAATTACCACTTTACTATTGTAATGGAAAATTGATGAAAAAAGAATCACATATCCCTCGTGCCAGGTTCAAAGAACTTGGTGATTGTTTTACAATTAAAATTTATTTGACTTTTGACTTCTGTTGTGTATGAACCTAGATTCCACGAGAAAGCCCTTTGTCATCATTAAGATATAGGTAACGTAAAGAGTTATTTTCCTACTATATGGCATGGATACTGAAACTTTGGTGAGAAAATTAATGTAGGTATTCAAATGAAAAATCGAAACAATTTCTTACTTATGTGTATGATTGCTTACTAAATTAGAAATGTAAAAAAGAACACACTGTAACGTGATATCGATAGTAACTACTTAACGTCATGCTCTTATTGCTTACTGGGTAGGCAGAAGTCCCAGGCCTCTATAATTACGTACAATGTAGGCGCCGCCGCCGCGCCGTTCCCTTGGTTGCATTAAGGTTAACCTTGCTTTACGCATGTGCGATTACTGCAACTGTTAGTGTGAAACTATGAAACCAAAGTGTTTTTTTTGCAATCTGACATTGCATAGAATTTACCACGTTAACCAAACTGTCAAATCCATTTTGACAGTTGATTTTTACTTCTTTAGTTCTGCGTTTGAAAACATTATTTTAAAGTCTGCGACTAATGCATTCATCTACACTATGACTAACACTTCAATCGAAATTATTTTCGTACTATACAGGATGCTTTGATTTACTGTAGCAACGGAAACGCTAGAGCCACATTTTTGGAATGCATGAAGGTAAAATACAATCTTTGTGCTCAATAATTATTGTTTTATATTACTTTGCCTGCAATTAAGATAATTACGACCCTGAGTTAAAAAAAATGTTTTGTCTATTCATATTGAAAAAGATTATGTCTATGGCAAGTGTTGTAAGATTTGGCTCTTATGGAAACTTAAAGTCTGATTGGGCAAAAAACAAGGTTTCTGCTAACATATGTAAAATAAATCGACATTTCTTACAGCTAAAAGTATTTTTTAAATGTATTAATTAATTCTTAAGAACTTTGTTTGGAACAAAGCAGTCTAGCAGATGGCATTGAAATGTCTCTGTAATTCAAACATTTGGGTCATCATAAAATAAGAAATTAAAATAATGGGGTCACAACTCGCTTTACATCTAAAAGAGTCCTTATTAGTACATTCCTTTACTTATTTAAATGAAGCTCTAAAATATATCTTTTAAAAAAGCTTTTTGCTTTATTAAATACAATTATTAAAAAAAAGTTGAGGCTAACTTATAAGTCTTACACATTATTTTTCACAACAATATCCCTACATCATCATTAGTAAGCATTCTAAAAATAGTCAGCATTCGGTATAATAAACCACGCCGAGAATAGACAATATCATTAGTTTTTTAGGCGATTTCTTGTGCCAACACGGTATAATTTGACAGCTCAAAATGGCGCTGCCTGCAAAGACAAACGTCAAAATTATTTTTAATATAGTTCCATTATAACCGCGTATCAAGACATTGTGGTCAGTAAAGTTCTAATTTTAACTTTTCTTACCATAGTAACCGTCTGTTGTAGGTGGACAACTTTTTTGGACGTTGCCCATTTTTTATTTATTGCGTGGGTATACTACATTCATTGGTTTAAGGCAATCACTTATGTACAAACACCAGCACATCAAGCTACCCCAATCTATCAAATTTCTTTGATAGATTTTCAACTTTATCACAAAACTTTAAGGTTCATGTTCAATTAGAAACATTTCTCAGTTTGAGATAACTTTATGTGCTGGCGTCTGCACATTAATTACATCAATTTTAACTAACTAAAACGATGCAATAATAAAAGATACTTGAGAATACGCAAATAGATCGATTGAAATAGACAATCAAGGTACGTCACAGTTCATTTGTTTTACAAAAGAATGAGTACTAAACATAATTTTGTAGAAGTATTCAGACTAGAATAGACCATCGTTTGTTTGCAATTAGGATAAGTTTTTTATGTTGGGTATTCTTAGGGGGCGTCCATTATCTACGTGAGGCGTTTAGGGGGGGGGGAGGGGGTCGAGTCGAATCTCACCCAACCTCACGTGGGGGGAGGGACGTTCTCGGCAAATATCACGTAATTTATATTTTTTTCCGCAAAGAAACAATGTAACGATGTTACGAGAAAACCGGGCTAAATGATGTCGAACAGGTTTTTCCGCCAATATGGCTGAATCCTACAAAATAATATTTATCGCGGTTACGCGAACGCCACAAAGTAGCACAGTAGCTCCTCGATGGTTAAACTGCCACCGGCCAGCCAAGCCAGCCAAATGCAACGCATAAATCCAACGCAAATAAGCACACATTAACGTTTTTACACTAAAGCCACGTATTTGAAATATCTCACGTGAGATTATGGGGAGGGGGAGAGGGTCGAGCCAAATATCACGACATTTCACCAGAGCGGGGGTGGGGGTCGAAAAGTCGCCAAAATTGCCTCACGTAATTAATGGACGCCCCCTTAGACTTGATGACATAAAATGCATTACTTTGTCCAAGTAATATATTTAGGATGCGTAGGAGTCTCAATCTCAAGTAAACAAGCTTCATCATCTTAATTCTTAAACTCAAACTTAAAAGGATACTCCTAAAAAAGATCAATTAGTTTAACAAGCCACTTATCTTGATGAATGAAAGAGTAATCCATGTAATTACGTTCCGTAAGAAACCATTTAAATTGATTACAATAATTAATATCGACTGACAATAAGCTACAAGGCTATTAGCTGCTGATTTCACGGGCAGGGCGCCATTGTTGTAAAAAATATTATTTTTCGCATGCTCATCAACTTGCTTCCAATTTAAACCTCGGAAAGTTTTCCAGATATTTGAATACTGTATTCGATTACAGAAATAGTACACTTTGTTTTGTCTATTAATAATTTAATATTGCTAATACATTTTGTTTGTGTCTGTAATATAGTCTACTTGAAGCCCAGAGGTCATGAACTTGGCCGACATTGAAAGCCTTTATCTATTAAATCTTCCAATAATACATTTTTACTGTAATTTCTCATGACAGTCTTCTATTTGCAACATCCTGAGCCTATAAAACTTGCAAGAATCGCTTTTTGTCGCATCTAAAGCCATAAAAATCCTAAAATAAACGTCTATAAAATCGGCGAAAGCATGGCAACTCCTATTCGAATTTCGAATATGGAAGGCAATGAATCAAGATGGCGGGTGCAGTCACGAACTTTAGTCTAAATCGGGGTTTGCATGGCGTATAGTCGTTTAACTGTAATTCCATAAATCGCTAAAATCCATAGTTTTGAGGTTCGTCTTTTATCGTACTTTCTATATTGTTGCTGGGCAGAAAAACTGTATGACATCACGTCTTGAATACAATAGAAACGTCAAAATTATGATGATACACTAATTCATTTCTGACATTTCCTAATTCTTTTTTCAAATAAAAATTGCAAAGTTCGTCTCACGTTTAACCAATTTCCTTTTACACCACTGCCGTATCATTCGGCCTTTAAACTTACATTATATATCGCTAGAATTGCTTTCATATAGCCTTTGGCTGACATTGCGAACGCAATTAAATAATTTTGTAGTCCATGTAATTGCACAATTTGAAGGGAGCAATGTAAATCGTTTCCTATTTGTTGTTCTACTGTAATTAGACAAGAGCAACTAAATAGTTCAATGTTTTATGACAACGGGAATAGGATTTATAATTATTTATCTGTTTAAATTACAGATTTAAATCACTATTGAAAATTCCTACCGTAAACATTATTTAGTAAAACATGAAGAAAACAAATAGTCAGTACCTACTTAATAATCAGCTGAAGGCCCACAAAACCTAATGTTCAGTTGAAAATAATCTAACACAATCATAACCACGGTCAGTTTCGAGTTCGAAATATTATTTTAACCGCAAGTCTATCAAGCCTATTGTTCTATTTGACAACGAACTGTCAAACGCAGAGGGTATAGTCAGGTTCTACTAATTAGATTAGTCAGAAACTGGTTTTGTCATACATTGTCATTGATGAATTATTTGGCAGCAGTGAAAACAGTTGTTGCTTCACTTGCCACGCTACCTACACGTTATATTATGTTTATTTCTACTCTCGTTTTCACGCAATGGTTACATATTAGACCATCTTAACCATAAACAAAAAAAAACCGAGAGAAAATGTTCAGGGGTCGTCAACATTAACTTTAATAAAACTCAATCTTTGATAGATAAAACGTTTTGCAGGAAATGATTTTCTCGTAAGAAAAATTACAATTTAATCGATCTACCTTCATTCACAGATAAACAACATTCTGTACTTATCTCAGTAATTATCTTTGACGCAGTAAAATCTCGGGACATGTAACTTTGACGTCATAAATAAATCCGGGTGCTACCATTATTGTTTATGGTCCAATCTTCGCCACGACATTTTTTCTTTTCTTTTTAGCTTAGCTAGTCGCTGGGTGATTAAAACTCTTTAGAGGGTAGTTAGTGAGAAATAATTCATTTTCATTGTCATATTGTTTCATCAATTTCAATGGAGACTTAGATGATCTTTTGAATATTATTGAGAGAGTTAAGAACATAATATAAAGAAGAAAATATTCCAAGCTTTACTTCATTAAATCGTTTCGTGTCCATAGGCAATAAAAAAATGTGAAAATCATCGTGAGAGATTGGGAAGTGAAAATAATACGATTGCAAAAAAAATACTATTTATGTTTGTATTGATAGAGAACGGAAATTAGAACCTAGGTTTCCGCCATTGTCAATCACCGTGTTTTGTGAACGCGTATCTTTTTCTGTCAACTCTAGCGTTGATCATTGATTTGTTGTACTCTTCATTAGCATTTTACATAAATTGTCACTGGTTTTATACGTAAGTGCGACGGAATAAAGTATGAAGATGCCATTAAAGCTTAAACTCAGATACTTAATTGCTATACCAAAATATGACTGTGAATCAGTCGGCAAGTATTTACTAGCATTTCTTTATTTTTTAACAAATAAAATAACCTACCATGTAATTTCCTAAACACTATTGTTTCTCTGGGACATCTGATTAAATTCAAGTTCTAAAACTTCTAAAGACGAATTCCTATAGTTGACAATAGTCCAGTAATTTACTCAATCAACCTTTTTTTGAATGTGAGAACATAGCATAATGGAACCGATCACGTGTCGTCTAAACGTTGACAATTAGAATTACTATTACAATTGCCATTAACTTGTCAAGGGCTGACACGCTTCTTTGTAGGACACTTTTGTATTATTAATACACAACAAATGTTTGGTTTAAAACGCAAATCTTTTTGAATGAGAATCATTCAAACGTCAAACTGCATTGGATAAAAAAAGAGAATTTACTAAAAGAATTTTTCTACCTCACTAATGAATGACAATAAAACCTTTTCTCACACTCCACGGCTCAACCGCTTATACCAACGTTCCAGAAAAAAAACTCATTAAGTTCTATTACTCTATTCCACGTGTACAGCGAAACGAGGTCTCGTGCACCAGGTAGATGTAGGTTTTGCCTTGATAGCCGCTTCCATTGACCCATTTAAGTGCTATGTGCATTAAGTTAGTGGCTTTTGCAAACGCTTGTTACGGTTTTTGGGTTAAGTGATAGGAAGTTAACTAGCTAGCCAGTTTTGCGTGAAGAAACAGAAGTTTTAAGTTAGAAATGTGTTATCATAGCTTTGTTTTCATTCATTAGAATTCATGCCATTCAAAAGGCATTATAAATAAATGTCACAACCTATTAAACGTCAAGTGCTCACCATAGATTGTAGAAATTTCCATTTACGCGCTAATACATTCATATGACTTTAAAAAATTTCCAACGTAGAATAGAGAATATTATTATAGACTCCTTTGTTTTGTTTTTTTGATGGCTTAGACAAGTTTTTGCAAAAGGCATCTTGGAATTGATATAAACAACCCACAGGTATGCGGTCACCAATGTGTATAGACTATAGACTTGTTGCTAGCCATAGTAACTTTGCTATATTCATTGGGTTTTTCACATATTTGCCGATGAAGCTGATACTATTTCCAATAATAATTGAATTTGTACGAAAATCTCCACGTAAATAAAATCTCCACGTAAATAAAATCTCCACGTAAATAAAATCTCCACGTAAATAAAATGTCCACGTAAATACCTTGCCGAATGAAGGCTAGCTTTCGAGAAAGTCAGCTATTATAATAAATTGTTATTGTTGCAAAATGAGTTATCAAAATTGGTGGCGTTTTTTGTAAATTTTAAATCAAAACAAATGGTTCAAGTTTTCGCCGCAAAACAGACTGTTACTTTGTATCACAAAGAAAGAGAGACCATTTAGAATACTATAGATGAAGTTACGCGTAAAATGGCTATCAGCAAAATGTTTACGATCACTCAAACTTGATATTATGAGAGGAAAATTCCAGGAACGTCGTCTATTTAGAAAATATTTCACTTTGCTTTAATAGCTTTGTGAACACGGTATAAAAGGAAAAATTCAAGTTTACATTACCTACTTGAATATAGGGCTGGCAAACACGTTTTTTTTTGCTAAATATGTATTTGTAAAACATAAAACTGTTAGGTCTTAAAAAAATCCTAAAAAAATTATCATAATCCGAATATTGAATAATTAAAAAAAAAATACGACGAAAAGAAAATGTTGAAAAAAAATCTATCCTCTTTTAGAATCCTCATGGTTGTTAACTCCTTTACCTTACGTAAGTCTTTAACTTCTTGCCCTAACTAATATACCACTCTATAAATTTCCAACCTGCTTATGGTTGACAGGGAGCTTCAACCCTACATCCTCAGAATTAGGTCAGCTCCTATAACCGGTATTCATGTTACCAGGTGAAGGTGAATGCAACGTTTTCAAAACAATAACAATTATTATAGAGAAACCTTTGATGTATGCAGTTTTTTCAATTTAATGGGACGGGACTTTGAAGAGATTCAGGGACGTATTTGTGTTACTAAAGTTGGCAATGCTAAATATGTTTTAAAATTAAGAACTAAAGTAGGCACAAGACTATACCTGGTCGTGAAGGGACTGATTCTTCCTGTTCTTGTGTTGGGACACAAGAACAGCTCGATTTCGTCTGATAAAGCGGGATTATAAAGCACCTGCCTATATTACTTCTTGGGTGGAAACAACCAGACGTGAGCAATTTGAACTTTAGAAATTACCAATACAACAAAGAGGAAACTCCAAAACTGAACTCGCAGATTATCTGAGATTCCAATTAACATTTTTTCCTCAAAAAAAATCCAGACTGTAACTTACTCAAATATCTCGACGATCAGTTTCAAAAATTGACACCCATGACATTGGACACAATGGGAGTAAAAATAGTGCCTATTTTGATTTTTTTTTATCCTTTGTCGGCCATCTTGATGCGGCTGCGCATAACAATGGCGGTTTCCGTTCACGCATGCGTATTGTAGTAACACGTTGAGGTGGAATGATACCTGGGATTGTCACTAAGTCAGAATGTTATGCTTATTGCTTAATGTCAACAGGTTTTCACGTACTTTGAACTGTGTTTACTGCTTGAAAATTATGATTGTCCATTGTTTCAGTGAATGTGTTAAAATTTCTCGGAAAATGAAAAACAATTTCGCTTTTTGAAGATTGATCATACTGCAAAAACCCACTTCACAGTTAAGGTGCCGCTTCCTGAAATAGGTTTCCTTTTTTAAAAGAAATGTCCAAGATTTAATTTCTATTTTTGCTAATGACGATGTCACAAATAATAAAGCGAGTAAGCCAGTTACTGACATTTCGGCTTGTAGCCAGGGCTTTGGTCACAGCACAACGAAACTGTGTGGGACATTAATTTTAATGAACAAACGACAACGTTTTTAAAACTATAGAGCTGTTAGTACTATAGTTAAATTGAATAAGCATTTATTGTATAACCAGTTAATTTAATGGTCTTTGTCAAAACATTGTAAAACCAGATTAAAATTATTAGTAAAGAAGAATTAATAAAACAAAATACGTTGTTGTTGACATAATCGAATGACTAACTCAATTTAAAGGTTATTGTTTTTAAATAAAGAACATCTGTCTCTGAAATTATACAGACCTAACTGCTAAACGGAGCACTATTGTATAGAGGTCCTTTCACTCTGATACTAATTAAAACTCCTTTGTCCATACCTCATACAGACCTGAGTCTCGAAACTGAATATTTCCTCAATTCTTTTTTATTTTATTAATTCGTATCTACGAAGGTTGTTATGTTAACCCTTTTTAATTTTAAGAACATTTATAGAATGTAAGCGTTAACGACATTGATTCTGGCAGGTTTTCGAACGAATAGATTGACATTTGAAATGTGCTATTTATTAATCTGCGAAACGTCTAAATGGCAGATTGATTTTTTGAATTGAGAATTATGTTGCAATTGTTTGTGGACCAGCAACTATTGCATGCCTCAATTACGCGCAAATTTAATACTGCACAGATATAAATGATGGTAATTAGAAATAAGAATGCTCATCTTTCTAAAAAGTCTAAGATTTAAGGTCAAGCCGTCTCCTTGACTGATCAACGTGTACCAGTGATTGCTATCTTTTTCTGGACCGAAAATTTAACTCGCAAGACGAAAACGTGTACTAAATCGGTATTCCCCACCACAATTGCTTTTGTGTAGACATTCTCAGTACCATTGAATACAAAATTCTGTATTCATATAGGTCGATAAGATCGGAGGTGCATTATTAATAGCCGTGTTCGCAGTGCTACCAGTGTTCTTAATTTAAAAGTTATCAATAGACTTTTTCAATCACGTTTCCGTGCGGCTCTTAAATGGTCGAATAAAAACGTTATGGTTTTTGACGCTTAGGTTTGAGATTTCGCAATATGGCATTTTAATTAATCGTGACACGTTAAAAATGTGAATATTCGTTTTGATTGTTGAATAAAAAAATAACTCCTATTATATAGAAAATGACACAATAAAAAAAAGTAAAACACTCTTTGAAGTAAAAAATTAAATTTATGAATTTGTTAGATTTCTTACGCACAATAAAAATTGTTTGTCCAGCTGATCGATAACATATGAATACTCTTAAACTTACATAACTTTTTGTGTTTTACATTCTATAAAAAAAACAATACACTTTATAAATAGCTTATAAATAAGAGCACAGTGTACGAACAGTGGCACAAAGTATTTTTTATTTTTTAAAGCGACGATCTTCTGACGGGTTTATGCCTTGGTTTCTTCTCAAAAATACAACAAAAAGTAGTCAGGTTCAGTCACGAGGGAACAGGTGAACATACATACCCTGGCAAAATCATTACCCTCCTTTAGCTTGGCTGTAGTCGGGTAAAAATATATCAAAAGGTTTTAAATGTGGTTTTCAACTAATATAAGATAACATTGATAGACACGCGTGTTTGTCTAGAAAGCCTATTCATGGGTGCACGTAATGCTTTGTCGACTAAAGTTAGATAATAAAAAATCTACATTATTCAACGTAGAACCCACTGAAGGTCTCACGTAGGTCCACAATGATATGTAACACGTTTGAAATGATTTGTATTCGATGGCTGTACATTTAATATAAAACGAAGATCGTTGACTTCAAAAGGTTTCTGATATTTCATGAATATGTTTATTACGTTTTGAAACAAGAATAAAATATAGGCTGTTTTATGCGTCAAGCGTATGCACGTGCTCGGCATTTTCTTCGTTATACACGTCCTGTGCCTGACGGAATGTCCCTTCGGCAAAAATAGTGAATGGATGGATATCTATGATGTCCATTCTCTATTTAACCCATTTAGGGTATGAATTTTCAAAAAAATCCTTTCTTGAGAACTAGCTCAAGTTCATTATAAAATAAACTAAACTGTGCCTTGTCCGCCAGTGAATAAATCTTTATTGAGTTTAATGAAAAAGTACTTTACCAATTTAAAAAAAATACGTTAGCAAATACTAGGCATAAAATAAAAACATTTCTTGAAACATAAAAATAAAAAACAAAATGAATTGTTCCAAATTAAAAACTACAAATTACAGCGCATACATTTTGTCATTTCAGAGAGAAATGATCATCGTACATTTTTCACTTTCGCTACGACCTCTTTTCACGCATAACCTTCAATGAGTTTACGTATTTGTGTTGCGGAATCGTTCATTAGCGTTTTGTGTCAAAATATAAACATGACGTCATTACGTCATTAGTATTAGGTACGTTGTCAGATAAGGTCGGAAGTTCACGAAGTCACGTAATACTTAGTTGAGAAAAATAATGAAAATGTAAGCATAAGAAAATACAAGCTTTTATGAAATAAGTTTGGCAGACTTCGACAAGAGCAACACGTAATTATGTATCTAAAGGCTTTATCTCGTTTAAGATTGAAACATCATACGTAATCTTACTTGTGTACCTAGTGGAAGCTTATAGAATGAATATTAAACTATGTCGATTAACGTTCACTCGAAATGTTACCATTAAGTTTATTAACCCACAGTTCGTTCAAGAGAGAGTGCAGTTTCTAGTGTAGACTTGCGACGCAAGATTCTAAACTGGTTTTAACATAAGCATCACTACGTAAGCATTCGAAGCTCAAAGTTTAAGAAAATAAAAACAAAAACAGAGCACTTTTTTAATGACTACGTAACAATGCAGAAGGCTACACGTCATCAGTACGGTAGCTTCAAAACCTTTAATACAAATTGAAAAAAAAAAAAAATTGCTTGCCCAAAATAAAAAGCTAGTGACATAGCGTCACCAGCTTTTTTTTTGGGCGTGGAAAATAAAAATTAATTAACTATGCATAAAATACAATGTTAATTGTAAATATTTTTGTAACAAGTGTGACGTATATAGATCATTGTTTTGTCACTGGCGTTTACACTCCAGTCTTTTGTTTCATTATTAATATTTTGGACGTCTTAAAATTTAATGTCGTTTGAGTATCTATTTTCTTTAGTAAAATAAATCATAGGCATAAACAAAAACATTCCACTCTTACTATAGACAAGGCTGCCAAAATCCGCCAAATAATTCTGCCATTACTACCAAGACATTTGGCTCATAATGGCATATTACCGCCAAATCGGTAGGCAATTACACTTCATGACACCACAGCAAAGTTAATTGGCCATTTAGCTTTCGGCAAGCGTTTGGAGGGCTCCATATTATTTATTGCTTTTTTATGAATGTGTGTATGGTGGTATGTTTCGTTCATACAAGGTTGGCCGGACCGTCAACTACATTTTATGGATCGGTGGCACCAAAATCGAAGATAGTCTCACGTACATTTCTAGAATAAAGATTTTTTTTTTAAATATATTATAGCGTTGGCAGCAGTCACTATACAAAACGGCCCACTTTTTATTCTAAATAATAAAATACAAGAAAAATGGCTCTTCAGTATCTTGGCACAATACTAATTTCGGTAAATAAATTACTTCTAGATATTATCAACAAAATAGACTGGGTCCGACAGAGAACAAGTGAATGTTGCCAGCTATCACTTTTCAAACGTTTAAGTCATTACTCTTTGAATTTAATAACAAGACTAAAGACTAAAGTTTCACTAATTTGTTTTCTTCAGTCTAATTTCGACTATGGGCCATTTTTCTCTACCTTTGAAACTTTTGGCCGGCTTTGGCACAATTTCAATGAGTTTTGATAGATTGCTTGCTATTTTAATAACGGTCTTGTCTATGAGTAGAGCAATGAACTTTTCTTCACTTGAAAAAGGCTAATGACGATAGGAGACTGTTTGACCAAATTGATTCACTTTTACGTCATCACGATTAGTGTTGGCCGATTCATTTAAATTGAAACTCATGCCAATATTACACGATTCACTTATGCCAAATGAACCATGTAATATTTGCATAAGTTTACATAATTAGTGTTCTTTTTCGAATTTTTGTTTTATTCATAAGTGCATCTATACGGATATGCATAAACGGAAAATCCTTACGTCCCACATCCACAAGATCATTATCTTAACAAGTACTATTAATTAACTGGTTTGCGACATCGTTATTGTTTGCTATGTTTATGTTTATTGTGGGCTGTAACCTACTGAAACTGCTTCCTAGTTCCTAGGCATTAGTAGTTTATGTACTAAGTGTAGTAGGTATGATCAAAGTCCTTTATCAATTTATTGTGGCGTTAATAAGGAAAAAATCATAAATTTTTGATTTCAACTGTATGGCATATTATGAGTTTTAATTAAGTTAAGCTGTTAATTAAAAATGATTATGGGATATATACAGGTTAATAGATTTTGTGTTAAGGGTAGATGAATCTGTTTTTTAAAACAGTTGATCGTAAACCTGAAACCTTTGCATTAAAAAAATGCGATGTCTTTGGATGCACAAATTATTTTTAGTAGCCAGTACGTTGATCTCAAATGTTTACATACCTACAGTTTCATAGTAAAAGTTTTAAATGACATCACGGCATATCAAAATTTGCAACCGCGTGTACCGTGGCTAATTTGAAAAGTAGGACAACCTCTTTGACGTAGAAAGATGTGCCTACTTCCGAATTTGACCGGGTAACGCCTAATAAAGCTGAGTGGCTTGAATACTTACCACTTTTACTACTGACACAGTTTATGGTAATGTTAAAGGGTAAATTATCTAATGAGGGTCATAGTTTCTTATAAAAAATACAATGATGAAATATAGAAGTGTTTGATGACAAATTCGGTTGCCCTCAAACCGATATTTAATTTCTGCACTGTTGCATAAGTACCGAAAAAATATAAATACATAATTATAATCCTTCCGTAAATAAATCAGTGCCGGCATTAATGGGGAAGTTTCTAGTCTAATACAGTTCCCGTATGAAAAAATTGCAAAAAAAATTGCCTTTCATTCTTCGTGCAGTGCGGAAATAATCCTGAATTGTGCGTTGAGCGTGTTTTTTTTTTCTTGTCACAAATGTCACTTGCTACTTCCGAATATTTTATCTGTGGTCATTGATACATCGATGACAAATGTCAAAATTAATAAATAACTCGTCACACAATTCATATGAAAATGTTGTTTCCATGATAAATGAAAATACGAGCGCAGAGGAAAAAATCAAACTTATACCTACTGTAAATATTACTTCAGGGTAATGTAATTGTAAACTATAACGATTGTTGAGTAATTTGATTGTTTGGCAAATTGTTTAAACCAAGTGCTTCATATAAAATCTGTCGAGCTACTCACCCACTGTTTTCCATTTATCACTAGCAATTAGTGAAACATTCCACTAGCGAATAATTTGCAATCACATGCACTTTCATTTAGTGTCAACTCAACATTTTATAAAAAAAATCTCCTTCTTCTTTCCGTGTCGATGACAAAACGTAAAAATATTTTAATAAAAATAAAACAAACATGTCAATGTTGAAGTTCGAACTTTTTCTGCCACAAAAACACAAATTAATATCAAAACGTTTGTAAAAACTATCGTAAATTTGCGTAATGTCATTTAACTTTCTCAAAGAAGCCAAGGTTCGCCACCTCATCCATCATAATCAGTTCAACTGTTTTCGAGATTCGGCGACACAAATACGTAGAATTGCATCAGTTCCCTATTTGTGGTAAAATGGGATGGTTTCAGGAAAAAATATCTTATATAAAATTTAATATTTATGTAAGTAGGTATAATGTTGATATACAAATGATTATCTACGCGCGTCACTAAGTGGCATTATAAATATTATATTTCTTATTTCTAACCCTGTCCTCAGCATCAGCATACATCTTTCTTCCGGTACAATATATAATAATATAAAGTTTCTTAGAAATTTTATAATACTTCATATTGGCACTCGAAAAGATTTATGGGTCGCTATTGAGATACCAGTTGCCTCGAGAAAGTTGCGAATCACGGCTAACATTAATCAAAATAGTTTGTAGAGAAACAACAGGTGAACTGCTCCGGAAATCTGGAAATAACCGGTTAAGGAACGATGTTTTTACATCACATCCCCTTTAGGGGGACCTCTGATCTAGTAATCATCACAACCGGGCACGACCGACATGCGTGATCTAGCTAGTGCAAGAAAATCTAAAAGGATGCTCCATTTTCCCATTCATTGAGCTTATAATTCAGTAACATAATCAAATCGTACAACTTTGAAACGCAACGGACATGTCACTATTAAAATATCACATTTCAAAATTATGTAAGAGCGCAATATTTCGTCTCCGCTTGACGTTTGAAAGCGTTCAAAAACGTCACCTGTCTATTTCGAAGTTTGTGAACGACCTTCATTCGTGTCAAACGATTACAAGCTTTTTAGTTTCGCTGTATTTTTTCATGAATCCGGCGTTGTTTTTATAGTCTGCTTCCTGGGATATTTAGTTTCATGATGATGAAAATGTAGTATTTAGAAGGTGTTGGCTTGTAGATATTCGTTTGTTTTGTAAAGGACGCTGTACGATTCGTTTGGACACAAGATTCGTAATATTAAGTAGTTCAAGATTTTATTTTGCAATAATATAATTAGATTCTTGGAACCACACGACGCGGCGACGTCTAAAATTAACTGGCTAGGCATGTAGTAGGTAGTTAATGATTGTCGCTTGCAACCAGTAATAGGTAAATAACTTTAACAGGTTTAGATTGTATCTTACATCGGGGTTTCCCCGACCTTGTGCTTTTATTTTTGGTAATGTCGACCTTAAAACACAAATAAATCTTCATGTTTACGAAATTGTGGCAAATACGCACGCTTATTTACATCTCAACACTTATTTTTATTAGCCTCGATGAAAACTAAATAGTTTTCAAGTAAATAATGAAAGGTCACTGTAACAAGGTAAGCGGAATGAAAACTTTACTGCCGGCTTGAAGATCCAGAGAAAACATGACGATAAGGAAAAACAAATATTGATAGATGAAGCTGTCATTGGTATAAGAAATAATAATGAAAAATAAATTTCATTACCGTCATAAAAAGCCTCATGATCTATAAGAAAATAAATCTTCATACTTCACTTGACATACATTTTCGCACATCCCCGGATGTAAAGGTTTATATCTTTTTGAAGTCTGGGAAGTGACATTGAGTGATATTTAATATTCATAAATGATTTCAAGGATTTTATAGAGCTACAGTACAAACTTCCGGATCTAGTGATTATATTCGCAATGATAGGAAAGTTCCTATTAAGTTCATATTTATGTTGGTTGGTTGCAGGACCGTTACGTAATTATTTCCATGTGTGTTTTTTGGACACTTAAGACTCGTTATTTAGACTGGTTTCGTTTTCTAATTTTCGTTTCCTATCAAGTTATATTTTCTTTAAGTCCTTTGAAAATAATCTTACCTATACTTGTTACTTCAATATGCATCCGACCATTAAATTAAATTGCGCTTGGTTACAAAAATTTTGCAAATCCGAGATAATAAACTTTACATTGAGTACGTATTGTACGTAATTGGCCTCGACACAATAAAGAACTGCCTTTTGTGTTAAAACAGCAAAACGGTTTCACCTTTTCTATGGTCATACACCATTAGGACCACCTAACCGTCCCATAAAATTCATACATTAGATTTATATCTATGGTAATATTTGAGGGTTTTAAGCTAGCTTAATGTGACTCGTGATCTTTTTTTTATGTACAATATGTAATGCTTTTCCCTTTTCAAATCAATTGAATGTATGTTCTAGAGTAAGTCAAGAATAATTGTCCATTTACCTTTTTCTGATTGCAACAATCAAGCTAAAGTTAGAACACTAACACCTACAGTGAATATACATCCTTTGTCTTTGGAACCAATGCTCTTGTTTACTTCTATAGACAGAAATCCTTTTCCAAGCTATTCTAGAGTACTCTTAATCCTTGGTTCCACGATCAGACCTTAATAAATCGTGTGTGCAATGTCAAGCTTTATACAATCTGCAAGGGCATTGTTTAACATGTATGTAAATATAGGAACAATCTGGACTATTGATAAATAAAGATAGATCTTCAAGGTTATTGAGATAGGGTTGCTAGATGAGCACGCATAATAAGGTCATTTCCAATCAGTTTTCTAAGACAATATCATTGAAAAATATGAACTCTGATCCTAATTATGACAAATATTGTAATTACTGAAGCGAATGGCGCATCATAAAATTGTAAGAACGGAATTTTTTCTGATGAATCAAAACATGTAAATGAGGATAAGGTTGGAAACCCGAACAGAATGGTGAGTGGTGTTATTCCACATGGCGATTTAAAAACATTTCCGAGACCCGAGATTTTTTGCTCCTCGACAACAGATATCTTACAAAACTTGTGTGTTAATGATAATACAGATGAACATATTTTAGATCGAGTCTAGTGAATCAGACCGGGACTGGTTTTACAATAGTATATTAACGACATTCAATCGAATAGTAATGAGTTGGAATACGATTTTGAATCGATTCGGTTTACCGCTAATTCTAGGATATTAGACCTTCTAGATTTTACTCATATCTAACTATCAATTTTCGATCAAATAAACATTCTTTCAAATGGATAAATGAATAGCACGGATGGAATATTTCGATTGGGTTTTCCATGTTTTCGGAAGCGTGCAAAAATAATTCCGACTAAAGATTCCGTGTTTTATCAAGAACCAGTTACAAACTTCTGTTTTATTTATTCAACTCAGATATTCAAGCACGTGATTTCCACGTGCAATCTAAATTCTAAAGTCGATAATATTACTTCCCGAATGTTTAAGAGTGACTAACTGTTTATGAGACCTTTCGTGTATTTGTTTGTTAATATTAAAGGGAACCTTCCCTTGAAGACTGTTGAAATATGGAGTGATATACCGTTGATGTTCTTTGAGGAACACTCTTCATTGAGTATTTTTATTTTAAGTAGTTTACGAAGAGTTGCTGTAAGTCTTCTTTTTACGATTTGTTTAGAAGTAACCCTAAGGCTAAGAAAACACTTTTCTGATTAAATATTTACATCATTGTAATTTAATGTAGGTAATGGTATGAATATTTATACGATCTTTTTGTTTTATAACAACAAATAGGTTTGGAAAATAAAATAAATGCTTCATAAACAAAACATATATAATTTTTAAACAGACTTTAAATTATTTCATTCAAAAGTTAGCTTCTATAGTTAATTACGGATGCGCTTGCGAATTAATTTAATTAAGATGTTTTGGTCAATCCACTAAACTTGTCTCGAAAATCTTGTCTAGATCAAAATAATCATATAACAGATACTAATTCACAGAAATATCTGTTTTCTTCGGAGACTACAAGGTGTATTACTAATTCAATATGTCATGTCGTTTACTATTCAAATTAATTTAAATCTACCGTAGCCGCATAGTTAATAATAGTTTGAAGTCAGAAAAATATATCTCTGTATTAAAAAATATTCAAAGTCTATCCGAATCTAAGAATCTTTGAGTTCATGATTTAAGTTTCTAAGCTAGTGCCATTCATATTTTTTGTATTAGGAAATATTTTATGTGCAAACTTACTACAAGCTATTAATTGTCTGACATTCACATTATTAGTGCTAACAATAGTAATTATAAGTTTGTTATCAAATAATTCGTGAACATTGTAACGCGGTCGGATTGCGCATGCGTTGCGGCGGTGGTCAGTTTACGAAAGTTCTTGCACTCTCAAAATACTCAACATAATCTACCAACACATCTAATTCTTGCGACAGTTCGAATCACCAGGATTAATGGAGACTTGCGTAAATCGAGGGGCTTGGTGTGTTGCTATTGCGTGCTAATCAATATCTTTCCGCGGAATCGCTTTGTTTAGCCGCTTCCTCGTCGCAACTACGATGTTCATGAAAATTTCGTACCGAGTTCATGGGTTACTATTTTTGTTAACAATGCCGAATGACGTAGCAAACGCAATGCTTATAAACAACACCACCGACCTAATTGATTCCGAATGTTATCGTTCGAAGCGAACGTCAAATTAATTGATGTTGAATCGAATCCGTAAAACGTACGAAATATGACCTTTCTGATGCAACCTTGGTGCGCCGATGTTCAAACGTGAGGGGCCGCGTAAACATGACCCGACAGCTACATTATGTGGACGTTGTACAAACGTATGCTAACCTAGTCTTTTCATTGTTACAGGTTTGTCATCAATCTACTTGCGACGAATCTTTTGACGACCTCCCTGCTGGCGCCCGCGCTGTTTGGCGAGCACTCGGCGAGGGAGGACATTCGGTCGTGGGTGGAGGCCGGCGACGCGGCCGCAGCGGCCTGCAGCCTGGCCTCGCTGCTGTCCATCATGCTGATCGCTCTGGACCAGCACCACGCGGTCACGGACCCGCTCCGCTGCCACACGCGGCTGCTGCAGCGCCGCCCGGCCGCTCTATGCGCTGCCACGTGGCTAGCAGCTGCAAGCGCAGCCGCCATTCGCGCTGCTATCGCCGTGGTGCGCCACTACTACCCGCTCGAGCCCATCGTTCAAGTAGTCGAGCTGGCCTACTACATAGTGTACTTAATACTTGGAGTTATTACACCCATCGCCATCGTGTGCTTCATGTACGCGAGGATCTACCGTGCGGCGCGCTCCTCCGGACTCCGAGCGCGAGCGCACGGCGCCAGCGCACTGCAGCTACACGAACCGCCCACGATCCTACCCGATCTTGCTGAGGAAGGGGAAGGACTTACTCTTAAAATTGACGGACCTGACGAGTGCTCCGTAACTGTGGAGAGCGACAGGAAATTCGGGCCATTCCTACTACCGCCAGAACGTCCAGTTCGCTGCCCATCGGTTGCTAGTTTACGCAATTCCCGTAAGGAAGGAAAGTCTAACGAGGATCTGAGGAAAGGGCTGCCGGCTGTGAGCTCGGCACCATCGCTAGCTGCACCCCTGCTAGCCGTACAGCCGCGCACGCCGCTGCCTAGCCATAATGGATCCAGAATTACATCAATCAGATGCCGCATATCAAACGCGTCACTGTTTAGATATAGAGAAGAATCTCGCGCGGCCCGAGTTGGGCTGCTTACGGGCGCGCTGGTGATGCTTCACGTGTCACATGCCGTGGCGGCTGTGGTGTCAGCGGCGGCGCCGGGGTTGGCGGAGTGCGCCCGCACGCCATCGCTGGCGTTGCTGTTACTTGCGTCGGCGTTGTCACCGTTCCTATTCGCACTGCGCTCGCGGCGCGTGCAGAGAGAGGCACGCAGACTTCTTCTGCCAGAGAAGAGCGCGTGGGAGAGAGCATCTGGGGTCGCGTCGGCGGCTGCGGTGGACGGGCAGCGCGCAAGGGCTGCTCTTGAACTGTTGCGCACGCTGTCACCGGGCAACTCGGCGCCCGAGTCATGCACGGCGGGTGGCAGCGAGGTCTGCCGCAGCTCGTTCAGCTCGGGCGGCAGCACGCAGCTGTCCTCCGCGTCGGACGAGTGACCGCCACCCCGCGCACCCGCGCATCACTCCTCGCGGGTGCGCTTCGCCCCGCGTCCCACCGCTCTACTCATCTGTGATACTAGGCTAAGCCGCAACGCGCTCGGCGCGACCGTTAGACTGATTTAGTATTAAGTTAATTTATTAATGTGTCCGTATGTACCTTTCCGCTGAGCGGAGCCAATTTTTATTACCTGATAAATGTAAGAAAATAAAATAATATTGAAGTGAAAATAAATTGTCGTTTTGATTGCACATGACCCTAATAGTCGTTGCGGTTTAGTGGCGAACCGCAACGAGCAGAGTTTACACACGAGTGAAATAGAAATGTGAAGGTTGAGACCAGGTCTAGTGAGACAGTGACTCATTTCATACTAGGTTACAAAACATTGCATTCATTTACACAATTCAAAACTCAGAAGAGTTAAAGATCGAACCCAACAGCATAATAAAAGGAACAAAGCGTTACACAAAACTGTAACAACACATTACTACATTAAGTAAATTAAAGACACAAGACCTTCCATTACAAATTGGCTAGTAACAGTGAAAGACGCTGATAACGAAATTGTGGCACACACAATTTATTGCAGTCTACTGTAATAAATGATAGATTATCATTAAATAGAATTGAATAGAACACACATACACTTGCAACGGCACATACGTACTACAAATATAGCTACAGACAACAATGGTAACAAAGATAGGAAGTATGAACTAAAATTCGTAAGTATAGAGCAAGTACAATTTTACAAAATTGGCTAGTAACATCGAGCAGACACTGATAACAGAATTGTAAAACACAATTACCAACTACACTCGAGAGCAATGAATCCGGGTCACTTAAAGAATCCTAAAAATCTCGGAAACTAAAAATGCTAGGTTAATGCAATAAATTGTATTTAATAGACAATGTAATACTCCTTAAATGAAGGTATTAAAACTTCATAGTTATTGTAAAGTTATATCATAAAAAAATCTAATTTGAAAAAGGGCCACTTTCGAAGATGGAACTACGAAATTACAGCATTTGGTTTTGCTTTTGTTTGTAATCTGTAATTTATGTGGGTACATAAACCATGTTGATAGTGCTCTATATTCATTATTCAAGCTGAAATTATGTCGCTTACGCCTGAAGAATGCACCAGAATACTTACAATGCTGGAAACCGGCCGGAGTCAGCGCGATACAGCCAGGACTGTCGGTGTGTCGCTGTCAACAGTACAAAGAGTTCTCCGACGTTACGAAGAAACTGGTTCTAACCTACGCAGACCAGGAACGGGCAGAACCAGGTGTACCACAGCACGAGAAGACCGATACTTGGTGAACACCATGCTTCGAAATCGCTTTCTCACAGGAACTGAACTCACAAATCAGTTTCGACGCCTCGGAGGAAGTAACCCAAGTGCATGGACAGTAAGACGTCGGCTTGCTGAATCTAACTTAAAACCCCTTAGACCTGCAAACGGCCCTAAACTGGAGCGTGGGCATCGTATTTCAAGACTAAGATATGCCCAGAGCCACGTAAATTGGAGTATTGAAGATTGGTCAAAAGTTATGTTCTCCGACGAATCAAAATTTATGCTCTACAAGCACGATGGAAGACACAGAGTGTATCGAAGACCAGGGGAAAGATTCAAGCAAGCATGCATCGAAGAAAAAGTAGCCTACGGTGGTGGGTCTGTACTTGTGTGGGCCGGAATTTCTTCTGAAAGTCGCACAGAGCTGGTGATCATAGAAAACGGCTCTTTAACTAGCGTAAGATATGTGGAAGAAATCCTCAATGATCACGTTGGTCCATTTATGGTCAATTTAGGTGAGGATGCTATATTTATGCATGACAATGCCCGACCTCATACAGGTAGGATTGTGAATGACTACCTTCAAGAGATGAACATTACTCGTATGGAGTGGCCAGCGCGCAGCCCGGATATCAAACCGATCGAGCATGCTTGGGACGAGCTAGGCAGATGCGTAAAACAACGAAACCCTCCCCCAATCACGCTTCGTGAGCTCAAAATTGCTCTCACAGAGGAATGGGAGAATATTCCCCAAAATCGTATAAGGAACTTGGTGTACAGCATGCCAAACCGCGTAAACGCAGTAATGGAAGCACGAGGAGGCAATACGAAGTATTAAAATTCAAGAAAATCGTAATAAAGTTCAAAAATTTCATGTTTCCTATTTTTGTTTTAAGGAGAGATCAGCAGTTTTTTTCTTTATGTAATTTTGTGTTAATAAAATGTATGGTGACTCATATTTTTTTTACTTTCATTTAAGGAGTATTACATTGTCTATTAAATACAATTTATTGCATTAACCTATCATTTTTAGTTTCCGAGATTTTTAACATTCTTTAAGTGACCCGGATTCATTGCTCTCGAGTGTAGTCTGTAACAAATGACAGACTGTACCATATAGAAAGTAAAATGGTGACTGAAATAACAGTTGAGGCTCACGCAAACAGGCGCGACGTGACTATATTTGAACAACTTAAAAAAAAAACTTCATGGAAATTGTTGAAACCAGAATCGCAACGCGCCTATCTGCTAGCCTTTAAAGAAACAACGATGGAGATGAAGATAGTAAGTATAATAAAAGAATCGTAAGTATAGAAAAAGAAAGAGATAGCAAAAAAGCTATGAGTGATAAGAAGGAGACAAAAACAAAGAATCAAAATCTAATCACGCTATATGCAAGCAGATTCATGATCGAATCACGTCGTTATCAATATACAAGTGCATGCTTATCTCACTGATAGTTGTAATCCCTTAATACCCTCTTATGGCCCGTACATGGAAAAAGAGTGGCATATTAATAGCCGACATACATACAGAGTAAATCCCGTGGCATGGTTTTATATATTAGAATCGCGGGTTTAGGAAAATTAACAGATAAATTGACATTGAAAGCAGGGATTAGCAACAATGATAGATTTATACAGACACTTACATAAAATAACTTGATTCACCCTGAAAAGGGTGGAGCAGAGATGTAACTAGTAGGTCACATTTCAGTAGACATGTTTAGTTTTCCTAAAATAGGGGTAAGCCTTTGCCATTAACTGGACACAGATCCAAATTCCGGGCTGCTACTCAGAATTCATAAAACCTTTAGACTATTTTGTATCTACAGACATGCACCCTAATTGTTTAACACACTATCAGTCAGACTCTGAATCATTTTAAAGGATGTTGCTAATCCACTGCTTCATACGGTCGAAAAAATTGTCTACTGAGCAACTTAAATAACGCAATGAATATTGTTGAACTGTCAAAATTAAAGCAATTTCTAATGTTGGTGTGTTACGTAGTTACCCCCTGCAGTATTAGATATTAAAAACCTATACCATCTTACTTTAGAACAACAGACGACTTGAAACGTAAAAGTAACTTCATATATGCAATACTATATTTACTACCTACTATAGAATAGTTTCCCAATGTTCATTCTATAACAAAGTTTGCAAGACCACTTTCCATATGACTAAGTTGTAGTCCAATAAGAGATTAATCCTCTCGAAGCAATAACAATAAAACTGTGCTACCCAGAGTGCATTACTATGCACTTTAGTATTTAATATGGACATTATACCCATCTGTTAGTACCCACGTGGCTTGCGAACGTACCTACTTTTATATCATCTGTTAACTGAGTACTATGTAAGAACGAGTAGGTATTTGCTGGAGTAGTGCTCCAATGAACCCAGGCAGGCGCTTCATCATCATCATCATCATTAAACGTATATGCCCGTCTTTTCTTATGCCAAATCTCACGCTCCTGTGCCTTGGATATTCTTCTTGTGAATATTTTTTTACCTCTGCTCTCAAAACGATGAAAGAAAACTTCGTGTCGTAAGGTAATCGGCATGACCTGGAGATAAAATTTTGAAGATATGTGACATCTACTAACACGTATTCGGCCCGCATTGTAGACTACAGTTGACTCCCTCTCGCAGAGAGGAGGCCTATGTCTCAGCAGTGGGGACATTATACGCATGTTTGATGGGGCTCGCTATGCATAGCGGGCTAATACCAGTCAGGGGTGCGGCGGAACTGCAATTGTACTAATATCTCCCAAGCCCCTGAGTAATGGCAGTAGAAGGAACAGTGGGCTTTTAGTCAGTGTGAGTCTGTCATAACCCTCCGATCTCCCTAGACTGTATCCTTGAGGATTTGCCATAAAAAATAATAGGTAGATACTACTTTTTTCGGATTACCTAGTAACTAGGTTGTGGATGTCAGATAGGCAGTCGCTCCATGTAAAATACTGGTATTCAGCTGCATACGGTTAGACTGGAAGCCGACCCTAAAATGAAAAGGCTAGGCAGATGATGATGATGACGTCGGTAAGTTTACAGAGTGGCAGGGACATCGACACCAATACTGTAACCATGAAATCAACACATGAATCTAGAGCCTCCTAGCGTAGAAATTTTTGTTGGTTATAGACCAACAAAAATTTCCATATAAAAATTATGACTAAGTAACAAAACACGCTTAAGTGGCAGTAGGTAGGGCACATTGCCCGCAGAACAAATGGCCGATGGGGCCGAAAGGTTCTGGAGTGACGACCGCGTACCGGAAGATGTACCGTTGGAAGGCTTCCCACAAGATGGACCGATGACCTTGTGAAGGCCGCAGGAATCCGCTGGATGCGAGAAGCGCAGAACCGGTCGAAGTGGGGGAGCTTGGGGAAGGCCTATGTCCAGCAGTGGACGTCTTTCGGCTGAAATGATGATGATGAACAAAACACGTTTACAAAGCATGATAAGTATATTCGTTGGACACTAAACCGCTTTATTAATTGTCTGACTAATCAGATGGATATAGAAAATGTTTCTGGCGACTGGAAATTCACACAAAATCTGTTTGCAAGTCATATGTTCTAGATAAGGTAATAATTGCAGGTAAATTATAGGGTGAAATGTATGAGGTTATCAGGAAATGTGTACCCACATTGTACGAGTCTAATGTCTATTTTTAATTGCATAAAAGATTTTGGAATTTGAAATTGGACTGGAAAATATAGAAAAGGGTTTAACCATTAACGGTTAGCCATGACCAATTGGAAAATTATGGAATGGAAAATTACAGAATTAAAAACATGGGAAATAAACTTTGTCATCAACAACCAAGTTAGAAACTGCCTATCTACATTTGCTTACTTTATCGAGGCAAACATTAACGGTCTTATTCATTGGGCACGCCACGATAGCGGCGGTAAGTCCCCTCTTTGAGGAGTGGCTTGAGAGGCGGCATGGCGTCCTCACCTTCCGCCTGACGCAGGTCCTCACCGGACACGGTTGTTTCGGGAGGTTCCTGTTTCGCATAAGGCGGGAGGAAACGCCCGGGTGTTTCCATTGCGAAGATCGCCCTGAGGACACGGTGGAGCATACGGTGGCGGTCTGCCCGGCTTGTGTCCTCGTGGAGGCGATCGGCGGCGGCGATCTCTCGCGTCCGGCCCTGGTTCAGGCCATGGTATGGTGAATGGTTAGCCGTCACCTCCTTCTGCGAAGCAGTAATGCTCGCGAAGAGGGAGGCGGCGCACGTGAGGGAGAGGCAGTATATGCGCCCTCACGGCCGTAGTCGCCGCGGGAGACGCCCTGGGCGTCGGGAATCCCAGGCTGATTCCCGGCCACCGTAGGCGCGGGCTTGCGGACGGCGAGTAATGGGTAGCTCGCTGTCCGGTAAGGACCAAGTCCGGGTCGACGGCGCGTTGTGTTCCACGCGCGACTCAAAGAGATGTCAGCACCAAATGGGGGGGTCCGCAAGGGCCGATGCCTGCTAGGGGTGCGGGTTGTTCGAAAGAGATACCGCGGCCCCTAGCACACAGGCAACTGAGGGAACACGGGTGGGTTTTAGTCAGTAAAAGTCTGACACGCCCTCTCGCTCCACCCAGAGCGGGAGAAGTTATTTGATGATTTCCCACCAAAAAAAAAAGTGGTCGGTGCACCCACAAATAAATTAACATTGTGGTAGTCATCTAAAGAAAATAATACATGATTTAAAGTGTCGATTCGCCCAATTCGGGCGAGTAAATTGCTACGAATCGACTAATAACCCGGGTATTTGGTTAGCGTTACGTAGAACCTAGACCGAACGTGATAGGCTTACAAAAATCTATGTCTAGATACATTATATTGTACCTATCTAGGTCGCTCTTGAACAAGGTAACAATGTCCAGTCCCTAGGTCACTGACCGACCTTGAAAATATATAATACCAGGTACTTAGTGGAATTGATGGATTGTACGGTTTATTGTAGGATGGTTTACAATGGCGAAGCGGTCTTTACATAATGGCTGAATGCCTGAGTGATGTAAAGGGATTTTTTATAAGCGGTTTACAATTTGGGCCCCGCACGAGTTGGGCTGATGACCTGGTGAAGGCCGAGGGATTTTTTTGCTTTAGACCAAAGTGGCAAATGACAGCTTTGACCTCTGAGTTTGTTTCGGCCTTTCTTCTCAGAGTAGTCAGATAGGAAACGCCGACCTCATCTAGTTTAAAAAAAAAATCTAAAAAACACGCTTTAAAAACCAAACTAAATATAAAGCGTGTAAAAAGGAGAAAATAATTTAATTCAATTAAAAAGCGTAGGGTGCTTTTTGAGGTATTTTTATAATCAATTAATGTCAAGCACCCCACGCTTTTTAATTGAATTAAATTATTTTCTCCTATTTTAGTTTGGTTTTGAAAGCGTGTTTTTTAGTTTTTTAAGCTATTATTTATTTTCTATTTTTTAGTTCTGCTAACTACAAAAACGTGTTTTTTTGTTTTTTTTCCCATTTTTTTTTAAATTATTGAAATGTCATCGGTCCTCGACAAGTTTACAAAGTTTCAATGAAATCTGACCGTTTAAAGTGGGTCAAAATCGCGCTCAAAGGATTCGGTTACATACAAACAAACATACAAGTAAAGCTAATATAAAGCGTGTAAAAATAAGATTGACGTGTAAAATTGTTTGCACAAACCTACTTACAGAAATAAAATCATTTATAAATTATCATTCATTTATCATTTAAAATGAGTACTTATATTTTCTTGTTGTTTCAAATTTTATAGAGCGTGATTTTTCAGTAGTCGTGTTTTTGGCGATTGACAATGATGATGTTAATAACAGTTTAGTGACAATCGAGAATGGGCATAACCGTAGGGTGTAAGGTAAGTCCTGGAGTTAACTCAACCCATTCATTATAAACCAGTTACATCCACTTTTGAATTGCCCCAAGGTATAAACAGATATTCCAGTTATATTATCAGCCAGTGATTTCCCAAGTCCTGGAACTCAGGCCTCTTTATCTGTGTAAGGTCGAGGCCGTTCACCACGCGGGCCCAGTGAAGATGTGTTGACTTCACAGAATGTGTTTGAGATTTAGTACTTACTAGGTAATTTACCCACATATTTATAAACGCTGCTTTAAGTTAAGCAATGATTTGCATCTTTTTAACAATACTTTTTTGACGTTTAAACGTAGGTATCTTAACTTTAAGCAACGTTTATAAATTTATTTAAGTTTTTTTTTTGTTAATTTTTCATAATCAACAGGTTTTACAAATTAGTTTTAGAGGCCTTCTTTCAAGTATGGAAATACCTGTAAGAGACAACCTCCCTCTTCCATATCTATGCGTTTATCATACTTACATATATTTATTATACTTAATTTTCTAAACATGTATGTTTAGAAAACTAAGTTATAATAATAGACTCTGCCACAAAATAGGCTGTCTTATACTGCCCGAAATTATGAAGAACCATCATTGTGAGACCAAGTTTAAATTATACAAGATTTCAGCTGAAACACAATTTTATTCCGCTTTCAATTCGCGCGTATTATGTAAACTAAACAAACGGCTGGATTACAAACTTTAGAACAATGAGCATTGTCTGTCGTGTAGTGTCGGCGACTCGCGGTAATGACGGCGCATTAGACCTTATAATATACAAAAAATATATATACTAGTATTTAATTGAAACTCTGCATTTTGCATACAGTTTTGAAGGGCAAGCTTAAAATTGTCTATTTTAACAGGTTTTGGATTTGTGGGCAAATCAACATCTCCAGAAATACGGATTATCACTATTGCATGTACTTACAGTAACCTTTTTCCATCCGTTTATTGTTTACAATTCAAAACGTGACAATCGACTAATAAGCTGAAAACTTTAGTGTAGCGAGTCCGTCAATAGTGTCAATCGCTAGATTCAGGTGTAATGACAGTGAAGTGAACTGTCATCCTACCTGGCGGGAGGAAATCTAGAGATTGACAGCTCACTTTAAATTCAATTCACCCACGTTTTCATCGCTCATATTATCAGTTCTGCCGATAGACGTATACTGCTGGACATAGGGCTCAAGCACCGCCACTTCGACCAGTTCTGAGCTTCTCGCATCTAGCAGATTCCTTAGACCTTCACCAGGTCAGCGGTCCACGTTGTTGGGAGGCCTTACAACGCTACATCTTTCGGAACATTTCAACCCGCGTTCGCGTTTGTTTCGTTCTGCGAGCAATCTCCTCTGCCTACTGTTAATTATGTTTGGCAATTTTTCGGGCTATGTCGGTTATCTTGGTTCTCCTACGGATCTTTAAATTTCTGATTCGATTGCGTAGGGTAACTCCAAGCACAGCCCTCTCTATAATCTTTGGGTGTCTTTCAACCTTCCTAAGAAGCCGATTGTCGGCGACCACGTTTCAGTGCCATACGTCATCACTGGTGATATTTAACAGAATAGCACTACGGAACAAGGTTTTGTTTGACAACTAGTCACATTAAAGTTGATTGATTTTGCACATGACTTCGAAGTTATTTAGTACATTTCGACTGTATTTTCAGCTACTAATAGAACGCTAACTGCTTGCTGTATGTTGAAAGTAAAGTGCTTAAGTTATGAGGGTACTAAACTACTCTATTGACATAAGTCTGGCATTGGAATGTTACTTCCCGTTTTGTCTGGAATTTGGTCAAAGAGAAAACTAGTTTGGAACAGTCTTTCTCCTTTATATTTAAAGCATAATATATGAGAGAGAAAGAGTGAGAGAATGTTTATTTCCGGACTCTCATAACAGGATGATTTTAAGAAATAAATTCAATTGTTTCGCTACCTAGAAAGATCGTGTAATGAAAAACAAGAATGGAAGGCGTAATGTTATATTCCTATATATGATTTCCTGAATCTACATGAATAGAATAGAATAGAATAGAATTTATATGCAAATATGGGTAATACTTAAGTAGTAGTAGGTATCACAATAGAGAGTTCTGCCATATTTCACCATTCGGCATGCAAACATTTTCATTATATAAAATTGTTAAAATTTTAATTCTCTTTTAAACATAACATAATTATTACATTATACCTACATTAAATAAAATTGTCATTAAAACATAAAAATAGTGGTCAAACTTATATAAACAAACAAACATTAACATTACAGGTCATAGATATAACATTCCTTAAGTAAAATAATAAATGAATCATCATCATCATGAATCTGCCTAGTCTTCTCAACTATATTGGGGTCGGCTTCCAATTTAAATGGATACAGCTGGATACCAGCATTTTACATGGAGCGACTGTCTATCTGACCTCAACAATCCAGTTACTGGGTAACACGATACCACTTGGTAAGACTGGTTGTCAGACTCTTGGGCTTCTGACTGGTTAGTTTTAAGGTCTTAACGAATGTCAAAGAACTACGAATGATTTTCCGAGGCATTGAGGGATCTCGGCATGTAAAGATGGTCAGGATCCTTGCACCGACGGCACCCTAAGATATGTTTCTAACAGATCTTGTTTGACCCTTTTGGTGCAGTCATTAATGGTGTTCAAGACACATAATGGGCCATATTATAATGTGCTAGCGTTTGATTCGTCGAAACAATGATGACGTATCAAGTTGCAGAGTTTTAAAAGGTTTAATCTTTGCCCCGATATAAACTCCTGTCAAAATCCCAAGTAACACACGTAAAATAAAACGAAAAGCTGTCAAAATTAAACGTCAACTTAACGTCACACACGCGTCAAGTTAAGACGCATTTAATTAATCAATTACTCAAGAGATGTCAATTGTAAATCTGTTTAGATTGGATTTAAAATCTAGCCAAAACTAAGCATCAACTCAGTTAGGATTGCATAACCACCGTTTATTAAAAAAATTAAGCATGATAAACAAAAAAAATAACATCTAATTAAGTATTGACGTACAAAAAAACATTCTAAAGGAAGTTATGGCAATTCTAATAAAAAAAATATTCCATTGAAACATGTTTATATTCCAAGCTGGAGAAAGCGGTTCTCTTAGATATAAAAACATAAGTTTACAATGTTAAATTCGTTCATAGCGAATGACTGCTAAAGTTTTATGTGATCCTGGTACAAATATTTAAATGACTTATTATTTTTAACCAATTCTGACGTACAGGAAAGATTATGATATTAACAGTTTATGTATTGCAATATTCTCTATCATATAGAAGTAAAAGTTTCCTCAATTAAGATTTTATGTCTTAGATATTAATTAGCAGTTAGGCCTTTTCTAGATTTTTCGATATTTATACAATCTAATCCTACGCTGAAATCGTCTTTTACCAAATACACAAACATGTTTGTTAACTAATTTGGTGTATTTCTAACATGTAAGTACTGTTTTCGGGCCCGATTGATGCCATTAGGCCTCCCTATTACATGGGACTTGAACATAACTAGGTAAATGTGGGTATAAGCTGTTTCTTTGGGGTATACAGGCGTTATGTTTCCTTATGTTTGTAATTTTTCTCGTTTAGAAAGATGTAGGTATGCTTTTTTCTCTAAAATGTGCAAATAAAAAATAAGAAAAAGTTTTTAAATGGCCACATACTTACCTTATTCAGTTTCCAAAATACAAAAACGGTTACTGATTCGAGATTCAAAACCTGATGAAATTCTTCTTGCAACAAAAACATTATAAAACAAAAGTGGCCGATTCGATTATAAAACATAAACATTTATATTTATATCTGATAGAAAGTAAACATTTATTGCATTCGAGCTTTTAGCATTACTTCAATATTTTCTGAAAAACCACAAATCAAAACTTACATAAATTTCATATGTTGGTAAAAGCGAAAACTCCATTTTCCAGACTACAAGGGCCTTAGTACACCGCCGCGATTATAATGATGCGAAACCGCTTAAAAATTCCGCTAAGAAACATTACCACATTATGTCGTGATTCAAATAGTGAAACATCATTATAGTCAGTTGAATTGTAGCAATAGGAGCAAAATGTCGTCACTTTCAACTTAGTAAATACAGTATAGATATATGTCGGAGCTCTTAGTTTCTTTTGTCAAATAAAAAAAAAAGTTTAGTAGGGAGCGTTTTGGCGGTAAATTCAAGACAACGAAAAATAAAATTTGAATAAAATCATTTTATTTGCGAAAATGGATATAAATTAATTTATTTTTATTTTTCTGATACATATTTCGTCCCAAAATATCCTATTCATTGGTTGATTTCGCGGAATACAAGCGAATTTGAACATGCAAATAACAAATGGCATATAATTAAATAACGCTAGAGCAAAACACCTACTTGAATCTAGATTTAGACTAAACGAAACTAGTATTTTGACCTCTACTAATCAAGTAATTAGATATGTATGTCTGCGAGGTTTTCTAGAAATATATTCTTAAGCTTTATATGAATTGGGTACTTTTCATTGTAAGGTAGAAAAATAATGCTTCCCTATTATTTAATGGATTTGAATCGACATTTGTACTAAAAGTATTGGCGCAAAACGCAAGAATAGCCATATCAACATCGAACCCACTAAAATCAGTTACTTACTATCAAGCTCAGTCTGGTCTCCAAAACAGTTTGTTCTGTAAAATTATTAGTCTACCGCGCTCTACTAGCCGGACTTAGACTTTGACTTTGACTATCGTCAAATCTGTCCGTACTTATACCTATTCATCATCAACACTGGCAGCCTTCTTCCTCTCACTGCTGAGTATCGGCCTCATTCCTTTTGTGCCATGCTTTCCTGGTATGTGCGAGTCTTTTATTGAATGTTTTCTACATAATGCCTGTAGAAAAGTTTGGTGCTCTGAAAGCGAGACGGAGGACGATTTTGATGTCATCTTAGAGAATAAACAAGAAGTATTGTGGAATTGTAACTAACTAAAATAATGTTAGGTGTAGTTTTAATCATCTTCATCGTCATTGGCTCTTCTCTGTTTTGTCATGCTTCCCTGGTATGTGCGAGTCACAGCCAGCGGTTGCCCACGATCTTTCTGTAGGTACTATGGGTGTAAGACCTACAGAAAGATAATTTAAGAACCTGGTTAATAATTGTGTAATTTTCCAGAGATTGCAACATTAAATTTTTAGTAAAATTGTACTTTTATGCTTATCCTCTCTGGTTTTTCTTTCATAAAGATTCCAACGGTATATGTTTTATGTGCAGCTTTACTACAAAACATTGAGATATACATAGTAATTTTAATACCACGAGGTGATTCCGCGTGACGTCACGCGGATTACCACAAAAGATGGCGACAGTTTGCACGTACCGTACGTTAAAATGGCCGCGACAGTTCAGAGGCTATTTTCAAATCTGTAATTTTTAAACTAATAGAACGTTCTAGAATATCGTTCTTAAACTGGTTGACCCATGAATCTGCGCGACACAAGACCCTAAACGTGTTTAGATCCATTAATTAAGTTGAATAAAAGGTATTTCGAATAATTAAGCTCGCATATTGTCCCAAATAACTTGATGTTTATTACGCGGACCTTGAATTGTAAAAAATAACTCTAAAAATAAGTGCTTTTATAGCCATTAATTAAATGTTTTATATCGAGTTTTAACATGTCTTCATAGTTTTGTTAAGGAATTAATGACCAAATTATGGAACTATAAATTTATTTGCCTAGGTACGCACGACTACACATTATAAGCTGATCTCGCATTGTATAGGATTTCCGTACAGTGCGAGATCAGCGTAAACTGGAAATGTAGGTATAGCTTGATGTGTAGCCGTGTGTACATTGGTACCTACATCTTCTTTTAAATTAGCCTACACTGACCCACTGATGAGGAAATGCCGCCCCCAAATCCTTCCAGGCATCCTTTTCCAGAGCCATCTCGATCCAGCTCTTGTAACGCCACCGTTCTTGGGCCAGCTTCGGCGGCGCCGTCCATCCTCAAGCACCTACATACAAAATTTTATTCTGTAGTATGTTCTCTACATAGCAAAACATACTGTATGCTGTGGCGCTTTTTGTTCACCAGATACTACGACATCAGTAATAAGAACATATTATTATATCATGACTTAAATGCACCAACTGTCAAACAGGAGATAGCAAAATGTAGCCCCAAATACCAAAAAAGACTCGCAAACCACAAAAATGAGCTTTCCCTCAAGCTCAGTGGAGATCAAGGCCTTCAACATACAAGATTGAAGAGACATAGTGTTCCAAATCTAAAAGATAGATTCATCAGAATGGAATGAGACACCTACCCGACAAATGTCTCGCCAAGCTAAAAAGCCTAAACAGATACACTCGTATCAGACAAAGCAGTGGCTTTTTGCTGTGTCCAACAGATTGCCGCGGAGCAGGAAAGAGAGAGAAAAAAGAAAACCAGATAATAATTTATAAATTGACTAAGTCATTTATTCAAATTAGGCTGAGAATAGAATAGAATAGAATAGAATAGAATAGAATAGATAGATAGAATAGATAGATGTTTATTTCCCTGGTTCATATGTTACATTATGTCCACAGGTCGGTAGTGTACTCGGCCTGTGGGTGTGTCAGCTACTTACAGTCTACCTATGTTTGTCTGAAAGAGATCTATATAAGTGTCGTGTAGTGTGTGCTGTGAGCTTGTTAGTGTGTACAGAATAAGTTTATACAAATTTATTATGATGTTCTATATTGCCCTATCCTATTTACAGCTAATTACAATTTATGGGGACGTGGAGCGGTCGTTCGCTTGCTGAGCAGCCGACTCCTGTCTTTTTTTTGTACATAGTCGATTTCACCTAGTCTAGTATTAGTTAGGAGGGGGTTGTGCTGTCCGTATCCGAGGTAGGCGTCACCAGGGGTCTCTAGATCCTCGATGTGCATTTCGCGGAGTCGACGTAGCATGTCCTCGTTTAGGTCTTGAGCACGGAGGTGCCATGGATCCCAATCGAGCATATCCCAGAGTAGTGAGGTTTCTTAGGCTGAGAATCGGGACTTTTCGAACGTCAAAATTACTTAAGACAGTCCCCCAAAACGCTCACCCTTCACCACTTCCTAGTGCTTTAGCTGGGAAGAAGAAGTGGTGCAACAAACTCCCCAGCAGCACAGCGGTCTTTTTAGTTGGATAGACTTGATTCTACAGGAAAAGTTTTTATTCAGTGCGCAAACGGTAACCATGAATTCAGCATAGCATTCTAGACCCACAGTGCAGAAAATTTTCTTCGGTTATACAAAAAGAAAAATCAGCTGTTCCATACATTTTGAGCGCGTAGGTATTGCATTTTTCAATGAAACAGCTGTTTTTTTTGGTATAAGCGACGAAAAATTTCTGCGCTGGGAGGTCTATTCAGGTGTAGCATTTGCGACCCCCAGACCAACGAGGTAGAATATAACTAAATCCTATAAAAAACTTACCAAAGATTATTTATAGACACAAATAACTGGACTCCCACACTAATAAGTATGAATGATAAACAGAATCCTTTAATACATTTAAAAAAATGGGTTTCTTCATCTTATTAACCTTAGGGTTTTTATATGTAGATATCATATAATTTTACTAAGAATAACCTGTATGTAAACAAGACACCGTGTCTTGAGTCACTATTTAATTATTTTAAGAATGTCCTAGAATAAACAAATAGAATAATATTAGGTATATGATGGGTTTTTGCGACGTAAACACCATAAAAAGGTGGAATGAATTTATAATAATACTAATCTAAAAAATGCATGGATGGTCTTGTGGCTAAATAATAACAACCGCACGGGTCTATCGATCAGGTTAAGCTACGTTGCTGCGGTTGGTCCGTGGATGGGTGACCATCTGCCTCTCATCTACCCAGCCTTTTCCCAACCATGTTGGGGTCGGCTCCTAGTCAAACTGGATGCAGCTGAATACCAGTATTTTACATAGAGTCTATCTGACCTCGACAACCCAGTTACTGGGTAATACGATATCCCTTGATAAGAATGGTTGACTATCAGAATTTTTACGACCCGTACCGACTGTAAAGGTCAACGAATGACAACCGGGACCAACATAAATGTATATACGAATATTTATGTACGAAGACCATCCACGGACCAACAGCAGCAAGCGTAGCGATTTCGCCAAAAAATAATGTCGTTATGAGCGATAATAGTTCTAATTGCAATCCAATACGGGTTAAAATCTGTTGTAATAAATAGGCAAGCGTATGTCTTAAAAATGCAAATAAAATCGTATAAAATTAGATATTAACTATTAAATAATAAATAATCGATCACTGAATGCAGTTTGGCATTTGAAATTTTATGGTATTATTTTAATTATAATTATAATTGTTATTGAAGGGACAAACTGCTTTTAAAGAAAATTAAGAGGTGACTTTGATGATTTTTTTTTGATGCATTAAAGTATGTTTAATTATGTTTTGAGTTCCATCACTGTATGCAAAAAAGACTTGAAAATATAATATTTTTTTGCTACCAAATTATTTACGGTTAATGAGATACACTGCTTTAAAAAACAACCTTTATGACCGTTTTCAAGCAATCTCTGCCTTAACCTGGTCGGTCGACCCGTACGGTTGTTATTACTCTGCCGCGAGACACTCTATACAATTTTATCAGCTTTCAGACAGTAATAATTAAAACACATAAAACATTAAATAAAAATATCAAACAACGGTATCAAACGCGCCGTCATTACCGCGAACACTATATGTAAATGTATATGACTGTCACGTCCGTGTCATGAAGTGTCAAACATCGTCTGCATGATACGGACTGAGGTAAAAATGGTCGCGTAGTGATGTAATACTAATAATAGTTTATAATAATTAATACGAATAGTAGGTATCATAGAAGTGGAGGAATCTCCGTTTGCTTGTTGTATATTCGAAACTGTCCAAGTTTGTTTGTTTCGCATTTTTACGTCTAAACCGGTGGAACAATTTTATTTATTTATTATTCCCAACATATATAACATGGTCACCCCAAATCGGTAGTTTTTCCATTACATGTAAAGTATTTTTTGTGAACTCATTCAGAGAACAGGTAAATAAATCTATCCTTTCCGCGATTTCGTTAAGAGTATGCAAGGCGCGCGTCAAAGGTGCTTTATCAACCAGGTTCGTGCGGCCGCGAGGCACCGCCAGTAACTGCGGTTTCCGTCGCCGCGCCGCGTCATTATCCGGCACGTTCTGACACACATGCTTCAGCACACCCGGGTCCGAGATCTTTCCACGGAATAACTTAAAAATACATGAAGCAAGTGCCAAATCCCTTCTTGTTTCCAGTTTGTTGTACCCAACCCTACCTAACACAAATAGGGTAGGGTAAATCAATGGATAGAAAGGGTGGACCCCATAAAGTTTCATGTACAGGTACCGTGTGAATTTATTCTTTATGCGCTCCAGCATCCTTACTAATATTATAAACGCGAAAGTATGTAAGTATGAATGGATGGATGTTTGTTACTCTTTCACGCAAAAACGGCTGAACAAATTTGGATGAAATTTGGCACACAGATAGATTATAACCTAGATTAACACATAGGATACTTTTTATCCCGGTAGTACGTTCCCGCGGGATCATTTTCGACCTCCACGCAGGCGAAGCCGTGGGCGGAAGCTAGTTAGGACATCAATTTGGATTCATGTGGAGCCCATACAGCCGCATTGAACTTTAATTATGTTCTTACGAGTACGTTATACAGGGCAGCTATAGCTTTTATATTTCTAAAGCCTTCGATGTGGTATAGAAAAATAGCTTGAAATTTGCGTAAGAACCACCGCTGGAGATAGGCTGAGGCTACAGTAGACCGCGACGCGACCTGCGACACATGAGCGATTAAAACAAATAAATGAATGCTCACGTATACGGCTACACCGTACATCAATTATTACTAGCGATCTTTGATTTCTTTAAGCGATAGGAACAACATTAATGTAATCACGGCATCGGCTACATCAACATATCAGCGATCATCGCCGGATATACGCCGGATTTTCGCTTATAATGTAGCCATACCATGATTATCTCGTTTCGCTCTTCCAGTCGCATCGCAAATCGCTGCCTACTGTAGCCTTAGCATTAGGGCCCCTCCATGATCAAAGAGGTAGAACGAAGAAATTATAAAAATAAAACAATTTCCTTAGGTAAGGGTAAAAAAGGATGCTCAAGATCGTATGGGAGAATTCTTAAATCTACTCGGTTGAAGTCACGGGAAAAAGGCTTGTTTAGATAAATAAGACACGCTTTGATAAGGCACTGACTCGAGTAATAATGCTAGTTTTTGCTAGGACCGTTAGTAGGTACCTACTTTTTATATTATGAAATTTAAAAAAAAAACAAAAGATAGGCCAGTTCTATTTACAAAGGGCTTGTATTGAAGCGCGCAGTAATCAACACTTAACAACGAGATTCCCTATTTAATTTACAAATTAATTTGGGAAAAAAATAACGGGCAAATGAAATATCCACTGCCGAACATACACCTCATTAAAACCACAGTAATTAATTAATTATGAACTCTTTTTAAAATTTGAATATTCATTCCAACCCTAAATACGCAAAAACTCGAACACCCGTATCACTGTACTTATAAAAACCTTGAACCTTAGATTATTTAATAATGACCCGAAATAAAATTATCTCAGCTTTTTGTGGTGCCCTGAATTTATGGTTTCGGCCTGCAGTTTATAGACTACCTTTCTTTAAGAACCTGTTACGTAATTTTCAGGCTTAAGATATTCAAGAAAACGAAAAAGGAACAGTTAATTAGGCACCAAAATCTAACATATCAAGGGTCTCGTGGCTAAATAATAAGTAAGGGCCTCACGAGTCGCTCAAAGGTCAAGCTATGCTTGTCGCGGATGTTTTGAAGATGGGTGACCATTGATAACTAACATATTTAGACCCCTCCATGCGTCGGAAATCAAAGCAAGCCGTTGGTCCCGGCTGTCATTTGTAGATCTTTGACAGATGTTATGATACAGAAGCTCAAGAGTCTAACAAATAGTCTTACCAAAGGGTATCGTGATACCCGGTTTTGGAGGTTGGATGAGTCGCTCCATGTAAATCTGGATCCGGTTAGACTAGAAGCCACATAGTTTGAAAAAGGCTAGCCCGAGAGAAAACCTTAACATACCTTGGCACTTGACGACAATCGAAAAACCTGATCATTACAAACGACAATTTATTGAAATAATCCAACGTAATCTATATACCTACTTGCTACCTAAACATAAGCTATACATAAGCATTATGTACCAACACGTCATCAAGGTGTGAAGATCACAAGTACATTGTACCAGCTGTTCTATCTGACGTCAGCGACTCGACTCCATTCAACTGTATAGAAAATGGAACGTGTTTACGATAACTAGTGTTTACGCTGACTTAGTAATAGGTTATTATTATAGCGGTTAGGACAACTTGTCAATAATGTGGGTGTTTCGACAAGAGGGTTTATCCTTTATGGGCTAGGGTATAGGGTACGCAGACATGGGAGAAGCGAACCTATCAGCAGGCTTAGTACGAGCACCGATTTATCGACGGAAGAATAGACATGGCTATTAACTAAATGATGTACATTATGAGAAGATAGCTATGTTTTTACATGCTTTATATTAGCTTCACTTGTATGTTTATTTGTTTGTTTGTATGTTTGTATGTAACCGACTCCTTTGAGCGCGATTTTGACCCACTTTAAACCGTCAGATTTCATTGAAACTTTGTAAACTTGTCGAGGATCGATGACAATTGAATAATTTTAAAAAAAAAAACGAAAAAAAAAACACGTTTTTGTAGTTAGCAGAACTAAAAAATAGAAAATAAATAATAGTTTAAAAAACTAAAAAAACACGCTTTAAAAACCAAACTAAAAAAGGAGAAAATAATTTAATTCAATTAAAAAGCGTGGGGTGCTTGACATTAATTGATTATAAAAATACCTCAAAAAGCACCCCACGCTTTTTAATTGAATTAAATTATTTTCTCCTTTTTTAGTTTGGTTTTTAAAGCGTGTTTTTTAGTTTTTTAAACTATTATTTTTTAGTTTGGTTTTTAAAGCGTGTTTTTTAGTTTTTTAAACTATTATTTATTTAGTTTGGTTTTTAAAGCGTGTTTTTTTCTATTAGTTATCACAGTTATGCGTTCTAAACGAATCATGATTTTGTAGATAATCATATATACTTTGTGGCCGTTGAGTAGAAAGTTTGTTGTCAGTGTGATTTTGACAGTTTGGGAAGAAATATTGTTCTGAAATAGTCTACATTTATAAGGACCTAGACAAAGATCGTTAGAAAGGAAAGACAAAATGACAGATTGTAGAAGGATATCTACGGTGCAATGTCAAAAATGGAGAAACGAAATGTCACTTTGTATTGAAAAAACACTGTCTATTCTTCGTATAAATAGAAAACGTCATGCTAAGCTGGCTGTTCGTAGCAGCCGAACGATAAAAGCTGTTGCAGTTTGGCAGAATTTTAGGCTCCCTGCCATCAAATTACTGGTGGTCGCATAAACGCTTTGACATGACAGTTGCCACTGCTGGAACACAGACCTCTTCTTGGTGAGAGGGAGTGGCCCGTTATCCAACACGCGAGCCCACTGCGGGTTGGTATATGTTAATTTTCTTCGAATTTTTGGTTCCAGGACATGCCGGTTTCCTAAAGTTTATTTATGACAGTTCAATAAGCACTTATGTGACCATATGGTTTAACAGATGAATGTGGTCCCAGTGTCCTTATGAGGTACGGAGATTGGTGAATTAAACCACGATCTCTCTTCTATACATACCTACCTATATTGCAAAACCTTCTCAAATATAACTTTTTTTTTTTTTGAGGGTGGCAAATCATCAAATAACTTCTCCCGCTCTGGGTAGAGCAGGAGGGTGTGTCAGAATTTTACCCACCCGTGTTCCCTCAGATGCCTGTGTGCCAGGGGCGATGGTATCTCTTTCGAGTAACCCGCACCCATGGCAGGCATCGGCCCTTGCGGACCCCACCAGTCCGGCACACCAGGACACATGGTACGCCGTGACCACCTCAGGAACCAAGTAGCACAAGAGCCCCAGGCTACCCTGGCACCCTTGGCACCCTTGGTCCCCCTGCGACGGGTCAGTGGCCCCGCCGCCTACCACTTCTCGGCCGCAGGGGATAGGGAGAGCGGCCAACGCTATACCGACACTCCTCTTCCCCTGCGGCCCCATCGCGTCCGCCATCAAACGGTGGCGGCCCCGTCCAGGCCACGGCAGGGAAGAGCGCTACTCAGAAGTACCGGAACTCCTCCTCTGCCGCAGCCTGTAACCCTCAGCCGCGATGCCTCCCATTCGACATCGCGGCCCGCCTCAGTTGCGGTGCACCAGTGGACCAGTGCCGTTAGAACAGAAAAATATCGCCAGTGACCAGATCGTTTTTAGTGTCCAGTTTCATGTCGTTGTAAAAGTCAGATAATAGGTTGATAGCCCCACGTGACCAGTATTTTACTAAGCGCAACAGCCACCGTTATTAATAGATTTATCAAAGACAAATGTGTTAATCAATTAGTTGGTAACCACAAATTACATAAACAATAATATCAAAGATATCGAAACAGGATAAGATAAGGATTCTAATTATAAAGCAGCTTCCATTAATATAACGAGTC
Organism: Antitype chi; assembly: GCA_947359405.1. Taxonomy (NCBI): domain Eukaryota; kingdom Metazoa; phylum Arthropoda; class Insecta; order Lepidoptera; family Noctuidae; genus Antitype; species Antitype chi. The sequence continues at coordinate 7,491,489 of OX375828.1, read as the reverse complement.
TGAATTATAAACAATCTATTTTTAACCGACTTCAAAAAGAAGGAGGTTATTAATTCGACATGTTTATATATTTTTTTTAATGTATGTTCGGCCATAACTCCTTCATTTATAGACGGATTAACAACATTTTTTTTTTGTTCGAAAGCGGTTTATTCCGAAATGGTCCCATTCTAATTTCATATAGATCTGATGATGCGTTTCGGAGACAGACAACGGAATTCTTCAAAAAATTACAGCAAATCAAACGCGATTGCTGTTATCGCATAAATATTCATTGTTTTGAGCAAGGGTGCTGAAATTTCGAATTAAAAACTAAAAAAAAAACAACCAACTTCCGGAAAAACACTATTACACCTACAAAGTGAAAAATTACTTTAATTTCGGAAGTCGGTGGCAAAAAATTTAAATACATATCCAAAGTCACCGACTTCCGAAATTAAATTTATTTTTCACTTTGTACCTAGTGTTTTTCCGGAAGTCGGTTGTTTTTCCTATGTATATGTCAACAAACAGTTTTATTGATAGTGGAATAAACCAAGTTTTACATCGTATCTCTGTAGAATGATTGTCGCACATATTGGTCAAATTCACCTTTATTTTTCGTCAATATAACTAAGTTTTGCCTTCGGCTTCACCCGCGTGGTGTTCAGCAATAGGGTATTTTCCAATTCTATAAAAAACTATTTTAATTTGAAGATTGGAATGATATATTTCAGAAAAATAGAATAAAATTGATTTATATCCATTTTCTCATTTAAAAACGATTAAAATCAATTTTATTTTTCTGTTACATATTATGTCCCAATCTTCAAATTAGAATAGTTTTTAATAAATTGGAAAATACCCTATTATCCCACGGAAATATACTACCGGGAAAAAAGTACCTTTTGTTAATCTACGTTCTATACTACCTGTGTGCCAATCATCAGCCAAGTCCGTTCAGCCGTTTTTGCGCCAATTCTGAACATTCTCGTACATCCAGACAAACAGAACAAAAACTTCGTTACTAATTTATTAAATGATATAGCTATAGATTGAAAATTATAACCAGTCTTACCAAGGGTTGCCGTGTTACCCAGTAACTGGGTTGTGCAGGTCAAATAGTCGTTCCATTTAAAATACTGGTCTTCAGCTGCATCTAGTGCACTGAAAGCCTACCCTAACATTTTTGGAAAAGGTTGATGCATAGAATTTATTTGAAATTTATTTCCGTGTCGAAGTAGTTAGAGATTCTCGGTAGCAGCTTCGTTTCCAGATGTGTTTGTGGCTAACTAACTCGTCCCCTGTAACATGAAACTTCATATTTTCAGCCGAAAGACGTCCACTGCCATAGGCCTCCCCCAGGCGCCTCCACTTCGACCGGTCTTGTTCTTCCTACATCCAGCGGATTCCTGCGGCCTTCACAAGGTCATCGGTCCACCTTGTGGGACTGCTGCACCTTGCGGCTACTGTTAGGTAGCATCCATGGTAAAAGGTTCAGCTCATGATTCTGAATCTCCATGCGTTGGATTATTACGTCAATATTTTTTTTAATTGGCGTTCTGTCATCTTGACCGTGTAGGGATTGCACTTCTCTATGAAGTTGCAGATTTTTTTTTTTGATAACCGGCAAGAACATTCTACATAAGGGAGTCTAGAATCATGTGCTGAATTCATGGTTGAAGTTACCGCGTCAATATATCCTTGCCACCCTGTATAATGATCACGTCTATGAAGTTTCTCTAGCTTATTCAATTGTACCCAGTATACCCAAAATTTAGCAATAAAAGGGTACAAGCCTATTTCCACTTATCGGGCACAATACAGACTCCACTGTTACTAAGAAACTTCCGTTTAGTGCACTCTCGGCCCCTCAACCCCTAAAAAAAGATTTGCTTATTTGATTCCTCTCAACCCTTAAAAATAGTCCACACTCGACCCCCAGGGCGTGAGACTGAATTTTCATACAAAGGACAGGTATATCTAGTCCGCTTTGACTCCTAGTTCGGTAAGTACCTAAAATGTATATTTTGTTACAGTTATGTAGACTACTTTGGGGGTCGAAAGGAAACTAAAATTTGGCTGGAAAATAAAATCCACTCTCGACCCCCAAGGGTAGAGAATAAACTATAGTCAGGGATCTAGTGGACACATTATTTATTGGGGGTCGAGGGGTCGAGAGTGGACTAAACGGAAACTTCTTATGGAAAAACATGCAAAGTACACAATGATTGTAGTACCTATTAGGTCAGACTTCAGACGGTCATTATCACAATCTACTACTATTGCGTAATCATATTCCATGGAAAACCCATCAACTATATTTAGATTACTGGAAAATTATCTAATCGTGACTGACTCGTTGGTCTAGTGGTAACAAGCGCTTTGCTAACCATCAGGTGCTTGGTTCGATTACCGGGTCAGGCAAAGTGTTATTGGGTTTTTAAATCAGGTTTTTCTCAGTATCAGCCCGGAGTCTGGATTTGTGGTTGATGGCAATAGGCTCGCCCCCTATTACATAAGGTTATATAATTCGTGAATTGTAGGTTTACGAAAGGTACAGCCTTACCCTTTTTTTTTTTGGGTGGGAAATCATCAAATAATTTCTCCCGCTCTGGGTGGAACAGGAGGGCGTGTCATACTTTTACTGAATAAAAGTCACCCGTGTTCCCTCAGTTGCCTGTGTGCCAGGGGCGACGGTATCTCTTTCGATAAACCTACACCCCTGGCAGGCATCGGCCCTTGTGGACCCCACCAGTTGGTGCTGACATCTCTTTGAAGCGCGCGTGGAACACAACGCGCCGTCGCCGTCGACCCGGGCTTGGTCCTTACCGGACAGCGAGCTACCCATTACTCGCCGTCCGCAAGCCCGCGCCTACGGTGGCCGGGAATCAGCCTGGGAGCTATGTTTGGAGTCGGCTTTCAATCTTACCGAATGCAGCTGAATACTAGTATTTTATATGGAGCGTCTGCCTATGAGACCTTCACAGCCCAGTTACTGGGTAACATCGTAATATTCGGTCAGACTGGAAGCCGACCCCAGTATAGTTGAGATAATGCTAGACAGATGATGATATTTGGTCAGTGATAATTATTCGACCTAAATGATGTAACTTACCCTACACGTATGATAAATATTGCGCGTTAGTACGTTGTCATCGAAACCACAACCAGCTGTAATATGATAATGACTAATGATTGAATATTACAAAATATTGATTTACTCGTACGAAATAATACGCTACGCATCTGTCCCGTAAATATTGTTCAATGAGTAATGTTGCCAATATTTACTTTAGTTATTATTACCGTTAAATAATATATGAAACACCTTTATAATCATTTGTGTAGGTACCAATAACGTAAACTCAGGTATTACGACGTTTAAATGTCTGGTATAAAGATTCGTCGTCTTCAATTTATCGTCATCAATAGAACTTAACATCCCAGTGTTGGTAAACTTATAGTAATCTTGGAGACCTCTACCTCTCTTCCAACCGACACCCAAGATACAGACAAATGGTTATTTTTTGAGGGTCAACGCCCAATCTTCTTATACAATCTGATTACTTAATATTTTTACTTAATTTAATAACTATTACTTATTACCTAAATGGTGTGCCGTGTGGTGCCGGACGTAAAGAATAGCACCATCCCATCTCTTCCCATGGGTGTCGTAGGAGGCGACTACGGGACTTGAGAATGGGCAGCAGCGTTCTCTATGCATTTTACCACCGTACTGCGATCGCCAACCCGCCTGCCAAGCGTGGCGATTATGGAAAACCCCCCCAAATTGGGGGAGGCCTATTATTTCCACTAGTGGACGTCTTTCGGCTGAAATGATGATGATGATGATGATTACCTAAATACATTTTAATTTGTTTGACTTACCGGTTAAGTACCTCGTGGTGTAGGGGCCATTATGCAATAGAAAATTAATTGTGTCTGAGCCGGACTTGCTGTCAAGTCCGGCTCAGACACAATCTGTATTAATGACAATCGTCTGGGTTCATTAGTGTGTGTGCCACGGTGATTCGCTACTTGTTGTCGTTGCGAAAACCCCTGAGGAAAAGGGGAAGGGCTACGCCGAATCTCGGGTTGTCCTGAATTCCAGCTGCATACTTTATTAATTGTAGACATTTATATCAAGGCCGAGGCTTACTTGCCTGAAGACAACATTGAAAATTTCACAGGCCGCCTAGCAACAAAGTCAGCCTTCCCACTGCTACGACACAGGCCTCTTTCTCTATGAGATGAAGCTCGCCTAACACCACTTCATTACTCAAACTCATTGGCATTGGTCAGAAATTTTAAACTACTTGCCCGTTACAAAGCGTAGTTTTCTATGGCATACCTACATAAAATATAGTTTATATTATGTTTATGTTGTCAAGTTGACAACACATAATATGCGCAATAGTGTCACATTAATAAACGTGTTTACTCATGTTGTTATGATGCTCAACTTTATAAGTGACAGCTCATACATAACACACGTGAGTTTTCTTCAGTAAATTCAGAGGATTTCAAAGAATTTATTCGACTAATGGATTTACCTAAAAGAATGGGTTATGAATCAACAGTATTATTATTAGTATTTTTCTTATGGTTCATAAGAAAAACACTCTATAAACGTCACTAATTATAACATCAAACAGTTTCTAGTAACAGATTTTGACAAAAAAAAAAGATAGCGAGTTGGTGTAAGAATGAACGAAATTGAATGAACTTGAAATAATGAACTCATGCAATTTATTTTCTAATTACTTATCTTAAAACTAAGATATGCTCTATTAAAAAAAAATAGAATTTGTTACATATTTTGTTTCTCAGTAGTAAGGTAATTTAAAATAACATTCTCAGTACTAAAATACAACAGTGTACTTGACGATAAAGAATGGTTATTATAACAAATCTTTAGGATGGTGGGATGCTCATTTCTGTAAAAATATTGGTGCTTCTTCTTATAGCAGAGAAAGTAAAATCGTCATATTCATCTTTGAATGATAGTTTCGGGCCAGGTTTTTGGGAGATTTTGGTGGATCAGGCTTGTTCTCTTTATGTTATTTTAAAACAGCCTAAATACTCGTAGTTCACGAGGAGATTCCCAATATTTCAGCTACTTTGGCCACACATTTACTTTTCGTTCTTCACGCAAAATCGTTCACTTTCCCAACAGTTATTAGTTTTAGTATGGTAACATTATTTTTCTTTGAACTGTCAAGTTACTGAATACAATTAAAAGTCGAACTATGGTATAGTGAGACAACTGAAATGGTTACTACTGCAAGATTATCTTAGAGGTTTGACCCGTAGATAAACTTCCCTCTACTTCAAAACTCTTTGGAATTTCCCCATTAGGTACCATTCAGTTGGTTTGATAGACAAACATACAAAAACAAAATCCAAACCCTCGCATTTACACTTATTCTTTTCCGACACGGCAAGAGATCGTGCTCATGCAGAAAAAACTGGTTCTCCCTTGCGGTAAGTTTGATGGACCCAAGGTTTGACTGTCCGAAGGTCAGACACTTAAAGTATCGTTATAATTAGAGATCCGATATTCGGATGCATATTCACCTAAAGTTGAGATACTGGCTAACATGGAATGCGCTTTTGTATCGAAAAAGTCTTAATTTAGGTAAGTAATTTGTTTATTTTTTGTTTTAACTAATACAAACCACCCCTCCTCCAGTACATACACATATTTGTATCGGGTTAAACATTAATTTTAATTTAATACACATCTGAATAGTTATGCAATCCAAGAATCTCGGGGTTTTTAAGAAATATGACAAACAATTTATAAAGCCGCTTCCATACTTTCATAGCTAAAACTTCGCTTTAGGTAAATATGCTTCCGAATATCCGAAAGGCCCGAAAGTTTGACAATCAGTCTTACCAAGGGGTATCGTATTACCCAATAACTGGGTTGTGGAGGTCAGATAGGCAGTCGTTCCATGTAAAATAGTGCTATTCAGCTGCATCCTGTTTATCTGGTAACCGATCCCAACATAGTTGGGGAAAGGGTAGGCAGATGATGGTTATAGTGCCTTTTCCAAGCTTGCATAAATCTTCCACTCAGAACTCTTCAAGTATTATTTCACTGTTGTTTCCTAATATAGTGTCAGTTCCCATTTACTAACCCACTAAGATAGCCCCGCGACCTCTGCCGGTCCCAGTGGGGCGTTTGTGCTTCACATAAATAGACCAGTGACGTATGAATATTATCGTGATTTATTTATTAAATACATAATTAATATACACAATATGGGTGATATGGGTGTTCTATAGGTACACCTATATCCGTCCCTTAGTGGATTATAAGCGTAATGTTATGTTATGTAATATCGACGGTCCCTACGTACAATCCCCTAAGTGGTAGATACGTGATTTGCATGTTTCGTTTTCTGACCTTCAGGCCAGCTTTCGCATCGTTTAGTTTAACAAAAAATACTTTAAAAACCCAACTAAAAAGGAGAAAATAATTTAATTCAATTAAAAAGCGTGGGGTACTTTTTGAGGTATTTTTATAATCACTTAATGTCAAGCACCCCACGTTTTTTAATTGAATTAAATTATTTCTCCTTTTTATTTTCTATTATTTATTTTCTAGTTTTTAGTTCTGCTAACTACAAAAACGTGTTTTTTTATTTATTTTTCATTTTTCTCAATTTTTTTTAAGTTATTGAATTGTTATTGGTCCTCGATAAGTTTACAAAGTTTCAATGAAATCTGACCATTTAAAGTGGGTCAAAATTGCGCTCTAAGGAGTCGGTTACATACAAACAAACATACAATGAAGCTAATATAAAGCGTGTAAAAACTCTAAGATGGCAAAATGCACTTTAATTCCATCATGAAATTACATTAATTAGAACATAATCTACGCGTGTTTGAAACTTTGAAGCGCTCTCCTGTAAAATTTGTCATTCCTAGTTAGGGGTTTATACGTAGGGAACGTCAATATACTCGTATTCACGCCTTTTTTGCTAATTTGTGGGCAGAAAGTGGCAAACACAATTGAATGTTTTTACGCTTTTACACTCCTTGCACACTTCTTTTGCTTCATGCTTTTTCCTATCGTTCAAGTTCATACATTCAGGGAAATCAATTTGTTTTTATCAAATTGACACACTATGTACCAGGCTAACAGGCTCAGCGGGAGATATTTGATTGAAAATTTGGAACACGTATTTCGGTTGTATGGAAGCTCACACTACGTCAGTTTTTGGAGCGTTACAGCCATTTTCCATGCCATCTGTCATTGTAATTTGAATGTACGGGCCATTTTAAATATTTTTGGACTTGTGGCTAGTAACAGCCGCACAGGTCATCGATCAAGTTAAGCTACGCTTGCCACGGTCGGTCCGTAGATCGGTGTCCGTCTTTACATACCAAGACCCCACCTTGCCTCGGACAGCACGTTAAGCCGTTGCTCTCGGCTGTCATTCGTGGATATTTGACAGTCGTTACGGGTCATTAGAGGCCCGGAAGTATGACAACCAGTCTTACCAAATGGTATCGTTTTACCCAGTAACTGGGTTGTGGAGGTCAGATAGGCAGTCGCTTCATGTAAAATGCTTCTGCTGCATCCGATTAAACTGGAAGCCGACCCCAAAATAATTCAGAAAAGGCTAGGCAATGTTGTTGAGTCCATTCGATAAAATAATAAAAAATTCACTGACTCGACTCAAAACTCAAACTCAAACTCAAACTCAAAGCATTTATTTCAATTAGACCATTTAAAGGTACTTTTGAATTGTCAAAAAGTCGACCAGTTGGAAAGTTGAAGCTAGTTGCCCATTCCAAAACGTAGATCTCTATGGAGAAGAACGGGCAAGAAACTCCATGGACATCTGACCATTCACGGACACCGAATGTGGATGTGTACCTGACCTTTTTAAAGGTCTTGAACGATAAGAGTAGAGAGATAATAAAAAAATTGGCGTAGGAATGTACCCTTTAAGGACGTCTCGGGCGTTTGCATGTCCTCTACAAAAATGCTTGTAAAAATTGGTCTTTTTTATCGCCATTATTATAAACTAGCTTTTGCCCGCGAATTCATACGCGTGAACTTTAGAATCAAGTAGATAATCATTTTTTTTGATAATATATAGCCTATTTTTTAAGTTAGACTTCTCGGAATACATCATTGAAAACTGCATTCAATTCTATGCAGTGGTTTTTGCGTGATGCGGTAACAAACATACAGACAGACAAAAATTCTAAAAACCGTTGTTTTGGCTTCTGTTGCTCTAATAAAGACCCCCATACTATTTTTTCTTCAATATCTTTAATGTACAGACATCGGCCTGTTACAATTTTATTATATGTATAGATATTAGGTAACTTGCTTTTACACGGACACACAAGAGATAGGTAGTGTTTGATTTATGTATTTTTGGAACCAATTTTTTAACGCGACTAGCGGTAATAAGTTGACTGTTTTAATCGACAAAAAAAAGGAGATTCTCCATTCGTTTATTGTGAAACTATTTGTTTTTTTTTGTATTACCTTCAATAACACGTATTTCTTCCACTTAGTGTAGGTAAGTATATTGATTATGTTGGCTTATTATGTACCTATGTATCTTTAGTTTTTTCGACGCGCTGCCCTGGGATGCAATCTATTGGTTTCTCAATGCTCGGTTCATCACCGGGAATTCAAAGAAAAATGACGAATTACAGCCGAAGATCGGGATGCTTTCTGAGGCACGGAGGGGTCTTAGCGTGTAAAGGTATGATTCCGAGCTCCGCTGCACGCAGCAGTACTGCCGCAACACTACTGGCCCCCAATTATAATCTCTATAAGTTTATATGAGATTCCATTCCGAGCTACGCAGCAATGTCGCGGCAGCAATGCAGCGGCAGCCCTGCTGCGCGGCAGTGTCGCCCCACCGCCGCGACAGATCAGTAGTGACGCGACTGCCGCCGCAGCGATAGTACCTACGTGAATGTTAACAAGTAAATTGGCAACAAAAAAATTAATGTCTCTGATTCAGAAGCGCAGACAGCGCGACACTGCTGCCTTGCTCGGAATCAGCGCGGCAGGCAGCACTGCTGCGCAGCACCACAGTGGCAGCACTGCTGCGTGCAGCGGAGCTCGGAATCATACCTTAAAGATGGTCACCCATCCACGGACCAACCGCCACCCATGCGACTATAGTCACTTAGCCACAAGCCCTTTTACATATAATCTTCCTTCACTATAAGTCAGTAATGTCATTGGTTCACTTAGAAATGACATTGAAAAAGTAAATATCCAGATATTCAAATTGATAGTAGCCGGGTTTTGTGGGCCCACATTTTTATCATTTGTAGGGCAGGTGAAGAGCAGGGCAAACCAAAGAGATAGGTAAGTATTCGGCAAGCCACTTCAGTTTTTAACCGACTTCAAAAAGAAGGAGGTTATCAATTCGTCGTTTTTTTTAGGTATGTGTTTTCGGGTATAATTCCGTCATATAGGTATAGACGGATTTGCCAAATTCTTTTTTCGTTCGAAAGGGGTTTTTCCGAAATGGTTCCATTTCAATTTCATATAGATCTGATGAGGCGTTTCGGAGACAGACAACGGAACTCTTCAAAAAATGACAGCAAATAAACCACGATTGCTGCTATCGCATAATTCGAATTGGTGTGGGGTAGGTAGGTACTATGACTAAAAGTGAAAACAAAAAACTTAGTCCAAAAAAAAACCAACCGACTTCCGGAAAAACACTACAAAGTGAAAAGTTTATTTCGGAAGGCGGTGACTCTGGATATTTACTTAAATTATTTTTCACTCTGTAGTGTTTTTCCGGAGGTCGGTTGTTTTTTGACAAATGTTGACCCGCTACATTATTTGCCGAAGAATGCTTCTTTGGTCAAGTGATCGCAAACGCTACTGCTGAGCATGGCCCTGAGTTCGATTCCCGGGACCGGTAAGAGTTTTTTTATCTGGAATTTTCAGTAGCAGCCCGGAGTTGGGATTTATGCTCGGTTGATGGCAATAAATGATGGTGATGACGGTTGATGGTGAAAAATACCGAAATACGGAGACGAACGAGACTCACAGACATAGCGGAAGTGATAGCGAAAAGAAAGTGGAAGTGGGCGGGCATATATGCCGTAGACTGGATGGGAGATGGGGGAAAAAAATGCTGGAGTGGAGACCACGCACAGGACGGAGGAATGTGGGAAGACAACCGACTAGGTGGACAGACGATATCATTAAAGTGGCCGGAAGAAACTGGATAGCCACGACACAAAACCGCCAAAAGTGGAGAAATTTGGAAGAGAGCTACACTCAGCATTGGGTGGCCAAGGGTTGAAGAAGAAGAAGAAGATGGCAATAGCCTCGCCACCTATTACATGAGACTTAAACATAACTGGCGAAGTGTGGGTGGGTGTACTAAGTATAGGTACACCTGCCCAACCCTTCGGGGAAACAACTCTTGACATTATTTATGAAATTATACTAGCTTCCGCCCGCGTTTTCGCCCGCGTTGAAGTCGTGAATTATCCCGCGGGAACGTACTACCAGGATTAAATGGTAGGTATCCTATATGTTAATCTAGGTTATAATCTATCTGTGTGCCAAATTTCATTCAAATCCAGTCAGTAGTTTTTGCGTGAAAGAGTAACAAACATCCATACTCCATACATACAAACTTTCGCGTTTATCTAATATCTTTAAATGAGCAATTCTTGTCTAGATAATTATATAAAAGGATTTTTTTTTTTTTGGGTCATCGAAGGCTTAGCCACTGTACACCCACATTTGCCATCACCCGAGCACAAATCTGGACTCCGGGCTGTTACTGAGAAATTCCAGATAGAATAACCCAATATAACTTTGCCCGACCTGGGAATCCAACCCAAGACCTCATGCTCCATAGTAGCGCTTGAGACCACTGGACCAACGAGGCAGTCATTGACATAACTGGACATATCATTTAGGATCATGGCCTGAAATACAGGATTCGGCTTAGCTTAGGCACCAGTCTCCCACAATATTATTCTATGAGCCCATAACTGGACAGTATTGTTATATGTAACTCTTTATTACGGATATTGTGGTGAGAAATAAATAAATTAATAATAAATAGACACAAAACGTGAACTGAGCAACAGAGCACATAAACCCAGCATGTCAACACATCGTATCTTACTACGCATACGCACTTACGTAAATACCTACTCTGTTATCTCATGAATGGCGTGACGTAAGGCCAAGCCCCCCGCTTATCACGAATAAGTATGTACCCGTGTAGGTATGTGAGACACGGTATATTAACGCCTGCATTTAATATCTAAGTGTGAACTGACGTGTTTTTTCTGGTGGGTAATCATCAAATAACTTCTCCCGCTCTGGGTGGAGCAGGCGGGCGTGTCAGACTTTTACTGACTAAAACCCACCCGTGTTCCTTCAGTTGCCTGTGTCCCAGAGGCCACGGTATCTCTTTCGAACAACCCCCTGGCAGGCATCGGCCCTTGCATACCCCACCAGTTGGTGCTGATATCTTAGTTTTTGGTTTTATAGGAGGTGTCGAGAATTCGTCTCTAGGATTTTATGCCAAAAACGATAAAAGCACGTCAAGCCTTTGCGTTGGATCCGGCTGTAATTCTTGGATCTTTGACAGTCGTTACGGGTCGTCAGAAGCCCGAAAATCTGATAACCAGTCTTATCAAGGGGTATTGTGTTACCCAGTAACTGGGTTGTGGAGGTCAGATAGGCAGTCGCTCCATGTAATATACTGGTATTTAGCTGCATCCGGTTTGACTGGAAGCCAACCACAACGTAGATAGGAATAGGTTAGGCAGATGATGAGTGAAGGAAGATTATCTTGAGGAAACATTAGTGTTCTACAATCAGTAATAGCTCTAAAAAACCTTGGTGAATATGCTTTTGCCGTATAAGAATGCGCAGCACTGGGACTGGTGGGTTGATATTATTACACTATAAGTACAATAAGAAATAATATCAACTTGGGCAATGATGCCTTTGATTGAAGGTTCAATCAATTCAGCCTATCGCAGTCCACTGCTGGACATGGCCTCTCCCAGGCTGCGCCACAACACTCTATCTTCCTCCTTCCGTATCCAGTGTGTCCCAGCCACCTTTTTAAGGTCGTCAGTCCATCTATCTGGGGGCCGTCCCACACTACACTTGCCGATACGCGGTCTCCACTCCAGGACTCGTCTGCTTCACCATCCACCAGTCCTTCGACAAACATGGCCAGCTCACTGCCACTTCAGCTTGCTCATTCTACAAGCTATGTCGATGACTCCGGTTCTTTTCCGGATAATTTCATTCCGGATTTTATATTTTAAAGATCTAGGTACCTTCACGTAGGTCAGTGCTTGCTAGCAGATTTTAAAACAATAAATTACTTACTTTACAAGTTTTTCAGTTTTTCCTTTTTATAATCAAACAAAACATAGAATGAGTCAATGTTTTTACGTTGTTGCAGTTTCACGCTACAATGCCACGCAGAATTCGCCTTTAAATCGAAATTTCTAGAAGACGGTTGCTGGAAGGTTGTAAAGGATGTGATAAAATTAACAACATAACAGAAATTAACGTTAAAACAGGTGTATCACTGCAGACATCTTAATTAATTAATGTACACAATTTATCAAAGTCAGTAGTTGTTCACGTTAGCAACAAGAATAACAGAAGACTCATTATTGTTAACGCTCACATATCTTCAGGAATGTGGCTGTTGTAGATGGATTGTCCAATCCGCTGTTTTAGAAGACAACAGTATAGTTATCCAGACCGTATTTCGGCTATGGCGGCCAATCTCATCAGAGACTAGCCTTCAGCACGGGAGATATTATAGTACACAAGTGTGTGCGCAAACTCTTCCCTCAGACTCATAATCCGATGTGACGGCAATCCAACACGACCGGAGAGCGATCAGATGCAGGACCAACGGCTTAACGCGCTTTCCGAGTCACGGGGGTGTCACACCGCCAACTTCCTAACTACTGAGAAATTCCCAATAAAACTTTGCCCGACCAAGGAATCGAACCCAGGAACACACGCTCAGCAGTCGAACTTGCGATCACGAGACCAACGGGGCAGTGCAAGACCACATATAACCCCATTAAATGTCAATTTTATGATAAAGTCATTCAATGGGATTTTAATGAACTTTGAGTGTTGTAGTTGTGGTTTTGTATTGATGATTTTGTTGATTAGAATTCTGTAAATCCGTATTTGTGACGGGTTGTTCCCAGACGTCCACGATTCCAAAAAAAATATTGTCAGAAATAGTTGTGAGATATAATGTTGGAACGTTCTAAATACAGATGAATGTATTACTTACTTTCCTTTAGTAATTTATTGTCCTGTCCATATCCTTTTTGGGTTTGATCCGTTTGCCTAATTTTTCAGATTTCGGTCGAAATTCTAAAATAATATTCAAGCACCCTAATTGCGTAACGCACGATCAATCATAATCTGAATCATTTAGATACAGATTGCTAATCCATTGCTTCTTATGTTCGAAAAATTTGTCTGCTCGGCAACTGTCAAAATTAAACATTATGGTTGATCGCGTGTTACGCAATTAGGGTGTAGGTTCCAGTTGTTTTCGCTAATGGCAACACTTAGCCTACGTTTGCCCGGACGTAAAAATATCACGCCGATTAATTCTCACGCAATAGATTTTCAACACACTGCTTAGCGCCGAGAGCTGAAAATGGAACAGTGTGTTTTTTTGACGCGCTGAGATGCACTCTGTTGGATTCTCAATTCTTGGCTGAAGACAGAGAGTTGAAAATGCAGTGCGTGATAAAATCTCGCTACGATAATTGTAAAGCAGACTTATGCTTGGTACCTATAAACAAAAACGGATTGTTTTGCTTACCAATGTTAGCATTTTGGAACGAAGTTCGCGCGTGGTGGATCGCGCGTTGTGAAAGGGGACTAGACGGAAAAAAATCATACGAAAAGTTGTAACGACACTTTTTGCTATAGTAAGCTATTGTAAGCCGTGCGGCGTGCGCATGTTTCTCTGTCTGTCTCTCTCTCTCTCTTATAGAAAGCAGGCCAGATATTTTCATTTCGTCTTTTATATTTCTTTATTATTTTGTTTTTTTTTTCTCCTCCAAGTTTTTTTATTTCCAAACTGGGCAAATAAATCGTTTCGTAATATAATTTTACCTGTGATGGCTAACTTCCAAATAGGAATTCTACTATGCGAAGGTCTTTGCTTGGTAAAGATACATGAGAAATAATTAATTCTTAATTTAACCTACAACTGTCTCTAAATTATAAGAATCGGCCATCTGTGGGTCTTCTGAATGTATTCTGTGCTTAAACGATAGCATTTAAATGGCGTAATAGGGAAAACTTGGCTCTCACACATTGTTATTATGTATCTCGAGATAATAATTATGCAAGTCAGAATTGTTAGATTTTATTTATTTGATGTGCATATTTCGGTGACTAATTATTTAAATATTAGATTCTGTAACCTGTACCACAAGTCATTAACACTAAATTTGGGATTCACGGCTTATGGCACCTGATCCACTTCTTCAACTAAAATCGAGCGGTTACTCTTTAACTAACATGCCTTGGAAACAGTCCTTTTTTAAGGGGTATAAATAGGTTCCCGAGAAGTGTCGCTAGCACATAGTGTTGTAGCAAGGGACCAGTCCTGAGGTGCGTATGAGGAGTGGAGAGGTAGTCCACGGCTATCAGAATAATTCCAAAGTCTGGTAAATGATCAAGATCCCTTCCAGCACCTACTGGAACACCTCCTTCCTCCGAGCACGTTTGCTCCTGCGAATCTCCACTCAAGGCGGTGAATAAAGGATAGAAAGAGGTGGAAACACTGTTCTTCGTAATTTTTCACTCCAGCCGGCCATTATAGGCAAACCAGAGGTGAGGAATAAGACTAGCCGACAACTTCCTTTTTTATGATCAGGGGCGAAATCCTCATGGATCTCCTCCGCCCTAGGGAGCGCGGATGGGTCTGTCAAACTCTCACTGACACCGTGCGTCCCACACTTGCACCGGGGATCACGGGATCTGATGCGGCTTCCGCGATCCCCGGCTAGTGCCGGCCTGCCTCTGCGGGCCACCTCGTGTTAGGGGGGAGTGAAGTGTTAAACTTCCCTCCTTAAATCATAGAGAGGCCCGCGTGGAACGCTACGCGCCACCATCTCGAGTCCTAAGGAGTAGGGGGCGACGGATTTCCCCAGATCCGTCGCCCCTGGACCCATTTATAGCTGCCTAGCCTTTTCCCAACTATGTTGGGGTCAGCTTCCAGTCTAACCGGATGCAGCTGAATACCAATTTTTTTCATGGAGCTACCTATCTGACCTCCACAACCCAGTTACTGCGTAAAACGATAACCCTTGGTAAGACTAGTTGTCAGAATTTCGGGCTTCTGACCGACCCGTAATGACTGTCAAAAATCCACGAAAGACAGCCGTTACCAAGGGCTTAACGTGCTTACCGAGACACGAAGGGGTCTTGGTATGTAACGATGGTCGCCCATGCACGGAACAACCGCGCAAAAAAACAAAAACTGCAGGAAACGTAACTTAACCTGATCGATCCCGTGCGGATTTTATTAGCCACAAGCCCCATAATCTGATTTCGGTCCCTGATAGGGTCCGTGGGGTCACTACTGTCCAATAGCTCACCACATGCTGCGGGTTTCTAAACTGAACACAGGAACTACGTGGGTACAGATTAGAAGAAACCACTTTTCTTTTAAAATGCAGGTGGTCTTTGATTCTTTGCTACAAGTTGCCTACTAATAAACGAATTATTTTTGTTGTCTATCTAAATATACCTGATTGAATGATTCATAACTAAGTACCTGCATTGTAGTTTGAGATTTACTGACGTTGTGACGGGATGACCAACCTTTTGGATTCGTAAGCTGGTTTCAGTTTTTAGTGTGAAACGTCGGTAGAGGACACCCTAGAAGGACATAATAGTGACCTTATTGGTATTATTCTTCAGGTAAGTCCGGTGCGAAGTACTCGGAACTGGCGTTCGTGTATTACCAGACGTATGAGCGTACATGTTGCACGTTTTCGTGTTTTTTCCGTTATAAACCAAAGAATTGGCAAACTTATATGGCAGGGGCAGGGCACATTGCTCGCAGACTAGATGGCCGATCAGAAATGAAGAGATCCGCAGAAGGACCAAGGTAACCGACATAGTCCGAAGAATTGCCAAACATAAGTGGCAGTGGGCAGGGCACATTGCTCGCAGAACAGATGGCCGATGGGGCCGAATGGTTCTGGAGTGGCGACCGCGTATCGGAAGGCGTAGAGTGGGAAGGCCTCCCAAAAGGTGGACCGACGACCTTGTGAAGGCCGCGGGAATCCGCTGGATGTGGGAAGCACAAGACCGGTCGAAGTGGAGGAGCCTGGGGGAGGCCTATGTCCAGCAGTGGACGTCTTTCGGCTGAAATGATGATTATGAGATGGCCGATAGGGCCGAAAGGTTCTGGAGTGGCGTGCGCTTACCGGAAGATGTAACGTTGGAAGGCCTCACATAAGGTGGACCGATGGCCGCAGGAATCCGCTGGTAGCGAAAAGCACAGAACCGGTTGATGTGGTTGAGCTTGGGGAGCCCCGAGGCTTTGTCCAGCTGTGGGCGTCTTTCGGCTGTAATTTTGATGATGATTATGAAACAAAGCAAAAGGAATATGGTAGGATCGTAGCAATTGGCAATCTGTAGTTTCTGCCCCACCTACCTGACTACCGAACTATAAAAATTGTTGTTTACAAATGCCCCAATGGTTAACAATCTCTGGCATAGTATTTGTAACAACTGCGTATACTCTCAAAGGCACTAAAAGTCAGTAAAAGTGGCTATAAGACAGTCTTACTCAGTTTTACAACTCATTAACAGGTGTAGTAGTAAAATTAGTAATACCATTAATTATTCTGTTTAGTTTTAAGATAAACATAGTGTAGGAACTATATTTAACCTACGCAAAAAAATCTGCTAGTAAATATACGTTTGCTATGAGCTGGCAAGTGTTATTAATAACTCACCTCAACAATAAGTTAGTAAGTTTCTACTGCTAAATATAGGGCTTTCCTAAGACTGAAAAAAACAGCGGCACTCCGGGAGTGCCGACAGAAATGAAAATTTGAACAATTACGTGTGCATTTTTTGAATCGTCAGGAAATATTTTTTGGCTCGTCTGATTACACAACGTTCAACGAAAAATATCCAACGCGCCTATAGAAGTTTTCACTAAAAAAAAAAAGTTTATATAAAAAAAACAGCTGACTTCCAAAAAAACACTACCTAGGTACATAGTGAAAAATAACTTTAATTTCGGAAGTCGGTGACTTTGGATATGTATTTGAATTTTTTGTCACCGACTTCCCAAATTAAAGTTATTTTTCACTTTTTAGTGTTTTCCGGAAATCGGTTATTTATTTTTGAAAAAAAGTTTTTATTTTTCACTTTTTAGTTATAGTACCTACGCCACACCAATTCGAAATTTCACTATCCTTGGTCAAAACAATGCATATTTATGCGATCGCAGCAATCGCGGTTGATTTGCTGTAATTTTTTGAAGAGTTCCGTTGTTTGTCTCCGAAACGCATCATCAGATCTATATGAAATTTAAATGGGACCACACGGAAAAGAATTATCAAAATCGGTTCACCCAGTCGAAAGTTCTGAGCCAACAAATATAAAAAAAATACAGTCGAATTGAGAACCTCCTCCTTTTTACACGCTTTATATTAGCTTCACTTGTATGTTTGTTTGTATGTAACCAACTCCTTAGAGCGCGATTTTGACCCACTTTAAACGGTCAGATTTAATTGAAACTGTGTAAACTTATCGAGGACCGATGATAATATAATAATTTAAAAAAAAATGAGAAAAATAAAAAAAAAGGAAAATAAAAATAAAAAATAAAATCACGTTTTTGTAGTTAGCAGAACTAAAAAATAGAAAATAAATAATAGTTTAAAACTAATAAACACGCTTTAAAAACCAAACTAAAAAAAGGAGAAAATAATTTAATTCAATTAAAAAGCGTGGGGTGCTTGACATTAATTGATTACAAAAATACCTCAAAAAGCACCCCACGCTTTTTAATTGAATTAAATTATTTTCTCCTTTTTTAGTTTGGTTTTTAAACCGTGTTTTTTTAGTTTTCTAAACTATTATTTATTTTGAAGTCGGTTAAAAAGATGGAATCAATTTACACAAAGTATAGCGCCTGTTTGGGTTCGAAGCTACGGCCTACAACTCGTAAGCTGCAGGCGTTACCTCTGGGCCACCACTGCTTACTTTTCCTTGAAAGGTCTTAAAACATAAGCGGAACGAAATTAGCAATCCAAAGTCCAGGAAACCATTTCATAACAGCGTACGATAACATCATCGCACTACTAATATTAATTACTCCTTATATTCCCCGAAACACAATGACCAATGAGTCAAGATTAAAAACATTAATTCGTCGCCGTGAAGTCATGTACGCGGTATTAATTTAACGATGCAATACTGATGCAAAATCTTCCACAAACTATAGTTCGACTTTTAATTATATTCAGTAAACTGATAGTTCAAAGAAAAATGCTGTTACCATAATGACTAATAGTGTTGGGGTAGTGAACGATTTTGCGTAAAGAACGAATTATAAAAATTGTTTAATATAAAATAAATAATAGTTTAAAAAACTAAAAAACTCGCTTTAAAAACCAAACTAAAAAAGGAGAAAATAATTTAATTCAATTAAAAAGCGTGGGGTGCTTTTTGAGGTATTTTTATAATCAATTAATGTCAAGCACCGCACGCTTTTTAATTGAATTAAATTATTTTCTCCTTTTTTAGTTTGGTTTTTAAAGCGTGTTTTTTAGTTTTTTAAACTATTATTTATTTTCTATTTTTTAGTTCTGCTAACTACAAAAACGTGTTTTTTTTTCTCATATTTTTTTAAATTATTGAATTGTCATCGGTCCTCGACAAGTTTACAAAGTTTCAATGAAATCTGACCGTTTAAAGTGGGTCAAAATTGCGCTCAAAGGAGTCGGTTACATACAAACAAACAAACATACAAGTGAAGCTAATATACCTAAAGCGTGAAATTAAACTCAACCCAGTACAATTCCCCCCCAGTGGGTTCCCGCATTGTCGTTGCGGGGGGGCTCAGTAGCCGTGGTCCGCTCCCACGGTGAAGCGAAGAGGAACCCAAAGGTCCCGCTCGTCAGGGCTTTTGTCTCCAAGCCGACGACGTAGCGGCCAAAAAGTAGGTTGCGGTGAGGTGCACAGCAACTGAGGCGGGCCGCGATGTCGAATGGGAGGCATCGCGGCTGAGGGTTACAGGCTGCGGCGGAGGAGGAGTGCCGGTACTTTTGAGTAGCGCTCTTCCCTTCCGTAGCCTGGACGGGGCCGCCACCGTTTGATGGCGGACGCGGTGGGGCCGCAGGGGAAGAGGAGTGTCGGTATAGCGTTGGCCGCTCTCCCTATCCCCTGCGGCCGAGAAGTGGTAGGCGGCGGGGCCACTGTGCTGACCCGTCGCAGGGGGACCAAGGGTGCCAAGGGTGCTAGAGTAGTCTGGGGCCCTTGTGCTACTTGGTTCCTGGGGTGGTCACGGCGTGCCATGTGTCCTGGTGCGCCGGACTGGTGGGGTCCGCAAGGGCCGATGCCTGCCAGGGGTGCGGGTTGTTCGAAAGAGATACCGTCGCCCCTGGCACACAGGCAACTGAAGGAACACGGGTGGGTTTTAGTCAGTAAAAGTCTGACTCCACCCAGAGCGGGAGAAGTCATTTGATGATTTCCCACCCTCAAAAAAAAAAAAAAAAAACCCAGTACAATTAGTTTAGGCATTGGTAAATATTTTAAGATAGAAGAAGTTAACAAAATATTTGAAGAAGTAGTTAGTAATGTGACCCCTTCGTCATGGAGTGCTTGCGTATCTCACGTATTAAAAGTAGAAGAAGATATGTGTCGAATGGATCATTTTATTAATGACATCACTTACCTTTATAATAAAAATTTGTTTGTAAGTACAGACGCCAGCATATCAAGCTACCCCAAAATGTAAAATTTTCCCAATTTAACATGAACCTTCACCCTAATTGCGTAACTCACGATTAATCATAATCTGTTTCGTTTTGATACAGAGTGCTAAAACATTGCTTCATATGTTCGAAAAATGTGTCTGCTCAACAACGTTAATAACGCAATGAATATTGTTGAACTGTCAAAATGAAACCGATTATGATTAATCGTATGTTACGCAATTAGGGTGCTGATGCTTATGTAATAAATTTGAAAATCTATCAAAGGAATTTGACAGATTGGGGTAGCTTGATGTGCTGGCGTCTGTACATTCTTTCAAGTTCATTCATTTCGTTCATTCTTACACCACCTCACTATCTTTTTACTGTCAAAATCTGGTAACCCTTCAACTGTCAAGTTACTGAACACAATTAAAAGTCGAACTATAATTAATTATTAATGAATTTTCTAACTTCTGCCCGTGACTTCTTCCGCGTCAAATTTCTAGTTTCTTCGACCCCGTCCACTGCATCGCCTGCCCGCGCTCTTAATTCGTCATCGCTTGTTTAATAGCCTTCTGCAAGAATTGGTCTATCAAATGCAGAAAGTTTTTTTCAAAAAACCAAACTCTTTAGCTTTATTATTAGTATCTATATAGGTACAAGATGTAACAGAATAGACGCAAGACCTGAAAGTAGTTTTGACTAGGTACTGAATCGATTTCAGTAACAGAAATCGATTAATCGAATGTAGGATTTTTTTCAAAAATGTCGTTTTTTGCCACACCTACCGCTGATTGAGCAAAAAAAAAACAATCTTAAAATGCATAAAATTACGCTTGGGTCAACACGTTTTTCTTAATATTATCAATTAGCTTTAAAAAAAAACAGTTTTACACGATACACGTTGTATATTCTCTCTAACTCTGATTTAGATAAATAGATAAGTGCATACACTAGCTATTTATATCTTGCAAGAAGACTAGGGACTAGGAAAAACCGATGCTACGTACGGGAAGTTTGATGAGTCAATGAAGTGCATCGCCCCTTAGAAGTGATAATAAATATTGGCTGCAGTCAGTCATACTCCTATGTATTCTTATTTGATTTTGTAAACTGGCAGATGACTTGCCTTATTTGGAGCTCGAGTAAACCGTCCTAACTAGTGATGTGCCGAGTCGCGGTTTTGGTGAATCGAGTCGACTCGAGTCGGTTTATACGGTATTCGAAACATGACTCGATTTCGCGATTCGAGTCCAATACTCGAGTTCTATGTTTGGTATTCGAATGTTGACTCGACTCCAGGACTCGAGTCTGGAAATTCAAGTCCAGTCCATACAGACGCCAGCATATCACGCAACCCCAAACTGTCAAATTTTCCCAATTGGACATAAACCTTATGCTCATGTAATAAAGATGAAAATCTATCAAAGAAATATGACAGATTGGAGTAGCTTGATGTGCTGGCGTCTGTACTCAAGATCGCAGCTCCCAACAATTTGAGGACGGTGCACATTGTCAAATTGCTTGCAAAATACTTAACCTGCCATGGTGCCTTAGTAGTCCAGGGGTCAATTGTCTATCAAGAAACACCACAATTAAATATCTCACATGTTTCATTTTATGAATAGTCATCCTAACGCAGCAAGAAAATGGAAGATCCTTAGTATTTACGTAAGAATTAATGATCGATGATTATTTTAGTATTTTATTAGTGTTTACTCGGGTGAGCAATGCGGGACATAATTACCTGCTTGTCAATTATCAATTTATCATGGATTTGCATGTTTATTAAACGTACCTATGTAAATCAATCCAACCTTCCTCTGAGTTGAAGGAAAATAGTATATTTTATAACGAGGGACTAAACGAAGCCATAATATACCCGAGGTGGTTTGACTCCCGAGCGTGCGAGGGAGTCAATGAAACCGAGGGTATATTAAATTGGCGTTTAGTCTCGAGGTGCAAACTGTACTTTTCACTTCGAATGCTGAATTCATGGCTACAGTTTGCGCACTGGATAAAAACTTTTCCTGTATAATTGCCCCGTTAGTCTTCGTTAGTCGTTAGGGATCCTGGGTTCGATTCCCGGGTCTGACAAAGTGATATTGGGTTTATTCCATTAGGATTTTTTTTGTAGTTTGGAAGTTGGCGGCGTGATACCCCCGTGCCTTGGAAAGCACGGTCCTATGCCTGACCTCTCTCCGGTCGTGTCAGATTGCTGTCCCATCGGACTATGAGAGTGAGGGAAGAGAGAGTGCCCTTGTGTCTGCGCACACGCTTGTGCACTATAACATCTCCCGCGTCGCAGGCTAGTCTCCGTTGAGATTGGCCCCCATGGCCGAAATACGGTCTGGAGGACTATATATCGATAAAAAGTGGCGTATGTCCTTCCCAGGGTTCAAAGTATACCCATATCAAATTTCATCTAAATCGATCAAATCGGTTAGGTACCCCCCTACATTGAAACAAATTTTACCTCTTGATAATAATATTTTAGCAAAAATTTTACATCTTCCTGTAACTTACACCGTCCACCTCGAATCCCTTTTTCGTCTCTTCAATTATTATATGGCACCCATCCACGGACCGACTGCGGCTAGCGTAGCTTATCCTTCGATCGAACCGTATGGCTGTTACAGCCACGAGCCACTTCTAGAAAGCACTAAAAAATTCGGCTTATTATTCGATACGCACGAATTCGATCGCCCGAACCGGGCGAATCCACAATTTTTTAAATAATATAATGTTATATTGCAACTCATACGAAGTTAATTTATTTGTGGGCGAATCAACAATTCCATAATTTGTGATCTGCAATTGGTACGTTTTGTATGTTACGTAGTAAAGTTAGTGTACATACTTTTTCCTTAATTTTTCGTCGTTTTCAAAACGTGCCAGTTGTCTAATACATTTTCTGGAATTGCTGAATCGCCAAAACAAATCATTTAAATTTGTGCGAGTCACCTATAGAAAATATTATTTAAAAGTTACGTTTCGCCCAATCGCCGCTTAGCGATTACATTCGTGCGAATAGACTAATTAGCCACAAATTCAAAGGTAACGGAAGATCCTAGAACAAAACGACATACTCTTACCAATGTATGATTATAAACAAGTTACCGCTATTAAAATCATCATTACAGTGCAGTCAGAGAATTGTTTAAGTCTTTACGCAATCACCATCATTCGATTAATAAGCTATCGACTAGTCGATTTGCACGAATTAACTCGCCCGAGTCGAGCGAAATGTCACTTTTAGATAACATTTAAAAAATGTGACACTCACACGAAGTTCATTTATTTGTGAGAGCGGATCGTTTTTTTTTTTTAAACGTTACCCCACACTAGGAATAACTCCTGTATTGTGGGTGCGTTTACAAATATTTAAACTCACAAACATCCAGACCAGTACCCTAATTGCGTAACTCACGATTAATCATAATTTGTTTCGTTTTGAAACAGATGGCTAAACCATTGCTTCATATGTTCGAAAAATGTGTCTGCTCAACAACGTAAATAACGCAATGAATATTGTTGAACTGTCAAAATGAAACCGATTATGATTAATCGCATGTTTCGCAATTAGGGTGCCGGAACAACTACTTGTACAACACTGCGCCAACCGTGCCGACAAAATTTTGTGTGATAAAGTTACTGTTCGTTATCCAAAACGTGCCAATAGCCTAATACGTATTTCTGGAATGGTCGAATCGCTCACAAATAAATGAACGCGTGCGAGTCGCCTATAGAAAATATTATATTATTTAAAAGTGCCGTTTAATAGTGTGTAGTTTAGATTCGCCCGATTCGGGTGACTTAATTCGTGCTAGTCGACTAATTAGCCCAGATAATTGTTTAAGTCATTACGCAATCATTTCATCTTTAGATACTGTAGGTAGCAATGATTGTCGTTTTAATTATACGTATTAACTGCTATACAATAGACACGTGAGTTATAATTAGCGTTGGGATTTTATTAATTTAAAACTTCTTTAAAGATAAGAAATTGCTAGGTTTCTTCTCCGACTTTAGTATTCTGTGTTCTGCCTTGTTGTTAGATGTCCTAGAACCAAAAAATCTATGAAATGTGACATCTGCCAACCCGCACTGGACCCGCGCGGTGGATTACGGCCCACTCTCCCTCATAGAGAGGAAACCTAGGCTGTCCTGTCCTGTTTGTACTGTGTGTTGTGTGTGTGTGTGTGTGTGTGGAAGCCTGTCTCAAAATGGTCCGGGTTTTTCAGAATATGCAAAAACATACTAATTACAACAAAATGTTCCTAATATTTAAAAAATAAAAAACTCTACGAGAGTTCCGACTGAAGTGAAAACTTGAACAATTACGTGTGTATTTTTTGAATTGTCAGGAAATATTTTTTGAATCGTCAGATAAAACAATGTTTAACGTACGCTCAACGTTGTTCGTTCGTACGTTCGTGTTCTCAATGGTGTCGGTAAGTGTCGCGAGTTCAATTGCTTTTTCCTATTTAAAAAAATGCCCAACGCACCCAAATAAGTTTTCGCTTCAAAAAATGTTAATTAAAAAACAAAAAAAAAAAAAAATATGGTAATAGGCTTCCCCCCCCCCCCCTACTACATGGCACTTAAAATTAAGTTGAAACGTTCCCTCAGTAGACTTAGCACGAGACCCGTAGAGAAGCGTTCTGTCGACGGAAGAGTAGACAAAAATGACGTTTCCGTGTAGACAATTGACAGTTTTGTAACGAGAAATGTAGACAAGTGATTTCTATTCTACAGTAGAGTAGAAATAGAAAACGTCATGCTAAGCCTGCAGCTGTTAGTTCTCTTTGTTTAAACTTAATGGGAAAGCTACAATTATTTACAGAATCATTATTAAAGATTTTATTAGTTCTTCTCATTACACATTATGATTTGTAGCCTACCCTTTCATGCTCATCTTAAGCAATTAAAATATCTATAGATAAGAGACCATAGTACCTATCGTTAGCCAAATCATTATACTAACATAATATTAAATATCAATCACTTAACAAGAGGGTTGAAATTGACACATCCCAATAACATTATAAACATTGATTTTTATCACCCTCGCAAATGAATAATGAATTTTACTTGTTTAACAGATTTAACTAAGTTAGAATTATAAGTAAATGCTTCATGATGTTGGGCGCCAAAACTGAGGCTCACTGTAACCCTAGTTTTAGTATATATGCGAAACGCAAAACACGCGTCTAGTATTTTTATGTCAAAAATCTATGTACAAAATTTCAAAACTGTATCATGAAAAATCACAAAATCACAAAGATAATAAGCTTGTTATGTTACCTTGTTGTCTACACAAACGGTCACCACGTGGCCCCCCGCGCCGCCCGCGCGTCCAGCGTCGGTTTGTGCTCATTGATAATAATTAGGCAGTAGAATAGGTACCTAGCCTTACGGCGATTGTATTGTAATTAACTGGTGATAACATTTTCCATCACACTTGCAAAACTTTTTTGAGAAAAAATTTAAGTAACATGGTTTAAAAATTCTTAGAATAGATTCAGTTACTTATTCTGAACAAACTATATTCAGGTTTCGCATTTACTAAAAATATTGTTGTATCTGATTTCGGGTAACGCTACGTCATAAATAAAACAAACACGATGCATACTAAATATTTACTCTCGGGTAAATAACTACAGACACCAAATCACTTCACTACACACCGCTGCAATCCCGACTTCGGCTTACTCAGCATGTGAAGGAGGAGAAGAAGAGGACTCCTTTACTGTTGTTGCCAGCGCTGCCATCACTCTTTCTTCAGGCCGAAGGCGAAACCCTCTGATGGCGGCCAGAACCACCTCCCGAGGAATCATCTTAGCCATAGCAATATGGGCATCCTTGAGGGTGATATTCCTGTGACGACGAGCCACCAACTCACAAGCCATCTTGATCATCCTGCGATAGGTCTGGTAAATAATGCGCACAGAATTATGCGAATTAGCTCGCCTGTTCAGGACTTGCCTCAACAATTTATTGATGTAGGCCCTCGAGTATTGTATTACCACCTTCGGTTTCTTTATTTTTGCTATCGGCTGGTAATCACTGGTATTCTTTATTGACTTCACTCGCCTCTTCGGCTCAACAGGCGCCATTTTTTGGGTCACTTCAATCCTTTTTCGTGGTCGAAATAGAATTTTAGGGAAATTAATCGGAACAAAATGTCGATGATAATATTTTTCTCCGTCCTGTGACTCGGCGAAAACGCAATTTAGACGTTGTAGTACGCATGCGCGATTCGTCATCCCTTTCACCCCTATGACTCTACCCCTTTTCTGCGTTACGTTCCATTTTGCCCAAACTCATATTATTTGATTGATCAATTTATGTGTTCTTTTTTAAGACATTAAGTAACAATTAAGTTAAATAAACTAATTTGAATAATCATGACAATTTACATAAAGAATTTCTATTGTCCTTGGTGAAATAAGAAAACCGAATGTAAATGTGGGTGTTTTGACACTACTTGTTGAATTTATTTATTTTTCCTTTACGAGTAGCGCTCTCTATGAACCGGGGCGAGTAATACTGGACGCGTTGTAAGTACTAGGCGATTATAAAAGCGAGACAGCGACAAATATAGACTTTTCCCTCTCACACAATCAGCGCCTCTATGAAATGGCGAGAAATACTACACGCGGTGTCGGTACCAGGATCGCAGAGATGTGAGGATGCAAGTTTTCCCATAACATCAGCGCCTCTACGAAATGGCGAGAAATACTGCACGCGCTGTCGGTACCAGGATCGCATAGATGTGAGGAATTATCGCAAAGGCAAGTTTTCCCATACCATCAGCAGCGCCTCTAAGAACTGACGTGGAATACTGAGCGTGCTGTAGCTACTAGGCGGGCATAGATGCAAGGAAGTTTAAATATTTAAACTTCCTTGCATCTATGCCCGCCTATTGACTTGCCTATTGACTGCGTAGCGTAGTCTTACAGAAATGTTGGCAATACTTTAGAGAATTAATGATAAATGTATTCAAAGTTACCTGCAAATAGAAATATAATGGAATAAGCGTAGAGATAAATTGGTTTGGCCTGGATAATGATTATAATGATGATGAATTGATGACACAATCATAGTTGTTACTAAATATTACATTTACAAAAGGAATTATAAATCATAAATCCTTTCATGTATTAATTGTTATACAATAATTAAACTTTGCGGTGGTAATTGAGTACGTACGTGTAGAGGCCCTAACCGCATTTACTCCCAACAAGAGCTCAATTACAAAAAAAAAAACAACTATTGTTTATTAGTTTCTATTACGTTTGTAACCTTTATGTTGGCGCTCTGATTTCAATTGCTTGTGAAGATTTATCACAATATTTATGTAACTTTAACGTCATCTTCTATACTAATATGACAAAGAGGTTAATTTTTTAAGTTTGTATGTAGGGGGAAATCTTCGGAACCACTGATCCGCTTCTGAAAATCCTTGCACTAATATGATGCCGAATGCCGAGTGCCGAGTGTCGAGGGATATACAGGATGAGTTTTTAACCATTGCGCAAACTACCATGAATTCAGCGCAGAAATTTTTCGTCCGTTATACAATAAATAATCTGCAGTTTCCTAGAAAAGTGCAATACCTATGCGGTGAAAATGTATGGAAAATCAGTTTTTTTTTTGTATAACCGACGAAAAATGCTAGCGGGTCTAGAATGATATGCTGAATACATGGTTACAGTTTGCGCACTAGTTAAAATTTTATCCTGTATGTATTTAATGTAAAAAAGGAGCGAAGCTTGCATTCTTAATTCTTGCCTTTAAAAAATCAGCGTACACCCAAGAAGGTAACAATAATCAGTACTCTAATTACATAACACACTACCAATCACAATCTGAATCATTTCGAAGGCTATTGCTAATCCAACAACGCAAATAACGCAATGAATATTGTAGGACTTTCAAAATGAAATCCAATGTTACTTTTGTAAGTGAAAACTTCTTTAAGCGCGTTGGGCATTTTTGAGATGGGAAAAACAATTGAACTCGTGACACGGTTACCGACATCACTGACAACACGAACGTACGAACGAACAACGTTCTGACGATTCAAAAAATATTTCCTGACGTAATTGTTCAAGTTTTCACTTCTGTTGGCATTCCGGGAGTCCCACTATTTTTTTTTCATTAAACTCAGGACCTCCTGCTCAGCAATAGAAAAAAAAACCACTAGACTAACGAGGCAATCGGTTCATTTTAATTAGGACCATACAAAGCACATGTTGACAATTTTAATTTGTCAATACCATTTGTATTCACGTCAATCACTTGTATTTCTCGTATCATTCCACCTGTCACCCCATATAGGGTTATTTTGCTTAAGAAACATCACTAATTAACTTTATAATTAACATGCAGTTAATTTGCACACAATCATCCCTTTACTTCCCGCGGTATAATGCAACTGGTGTTAAGCTAGAGAAGTATGGTTCGCAAAAAAAGTCGCTAGTGATAAATTATAATTAACAACTTCTGTGAATTGGTTAAAAATACTTTTACACGTAAAAAATAAATGATTTGAAGATAAGAGCGTTCTTTGGAACTACCAGCAGGCTTAGCATGACGCTTTCTATTTCTACTCTACCGTAGAATAGAAATCGCTTGTCTACATTTCTCGGTACAAAACTATCAATTGTCTACACGGAAATGTCATTTTTGTCTACTCTTCCGTCGACAAAACGCTTCTCTATGGTTCTCGTGCTAAGCCTGCTTTTGATTTAGAATTTTTTTTTTTGCATTTGTTAGCTTATTTCATAGCTCAAGGCTATAATAGGCTTTTTTAACATCACGCTAAGACCGTCCGGAGCCTAGCAAAAAGTAAAACGTAGAAAAATGCTTGGGAAAGAAACGACAGCGCGCGCAGGCGATGTGATGCGTTTCACGTGGACGAAGTCGCAGTTAGAAGCTCGTAAACCGGGGGTCTAAGCACGAAGTCCGTAGTTTCGGCCGAAGTTACGGGCGTTTCCGACTCCGTATAACCTACGGGCATAAGATTAGTTTGGGGCCCGAATTTTAAATGTATGGCAACACAATTTAACAATTGTCCTTACTCTCGATGTGTTTTTGCCAGCCCGAAAAAGTTAATAAATCTAGGGTTCATTCCTAAGTATCGAACTATTTTCGGACGGGCCCGTTTCTTCGACGACGGACTTAGAGAGAGGTAGAACCTAAAAAAATGGCTAAGGTATTGGGCAGTTCGTTTGAGTTTATGCAAAACAATGTTAAGAATAACTGTGAATCAGAGAATTTTTATTTATTTATTTATTTTATTTTATAACAGCTTATACTATCATTACAGGGTTTACCCGAATGCGACAGTTAAGAACTTAAACTAATAACTTAAGCCATATACTTAAAAATTTACACTAACAACAGTATTAAATTATTACGCAATTAAAACGCAAAACATAGTACATATAACATAATTACTTACATAACAGTACACACATAAACACAAACATAGTACTATTTGAAACAGTGACAACAATAACGTATTAAACACACGAGCTTTAAAATTTCCAGCATTTTACTGATATCCTGCTTTTCCTACAAATATTATAAATGTGAAGGTTTGTATGTTTGGATGTTTGTTACTCAATTACGCAAAAACGGCTGACCGGATTTGGATGAAATTTGGCACACATATAGTTTAATACCTGGATTAACACGAAGGGTAGTTTTTATCCCGTTCCGAAGCTCCTGAAAAAGCTAGTTTATTCATAAAACACATTTTTTGCAGCTTTGGTCAGTTCATTAAAAGTTATAGCGTCACATTCCCAAAAATACAACGAGACATAATCCAGCTTTACAGCAGTTAAGCATCGTAGAAGCTATCACAAACAATAAAGAAATAATAAAAATACAAATAATAAAATATCATAACATTCAGACTTCAACCACTTATCTTGCTGGCGGTACACAGTCCCTTTACAAGGTTGTCTCGAGGGTTGATGACCGTTGTCCACGATGACGACAAATGAGGGTATGAGGGTTTTACGATAGCAGATTTCGTCATTGGAAGTTTCTGAATAATTTGCATCGGTACCGTCAACTATGGCATCTTTACTTTCCATGACCAACTTTACCAATCAAATAAAATTAAATAAAAATATTTTATTTCACATAAACCTACATAGGCACGTATGAAACGTCAGAAGCTAGGTGCACGGTTCCAATTTGTCGTTTCCTATGGAGAGGAGCCGGCAAGAAACTCCACGGTAACTTTTTTTAAATAATTGGCTTTTACAATGTTTTCAAATTACAGTGTTATTCGGTATGGTAAGACAGTGGAGGCCTGTCAATAATTACTAGGTACTTATTAAGGAAATTTAAGTACAGTACTAATGGCTAAAGTTGCTATGGAAAGTAAAGATGGTTTAGTTGGCAGTACTTATTTCGTAGCCGTATTGCTGAGTTGCGGTGTGAAGTCTGTGGGTGCTTGTACAATACATGAGTCATGTCGTCGGCAAAATCGGATTCCAACGATTTGCGGTATCTGAAAGCTGGAACTAGAATTAAGAATGAAAGGTATCAAATAGTTTTAAGAGGACACAGGGCGTGCGATTCTCCATACAAATGTATTCCACTTATTTCTTCCTGAATAATGCCTCTAGAGCAATATATTTTTTTTTCATAAAATCAAGGTCTGCTGTAAACACGTCCCTGTCATTTTCTTTTTTTTTTCAAGACAAATTAGTAAAAAAAATATGACTATCTAAAAATTACAAAAAATGCCCTATTTTTGCCACCGTGATTAGAGGACTACTAAACAAATTAGAAAAAGTTTTAACATTTTTTTTTTTTAATTACTCTTTCAAAATGTTAATGTAAAAAATAAAGAATCGGCTCACTTTTTGAGGAGAAAAAAGGGAAATACGAAACATCGATCTCGTCAAAAATTTTGTGAAAATTTTGGTCTGGGCTGCAGCTGTCCCTATCACACACTACGGGGGCAGACTTACAGACAGTGCGACGGCAATAGTTTATTTAAATACCTACTTTTCAAATTGCTCGCAGGCTCCGTCCTCTCTTAATAGGACCTCTAAGTATCCGCCATGTAGGCTTTTAGCTAGGCTCTTCAACATCAGTTGAGCTGCACAATTACTGACAAATGCGTGCACTGACTCAATGTGGTTCTTATCTCAAAAGAGCATTTCAGAGACCAGTCTACATGATCTGACCAAGATAATGTCTAGACTTTAAAGGAGACCGTGACCACTGAATTTGCTTCAGCCTTTCTTCTCAGAGTAGTCAGATAGGAAACTCCAACCTTATCTAGTTTTTTAAAATATGATTGACGTGTCAAAGTTTTTGTATAAAACTACATTTAATTATTGTTATTACAGTACAGACAAGGGATCCAAATGCCTAATGCAACTCTCTTCTTTCCTAATATTTATTAGATGACGTTATATCTCACGTGACACACTAGCGAAGAAATGATCATCGCTATTGTTACCAGAACCTTCTAAATCTCATGACCTTCCTTACTGTTAAAGAGCTATCAACAAAAAGATACGAACTATTCGAACTAAATCATCGTGCTTATTTAAAATCCTTTGTTTGGAAACCTTGTCGTCTTTTTAAAAGGGTAACCCATTGACGTCACAAAAAAAAACCGGTCTCCGGACCACACTCGCCGAATCCAAACTAAGCAGAACCACCCAAGGCTATTTTAAAAGAAATGTTCAAAAACAAACAAACTGGAAATTTCTCCAATCTGATTTATTGTGTGGGGAACTTTATTTGTACCAAAACAACATGTGACTCATATAAATAACTTGTGGTTATGTAAATTATAGGAGAAAGCCGGTTAGTTTATAATAATAGGTGATTTGTATTTTCCCACGTAATTATAAATCAAGGTTTGATGACTAGGTATTCTATTTTTGGATTTTCAATGTGACTTAGGGCTGATTTTCAATGTGACTTAGGGCTGATTTTTCAACAGTCAGATATTTTTTATGTGAGGAATAAATATATCGGTCACCGTAGGCGCGGGCTTGCGGACGGCGAGTAATGGGTAGCTCGCTGTCCGGTAAGGACCAAGCCCGGGTCGACGGCGCGTTGTGTTCCACGCGCGCCTCAAAGAGATGTCAGCAGCAAATGGGGGGGTCCGCAAGGGCCGATGCCTGCCAGGGGTGCGGGTTGTTCGAAAGAGATACCGCGGCCTCTGGCACACAGGCAACTGAGGGAACACGGGTGGGTTTTAGTCAGTAAAAGTCTGACACGCCCTCCCGCTCCACCCAGAGCGGGAGAAGTTATTTGATCATTTCCCACCCAAAAAAAAAATAGCTTTTGTATAGAAAATATAATAACTGTAAGATTTATTCTTCAGATAAAAGTAACACAGGATTGAAAATGTAAGTTGACATTTTTCCGACAGGACATCTTGCCGAAAAAAAAGGTTCTGCTGGCGTGAGTGTTTTATTTGACTCATAGGATTTCGTTCAGGAACCCTTCATCTTAAGAAGTTGTTCGGTGGCTATCCTAGCTAGCCACATCAAGACATGGAGCTCAAGGATCTTCTGAAGAACTCACTCCGTCACGTCATCCAATTTTTATGACAATATTTGGTGAAAAAATAACCTAATTTATTCTTATGTCTTCGTTTTTGTGCTTGCGCAGTGTTCAAAGCCGTTTCCGATTTAGTGAGTATAATCTATGTAGTTTGCATTCGATGTCTTCTTCTTTTCGAGTCGAAAGCAAAAGTAAAAATACTGTATTACTAGCAATATCCCGCGACTTCGTTCGGCAATCCAGGATTTAAAGAAGCCCATGTCCTTATCCTTGTTATTGTCTATTTGTGTGCCAATTTGCACAAACAAACTCACTTTCACATTTATAATATTAGTTAGGATATAAGATGAGTTGGGCCCAGTAGGTGGCCACACCAATTGCGGCTCAGTGTCATTTTTAGGTCATCAGAAGTCTACACTTCTGAGAGTCTGGACACTCCAACATATTTCGAGGTACCATATATTTATACAAAACAAGAGAATTGTTGGGCACTAAAAAAGCCCGTTGCCATTTTAACGCCCAAAAATGATTAAGTTGCAGCGAACAACCGCATTATTCTCTAGCAAATTGAAGGCCTGGGCCATAAGACCATTGGGCGGGTGTCAAACTGTCGACCTTAGGACAAGCTGCTTCTCACACGGACAACTGTACTGTATGAAAAACTACAAACGCAGTACCTATATAGGAAAGTTTTATAAATTGTGGCTGTCATTTTAGTAAATTGTGGTGACTTACGACTTCCACGCGAACGAAGTCGCGGGCAGAAGCTAGTTTATACTATATTCAAATACAGTTTACACTCCAAATTCGATAATATTGTATAACATTGATCCAAAGCGTCGTCTTACATGCTCATAACACTTTTAAAATAGATTGTCTTTACATTACTAGGTCCGAATGCTGCTCCATAACATTTCTAGACAGCGGTGCAACGATGTTGACATAGCTCATTTGATTGTCTTTGTGTATTATAATTTATAACATGAAGAAACTATCCGTATGATGATAGATAAAGGATCAAAAAGTCAAGTAAATATCGTAGAATAGATACAGAACCGGCAACACATATGAGGGCGTGTATCTAGAGGTTCAATCAATCTGCTGAGCCTTTTCTTAATCGTATTGGGGTCGACTTCCAGTGTAACTGGTTGCAGCTGATTACCTGTATTTTACGTGGACCGACTGCCTTGCAAACCATCTAGTTACCGTATAATCTTTGGTAAGACTGGCTGTTAATGTTTTGGGCTTCTAATGGCTTGTAACAACTGTCAAAGATCTACGAATGACAGCCGGGAACAACGGCTTGACGTGCTTGTCGAAGCACGGAGAGACGACCCCCTCTCGTCATGTATAAAGAGGTATAGTTAGTGTAAAACACTATTGTTTCACCCTGGTAATGATACTGGTAAGAGTCACACATGATGCATTTTATAAAGATGGAATCGAAAGATTTTTTAATGGCTACTGCGTGATTTCATTCTTAAGGAATCCGTTATATCACCCCTTTACCGTTCCCTTGGCAGGCAAGCGTCATTGATGAATAGGAGCCTTCCATGTACTGTCCCATTGAATTCCCAGAAATTTCCGACCCGACCCTCACGTCACTCTTGACGTTATCCAGTCAACATTTGAGATACCTACTAGCCGAGAACAGGCTGACAGATTTTTGTTATGAACTTCAAAAACCAAATATAGTATCGACAGTTTCGACACACACCTTGGAGGGGCGAAGATTGAAGACACACTTGCCATGGTCGCTTCGTGGACGGCTTACCATTAATTACATATCGAGATCTGTCGAGAGGTGTCGTATAGGTGCCTCGGAAAGTACGTTAAGCCTTTGGTCTCGGGTGTCATTCATAGATGTTTGACAGTCCGACACCAGTCTTACCAAGTGGTATCGTATTACGCAGTAACTGGGTTGCGCAGGTCAGATAGGCACTCACTCCAGGTAAAATACTAGTATAAAGCTTCATACGGTTAAACTGGAAGTGGGCCCCAACGTAGTTGGGTAAGGGTTAGGCAGATTCAACTGACAACCTATTAATACAAATTAATTATCATCTTGGAACAAATCCAACGTCAGCGAAAGTGTCAAATACATTGACATGACTAACGTCAGATCTATTCATAAACATCTGAATATAAACATGATTGTCATCGAAATAGTAATGAACAGTGATAGACAGACAAAAAGTTAATACATCATCGTATCACCTACTTCTGAGGTCGTTGACCTGCCAGGTGAGTCAATGAGTCTGGGCGGGGCCAGTCTGCAGTTTTGTGAAGAATGGTTGCGTGGCGGTGTTTTGTGCCTACATTTGCGGTTTTGCGGGTTTGGTATTTTTATCCGTTATTCTGCTACCTGCTTTGTAACTTTGTTTGGTAAGCATCCTTGAGCAGTCTATTTATTATTTAAATGGTTTTCGGGTTTGCTCTTAAAAAAGCCATTCCCGATTTGCTGATCATTGGTTTTCAAAAAAACTACTATTTTGGATGTGGCTATCAAAAATAAATAAGAACCATCTGCAGTTCACTCCTTCTAACTTATTCTACTAAAATTATAAATGTGAAAGTTTGTATGTTTTGATGTTTGGATATCTAGATGTTTGATATTAAAACTAATTTGTACAAAACAAACTAATTTGGCTCAAAACACCAAATGTCACAGTCACAAAAGAAAGACATAGCTTGCATACAATAAACATCAGTGACTCGTCCCTTCTGCGTGTTCAACAGTGAAAGTAGTTAATCTTTGCGTTCCGTGATTTGTCTGCAGACTACCTGCGCCTGACCTTGGAAGGTGCAGCGCACGTGAAATATATGGGGCTCTGTGATTGGCTGCTTTTTAGCAGACTGAGAACGCCTCTCTACATGTTACAAATGACTTTCGGGGGTAAAATTATCATTTTTAAGAGTAGTTTGGATGTTTCTTACACAATCTAGCAAAAACGGCCAAACGGATTTGGGTGAAATTTTGCACACAGACAGTATGTAACCTGGATTAATACATAGGATACTTTATATCTCGGTAGTACGTTTCTTTAGGATAATTTTCCACCTCCAAGTGGGCGAAGCTGTTGGAGCTAGCAAAAAGCTAGTGTTCAATTATTATAAGATAAGATAAGTCTTTATTTGCTTTAAACATGGTATAAAGGTGTCACAGTCTGGTTTATAAACGTGAGAGTCAGTCTCAGTCAATCTTTAACTTTGGAATTCCTAGGGGGACTCCCCTAGGAATTCCAAAGTTAAAGCGTACACACGTCAGGCTAAATTAGTAACAATGAGTAATAGGGCAAAGTGGTCAAAGGAAATATGACCTTAATTTAGAAGGAATACAAAACTGCATTTTTTTTTTTGCAGATTAGCGAAACGGCTAGTTGGACAGTCATCCAACCTGCTGATTGGCTAGATTACATCTTACTATGATTTGAGCTAGTCGTGCTCATGTTGATACGACTGTGAATATAAAATATATCATTTCACATATCTATATCGACACGGGCATGAAAAGTCAGAAGCTTGACATAATAAGGTTCCATTTGGTTGTTTCCTATGGAGAAGAGCTGGCAAGAGACAGTACAGTAACAGACAGATATTGTGAACTCTCCCAAAATTAACGGCATTTAAGAATAATAATTCTTCATCATACTCATTATTATTGCTATCCACTCTTCAATATTATGGCTTTTCCCCAAAAAGAAGGCGTTGCCCTTAATCACCATAGTGGGTAGTCAGGTTGCTGACCGCAAAGCAGAGCCGTTTCGCTCTGAGAAAATGGCTACCGTTTAAAACCGGACTGAGTTAATTAATGTTGCTAGTGTTTTTCCCAAATATTTTTTTATGAATCACAAACGTAAGTGACTGTTGCTGGGAAGCAACCGAAAGCGGTTAACCGCTTTCGGCTTAGGCTATACTTAATATGCACTTACAAAATACAAATACAAAAAAATACAAAAACTATTATTTTCAAAAAAGGAAAAGGTGATGGTTGACAAACACAGGTAAGTTAGTACCTACATCACAATTTTGGTTAAGCGTTGACCCCCAAACTAAGCAAGGCTTGTATCTTGGGGGACAGAGTGCGAATGAGCGGAAAATAATATGTCGACTTACAGGGCTAGTTCAGTAAAGCGTATATTATGTTGTGTGTATAATAATAAATAATAAATAAATTTATTGAAACAAAACTCAGTTAACAGAAACTCTGTGTTCTATAACAGCTGCATTAGTATAATACTCCACAAAATCGAGACAGAGCAAAACTAAAACCTAAATTAAAACAAAATTAAAATATCAACATTAAAATTTAGATTTAAATTAAACTTGCCTATACTCGTACTTTTGATACTTTTTCATCAGCCTTTAAGGTTAAAGATGGGTTAAAAGAATAAATAGTATCTTGATTGGTATCGATAGTATAGTTTGCTAGATTTTTGAAAATTGACACAAATGTCGACATAATCGAATAGGCATCTAAATATGTATTGTGTAAGTAACAAACGATCGATATCGTATTTTGAAATCTGTATGAAGCTAAATTGTGTTTTGACGATCAATAAGATCTGACTTTTTGATCGTTAATACACAGTCTATCGAGCGGCAATAACGATCTTAAAAAATCGAGGAAATCTACTTTCCAAATAAGCAATTTACGTCTCAATTTTCTTAATTTTAAAAGTAATTAAATTTCTAACGAATACTCGTGAAGCCTATTGTTTTTTTTTTTTTTGATGACGGGTCGAAATCCTCGTGGATGTCCTTCGCCCTGGGGAGGGCGGAGGGGTCTGTCAGAATTTTACTGACTAAAACCACTCCGTTGTTCCGTCCCACACTTGCACCGGGGATCACGGAATCTAATGCGACTTCTGCGATCTTCGGCAAGTTCCGCCGGCCCTCCAATGCGCATGCGGGCCACTTCGAATATTCGTGAAGCCTACCTCAACTTACTTAGGAAACGGCAAGGCGGGTGACGATGCGCTTACGCACGTTTTAGACGGACTCGAATTAATGAAGTTCGACCAAGTATTATTGATTTACAACGATTGCGTCAGTATAGATTTTTTTCTGTAAAACGGATCTTAGAAATAGGCTAGGTAATTATTACCTACAGAATAGAATGAATGACTTGCAAGTTTTAAAAACCGATTTGTTTACCAATTTCCTTAATTTTCTTCATTATATATTTTTAGACACAGACAGAAGGACAAAAATCCGAAGAAACGGCAAAATGCGAAGAAACGGCAAAACGGCTATTTTTATTTTATATGATGTTTTATTTTGTTTTATTTTTGATGTGAATTAGTTTTTTAAATGTATGTGTATGGATTAATAGTAGGTAGGTATATAATTCATCATCATCATCATTTCAGCCGAAATATGTCCACTGCTGGACATAGGCCTCCCCCAATTTGGGGGGGGGTTTGCCATAATCGCCACGCTTGGCAGGCGGGTTAGCGGGTTGGCGAGTATGTAATTATAGATTTTTAATCTGAAATAAATAGTTATTTATTTAAAACTCTCAAAAATCTATACCTACGTTATTTGCATCTTCTTTTTCACAGAACACAACAAAAACCATTTTGAACTTTCCTTCGATGATTCAAGCTTTTCATTCTAGCCAAAAACCCAGGTGCTGAGACAATAATAGACTAGGTACAATATTAATTATATTTTTAGTGGAAACTGATAATAGACATGCAGTATTGTAACAGAAAGTTTTTGGCTCTTTCCTCATAGGCTGAATGCCAAAAAGCCTGGATCTATTGTAATCATTTTTTAACAAGATGTTGACGGACCGTTTACGAAGTTTTTAAAAATAGGAGTAACTTTTTTGTCTTCAAGATTTTCACACATTTGCGAACCGAGTGGCCA
The DNA here is from genome assembly GCA_947359405.1 of Antitype chi. Lineage (NCBI taxonomy): Eukaryota > Metazoa > Arthropoda > Insecta > Lepidoptera > Noctuidae > Antitype > Antitype chi. Next base: position 7,453,083 of record OX375828.1, on the reverse strand, counting down.
GTAGCCAATAATTAACACCAATCCCCTATCCACGTGACGTAGACCCTGTGAAGAATCCTATTAGAAGAATGGACACGATATAGAAACGTACTGCAGTCAAAATAACCTGATCGAATCAAAATAAATTCCTCACCCTCATCTCAATCTTCTCTGATCTGCGAAAATGTCATACAGATTCAACATGCAGTCATCTTTTTGGTGTAAGCCCATCCGACATCTACCTACTTAAACATGTAGGTACATTATACAAATAAATAAAATTGAAGTGTTTGTTTAAAATGGCAAAATAACAGCTTTTTACAAAATGCCTACGAAAGTATATACGGCACGTATAACAGCATTTTTTTTTTAAATCTCCGTCTATCTCCGAAACGGCTGGATCGATTTTCACGAGACTTTCACTGGCAGATAGCTGATGTTATAAGGAGAAACATAAGCTTACTGCTTTTGCCCTGGGAACACGTTCCCGTTGGATAATTACCAACATACACACGGGCGAAACCGCGGGAACAGCTACTCATGAATATGACAAACTTCAGATTCTTTCTCATCGCCGCGCCGTCAAAAAGTTAGCTAAAGAAGAAGTTTATGATGTATCATGTAGGTACGTAGTAACTACATCATGAAATTGGAAAAATTGTAGTCCAGTATCTTTTCCACAAAAACCATTAAAGAAGAGTCAAAATTGAACAAGTCGTGCATAGCGCTTCTCCTCCACAATTATTATGCACACAGCCTAAATGTGGAATTCCTTTCAAGCGTCTGAAAGAATCCACATAATTATAATCCTTAATTATAGCCTTCAAATCAATTGTGAACAAGCATGTTCTGGGCACGTTTATTCCATCATAGACCTGATGCATTGCTCCATCAGGAGTGATCGAGGATAACAGAAGCCCCATTTCGAAAATAAAATCACTCGTTTTTCAGACCATCTAAATTCTAATCCACCTGATATACAGGTTGAAATTGAAAACATGCGACAAACCGAAATGGGGGATTGTACTCATCATTATGAAAAACTTTTACTAAGGGACCAATATTTTGATTTTTTTTGATCTGTTCCCTACATTTATGTTCGCATGACTCGTCAAAATGTAGGGAACAGCTTTTTTTTTTGCGATTGCATCTTTGGTCCCTTAGTAAAAGTTGTTCATAATAATGAGTACAATCTCCCATTACGGTTTGTCGCATGTTTTCAATTTCAAACTGTATACGCTATAAATAATACCGACCTACGTATATAAAGTAATATTCACGCTCACAGTGACGTCATGCATATCCGATTCGCGATACTTAATCAATGGGTGTTGAACAATTGACGTAAGATTTTAAAAAAAGTTAGATAATCATTAGAGAGTACGTCACGGCTGTATTTTTGAATAATTATGTGCAAAAAAATGTAAATAACGAATTTGTATCTGTCCATAAATTGATGAATGATAAACATGACGATGCATAAATTCTGTACAACGTTGTGTGTATTGAAATAGATTCGCGATTTCGGTAAATATAAGTTCGTGGCTGGCATGAATGTCGGATAAAAAATGGGCACACCTCTTTCAGGTAAGAAGCGGAGCTCCGCTATGGATCTGCGAAATTTCTGCCAAAAGAATAATGAGTCAACCCACATGATATAATATGTGAACAGCTGTCTTTGCGCCCTTTTATTAAGGAGAACTGAAGAAACGGAAACTTACTGAGGCCAGAACCTTCTATCATACAGGCAGCTGGACAAACAGATGCAGCCACTTAAAAAACTAAGTTGCATGATGAGCTCAAGATAATCGTTAGGTAGGTAACTCCACCACAACATTGTAGCCACAACAATGCCATCCTGAACGTGCTCAGCCACAAGCTGGACAGCCCCCTTCTGGGGCACTGGGTTCAAGCACAAGTGCGCGTGCCCGGGGCCCCAGAGGGTGGCAAATACTTAAATTAATAGTTAAATTTTAAATACTAACATAGTTTTAAGTCGTTCTACTAACAATATGTATGGGTCAAATCAAATATGCCTGAAATAAAAAGTTTATTTTTTATTTTTTATAACTACTGATAAACACTTAAAATTCTACCTTCGCGTGATTCCTTTCTGTAAGATTCATCGGAGACTATTAACATTTTTCTCGGAAGCTGCTGAACCGATTTGGATGCATCTTTTTGTTAATGTTACCCGAATTTCAATCAGGTTTTGAAACGTACACCTGGGAAGGTTATTTCATCATCCTTTAATTTAATTTGGGTGTCCAGTCCAGTGGGGTGACTTCGTAACATACAATGGCGACAATGGCTTATTTTGACAGTTCAACAATATTCATTAAAATACGTTGTAGAAATGAAATGTTTTATTTTTTTATTTTTATAAGTAGGTCTTTGAAGACACTTTTACATATCAATATTATGTTGGTCAATATTTTAAAACAAGATGGCGTCGTTATTTCCTAGCTGCCTGATCCCTGAGATTTTTTTTTGATTAAAAGATTTTTATTTAGAAATAAATAGATTACAAAGTATATACCTTAAAAATCCTTACAATTGTGATTGAAAGTATGTTAAGCAATTGGGGAGCAGCTTTATTTTAATAACAATAAATATGACGTGAAGGACTTTTATTGATTGAATGAATGAGTGATTGATTCAACCTTGACTTATGACACTACGTGCTGTTGTTGACCGATATTCGCACGCGATCTTGAATGGTGAATACAAAAGGCTGCAGACAGGAGTGAAGGTCAGCAACAGTTTGGATCAACTAGGTAATGAAATCTTAGGAAAGTAGATTTTTCTAGTATGAATACAAATTAATTGTGTTTCAGTTTTCTTTAATGAAACCTAGCTATCTTCACTAAAATGGAAAGTGACTTGGGAGAACTGCCTAATCGGACTACCTTGGTCTTCAGGTGACTTCGGGAGCTATAAATCCTCATTGGCGTACATTAGTCAGCAAGAAAATCGGCATGTCCTAGAACCAAAAATTCTAATACCTGTGACTTCTATCAACCCGCACTGCGCCCGCGTAGTGGACTACGCCCACTCCCCGCTCATCGAGAGGAAGCCTATGTCCCAGCAGTGGGAACATTCTTGGCTGTTTGTGTGTACATTAGGCTTACCCTATCAATGTCAAGTCTTACAAAAACGAGCGATCAGGGTCGTTGGATATAGTTGAAGTTTAATATATAAATATAATTAAATTTAGAGAAAACAAAGATTTATTTTATCAAATTAAATTTAATTCGAAACATCCATCGGTTTCTTATTATATCTATACTTCAACTTTATCCGACGACCCTGGTTACTTACCTCTTTTGGTGTACCTACGTACTGTGGGAGATCTGCCGAATGCCCAAGGTACCGACGATAAATAAAATACTTGATAGCGTTTAAGTTCATGGGACTCCACATATATTTTAAGAAATCAAGACTTTACAGCACCGCGCCTAACACAAGAATAGAAATCGTCTGCCGGAACAAAACCTATGTCAAATTATTCCTAAATTCAAAAGTTAAACTTCCTGGCTGTTCGAACATAGACAGCCCAATCATTGGCTGCCAGTTAACATAAGGTTATATGATGAGCATACAACCTTTACAGTACCTACAATATTAGTTATTAGAAAATATAATGTGGATTGTAGAATATGCAACTTCCCAACTATCTTGCGTGGATTTTTACTCGATTTGCATCTACCACTCAACCTATCCTTGTGATCATAAATGATAAATGATTTTATTTCTGTAAGTACGTTTGTGCAAACACTTCTACACGTCAATCATATTGTTAAAACTAGATGAGGTCAGCGTTTCCTATCTGACTACTCTGAGAAGAAGGGCCGAAACAAACTCAGAGGTGACAGTCTCTTTTAAAGTCCAGATAATATGATCTTGGTCAGATCATGTGAAGACCATGTGGATTGGTGTCTGAAATGGTCTTTTAAGGAAAAAGCACACAGATTGAGTGGACCTGTCCAATTAGTGCACGCATTTACTATTAATCATGTAGGTCAACTCAGAACTTGAGGAGCCCAACTATTTGACGAACAATACCAAAGAAAAGACGTTTGGGTAGGCCGTATAAATTACTCTAACTGCATGATTAAAACTAAACGACAAAAAAAACAAGCTTGATACTCAAAACAACAACATTCCCGTACAACCGGCAATATCCTTTCAACGGACACTACCTATCAATACATCCATTGTCATCGTGACAATGGGCTGTTACTACAAACACACTCGTTCAATTGTTTCTTTATCCGCCATGTCAAATCCAGAAATATTCCACATCCTATCAGTTTGATAGCTAATTACTTTGATAGCTCTTTTATTACTTGCTGTATGGCCTAGATACAGTCATGGAGTTACGTTATATAATCCAGGATAAGAGAAAATGATGGATATGTTTTATATATAGAATTGGAAAGCTGGACGTGTTACTATGGCGATTTAGCTACGTACCTTCGTAACTTCTATAAATAGATTGTTCGTGCTAAGGATTGTTCTTTGTCCAATACACAGGATAATATTTTAATGAGTGCGCAAACTGTAACCATGAGTTCTTTTTCTGTATATCAAATATCAAGGAGTAAAATGTTGAGGAGTAAATAATGGCATTAAAAGTTTGATTAGACAAGATAAGAATGTACCTACGCCAGCAGTTAATAGACGGGTTTTTGAAGTGATCTTGATCTTAGACTTGTCGATATTGAAATTTACTCTCTTACTAATTAATAAACACAGAGTAATGTTACGTTTGGTTATTCCTTTGTTATTGCTGGTATAATTTTATTCCGTGTTTATTATTATGAGGGTTGCTGTTTTAATTATCGATAACTGACTTTACTTTTGACATGAAACAACTGACAAATAACTATACTCCATTTGAAATAAGATTAGACATTTAAACAAACCTTTTTTACAGTCAGTTCAACCGATTCTGACTTCTATACCGTAGGCATAAGGATGGCATTAAAAGCAAAATAGTAGTTACAATACCTACTGTTTACTGCAGCTGCCATTGGTTCTACCACTAACGCAATAGAAGTCACAATCGGATGATCGTACTGTAAAAAGGGTTTAGTTAAATGTCTAATCTTATTTCAAATGGAGTATACAAAAAAAATCTGGAAAAGCCTTTGAGACTGATTTTGGGTTTTGGGATTGCTTAGAACTACTAGACTACCGACGTCTGTTAAACGTGAGTTTACCTAGATGGTGTGAGTCTATGGCATATCACTTTGGTTTCTTAGTTCTATGAGATCAACGGCTTAGGAGTAGATACGTACAATAATGCACCGTTTCTTTTGAGTGTCACTACGTCACTACGATATTATTCATTATTTATTTATTTATTTAAACTTCTCGCACACAAAATGGTACAAAGGCGGACTTAATGCCTTAGGCATTCTCTACCAGTCAACCGAGGGTGGTGAAGAGATTAGATGGCAGGTGCTTAGGTTGAGAGGAACAATGATTGAAAAAAAAACTAGCTATACAAATTGTATCATAATGAATAATAAATAAGATTGGTACCTAAATAGTTTATATACCTACTTATAATACAACACATCACATCATCATCATCTTCTACATTATTGATGTCTTTATCAGAATTATGTCAGCCGGAAGACTATTGTTGACCGTTAAACTTATGTAATTTTGTTATAATAATGCCAACTGTTTCTGAACCCCTCGTCTGTTAGGCAGGCTCATAGAGTCTGATAGAAATAGAAAAGTAATTGTGTTAATTACTTGACACTTGACAGTTTAAGTTAATCATAGTGTAAGTATCAATACGACAAGGCAAAATAGAGCTGTGTAGAACAGTGACTCTCAACTACCTAACTTTTCCCAGCTTTGTTAAGGTCAGCTTCCAGTCAAACCGGATGTAGCTGGATACCAGTATATTATATGGAGCGAGGTACCCACAACCCAATTACTGTGTAGAAAATACGATACTCCTTGGTAAGACTGATTGTCTGACTTTCGGAATTATTCTTAGGGCTGATTAGTCAATAGTCAGATAATAATGTACGTGTATAAGATTTTGTTATTTCTTGATTTAAAGAGTGTCCATGAAGATTCTGGCATCTTCTTCTCCATAAAAATCTACGTTTTGGAATGGGCAACTAGCTTTAAATCTCTGATTTACTAATCGACTATTTGACAGTTCAAAAGTGCCTGTAAATGGTTTAATTGAAATAAACGCTCCTAGTTTGAGTTTGAGTTAAAATAACAGCTGATAACAGACAGCTGTGCTGCTGGGGAGTTAGTTGCGCTACTTCTTCTTCCCAGCTAAAGCACTAGGAAGTGGTGAAGGGCGGGCGTTTTGGGGGGACTGTCTTATGTAATTTTATTTTGACGTTCAAAAAGAGCTGACTCTCAACCTAGTTTGAATAAATGACTTTTGATTTTGAATAAATATAACAGTTATTATATCCTACATAAGACTGTCAAATCGCCTTATTCCTTGATAGAAATTATCTGACAGTTTAAAAATCAGCCCTAATGATATCAGCTAGCCATCAAGTTTTGATTCCTTTCCTATTTTTTGTTTAATCGTTTGTCCAAGTTCATCTAAGATCAACTAAAAAGGCTCCCACGGACAGGCGCAACATGACGGCCTAACGCAATTCTGTTAGAACAATTTTATGAAGTTTTCCTAGAAATTAGTCACGTCGCGCTGTCGTGTCGCGCCTATCTGAGGGAGCCTTTATTTGATAAAAGTCACATTGGATTTTTTTTACTATCCGGTCGTAAAAAAACTAAAAATAATAATTAGTTAATACAAAACCAGTCTAGTCTAAAATAAGCAATTTAGTTTATGAGCATGATGTAGCAAAAATATCGATATTCGATAATCACATAGCCGGGCCCAATTTTCTAAACACGTTTCATATTCATTACAATGATTGATATCCCAATTTAACTAGAACCGTTTATTTTAATTTATTTGCATATAAATTAAAATCTGACTGCCTCATTGGTTCTGCCAGGGGTGCGGGTTGTTTGAAAGAGATACCATGGCTTCTGGCACACAGGCAACTGAAGGAACACGGGTGGGTTTGAGTCAGTAAAAGTCTGACACGCCCTCCTGCTCCACCCAGAGCGGGAGAAGTTATTTGATGATTTCTCAACTTTAAAAAAAAAAACTGCCTCATTGGTCTAGTATTCGCAAGCGCTACTGCTGAGCATGAGGTTCTGAGTTCATTTCCCACGTCGGGCAAACTTTTACTATATAGGTTTTTTTATCTGGAATTTCTCAGTAGCAGCCCAGTATATGTGCCCGGTTGATGGCATAGGCTTGCCCCCTACAAAATGGGACCTAAACTTAACTGGCGTAATTTTGATCTGGAATTTCTCAGTAGCAGCCCAGGATATGTGCCCGGTTGATGGCATAGGCTTGCCCCCTACAAAATGGGACCTAAACTTAACTGGCGAAATTTTGATCTGGAATTTCTCAGTAGCAGCCCAGGATATGTGCCCGGTTGATGGCATAGGCTTGCCCCCTACAAAATGGGACCTAAACTTAACTGGCGAAATTTTGATCTGGAATTTCTCAGTAGCAGCCCAGGATATGTGCCCGGTTGATGGCATAGGCTTGCCCCCTACAAAATGGGACCTAAACTTAACTGGCGAAATTTGGGTGTGCCTAATATTGCTACACTTCAGCCCAACCCTTTGGTGGACACAAACGTGATGTTATGTTAAAGGTCATAAAGACAGTAAGCTAAGTAACAATAGCTGCACGGGTCGATCGATCAGGTTAAGCTACGCTTGCCGCGGTTAGTTCGTGGATGGGTGACCATCTTTACATACCAAAACCCCTCCGTGCCTCAGAAAGTATGTTAACCCGTTGTTCCCGGCTGTCATTTGTAGATCTTTGACAGTTGTTGTGGATCGTCAGAAGCCCGAAAGTCTGACAACCAGTCTTACCAAGGGGTATCGTATTACCGAGTAACTGGGTTGTGGAGGTCAGATAGGCAGTCGGTCCATGTAACATACTGGTATTCAGCTGCATCTAGATAGACTGAAAACCGACCCCAACGGCAAGGCTAGGCAGACGATGAGGTCAGTACGTAGTACTCGCAACCAGCGTGCGAAAAAGACCAGTGGCCCTAGTGTAAGTTTCTTTTAACCGTTTCGATCGAACGCATCGAACGCGTTCGGCGCTCAGTTTGGTCCTTCACGGATCCAGGGCGAATCGGAGCGCCGAACGCGCTCGATGCGTTCGATCGAGATGGTTTTAAGAAACTCACACTAGGGCCACATACGTATGACTGTATACGAGGTAAAACGAGTATGTAAGCCTCGTAACAGGTAGCATTTTGTAGTTTCTGCGTACCCACAGAACTTTTTTATGTTCTATGTGCCTACCCCATGGGAAGACGGCTTGAGGTTTTTTTTTTTTTTTGGGTGGGAAATCATCAAATAACTTCTCCCAGTCTGGGTGAAGCGGGAGGGCGTGTCAGACTTTTACTGACTAAAACTCACCCGTGTTCCCTCAGTTGCCTGTGTGCCAGGGGCCACGGTATCTCTTTCGAACAACCCGCACCCCTGGCAGGCATCGGCCCTTGCAGACCCCCCCATTTGGTGCTGACATCTCTTTGAGGCGCGCGTGGAACACAACGCGCCGTCGACCCGGGCTTGGTCCTTACCGGACAGCGAGCTACCCATTACTCGCCGTCCGCAAGCCCGCGCCTACGGTGGCCGGGAATCAGCCTGGGATTCCCGACGCCCAGGGCGTCTTCCGCGGTGACTACGGCCGTGAGGGCGCATATACTGCCTCTCCCTCACGTGCGCCGCCTCCCTCTTCGCGAGCATTACTGCTTCGCAGAAGGAGGTGACGGCTAACCATTCACTCTCGCTCCGTACCATGGCCTGAACCAAGGCCGGACGCGAGAGATCGCCGCCGCCGATCGCCTCCACGAGGACACGGCGGTGCTCCGCCCAAGCCGGGCAGACCGCCACCGTATGCTTCACCGTGTCCTCAGGGCGATCTTCAGACGGCTTGAGGTTATGTAGGTATGTATTTTCTTTTAAATCGTGCTCCTCACTAGGAATTTCTCCTGTGTTGTGGGTGCGTTTACAAGCATTTAAACTCACATACATGTTTATGTATGTGAGTTTAAATGCTTGTAAACGCAGATGTTGTTCCGGGTCTGACTGTTTAGTCAGACCCGGAACAACTACTTGTAGGTCATACAAATATTTGTTCCGTGCGGGAATCAAACCCGCGGCACGCAGCGCCGCAGTCTATCTCTTAACAACTGCGCCAACCATATCGTATGTATGTATAATATGTATGTTATGTTAAATTATAATCCGATGGTGCTGTACAGTTTTGTTTCATTTTTTTTCACGCTTTAAAAAAAACAATTTGAATGCACATAATTTGAAGACAACGTGACAGACTGACTTTTGCACCACAACGTGAGTTTTGACTTAAGCCACGTTCGCACAGACGTAAAAATATCGCCGCGGGATCTTACCGCGTACCGGATTTTCAACTCTCGGTGATAAACCTAGCATTGAGAATCGAACAGAGTGCATCCCAAGTCGTCGAAAAAACACTGTTCGATTTTCAAATCTCGGTGCTATGAGCGTTGGTTGAAGATCTAGTGAGCGTCCTTGCGTACGTGGACTTATTTTTGTTTATTCAAATTTTTATTCAATGAACTATTTAGCATTTATTTTATGCGAATTTGTATTACCTTGACTTAAGTATGCCTTTAATTTTTTTTGAGTGAAACGAAATATGTGTTTAATATTTATTACTTCTGAAAAACAAAATGGCGGACGAGACAATGTGACCCTGGGTCCCGGGCATTCGTCAAATACACCGTCTGCGACATACAGTCTATCTACTTACCGGAACTCAAAATCAAACTCAGCATGTTTATTTCTTCAAATAATAATTATAATTACAGGCACTTTTGAATTGTCAAGGGGTCGGTCAGTCAGAAAAAAGAAGCCGGTTGCTCATTCCAAAGCGTAGTAGTTACTATAGTAACCCTAAGGTCCCTGTGTACCGGAGTCTATCAATAATACAATTAAGTGCAGTTAAATTCAGTAATTATTCCAAGAAATTGTTTTACATTTTATATTTAAATTCTTTCCTTGGCTTGGCAGGCCGATCCCTATCCAATTGTTTTTTTTCAGCTCAGCTATTCTCTATCTAAACTAGTTTAATTGTTCGAATCAGTAAAGTTAGTTATTTACCAATGTATATAACATGAGGTCGTCTTTTGCCTATAAAATCTGACAGCTTTGAGGGCGGTCTGTGGCATAAGTTGTGTAAATAGAGTGAGGAATTATCCTCAAAAATCTAAACTAATATTATAAAGAGTGTATGTTTGTAATGTTTTCACACAAAAACTACTGGACCGATTTCAAAAATTCTTTCACTGTTGGGAAGTTACACTATCCCCGGGTGACATAGGCTATATTTTATCCCTGTATTTCTACGGGAACGGGAACTACGCGGGTGAAACCGCGGAGCGCTGCTAGTAATTAAATAAAACTATAACGATCTGCTATATTCTAACCAATTGGCTTGTCTTTTAAAAGTTCGGTAAACTATAGAAGAATACATATATATCGCAATACTGCTCAGCTGCCGTAGCAAGTAGCGAGATAATTAATATCTTACAGCCTGACCAGAGTCCCTATAGAGTACCTAACTGTGCAATTTTTTTACCAAATCTATCCGGTAGTTTTTGTTTGATGCTGGAACATTAATTCAGACAAACAGACTAACATATAAAAAATATATTTTCGGCATGACAATCGTTCCCATACTTCGCAAAAATTACTTTAAAAAATATATTCAATGTACAGTTTTCACTTAGCTACGATTTTATTAAATGTAAAAAGATTAATTTATCCTTGGATCCGGGTTCTTGAGTACCTACCCACGATTCCAGAATCGAAGTGTTCCGCTATAAAAACGTACATAAATCTCTTAAACTATCATTATTAGATTTTCGATAGTATTGTGGTTGAATGAAAATTAAAATAGAACGAGTATATTTCATTCAACACCGTTGCCAAGTTCTTGAAAATAATCGAAAAGGAGAATGCCCGATTTTCTATGGACCGCCGCGCCGGTGCGCATCAAATATTTTTGTATGATAGCATAAATTGGACATAAAAGAGGGCTGATGTCGTACTTTTAAAGGAAATAAAAATTATCCATGTATTTTGTAGGGTTTAAGACAGCGAAGGAAAATGGAGAGTTATAACATTCTTCTTACCTGAGTAAGAATGAGTTCATTATCAGCCTGTTGCAGTCCACTGCTGGACATAACTAACATAACTAACCGCACGTCATTCAAATCGACCCTCATCCAGGTGGTAATTAGATCCAGTCACAATAAAATAAATAAAAAAAACATTTACTCTACTACTCATTCATAATTTCTTTACAATAATATTCGTCGCATGCATAATATATCATAATAAAAATCATTAAAAAAAAGTTTAACATGCAAAATTAGATGATTGGAACATTTTAAATTAATTTTAAATGATTATAGTTTTAATTTATATCTAATTGTATATTGATTGAATTTTAATTGCTAAATTGAATTGTTTATTTGTATGTCATAATAATTTATTTATATTAATTAATAATAACATAAGTAGTAGACGCCTCCTTGGCGTAGTCCTCCCCCAGTTAGGCCTCCCCATAGAGTATTAGTGGTTTTATAGTCTTTGGGCCTCCCCCAGATATCCAGTCATAATCTAGGTGTTATTCTAAAATTATCTAGCAAATCGCCTGACTATGAATTCGTATTCATCTTTCATCAAAGAAAACTGGTATTGTTTATCATCTAGAATTTTCTAGATCACGAATTCAATCATTTGAGAAAAATTAAAATGAATCGTGTTTTTTTGTGTAAACTTGACTGGCATCAAAGACTTATTGATCTAGTTTCACTGTGTTTAAGTCATGTTTAATTATATCAGACTATTATTGTCCCAAACAGAGTCTATGGAAAATCTGTTCAGGTGGAGATTCATAGACTACCTTGTTGGTATATTGGTCACAAGTGATACTGCTGAGCTTGAGGTACATAATCAGCGTATAATGTTCCAACTGCTGGAACACAGGCCTCATCTCGATGAGAGGGAGTGGGCCGTAATCCACCACGCGAGCCGAGTGCAGGTTGGTAGAAGTCGCATGTCTTTGAATTTTTGGTTCTAGGACATGCCGGTTTCCTCATGATGTTTTCCTTTTCAGTTTTTGAGAGCAGCACGAGCACCAATTTGTCGATGGAAGAATAGACATGACTATTAACTAAATGATGTACAATAGAAGAAGATAGCTATGTTTTTCTATTAATTATCACAGTTATGCGTTCTAAACGAATCATGATTTTGTAGATAATCGTTTAAACTTTGTAGTCGTCGAGTAGAAAGTTTGTCGTCAGTGTGATTTTGACAATTTGGGAAGAAACATTCTTCTGAAATATAAGGACCTAAACAAAGATCGTTAGAAACGAAAGACAAAATGACAGATTGTAGAAGGATATCTACGGTGCGATGTTAAAAATGGAGAAACGAAATGTCACTTTGTATTGAAAAAGCACTGTCTATTCTTCGTAGAAATAGAAAACGTCATGCTAAGCCGCCAGTTGTGATTAAATAATTTACAAAAGTAAAGCACCTGTCCGAGTTCGAACCTACGACCTACAACGCGTAAGCCGCGATCATTAGCGGCTTTGAGCTCGGCTTTGAGCTCCTCAAGTTCTGAGTTGAGCTGCATGATTACTGATAAATGCGTACACTGATTGGACAGGTCCACTCAATCTGTGTGGTTCTTTCCTCAAAAGACTATTTCAGACACCAATCCACTTGGTCTTCACATGATCTGACCAAGATTATGTCTGGACTTTAAAAGAGACTGTGACCTCTGAGTTTGTTTCGGCCTTTCTTCTCAGAGTAGTCAGATAGGAAACGCCGACCTCATCTAGTTTAAAAAAATATGATTGACGTGTAAAAGTGTTTGTACAAACCTACTTACAGAATTAAAATCATTTATCATTTATCATTACCACTGGGCCACCACTGCTCTCAGAGCATAAGGGTTCGATTCTTAGGTCGGGTAAAATGTTATTGCGTTTTTTCAACTGGAATTTCTCAGTAGCAGCCGGTAGTGTGGATTTGTGCCCGGTTCATGGCGATAGGGTTGCCCCCTACTACATGAGACTTGGACATAACTGGCGAAAAGTGGGTAAGTATACCTCTGCTTATCCCTTCGGAGAATGCAGCCATGATGTTATGTATGTTATATCTATTGTCTTTGTTGAGCACTGACCATCGAGTACACAACCTGCTTTCATCCCATCCAATAATACAAGAAAAGTTTTTATCCAGTGCGCAAACTGTAACCATGAATTCAGCGTACCATTCTAGACACCCCAGCGAAGAAATTTTTCGTCGGTTATAAAAAAAAACAGCAGTTCCATACGTTTTCACCGCGTAGGTATTGAACTTTTCTATAAAACAGCAGATTTTTTTTTGTAAAACCGACGTCAAATTTCTTCGCTGGGGGGGGGGGGGGGTCTGGAATGGTATGCTGAATTCATGGTTAAAGTTTGCGCACCGAATAAAAACTTTTTCTGTATAGTTACCAAAATATTTTGATAAATTTTTAAACTTCTTTTTCGTTGTACATAGTTTATAAGCTCCTTTTGTTATTAACCATATTGGATCATGTTATCTGTCAAATAAATATATAATAATAAATACACATACATAGCTCTACAAAAAGCTGCCATTTTAAACATTTGCCTGACATTAATTGTTGACAGGTTGACAGGTTTTTTTTTGGTTGTCAGGAAACACAGGTTTTTTCCAAAAACCTATCAGGCACCATGCAGTCTCTCACAAGGATGGCATACAGCTGGGACCTTCTTTGTACACTTTTAATTTAAGTCAGCTTTGTGAAGAGAGAATAAATGATAAATTATTATTATTATTTATTTGCCGCATAGTAAGAAAATTTCTACAACTAGACTTAAATAATAATTTCACTGCAGTACATAAGAATTTACCTTCTCAGAATAATAACTAGAATCTCACCTTGCTTCACACCCGTGAGATAAAAAAATGCCAGGTACTAACCTGACAAATTCAATGAACAAACAAAAATAATAATAATAAACTAACTAATTAATTTCTGCAGGTGCAGAAATTCGCAAACGGCGTAAATATTCCAATGTTTTTGGAACCTATATTTGGAATTGAAACTCTAGGGCCATGGGATTCGAGTGCGCACGTAGTTTATCGAGACATTGCCAAGCAGTTGGTCGACTCTTCAGGTGACTAGAGGGCTGGCCTAATTTTCGGCCAAAGAATCAGCATTGCCATGCAACGTGGCAATGTTGCCAGCCTTAGGCATATTTCGCGTTGATAACGATGCGGAAGAACTTTTTGATGCCCTATGATTACTTTCTTATTTTTTATAAGTGCTTGTACATACTATTATTTTAAGACTATTTTTTAAATGAAGTAAATATCTATACAAATAAATCTTCATCTTAAATTTGCACAAGCAGACTGGTCCTTCGGCACAGACATATTCAGTGTAGCTACTAATTTAATTTGCACACGTAATTATTCTAGAAGCTTTTTAAAACTCATTCATATTTGTGTGTTTGCCAGAAAATATATTGCCAGCATTGTGTTTTGGCAATCAATCTTTTTTTAATAAACAAAGGATTTTACACCTTAGTGCGTGAATATACAACTCATCATATATTTGAAAGAAAACACGGAAATGAACTCATGAATTTGCTTTTTAATTTTGTTGTGTTTTCATTTACTTTTTCACTACCCACTGATAAATGTTCCTATTAGGTGAATGGTGAATTCTATTCTTGAATAGTATTGCTTCGTCATTTCTCCCACCTGTAGTGATGTATCCCGGCTAAGACCAGACAGACTTCCGGCTCTTTAAATTACTAATGGGGCTTATTAATAACAATAGAAATATAAGAACCGCAGTCGCTCCAAAAACTAGCCATTTATGGCACACAATAAGATCGTGCGCAGCATACTGATGATATTATGATATTAGGGGCTGAACTCAAAAGGCTAAAAGTATATTTAGTAAGCGTTAGTTACTGGCCTACTGGAGTGCCGATACGTGGTCTTGACCACGTATCGGCAAGCTTAGTGTCCTCCCCAGCTAGGTGGACGGACCTTGGGCAGACGGAGGACAGGGTGTTTTTTTTTTGGGTGCGAAATCATCAAATAACTTCTCCCGCTCTGGGTGGAGCAGGAGGGCGTGTCAGACTTTTACTAACTAAAACCCACCCGTGTTCCCTCAGTTGCCTGTGTGCCAGGGGTCGTGGTATCTATTTCGAGCAACCCGCACCCCTGGCAGGCATCGGCTTTTGCGGAACCCACCAGTTGGGCTGACATCTTTTTAAGACGCGCGTGGAACACAACGCGCCGTCTACCAGGGCTTGGTCCTTATCCGACAGCGAGCTACCCTTCACTCGCCATCCGCAAGCCCGCGCCTACGGTGGCCGGGAATCAGCCTGGGATTCCCGACGCCCAGGGCGTCTCCCGCGGCGACTACGGCCGTGAGGGCGCCTATACTGCTCTCCCTCGCGTGCGCCGCCTCCCTCTTCGCGAGAATTATTGCTTCGCAAGAGGTGACGGCTACCCATCCACTCTCGCTTCGTACCATGGCCTGGACCAGGGCCGGACGCGATAGATCGCCGCCGCCGATCGCCTCCACGAGGGAGGATAGGGTGTTACGGCGCAGCATAGGAGAGGCCTATGTCTAGCAGTACTGCTGAAGCTACTGGCCTACTTAATTTATAATTTCAGAAGCCTAATAATTAATATATTAATAATAATTTATACGATTTTTCAGTAGGTTCCTATTTTAGGGTGTTTGAAAAGAGCCGCCAGTCTCACTAGCTAAACTATTAATCCCGACACGAACTATTTTTGTATTGCGTCTGTAAGCGCATGGGTTTCACGACTTACCTACACAAGTAGTTCGTTTCGTTTTGTTTAAAGCAAAACAGTCAGTTGAAACCCTGGTCGCGTAGTGTTGGCGCGATCAGCGTCAGTATGATCTTCCTGACTGATACTGACCCAAGTTAATAGTTGAATAGTTATTCACAACGAGTCGAACAGACACATTTTCGGTTACCTGATTTGCTGAATATTTGGTTAAGACTGTCAACATTTTCGGGCTTCGGATTTGTGAGCAGCATTTAAAAGACTCCTTCGATTGTTTTTCGATTCGTCATGGAAGCGTATTGAATACTTGTGAATAGCAATCCAGATCTAGAGACAGAGATTCTCATTATCATACCTATGTCACCTACAACAAATCATCTTTTCTAAATGGCTCTTTCAAACAAAAAAATGACGGAAAACCATACGAATGTCCTAAAACATCGTTTTGTCAAGAGCGTCACAAAATATTTAAAAACAGAATTCAACGCCGTCATATTGTGAAAACTGACGCAACAGTTACGTCACACTGGCCCTGACATCTGTCAAAATCGTGAGTCAATGTCATCGGAATATCTGTTGACGTTGGTCGGTCAAGGTGTTGTGCGGAGGCAAACCGGGGCCAATGACCTGTGGAGGTGTTAGAATTATAGCGGGAAACTCAATGTGCTTAGCGTTTTCCGAGTTATCTTGGGGTTGGCTTCCAGATTCCGGAACCAGATGATAATAATTATTATGAGTGGGAGGGAAGCAAGGCTGGTGGGTAATTAATGACTAGCGTGTGACCGCGGCTTCGCTCGTGTATGTCGAAAAATATCCCACGATAACTACTGGGCTTTACCGAATGTGTTAACCCAAGTAATAAACTATCTCTGTACCAAGTTTAATTCAAATCCGTTGAGCCGTATTTGCGCCAATCCGTAACATGTATCCAGAAAAACAGACATAAAATTCAAAAAGCTATTCTAGACGAATGTCATAATTTTCCATGGAGTGACTGCATATCAGACGAGGACGAGTACGTTTACCTAGGACAAACTGTCCAGTTAGGTAGGTCCAACTTCGAGAAAGAGGTCAATCGTCGAATCCGACTCGGTTGGGCAGCGTTCGGGAAGCTTCGCAATATCTTCTCGTCCCACATACCGCAGTGTCTCAAGACGAAAGTCTTCGACCAGTGTGTGTTGCCAGTGATGACATATGGAACCGAAACGTGGTCGCTCACAATGGGCCTCATAAGAAGGTTTAAAGTCACCCAAAGGGCAATGGAGAGGGCTATGCTTGGAGTTTCCCTGCGTGATCGAATCAGGAATGACGAGATCCGCAGGAGAACCAAGGTAACCGACATAGCCCGAAGAATTGCCAAACTTAAGTGGCAGTGGGCAGGGCACATTGCACGCAGAACAGATGGCCGATGGGGTCGAAAAGTTCTGGAGTGGCGACCGCGCACCGGAAGACGTAAAGTTGGAAGGCCTCCCACAAGGTGGACCGATGACCTTGTGAGGGCCGCAGGAGTCCGCTGGATGCGGGAAGCACAGAACCGGTCGAAGTGGCGGAGCTTGGGGGAGGCCTATGTCCAGCAGTGGACGTCTTTCGGCTGAAATGATGATGATGATGATGACTGCATATAAGTATGCCCTCAACAATCTAGTCACTCTAGGTAACACGATGCCCCTTCTTGGTAAGACATTTAGTCAGACTTTTGGGCTTCAGACGAATGTAGTTTAAGAATGACAGCTGGTACCAACGGCTTAACATGCTTTCCGAGGCATGGAGGGGTCCCGAAATGTAGTTGATGGTCTTGCATCCACGAGTCGTTCGCGGCAAGCGAAGCTTAACCTTGGATCGACCTGTGTGGCTGTTATGATTTAAGCCACAAGTTCCTCTAATGGAAATAGCAAAAAAGTTTGAAGTTTGTGATGATACGAAGGTGCCTCCCTGTCAAAACACTGGTCCTTACTAGCAATACTTACATAGAGAAAAGTGGAAGAAGAGTAAACTGAGGCTTTGCCTTGCAGTAAGATATTCTGGCTTTCAATCATTAGGTACATAGAATAATAGCTAATTACTTCAAAGTGATCGATGAATTCAGCAGCAACATTCCCAGCACTTCTTTTGGCAATAATTTTCCCTAACCGTGCCAGGTTTTTTTTTTTTTGTGGGTGGGTAATCATCAAATAACTTCTCCTGCTCTGGGTGGAGCTCCGGAGGGCGTGTCAGACTTTTACTGACTTAAACCCACCCGTATTCCTTCAGTTGCCTGTGTGCCAGGGGCCACGGTATCTCTTTCGAACAACCCGAACCCCTGGCAGGCATCGGCCCTTGCGGACCCCACCAGTTGGTGCTGACATCTCTTTAAGGCGCGCGTGGAAACAAACGCGCCGTCACCGTCCAGGGCCAGGTCTTAAATGACTATTGTACTAGAAAAGAAAGAAAGCACGTTTATTTGCGGTAAACATGACGCAGAGAAAGAACACAAACAAAAATGACACGAATGATTCCGTAACGTCAAAAAAACACGTTTATTGTATGAATGTAAAATAAAATAAAGTTAAAAATTAAAGCGGTATTTTATTCTTATGATTTGTTGTTATAGCGGTAATGTTTACACATTCTGTGAAAATTTCAACTGTCTATATTATGTCCCTTTACGGTTAATGAGATACAGCCTGCTGACAAACAGATGGATGGGCAACGGGGGATTAATAATAAGATTACATTGGAAGAACAAGATGGATGAAAATATAATTTGCGTCACATCGACGCAATACGGCTATCGCTCAGCATTACGCTACGACCCTATGCGAGATTGGCGAAACAGAGCCACAGCACTGGTGTTCAGCGACAGCCGGCGTTGGGTCAGCCAAAAAATATTCTTAACGCATTCGAATTCACACTTTTAAATAGTTATGCTTTACTGATGCCTGAGAAGATAAATTGATTGAGAATCTAAAAAATTACTTGTATAGCTCTTACACACATAAATATTTGTATTAACTATCTAATATTAATTACTCGTTTAATATAGATAATGACGAGAATATGTCAGACATTGTAAAAATAAAAACAACAAAAATTAACATTGTAATTTAGGTGCGGTGCACTTTCACATAGTTATGCTGTTAATTAGGTACCAGGGAAGCCACATGTGCAGAAGGAATTAATGCCAAACTTCCCTGTCTTCAACGTAGTCTTTTATCTTATAATAAGCTTTTTTGATAAGGACACGTTTTATGTGAGTTTTAAACTTTCCATCGCTAAGCTAACCGACTTTGGCAACTTGTCTTTGGCGCTTCAATAAGCGGATACTGTTTATTAGAAATGACTTGCTAGTTTTAGTTAATCTAAATTATGGAATCGCAATTTCATCTTTACTACGTGTATTTAGATTATGGAAATCGCATCTTTTTTTGAAAAGACCTAAGTTTTTGCGAACATACAAGATATTTTCTAGGATATAAAGAGAAGGCAGAGTTTGTATATAAATTTCGTTGAATTAGTTTCTAAGAGATTCGCAAGGCCCCATTTTATAGATTGCACGAATTGCCCTCTTTTGTAAAATAAAAATTGAATATACGTCCGCTGCTGATCCCCACAGCAGAACGCCATAAGACATAAAACTTTGAAAATAAGCAAAGTATGTTAACCTAGCTGTGGCTACATCAGTTAACTGCCTTATGCCCGGTTTCTGAGGTACTCGTATCGTTCGTCGTTTATCTATTCATTAGCGCTATTGGTTCGATAACTTGGGAAAGTGCGTTTCCGAACACCGCAATTTAATATAAACTCCGTTTAAACTCAGGTTAAGTTAACTGACCAATTTTGGCCGTTTATCGGTTCCATAGCTATTTGACGTTTCATTTCATCGTCAATCTATATCAAATTTTTGGGTTATACTTATAACGTGTATTAAATGGCAAGTAAAAGCTAATTATTAAAATCTAAAACAATGAGTTTTAGTATAATGAATAAAAGGAGCTCCAAATCAGACTATTATTATATTTATTTCTAATACATCAGTAGGCATCAAGAAACTAGATACTTATGAGAAATCCTTTCGAAATGTTTACGGATGAAGAATTTAAATTCATATAATATAGATTTGATAAGAACACTATGATCGGATCTGCTTGCTCTAGCTCCCCTTATGAATCGCAAATGTCCATTGTCATTATATTTTACAAAAGAATGGATAAAGCACAAACGATTGGAAAGACAAACACTTTTAACTTAAAATAATAAAAAAAGGCAACGCTTCTTTGAAAAAAAAAAGAATACAATGATGTCGACATGGCATTGTGACAACATCTGCGTACAAAAACGAATTTTAAACGCGAAATCCTGAAAATAACCATCTGGCGGCAACTGAGGAACTAGTTATGGGTTGCATAGTTATTTAATGGCTTGTTGCGGATTCAGAAACCCAGTGTCAGTTAACCAACGTTTATCTTATACATAACTTTATTGAATCAATAGTTATTGGGAGTTTAACTGGGAACTTCAGAAACCGGGCATTATTGTTCTAAATGCGTAAGCAGCTGAGCTAAATCTGCTTGAAAGAGCTCTACGGTGGGCGCCCCAATTGCAATTTTGAATCTAAAGTAATTCCCAAAAAATACAGTTTCCGAAATAGCATCTAGTTTCTTGCCACCAAGTTTTAGTTTTGTTCGCATTGAGTAAAATATTATTAGCAGTAAATCATTGCGAAAGAACAGCTAATAAAAAAAATAATGAAGTATTTTTTTCTTTTCTTTTTGTATGAGTTGGCGTCTGAATCTACTGATAATATCAACATCTACGTACCCTTTTCCCAGTTATGTTGGGGTCAGCTTCCAGTCAAACTGGATTCAGCTGAATACCAGTATTTTACATGGAGCTACCTATCTGACCTCCACAACCCAGTTACTGGGTAATACGATACCCCTTGGTAAGTGGTGGCGGCCGGTGCTGGCGGCAAATATGTTGGCGCAAGTGCTAGTGGCAAGTGTGCTAGTTGCAAGTGTACTTGCGGCAAGTGTGCTGGCGCCAGTGCTAGGGGCAAGTGTACTTGCGGCAAGTGTGTTGGCACCAGTGCAAGTGGCAAGTGTGTTGGCACCAGTGCTGGCGGCATGTGTGCTGGTGGCAAGTGTGCTGGCGCCAGTGCTGGCGGCAAGTGTGCTGGCGCCAGTGCTGGCGGCAAATGTGTTGTGGCAAGTGCTCGCGCCAGTGTTGTGGTAAGTGCTCGCACCAGTGTTGGAGGCAAGTGCTCGCGCCAGTGTTGTGGCTAGTGCCCGCGCCAGTGCTAGAGGCAAGTGCTCGCGCTAGTGCTGGAGGCAAGTGCTCGCGCCAGTGCTGGAGGCACGTGCTCGCGCCAGTGTTGTGGCAAGTGCTCGCGCCAATGCTGGAGGCAAGTGCTCACGCCAGTGCTGGAGGCAAGTGCTCGCGCTAGTGGTGTAGGCAAGTGCTCGCGCTAGTGCTGTAGGCAAGTGCTCGCGCTAGTGCTGTAGGCAAGTACTCGCGCCAGCGCTGGAGGCAAGTGCTCGCGCCAGTGCTGGAGGCAAGTGCTCGCGCCAGTGCTGGACGCAAGTGCTCGCGCCAGTGTTGTGGCTAGTGCCCGCGCCAGTTTTGTGGCAAGTGCTCTTGCCAGTGCTGGAGGCAAGTGCTCGCGCCAGTTCTGGAGGTAAGTGCTCGCGCCAGTGTTGTGGCAAGTGCTCGCGCCAGTGCTGGAGGCAAGTGCTCGCGCCAGTGCTGGAGGCAACTGCTCGCGCTAGTGGTGTAGGCAAGTGCTCGCGCTAGTGCTGTAGGCAAGTGCTCGCGCTAGTGCTGTAGGCAAGTACTCGCGCCAGCGCTGGAGGCAAGTGCTCGCGCCAGTGCTGGAGGCAAGTGCTCGCGCCAGTGTTGTGGCAAGTGCTCGCGCCAGTGCTGGAGGCGAGTGTTCGCGCCAGTGCTGGAGGCAAGTGCTCGCGCCAGTGCTGGAGGCAAGTGCTTGTGCCAGTGTTGTGGCAAGTGCTCGCGCCAGTGTTGTGGCAAGTGCTCTTGCCAGTGCTGGAGGCAAGTGCTCGCGCCAGTTCTGGAGGTAAGTGCTCGCGCCAGTGTTGAGGCAAGTGCTCGCGCCAGTGCTGGAGGCAAGTGCTCGCGCCAGTGCTGGAGGCAAGTGCTCGCGCCAGTGCTGGAGGCAAGTGCTCACGCCAGTGTTGTGGCAAGTGCTCGCGCCAGTTTTGTGGCAAGTGCTCTTGCCAGTGCTGGAGGCAAGTGCTCGCGCCAGTGTTGTGGCAAGTGCTCGCGCCAGTGCTGGAGGCAAGTGCTCGCGCTAGTGTTGTGGCAAGTGCTCGCGCCAGTGTTGTGGCAAGTGCTCGCGCCAGTGCTGGAGGCAAGTACTCGCACCAGTGCTGGAGGCAAGTGCTCGCGCCAGTGTTGTGGCAAGTGCTCGCGCCAGTGTTGTGGCAAGTGCTCTTGCCAGTGCTGGAGGCAAGTGCTCGCGCCAGTTCTGGAGGCAAGTGCTCTTGCCAGTGCTGGAGGCAAGTGCTCGCGCCAGTTCTGGAGGTAAGTGCTCGCGCCAGTGTTGTGGCAAGTGCTCGCGCCAGTGTTGTGGCAAGTGCTCGCGCCAGTGTTGTGGCAAGTGCTCTTGCCAGTGCTGGAGGCAAGTGCTCGCGCCAGTTCTGGAGGCAAGTGCTCTTGCCAGTGCTGGAGGCAAGTGCTCGCGCCAGTTCTGGAGGTAAGTGCTCGCGCCAGTGTTGTGGCAAGTGCTCGCGCCAGTGCTGGAGGCAAGTGCTCGCGCCAGTGCTGGAGGCAAGTGCTCGCGCCAGTGCTGGAGGCAAGTGCTCGCGCCAGTGTTGTGGCAAGTGCTCGCGCCAGTGTTGTGGCAAGTGCTCTTGCCAGTGCTGGAGGCAAGTGCTCGCGCCAGTTCTGGAGGCAAGTGCTCGCGCCAGTGTTGTGGCAAGTGCTCGCGCCAGTGCTGGAGGCAAGTGCTCGCGCTAGTGTTGTGGCAAGTGCTCGCGCCAGTGTTGTGGCAAGTGCTCGCGCCAGTGCTGGAAGCAAGTACTCGCACCAGTGCTGGAGGCAAGTGCTCGCGCCAGTGTTGTGGCAAGTGCTCGCGCCAGTGTTGTGGCAAGTGCTCGCGCCAGTGCTGGAGGCAAGTACTCGCGCCAGTGTTGTGGCAAGTGCTCGCACCAGTGCTGGAGGCGAGTGTTCGCGCCAGTGCTGGAGGCAAGTGCTCGCGCCAGTGCTGGAGGCAAGTGCTTGCGCCAGTGTTGTGGCAAGTGCTCGCGCCAGTGATGGAGGCATAAGTGCCCGCGCCAGTGCTGGAGGCAAGTGCTTGCGCCAGTGTTGTGGCAAGTGCTCGCGCTAGTACTGCAGGCAAGTGCTCGCGCCAGTGCTGGTGGCAAGTATGCTGGCGGCCAGTGTGCTGGCGCCAGTGCTGGTTGCAAGTGTGCTAGCGCCAGTGCTGTAGGCAAGTGTGCTGGCGCCAGTGCTGTAGGCAAGTGTGCTGGCGCCAGTGCTGGCGGCAAGTGTGCTGGCGCCAGTGCTAGTGGCAACTGTACTTGCGGCAAGTCTGCTGGCGCCAGTGCTAGCGGCAAGTGTGCTGGCGCCAGTGCTAGCGGCAAGTGTGCTTGCGGCAAGTGTGTTGGCACCACTGCAAGTTGCAAGTGTATTGGCACGATTGCTGGCGGCATGTGTGCTGGTGGCAAGTGTGCTAGTTGCAAGTGTACTTGCGGCAAGTGTGCTGGCGCCAGTGCTAGCGGCAAGTGTACTTGCGCAAGTGTGCTGGCGGCAAGTGTGCTGGCGCCAGTGCTAGCGGCAAGTGTGCTTGCGGCAAGTGTGTTGGCACCAGTGCTGGCGGCGTGTGCTGGTTCCAGTGTTGGCGGCAAGTGTGCTGGCGCCAGTGCTGGCGGCAAGTGTGCTGGCGCCAGTGCTAGCGGTAAGTGTGCTTGGAGTCACTGCTGGCGGCAAGTTTGTTGGCGCCAGTGCTGGCGGTAAGTGTTGTTAGATCTTATTATTACTAATTCAGAATAATATTACGTAAATATAACTTCACTGAGGTTATTTACAATATTAATTATGAGTAATTAACTAAATCTCGTGAAAATCTCGCGATTTGATCTGTAATTATTTAAAACGTAATAATTATTGTGAGTGGGAGGGAAGCAAGGCCGGTGGGTAATTAATAACTAACATGTGACCACGGCTTCGCTCGTGTAGATGTCGGAAAATATCCCAAGGTTACTACTGGGCTTTACCCAGTGTGGTAACCCAAGTTATAAACTATCTCGGTACAAAGTTTCATCCAAATCCGTTCATCCGTTTTTGCGCCAATCCGGAACATGTATCCAGACAAACAGACATAAAATACAAAAAACTATTCTAATAACTATTAAAGGGTTAAAAATATTCAAGGGTTCAAAGTATATCTATACGAAATTAAGTCAAAACCGGCCCAGCCGATGTGGAAATTAGCCGGAATAAACCAGACAGACTGACAAAAAAAAAAATTAAGTACCGCACATAGTTTCTTATGCATTTAGTAAGAAGCAGTTATTTTGACATTACAAATATACACTTAAATGAAGTGAAAACTTCTTTAGGCGCGTTAAGCACTTTTTACTTAGTTTTTATTTTTATTTAATCAGATTATGAGCCACCGCAGGGGTCTATTTAAAATTGTGGTTGGGTGACGAGCACACGGATGAGTCGCGCGTTGATGTCTTTTGGAAAAGTCCCTTTCTTTCATCAGGAAATTCTAATTCTTTTATCCCTTTCTTTCCCTTTGTATTATTATCGTAAAAATTTGTGCTGTTACCTTTAATGACTGAAGTCGATCGCTCGTTTATATTTTTTTACCGAGAGCAATCAGGGCTCAAGGACCCAATGTGAAATCCTGTATTAACGATCCTGATAAAAAATACACACGTAATGGTTCAAGTTTTCATTTCTGTCGGCACTTCCGGAGTGCCACTGTTTTTTATTATTTGTATACCTAGATGTAAAGATATACCGGGACAGGAGGCCGATTGGTCCTGGAATTCAACGTTGAGCTTTTTTACTGGGCGTTGCTTTATTGCGGGTGAGAAGAAAAAGTCTGAAGTTGATTTAAAGTTATATAATATTGGAGTTATTAAAATTAACGAAACGAATCGACGAACAGTTTCTAGACACTTATTGTCCGAACGATGTCAAATGGTCAAGAGGCCTTGTCGACTCATACGAACGTCAGGCTAGACCCTGTCGAAGCGCGCCAACTTCACACTTGCGTTTAGTTGTCAATTGAATTCCCGTACTTACATATGAGTACTCATGGCCCTTCCGATAGAATTATTATTTCTTGTTTTGTGTGAAGGTACCTCAAGTATAATTTATTAGCAATCAAATGAGAATTTTAGGTCATTTAGCCATATGTAGGCGTTGGAGTTTTGTATAATTAAAGTCTTTATACCTGACATTTTACCGCTATTTGCTTCGAGCGGTTATTTTGAGGGAATAGTAAGTCATCATTCAACATCTGCCTAGCCTTTTCCCAGCTATGTTCGGATGGGCTGCCGGTCTACCCGGATCCAGCTGAATACCAGTATATTTAATATATGGTAAGACTAACCAGTCTTTCGGGGTTCTGACGACCCGTAACGAGTGTCAAAGGTGACCGCCGGGACCTACAGCCTAACTTGCTTTCCGAGGCACCCATCCATTGACCAACCGCGTCAAGCGTAGCTTAACGTGATCGATGGACCCATGCGGTTGTTATTTCTTAGCCCCAAGTCCCCTGAGTGAATAAAAATCAAAATCAAAAGTCATTTATTCAAACTAGGCTGACAGTCAGCTCTTTTTGAACGTCAAAATTACATAAGACAGCCGGAACCAAAACGCCCGCCATTCACCACTTGCTAGTGCTTTAGCTGGGAAGAAGAAGTGGCGCAACAAACTCCCCAGCAGCACAGCTGTCTGTTAATTTAAAAGAACTTGATTCTATGTAACTATAGAATAGTATATAGGTATACTTATATATTATACCTTTGATAAGGTACACGTGTTTCATAGAATTGGTCCTCAAGGAATCAACAACTTTCTTACAAAAATAAGGAAAAACGTCTTTGATATTATTCTAACCCGAAGGTTAAAGTTACTCTGATCTGAAGATAATCCGTATTACTGCTTTCTTATTCAAGATAAGTAAAATGGGTGAACACCTCTGGCTCTTTACTAAAGCTGACCTACTTAACTACTTATACATAAGACTTACACTTTCTTCCCATGCTGGCTACTGCATGGCTACGATTCTTACATACTCGTTTTGATTTGTTTAAGTTCATACATCTGTGGCCCTAGTATGAGTTTCTTTTAACCATCTCGATCTAATGCAACAACCGCGTTCTGCGCTCCGGTTGGTCCTTCACCAATCAAGGGCCAATCGGAGCGCCGAATGCGCTCGATGCGTTAGATCGAGATGGTTTTTTTTTTTTTTTTTTTCAGGGTGGGAAATCATCAAATGACTTCTCCCGCTCTGGGTGGAGCAGGAGGGCGTGTCAGACTTTTACTGACTAAAACCCACCCGTGATCCCTCAGTTGCCTGTGTGCCAGGGGCGACGGTATCTCTTTCGAACAACCCGCACCCCTGGCAGGCATCGGCCCTTGCGGACCCCACCAGTCCGGCGCACCAGGACACATGGCACACCGTGACCACCCCAGGAACCAAGTAGCACAAGGGCCCAAGACTACCCTGGCACCCTTGGCTCCCTTGGCCCCCTGCGACGGGTCAGCGCAGTGGCCCCGCCGCCTACCACTTCTCGGCCGCAGGGGATAGGGAGAACGGCCAACGCTATACCGACACTCCTCTTCCCCTGCGGCCCCACCGCGTCCGCCATCAAACGGTGGCGGCCCCGTCCAGGCCACGGAAGGGAAGAGCGCTACTCAAAAGTACCGGCACTCCTCCTCCGCCGCAGCCTGTAACCCTCAGCCGCGATGCCTCCCATTCGACATCGCGGCCCGCCTCAGTTGCGGTGCACCTCACCGCAACCTACTTTTTGGCCGCTACGTCGTCGGCTTGGAGACCAAAGCCCTGACGAGCGGCCCCACCTTTGGGTTCCTCTTCGCTTCACCGTGGGAGCGGACCACGGCTACTGAGCCCCCCCGCAACGACAATGCGGGAACCCACTGGGGGGGAGATCGAGATGGTTAAAAGAAACTCACACTAGAGTCACTGCTGGCTTAGCACAGCGCTTTCTATTTCTACGAAGAATATACACAGCTCTTTCCATAGGAAAGTGACATTTAATTTCTCCATTTTTGACTTCGCACCGTCGAAATCCTTCTACAAACTGTCAATTTATCGTTCGTTTCTAACGATCTTTCTGAAGGCCCATATATAGACGATTTCAGAAGAAGTTTTCTTCCCAAACTGTCAAAATCACACTGAAAACAAATTTCCTACTCGACGGTCACAGAGTATACGGTTAGCCAGAAAATCATGATTCGTTTTGAATCTTTGATAATTAATAGAAGAACACAGCTATCTTCTCCTAATTTACATAATTTAGGTAAGTAGGCATTACCAAGGAAATGGTTAAAGCCAATGTAATAATTGTTATATTTTTCGTTCCGAAATACGGAACTCTTCGATACTTTGAGAAAAAATGTTGTAGTTGTCTATAAATATGTGACTTAATATCAGTAAAAATTGAGAATCAAACTGAAAAAATAAATCCTATGCAAAACTAGGAATTCTGAATCAAATTACATATGTAAAAGAGTGAATTTCGTAAAAAGTGCAAATGACTATCTAGTTTGTTGCCGTCATACTATCAAAACGGAACGTAGTTTTTGCCTATCTATTCTTCCGTCGACAAAGTCGGAAGAATAGACAAAAATGACGTTTCCGTATAGACTGTTGACAGTTTTTCACCGAGAAATGTAGACAAGCGATTTCTTTTCTACAGTAGAGTAGACATAGAAAGCGTCCTGCTAAGCCTGCTGGTTGTACACGCACGCCACCGCCGGTTGCGAGTACCTACTACGCACCAGACCTTTCTGGAAAACATCACCAATAAGGTCTCTTACTAAAGTACTATTACTTATAACCCACAACCCACTCCCTCCCACAGAGAGACAATAAGGAATGTAGACTCAATAATATATTTTATTCAAAGGTCTTGGTCAGGTTTATGCGACTTGCGACTGCGACAGTTCGACGTCTATCGCAACAACAGATTGCGGCCGAAAATTTTCATACAATTTCATCAAAGCTTTGTGTCGAATTTCAGAGTCGCAAAGACAGGCAAGCGGAGTCTCACACTCTCGCTGTATGTTGCAAATACTAGAAGCACTATTCACACCCGACGTTAGTCCCATGCCTTAGGCTCTCAGAACAGACAGGTGCGCCGCGACGACGGTGCGACGCTGGTAGAACAAATTCTTCGGAGTTTTCACAGAAAATGTTCTACCAGTGTGGCGTAGCGCTTGCCTGCGGGAGCCTTGCTTGTCTTGCTGTGAGTGCTGAGGAAGGTGGATGTTGCGCATCTCAACATGGATATGCTGGAGCGCTTCGTACACGACGTTAGGCGACCCAGTCCCAACCTCACAGTGGGAACATTATAGGCTGATTATGCATACGTTATAGCTGAAATTAAATGTTTATTTACGTAAGTAGATCGAATAACACACTTTTGCACGTCAATATTTTGTTGGTCAATATTTCAAAAACGAAATGGCGAATATTTCCTAACTGACTGTTCCCTAAGAAGAAATGCCGAAACAAACTCAGAGGTCATGTTCTCTTTTAAAGTCCGAACATTATATTATTTTAATTTTATATGAGTCTAACAATGCAGGGCCATGTCTGGCAGAGCCTTTTGAAGAAAGAGCCATTACAGCTTTGAGCTGACCTATCCCAACAGACGGCAAGTATGCTGATATTGCTAGTCATCATCTTAAAGATAAACAGATGAAACGGAAACAAAGAAAAAACTCCAACTAAACCTACAAATCATCAGCCAATCAACACATTACATTTCGCAATCCGTTCCACTATAATTACACTATATTCTTATCTCTCCTAAACTATGATTTAACGATGCATTGTAACGCTATATCCGGTTAATTAACTATACTTCCGGTGTCATGGCGAACGGTTTTTATTTTAATTGTTACTATTATCTTCAAGGCTTCATTCAGAGGTAAACGGTGCATGAAGATAAACTGTAAATTATTTAAATTGTATATTGTTGTAATTTGTATTGTATGGGATGGATTGGGGTCAAACCGGATAAAACAGGATCAAACTTAAACCATTTATTTCAAATAAACCAATTACAGGCACTTTTGAATTGTCAAGGTTGGTGAGTTAGGAAGATGAAGCTAGTTGCCCATTCCAAAGCGTAGGTACCTATGGAGACGAACAGGCATAAAACTTTACGGACACTGTTTTAAATCATGATATTGTTACAAAATGTTGAAATTATCAATGTGAGAACGATGTAAAAAGTCGTGCACATTAAAAGCGTCCGAAATAAAATACATATAAAAAAAACAATTCAGAAAATAAAATAAGCCGTGGCTTGCTTTCGTACAGGCAGGGACATCGATGCGCAAACTTGAAACCTTAAATTCAGTTCATGATTCTAGATTAAGCGTAGAAATTCATGGTCGGTTATCATTAAAAAATCCGCTGTTTCATATTTATGTGCAATAAGTCAAAATGTAGGGCATACAAAATTTATGAATCATCATCTGCCTTTGCCCAATTACGTTGAGGTCGGACTAGACTGGAAAGTCTAACCGGTTGCAGCGGAATACCAGTGTTTTGCATGGAGCGACTGCCTCTCTGACCTCCACAACCCAGTTACTGGGTAATACGATACCCCTTGATATGACTGGTTGTCAGACTTTCGGGCTTCTGACGACTGTCAAAGATCCACAAATGACAGCCGGGACCAACGGCTTAACGTGCTTTCCGAGGTACGGGGTCTTGGTAGGTATGTAAAGATGGTCACCCATCCACGGACCAAGCGCGGTAAGCGTAGCTTAACCTGATCGATCGACCCGTTCGGCTAATATAACTTAGCTACAAAGCCTCATAGGAAATTTATAAATAAACGAGGAAAAATTTCAAGGCATGGGGTGTTCAGAAACATGTTCTTAATCTATGGTAACAGGCTTGCCAACCTGTATAACTGAGTCGGTGATAATCCGTAAAAAGTACCTATGTATCACCCAAGGGCGTGCCAATAGAAAATGGCGCCTAGGGCACGCATCACATTTCCGCCCCTTCGTAAATTATCTTGTCGGTCTACACTAAGCAAAGCTAGTTCGCATCCTTATTGACCAATTATTAGTAGGTATTAATTTCAACTTGCAAAAAAAAATACTTTTGTTAGGGTTCCGTACCCAAAGGGTAAAACAAACAGGACCCTATTACTAAGACTCCGCTGTCCGTCCGTCTGCTGTCTGTCCGTTTGTCACCAGGCTGTATCTCATGAACCGTGATAGTTAGACAGTCGAAATTTTCACAGTATTTGTTGTTAAAGCGGCTACAGAAATACATAACAAATACTAAAAAACTGAATAAAATAAATATTTAAGAGGGCTCCCATACAACAGACATGATTTTTTTGCCGTTTTTTATAGTTAATGGTACGGAACCCTTCGTGCGCGAAACCTACTCGCACTTAGCCGGATTTTTATTTCATAATTAGCGAGTTTTTGCGCCCCCCTTCGATAAGCGCCCAGGGTCTTGCCCTACCTGCCCCACCCAAGTTACGCCACTGCTGCCACCTTATGGGCAAATCAGTGGTTGCCCAGTGGTCAGAGCAGAGGTGGGCCAGTCGCGACTTACTAATTGTAGATCGTAGGTTCGAACTCACACAGTCACTTTACTTTGAGCAAATTATTTCATCACCACAGTGAAGGAAAACATCGAAAGAAAACCGGCTTGTCCTAGAACTAAATAAATAATAGTATAAAAAACTAAAAAACACGCTTTAAAAACCAAACTAAAAAAGGAGAAAATAATTTAATTCAATTAAAAAGCGTGGGGTGGTTTTTGAGGTATTTTTATAATCAATTAATGTCAAGCACCCCACGCTTTTTAATTGAATTAAATTATTTTCTCCTTTTTTAGTTTGGTTTTTAAAGCGTGTTTTTTAGTTTTTTAAACAATTGTTTATTTTCAATTTTTTAGTTCTGCTAACTACAAAAACGTGTTTTTTTTCTCATTTTTTTTTAAATTATTGAATTGTCATCGGTCCTCGACAAGTTTACAAAGTTTCAATGAAATCTGACCGTTTAAAGTGGGTCAAAATCGCGCTCAAAGGTGTCGGTTACATACAAACATACAAGTGAAGCTAATATAAAGCGTGTAAAAAATTCAACGACAGGTGACATCTACCAATCCGCGTGATGGATTACGGC
Source organism: Antitype chi (assembly GCA_947359405.1). NCBI lineage: Eukaryota > Metazoa > Arthropoda > Insecta > Lepidoptera > Noctuidae > Antitype > Antitype chi. Next base: position 7,421,733 of record OX375828.1, on the reverse strand, counting down.
CCACTCCCTCTCACCGAGAGGCCTAGGTCCCAGCTGTGGGAACATTATCAGCTGATTAGCAAAGGTAGAGGTTATCATCAGCTTCGATCGATTGATCCATTGCATGTCATAAAGATAAGAGTCCCAAAAGTTAAATAAAATTACACATAAAAACAATATCGTGAAACTGTTACATTTTATTTTATAGATGTCTAAAATTAACAGATAACACATAATCAGAGATCAGATATTCGGATGCATATTTACCTAAAGATAATTTTTAGCTATGAAAGTATGGAAGCGGCTTTATAAATTATTTGTAATATTTATTAAAAACCCCGGGATTCTTGGATTGCATAACTATTTATATGTGTATTCTTTTAAAATTAATGTTTAACCCAATACAAATAGGTATGTGTATGTACTGGAGGAGGGGTGGTTTGTATTAGTTAAAACAAAAAATAAACAAATTACTTACCTAAATTAAGACTTTTTTGATACAAAAGCGCATTCCATGTTAGCCAACATCTCAACTTTAGGTGAATATGCATCCGAATATCCGATCTCTGCACATAAGTATACTTATTTCACGACATGTCTATACATTTGAAGCTAGGTAATTATAGTTTTCACGTGTGCACGTTCTATACAAATTGCTCCAAAACAAAATGTATTAGAATCTGTTTTTAGACCGGGAGTCGTGACACTAAAATTATATTCAAAGTTGTAATACGATATAATGTAGGTGAAAGTAATTTTTTTATGTTTATTTTCTTACTTTGTATTATATGTATACAGGTTGAAATTGAAAACATGCGACAAACCGTAATGGGAGATTGTACTCATCATTATGAACAACTTTTACTAAGGGGCCAAAGATGCAATCGCGAAACATTTATGTTCGCATGACTCGTCAAAATGTAGGGAACAGCTGTTTTTTTTTGCGATTGCATCTTTGGTCCCTTAGTAAAAGTTGTTCATGTCGCATGTTTTCAATTTCAACCTGTATATTTACTTGAAATATGATAAAGTGTTTATTTATTTTAATTTTTCGCAACTACAGATCTTAGACCTAATTCGATAATAATTATTATTAACTAGCTAGGCCCCGCGGCTTCAGCCGTATAAGCTTCTTTTCCGCAGGAATATTGAAATAAGAAGTAACTTATGTCCTAAACGCGGTCATGGTCTACCCATGTGCCAAATTTCATCCAAATCCGTTCAGCCGTTTCAGCGTGAAAGCGTAACAAAAAAACACAAAAACTTCCAATATTTTCTCTTTAGAAGGAGACCACACACCACCATACCGAAATAAAACACACACATATATGCCCATATTTCTTTGCATTATGAATCTACTACTTTAACAGCAATATCTACCAAACTAAAATGAAACAAAAAGGGAATTGCTTCCAATCCATTTAGGAATGCAAACAACAAAGAATAATTTCGAAAATGAAGGCTTCTTCAAACATGCGCGACGCGGCCCTCGTAGAAAAAAATCTACAAAAACTTAATGGAAATTGTTCAACAAGTGTCGCGTCGCGTTGTCACGTCGCGCTTGTTTGAAGAAGCCATAAGTCGTCTCATATTTTCTGTGAACATTATTTATTTCACAATAGGACAGTACCTATTGCATTTTATGATTGTTAATTAAAAAGGACATCCTAGTAACTGCCTGGAAGAACTCAAACTCAAAGCATTTATTTCAATTAAACCACTTACAGGCACTTTTGAATTGTGAAAAAGTCGATCAGTTGGAAAGTTGAAGCTAGTTGCCCATTCCAAAACGTAGATCTCTATGGAGAAGAACGGGCAAGAAACTCCAAGGACACTCTTTTAAATCATGTCAGGTATATGTTATTATTATTGTATATTCAAAATCTTGGGAACATTATTCTTGTTGCTTCTATATGTGAGAATGTTCATATACTTATAATTTTTATCTTGACCCTATTTAAGTGTGGCGACATCTATACCATCACATACGAACTACACTGTCGTATCCTACATTACTATTCATCATTCAAGTTCTTGCCCACCAGATGCACGTCCCATCTGGTCAGAAGATACTCCCTTTTCTATGGAGGGTGAGGAACTTTCTTCCCTGCAGGCTTAGCATGACGTTTTCTATTTCTATGAAGAATACACAGTGCTTTTTCAATACAAAGTGTCATTTCGTTTCTCCATTTTTGACATCCCACCTTAGATATCCTTCTACAATCTGTCATTCTGTCTTTCGTTTCTAATGATCTTTGTCTAGGTTCTTCTAAATGTAGACTATTTAAGAAGAATATTTCTTCCCAAACTGTCAAAATCACACTGACAACAAACTTTCTATTCGACGGCCACAAAGTTTATACGATTATCTACATCATGATTCGTTTAGTGCGCATAACTGTGATAATTAATAGAAGAACATAGTTATCTACTCCTATTGTACGTCATTTAGTTAATAGTCATGTCTATTCTTCCGTCGACAAATCGGTGCTCGTGCTCAGCCTGCTGTTCCTCATACCTCTAAAAAAATATTAGAAAGAAAGCAATATAGTTTTATTACATTTGTTACAGAAAGTCCGAAATACGTGCATACAAATTAAAAGGACCAGCTAACATATATGTAAACAAAATAATAGATAATTATAATGTAGAACAAAAATAGTCGGCAGCTACACGTCATGTGGTTGTTCCAAAAAGGCTTCCACTCAGCATAATGCTCTGGAATGGGGGCCCCAGCACAGCAGCAGCTTTTTATTATTATTGACACGCTTTTATTAGCTTCACCTGTATGTTTGTTTGTTTGTTTGTTACCGACTCCTTTTTTAGACTTGATTTTGACCCACTTCAAACCTAATGGTTTCATTAAAACTTTGTAGACTTATCAAGGACCGATGACAATTCAATAAGAAAAAAGAAAAACACGCTTTTGTAGGTAGTTAGCAGAACTAAAAAATAGGAAATAAATAAAAGTTTAAAAAACACGCTTTAAAAACCAAACTAAAAAAGTAGAAAATAATTTAATTCTATTAAAAAGCGTGGGGTGCTTGATATTAATTGATTATAAAAATACCTTAAAAAGCACCCACGCTTTTTAATAGAATTATTTATCTATTCATTTCTCAGAATACAATAATCATTTGTGTCAAGTGTATGGCGCCATAATTCACACTGGGTTAAGTGTCTCTTTCCTACTTATTTCAGTTATTTCACTTTCCTGGTTAGCAAGACACTTGAACATTGGCGCTACTTAGCTACTTGACTACATTGGCCGGTGTTGGTGGAAGAATTATGATCATTACTCCCTTTGTACGTTTGTTTACAGTGTTGGTCATTTTTCAACGGCTATACTTGACTTATTAAATGATAGGCCAAATCTACACTTGCCGCAGTCGGCTCGTGATGGTTGACCATGCATTATATTTATATCGAGACTCCTCTGTGCCTCGGGAAATTAATTGAGCCGTTGGTTCCGGCTGTATTTAGTTGATCTTTGACAGTCAAGACGGGTAATCAGAAGTCCGAAAGTCTGACAACCAGTCTTACCAAGGTGTACCGTCTTACCCAGTGACTGGGTTGTGGGGGTCACAACGATAGTCACTCATTTTAAAATACGCGTATTTCGAGCCGAACTCAACATAATTGGGGAAAGTCTAGTTTAATAAGTGGTGACAAATACGGTATTGAATATAGAAAATTGATTACTAGGTTTTTGCTATCGGTAAAAAACATCTATATTTTTGTGATCCGAACAAACCGATCGTACAGCATAGAAATAAATTAGATTCCAAGTTAAAAATTAATAAAGTATTTTCTTTGATTGCTGTATAAATGTTTTAGCATACTTTCTCAAATAATTTTATTTACGTTTATTTTTCGTAGCTATATAATTCGCTACTTTTTAATGCAAATGGCAATTGATTAAAAGCATGCGTTTTCCTCGCCTTAAGTCGCAATTATTTCTAAGTATGTAGTACTGCATGTACATTTTTCTTTTAATGTAAATGTTGATATAATCAGCTTAACATCGGTAATTAACATCAAAGTTAATGCACTAGCCATTGTTTATCTTGTCAGTACAGACTTCTGTCTGATTTATTAGTTCCGGTTTAATGATTTACCTACTGTAAACTAGCGACCAGCCCCTGCTTCGCAAGGTTTTTACTACTTGACAAAACATTGAGATTTCTTTGTTATAATGTTACTTTATATAGGTACACATAAACCTTTCGGAATCAATTATGGTAAAAACCGCAACATATCGTCGACCGTAGGTTCAATTGAGGTAAGGGACAAAATACAATTTTTTAGGGGAGGCCGACAAAGTTTTTTTTCGGACTAAATCGCCCATAACTTTTTTCATTATTAACCTTATTCGGGTCTGATTTCAGACATCATCTTGTATTTTAGTGCTCTATCTACATGTGTAACATTTATTTAGGTAAATAAGTTAGCTATTTAAGAAGATAGATGTCCCTTACAACAACGTATTTTGTTAGTAATGTCCCTTTCTGACCAAGTATCTTGTAGTCCCGTCCCTTACATTAAATTTACCTCTACGTTGGATCCAATCTATCAATGAAAAAATTGTGTAAAGGATTTGTTGAAAAAAATTCATGAAAAAAATACAGTGTAAAGAGATTTTTGACAAAATGAGGTACACACTTTTGACAATTCGTTGATTGGGAAGACCCTTACCTTATTTGAAGTGGATTGGCGGCGATAATTACACCATTTCAAGTTCCTATATTGCATAGTTTTTCAGATACATTGTTATTATGGGGCTGATTCGAAATTTGGATCCAAAAATCATTAAGGTAAGGGACATTTTTCTTAAGCTAGAATTTTTTCATATTCACCATTCGATAGAGCGAAAAATTCTGAACAAAACTGTATACTGAACTAATTTTTGATATTTTGTCCCTTACCTCAATTGAACCTACGGTCGACGATATTCTGTTGCGTAGTTTAGACGAACAACGCGATCGCAAAGACAGATACGAAAAGTGATTTAAATTTATAAAATATATACCTAGATATATACATCGTTGATGTGATTTATTGATTTTCTTTTACGGAATAAAAACAGTTTGACATTGACCTACATTTTAGTTTTGTAGGTAGTACATTAAGATTAGGGTACAATTTAAATGCTCACCAAATCTTGTTTCACTGAAATAGTAACCAAAATAACAGTTCTAAATAGCTAAATAGCACAGACAATACACAGCCAAAGGAGCTGCTGGGTCTACAAGCCTGAAATTTTACAAAAGAGACTTCTTTTTATAATAAAAGTGAGCTCTATTGAAGGAGTTTTGAAAATTCATCCCCTAAAGGGAGTAAATAAAGAAGAAAGAATGAAAGAAAATACATTTATTTAGCACAGACTAAAAAGACACACAATATACAGCAAAATAATAAAATAAAATAAAAAAAACAACAAAAAGTGTAAAGTGCGCTGTCAGAAACTATACTATCAAAGTGTGAGAAGAAAGAATGAAAGAAAATACATTTATTTAGCACAGACTAAAAAGACACACAATATACAGCAAAATAATAAAATAAAATAAAAAAAACAACAAAAAGTGTAAAGTGCGCTGTCAGAAACTATACTATCAAAGTGTGCCTCGCGGCTGCGCTAAAAAGGGCCAGTTCAACAAAATGCCAGACAATTAATGTCTGACGCTGGTTTTCAATAAGAGATGAAAGATTACAACATTTCATCCCCTAATGCAAAAGTAGACAAAAGACTTAGACATTTATTTTATTTTATTTGGGAAAATCCGTCGGGCGGTGGATTACGGCGCATTCCGTCTCATCTAGAGCAGGCCAGTGTCCCAGCAATGAGAACTTTATAGGCTGATAACCGGAAATACTAACTTGTAAATCCTTACTAATATTACAAATGCGACAGTAACTCTGTTTGTCTGTCTGTCTGTCGCGCTTTCACGCCAAAACTACTTAACCGATTTAAATCAAATTTGGTACACAGATAGTCTAGAGCCTGAGAAAGGATATAGGCTACTTTTAATGCGAAAAAAAGGTTGTAAGGGGTTGAAAAGGGGGGATGAAAAGTTGTATGGGAGTATCGTCATTTTTAGAGCTAGAAGCTTGAAACTTATTTTGTAGGCTGTTGATTCGATATAAATAAATATGACATTCAAAGTTTGTAAAAGTCTTACCCTCAAGGGTGTATAATAACAATAGGGAATAGGGGATGAAAGTTTGTATGGAAATATGTAAGGTTTATGTGAATGTTTTATATGTTTGCGACAAGAGACAAAGTGCCAAAGACACTATTCCACGCGGACGAAGTCGCGGGCACAGCTAGTATCTACTAAATAAATGTACCACCACTAGTTTAATTTATTATGTTTTCTCGTTTAAAATGGCAAAGTCGTACTTAATCATAAATCTGAAAAGTTGCTAAAGATAAAAAAAAATCGCTGTAATAAAAAAACTGAATTCACTAGTTTCAAATACCAGGAAATTGCGTTTATATTTCATTAAAATTGTAGCAATTAAAATTATCTACAGGCGCCACTCTAATAACTTACTATTTCAGCGGAATCAACAATAGCACGTGCCAATAGCGGCCACGCGCCACTATCATGTATCTAGGTACTTCTAGAGTCAGGTTAGTTCAATGTCACTGAACGAGTGAGCAATCTGACTCTCATCAGGTAATAGGTCATCCTACTGAATGGACTGTTTCGTTTTGCGGATGCAATCATTGTGAAGAGGAACTAACGGATCGTGACACTTAAAACGTTCCCACTACTATTACATGGGACTTAAACGTAACTAGTGACATGTGGATCTACTATAAGTACATCTTTGCCTAACCCTTGGGGGATTACAGGCGTAATGTATCTGTTACCGGCCTAACCCGATTTCAAGCCAAACTAGTTTGTCCTAGGCCAAACTGGTTTCTAGCTTAATTAGCCATTTCGTTAACAGCCTTTGGAAGTAACGCTCGCCGGCCGCTGCCGCGGCGCCGCTCGCTTCGCTCGCTCGACTCGCGCGCTTTTGGTCACAGTTCTAACCTAACCTAACCTAACCCATTTAATCGGCGTGCCCCAGCTTAATAAACCAGTTTGGCCTAGGACAAACTAGTTTGGCCTGAAATCGGGTTTGGCCGGTAACATTTCATCATCATCATCATCATTTCAGCCGAAGGACGTCCACTGCTGGACATAGGCCTCCCCCAAGCTCCGCCACTTCGACCGGTAACATATATATGTACAATATTCATGCAAATACAACATAATCTCCAAATACAACAGCCACCAAAACGTGCTTTAACTACATTACTCATAAACCAAATCAAACACAATTTCCGTATTTACAAACCCAGATCACCTTAAACCGAGCTCGTGTAACCTAGAAATTAAATATTAACAAATCTTAGTCATAATTATTTTAATTATGCCATTGCAAACGGCTGAATATATACAGGTGATGTGCACGATAGCGACATTCGATCCTAAGTATCGATCACTCATCGATAAAGCCGACTGCCCACTGCTACGTAGGATGTGCACGGAACGATGTACCAAGAAAGAAAAAAAAAATGGGTACGGCATCTTGCCAGGTCAGGTCAACCTCGGTGTTGAAAGTTGCAACATTTAAGTCAAAATGTTATTATTGTCACATTATTCGAATTTTACTGTCATTTTTTTTTTTGAGTGGGAATTCATCAAGTTACTTCTCCCGCTCTGGGTAGAGCAGGAGGGCGTGTCAGACTTTTACCTAGAAATAAAACGAGTCTACGGATCATTTGTTACAGTGAAGTGCGTGTCATTAATTATTTTACTGTCCACACACACACACACACAGTATTTAAAGGCAGTCGTTCAGGAAAGGTTGTTGACCAATCATTTGACGCCAGCATCCCCGTCAACACTAGGAGGTTGTCGGCTGTTTAACCGGACTTTCCTGTGACTACCTTAATAAATTAAGGCCCCCAGCCAGGACCTAAAAACTTAAGTTTTTAAGCCCTGTCTGGAGCCTTATCATGGCCATCGCCGCTAAGCCTGTAACTTTAAATTCGTCCTAAAATAATTCCAATTCAGCCCGTCCCTTGGTGCCCCAGAGACGCCCTCAGCCAAGGTACGTACCCCACAAGGGGTGTCTTAGCGTGTAGTCGCTTAGTTTAAAAAAACTAACGGACCTCGGTTTAGGGCGTCGCTGAAAGAGGGCAATAAGGGACGAGCTGGATCAGAATAAAGTGGATATTCTCGCCTAAATTATCCTATAAAGCGAAGCCATGTACACGTCCTTTAGTAGCTTAACTGTGGGCTGTTGTGGAGGGCCGCCTTTATACTCGATCGATACTGCACGTGAATCCGCACGCGCTTCTGTCACGAGGCTGCGCCTGCGCATAGAATGTGGGAAACTTGTATTGTAGTGGAATTTAAGAATTTGAGCTTAGACGTGAGTTTTTATGTTTCCAAGGAAATCTATGTAAATTGGTTTGTCTTTTAAGCTTTAATTAGCCCACTTCCATAAAATTAAATAAATCCTACACATACAATTTCTGAATAAAAGTATGAGGGGCTTGTGACAAAATAATAACAGCTGCACAGGTCGATCGGTCAGGTTAAGTTACGCTTGCCGCGGTTGGTCCGTGGATGGGTGACCATATTTATATACCAAGACCCCTCCGTGCCTCGGAAAGCACGTTAAGCCATTGGTCTCAGCTGTCATTCGTGGATCTTTGACAGTCGCTACGGGTCGTCAGAAGCCCGAAAGTCTGACAACCAGTCTCACCAAGGAGTATCGTGTTACCTGGTAACTGGGTTGTGGAGGTCAGACAGGCAGCCACTCCATGTAAAATACTGGTACTCAGCGGCATCTGGTTAGACTAGAAGCTGACCCTGATATAGTTGACAAAAGGCTAGGCAGATGACGGAGACTCGGACTAGGAAAACGAGATCCGTACAAAGAACACATAGAAAACCGCAACGGTAAAAGGTTAAAAGCTTATTCAAGTAATTTTCAATTCAACAGAAATCATCGTGGAAAATCGACAATCAATAAATAATAGTTAAAAAAACTAAAAAACACGCTTTAAAAACCAAACTAAAAACGAGAAAATAATTTAATTCAATTAAACAGTGTGGGGTGCTTGACATTAAATGATTATAAAAACACCTCACCGTGTTTTTTAGTTTTTTAAACTATTATTTATTTTCTATTTTTTAGTTCTGCTAACTACAAAAACGTGTTTTTTTATCATGTTTTTTTTTTCATTTTTCTCATTTTTTTTTAAATTATTGAATTGTCGTCGGTCCTCGATAAGTTTACAAAGTTTCAATGAAATCTGACCGTTTAAAGTGGGTCAAAATCGCGCTCTAAGGAGTAGGTTACATACAAACATACAAGTGAAGCTAATATAAAGCGTGTAAAAATGGTATCTGTAAGTCAATAAAAACTCCTAAATAAATGAGAAACATGCCTTGTAATAAGACAACATTGAAACGAAATGTAATAAATCTTACATTAGTGAAATTAATTACCCAATGACCCCTGTAAGGCTAAACAAAATGATTTAAACCAAATGGTTTGTATTTACAGAAACACCGTCGGCCATATGAGTCATCTCGTTTTAGAGTTCGATCAAGATCGGAACCGCCGCCCGGCTGAAGTTAAGTTTGACGAGAAGCCGTAACAACTTCTGATTGGTGCTAATCCTATTAATATTGTAAATGTGAAAGTTTGTATGTTTACGTTCGAATGTTTGTTACTCAATCACGCAAAAACGGCTAAACGAATTCAGATGAAATTTGGCACACAGATAGGTTATAACCTGAATTAATACATATAATACTTTATGCCCCTGTAATACGTTACCGTGGGATACTTTTCCACCTTCACGAAGCCGCTAACCAAAGCTAGTATAAAATAAAATGATGAATCAAATTCAAAATATTTTATTTCACATAAACGTACATGGGCACTTATGAAACGTCAGAAGCTAGATTGTACGGTACCAATTGGAAACAAACTTAGAGGTCATGGTCTCTTGTTATTAAAGTCCAAATTCCAAAGATTATGTTATTAAGATGGCCATAAATAATAACCATGCGCCAGGGGTTTGTCACATTGGCAGGCAAGTGAGGCAAGCCACTTGCGTACAATTGTGTTCGGTCATTTTCGGCAAATTTCGGCTTATGGCGGTGATTTCTTGAAAACGCTCAAAAAGGTGGTTTTTTAAACAAGTTTATCTCTTTAAGCGTAAATAATTTTAAAAGCATAAAAATATATGATATTTTCAAGTCCTTTTTGCATAATATGATGAAATTCAAAACATAATTAAACATACTTCAATGCATCAAAAAAATCATCAAAGTCACCTCTTAATTGTCATTAAAACAAGTTTATCCCTTCAATAACAATTATAATTATAATTAAAAATATATCATAAAAATCCAAATGCCAAACTGCATCCAGTGATGGATTATTTATGAATAAATAGTTTAATATCTAATTTTATTTGCATTTCTACGACAATGCTTGCTCATTTATTATTCGAATTTATTAGAACAGATTTTAACCCGTATCAGATTGCAATAAGAACTATTATCGCTCATAACGACAATATCTAAAGTTACCAGGGCCTTAACGAAGTTCAAGGCCGTCTTTTTGTGTGACCTACTTTTTGTTGCCACCATTACGACGTGATCTGCTAAATGTTACTGTTTGATATCCTAATGGATCGTTAATGTCTTGCTACATAAGTACTTGACCTCCACATGTACCATTCTATTTTCTCTCTTCTAATCTTCCTATCCTAACCTTTTCTTAATTATGTATGTTGGGGTCTGTTTCCAGTCTAACCGAATGAAGCTGAATACTTTTTACACGCTTTATATTAGCTTCACTTGTATGTTTGTTTGTTTGTATGTAACCGACTCCTTTGAGCGCGATTTTGACCCACTTTAAACGGTCAGATTTCATTGAAACTTTGTAAACTTGTCGAGGACCGATGACAATTCAATAATAAAAATAAAATGAGAAAAAAACAAAACATGTTTTTGTAGTTAGCAGAACTAAAAAATAGAAAATAAATAATAGTTTAAAAAACTAAAAAACACGCTTTAAAAACCAAACTAAAAAAGGAGAAAATAATTTAATTCAATTAAAAAGCGTGGGGTGCTTTTTGAGGTATTTTTATAATCACCTACTGTCAAGCACCCCACGCTTTTTAATTGAATTAAATTATTTTCTCCTTTTTTAGTTTGGTTTTTAATGCGTATTTTTTAGTTTTTTAAACTATTATTTATTACATGGAGTGACTGCCTATCTTTCCACCACAAATCAGTAACTGGGGTAACACAATACACCTTGGTCAGACTGGTTGTCAGACTGGGCTGGCTGACTACCCGTAATGACTATCATAGATCAACGAATGGCAGCCGGAATCAACGTTTATTTTCTTTGGTCCAGTTTGTTAAAAATCTATTACAAGTGCTGAGGAGATGTGCAATCCCCTCATGACAGCTCCCTAAAACGGTGATAATGTCATGTTTAACTAGACTTATACTTTAAAAATCAACTGCCCCATTGGTCTCGTAGTCGCAAGTGCAACAGCTTAGCGTGGGATCCTGGGATCGATTCTAAGGTCAGCCAAAAGTTTCAGTGGGTTTATCTATTAGGAATTTGTAAGTAGCAGCCGATGTTTGGAAGTTGGCGGTGTAATAACCCGACCGTGTAATAACCGAACATCCCATCGGACTATGAGAGTGAGGGAAGAGAGAGTGCATTTGCTTTGTGAGTGCATCGTGCACAAATCAATGTATAATCGCTCGTAACAGGTTAGGTTCCTGTTGTTTACGTTTTATTTTGCTTTTGTAAGTTTATGTGATTACTTATTTATTTATAAGTATAAAATTATGTATTAGGTACCTATATTAAAACTGTTTTATACTCCTCGTCGCTTATCCCTAAAGGTTCATTAGAAAACCAGCGTCAGACAGCTTCAGTCTGTCTGGCATTAATTCTGAAATGAACCTTTTTGGCGCAGCCGTGAGGCACACACCGTTGTAGTTATTTACTTATTTTCACTTTTTAATTTGTTATTGTATTTTGTGTTTCACGAACTGTGTCCAAATAAACGGTATTCTTTCATTTGTGTCTGTATGTCACCACCCACTTGTGCATTATATTACTGCCCGCGCCAATAGCTACTCTCCGCTTAGATTGGCCGCCATGGCCGAATTTGGTCTTGATGATAACAGTCTTGCCAAGAAACTTCAAGAGGCTGGATAAGCCAACCTCATCAGCCAAAAACGATAACTTAATTTCCAAAGCCAAATAGCCGAAGCTGGCTGAGAACAAAGCCGAGCCACGATGCACCTCTCTACCATTACTCAAGCAAAACATAATCTTTAATTAATCAATAAACAGTATGATCGGGGATGCATTGTTAAACTCATTTACCGCTCCTTTGAAGTCGGTATACAGTACACAACGTTGTATTTTTAGAACATTGAGATTTTAATGTGCGGTCGCGTTTAAAACTTTTTTTTATGAGGGCCAGCCAGCTGCATTTAATTATTTTTGTGAAAAGTTTCAACGCATTTGTTTTGTCTTCGTGGTTATTTATTTCTTTTGTTAGGTTTTGGGGTTTATTTATAAACGTTGCTTAAACTTAATAGACGCTTAAACGTCAAAACATTATGGTTGAATAGTCGTTAATCATTACTTAGCTTTAAGCAATGTTTATGTACCTATATAAAATAATTAAAATTAAATTAAAAATTGTTTATTTCATATCCATATTTAAATAACGAGTTACTGTGTTAGCAAAAACAGGCATTGGCACTAGGCAACATTACCTTAACTAGGTAAGCAGTAATTATTTGAATATTGTGATGCCTTCACCAATTTAAAACCCAATCAATTTACAACCAACACATCTATACATAAACATCATACAATGACCCAGTTCTCCCATCCAAGGATGGATTGACCTATTAAAACCAAATACCTGTAGCCCATGCCTTTGAGTGGCAAAACACGTGTCTATCGAACACGACTCGAAAAGGCACATGCGAGGTGAATTTTATTAATTTTAGCACGTATTTAAACAATAAATTAAATGTGAAAACACGTGTATTGACATGTGTGTATTTACATTTATGTCTCTGCGATGTGTTAGAGGTCAATGTTCGCTATTTTAGTAAGCGTTTGATTCGAAATTAGTAATCAATTGTACGGATTAATAAAGAAATAAATAATGATCAGCAGGCTTAGCACGAGCACCGATTTGTCGACGGAAGAATAGACATGACTATTAACTAAATGATGTACAATAGGAGAAGATAGCTATGTTTTTCTATTAATTATCACAGCTGTTATGCGTTCTAAACGAATCATGATTTTGTAAATAATCGTCCATACGAAAGTTTTTTGTCAGTGTGATTTTCACAGTTTGGGAAGAAATATTCTTCTGAAATGGTCGATATTTATAAGGACCTTGACAAAGATCGTTAGAAACGAAAGACTAATGCCCGTTTTCACCGACATCCCCTAAGTTTATGGGATCCCCTAAGAATGGTTAGGGGGCTGTTAAAAGGTGGTTTTTGTTTCACCAACAGTAAGGGGTCAGTTAAACGCTAAAAGGTCCCCTAAATTTAGGTGGCCGAAATGTGGGCCCATAAACCGGCATTTACGTATGTGATCTCTCAAGCAACGAACATGGATAGTGATTTATTAGAATTTGTTGAAAATTTTGAAACTTTTTCTACTATATTCGACTGAAATGACAGTCGTAGACCAAAGATATATCGGAAACGACCAAACTACTTCGAAATTTTTAATGAAACTGACTTTTCCGGAGATATCATCATCTGTCTAGCCTTTTCCCAACTATATTGGGGTCGGCTTCCAGTCTAACCGGATGCAGCTGACTACCAGTATTTTACATGGAGCGACTGGCTATCTAACCTCTACAACCCAGCAACTGGGTAATACGACACCCCATGGTAAGACTGGTTGTCAGATATAGATTGTTTTTTCGGAGATATAGATTATATAAATCTTCAGTGTTGTATTTATTGAAACAGATTGAACATAACTTAGAATTTCCTGATAATAGATAAGTATTTACTTAACTTATTAAAGTTTTTATAAGTAGGTAGCTCATAAAATAAAAATTTGCTGGTAACCTAACGTTAAATTGGTAAAATATACCTTAGGATCCACATTCACTATGTTATCAAACAAACAATCTTAACTAGTTATGGGAAATCTAGTCGCGGGCTCGAACTCGCTGGTAAGCCTGGCTAAAAAGCACGCTGTCTCATCAGGCATCGTGTCCGACAAAGGAAACTAGTCTACACGCACGTTATTGAGTGAGATGCAGGATCATTTGTAGTAAAACAGGCGCGTATTAAATTAAGAAAAGTCCTTCCGAAGATCGACTTTTATGAAAAACCCACTGCATAAATCATTTACGAATAAAGTTTATTGAACTTTTCGATATTTGAGCTTTGTCAGTCCTACTGACTTGGCTTTGAAGGTTTTACACATCTTACACGCCTAACGTTAGGTTAAATTAGCAAGAAAAACTAATCTTTGTTGGCTCATAACTTTTTAATGGCTTTTTATTTTAGTATTCTATTTTCGCACAGACAATATTTATAATGAGACAAAACTATACCATGTTTAATTTTTGATGTACATTGTCAAACAGTGGAGTATACACTCCCGAAGTTTGTATGGAAATATTTTTGACTAGATTAACCTTATTAAACTCTTTGCAAATGCCAACAATCATACAAATCTTACGTCACGACGTCACAAAAGAAAGAAGTGTCAAATACAAATAAGACCACAGATAACACGCGACGTTTCGTAATGTGTACACAGAGTAAATAAGTAAGAAAACATGAAATTCATTAAAAATATGAATGAAATAATATATAATATTGCTATCAAAACACGATTTATAAATATCAGTATCCATATAAGTGTATACTTTAGAGAATTTTATAAAAAGCTATCTTGTTACAAAGTATCGATAAGTTCATAGACGAATCAGTCACTATTATCGAGAACAAAACGTCACATAGATATGTGTTCCCTAGTTAGGAGGTAAAATTGATGGTGAAACGAAATTTAATTTAGGGGCTAGTTTAGGGGAGCTTTTAAGCTAAAAGTCCCATACGTAGGTGGCAGTTTAGGGGATGTCGGTGAAAACGGGCATAAATGACAGATTGTAGAAGGATATTTACGGTGTGATGTCAAAAATTGAGAAACGAAATGTCACTTTGTATTGAAAAAGCACTGTCTATTCTCCGTAGAAATAGAAAGCGTCATGCTAAGCTTACTGGTAATTGTTTATTTTTTGGTTTTAGGTATTAGAGAGGAGATTGTGGCTAAGTAATAACAGCCGCACGGGTCAATCGGTCTGGGCTAGAATTCACTATGACCACTTAACGATTCCTTACTCGTTACCACGTCAATCACACACGAAATCTGCTAATATCGTATTAACAATATCGACAAATTGTCTTGGAACGTACCGAATGTGACATTTCAATTCCTTACCGTTACTTGGTTTCTAAAAAACACGACATTGACGTAGCTTGAACGTAGTAAGATTCCGCGGGGAATAATTATAACCATACAGAAGTAGGGCCCAGGTATAGTTACCGGCACGTAAGTTGGCAAGAGATTTTGTAGTGGGGGAAATTCGCGCATGTAAAAATGTATGAAATGGTGCCTGCGCGAACTTCCCCCACTACAAAATCTCTTGCCAACTTACGTGCCGGTAACTATAGCTACGCTCACCGCGGTTGGACGGCGAAAGCACGTTTATAAGCCGTTGGTCCCGGCTCTCATTTGTGGATCTTTGACAGTCGTTACGGGTCGTCAGAAGCCTGAATGTATGATAAACAGGCTTACCAAGAGGTACCGTGTGACCCAGTAACTGGGTTGTGGAGGTCAGATAAGCACTCGCTCCATGTTAAATACCGGTATCCAGCTGCATCCGGTTAGACTGGAAGCTGACCCCAACATAGTTGCGAAAAAGAGCTTGAGGTTCGATTCCCAGGTCGGTATAAGTGTTATTAGGCTTTTTCGTCAGGATTTCCCAGTAACCCAGTGTGCCCAGATACTGGCAATAGGCCCGCCCCTTTGCCCGTTTACGATAAATATTTTCTTTGCAATATAATTACAAAAAAAATGTAAATAATGTTTATTATATTCAAGGTCTATAACAGACTCTTCATCTACATACATAACATCACGCCTGTAATCCCCGAGGCGTTAGGCAGCGGTGTACACCCATATTACGTCAGTCGTGTTTAAGTGTAAAAGCTGAGGCGAGCCTATTGGCATCAGCGGGGTACAATGAAAGCGTTATTGCTACGAAATAAAAGACAGTGTTATAATCTATTTATGTGTATTTAGATATGTTTATTTGTGCTTATATTTAATTATGAATACACATATACAGTATATACAGGGTGTCCCGAAACTCAACGTCAAGCGGGTACGGGGCAATAAGCTAGGTTGTACCAGTTCTAGCAAAAATAAAAAATAAAATCCATGTGTAACTTGGTTAAGTCATAATAGGTATTCTTTAGAAAATGTTGAAAATCAACACCCTAGATCAGATATTTAGGTACTGTGATCACAAATTTCTAAATTCAGTGTTTTTTTTTTAAATGTAATCCTAAATAATTATGCTATTGATAGCAGTTACAAAACCAATAATTAATATTGTGAGTCTAGTACAAAAAAATAAAGTTTAATTAAGTCATGGTTAAAAACGTTTTATCACGAAACTTTGACGCCTTGTCTTTAAAAAAAAATGTTCTATATTTTTATATTTTTGCTAGAACTGGTACAACCTAGCTTATTGCCCCGTACCCGCTTGATGTTGAGTTTCGGGACAACCTGTATATACAAGGTGAATATTTAGTCACCGTTAAATTTTTTCATTGTGATAGTACACACGGCCACTCATCAAGCTATACATATCCAGTATAAGCTGATCTAGAACCGATCTAGGACTAAGCTATATGGTATTTCCATACAGTGCGAGATCAGCGTAAACTGGAAATTTATAGCTTGATGTGTAGCCGTGTGTACCTGTGAAATTGGACAACTTTCTCCAAGGAACATGAGCCGAAATTAGAAAAAAAACAAGCGGACCTCTCATACAAAATCGATCAGCTGACTATTGATTTTGCATGGGAGGTCCGATTATTTTTTTTCACATTTCGGCTCATGTTCCTTGGAGAAAGTTGTTCAATTTCACGGGTACCTACTATCACCCCGAAAAATTTAAACGGTGACTAAAATTCACCTTGTATAGGTATAATATTGTTAGTATATTTACTTATAGATATTTGAGTAAATATTATTACACGACTTACCAAAGGTCGACTGGTAGAAAATGCCTATAGCATTAAGTCCATCTTTGTAATATTAGTAGGACTTCATGAACAGAAATGTTCATGAAGTCCTACTAATATTATAAACACGAAAGTTTGTAAGTATAGATGGATGGATGGATGTTTGTTACTCTTTCACGTAAAAACTACTGAATGGTATTGGATGAAATTTTGCACACAGATAGATTATAACCTAGATTAATACATAGGATACTTTTTATTTCGGTAGTACGTTCTCGCGGGATAATTTCCGACTTTCACGCGAGCGAAGCCGCGGGCGGAAGCTAGTATTAAATAAATAAATAAAAACATGATTCTGGACCCCGCGAGCGTTGAAATTTTACATCGGTTTATTTTAAAAATATCTGCTCTGTCCTACAAAAATGCTTTACCTACGCGGTCAAAATGTATGTTTATTTTTATTATCCGACGAAAAATTTCAATGAAGGTCTGGAATCATGGACTGAATCCTGCCTCCATGTACATATTATGTGCTATCAAACTCTCATAACGTCCATTTTCCAATTGACTGTAGCTACCGTCAAGTCACTGAACAAAGAAACATCTCTCCAATAGTTACCCGACATTCCATAATAAATAGGAATGCGTATGTTTACATCAGTTCAGCTGTGTGTACTGTTAAAAAAAACTAGGTTTCTAGGGCTCGTCAATCGCACAGTTACAATGAGTTATCGTATAAACTAACTATTCTTTGTCTGGAGAGAAATGCTGGAATTCTGTTAAAAGGAATAATAATTAATCCGAGTTCTGTTGAACTATTGTAGAAGGAACGTAAAGATTTAAGAGTATGTTCCGAAGAACCTTGTTGTGGGTAACAAAACAAATGGATAGGTTCTAATACCAAAGTGGATAATACCAGCGTATTATTCGCTCAATAAAAGGTAAACGCCTATTTGCATACAGAGCGCACATTAGGTACCTATATGAGTTATAAACCCTTCCGAACAAACTTTGACACCCCCAATTACCCTTTAGCAACCCTTAGGGTCAATTCTCACCGAGACGCGGCGCGACGCGCACTTTTTAAGATAGCAACAGAATATCTAACTTATTTACAACACGAAAAGGTATAATTTCACTACGAGCGCGAAAGCGTGTCGAAGAACGCTAAAGTGCACCGCGTTGTGCAGCCCGTATACCTTATTGTGAAGTAAATAAGATCTATTTTGTATCGTGATCTTAAAAAGTGCGCGTCGCGCCGCGTCTCGGTGAGAATTGACCCTTAAAGGGAGAGTAGGGGCGTCAAAGATAAAAAAAAACAAACAATGATTACAAACTTTAGAATTTACTTAGATATGTATTGGCACAAAGTTTCAAGTTTATAAACTCACAAAATTAGGTTTTGTAAACAAATAAAATCTTCCCTTATCAATTCCTTATAGGTCGAATTTCCAAAAAACACTTTCTTAGGCTCCCTACTACACTATTACTATTTCACGTTGATCACAGTCAGTCAGTTTCTACTTTTATAAACAAGATCAATTTTTAACCAGTGCGCAAACTGTAAACATGAATTATTCAGCATATCATTCTAGACCCCCTAACGTAGAAATTTTTCGTCTGTTTCATAGAAAAGTGCAATACCAATAATGCGGTCAAAATGTATGGAACAGCAGTTTTTTCTTTGCATAACCGACGGTAAATTTCTACTACCTGTAGATTCAAGAAAAATATCTAACATTTACGAGTATTTTCTACATCTGATTCCAATAAAAGCAGGTGTAGATGACGCAACAAAAATGCAGTAAATCAATTAATTAATCAGCAAATAGACAAAATGACCCGGATATTGATTATAACTGTGTTACACGAGTCTTCTAATTGCTGACTTCCGCTTAATTATTATAACTCAGTTATGTTGCTAGCTGCGGGAACAGATTTGTGTGTTGAAGCATTTATTCATATGACGTAGAAATATTAAATTTTTGTTGAGGTAGGTGCTTCAAGTTCATTCAATAGCTAAGAAATTTTGAAAGGATAAGACTGAAATTTCTTAGTGTAAGATATAAATAAAAAAACTTTTTCCAAAAAAAAAAACAACCGACTTCCAAAAAAACACTACATAGTGAAAAATTACTTTAATTTCGGATGTCGGTGTCTTTGGAGCTGTATTTGAATTTTTTGTCACCGCCTTCTGAAATTAAAGTTATTTTTCACTTTGACACTCTTTTGGAAGTCGGTTGTTTTTTTTTTTGAAAAAAGTTTTTTTTTCACTTTTTAGTGGTTCACATGTGCTTACACCTTCACAGCATACCGGCGTGATATTATGTTATGAACTGGTGTAAGCAATAGACAGACATGAGATTTCAGCCATCCTAGTCCATTTGCTATCATTTATTGAGGAGTTTCGTTGCCTATCTCCAAAGTTCTTCATCAGATCTTCACCAAATTAAAATCGGACCACTCCGAGGAAGTACTCTTCCAAAAAAGATCCAAATCGCTTCGTGTGCCTATAAAATTTGAAGAGTTCTCTCTATTTCTCCAGGATCCCATCATCAGATCCTGATTTGATGATCATGCGACCACCTGGGCAGTTCATCCTTTTAAACAACAAAAAAATCCAAATCGGTCCAGACATCTTCGAGTAATCGGGGAACATACATAAAAAAAAAATTAAAAAAAAGGTTCCGACGAATTGATAACCTCCTCCTTTTTGAAGTCGGTTAATAAGCAACAATCTCTTTTTCCCTAAATTAATTAGTTTTACGCCGTAGTTTTTGTATGGGGATTGTAACAGAGCCATGTTAGACAACGGAAGCTATTAAATAGATATATCATGGTTTAAAACTTTAAACCGGAAAAATGCATGATAAGTACAAATTACGAGTATAAGTATACACGAACTGAAAAACCTTCGTCCTTTTCATGGATAGCGGAAACTCTGGTATATTGGCAGGTGCTAGCTGATATATTATGGCAAATATTTTAATTGGATATTTTGTGTTTCGTAACGTTAATTACGTACCTACCATTGTATAGAATCAAGTTCTTCTAACTTAACAGACAGCTGTGCTGCTGGGGAGTTTGTTGCGCCACTTCTTTTACCCAGCTAAAGCACTAGGAAGTGGTGAAGGGCGGGCGTTTTGGGGGACTGTCTTATGTAATTTTGAAGTTAAAAAAGTGCTGACATCAGGCTAGTTTGAATAAATGACTTTTGCATTTTTATTTTTCTATTCCGCAGACCCAAAATTATGATGTGTGACGTAAAATTAAATTACATTTGATTGGATTATTACGATAACAGAAAATACTTCAATGTGCTAAATAAATTATTAATTTTCACATTCTCACATTAATATGGAAATTGCATCGCTCAAGTTATTTATATTAATAAACTCACTTACATATAATTGCTTGGCAATGCGATTAATATCAGCATACTCTTCATTCTATACATACCTGGTACAGCAGACAGAATCTCTTTTAATGACTGAATGCGTTAATCAAGATGGTCACGTGTTTTACACATGGATCCACTGTGATTCATTGACATTAAAAGCATTATCTATACATATTATATTAATCCGTGAAGCAAAAATTTTGTACTCTTACGAAACATACGCGGACGAAGGAGTATGAATTTCACAATTAAAGTTTATATGGAGAAGAAGTGCAGAAAGCCAACATTATTGTATTTTTTATTATGAATTACGGTAGATTTTTTTTTTATTATGAATTACGGTTGAATTTTTTATTATGAATTACGGTCGAATTTTTCATTATGAATTACGGTCGAATTTCGACCACTGGTGATCACTAGTAATAATAACTAGCTGACTCGTCCTGACATGTTTGTGTCAATAAACAAATTGTCTTTCTTTCTTCTTCTTCTTCCGCAAATTTGAAAATTTTCCGGGAATCTTTACGATTTTTTTTTTCATAGAACCTAATTCGGACTGTTATGAAGATTTTAAAACCAAAAATAGCCAAATCGACCCAGGTGTTTGTGTCCCAAATGACGCACTAACCAACGAACAGCATTTCATTTTTATATTTATGTAGGTATACAAGATGAAATTTTATGCAGTGCGCAAACTGTAACCAAGAATTAGACTTAGAAATTGTTCGCAGTTATCAAAAAAAAATAGACAAGTCTCTATTTACTTTAGTTCGAACTTGACCCAGAGCCGAAATAAGGCTCCCGTACCTATATAGTATTCCACTAGGAATATTGTAGCTCTAATGGAGTTAAAAGCTGATTGTCTATTATTATTTGTGTTTTTATCTAAATTGGTGTAATTTTAAATAATTATATATAATTGATATTCATTAATTAATTATGTAATTTTGTTTTGTTTTAATTTTGTTTTTTTTATGAGTTCAATGCTGCAATGCTAACAGTTTTTAAGACCCCTGTTACTAACATTATTATGGACAATTTTAATGATGTCTGAAATAAACTTATTTTTTTTTTATATTTTTCCTGAACAAAATCAAATGGCAATATATAGGTGTTAGCCAGTGATATTCATGGGCACGCCACTATAGCGGCGGTAAGTCCCCTCTTTGAGGGGTGGCTTGAGAGGCGGCATGGCGTCCTCACCTTCCGCCTGACGCAGGTCCTCACCGGACACGGTTGTTTCGGGAGGTTCCTGTTTCGCATAAGGCGGGAGGAAACACCCGGGTGTTTCCATTGCGAAGATCGCCCTGAGGACATGGTGGAGCATACGGTGGCGGTCTGCCCGGCTTGGGCGGAGCACCGCCGTGTCCTCGTGGAGGCGATCGGCGGCGGCGATCTCTCGCGTCCGGCCCTGTTGCAGGCCATGGTACGGAGCGAGAGTGAATGGTTAGCCGTCACCTCCTTCTGCGAAGCAGTAATGCTCGCGAAGAGGGAGGCGGCGCACGTGAGGGAGAGGCAGTATATGCGCCCTCACGGCCGTAGTCGCCGCGAGAGACGCCCTGGGCGTCGGGAATCCCAGGCTGATTCCCGGCCACCGTAGGCGCGGGCTTGCGGACGGCGAGTAATGGGTAGCTTGCTGTCCGGTAAGGACCAAGCCCGGGTCGACGGCGCGTTGTGTTCCACGCACGCCTCAAAGAGATGTCGGCACCAAATGGTGGGGTCCGCAAGGGCCGATGCTTGCCAGGGGTGCGGGTTGTTCGAAAGAGATACCGCGGCCCCTGGCACACAGGCAACTGAGGGAACACGGGTAGGTTTTAGTCAGTAAAAGCCTGTTATACGCCCTCCCGCTCCACCCAGAGCGGGAGAAGTTATTTGATGATTTCCCACCCAAAAAAAAAAACCCAGAGCCGAAATAAGACTCCCATAAATAGTATTCAACTAGGAATATTGTATTGAGCTAAAAGCTTGATGACTGTCTATTATTTATGTTTTATATAAATTGGCGTCATTTTAAATAGATATAATTGCAATTCATAAAAAAAAATTGCCTTAACAAAATCAAATGGCAATATGGTGTTAGCCAGTGGTATTCAGAATAGTATTAATTAATTCATTTCCTTACTCTCCTTGTTTACATTATAAAGGAAACCTCTGTGCAAAATTTCAGCTTTCTAGATCCAAGGGTTTGGGCTGGGCGTTGATGAGTCAGTCAGTCAGACAGGACTTTTATTTTTATTTATTTAATGTAACAAAATAACTGAGATACGTTCCATTTGTGTCGGCCCTGGATACATTTTCTATGGGCCGTGACCTATTCTAACAACCACATTTCCGAAATATCACGTACCTATAACAAAGTTAATAAAAGCATAACAACACGAAATGTATTATTATTAAAATTTCAAGGTCATTAACATTGTGTATAGTTATTAAAATAAATAAATAGTAGGTATAATCTATTGTAAGAAACTATTTTGATATTTTAAAGCCAGAGGTTATCTTTAAATGTCTAAACTTCCATAATAACATGACAGATGCCCTCTTCATCTCAAGAATATACATTACATAATAATTTATCTATGAGAGGCTTTTAGCTAAGTAACACTTTACTTGTCTGTCAATCAGGTTAAGCTACGCTTGCCGCGGTTGGTTTGTGGATGGGTGACCATCTTTACATACCAAGACCCTCGAAAAGCACGTTAAGCCGTTGGTCCCGGCTGTCATTCGTGGATCTTTGACAGTCCTTACGGGTCGTCATAAACTCGAAAGTCTGACAACCAGTCTTACCAAGGGGTATCGAATTATCCAGTATCTGGGTTGTGGAGGTCAGATAGGCAGTCGGTCCATGTAAAATACTGGTATTCAGCTGCAACCGGTCAGACTGGAAGCCGACCCCAACATAGTTTGCAAGACTATGGCAGATGATGATGATGGGGACTTGTGGTAACTAACACATTACTTTGTGTATTTAATTTCATCACCACTTCTCTGAAAATGGTGAAGGAAAACATCGTGCGGAAAACGACATGTCCTAGAACTAAAAAATCAAAGACATGTGACATCTACCAACTCGCACTGGGCCCGCGTGGTGGATTACGACCCTCTTGCTCTCACAGAGAGGAGGCCTGTGTCCCAGCAATGAGAACGATATAGGCCTAGCTACCTTCACAGTGGTATCGGTACAGCTATTAATTAAAGACGTCCAGGTAAGTACTACCACTGTACTGATTTCTACTTCCGAGCAGCGTAATTGCATTCCACTTTAAAAGGTATGCTGTACTGTTGAGATGGGCGGCCATATAGCACGATTAGAAGACTTGAAATAGGCCAAACGGATGGACCAGCATAATGTTGGCATTGATAGACGGAATTGGTTGGCAAAACAAAACCGATCTCTTTCGAACAACCTGCACACCTGGCAGACATCGGCCCTTCCGGACCCCACCAGTTGGTGCTGACATCTCTTTGAGGTGCGCGTGGAACACAACGCGCCTTTGACCCGGGCTTGGTCCTTACCGGACAGCGAGCTTTCTTAGGCCTGCCTCGGAGACGGCGCCCGTCTTCTGGCCCCCACTGATAAAATTTCAAAGACCTGTAGATTTTGTGAATAATAAATAAATAAATGGAATTAAGAATATTCTTTTTATTTTTGCAAGTAAGGTCATATAAAGGCTTGTTTTTTTTATTGTTTATTAGTGTACAGGTACTTGACATAATTTAGCATTTTCTTGGATGACATGCGAATCCTGATCCGCACCCTAATTGCATAAAACACGATTAATCATAATCTGTTTAATTTTGACAGTTCAACAATATTCGTTTTTTACGTTGTTGAGCAGACACATTTTTCGAACATTTGAAGCAATAGATTAGCAATCTGTTTAAAAATAATTCAGATTATGATTGATCATGTGTTACGCAATTAGGGTGCTGGTATCCGATTTTTGCTACCCAATAAGACACTATTCCATATTATTTCTTTTAGATAAAAGTTCACCGTTCGAAGGCTGTTGAACCCTCTGAAAAGTATTTATTACAAATCTAGTATCTAGTCAGGAATTCCGGACTTGAATCCTTGATCCGATTTCCGGAGGAAAAACCACGAAACGTTATTTAGATCTCGGCGTAGGAGTACGTTTCTTTAGACAGAATGAGGCCATCAATATTCCCTGACAACCTAGATATGTAGCAAAATGGAAACTTGGTAGGATGCGTAAAAGGAATCTGTAAGAAAAAAAAAATGTTTTTAAAAGTGTTTCTAACTGCGAAACTGGAAAGCGAAAAATGAGCCAGTTCAACTCAGCCTATCACAGTGACTTTATTAGCCAGCCTAAAATAGATGAATTAATATACCTACTTTCTTACCGAGATTTATTTCATACCGAGACTTTTATCATTATTACCAGGGGGTATCGTATTACCCAGTTATTGAGTTGTAGAGGTCAGATAGGCAAGCATTCCATGTAAGATACTGGTATTCAGCTTCATTCAGTTAGAATGGAAGCTGACCACTGCTTGCGGTAGCGTCGGGGGTCGGGTTGCCTCCTTCTCTCAAATATGGCGAGGGGGCAATGGCTGATCTTTGCGTTATGCTCATGAACGGGTGCTGCTCGTGGTGAGTGGTCGTCTTGCTGACCATGATTTTGCTATTGTTACTAATAATTACCTGCCTGTTATTTATTTTACGTCGATAGTCCTAGTTTATCATTGTGGCCTCGAGTTGTAACTCGGGTCGTAATAGCTATGTGAACATAATCCACCATTGCGTATGTAAGCTATCACGCCCTTTATACCAGGAGGCTGTTATTTGGTATTATGCTTTATTTAGAATCAGAATCAGAATCTTTATTTGTTAAACATAGGTATTTACGTAATGGTGGTAGGTTAACATATTTGAGCACTATGTTTTGCCGCGAAGACATACAAATTTTAATTATAATGTAATTAAAGAATTAAAATAGATACTTAAAAAAACTAAATAAAACAAACAATTTAAAAAAAAACAAATAAGACTAAAAAAATATTAAAAATTATCATTTATAAAATCTTGAACAGTATAATAACATTTTTCTATTAATAGAGAGGTGAGAACTTTCTTAAATTTTGATAGGGGTATGTGTTTTATACTAAAGTGGTTACGTAGGGGAGAAAGAATGAGAACAGGTACGTAGTCACAAATCCCGTATATTGTCCAAGGTTCACCTTTACGTACACACAAGATTGAAGAACAGAAAGTGAAGGAGTACACAGAGAAGCACAGTAAGAAGTTCACAAGCACAAGCGGATAGAAAGCAGAATGGCAGAGAATATTAACAAGCTTTGGTAACAAGCGCGCGAGACGCATAGGTATAGCGATTTGCGAACGAGAAATTAGCGTGTCGTCAGCCCGGCGGTACACAACGGACTGGCGAGCGGGTGGTGAGGTGCGAGGGAGCGGAAGGTGTGCCGCTCGATCGCTGCGTGGCCGCCGCCAGCGATCGGTGACTCACGCGCTTGTTATTTACATAATTATCTACTAATACTAAAATCTGTATGTTTGCGATATTCAACACATTTTATGTTATCACAGTAATATTTAGGTACTATTGAAATAGACTTTACAAATATTGATTTCAGTGTTCACAACTAACAGTGACGCTACACCAGCCCCCCCTTGAGACCGTCAAGGGCGATAGTAGTCGGGGAAACGAACCCTACGGCCTGACCGTGTTTTTCTGACATTGTTTTCTTCGGTCGTCGGCGTTGGATTGATGATTGGTGTATCATGTGAAGTTTGTGTTGTTAATTGTCCTTGTTCGCTGTGGTTTATGTTGCTGAGTGTTATTGCGGTGTGTGAGTCTTCAAGTATGTAGGCCGGTTTCACTCGGTCTACCGATACTGAGACGGTTTTACCTTTAAGGAGGAGTTTGAATACTTTGTCACCCCTTTCCAGTACTTTATATGGCCCTGTGTATGCTGGTTGGAATGTCCCGGATGACGCGTTGTCTCTTAGGAAGACGTGTGTTGTGGTGGCCAGGTCTTTGAACACGAATATGGCCCGACTGTTAGAATGTCGTGATGCTGGTGCCGGTTGAATGTCTCTGGCGAACTTGCGTATTCTCGATATGTAGTCGGCCATATCCGTGTTGTAACCCGCTTTTGGTTCCACGAAATCTCCTGGCAGACGCAATGTCTCACCGTATACCAGTTCAGCCGGTGTTGCCTGTACATCTTCTTTAAATGCGCTCCGGATACCTAAGAGAACTAGTGGTAGTGACTCTATCCAGTTTTGGTTCCCGTGGCAGGTGATAGCTGTTTTTAGCTGTCTGTGTAACCGCTCAACCATACCGTTACAGGCAGGGTGGTAAGCAGTTGTCTTTTTGTGCTCGAATCCAGCTACCTCCGACAGGTGCTTGAAGAGAGTCGACTCAAACTGTCTGCCACGATCCGTTACAATCTTTGTGGGACAGCCAAAGCGTGCGATCCAACCGTACAAGAGGGCGTTAGCCACGGTTTCAGCCGTGATATCTTTTATTGGTATTGCCTCAGGCCATCTCGTGAAGCGATCTACAGCGGTGAGACAATACCGAAACCCGTGCGAAATTGGCAATGGTCCGATCATGTCAATGTGAATATGCATAAAACGTGATCGTGGCAGTTTAAAGTTACCAAGAGTTGCAGACACGTGGCGAGTTATCTTTGCACGTTGGCATGCTAAACAGCTTCTCGTCCATTCTCGACAGTCTTTCTTCACTTCTGGCCACACGTAACGCTCTGCTACCAGTTTGGCACTGGCGTTGGCTCCTGGGTGGCTCAAGGAGTGAAGATTGTCGAAGACTTGGCGGCGGAGTTCTTTCGTGACATATGGTCTTGGTGTCTTGCTACTCTCATCGCAGTACAGTTCGGACAGTGTTCCCGGCAGTGTGATCTTCTTCAGGCGTAGTGACGTTTCCCCTTCGAGCAGCTGTTTGAGCTCTGAATCGGAACTCTGGGACTTGGCAAGTACATTCAAGTCGATTGGCTGAGTGATTGCCTCTACTCGCGACAGAGTATCGGCGACGACGTTATCCTTTCCTGAGATGTGCCTGATATCTGTGGTAAACTGCGAGATAAAATCCAGGTGTCTGAACTGTCTTGGTGAGCAATTTTCCTTACGTGAATGAAACGCGTAACAGATGGGCTTGTGATCCGTGTAGATAACAAACTCTCTGGCCTCGACCATATGTCGGAAATACTTAATCGCTTCATATATGGCGAGCAATTCACGGTCATAAGGTGAGTACTTTTTCTGGCTTGTGCTTAGCTTACGAGAGAAGAAAGCTAAGGGTTGCCATTCCTCATCCTGTAATTGTTGAAGTACTGCTCCCATGGCCGTATCAGAAGCGTCCGTCACTATGGCTAGTTTCGCTCCGCAGTCGGGATGCGCTAACATTGCTGCCTGACATAGACCCGTTTTGCAAGCTGTAAATGCTTCGTCCTGTTCTGCTGTGAAACTTACTGGATGCGAGCCTTTTACCGATCCTTCTAGAAGTTTGTCAAGCGGTGCCTGGTGTAGAGCCGCCTGTGGGATGAACCGCCTATAAAAATTGACCATCCCCAGAAACCTTCTCAGTTCTCGTACCGTTTTCGGTGTTGGGAAGCTGTTGATCGCTTCAACCTTTTCTGGTAACGGTTTTGTGCCACCTGATGTGATTTGGTAGCCTAAAAACGTTACCTGCGTGACTCCGAATACACATTTTGACGTGTTTATCACCATCCCGTATTCTCGTAATCTGGAGAAGAGCTGTCGTAGGTGGTCCTCGTGTTCTTTCTGGTCCTTAGAATAGACCAAAAAGTCATCCAAATACCCGAAACAGAAGTCCAGGCCTCGCAGCATTTCATCGACAAAACGTTGGAAAGTTTGCCCTGCATTGCGGAGTCCAAACGTCATATAAGGAAACTCGTATAACCCGAACGGTGTGGTGATGGCTGTCTTCGGTATGTCCTCGGGATTGACGCGTATCTGGTTGTATGCTTTGACCAGGTCTATCGTCGAAAACACTTGACATCCAGAGAGGTTGTGAGCGAAGTCGTGGATGTGGCGAATTGGGTACCTATCGGGTATTGTTCGCGCGTTAAGCATCCTAAAATCGCCACACGGGCGCCATCCATTATCCTTCTTAGGTGCCAGGTGCAAGGGTGAAGCCCAAGGTGAGTCGGAGGGTCTGGCTGTGCCGTTCGAAAGCATAGATTCAAACTCCTCCTTAGCAATTTTTAATTTGTCTGGTGCCAACCGGCGTGGTGTGCACGATACGGGTGGTCCTGGTGTTGTACGTATATGGTGTAAGGTGTTGTGTGTAGGTGTACGTTGTATACCCGACGGCCGGGTTATGTCTGGAAACTCCCGGAGAATGTCGTGATATGTAGTGTCACCAATTCTTACCTTAACCGAAGATACAATATCAGAAGGACGTGCAGGCGAAGCAGGGGTGGCAAGCGTAGTATTGGCGTCGATCAGACGCTGCATTCTTATATCTACAATTAAATTATAATGTGATAAGAAATCAACACCTATTATTGGCTTTGTTACGTCCGCCACTATAAATCGCCAAGCAAAGTCACGGCGCAAACCTATATTTAATTTTAAATGCACATAACCGTAGGTATTTATCGCACTACCGTTAGCCGCACATAGTTCGTAGCTAGTTTTAACACGGCGCTCTTTCACTGCTGACCGTGGGTAAACACAAACGTCACTACCGGTGTCGACGAGGAACTGCATCTTCGTGTTGTGGTCCGTAACAAATAAGCGACCAGTGCTTCGACAGTCGCCGGTCGCCATTATCGACTGCCTGTCGCTTTTCCCGACTGGTCGCAGGGTTTTACGCACTTCGTTGCTTTATCACCGAACTTATAATGGTACCAGCAGGTTGGAAATTTTCTATAGTTGGAATTTGACCTTCTTGAAGGTGAACGTCCTCGGCTGTCGCTTCTGCTGGACCTTTGCCTCGACCGCGATAACCTGTCAACCTGTGACATGAGGGCTTGCACCTGTCGTGTGAGTTCGGCGATTTGACCACTCATCTGGTCCATGCTGCTCCCCGGCGTCGCCATCTGACCTGTTGTAGCTGCTACCTGCGGGGTTGCAGGCACCACATCCTGTATACGGTCGGCCAGCTCGGCCACCTCCTCCAAGGTCGCGTTAGCTTGCGAGGCAATAATAGTCTGTGTGCTGCTCGGCAGACGGTTGGTCCATAAAGTTCGTAAAAACTCGTCCGGTACGCTAGGTCCCGCCAGGTGGCGCAGGTGTCGCAAGAATTGCGAGGGCTTGCGGTCACCAAGCTCCTCGTGAGTCAGGAGCTGCTGTACCTTCTTCTCTCTTGACGCAGATAGCCTCTTTACCAACTCACTTTTAAGACGCTCGTACTTGTTCGGCGCTGCGGGTGCCGTGATAATATCTTCCACCTCGGATGCGTAAATAGGGTCCAGGCTTCCAATAGCGTGGTGGTATTTGGTGGCATCGGTCGTGATGTTCGCGAGCACGAACTGGCTCTCCAGCTGCGCAAACCACAGCGCCGGTTTTTCCGGATAAAATGGAGGTACCCGCACTCCGACGCGATATACGTCGCTGCTCATATTTTCCTTACTCTGGACTTTGGCATCGCTTCCCAGTGGCTGACTCATGGTGTTCTTCCGGGGTCACCAATAAAGTGGTTACGTAGGGGAGAAAGAATGAGAACAGGTACGTAGTCACAAATCCCGTATATTGTCCAAGGTTCACCTTTACGTACACACAAGATTGAAGAACAGAAAGTGAAGGAGTACACAGAGAAGCACAGTAAGAAGTTCACAAGCACAAGCGGATAGAAAGCAGAATGGCAGAGAATATTAACAAGCTTTGGTAACAAGCGCGCGAGACGCATAGGTATAGCGATTTGCGAACGAGAAATTAGCGTGTCGTCAGCCCGGCGGTACACAACGGACTGGCGAGCGGGTGGTGAGGTGCGAGGGAGCGGAAGGTGTGCCGCTCGATCGCTGCGTGGCCGCCGCCAGCGATCGGTGACTCACGCGCTTGTTATTTACATAATTATCTACTAATACTAAAATCTGTATGTTTGCGATATTCAACACATTTTATGTTATCACAGTAATATTTAGGTACTATTGAAATAGACTTTACAAATATTGATTTCAGTGTTCACAACTAACAGTGACGCTACAATACTATCGGGTATTTTATTATAAATTTTCGAAGCCATTCCAAAAAAGCTCTTTTTCCTCAAAGTGGTTCTGCATTTTTTATCACACAATTTATTTTCATATTGAGAACGCATTGGAGTTTTTTTTACATCTCAAATTTTTGTAATTATTTATTTACATTTTTTCATTTTTGTACTTTGTGCTTGAGTTAAGTTTTCATTTTATTTGTTGGTATATTGGCATGGCTAGCTGGCATTTGACTTATTATTTCATTAATGTTCTGTGTATCGTAATGTTTATTACTTTGCTTATGTATGTATAGAATCAAGTCTATCGGACTAATCAGACAGCTGTGCTGCTGGGGAGTTTGTTGCGCCACTGCTTCTTCCTAGCTAAAGCACTAGGAAGTGGTGACGGGTGGGCGTTTTGCGGGACTGTATTTTGACGTTCGAAAAGTGCTGATTCTGTCTAAATTGAATAAATGACTTTTGATTTTTTTATTTTCTTACCCCAAATTATGGTATTGATGAATGAAAATAATATAACATCATTCCGTATTTCGTCGAGGGGTTGGCCAAAGATGTACCTATAGTACACCCCACATTGATATTTGAAATTCAATATTATACGAAAAGTTATTTTTAACACTCCGATAACACTATGGTCGTATATATGGAGCTGATCAGCTGACCCAAAACCCCTTTTCACCATAATTTATAGCCCCCACTTTTAATCTATGAATGAGAACGATGTGATAAGGACAAAGCGTTCTACTTGACTTCTAGATCAAAACCATAAACCTACGGTCTCTTTATTTTTGGTTTCGAGGTTAACAGCGAAAAATATCAATATCTATGTTGGAATTAGATTAGATGTCTCATATGTTAACTCTTGCAGAACTGATAAAGTTATAAATCATAATCTCCCAAAAATATCTTTAGGTACGTAAAAAGATCTGGAACGTGGGCTAGTTCTAGATTAGCTTAACGTACTTAATACAGTGATTGAGGTTTAAGCAGTCCTATCTTTAAAAACCAAAAATTTAAACCCGACTATTGAAAAATCACGCTTTAAAAATTATGAATCAAGATAATAATGTCAACGGAAAACCTCACACACATTGTCTATAACTAGCGGAAAGTCAAGACGCTTCCAACGATACCTTATTTGTTAAATTATGACATGTAGTTTAGAAGTTATAAGGAAACAGATGAACATACATACACACATGTATACCCAAATAAATGCATATCGGTCAAAAACATAATCTAGCTCTTTTCTTCACTGTAATAGGGCAAAAAAAGGACCTACATCCCCATGAAAGCTCAAAAAATACATAAGTAGAGAACTGAGATTGCCATAATTGTACCACTTAACGTACTACTTTGTATTGATTGCCTAGGCATAAGTAAGAACCATAAATAATAAATGATTTAAGACTTTACTATTTAACCTTTGATCCTCATTGTGAAGTAACGCTCAGTTAACTGATTGTTAGTAAAGCTACAAAGCCTCTGTTATAACAATAACAAAAAAATACATATTTTAACCGACTTCAAAAAGAAGAAGGTTATCAATTCGACATGTTTTCATACTCTTATTTTTTATGTATGTTCGGGGGCATAACTCCGTCATATACCTATATAGACGGATTTGCAATTTTTTTTTGTTCGAAAGGGTTTTATTCCGAAATGGTTTTTTTTTTTTTTTTTCAGGGTGGGAAATCATCAAATGACTTCTCCCGCTCCGGGTGGAGCAGGAGGGCGTGTCAGACTTTTACTGACTAAAACCCACCCGTGATCCCTCAGTTGCCTGTGTGCCAGGGGCGACGGTATCTCTTTCGAACAACCCGCACCCCTGGCAGGCATCGGCCCTTGCGGACCCCATCAGTCCGGCGCACCAGGACACATGGCACGCCGTGATCACCTCAGGAACCAAGTAGCACAAGGGCCCCAGACTACCCTGGCACCCTTGGCTCCCTTGGTCCCCTGCGACGGGTCAGCGCAGTGGCCCCGCCGCCTACCACTTCTCGGCCGCAGGGGATAGGGAGAGCGGCCAACGCTATACCGACACTCCTCTTCCCCTGCGGCCCCACCGCGTCCGCCATCAAACGATGGCGGCCCCGTCCAGACCACGGAAGGGAAGAGCGCTACTCAAAAGTACCGGCACTCCTCCTCCGCCGCAGCCTGTAACCCTCAGCCGAAATGGTTTCATTTAAATTTCAAATGTTGATGCGTTTCGGCGATAGACAACGGAACTCTTCAAAAAATGACAGCAAATCAACCGCGATTGCTGCTATCGCATAAAATTATGCATTGTTTTGACTTCAAGGATGATGAAATTTCGAATTGGTAGGTGGATGGTAGGTACCATAACTAAAACGAGAAGTTTAAAAAAAAAACAACCGACTTCCGGAAAAACACTACAAAGTGAAAAAATACTTTAAATTTCGGAAGGCGGTGACAATTTTTTTTAATATAGCCAAAGGCACCGACTTCCGAAATTAAAGTAATTTTTCACTTTGTAGTGATTTTGTGGAAGTCGGTTGTTTTTTTTTTTTTGTTTTTTTTTTTAAGTTTACTAATGATAACCTTATACCTACTGTGTCCCTCTGATAGGGAAAGGTCTGTCCTTTCTTCTACCAAACGTCTTTCAAAATACATACATAAACTCACGCCTTCTTCTTCTCAAGGGCGAAGAAGTTTCTTGTGTCTAAGGAACCCAAAATCAAAAACTACATGGGCACTTATGAAAAGATGTTAGGTTGATAAGATGTCAGAAGTTAGGTGCACGGTTCTAATTTCTCGCTTCCTATGAAGAAGAGCTGGAAGAAACTCCACTCCTCTTTTAAAAATAATTGGCTTTTACAATGTTTTCAAATGACAGTGATAAATGATGGAATTACAGAACGTCATCTGCTACGATCCTTACATACTTCTTTTGCATCGTTTATGCGTGTATGACCAGATGGATGACGTCATACAAGCACCTGACCACTCTCAAAATGTCTTGTTTTTTATTTTAATTTTGCGTGATGGAACAATTTTTGAATCAGAGTGTGGAAAACTCTGACTGTGATTTTCAGAGTGAGTTCTTGGAATATACCTATTGCTCATAATGTAGTGACATGGCACAGACTGCCGCTGACATCACTTTGGCATAGATAGACTTGGAAAAACTTCCATTTATTATTAGTACCGTGTACCAGTTACTGTTTCACTTCAGGGAAAACTCGTCTTTTCATACTCCAAAGAAATGGGCATTGATCACCCATGCTCATTGAACTTGGCAATTTTTTATTGGCATACTCACATTTCCAATGCTATTTCAAGAACATTCCTTGCGTTGTTTACGTTGTCGAGCAGATGAATGTTTCGAACATATAAAGCAATGGATTACGTATGTCCTTCAAAAATCTTCGGATTGTAATAGATAGTAAGTGTAAGTACCGATTTGTTTAAAATAATTGCGTTTTTTCTTTTTAGTCAACAGTCGCTTTTATGTACAGTGTAAATCCTCTCTTACATCATAATATTTGCAGCCTAGAAGAGAATAATGTTTAGACAAATTAAAATAAGAGCGTTTATTCTGAAAGTTGGCAACGTCGCAAATAGCTGTCAAATATTTACCTGTTTTTATTAATTTGTTTAATATTACTTTAAGGAAGTATGAAATATAGCTAACCAGTGACCTAAAATATAGAATATGTTCTTTTTTTACATCTAAAACTAAATATTCGGTGTTAAGATATTAATTATTGCATTTCATAATCAATATTTTAGGTCACTAGTTAGCGATATTTCATATTTCCATACAGTAATATTGCCAATATAATCAAAACAGTGGAATATTTGACAGCTATTTGCGACGTTGCCCATTTTCAGAATAAATGCAATTGCATTGACAACTACTGGGTTGTTATTTTAAAACTATTGTTATGTTTTATATCAAACATGTTAGTCTATGATTAAGGCTTATGAGTGTGCAAATAGGCACACAAATAGAACACTTTCTTTTTTCTTTTGTGGTAGAGCACTGATCAATGTTGCCAGTGAAAATTGTACTGTGGGGAGTAAAAATGTTATGAGTTTGTTACTTTACGTGTTTTATTACTGGCTAAATTTATATTTTGTTTGTTAATTATGTATGTAACAGAGTTTTAAATAACTGAAAAACTAGCAGAGACTGTTGTTTTTTTTTATAAATATCGACATTGTATTTTTTTTGTAGTAGCATAGAAATTTCGAACTCGATGTATTTCTACTACAAAGTAGTGATGCGTGAGGCCTACGTAGTAAATTAACCTACAACTGTCAAGAAAAAACTACCCCTATAATTTTCCCGGTACAGGGCAACGACCTCTTATTCTCACGGAGATAACTTGATCATCGATCATGACGTTTGCTCACTGTGTGTAGACCGGTGTAGGATTCGGCTGAAATCCTACACCTCATGTTCCTCATCTATATCTTTAGAAATAAGTCAGTTAATGTTCTTTATCTGTAGAAATGAAAAGGGTTCCAACTGTATTTCGTGGATCTTTGACAGTCGTAACGGGTCGTAATTTTTTTTTTCGGGTTTGGCTTCGCATGTTTTGTGCATTTAGCCAGTGTCAAGTAATTTTTCTTTTCGATCAAGTAAATGGCCCGATATCGGGCACGAAGTTACAAAACAGTCATAGTCGTCTTTAGTCAGTCAAGTCAAAGTTATTGTAAAGCGGTAGTAACTTTACAACAACCTAATATGAGTTTTTGGGGGGGAACATGAAAAGTCACTTATTTTCACCAGTGCTGTTAACAGTGTCAATCCCTAGCATCAGGTAGCTTGATAGATCACTTTAGATAGATTTTTTTTTTTAGGTCTGCACCCGAATTGTGTTACACAATCACTATCTGAATATATTTTTTTCTTTTTTCTTTTTAATCCGTTGCTTTATATGTTCAAAAAATTTGTCTGCTCAACAACGTAGGTAAATGATCTCAAAAACTATGAATTTGGTAGAACTATCAAAATTAAAGCCATTAATACTATTTATGGTACTCAATGATCCCGCTGGTCCAGATGCTAGTTGCGACCTTGTTTGGTATTGTCTACCCATCTCGTCACATGTCATACTAGGTTCTTTTTTTCTACTTTATTTCGTCATGATTTTTCCTCATCCACCATCTTGTCTTTTAGCAAAACATACTTGAACATAGTGTTTGATATAACATTTTTAAGTAATCATTATACCATTGATTCATTATCTCCTGATACCCCCTTATTTATAAACGTTGCTTTAAGTTAACTAATTATATTATTAGCGGCTGTTCTACCTTATATTTTTGATGCTTAAATACCTCTTAACTTTAACCACCGTTTAAGTAGTAAGTAACTACTAAACAAGAATACAACTTGTATTAAACAAGTTGTTAATATTAATCGTGTTCATTCATCATTTTTATATAATTACATTCAAATCAATGTTTTTATAAACGTAGGTAGATAAGTTTTAATCTCTTAAACCACCTTACTTATTGATTGCCGACAAAAGTATTGTGTAACATGTTTTATTTATCTGTCAATAAATCACAAATTTTTCCGTCACATCTCGCAGGATCGCCTGCTGATCACACTGCTTCCAATATCTACATAAAGTTCGTAACCTCTCGTGTAATCAGTTCGTCGGGACCTTGAAAACAATAATTTCAATCAATCAAAATCAACTCAGCCTAAACAGCCTACTGCTGGCTAGAGGACTCTCCCAAGCAATGCTGGCAAAAAAACAATGTTGGTGGCGAAAGTACGTACCTATGAAGTTAAGCCACACAGTTCCACAACGGAGTTCTTGTTATGTCATACTATATTCTGATGAAGTAACTGAAATCTTATGAATTACTTGTTATGACATCCACGTGTAGATGCTCTACACTTAGTGATGACATCTTATTAACTTAACTATAATTTAAGTTGTAAGTCTCTTGGAAATTTTCCTTCGCTGTGTCAACAAAGATGCCTACAGAAAATTGTATAACAAACAACAGAAGCGGATAATTATCCAAACCTTTCATTATATTATTATACCTTGTCTTTGAGTTAAAGCGAAGACTGGTCAGTAGGTTATTTAATGACGGTTGACAATGGAGACCTGAAGAAGAGAACGTGCTGCGCCGATCCCAAGTATTAGGGACAAGGGTAGGTAGATAATTATGTTTTTCGATCTTCAATTAGCCCTTGAACTTTCATCAGAATGTTTGTTTCTTCACTTGGGCAGTTCAAGATTGTTCACATCATGCGAAGCTTCATCTCATTGATGATTTAATTGTGATTAAATTTAAATGAGAGCAGAGGTGGCCCTGTGCTAACGGGTCCGACTTACGAGTTGTAGGTTTAGTTTACTTGGTGTAAATGATTCCATCACTATTCGTGATGAAATAATTGGGACTGGGTTGTGAAAATCGCACTCTCCATGTCGCCATGAGATCCTGCCGGAGCTCTGTCCGCTGTGCCGCGATTTCTCGCGGCAGCGGAGTTACGCTCCAGTGTTTGGCCTCCTCGCGCAACTCCCAAATGTATGAAATAATCATTCAGTGGAATTTTATGAACTTCGAGATTGGATTGATGATTGGAAAACATCGTGAAGAAACAGGGATTAAATGAAATTGAATGAGATGAACTCACTCCTCGAAGAGAGGCTGATTATGCTACGCTTATGCAGATTTAAATAATTTAAATCTTTGATGATGTTTCTCGTTTTGTTTATCATTCCTTTCTTATTATTATTTCAGTGATTTGCGATTGCATAATATTGTTCCTAAGCACAACAGACTACTGTCAACTAGTGTCACAAATATATTATGAAGCGTGTTTAAATGTTAAGTTAGTTTTTGCCCGATAATACAAGAGGGCAGAGGTGATAAAGGTTTAATGAGTAATCAGTTGATATCTGTTCGTTATTAGACATATAGGTACGACTAGGTATTGTCTGAGCAATATTCATGAAGCAATACTCAACGTACCTAGTCGATGATAAGCTTGATTAAAAAGGTTAACTAAAAGTGAATAAAATAGAAAAATGAAGAAGACGTATCGCTATTCAAGTAATGGAATAATAGTAATCATTTATGAAAATTTTAAATGAACTGTACATAAATAAAAACTTATACGTCATCATCAGCATCTGCAACTATGTAAGGGTCAGCTTCCAGTCTAACCGGGTGCAGCTGAATACCAGTATTTTACATGAAGCGACTGCCTATCTGACCTCCACAATCCAGTTATTGGGTAAAACGATACCCTTTGATAAGTCTGATTGTCAGATTTTCGGGGTTTTGACGACCAGTATTAACGACTGTCAAAGATCCACGAATGACAGCCGGGACCAGCGGCTTAATGTGCTGTCCGAGGTATGTAAAGATGGTCACCCCTCCACGGACCAGAGCCGCAGCAAGCGTAGCTTAACCTGATCGACCGCAACATAACTAACACATAATAACTATTATTAAGATATCCTAACTTACTAGCAAAAATATGGCGTTGAAATATTCCTCCGCATTGCTATCTACTGGAATGTTCCCAAGAGACTGGCGGCATTGCCTCGTTGTATGGCAATCCTTAGCCTCTGGCCAAGGTAAAAGCCAGCCCTTGGGTCACGGAAGTGTCAACCAGCCCTTTGGAGATTTCATTAATCTATACATATAATAAAATTGTAACAGGCCGATGTCTGTACATTAAAGATATTGAAGAAAAAATAGTATGGGGGGTCTTTATTAGAGCAACAGAAGCCAAAACAACGGTTTTTAGAATTTTTGTCTGTCTGTATGTTTGTTACCGCATCACGCAAAAACCACTGCATGGAATTGAATGCAGTTTTCAATGATGTATTTCGAGAGGTCTAACTTAAAAAATAGGCCATATATTATCAAAAAAAAATGATTATCTACTTGATTCTAAAGTCCACGCGTATGAAGTCGCGGGCAAAAGCTAGTTAGTAATAAAATTGGTTATTATTATTTTGGTCAACGTTTAAATACTGCGAAACGCTTGATAGAAATGCATAGAATCAATAGTACCCATCGCCGACCCAGCTTGGGATATCTAAAGGAAGAGAAGGATGTTGAATCAGAACAGCTAACTTGAGATTCGAGAAGAGATACCAGGTTATCATAAATCAAAGGAGAGATCAAAATTGCGAAGCTAATGATGATTACCAATCTTCGCCTTAAGAAAAGAGGGTAATCCACACGTTACCGCCTCCTTGTTCATAATGCGTATGTTTTACTAAGCAAACATATTTACTTGTCAGTGTCACCAACTATTAGTAACACTATACTTTATGATGACACGTGATGACTTGAAGAATTCTATGGAAGGTACAGCCTTGATGGATGGAAAAATTTACTTTATTATTACGTAACCTTAAACCTACTTTTGTGATTATGGCTAAACCTATGTTTCTTGTATCGGCCAAAGGAAACCGGTTTTTTGGGACACATATTAAAAGGATCCCGTTATGTGCGAAAATACTGAAAACTAAACTCAAAAACAGTTTTTCCAATAAAAAAAATTAAGAACAATACAAACCAGTCGTGCCACGATTGGATATATCTCTGTAATTTTATGGGTTCCTGGTAGCTTGGTTGTAGAAAAGCATGGCCGACAGAAATATATTTCTCCCAAAGTAACTACTATGGTACTCAAAGGTTGTTGTTAGAACTATCCCATCAGGGAACTACGGAATATCAATAACCTACAACTTTCTGCAATCCTGGTACTCCCGGATACAGAGTAACCATCGCATACACTGTTTTTCCTTCGCGAGCGAGCCAACAAAGCAATGTTTGAGAATAATGAAGAATATCATTACATTGTCCATTTTCCTAGTAAGCGTTGTTTGGTCAATTATTTGCACGCAGTCCGCTTCTGAGATGCCCACTCGATACGGACAGGTACTTAGAAATGGTGATGATGAGGCCCGTTTGGTAAATATTATCATGGATGACTTCAGGAAAACCTGGGTAACGGATTCTTTGAGGGTTGCTACTTACCTGCGATTTTTGTTCATTTTCATTTTGTGTTTTACTTAGTATTATGTAAGAGGTACTTCTGGCTAACCGATTACAGCCACAGGGGTCGATCAGCAACGCTTGGCGAGGTCATTCCGTGGGTAGGGGAGCATCCATGCATACCGAAATCCCTCCGTGCCTCGAAAAGCACGTTAAGCCCAATGGATCAATATCCCAACTGTCATTCGTAGATCTTTAACAGTCGTTATGGGAAGTCACAAGCTGGAAAGTCTGCCAACCAGTCCTGTTAAAGGGTATCGTGTTACCCAGCAACTGGGTTGTGGAGGTGAGGTAAGCAGTCGCTCCATGTAAAACTCTAGGATTCAGCTGCCTCCATTTAGACTGGTAGCAGTCTGTAATATGGTTGGGAACACGCTTGGCAGATGATGGTAATAACGACTCGGTGATGGGTAGATCTACATACCTAAAAACTGTAGGAACCGAATTAAAAATTAAAACTCTTTCTTTCCACCACAATACCTTTGTGATAGCCCTATTCCCACGGATGTACGTTGACGTGATAATATTTGCAAATCCTTGACAAAACTACGACTTACTAAGTCAATGGAGGCATCCCAACACATTAAATAAATCCGAGAATCAGAGCTTATTGTTAAACACAGGCATAGGTATGTACTGTCAATATTTTGGTCAAGACGACTGCGTATGAGTCATCTAAGATACCAAGTAAACATAGGTACTAGAAATTACTTGACCATCAAAATCATACTTGTTGGCGACGTCAAGTCACCATAGAATAAGGTTGATTATTGAAAATAAAAATGATTTGATATTAGGTAGATATAAGAAAATTATTGTTGCATACCTAAGCGTAGGGCTGGTTTTGATTTCCCATGAATACCTACAGATCAAATGTAAGTCTAAGCCAATCACTCAATTAGAATTTAAACTATCTTGAAAGGTACATGATTAAAGGCAAAACCCAATTAGAATTAAGCCAAAATACATAAGTACCTACCTGCATATACCTACAGTACCTAATCTGCTATTAACAAACAACCAAATCTGTTATGCGCAGTTAAATTAAAGCAAAGATGTAAACATTGGTAATATTCCACGAAGAATCGGCACGTGACCGGTTTTCCCACGATCCAAGCGAAGCTTCTCGAAGGAATCAGGAGCAGGTATAAACTTGTCGAGAGAAATCGAGCTTACGCTTGACCATTAGGCTCCACCCCCTTTAATGTGACTGGTTTAGAACAAATGTTTGATGTCAAACATAACCGCTACTTGTACCCTAGTAGAAAACTACTTAAGGAAATTACTAAGGAAAATGAGCTACACATAGAATTATACAGATTTTACTCAGTTTAAAGTTAGTCGTCAATGAGACAAGTTATGTTCATATTAATTTAGCAGTAATTGAGTATATTGTAATAGTTATTAGTGCGTGATTCAATAAATGTGAATAGTGGAATTAAAAAAAGGTGTTTCAATAGAATCCCCTACAATAATGGTCCTTCAGACGCCGAATAAAAAGAACTGAAGCCTGAGTCTGAAGTTACGTGAAGATAAATCGCTGTTTGAAGATTAGCAGCGTTTTAAGAGAAGATCACGAATACCAAG
This sequence comes from Antitype chi, assembly GCA_947359405.1. Classification (NCBI taxonomy): domain Eukaryota; kingdom Metazoa; phylum Arthropoda; class Insecta; order Lepidoptera; family Noctuidae; genus Antitype; species Antitype chi. The sequence goes on along the minus strand of OX375828.1, from coordinate 7,380,196 downwards.
AAAGCTATTGGTGAAGATCAGTTCTACGAGCCACGCACTAATCACGCCACGAGTCCTACGTGTGCTAAAGAAAATTGCTGGGAATAAACGACTAAGAAGATCGCCTATTCTCGAAGCTAGGACATCTAGGACGTCTAGAAAAATCGATTGGTGGCTACACGACCCGCTGAGTGAAGAATATTGCTGGGAGGTCGGCTACGAACGACGCCGCGTCCTCTCGAAGCCCCTGTATCACTTGAAGCTTTACGTGTGCCGCTGAACAACCTAGGACGTCTAGAAAATACCTATTGGTGGCTACACGACCCGCTGAGTGAAGAATATTGCTGGGAGGTCGGCTACGAACTACGCCGCGCCCTCTCGAAGCCCCTGTATCACTTGAAGCTTTACGTGTGCCGCTGAAGGAAATTGCTGGGAATAAGCGACTAGGAAGATCGCTTATTCTCGAGGCTAGGTATTCAAGAAATACCTATTTGTGGGAGCGCAACTAGCTGAGTGAAGAATATTGCTGGGAGGTCGGCTAGGAACAACGCCGCGTCCTCTCGAAGCTCGAATATCACTCGAAGCCCGGCGTAACCCTGTATAATAAGAACGTGTAGAATAAGTTTATAAGTGTTAACGTGTGTATGTACTGTAAGTTCGAAGTGTGTGTACGTCTCTATAACATAGCAGTCTCCGCTAAGGACTTCATATAAACTCAGGTGAGTCATTGAACAATATATTGACATTAAGTGAAGTGAATAAGAATGATGACGCGAAGCCGCAAAGGAGACAGCACGCGCTCGACCACGGAAGAAGAGACTACGGAGACGTCAGCTACTACCTCCGAAGAGGTGACAGATACTAGCGCGGCTACCGAAGATACAACCATGGTCGAGGAATCTAATGTTACCTTAGTGGAGAAGAAGAAGAAGGCGAAATCTACTTCGAATAAAGCTGCGAATAAGAAGAAAGAGCTAGAAGCCAGATTAGAGTTGGAAAAACTACAGCTGGAAGAAATTAAGCTGAAGACTAAGATGGCAAATACAAAGTTAGAATTAACACGTGTCACCGCAGAAGACACAGACTTGAGCGATAACGAAGAGGATGCTGCAACTAAGGCGGCTGCTGAAAAGGCCACTGAAAGGTGGGTTTCAAAAGCGAAGGAAGCGCAACCCGCAACGAACCCCACCAGTCAGTTGGCAGAAGCGATAATGGAAGCAGTCAAGTCCGCCACTGACAGCAAAGCAGCAACGAATACGCAGCACGCGCCGAAGTATGTCAGTGAGCTACATCAATTCGACGGTGATGCAAGAGACTGGATGGCTTTTAAAGCTACGTACAAAGACTCACAAGCTCTCTTCAGTGGAATCGAAAATATGGGAAGACTGAGAAGAGCAGTAAGAGGAAAAGCCAAAGAGGCGGTGAAGTCCATTCTCTATACACAAGTGGACCCGGAAGAAGTAATGACTGCATTAGAACGTCGATTCGGGAGACCCACTTACCTAATAAGAAGCGAGATAGAAAACATAGAGAAGCTGCCTCCCATGTCAGAAGATGCAAGAGAGTTAGTGAGATATGCTGGAGCTGTGGCCAATACAGTCAGCGTTGTGAAACAAATGAAGAAACAAAGTTATCTGCACTCAAGTGATATATCGAATCGTATAATAGAGAAGATGTGTATTCTAGTACGATTCAGGTGGTACGAGTACAGAGCATCTAAAGAAGAAGATGATGAACCGATCCTCATTGGCCTTATGAACTTCTTCAATCAGATGGTAGACCAGTTCGAGATGCACGAGTTCACGGGAACCAGAGTGAAGAAGGAAGGAATGAGAAGCCGAATGAGACCTTCAGGATCCCGGGGCGTGAACGCCGCTCGAGTTAAACGGCACGATGAGGAAGAATATTCATCATACGACGAGGATTCAGATAGAGAGCAAGAAGAACAACAAGCGGCGACAGTATGTTCATGCAAGGACGACGCCAAGAAACAAGAAAAGATAGTCTGTCCTGAGTGCGCTGGGGAACACGCCCTGTTCAAATGCAAGAAGTTCGCCGATGCTTCTATAAAAGAAAGATGGGAACAGGCCAAGCGAGCTTTCATATGCTTCAAATGCCTGCTAGGACAGCACAGAAGATTCAGTTGCCAAGCAAAGCCATGTGAAAAATGCAAGAGAAATCATCATGTGATGCTACATTCCGAAGAATGGATGAAACCAACCTCACAAGAGACCCAAGCTGTAGTATCAACAATGAATGCAACACAAACAACATCAAGAGCTTACATGAAGATCGTGCCAGTGGAGCTATGGGGACCCGAGGCCAAAGCCGAAGTATACGCCCTCATGGACGAAGGATCAACAGTGACCCTTATAGACGAAGATGTCGCGAACATGATTGGAGCCCAGGGTTCTGAAGAAGATCTCAGAATTAAGGGTGTGGGAGGTCACCAAATGAATCATAAGTCAAAGAAGGTTGACATCAAGATCAAAGGAAGGTTTGAGCGCAACATAGAGAAAATGTCAGGATACACCATTAAAACTTTGAACCTATCCCCCCAAGAAGTCAGCAATAAGGATTTAGAAGATTGCCCCCATCTAGAACAAATAGCAGAGCAAGTAAAATACCCTAACGATCGTCCGACTGTACTCATCGGACAAGACAATTGGCATCTGATCGTGTCCCAAGAGATGAAAGTTTGTGACCGAAGCAAGCCAGTAGCCTCCAGAACCCTGTTGGGATGGGTCTTGCACGGAACCAAGACGAGAAACGATACGGAGCGAATGGTTAATCATCTTTCAACACCAACAGGAAAAGATGATTATCTTGAGAAGACGACTAGAGACCACTGCGACATCAAAGCTCTAGAAGTCGCCGCCAGGGAACCATCCAGCGACATAGATCAACGAGCCCTCGACGTGCTGCATTCAACAACGACCAGATTGTCGGATGGAAGATTCAGCGCAGACCTGATCTGGAAGACGGACGCCGAAAGTCTACCAGAAAACAGAACAGCTGCAGCACGACTACTAACGGGAATGGACAAAGAATTTGAACAGAAACCAGAAGAACAAGTCGCAAACCTGATCAACAACGAATACACTGAGGAAGTAACCAACGAACCTGCCTCAAAATCATGGTATCTGCCTGATTTCACTATTGTCCACCCCCAGAACGATGAAAATAAAGACAGTCTTCATTCCACCTGGAGTCTGCGCGACACTCGCGACGAAGACGAGATAAGAAGAGTGCAAGAAGACAGCTTCCCAGACGAATTAGCTGCCCTACAAAAGAAAGAAGACCTGCCACCTGAACGTCTGACGAAGACCAATCCTCCTTTCACCTGCCTAGGAGTAGACGTTGAACCCATGCTCGTCACTATCGGAAGACGTACGAAGAAACGAGGGGGAGCATTATTAACGGGCTTCACCACAAGATCAATTCATATAAATTTCACTGCGACCCAAAGATACTTCTGGACCGACTCTAGAACAGCAATAACATGGATCAAATCAGACCGTAGGCGATTGAAGCCTCTTGCCGCACTTCATCAGCGCCGATCCAGAAAAAGAAGAAGCTTTGACCCCGAACCATTTTTCCATCGGGCGGCCATACGGAGCCACCCTCTTTGGCCCCTTCGACGACACAGAAATCATCGGTTCTCCCAACAGGAAGACATCCCAACGCCTGGCCGATCATTTCTGGTCAAGGTGGTTGCGAGAGTACCTACCCACTCTCTCGCCACGCTACAACCAAAGTCCTCATTATCAGGACCCAACATTGGGCGACATAATCCTAATTGTCGACCACACTCTGCCACGCTACTCGTGGCCACGCGGCGAAATAATCGCCACTCATCCCGGACCAGACGGAAGAACCAGGATCGTCGACGTGCGAACAGCAGCGGGTATCCTGCGGCGGCCAGCATCACGTCTAGTCCTGATCGTACCTGCAACATCGCCCCAACCAGATGGAGTGCAACGCACTGAGGGGGAGACTGTTGGCGACGTCAAGTCACCATAGAATAAGGTTGATTATTGAAAATAAAAATGATTTGATATTAGGTAGATATAAGAAAATTATTGTTGCATACCTAAGCGTAGGGCTGGTTTTGATTTCCCATGAATACCTACAGATCAAATGTAAGTCTAAGCCAATCACTCAATTAGAATTTAAACTATCTTGAAAGGTACATGATTAAAGGCAAAACCCAATTAGAATTAAGCCAAAATACATAAGTACCTACCTGCATATACCTACAGTACCTAATCTGCTATTAACAAACAACCAAATCTGTTATGCGCAGTTAAATTAAAGCAAAGATGTAAACATTGGTAATATTCCACGAAGAATCGGCACGTGACCGGTTTTCCCACGATCCAAGCGAAGCTTCTCGAAGGAATCAGGAGCAGGTATAAACTTGTCGAGAGAAATCGAGCTTACGCTTGACCATTAGGCTCCACCCCCTTTAATGTGACTGGTTTAGAACAAATGTTTGATGTCAAACATAACCGCTACTTGTACCCTAGTAGAAAACTACTTAAGGAAATTACTAAGGAAAATGAGCTACACATAGAATTATACAGATTTTACTCAGTTTAAAGTTAGTCGTCAATGAGACAAGTTATGTTCATATTAATTTAGCAGTAATTGAGTATATTGTAATAGTTATTAGTGCGTGATTCAATAAATGTGAATAGTGGAATTAAAAAAAGGTGTTTCAATAGAATCCCCTACAATACTCTAACTCAACAGATTTACGGTCGTATTCATAAAAAGTTATCGAACATTAAAACAGTTGCTAAAGGCTGGTATACAAAACGTGTTTTTCATAAACGCATTTGAGCACTAAAGCGTTCTATAAACCTACTATAAAGTTCGAAACTCCAGAACCCTACTTTAACATAACAGTGTTCCACCCACGATTTTATCCGAACGCATAGCGTCCAAGAGACGTTCATGACAAATATGATAACTGTTGCATATAAACATAAATAGTTACGGCTACGATTCACCAAAATTCGAAATTATCGTCTCTGACATTTCAACTGTCACTGTCTTTGGATAGGTTTTCAGAAATAACGAGTATTAATGAGCTCTTATTCAAAGGAGGTCAGTATCAAATAGATTGGATAAACTTATGCAACAGTGTATTGATTTATCATTGACAATTTATTAGTCAACCTCTATGGATAAGACTATTTCCGATTATAAGTAATTTGTCATCTTGTTTACGAGCATGCGGTTTAAGTTCGTGTTTAATCGTGTAATCTCGTGAACGTATTAACACTGCAAAATTGGAAAGTTTAATAGTGGCTTATCAATTAAAGTCTGGGACTGTACATACAAATATTGTGTGTCAAATGTCAATTTTCAAGCAATCAGTTGACAGTTACAATTCCAAATTATTTGTCAAATTCAAATAACAATGTCGTCACCGTGTCAGAAGTGTCGAAACTGTAGACAATTATGTAGTTGCCAGTACGTTAGACGATTCGATGTGTTGGTTATTTTATTGGATGTCTTCACACGACACGACATATTAGTTATAGAAAGTTTATGAATACAAAATTGTATCAAAGGTTTTATAGGTTTATCGAGCAGTTTAAGTAATGAATGTCTTAAACCTTCGGTAAGCTGTTTTTATGACTCCCGGGACACAGGCCACCTCTCTTCAAGAGAGAATGGGCTGTCTACCATGCAGGCCAAATTCGGGTTTGGTAGATGTCACAGTCTTCGAATTTTTGGTTCTAGGACATTCCGGTTTCCTCACGATGTTTTCCTTCACCGTTTTGAGAGCAGTGGTGATGAAATTACTTACTCAATGTAAAGCGCCCGCCTGGGTCCGAATCCACCACCTCTCACCACTGCAGTTAAGATTTATTACACGCTTTATAATAGCTTCACTTGTATGTTTGTAACCGACTCCTTAGGGCGCGATTTTGACTCACTTTAAACGGTCATATTTCATTTAAACTTTGTAAACTTATCGAGGACCGATGACAATTCAATAATTTAAAAAAAAATAAAGGCAAAAACAAAAAAAAAATAACTGAAAAAATCACGCTTTTGTAGTTAGCAGAACTAAAAGAGTAGAAAATAATTTAATTCAATTAAACAGCGTGGGGTGCTTGACATTAATTGATTATAAAATTACCCCAAAAAGCACCCCACGCTTTTTAATTGAATTAAATTATTTTCTACTTTTTCAGTTTGGTTTTTAAAGCGTGTTTTTTAGTTTTTTAAACTATTATTTATTTTACAATATTTTTGACAATTAAACCATTTACAAGCACTTTTGAGTTGTTTAAGAGTCGGTCAGTCAGAAAGATGAAGCTAGCAAGTTGGTCATTCCAAAGCGTAGGAGGTTTTCACGATTATTTTCCATTTAATAACTACCACGCTTTTAAAGATGTTTTTTCATTCAATTACTTACTTCTCAAGGACTGGGAGACATCACATAGGGGCCATGTCAACAAATATACTCAGCTACTTGTAATTAGCGTTATGGCCATTAAAAGTTACTTTATACGACTTGTGGGCGTGTCTGTACTCCTAGTACATTTCCATCAATGTTTTTTTTATTTAAGTACTGGAAAAGATCGTGGAGTTTCGAGAAAGAAAATAGTTTTTTTTTTTAACTACCCTCATTAATTTGTGATAATACTTATTTCATCATTATCATCATCATAGCCTCTTCCCAATTATTTTGGGGTCGGCTTTGAGTCTAACCCGATGCAGCTGAATACCAGTATTTTAAAGCGAGTGCCTATCTGATCCTCGCAACCCAGTTACTGGGTAATACGATAACCCCTGGGTAAGACAGGTTGCTAGACTTTCGTGCTTTTGACGACCTGTAACGCCTGTCAAAGATCTACGAATGACAGCCAAGACCAACGGCTCAACGTGCTCTTCGAGGCACGGAGGGGTCTTGGTATGTAAATATGGTCACCCATCCACGGACCAACCGCGGCAAGCGTAGCTTAACCTGATCGATTGTCCTATACGGCTGGAATAACTTAGCCACAAAGGCCTTCGATAATACCTTATTTATTTGCATGAAATACGCAAAGCACAGACTGGTAAAAAGATTACAGACATGATATCATCAAAGTTATTATTATCTATCATGCATACTCAAACGATTGATTGTCAGTTATCGTTATCTCAATAATTTATTGATAATGTGGGATAAGGGTCGACGGACAACGAATAATATAATTTTTATTGAGTGTACAGTGTACGTCTTTCTCTTCTGTATAAAAATTTCGATGGCTCGAATGCATTTTCTTCCGCCTAGTGACATGTAACAGCTTATACCACCACTGCAGGCTAAGCAAGACGGGTTCTATTTCTACTCTACCATAGAATAGAAATCGCTTGTCTACATTTCACGGTACAAAACTGTCAATTTTTCTACACGGAAACGTCATTTTTGTCTACTCTTCCGTCGACAAAACACTTCTCTACGGTTCTCGTGCTAAGCCTGAGGTTTCTGAAAACCTAGTCTCAGCTTAATAACTCTTCAGCTATCAAATCTCATAATTTATTAGCTGTAAGAAGCTTTTGTGATTGGTTGAAGGGAGAAAAAACATATAATCGTTTATGTTGGAACGTAAATAAGATACTGCAGGAATCTGAGGGGAAATTCTAGTAATTTTAAAAACTTTCGCAGTATTTCAGTCTCAAACTGTCAAAAATACCTTGAGTTTCCAAACATTTCTTTAATAAAATGTAAGTTTAATACGAATGTATTACACGCATAAACCATCCGGAATAAATCTTGTAAATAATGGTAAAAACCGTTGCTTAATTTAGAAGAACAAAGCAGTCATAGATAGTATGATGATGATGATGATGATGGGACTCCCTTTTCCGCACGTAGACTCCCATTCGGTCCGTTGTGCGTGGGGATTCTGGCTAACAAAGCCAGCCTAGCTCCGCCCAAAAGCACAGAAGCTTCCTGGGAGCTTCACAGGCTTCGCGGAGCGAGCTCACTGTTCCAAGGATTTCTTCACGTTGTGAAGCCACAGCCTCGTATTCCAGGATGACGTGGGCGGCTGATTCCTCGGCGTTAAGGCAGCCTCTGCAAAGCGGGCTGTCTGTGGCGCCTATATTATGAAGATGTTTGTTAAGGGGGTTATGGCCCGTAATTGTTCCTATGATTATTCTAAGGTTATTTCTACTCATGCTGAGAAGCTTTTTGGTTAATCGCGGGTGTACAGTCGGTAAAGCCAATTTTGACTGTCTACAGTCTGTAGCCCGTGACCATCGGTTGTTATGAAGTTCGGTTGATCTTTGGCGAATCCACGCACGAAATTGTGAGAAAGGCAGGGTCATAGATAGTAAAAGATGTAATAGAAAAAGAAGAAGATGCGGATATGCTATAGGTAAGTTATTAGGTGCTATTCGAATAATTCTGTGCAAAAAAACCAATCAAAACAAAACTACGCATCCATTAAACCTGTGTATTTAGACACAATTCTAAACTGTGGAGACAGATGTTTTAGTAAATCAAGTAAAATAAATGTTTAGGAAAGAAGGTATTAGTCGGATGGCTCACGTTTCTGGCAGTCAGCCACAAATTCAGGCATCTATCAATACAGCACGTTTGGTATCACGTGTAGAAAGAATGGTATCTGCTGATTATGTAATAATAAATATTAAATTGAAACTAATTCGGGGAAACGTGACGGCCATGCGTGTTAGTGATGAGCGAAAATTAATTTTGTTGGTTTACTGATTAACTAGAATGTATTGTTTGGTTTCAGGCGTGGTTTTGGTGGCTAAGGCGGTCCCTCTACATCTAGCTGCAATAATTGTACGAAATAGTGTTATTGCACTGCCATTGCACTTAAAATCAGCAATTTCTCGACATTTTGTTAAATTAAATTGAATTTCGCTCAAACTTATCGCAATCTTCAACGCTATACCTAAACTAAACGGTTTTGAAACATTGCGCAATTCTTGATATCTACCGTCTATCTACTTTTTTTTTCCGGGACGCCTGGCAGATGTGAACCATCGTAACTATTTTGTATAGATGTTACGGCTAATAGCCGAAGTGTGGCTACACCTAGGTTTAGCCGGCTACAACTAGGTGCAGCTGGACTAGCGCTCGCCGGCCGCTGCCGCGGCATCGCTCGCTGCGCTCGCTCGGCTCGCGCGCGTTTGGTCGCAATTCTAACCTAACCTAACCTAATCGGTCGGTAAGCAGTATGGTGCAGTTCACAAGTGACATAAGTAGGATACATCTAAGTTTAACCGGCTACACCTAGTTATAGCCGGCTAAAACTAGGTGTAGCCGCACTTCGGCTATTAGCCGTAACATAGATAATATTATGAATTACGGGCGCATACACATTTTTTCTTGAATTTGAACGTTTGGCTCGAGATTTGATGAGTGATTATGGTTTAGTTAAGGCCAAAAATTATAAAAAAAAAACATTATTGGTCTAGGGAGTGTTCTAAAAAACAATTTTAATTTGTTCACATAAGTCAGTAAAAAACTTGTCTCGGCAAATGATGTTTCATAAAATTTTACTTTCAGGCATTGTCAGATGCTTTATTACGTGGAACATATATTATAACGGCCTTATTCATAAAAGTTATCGAACATCTAAACAGTTGCTCATGTCTGGTTTTCAAAGAGAAATCAGACATTAGCAACTGTTTTTTTTTTAAGGTTAGCAAGTCTGCTTACTTGAAAAAAAAACAGTCTATTTAAAAGTATGTAAAACATATTTTTCAACAATTGTTGAATGCAACGATAAAAATCAGTCATAAATCACGGGACCCGCGGGATTTAGCTTTAGTCCGCCCCGGGCTCCTGGGCGTCCGTCGCATAGCGGTTAGTATGTGCGCGTAGCGTACTTCACTAGACACACGCGCGATCGGCTACCACGCGCCGTGAAATTTTCCTAAAATTGAGCACTTTGATTTGTAAAAGCCCTCTTAAAGGATGGGTTATTAAAAGAAATAATTAAAGCATAATAAAAATAACCTAAGTAAAAAGGTGTTATCAATTTTATATAATGTCATAAACCTTTCGGAATAAATTCCGGAAGCCGTATCAAAATCCATTTCGTACTTAAAAAGAACTAAAAAAAAACACACGAACACGAAAAGCGGCTTTGTTTTATTCTATTATCATGCTGATGCAGTCGGAGGCATCTTCTTAGATTTAACAATAAAGACCTTAATTGCCTCCCAATGCATGAGATTGCTTATAGGTAGTATTCAGTCTAATAGTCATCCTTTTAAAACAAGTTTCTTGTTTCCATCTTTTTAAATTGAAGTTCACTTTTTAGGCAGTCGGGTTTTTTGATTTTGTAAATATGTTTTTATTTCACATTTTTTAGTTACTGTAATTATTTTTTACGTTAATGAGACCTATTTATGAAATCCTTTATTTTGATACCCCACTCAATAGGTTGAAGACTCAATGTTGTGCCAAAAGTCGGCCATAGACAAATCTAACGGCACCTCTCAAGCTGAAATCGATCAAATCATTTAGGCTACAGAGCATGCCAAAGAAATATACATACATACATACACTCGAAAAACAAAACCCTCCTTCTGGCGCAGTCGGGTAAAAAAAAAAACAGATTTCTATATAAAAAGAAAAAAGTTCTTTATTTGAAAAATGCAGTAATATTAATTAAATCAACATTAGTATTCCACTCGCCACGCGCTCTAAATCTGCGATTACCTCGCAGAGTTTGGTCACGCGTTGCCATGCCAACAGCTGGTGTGACCCGCCGCATTAGATGTATCACATCAAAAATCTCAAGATCATTCATTCGCTTACTGACAAATAACACACACTCGCACAGCCTAAACTACTACATGGGTCAATTTTGGACAAAGTGTTCCTTATAAATCGAAAGTCAGCACTACAGAAGGATTTTTGGAAATTCTGGTATTAAAGTATGTATGGAACTTCATCATACCTATTTAAAGTTAGGAACGTGAAAGTTGGTAGGATGAACATACGTTTATAAGTAACGTGTTTTGGAAACTTATCCCATCCCCGATTAATAATAATAATGCTAATATTTTGATCCAGCCTGTCCCCACTTGCTGTCCCCAACCAGTGACGCCCTGAGCCGAGGCCCGTACCCCGCAGGGGTGCCCTCAGCGTGCAGTCACCTAGTAATTTAAGTAATTTTTAAGTCCTGGCTGGAGGCGGTAAGTTTTTCTTAATGGCAGCCCCCGGAAAGGTCAGTTAAGCAGTCACGACCTCTCAAGGCAAACTGCGAGATGCCCGACAAAAAAAAATGTAATCAAAAAACTTATCCCCTAAGGCTTTTGGAGTCTTGATTTGGGCCTGGTTGATGGAAATTATAGGCTCGCCCCTATTACATGGAACTAAAACATAACTGCAGGCTTAGAACGAGCACCGATTTGTCGACGGAAGAATAGACATGATTACTAAATGATGTACAATAAGAGAAGATAGCTATGTTTTTCTATTAATTATCATAGTTGCGTTCTAAACGAATCATGATTTGGTAGATAATCGTATATACTTTGTGGCCGTCGAGTAGAAAGTTTGTTGTCAGTGTGATGTTGACAGTTTGGGATGAACTATTCTTCTGAAATAGTCTACATTTATAAAGACCTAGACAAAGATCGTTAGAAACGAAAGACAAAATGACAGATTGTAGAAGGATATCTACGGTGCGATGTCAAAAATGGAGAAACGAAGTGTGACTTTCTATTGAAAAAGTACTGTCTATTCTTCGTAGAAATAGAAAGCGTCATGCTAAGCCTGCTGGCGAAATGTTGGTGTGTATAAGTCCTCTGTTTAAGCCTTCGGGAAATACACGCGTGATGATACCGGTGCAATAGAAGACTAATCAGTAAGAGGTAAATCTATGCAAGGTCAGAAAAGTCCAAAAAACTAGGAAGAGCTTTTCCCCACTTGATGGTGAATACAATAACAAATTGCGCACTCGGTATTACTTGCTAAACACGGTAGATCAAGCTAGCGGAACTCAAAAACATTAATAATGGTGATACCGTATCGCCTAGGGATGCCAAATGTACTCGTACACGTTTATAGGTCTGAAATACTTAGGTTCAGTCATTTCTAAAAGTGATAGATCCTAAAATGTAATGGATATAAGTAGTGTTTTTTTTATTCTTACTGTAAGTATATAATATTTCTATAAAAAACTTAGGCAATGTTTTGCTAAATAATAGCTCTATTAACGAATATTTAAGTGATAGACTTAACTTATGTTCTCGCAACTTTAAATTTAATTTGACCTATTAATTAATTATTATTTCATCTCTCATTTGATTTTATGTTAATTATATTTTATTTGCAGGAGAAGTCCGCTGGATGCAGGAAGTGGCGAAGATTAGCCATTTATAAGCAGCACTTTGTAAAGCTTTTCACATTTATCAGCAATTAACTAGCCCGCAGACCTTGTCCTGTCAAATTTTTAGTCCATAGAAAAAGTACTTTCAGTTTGCCCCGATTTTTTTTTCCCATTTTCAAACCCCAAAAACCTTTTTGGAATATTAAGAATATTTAAAAAAAATGCCGGTGCGGTCTAGCCGTTATTTAATTATGCGCTTGCCAGCGAACAGCATTTCATTTTTATTTAAATATATTTATAAATATTTAAAAAATTGTTGCCATTTTTGCACCTAAAATATACTATAATTGATTATTTGTGGGCAGCCCTTGCATCACGATACAACATCAAACAAAACCTTCGAAAATAAATCTGAAAATAACCCCCTTATCTAATTAATTTGAGCTTATCTCTCCAATATTGAAGTATATCCTAACTTATCAATTTCGTAATAACCCTTATCTCAGTATTATTATGCAATAAGTATGCACTGATGACATTTGTAAACTAACAACAACATTTATACGTGTGTGATCAATGTGATCATCTGCCTAGTCTTTTCCCAACTATGTTGGTCGGCTTCCAGTCTAACCAGATCTAGCTGAATACCAGTATTTATTAAAAATTACACTTTAAAGCTATGAAAGTGGTTGGGCACGCCACGATAGCGGCGGTAAGTCCCCTCTTTGAGGAGTGGCTTGAGAGGCGGCATGGCGTCCTCACCTTCCGCCTGACGCAGGTCCTCACCGGACACGGTTGTTTCGGGAGGTTCCTGTTTCGCATAAGGCGAGAGGAAACGCCCGGGTGTTTCCATTGCGAAGATTGCCCTGAGGACACGGTGGAGCATACGGTGGCGGTCTGCCCGGCTTGGGCGGAGCACCGCCGTGTCCTCGTGGAGGCGATCGGCGGCGGCGATCTCTCGCGTCCGACCCTGGTGCAGGCCATGGTACGGAGCGAGAGTGAATGGTTAGCCGTCACCTCCTTCTGCGAAGCAGTAATGCTCGCGAAGAGGGAGGCGGCGCACGTGAGGGAGAGGCAGTATATGCGCCCTCACGGCCGTAGTCGCCGCGGGAGAAGCCCTGGGCGTCGGGAATCCCAGGCTGATTCCCGGCCATGGGTAGCTCGCTGTCCGGTAAGGACCAAGCCCGGGTCGACGGCGCGTTGTGTTCCACGCGCGCCTCAAAGAGATGTCAGCACCAAAGGGTGGGGTCCGCAAGGGCCGATGCCTGCCAGGGGTGCGGGTTGTTCGAAAGAGATACCGTCGCCCCTAGCACACAGGCAACTGAGGGAACATGGGTGGGTTTTAGTCCTGCTCCACCCAGAGCGGGAGAAGTTATTTGATGATTTCCCATTCTAAAAAAAAAAAAAAAAAAAAAAAAAAAACATTGTATTAAGGCGCGAAAGCGTGACGCGACTCCCATAGCACAATTTCTACATTCAAACTTCATTGAAATTCTCTGTCTGAAGAAGCTAATTAATATAACATATAATAGATAACCTACTCGGTAATCCTTTTGCTATTTCTGTGACACATCTCACGCGATCCGGTTGTGACTGTTGTGAGTACTGCGCACTTGAATGTTGCATTCTAGATATAATTTTAGTTGTAAATTCTTGAATGAGCTAAGAATATTATAAGCAATATCTAATAATGTATCGGATGTTTTAATAAATACATTGTTTTACTTCCGATACCCGTGGGGTTATAGGTCAATGTGCTATTAGAATGTGTTATTAATCTATTATTGTAATTGCGTTTAACACTATTGTTGAACTTGATAATCTTTGTGGATCATTTATTTGAAGCGTGTTTGATAATCATTACATTCTTGCTTGGTAGTATAGTTATCGTTTAAAGTGAAGGGTCGTAAGAATATCGTAAGAACTTGGTAGAATTATCTCAGTGCTGAATTGCTGGATTCATATTCTCCTCTACCTATCGTTTTTCTCAAGACAAAGTTTGTTTTCGTTATATACAGGGTGTTCCGAAACTCAACGTCAAGCGGGTACGGGGCAATAAGCTAGGTTGTACCAGTTCTAGCAAAAATAAAAAAATATAGTACATGTTTTTTTTTTAAAGACAAGGCGTCAAAGTTTCGTGATAAAATGTTTTTAACCATGACTTAAATAAACTTTATTTTTTTGTACTAGACTCACAATATTAATTATTGGTTTTGTGACTGCAATCAATAGCATAGTTATTTAGGATTACATGAAAAAAAAAAACACTGAACAATTTAGAAATTTGTGATCACAGTACCTAAATATCTGATCTAGGGTGTTGGTTTTCAACATTTTCAAAAGGATCACTTAACCAAGTAACATGGATTTTATTTTTTATTTTTGCTAGAACTGGTACAACCTAGCTTATTGCCCCGTACCTACCCGCTTGACGTTGAGTTTCGGGACACCTGTATATGTACATGTATGAGAATGTATTTTTTTGAGTTACCTATCCCTTTTTTTGTGTGGCAAATCATCAAATACCTTCTCCCGCTCTGGTTGGAGCAGGAGGGCGTGTCAGACTTTTACTGACTAAAACCCAACCGTGTTCCCTCAGTTGCCTGTGTGCTAGGGGCCGCGGTATTTCTTTCGAACAACCCGCACCCCTGGCAGGCATCAGCCCTTGTGGACCCCACCAGGCGATTGTTTTCTCTTATGTCGCACCTGCCATATTTTGTCTCTAGCTCACACTAAGGTTGACTGGTAGAAAATGCGCAGGCATTAAGTCCGCCTTTTTACAGACGCCAGCACACCAAGCTACCCCAAACTGTTAAATTTTGTAACAATTGAACATGAAACATAATATGCTTTTTTAAATAAAGTTATAAATCTATCAAAGAAATTTGACAGATTTGGGGGTAGCTTGATGTGCTGGCGTCGGTTCAGTATTTTTTTTAATTGTGCATTAAGTTTCAATAAATAATTTAACAAATATAGAAAACATTTAATATTGTGATTATAATAAATTACTTTACATAATCTGCCTAATATGTTCCCACTGCTGGGACATAGGCCTCCTCTCTGTAAGTGGGAGTGGGTCAGTGGACACCACGCGAGTCCAGTGCGGGTTGGCACATGTAACATGTCTTCGAATTTTTGGTACTTGGACATGCCGATTTCCTCATGATATTTTCCTTCGCCGTTTTTGAGAGCAGTGGTGATGAAATACAAAATAAGACGCCTGTCAGACTTCGAACCTACTTCTTGCAACTCGTAATTCGCGGCCTTTAACACTGGACCACCAGTGCTCTCATGAAAAAGTAGTTCAAATAGATACCTACTGATATTATAAATGAGAAAGTAACTCTGATACGCTTTCACGGCAAAACCGCTGAACCGATCGTCATGAAATTTGGCGAGATATAGCCTGGGATATGGAGAAAGACATATGATACTTTATTACGCGATAACCGACATCCACGCGGGTGGAGCCCCGAACAAAAGCTAGTGTAAATATAAAAGTAAAATAATAATGAAAAGAGTAACAAATTATGCCAAAATTTACTACAAATTTAAATCCTTGATGTCATTCCTGGGAAATAAACTAACTTAATTTACTTACTTATAACTACTTACTTACAGTCAAAAAATTTTACGGATTATCAAATCGACACACTACTTCAATTTGCTGCGTTATATAGCTAACTGGTTAGATAAATAGCCATTTTATACAACTGTCAAAAAGTGACAGGCTGTTGTGATTTAAAAATACGGATAATTAACCGACTTCAAAAAGGAGGAGGTTATTAAAGTTTGTAGTCTATTTACATAAAAATTTATAGTAAGTCTTAATTATCAAGCAAAATCGCGGATACCATAACATCAATGTTTACAGATTATAATGATAGTAACATTGCTATTACCTTGAGTTCCGACAATTGACAGGAAAGTCGATATCACGATGACAGGTTCAATAACAAGTCAACTCGCACTGTGCACATAGTTTCTAACTGAAGCACACAATTTATTGGATAGATACTTGGAGGCCCCTTCTGCCTCCGCTTGCCCTTCTTTACATACCAAGACCTCTTCGTGGCTCGGAAAGCCCGTTAAGCCGTTGGCCCCGGCTATATTTCGTGGATTTTTGACAGTCGTTACGTGACGTCAGAAGCCTGAAAGGGGGCGTCCATTAATTACGTGAGACAATTTTGGCGACTTTTCGACCCCCACCCCCACTCTGGTGAGATGTCGTGATATTTGGCTCGACCCTCTCCCCCTCCCCATAATCTTACGTAAGATATTTAAAATACGTGGCTTTAGTGTAAAAACGTTAATCTGTGCTTATTTTCGTTGGATTTATGCGTTGCATTGGCTGGCTTGGCTGGCCGGTGGCGGTTTAACCATCGCGGAGCTACTGTGCTACTTTGAGGCGTTCGAGTAACCGCGATAAATATTATTTTGTAGGATTTAGCCTTATTGGCGGAAAAACATGTTCGACATCATTTAGCCCGGTTTTCTCGTAATGTTACATTCTTTCTTTGCGGAAAAAAATATAAATTACGTGATATTTGCCGAGAACCTCCCTCCCCCCACGTGAGATTGGGTGAGATTCGACTCAACCCCCTCCCCCCCCAAAACGCCTCACGTAGTTAATGGACGCCCCTAAAGTCTGACAACCAGTCTTACCAAGGGGTATCGTATTACAGAGTAACTGCGTTGTGGAAGTCAGATATGCAGTCGATCCATGTAAAATAGTGGTATTCAGTTGAATCCGGTTTGACTGGAAATCGACCCCAACCTAGTTAGGAAGAGGCTAGGCAGATGTTGCCCCTTAAAAACTTGCTGCCAAAATATTCTAAGACCCGAGCTCACCAACTACAACATAACCATTGATTACGTAACCGTCCTGTTAGCATTAAACATATGTTTAAACAAACAGCGTTTTTTTCGAGTTCACTATTCAATTCTACCCAACGGTTAAATAACCGAACGTTTTTGAATGAGTGAGTCGAAAATGACCGAATGATCGAATGTTTTAACATTACTTTGTGAGAGACGCCACGACAAATGCCGAAAAAAATGGGGTCGGATGCATCTGGCTGACAAATTTAATGCTTTCGGCAGTCACTGCAATCGTGTTTGGCTATTCAAACTTCTTTTCAATTAAATCAAGTAATTCCAGAGCACTAACTACGTTTGTATGTACGAAATCTTGTACCAAATACTTTCTAGTCATATTCCTCGAAATTATTGTGCCGTGTTTGGATTATACGGGAGTGCGCAAAATTATATATTATCTTCAAAATCATCTAACACATTATCCTCATCAAATAAGAAGTAACTCAAAGCGTCTTGCATTTTTATTTTATGACTAAAAGTGATTCACAATGCAAAACTTCAAACCAGAAAGCATAAACCAACGGTTAAACTGCGTTGCCCACGTCGTTTAAGTTAACCATCCGATTACAGTGCTTAACATATGGTTAGTGCGTGGTGAACAGCAAAATATTGTTAATCAGCCGGTTACGATTTAACCGGCTGTTTTAAATTTAACCATGTGTTGGTGAACTCGGGTCTAAGACATGTGACAGCGACCACCCGCACTGTGGTGGATTATGTTCCACCGCCTCTCCACAGAGAAGAAGCGTGTGTCCCAGAAGTCGGAACATTATAGGCTGCAGGCATATCAATAGTAAAAGCTTTTAGATCATTTTGACAGTTCAAAAATATTAATTTCTTTGAAGTCAATTTTTACAATTACAAACATCAATCACACTTGATAGAAGTATGGATTTGTTATTGACCTACTCCCAAAACCTATTACACAAATATCTCACCTACTTCTTAAATTAGGCGCCAAAAATATTCCGGTACGATACCTACCGTTTATTATCACATTAATTGTACGCAAAATAAATAGCACCGAATCCCCAGTGACATAATCTGGTTGAATGCGATGACCGTAATAAGAAGACATCCGTCAAACACGTGCTGTGTGTGTCTGTACTCCTGGTACAAAGATACGTAAATTGATTGTTTTGGTTCTAATCTTTGCATTGGTTTTGGTCTAATCTTTGCATCGGTTTTGGTCTAATTTTTGCATCGGTTTTGGTCTAATCTTTGCATCGGTATTGGTCTAATCTTTGCACCGGTTTTGGTCTAATCTTTGCATCGGTATTGGTCTAATCTTTGCATCGGTTTTGGTCTAATCTTTGCATCAGAATTTGTCAAAAAATTCCATAATTTCATGTGATCGAAATGAGCGTCATGTTCATGAGAACATAATTATGATGTGTCTGGTGATTGGTGGTTCTTGTCTGATTAATATTTTATAGCTTAAATTAATTCTTACACATAGGTACACATAAACTCACGCCTATTTCGAAGGCGGATAGGCAGAAACTACAGAAGGCCACCTGCTACGATCAAAAACAAGTTCTCCCAAATTTTGTTGAGAGATTTATCATGTTGTTTTTGGAATGCCATAGACTTCTTGTAGGTTTTTCTGTTATCTATGTAGTAAAGAACTATTTTCTGGTTTTTTTTTCCGAAATTTTAGTTTAATTCGTTTAAGAGATGAAGTGGAGGGAATGTAAAATTTTCATCTATTTCTTAAATACTTTAAAAGCTATTTATTTTAAAATGATAAAGAAATATATTTAGGAGCCCCACAACAAGCCCTTCGTTTGATATGTCACACGGGACAGTTTGCAAAACTTGTAAAAAAAAAACTTATTTGCCTCCCAAAAGCGTCCCCCATATTCAAAACTCATTTATTTACGTTGCACAGCCATACATGGGTCACAAAAATTCATATGTGTGCCTAATTTTCAATTTGGCTAAGAGAGACACACTACGAGTGATCCTATTAGACGGATATTAGCTAAAGGGCAATGACCGCTATTGCCACGTTAAAACGCGACAAATCAAGTACAGCATAAAACCTACTTAGTTACAAGAAAATCCAATTGTAATACAATATAATATTCCCAGAAAACATATTATCTTTCTCTCAACGTATATAAATAAACATTAGGTATTAAGATTGCGAAGTTATTTATACAAGAAACCGTTATTGTTAGGCATAAAAAAACTATTTTTAAACTTGAGGCCGTTTTTTGTTGCTATATAAAACTGTCTGTTGATAACCGAATTAAAGTGTTTCATAACATTGGGTGTGAATTATTGAGCAAGTTATAAGTAGCATGTTTTGATGTTAGAAATGTGTTATCTTAATTTATTAAAATGCTTTTAAGTATAAAGCATCCATCCATACTTAATATTATCTTCTTCTAAACATACATAAATAAAATTGCCTGCTATCACTGCCCATGGCGTGATGTATACCTATAAGTTTTGTGATATTATTCCTAGGAATTCGTACTTGAGTAAAACCGTTCGCAGTACAGTTTTTCGATGTAACGAAATATCGCAGCAGCAAGACGTCGATTTAACAAGGCGTCGCATTATAGAGATGTCGTTGGAAGGTATTCGATGAAACAAAATTCGATGATACTACGGCTTTCGCACTCAAGTAGGAATTCCCTATTCCTAGGCATCAACTGAATAAAGAAAGGGCACCTTGATTTAACTGGAGCAAAGACCTCAGCTTTTCGCAAGGAAAAAAACCTGTTTTGCAAACATGGCATCTATATCATATAATCTTCTGCTAACTGAGCTGAAGAGTTTTTTTACTTGTTTGAACGCGCTAATCTCAGTCGGATTTTAAGAATTCTTATTGCAATTGATAGCTTAAATTTCGCGGAATGCTCTATGCTGTTTCTTAATCTTTGTCATATTCTATGGGAAAGTTCCCATTTTGTAATTTTTGTGTAATCCTGTAGGCATTGTAATTTTTTTTAAGTAAGTGTTTTACAAAATAATAGGCATGCAAGATTCACATCTAGATGTCAATCAGAAATGTTGTTTTGTAGCTGATTTTATTGAATTGTGATTGTACATCAGTTTTGTGAATTACATTAAAAAAAAACCCATCAAAAACATACATGTGAAATGAGAGCCAAGTTCAATATTATGATTATGCCTTGGTTGTTGACTTCAACGACAAAATAAGTGAGATCTAAATGGGTGCCAAGTTCAATGGGCAGCTCTGAAATTAATTTATAACAACTTAAAATTTCTTCTTATAATTTAAGATAATATATTGAAGCCTAAGGTCTGACTTGGCTAGTTGTCATATGCAATTATATTATAGCCTTCGCAAGTTCTAAAGCTGTAAGTTCTTATTTTATTCTTACGAAAATTTGGCTTGCTGGTAGAGACTAGCCATCCGATATAGGGCTCTTCCTTGACTGTTTTAGTTGGTACTCCTCCCTCAAATATCAACTTTCTAGGTCATCTGGAATTGGGTTAGAGTTGTGATTTATAGGTCAGTCAGTGATACAAATGACTATTTTTGGACGTTAGTATCTAAATAACCGTTTGATTTGAGGTGTGTGCACCGCCCTCCACCCCGCTGCTGCTCGACCGCCGCCAATATGAGCTAAATTTGACATGTTTATGTAAAGTAATTTTTGAGTTATAAGGGGGTCAAAAGTGGCTCCAAATGGTTCGTGTAAAATTACACACGGTGCTGCTCGCGAGTTCTGTTGGTTTGAACTTGGCTTGACACGCTGCCGCGTGTCTAGATATTACGCCAGGACCCTTAAGAGCCGAGCAAAAACGAAAAATAATAGAGGGGGCAGGCGATGCAATGCGGCAGGGTGGGTTTTTTTTATTTTATTTTTTTGGTGGGATATCATCAAATAACTTCTCCCGCTTTGGGTGGAGCGGGAGGGCGCGTCAGACTTTTACTGACTAAAACCCACCCGTGTTCCCTCAGTTGCCTATGTGCCAGGGGCCGCGGTATCTTTTTCGAACAACCCGCACCCCTGGCAGGCATAGGCCCTTACGGACCCCCCCATTTGGTGCTGATATCTCTTTGAGGCGCGCGTGGAACACAACGCGCCGTCGACCCGGGCTTGGTCCTTACCGGACAGCGAGCTACCCATTACTCGCCGTCCGCAAGCCCGGCCTACGGTGGCCGGGAATCAGCCTGGGATTCCCGACGCCCAGGGCGTCTCCCGCGGCGACTACGGCCGTGAGGGCGCATATACTATGCGGCAGCGGCAGGGTGGGTCAGGAGAGCAAAAAAGTTCACGCGGGCGAAGAAGCCACGGGCAGAAGCTAGTACCTACCTAACATACAAAAGCAAACTTCTAAAAACAGAAGTCAAGTGCATTTGAGTATAAAATTAGTCTTAAACAACTATCTAATCAGCTGATCACATATTAACTTATTTAACAAGTAAGTTAAGTTAAATCAACAGATACACAAGTACGTGTAAATGATCGATGTGCTTATATACTGCATCTAATGTGAGAGATCACTGACCTGACCTCCAATGTACTCGTAAGCCGTGAACTTTAGAGTTCAGTTCACTCTAGAACCTTTTTTATATCAGATCATAGGTTAGTTTAGTGCTTGTAAAAAAACTTATCTTCCTGAGCGAAAAGTTTCTTGAAATACAGTTTTATTGGGTTATAGAGTTATGATACGTAAGTAGATTGTAGATCATATTCTACCCTCGTTTTAGTAGGCTGTCGAAAAATAAAACGTACTTTTACTCACTTGTTATTTTTACTGATTTACCTACCTCACTGAACCATTGTCAGTATGGTACATCAGGAGCATACAGGTCACATGCCATGCCAATACCAAAGAAGTAGGACACTTTATTTTGTCACTAGAATCCTAACATATCCATGTGCTCATCCCGATTTACTCTGAAAATTATTTACTATTTGAAACCGTTTTCTAGGTGCTTTAACGCGACTTGACCTGAAGCTTCTGTTAAGGTCTAGACCTTAACAGAAGCTTCAGGTCAACTCGCGTTAAAAATACGCAGTGCAAACACGTACCTAGACGTATTTGCACTAAAACTTATAAATGGCACAGACCAGGACAGCAGAAAAGGGAGGACGCCTATACTCATTGGGTGGAACAAGGCTGCCAATGGTGATGAAACGAAATATTTTAAATGAATATAAACTCATAGGTCTGGTCTCTTTTAAAGTCGAAACATTATATTATTAGGATTTGACGTGGGTCTAACAATATAAAGCCATGTCTGGATAGGCCTTTCGCAGAAAAGAGTCATTGCAACTTTGAGCTGACCTCAGCGGCGAGGTGTAAATTTTTCTAAGAGAGAAGCCGAAGTGAAGCCGGGTTTAACTTACTGACTTATCAATAACTAGCTTTTGCCGGCGGCTTCGCTCGCATGGAGGTCGGTGAAACTGCATTTAAATCCGTTGCGTATTTTAAAAGATCTAAGCGTACAAACACAAAAAGCGACTTTGTTTTATACTATGTAAGGAAGAATAATTACTATAATTCAAAAATTAATATAGGAAAGTAAAGAATTGAATACAATAAAATTGAGCAGCTGAAAACCAAATAAAATGTGCTAAATTCCTCCGTCTCGTTCTGGCTGACGCATTTTTCTATATATCTGTCTCTGTCATAACCCGTTGTACAGCGGCTTGCTCTCGTCCATATCAAGCGGTACCACGTGACCTAAAGTGACATCATTACGGGATCGCTATTGTATGAACTTTTAGTTCCCGATTATGACGTTTTGGCCCCGGGTTAACCACTCAAACTCATACGGAACCTATAACTAGAAGTACCAAAACAAAATACAGTAAAAAGACAAGTGAACTGCGGAAAATCCCAAGACAAACGACTAAACTTTTATAACCCTCGTAAGTGTAAGACTGTTGTGCAGTAACCTTGTACGGAGGTAACCTCAACAACCGGGGTCAACTGTAACGTTTGACTTATTTGCTGAAGGGACGCTGTTACACCGAAGTGGGAATTTATTAGTGTGCACTTCAATCTTATGACTGCGTCATTGACAGTTCGCGCAGCTGAATTTTGGGCCAAAGATGTTTGAGCTTTTTGCCATCGATGCGCTAAGTGAGAAGGAAAAGTGTGCACGTGTTTCTGTGGCAAAAAGCCCCCGGAATAATACATATAAAATCGAAATGTCTTTCATTTTGACAGTTCAGTCACGTCCATTGCATTATTTACGCTGCGGAGCAGACGAAGTTTTTAAACCCATTAAGGAATGGATTAGAATTTTCCTTTAAATTCTTCGAATTGTGTGTTACGCAATTATGGTGCTGAAATTGTTGTTGCTTCCTTTCAAAATTAAGAAGTTAAGACTGCTTAGGCAAAATGCAAACGCATTACCTAAATGTTTTCACAATCACTGATAACTACTTTAAATTATACCATTTAACTGAAATACCTTACTGTATTTTAAAACTGTTATGTTTATCAGGATCCACATAATAATCTGTTATACATCATTATGTATGTTACGCAGCAAAACATTTGGCTGAAATTAACAAAAATATCATTAGGTATGCTTTAATTATTTCATATTAGCTTGAAAAGACCAGGCGTTCAAATAAAACCTCATAGACACAATACCAAACAATTTTACGTCGCCTTTAAAATAGTACCTACTCAATATCATATTACTGGAATTATTATAATAGCAATCAAATCATTTAAAATACTACATCATAATTATGGACACATATTTTTGACAAAAAGGAAATATCATCACCCTAATTTCGCAATGTTATTTCTCTGTTACGCGACGGTGTGACAGAAGGCCTATCGATTGTCATTTAGTTTTATCGGGTGCTTACACGACCTCAGCATAAGGGGGTGGGCACAAGGTGAACCCATCGGTATATTGTGATAATGAGAATGATGTGAATTGAGCCTTATATTATTATAACTGAACTTTATGACGATAGATAGGTATTTATTTGTAGCCAGCAGTGGGTGAAACGTTGGAGAAGAAACAGTATAGCTTTTTTTTTTGTGTGGGAAATCATCAAATAACTTCTCCCGCTCTGGGTGGAGCAGGAGGGCATGTCAGACTTGTACTGACCAAAAACCCACCCGTGCTCCCTCAGTTACCTGTGTGCCAGGGGCGACGGTATCTCTTTCGAACAACCCGCACCCCTGGCAGGCATCGGCCCTTGCGGACCCCACCAGTTGGTGCTGACATCTCTTTGAGGCGCGTGTGGAACACAACGCGCCGTCGACCCGGGCTTGGTCCTTACCGAACAGCGAGCTACCCATTACTCGCCGTCCGCAAGCCCGTGCCTACGGTGGCCGGGAATCAGCCTGGGCTTCCCGACGCCCAGGGCGTCTCCCTCGGCGACTACGGCCGTGAGGGCGCATATACTGCCTCTCCCTCACGTGCGCCGCCTCCCTCTTCGCGAGCATTACTGCTTCGCAGAAGGAGGTGACTGCTAACCATGCACTCTCGCTCCGTACCATGGCCTGGACCAGGGCCGGACGCGAGAGATCGCCACCGCCGATCGCTCTTTCTTCTTCTTCGTCGTGTAGAAAATCAGAATCGAAACAAGCTCGTAAAGTCTTCCATAGTGCAGGTGTTATTTCATAGAGAGCACGACAAGAGGTGGGGGATAGTTTGCGATATGGCTCCACAGTCCCACTGCATCTCATCGGAGTACCCCCACCTGACCAAGTTGTACAGGCAGCGGCCCACCTGGTTTCTTAGTCGATTAAGAGATTGCCAGATGAGCCATGGAAGTTGGTGGCCGACTGGAAGCCTTTATGCAGGCTCAACATAGTCAGCTGGCCCTCCAGCTGACTATGTTGAGCCCCCCAACCCCCCTGGGTGCTTGAGATGTCACAGTTTAAATCGCGCCGCATTTGAGCTACCGTCAAATAGTGGGTTGGTCGACTTGAAAAAGCTGTTACGGCTCTTCAGTCTGTCCCTCGGCTTCGTTATGTTGTAGAGTAAATGCCGTTTGTCTGTCTCCTGCTTCAACTTTTCAGTGGCACAAACAATTTCCCTTCGAACTTCTATAGATAAGCTTCACTGACTTCTTTATCGTGATAGCTGCTCCAGAGTTGATTACTAACTCCAAACAGAAATGTGGAAAGTTTACTAGTATGTGAAAAATAATAATTAAGGTTAATTAATAAGACCTGGAGGCCAATTCCTGTACTTAAAAACGTTCAAAATTTTATCGCAATCTCATCACAGCGACAATCAAGGAGTTTGTTTATAAACGTTGATTAAAGTAAAAAGATGTTTAAACGTCAAAAATGTATTTTTAAACAATCGCTAAACACTACTTAACTTTATAATAAGGATCGTGTATAAATAAAGGGGCAAATGTCTTGATTTATTTTTGACCCGACTGCGACGACGGCGAAACAAAAAGGAGGGAATTGAGATTTTGGCTAACATTCCCTTGTTTCCAATTTTTTAAAGCGTGATTTTACAGTTACCAGTTTTGGACCTTTTGGATACAAAAAGTGTTTACGTCCACCGCAAAACAATTTCACTCTCCAAAGTATTTTTTAGGACAACATCGCTTGATTGAATACAATTTTTTACATGAACAAAGAATCATAAATCGCTTCATCACTATATAGGTAAAACCCTGAAAATAATAAGCTCTTGGTACATCTTATCTCTTGGTACATTAAATCAATTGTTTGTATAATAGGTCTTTACCTATGAAATTGCCGTTTTGTATGAAAAAATTTAAACGAATTTTTTTCATGTATTTTTTATTTGTATTAATCGAAGTAATCACCCATGCAATCAATGCATCTTTGCCATCGCAGTGGCAGTTTATTGATGCCCTTCTTAAAGAAATCAGCTGGACGGGAGGCAACAAATTCTTCAAAGGCATTTTGTACTGCCTCTCGGGTATTGAATTTATTTCCCGCCAAGAAGTTATCCAAATTCTGGAAAAAGTAGTAGTCTGTAGGCGCAAGGTCTGGTGAGTAGGGCGGATGACGGAGAGCTTCCAACCCCAGTTCTTGCAACTTGGAGACCGTCTGCTGTGCAGTATGAGGTCGCGCGTTGTCGTGCAGGAGCAGTGGAGACGAGCGATTGACCAATGCTGGTTGGAGATGTGCCAGCTTCTCCATCATTGTGTTCAGTTCTTCACAGTACACATCTGCAGTAATGCTCACCCCGTTTGGTAAGAAGCTGTGATGAATCACACCGGCGCTAGACCACCAAACAGTGACCATCACTTTTCTAGGGGTAAGTTTTCGTTTAGGGCATTGTTTAGGTGCTGAACCAGGATCCAACCAACTTGCTGAGCGCTTGCGGTTATCAAACAGAATCCATTTTTCATCGCAGGTAACAATGCGGTTCAAAATTCCTTCATTTGTGTGTCTGTTGAGCAGTGCAAGGCACGTCTCGACGCGTACTTCGCGCTGACGATCATTGAGTTCGTGGGGCACCCATTTGTCAAGCTTTTTTACCTTGCCAATTTGACGCAAATGGACCAATATTGTTTTGACGCTAACGACGAAAGCTGCTGCTAATTCAGCCGTAGATTGTGTATCATCAGCTTCCACAATCGCCTTTAATTCGTCATTGTCGACCAAAGTCTTCGGACGACCGCGAGGTTCATTTTTCAGGTCGAAATTTCCAGAACGGAAGCGAGCAAACCAATAACAGGTGGTGCGTTGGTTTGTAGTGTTAGCTCCGTAAACGTCGTTGATGTTGCGTGCCGCTTGTGCCGCGTTGCTGCCACGACGGTACTCATATTCCATAATTACTCGAATTTTTAACGTATCCATGATGACGAAAAAGATTGAAATGCGATGAAAATGTAACACTAATCAATAAACAAATGACTACTTTTGGAAAAAAAAATCCATGTTTTTAAAATAAAATTAATTTGAAATTAGAATTCTTACCCAAACAAAAATTATTTTGATTTGAAATGGCCAGTACTGCAAAACGGCAATTTCATAGGTAAAGACCTAATATTTGTGGGCTAACTAGACCTGTTTTAATAATATTTTTTACGATTTATTCATTATCAAGTAACAACAGACTCATTATTAGGGACAAAGCATCAACTAAATAAATAAAAAATACCTATTCTTATTATTCTTAAATTAAAATTAATTGAATGACATTACTGGTCATCAAAAATAAAATAAAAATTCTAACCCGGCATTGGAACAGAAACATGCCTGCCACATCCATGCCGGATATAAGGGCAGTCCAATCTGTCGGCAATAATTGCCAGGATGGCATTGGGGCTGGCCCGCACCCAGCGCACCAGGGACGCACACCGCTTGCGCATAACAGCGTGGAAACAATCAGTGCATGCCATCGCGAACATCCCTGATGCGCTACAGAAACGGGGCAGCCCCTCACCGCCCGGAACGTATTGTTGTACTGGACACGGAGGGCACTATATGCCCTTTCGGTACAATCAACTCACAGGCTGCACGTGTACAGGGACGTGCAGTACGCTATAAAAAGCGTGACCTTCACGCCAACAGAACAACGCGCAAACCTGCGGGCTATCGTGTTGGCTCGCACTGATAGTGCCCTCCGCTCCCGCTCCATGTCAGCATGATCTTTAAGGTCCTCGGTAAGAAGGTGGCTTAAATATTTAAATTTTTCCACTCGATCTATTGGAACACCATCAAGAAGAAGATAAATGATGAAGAATTATGTTCTACATGAAAAACCATTTTCGATTTATCAGTCTCCACTTTATTGCCTACATAAAAAGCCCTGAAAATAATAAGCTCTTGAAACGATCTGTCATCTTTTTAAACTGCATGGGGTGTTCACAAGGTGAATGTATCTTGTTTATGGTGTAACCTTACCATCGATAATGTAGTGTATACGATAATATTATGCCGATCGACGCCATTTTTTTATATCAACGCAATAAGGTCATGGGTTTATTGAGTTCGTGCAGGTTGGCTCATGAAGTCCTAGTACAATTTACTTATAATATTTTTATTAAGTTTCTCCAGCTATACTTGTTATTTGGTTTTTCCAGTCATATAGAGATGATCGTGTTAATTACTATCAGTTCGGCCGTCTAACAGACTTCAAAACATGTTACTCCCAGTATTGCATTTTATGAATTTGAAATCAACAATAAAGTCCTGTAGCAAAAGTAACCGTTAGTTTCAAAAACAATACCACCTGTATTAGTAAAATTGTAAACAATACAATAATGTCCCTAGGGTTGGCGCCAAGCGACAGACGCTTCCAGCCAATAACTTGCACTATCGAGAGGTGAAGAAACTCATTATTTGTTGCTTACAAAGACACGGGTGTTTGGGAAAGGTAGATTTAAGTTAGAGTATATACCGCGGATTCATTCGTATTATATCATAAAAAACTCATAGTAAAACTCTCAAGATTAGGCGAAATCATGTCAGAGAAAATTCTCTGTAGGTGGGAACAGACGAAGAAAATGAGTATATACACAGCTATCTTCAGCATCGTTTTGGTTCAGAATTCATATTAATGCAGTCCTTGGAAATTGTTTTTTTTTTTTTTATCTTAATCTAGACGGTCTCGGAAAGCATGTTAAGCCGGTTGCTACCGGCCATCATTCGTGCATCTTTGTCAGTCGTTACGGCTAGTCAGAAACACAAAATGTCTGAAAAGTCTTACCAAGGGATAGCATGTTTGTTACCCAGCAACTGGTTTTTGAGGTCAGATAGGCAGTGGTTCCATGTAAAATACTGGTACTAAGCTGGATCTGGTTAGACTGGAACAAAAAAAGGTTGGGCAGATTGAGTGATTGTGTGATTGATACTGGTACAATGAATCCTCGATATAACAAAGCTGAAGGAAATTAGAAAATATTCGTTATGCTCACCAAATAATTTGTTTCAATGAGTTTTGTTATAGAAGTTAGGTTGGCCTATAATTCGTTTTCACTAGGTAAGAAAACTTGCAACTTTATTGAAAATTAGTTTTAAAAAGGTTTTTGACAAACAGTTTTTCTAATGTTACCTAAAGGTAGGTATATTTTGCATGACCTCTTTTTTTTGTTGGGTGGGAAAACATCAAATAACTTCTCCCGCTCTGGGTGGAGCAGGAGGGCGTGTCAGACTTTTACTGACTAAAACCCACCCGTATTCCCTCAGTTGCCTGTGTGCCAGGGGTCGCGGTATCACTTTCGGACAATTGCATGACCTCTTACGGGCAGTTCGAGGGGATTTCAAAGAATTCGTTAAATTCTTTATTGAGGCTCGTTATATTAAGTTACACTGTATTAAGCTATATTCGGTCATACTTGGGGAAAAGCTAGGCAGTTTGATTGATTGTAGATAAAGGGCCTGAATAAAAATAACCAGTACTTAGTACAAAATTATCTTCCAGATTCGGGCCAACGTAGATGAGATGATGAAACACGCCATTATAGTTCTTGAATGACAGTTACTACTGTCATTGTTCTACTTCACATAGGTAGTTTGTACCTACTTTGGATTCTATTACAAAACAATGCCTAATACAGTGGACTTCATAATGGACTATTATATTATGTAACGTAAATCATTGTCAAACGACAACGGTTTCACTACAATGAGACCCTGGTCGCCTGGTACTTTTCCACACCAGCTGCCGAAATTATGGGACTGTTCTGGCGTTAACTATTATGAGGTACGAATAAATAAATGGTTAAGTAGCTTGATGGTCGTTTATTTCCACGGGAAATAGGCCATTAAAACCATGTTATTTAAAGTCTTATATCCGGAAAATATATGAAACTAGTCGTGAAGTCAGTGAAACACAAATTCACGTGGCTTTTGGTCCACAGATGGACCGTACACCTAAAGAAAGCAGATGAAAGAGAAGTAGAAAAACTGTTGAAACCACTCAACACAAAAAAAAACACGCTAAAGGAGCCAAAAGCCTCGTCCTTTGCTTGATGTCAGGGCAGATCACAATTAATAGTCACACCAAGACCAAAGACGATACACATTTTTGCGACAACGTTAATAAATTGATGAGATATTATGGAAGGCTAGGATTGGGGTACATTGGAACTTGGGAGCAGCCTAAGTCTAGCAGAATACTACCATAGCCATAGTAGGCTATGTGGAATTATTCCAATTCAAAACATCGTAAACCACCACCATGTGGCAGCCCATGTGACCAGGTTAACAGAAACAATAGAAGCATTACTCAACCAAACTTTATTATGTATTCCTATTATATTCCTCGCATTGTAAACCACTTTTCCACTACACAATTACATAAAGCAGCCAAACAAACACTTAACCAAACTATTGTTGACTTTGGAAACCAAATAAACATACGTAGTTGGTCAAGGTTTGCAAATATACCAAGGCAGCAGGGGTAAACGGCAGTATCGTAGGTACCTAAATCTTTGAAATGCGGAAATAAGCCTTGACCCAAAACAGGATAGGCAGAGACAATGTGTTGACACATTTGAGACAAACTTATACAACACCTTAAAAGTAGATCCTTGAGGACGTAGATGGTATTGCGAATTGGTGAGGTTTGTGATACATGGTGACAGAATTGGCGGTGAACCATTTCCGTAAGGTGTGAATTTTGATAATGCTTTTTTTTTAAAGAAGCTGTGTTCCACTTTGAAATGTATGGGTTCCTGGTGAATTACAGTCGCATTAGCTCTTATTCGCGAGAGGCTCGTGGCTACATGTTATTAGCCACATGGCCCACACGGGTCGAAGGTACTACGCTTGCCGAGTTCGGTTCGTGGTTGGGGTGGATTGACCATAAATTACATATAGGGCCCGTTAAGTGCGGGTTAGTAGATATCACAAGTCTTCGAATTTTTGGTTCTAGGACATGCCGGTTACCTCACGATGTTTTTCTTCACCGTTTTGAGAGCAGGGGTTATGAAATGATTTACACAAATTAAAGCGCGCCTGTCCAGGGTTCGAATTCGAACCCACGACCTACAAACTCGTAAGTTGACGCCATTGATGCTGGGCCACCACTGCACTTTTATACCATTGTTTCATAATAACGTTTTTTTTGTGAGGGTGGGAAATCATCAAATATCTTCTCCCGCTCAGGGTAGAGCAGGAGGGCGTGTCAGACTTTTACTGACTAAAACCCACCCGTATTCCCTCAGTTGCCTGTGTGCCAGGGGCCACGGTATCTCTTTCGAACAACCCGCACCCCTGGCAGGCATCGACCCTTGCCCCACATCGACCCCTTTAGTTGGTGCTGACATCTATTAGAGGCGCGCGTGGAGCACAATGCGCCGTCAACCCGGGCTTGGTCCTAACCGGACCGCGAGCTACCCATTACTCGCCGTCCGCAAGTCTGCACCTACGGTGGCCGGGTATCAGCCTGGGATTCCCGACGCCCAGGGCGTCTCTTGCGGAGGCTAGGGCCGTGGAGGCGCATATACTGCCTCTCCCTCACGTGCGCCGCCTTCGTCTTCGCGAGCATCACTGCTTCGCAGAAGGAAGCGACGGCTACCCATGCACTCTCGCTCCGTACCATGGCCTGGACCAGGACCGGACGTGAGAAATCGCCGCCGCCGTTCATAATAAGGTCTAATTACACTATTTTGGTTAGACTTGATAGTACTTACACCAATATTTTTGAAGACAATAGATAGAATTAGTCACCTAAGTACGTATAATTATTTCTTACAGCACCGAACCATATACGAACATCCTTGGGTACTTACATGGAACTACGAATCAGGAGGAGCCTTAGCCCGAAAACAATCATTTCGGCCGAAGTTATGGGCGATTTCTACTCCGTATCACCTACGGACATAAGATTAGTTTGGGGCCTGACCTAAGAAGAAGACCTAACCTAAGAGAGTAGGGCTCTGTCTTTAGGCGCGATATTGGCAGAAGGATAGGCCTGGCCTATTCAGGCCTATCGGGGTTTGATTTATAGGTCTTCAATAACATTGAATTAAAGACAGTTTTACTCATTTATGTAACAAAAAAGGTGCACCATACCTATATTACATTACACATTTCGCCAGCACTAATACAGACTCCGGCCTGTTACTATTCAATATTTCTCTATATTTTGGCTCTGTGGCAATAAAACTTGTTGAACGCGAGATCATGACTTTGAACCCCGGGTTGAGAAAAAAGGAAATATCGAAATGAATGCCATTAAACAAGCACAAATCCAGACTCTGGGCTGATACTGAGAAATCCTGAAGGAAAAACCCAACAAGGGGACTTTAGTTTGGCTGCTGTTATGATGATGGGGTAACAGAGACAAAAAGGGACAACCCTCTAGACCGTTCTTAAAGCGAAAGAATGAATATGAATCATTAAACCCTCGGTGCCTCGCTAAGTCCGACCATCCAGCATTGTTTCATAATTAGGTCTAATTACACAATTTTCTTCAGACTTAATAGAACACCAATTTTTTCTAGACAATAGATAGAACTAGTCACAAAGTACGTAGTTATTTGTTACAGTGCCATATTGAAACATCCTTGGTTACTTCCTTGGAACTACGAATCTGTCTTTAGGCGCAGTATTGGCAGAAGTGTACGCCTATCTAGGCTTATCGGGGTTCGATTTATAGGTCTTCAATGACATTTAATAATAGACGGTATTACTCATAGTTGAGTTGTTTCTGGGTATCGTCGTGTGTTGTGGTTTTCCGTATCGTGCGCAGGAACGTATGTCACGTGATGTTATCCATATGTTAACTTAGTTTACACTTCCGTGTATTAGTCAAATAAAGCAAACTTTAAAAAGTAGATTCCAGATACCAAGAGAAAATGTATTTATTTATTTAAAATTATTATTTAATTTTATTATTTATTTTTAAAATATTTATTATTTTATATTATAATGTATTATTAAAAATTATACACGTTCAATCAATCTGCCTTGCCTTACCTAACTATTTTGGAGTCAGCTTCCAGTCTAACCGAATGCAGCGGTATACCAGTATTTCGTGGAAATGCTATTTTTTACCTCTGAGTTTGTTTTGGCCTTTCTTCTCAGAGTAGTCAGATAGGAAACGCCAACCGCATATAGTTTAAAAAATATGATTGACGTGTAAAAGTGTTTGTTTAACAATACGCTAGAACCCTTACAAGCCAATCAAAAACAAAAAAAAAAAAAAACCAAGAAAAGAATTGAAGCGCGAGCAGACGATGCAATACTACGGGGTGAGTCGGGGAAACAAGAAAGTTAACACGTACGATGTCCCGGAAAGAAGCTAGTTTATTATAAGTAAGCCGATGTCAAGAGATATCATAACAAAAACCACAGACAGACATACCTACCTATCACACATCACATGACCTAATTTGCTAAATACATTTTCCAGGAATGTATTTGGAACAGAAATTAGTCCACGAAACGAATTGGACATTGATTGGATTAAGCTTGTTTACCGTTTTGGTCTGGATTAGCTGGTCAGTTATTTTCATACTCTGAGCACAGAATACATTATAATAGTACTAAGCTCCGAGCTTAGTTTTCAGCATGATTTTCGACGGATTTTTGACGTGGAAACGTCTTTTCCCTCGGAGTACTGCTGGTAAGTTCAATATTTCTGACCGAAAAAAACATGTAAGATTCCAAACGCTAATAACTCCGAGAGTTTTAGTGCTAGAGTAAAGTTTGAGCATTTAAAAGATAGGTCATATTTATAGCAATTTATTTTTAAGCGGGATATAATTTGCCTATGACGTTACGCTGCGTGTGCGCATGCGGGTGAACCTCTATTTTTCACAATGTGTCAAAATTCCAATTCGTATAGCACAAAAACGTGTTTAGTTAGAACACTGATTCTGGAGTCGTTGTTAAGAGTTGACATAGCACTACTAAGGCAAGAAGAGAAATAACAAAAATAGTGGCCAAAATAGGGATAAAAAATAAATTGAAGTTGACATTACCAAAATAACTCCATATATCGTGTCATATCTGCTGTAAATATGGTCAGAAATAAAAAAAAACACCAATCGAAGAAAGCTCGCATCAAAACAAATGTAAAGAGACTTAAAAATCTAGTATTGAGCAAATACAATACCTGCGGCAGTGCCTGAAACCTTATGAAAATTTGTTGCAAATAGCAAAATATTTTAAGATATCGTCTAATATTGGCTGTATACTTGCACAAAACTGAAAAAAAAAACATAGCGACTGAAAGCTTACTTCATAAGGAATGCAATGAGCCTACTAAATTTAGTATTGGGCGAATACAACGGCTACAACTGTATCGGGAACCATAGGGACTTTTGTTACCGAACCTTATGTAAAAATATCTTGTATAACGTTTTCACGTAAACAAACGGTGCGGACTCGAATTGCGCCTGCTTAATTTATTTATTTTTCTGTAGTCCTACACTGTCCCACTATTGGGCAAAGGCAAATCCTTCCACGAACTCATTACCCGCGCCACTTCAAATCAGCAGCCCTCGCGGTACGCGTCCTGCACCCTAATTGCGTAACACGCGATTAATCATAATTGGTTTCATTTTGACAGTTCAACAATATTCATTGCGTTATTTATGTTGTTGAGCAGACACATTTTTCGAACATATGAAGCAATGGTTTAGCCATCTGTTTCAAAACAAAACAAATTATGATGAATCGTGAGTTACGCAATTAGGGTGCAGGTCATCTCGTCATCGCTTTATGGGACGGCTCCGGCGGCGCTGCCCACTTTCAGGCAACTATTGTAAGGCAACTTCTGCCTAGCGATCATTTTTGTTAATTTATTCAAATTAAAACAAAATGTTATTAAAACCCAAATCGAATCTATTAAAAACCCACGAAATAATAAATCACTTCAAAAATAAACAGGATGTAACAATTAATAAATAAGTATAGACTGCAAACATTAAAATTCATAAAATATAGTATCCACCATAAACATAAATTGTATCCTTCTCCATCATAAACATTATAGTTTCAGTAACTCACAAAAAATAAGTTAATTTGTTAGTATTTTTTTGTCATGTCAATAAGTAAGATCATTGACACTTAACTTTTGTTGAATATAAGTTCAAATGTTACTTAAGATGACCTTGCTTATCTTGTAACTAGGTAGGTACTTACCTATGAGTAGCACTGACAGCACAGGCGCGACGCGGCAGAGCGACGCAACAGCGCGACGCAACAGAGCGACGCAACAGCGTGACGCAACAGAGCGACGCAACAGCGCTACGCAACAGCGCGACGCAACAGCGCGACGCAACAGCGCGACGCAACAGCACGATGTAACAGCGCGACGCAACACAGCGACGCAACAGAGCGACGCAACAGAGCGACGCAACAGCGCGACGCAACAGCGCGATGCGACTCACGTATAACAATTTCTATGTAAACTTCATGAAAATTGTTATCTACACAAGTGTCGCGTCGCGCCTATTTAAAGAATTTTTGGCCTTTAATGTTTATTTTAAACTGAACATTCTCTATTCACTCTGGAGACATATTGGGGTATATTCATAAACGTTGATTAACCGGTCAACTACCGCTAATTAGACACAATTAATTATCTATTGTAATGGCCCCTATTGCGGGCCACGCCGTACTGTACCGGAGTTAAGAGATGTTTAAACGTCAACAATGTATGGTTAAACAATCGCTAGTCAATCATTACTCAACTTTATACAACGTTTTTATATAAAGGGGTTTACTTTTATGGGTACATTTATACTCTTTATATATTCTCATCAATATGACCGATTTCAAAAATTACTTACCCAAAGTATCAATATAGGTATTGCAAAAAAAAAATCGTTTTGCATTTGATAGCCACAATCTGGAGAAGGGATTTAATATCACGTATTACTCTTAGAAGCAATAAGCGAAAACGAAGTAAAAACGTTTATTTGTCAAAAGAATTTACAATCTTACAATTATTTGTCTTCGCTAGCAAGCATTTACAAAAAAAAAAAAAAACATGATATGATTTTAATCTTTCTTGGATCAAGATTAGAATTATTTGGCTTCTTTTCATCATTAACGCGAAAAAAAGATCAGTCACTCTCTTAAGACTAAAATAATTTTAGACTACCGCAAGACTTCTCTGATCCTAGTCCTTGAAAATGTGTGGGTGAATCTGAGGGTCAAGGGAGTTTATTCTAATGTAGAAAAAATAATAACTGATAGTCTTGTTGGTATTGTCGAGAAGGTTGGTGACTTATGATTGATCCGTCGTTTTATGATATCCTAATAGCTTTTGATGTACCGATCACTTTGTGAGACAGGATCGGGTTACCAGTAGGCCAGAGAAGGTTGTGAAAAGCTAAACCACGTGCTGTGTTATAGACCTACAAAATTTTTGTGGACTGATGTCTGGGTAACCAACCGTGGGGGTAGTCACTGGCTTTTGACACGACGAATTACGGAACTTACAGAAGTTTTCCGACGAAAGTTGGTTATGCAACTATTTTTTTAAATAGCATTGTTTAATTGAATTTTCGCTACATAAACTAGGTACCATTAGTTTTTCGTCGTATTATTTTTATATTCCGATTTCCGACGCCATTGTTTGTTTTGATCTTCGATCAAGTTTTGATTTATTTTTTTTGGTTGTGAGCTATGATAGCATGTATTTAAGGTTTTAACGATGATAATAGTGTGAAAAATTTAAAATATTCACTGTGAAAGTTGTTCAGGTATGTATAGAGAAAAAAACAATATGCATTTTCAAAACTATCTTTCGATTAAAAAAAACCTGAAATCGTAAAAGTAGTTGTACACCGGACTTCCAATGAATACAAACTACTAATACACAAAAATATGATACGTATAATTGCCTCACAGTTTGCAAGGTGCAAACAGCAATCGGTTATTCTGATTTATTTTTTTGCCTTTTTTTATTTCTGCCTACCCTGTCTAAAAACTCTGAGCACGCCACTGCTCATAAGTGATCGCTAACCATAAATTTGTCACTGTTCCTTCATCAAAGAGTGCTGAACTCTTAAGGTGAATGCGCAGTGGTAGAGCGCGAAATTCAAATTTTGTTACGTTTTTTGCAATTTTCAGGTGAGTGTCAGCTTGTTACTTGATCAAAATATGATTTGCGACTATAACATGTACGTATTTACAGATTTATAATCATTAGAATCAATAATACATCTTTCTAAGTTAGGATTTGTTCCATAAGAACGAATTTCTTATGGAAAAGTGCTTGTGGAAGAAATCTCACTTATAAGAGATATATTAGACATTCTAATGACTATAATTCTGTAAACACGTACCTGTTATATTCGCAAATCACATTTTGATCAGGATACAACCTGATACTGACCTGAAAATTGCAAAAAACGTAAGAAAATTTGAATTTCGCGGTCTACCACTGCGCATTAACAGAGATACAATATAGAATCCAGTTAACCAGTTTTCAATATACAATTCCCTTCTTCGTGGCAGTGGGCAAGGCACATTGCTCGCAGAACAGAGGGCCGATGGGGCCAAAAAGTTCTGGAGTGGCGACCGCGCACCGGAAGACGTAAAGTTGGAAGGCCTCCCACAAGGTGGACCGATGACCTTGTTGAAGTGGCGGAGCTTGGGGGAGGCCTATGTCCAGCAGTGGACGTCTTTCGGCTGAAATGATGATGATGATGATGAATTCCCTACAGTGTATTCCAGTATCGGGAATGGGGTTTTTTTCTTACAAACCTCTCTCTCCATCTTTGATGATATTTGGCCAAGTCTGATCATCAAATCGTCGCATCACTATGCCGCGATCGACCTCAAGCGTCCAGTGAATGATGATGATCTTTCAAGGCCCCAGTGGATTTGAGTTCATATTTTCGGATAAAACGACTAATTTCTAATTGATTTAAGACAACGTTCGGACAATGACTCGCCTCCAAAAAACTAAGCAACAATTTTTACGTGACATTTAAATTTTATTCCTTTTTCGCAATTCAAAAGTTTATTACAATGACTCAAACAATTCTTCAAAACATTTTAAAGTTGAGTGAAACAAGAAATACCCGTGACTAATTTATTGCAAAAGTTATTTTAATATGCGGAAAATAATACAACAGAATTCCAACTATTCATCAAAGTTACAAACATTCACAGAACGAAAATAAACAAACGAAACTTAACAACAACGAGTGGTGACGCTTACTTATTTACATTTTTAACTTCCATTCAATCCTAGTAAAAAAGTAACAAAACGCATTCATTGAAACTAAAACAGAAGGGTTCGCAGGACGGTAACGACCACCGAACAAAAACATATGACCGAGGTACCAGGGACACAGAATACAGCAAGCGATGTAGCATCCGAGCAAGCGGGTCGCATCCGTGCAAATGGAACACAAGGCAACGTGATCCTTATGTTTTGTGCATAAAGTCTATTCAATACAGCACGATGTAACAGATGTTAAGCGCAGGTTCAGTAACAATAAAATAATCCTTATTACATACGACATAAGGTTTCCCTGCATAGAAAGCGCTGTTTGCTGGTCTTGTCAGTGACACGTAGCAGATTGTATACGTGCGCTCCTATGCATGTCTGACTGCCTGGTACCGTACGTTGGAAAGAGGGTCGGGATACGGGATGGGCAGTCCCAATAATCGCGGAACTCCTTATCAATTGGTTCAAGGAACAACAGTAACTCTAGTTAGTCATAAATTAATTAATAGTCGTTTTTTAATTATAAATTAGAAGTGCTTTTAAGTGGAAGTGCTACTGTGTTATTGTTACAAGAAGAAACAATATAATAATAATGTACATGAATAAGTTAAAATTACATAACTTATTAATAGAGTTCATTCAAACATACATACATACATGAATCAAATGAATGTCAAAATAATCATAAATGCTTTTTATCACTATAATGTATAATGTCTCTCTCTGCCTGAGCCTCTTTTTAGCATTTTTAGAAGAAAATAAACTGTAATGTCCTACCTATTCCGATGAATTTCGGTTATACCATGTAAAGTTTTTTTCGACGAGTAATTTAATATGTAAGTAAATAATTCCGCTGTACCTACCCTGGATTTTGCCCACCCATAATTACAATATTAATGACACAATTTCCCTCATTAAACCCAACTAATAACATGTTCTGCGATAACCTTATAAAAAAGTACGTGCTTATAATTGATAAAATCATGATATACATATTTCTCGTTCCTTGTTAAATTCGCAGAATCAATTGGCCGGCCCTAATGTCACATTAAAATATAATAATCCAATTAAAATGGTGCCTAGCAATTGAAGTTATCGACTAAATTGTTTCGTTATCTCAATTGTTTAGTAAACATACTAATTAGGTGTTGACAAATACCGGAAAACTACACTTTATCGCTCCTTTAGAGTTGTTAGAGGTGAACGGTCCAAGGATTACACGATGACATGTCATCTATACAATTTTGTATACATATAAAATTGAAGTGTCTGTGCGTAATCCTACTAATAATGTAAATGTGAAAGTTTGTATGTTTAGATGTTTGTTACTCAATCACGCAAAAACGGCTGAACAGATTTGAATGAAATTTGGCACACAGATAGTTTATAACCTGCAGGCTTAGCATAACGTTTTCTATTTCTACGTAGAATAGACAATGCTTTTTCAATACAGAGTGACATTTCGTTTCTCCATTTTTGACATCGCACCGTAGAGATATCCTTCTACAATTTGTCATTTTGTCTTTCTTTTCTAACGAGCTTTGTCTAGGTCCATATAAATGTAGACTATTTCAGAAGAATATTTCTTCCCAAACTGTGAAAATCACACTGACAACAAGCTTTCTACTCGACGGCCACAAAGTATATACGATTATCTACAAAATCATGATTCGTTTAGAACGCATAACCGTGATAATTAATATAAAAACATAGCTTCTATCTTCTCCTATTGTACCTCGTAATAATCATTTATATTCTTCCGTCGACAAATCGGTGCTCGTGCTAAGCCTGCTGGATTAACTTATAG
The DNA here is from genome assembly GCA_947359405.1 of Antitype chi. Taxonomy (NCBI): domain Eukaryota; kingdom Metazoa; phylum Arthropoda; class Insecta; order Lepidoptera; family Noctuidae; genus Antitype; species Antitype chi. Next base: position 7,340,148 of record OX375828.1, on the reverse strand, counting down.
GATACTTTGCAGTCCGGTAGTAGGTACACTCCCCTGGGATAATTCCCGACCACCACGCCGCGCCGGCGAATCCGCAGGCAAAAGCTAATGTCTAAATAATAGCTTTTTACTAAATGCATAATTAAGAAAGTGTAAAAAAGCCAATAAAAAATCCTTTTTTTTATTTTGTCTCTTTTTATACGCTTTATATTAGCTTCACTTGTATGTTTGTTTGTATGTAACCGACTCCTTAGAGCGCGATTTTGTCCCACTTTAAACGGTCAGATTTCATTGAAACTTTTTAAACTTATCGAGGACCGATGACAATTCAATAATAATTAAAAAAAATTGATAAACATGAAAAAAAAAGGAAAAAAAAAGGAAAAAAAAACACGTTTTTGTAGTTAGCAGAACTATCAATTAAAAAGCGTGGGGTGCTTGACATTAATTTATTATAAAAATACCTCAAAAAGCACCCCACGCTTTTTAATTGAATTAAATTATTTTCTCCTTTTTTAGTTTGGTTTTTAAAGCGTGTTTTTTTAGTATTTTAAACTATTATTTATTTTTTCTGGCTAATCTCTGAAACCGCTAGACCGATTTTGACAAGACTTTCATTGGGAGATAGCTGATGTTATGAGGAGTAACATAGGCTTTTTTTCAGTAGAACGTCCCCGTGGGATCACCCACGCAGGCGATGCTTATAAATTGAAAATCATTTTGTACACATCTTCAAGAAATTATTCTACCAAAGAGAATTAAACCACTATTTAGGCTACAACGATGAATAACGTTTACTATGAAGGGGATTACCTAGGTTTTAGTTACGTGAGGTTAGGGAAATTCATTGATAAGCAAACTGACTACCAACTTAATTTAATTGAAATTGGATAAGTGTCCGTGCCTATGTCATTCATTGTGTTTGTATCAAATAGATATAAATGTGAGTAATTGACGTATAGGCTGTCAATTTGCTTAAAAAGTTATTCCCAGTCTGTCCCTATTATTTACTTAAAATAACTCAATTATTGAGATATACACAATGACTGATCCACGCATGCTGTCTGCTGAGGGTCAGCTCAAGCTGCAATGGCTCTTTCTTCTAAAGGTCTTTCTAGACATGGGCCCTGCATTGTTAGACTCATATGAAATTCGAATAATATAATGTTTGGTCTTTAAAAGACCTCTGAGTTTGTTTCGGCATTACTCCTCAGGGATGACTGTTCCTAGCTAGGAAAAGCCGGCACCACCTAGTTTTTAAATAATGACCAACAAAATATTCACCTGCAATAGTGTCTCAAAAGTTCCACTCACAAAATAAACATTTCTTTTCATTACGGTAAGCTACACAACTTTGATTACGCATGAAACTAGCTAGATAGCGTTGGTGGGCCATACATACCGCATACTGGAAGGTGCAGTGTGGGCAGGCCTTACCACAAGGTAGACCATCGACCTATTCGACCTCGTGAAGGTCGCGGGATTCCGCTAGTTGCGGGTAGTTCAAGTTGGGTCGTTGTGGCGATGCTTGACCCCTAGTAACGCTATAGCGTTCAGCCGAATAAGCCTATTAGGCTTACCCAATCTTTCAATTCACGAGGATGCAGCTGCTGGAGTCGCATCGCAACGTCAACTTTAAGGCGTTTGTTATGCGCATACCAACATGCTACCTGCATCTGGTGATGGAAGAAAGCTTATGACCACAGGATGCCTCAAAGAGATGGCAGCACCAAATGGTGGGGTCCGCAAGGGCCGATGCCTGCCAGGGGTGCGGGTTGTTCGAAAGAGATACCGCGGCCCCTGGCACACAGGCAACTGAGGGAACACGGGTGGGTTTTAGTCAGTAAAAGTCTGACACGAGAGAGCGGGAGAAGTTATTTGATGATTTCCCAGCCAAAAAAAAAATGACCACAGGATATGTTATTCCGCCGCTTTCGCGGACAAGTGCCACCGGCACGCACAAAGACTTAGTGCAAAAAATACTAACACCGTTTTAAGTTTTATTTACTAACACAATTTGTTATTATAATATGTATATTTAGGTTAAGGTATGGATTATCTATGGATCTTTGTTACCTGAAAATAAATGGTTTATTATTATGATTAAAAAGTCTCATCTAATCACTAAAACTGAAATTCTGCGTCAATCTAATCGAAATCTTGTTTATGAACGAACCATTCGTTTTTTGAAAAATTTCCAATATAGTCACGCCATACTTGATAGGTTCATTAACCCCCATAGTCTATCCCATTAATTTTAACTTTTATAGTTGTTTGTATAGAATTATTTTGTTTCCAAAAACTTGGTGTGTTGTGGTATCTCAATTAAAATAGTCTTGTTAAAAAGTTTTTGAGTGGGAATCAGAATTTATTTAAAGTAAGGGTTTTAATATCGCCTATAAACTTTTATTCTGCTGTTAATGCATTCATTAGGGTTTGTTTTTCAGGAAAGTTTTTAATATATTTTCAGACTAGGTTTAAATTTTTCTAAAAATTTTTACAAGTTTTGTATTTGCAACTATTTCTTCCATATTTTTGCAGGAGACGACATTTTCAACAACATTTAGATTTTCTTCAAACATTTTTCTCTCATTTTCTTTTTACATTATTGTTTATGATATTATAGAGGGGTTTGTTGTTGTGTTCTCTTTGCATCTAAAAGGTTTATTTAGGTATAAAGTTAGAAATAGGTATGTCATCTCTCATCACTTAAACACCTTCTAAGTGCGCCCCATCTTATTCTAAACCTTAAAAATTCTGCTTACTTTCACTTCAACGTGAAATATTGTCAAGTAAATAAAGAACACTGAGTTAATAAAACTTATTTATTTAGGAAAACATGACTCGCACATACCAGGGAATCATGACACAAAAGAGTGGAGGGCTATAGTCCACACTTTAACAGTAGGTGGAACTGGTAGCTGCCAATGATAATTCAGATGAGGACATGTGAAAACAAGTCGTATAAATAAAAATACATATAATATTTGCCTTCCAGATAACTAATGTTTTATTATCATTGCGGAATCATAAATGGGGGGACTCTTGGCCTATCTCTGATAAGAAAATGGGTATGTTAATAATGCTAGTCAATTGCCCCTGGTTTCTACGAATTAAAGACAAAAATAGTTTAGGTGACTGAAGAAACGCTAAGAAAACTTATTATTGCCTGGGCAAAGCAGGGAGGGGTACCTCAGCATAGGTATAGCTAGCCTGGAGACAGGTACAGACGCCAGCACATCAAGCTATGCCAAACTGTCAAATTTTAATAATTGAACATGAACCTTGTGTTTTTGTAAAAAACGTTGGAAATCTATCAAAGTTGGGGTAGCTTGATATGCTGGCCTCTGTACAATCTAAACGGTAACAAATGCAAAAAAAAATGTGCATTTGCGCTTCAGTAAGGTCATTATCTAAAACCATCATTTTTAGATCCAATTATAGTTTAAAATACTCTTAAGAGGTCTTTAACTCAAGATATAGATAGTCTGTAGATGCGCGCCGTGGTTTCACCCACATAAGTCTCGATCCCGTTGACATATCAGACCAAAAAGTATCCTATGTCCTAATCCGGGTCATGATCTACCCGAGTGATAAATTTCATCCAAATCCGTTAAGCCGGTTTAGCGTGATTGAGTAACAAACAAACTTCATTTCGCATTTATAATATTAGTAGGACTCGCTTTTGCCCGCGGCTCCGCCCGCGTGGATCGGTTATCGCGTAAAACAGTAGCCTATGGTCCTCTCCATATCCCAGACTATATCTCTGCCAAATTTCATGACGATCGGTTTAGCGGTTTAGGCATGAAAGCTTAACAGACAGACAGAGTTACTTTCGCATTTATAATATTAGTTAGGATTAGGAAGCAAGCATGACTGTCAACATCAACATCCGGGTTGGATTCAAAGTTATTGAATTTTTGAATGAAGCCTACAAGCTTAGCATGATGTTTTCTATTTCTACGAAGAATAGACAGTGCTTTTTCAATACAAAGTGTCATTTCGTTTCTCCTTTTTTGACATCGCACCGTAGTTATCCTTCTACAATCTGTCATTTTGTCTTTCGTTTCTAACGATATTTGTCTAGGTCCTTATAAATGTAGACTATTAATTTCAGAAGAATGTTTCTTCCCTAACTGTCAAAATCACACTAACAACAAACTTTCTACTCGACGGCCACGATTATCTACCAAATCGTGATTCGTTTAGAACGCTTAACTGTGAAAATTAATAGAAAAACATAGCTAGATATCTTCTCCTATTGTACATCATTTAGTTAATAGTCATGTCTATTCTTCCGTCAACAAATCGGTGCTTGTGCTAAGCCTGCTGGATATAAAAGCAACCGACAAACACTCAAACAGTTACAGTGTTATCAGTTTGTCGAGTAATCTTTTACTACAGACTATTTGCGTCATTTTGATAACTTGTCACAACTTTATAATAACGTTATCTCTTACTACAACTTAGGTACATTTTAATCTGAGCAACAGCTGTTTTTTATCATTTCAATGAAAGAAGAAAAACAGATATTGTACCATTTCTTTCTTGAACCTGGTTTTCGTCATCATCTCTAGCATTTTGGACGTGCTACAGAAGATCGCCGGGAAGACCTTAATGAGACACGCACAGACTAGGGAAGCATGGTACAAAAGAGACGAGGCCTATACTCGGCCATGGATGGCATTAGGTTGCCAATGTTGGTGATGATGATCATCATATCAGTCTAAAGACGTGAAATTACTCGAAGCTTGATACAGGTCCTCAAGATTGTCGCAACGACCGTTCTTACGCTCACCGTATCCAGTGAATTTCCGTGACCTTCACCAGGTCATTAGTCCTATTTGTGGGGGCCTAACTAATGCTGAATTTTCCTGCCCGCGATCGCAACTCAAGAACTTTTTAGCTCCCGTCTGCCCGTCGGCAGCGGCCATTATTAAATCAAAATATGAATGCCCCTTAAATGAGGTCGTTCGGACTTCACCTTGATGTGACCGCATCCAGCGGATTCCCACAACTTTCTCTCTGGTCCATACTTATTTTGATAGCCAGACTATTTGACAGTCATTTTTAGTCTTCTTCTTTTTACCCGGTAGGTAATCTATAACCTCTATCCAATTCTTGTATTATTCCATTCACATCATTACCCAGCTCTTTCAAGTTATATATAACTGAATCGAAACAAACAACAATTGGAATATTCCTTTGGCCGGGAAATCTTTAGGTTATCAGCGGTCCTTGGGTGGTACAGACTAATTGAGGAATGCCTGATAATAATTATTGAATGCAATTATTATTGCACATTTATTGCGTTGAAACACATGTTTTGTTAAGACGGTTTTGCATTGATTTGTTTGCATCGGAACCATTTTTACGCACTTTTTAGCTTTAAGAGCTTTAGGTACTGGTTTCAATTTGTACTAGGGCATCAGGAGTCTCAGGCAGCAATTGCAAGCCTGAACGAATATTTCGAGTAAGCGAGTCTTACGTCATCTTTGCATTTTCAATGGATTGTATGATTGTGATGTGGCACCTCCCTCCCTATTACATGTCGCATAGGGAAACCATAGGTATGGAAGTTAATTTGATGAATACAATAGCAGCAGTAAGTATAAATGATGATGATTGAGAAGTTTGAAAACCCAACATTACATTTCTCTTAAAATTTTGAATGAATTAGATTTTTTTGCCTCAATATTTTTCTCTAGTTCTGAAGACAGCTGAAAAAACTATTCGAACATTGAATAGCATTTCAAAAATTAACTTCTAGAATAAAATCTAGGTCCACTTCAAAAATTGGTTTTAACAATTAACAAAACTTAGTTAAAATATTTTTTCAATGTTTGTCAAGAAAAAAAATAAAAGGTTTATTTCAGAAACTTGTACTTAAGGAAGCTCCTGAAGATTAAAAGTAAATTTAATTTTGAATTAAGAATACATTTATTTTATTTGCGTTGTTATCTGCAACCGTAAGAGGGCTTTTACATTCGATGAAGAATTCATAAAACCGACTTCTTTTATTTAAACGTTTCGCATTTAGTTCAAAAAATTACAAAAAAAAACGCATTGCATGGGCAAAGGTACAATATATGGTGATACCGAATAGTTTACTATGGTTTAGGTAATAATAATTACATGTATAAACTTACACATTTGCGCATAAATAATTTGACATTTAAAAATTAAACGTTATCTTCCTAGCTGTTTCGGCATGATGGTGTACCTGACGCTGAGCTGACCTACAATTAAGATACGACGAGTTACATTACATGGGTTAAGCACCAACTCGACACGAGAGACTGGACACGCTTATGTTCAGTTGGTGAAACTCAAAATAAGTATCACTTATTATTTCATCATTTGGACACGCCAAGATTTTTACGCATGTCCGCATAGTGAAACTTAAATCAAATTACTTTTAAGTTTTCGCCAACTGGACACACCCAGTGTTTTTGTAAAAAAAAGTACAGTCAACTTAATAATCGCCTCGTTCATTGAATTATTGAACGAGGCACTTTTAAATGGCCCAAACACTGCACTTGATGCACACACGAAACGAAGTAAACTGATAACGAATAATGGCCAAAGGGTTTTTTTTTTTTTTGAGGATGGGAAATTATCAAATAACTTCTCCCACTCTGGGTGGAGCAGGAGAGCGTGTCAGACTTTTACTGACTAAAACCCACCCGTGTTCCCTCAGTTGCCTGTGTGCCAGGGGCGACGGTATCTCTTTCGAACAACCCGCACCCCTGGCAGGCATCGGCCCTTGCGGACCCCACCCTTTGGTGCTGACATTTCTTTGAGGCGCGCGTGGAACACAACGCGCCGTCGACCCGGGCTTGGTCCTTACCGGACAGCGAGCTACCCATTACTCGCCGTCCGCAAGCCCGCGCCTACGGTGGCCGGGAATCAGCCTGGGATTCCCGACGCCCAGGGCTATGGCCAAAGGGTTAGGATTTATTACCTGCTCCAACCAATCAGAGTAGTCTACGTCATAGTACCAGGTTATCATAACTCGGTAAGAATACATACTTGACATAGATATGTCAGTTAGAAAATGATGCATGCCTTCAAAGTACCAAGTTGTCATAACTCGGTAAGAGTACACCTGCGATACATATGTCAGTAATTATAAAACGCTTTATGCCTTTGAAGTACCAGGTTGTCATAACTCGGTAAGAGTTTACTGACATAGGTATGTTAATGAGAAAACGCTTTATGCCTTCGAAGTACCAGGTTGTCATAACTCGGTAGGAGATCATGCGCAATGACTCAAGATGTTTTTCTGATAGGTTAAGACAATATTTATTTATTCTGAGGCGGTACGAAGTTCGCCGGGTCAGCTGGTTCTTTATAAATTCACAAATGGTGAATAATTTTACAATGACATAAAATTACAGCCAGTGGGACCTCTAGTGGCCGATGATGATTGTGACGCAAAAGATTAATCTGCGTGATTGTACTTTGTTATGAATTCGGGTAAAATGCAAACGTGTGTCCAGCTGGCGAAAACTTCATCATCATCATCATTTCTGCCGAAAGACGTCCACTGCTGGACATAGGCCTCTCCCAAGCTCCGCCACTTCGACCGGTTCTGTGCTTCCCGCATCCAGCGGACTCCGGCGAAAACTTAAAATAATAAAATTTAAGTATCACTATGTAAACACGCTAAAGAATCTTGGCGTGTCCAGATGGCGAAATAATAAGTGATACTAATTTTGAGTTCCACCAACTGATCACACGCGTGTTCAGTCTCTCGTGTCGAGTTGGTGACTAACCCCATAACATGACTTAATTTATTTAACACACAATACATAAATGACCAAATACAATGACTCGATAAATCCATTCAAATAATTAGTTTTGCATGAAAAGCGTCAGTCACAAATTTTCTACGCGGGAATCGATTCGTCGCGTCCATCTTTCGTGCATTCTCTACAATACGATTTATATGATCAATCTTTCAATCCGTACAACGCTGCGTTTTGGACGAATATTCTCAGTTTTACACCTCTTTTGACAACAGAGATCATTCAAACTTCCAATTGTTTTTGAAAGATTTCACTCAGTTATGGCAATTTAACACGATCGTGATTGAAAGATTGAGGCGTCTGTTATTCTTCAATTTTCAACATTGATGCTACTTTTGGTAAATTGGCTTTGGATAGTATTAAAATAAATAAAAAGAGAAGAGAAAATAAATCATTTCATTTCATTTCATTATAAATAACTACTCATTTAAACTATTCAAACTAGTTACTTGTTACTGTCAGCCTGCATGCAGCTTCTCACAACCTTACAGTCAGTCATTTTGCATGTCTGCTGAAAAAAATCAAATAGCAAATACCTATATGTAGGTAAATTAAATACAAACACGTTTTAATAATTTATGCTAAAACAATTTTAAGTATTTAACTAAGTATTTGCTATGCAAGCCAAAGTGGTATAAATATATCAATAAAGTGTTACTTCCCACATTTCCCTCCACCCATAAGATTAAACTTTAAATTAAATTAATTAGACACCTAACACCTATTAAATCAAAATGTCACCACCACCTTCTTAAGTGCAAGTAAACACGACTTAGCACACTAATCAACTGCGCCCACGGCAAGTGTGCAAACTTCCTAACAATAATCGCGACCGATAGGAAATTTCCTCAGATATAAATAACTTTAGTCACCTTATTCGTTAGTCAATAACCACTTTTATGTACCTTTATTTAGAATAGCAAATAAAAAAAACTGATTGCGCCGTGACTTGAGGTTGTATAATAATTCATTTGTGTGATTTATTTTTAGCTTTAAATTGTGTTGTTTTTTTATCGTAATTTTTTTATTAAGAATGGAGTGCTAGATTTATTGGAATAATAATATTGACACTTGACGAAGTATCAGTGTCCTACTCAAATATGAACAATGCTAATCATCCTACGACCTATGTGTGCCTAGTAGGACCTACGCAGATTAATAACCGAATGCTTGAACTCTTTGGCTGTGGACGAGGACATGATGGACCAACGACCACAAAAAGGCAGCTGAATTATAATACTGGCTACAAAAGGCACAAAACCCCTAGTTTTTTTGTCGCAACTAGTGTTGTTCCGGATATCCGTATCCGTATCCGTAATATTTTTGACGGATCTTTTACCTTATTAATCATTCCAAATTGCACTAAGTACTAAACTTCTTTGTAGATATTTCTTTAACTCGTACAACAAACAAAAACGTTACCTATGCTGCCCAGTGTCACACTAAACTAGGTATAAACAAAACAAAATAAAGACCCGCGCAAAGCAAGTCGAAATATGTTCTGTAACGCAAAGCGTCAAGTGGCGTCAACTATCGTTTCAAGATCACGCACACCAACACCGATTGAGTAAGAAAGTTAAGATCCGTATCCGTATCCGCGGATCTTGACGCCAATTATCCGTATCTGCGGATCTACATTTTTAGAGATCCGGCACATCACTATTCGCAACTTAAAAGAAGCCTATGTCCAGCAGTGGTCTGCAATAGGATGAGGTGAAAAGGACCACGGTCGCACGGACATATCGCGACAAGATTTTATTTCGCACTAGATCTTCGAGATCGCCGAGAATTGAAAATCGAACTGAGTGAATCTCAGCGCGTCGAAAAAACACACTCTTCCATTTTCAACTCTCGACTCGAAAAAACACACTCTCCGATTTTCAACTCACGGCGCTAAGTAGTGCGCTGAAATCCAAAATCAAAATCAAAAATCAAAATATTTTATTTCACATAAACCTACATGGGCACTTATGAAACGTCAGAAGCTAGGTGCACGGTTTCAATGTGTGGCGTCCGATGGAGAAGAGCCGGCAAGAAACTCCACGGTTACTCTTTTTAAAATAATTGGCTTTTACAATGTTTCCAGATTACAGTGAGGAGTTTTTGGCGGGATCGGGTTGGAACATGTCGCACGAATTTTAATTTTCATGAAATTTAGTGAATTAGCGAATTAAATTGTATAATTTTGGTAGTGAATTATTCAATTTAGTTACATGTGAGTGCACAAGTGTAGTGAAGGTGAAAATAAATTACTAACGTGGACTTTTCGTGTTCCCCCCAAAAACTCATATTAGGTTTTTGTAAAGTTACTACCGCTTTACAGTAAGTTTGACTTGACTGACTAAAGACGACTATGACTGTTTTGTAACTTCGTGCCCGATATTGGGCCATTTACTTGATCGAAAAGAAAAATTACTTGACACTGGCTAAATGCACAAGCCGTGCGAAGCCAAAACCCAAAAAAAAAGATTACAGTGACAGGGAGGGCGGAAGGACAGTGCAGGCCTGTCTGAAGAGAAATGAAAATGAAGAATAGAAAATGGGAAAAATAAATTTATTACGTCCTTGTGGATGTTGACTTACCTACATCTAATTTGAACTTTATTCCCCTTAGTTGATCTTTTCTAAAAGGATTTAACTATTTACCCTTTGAAATTGATTTGCATGAACACGTCAGTTTCACTTATCTAAGCTGACAAACAAATTGACCTATTTCGTACTGGACACATTGCGTAGGACGATTTAACTGTTTCACTTTCTTTCCGAGGTCGTACGCAAAAGCCAGTGACGTAGATGGTTCATTCATTAATTGCCCATTAAATAAAGCTGTTAAATCATAGGTTGGGTCATTATTGTTATTAAAATGAATGTGCCAATATTCCGTCATATCAGTAAATTAGCTATTAGTACATTATCTACATCATTATTTTCTTTCAAATTATTTTTTTTTCTTTTATTTTTACTTTTCCTTTTTTTATTTTTACTGTTTACTTTTTTTATTTTTACTTTTTACTTTTTTATTTTTACTGTTTACTTTTTATTATTTTTACTTTTTACTTTTTTATTTTTACTGTTTACTTTTTTTTATTTTTACTTTTTACTTTTTATTTTTATTTACATTTTAATATTTTCATTTAACATGCGTTCGTTGTCATACCCTGATGTCATTTCGTGGACAATAGTGTGGGTTATACGTTTTTAAGACTGATTTAATAACTTTCTTTTTTGTAAATGTTGTAATGTATAACTGTTTTTTGTCCCAAATAAATAAAATAAAATAAAAACTTAAAAAAAAAAACTTTTTTTATGTTTTCAAGTATTTAGTTTTTATTTTGTTAGGTTTTTGGTAGTGTACAGTATTTTAATAGTCAAGCCTTTTCATTTGATACCCCTATTGAGGGGTTTGTGAAAAAATATATAATCCGCCATTTTGTAGCGGCGGCCATCTTGGATTTACAATAATACTGATTAAATGAAATCGTATTGTTATCAAAAATAAAGGTGTGTACCAAATATCAGATCAATCTGCCAACAGGAAGGGGGTAACATTTCAAGTACAAAATTAGACCCAAAAAAACAAACAGGGCGAGCTAAATAAAACCGTTTAAAAATGTAGGTAAGGTTTAAATCGCTAAATTGAGTAAGTCGATGTTCATACGGACGTACAAATATCGCGGCGGGATTTTATTGCGCACTAGATTTTCAACTCTCAGTGTTGAACCGAGCATTGAGAAACCAACAGAGTGCATCCCAGCGCGTCGAAAAAGCAAACAGTTCGATTGTCAACTCTCGGCGATATGCAGTGCGTTGAAGATCTAGTGCGCAAAAAAATCCTGTTGCGATTTTATTACGTACGTGGAAACGTGGGCTAAGCGTGATGATCAATGTTTATGAATTATCTAGTGTAGATATCAGAAGAGGTCTTTGCCCTGACAATGACAAGATAAAAATGTTATTTTTCTATTCATTCATTGTAGATATGGTAGTATTTTCCAGAGGTAGTTACATCAACCTATGTCCTGCCTGGTAAATTTCAATATTGTCGTTATGAGCGATAATAGTTCTTATTGCAATCCGATACGGGTTAAAATCTGTTGTAATAAATTCGAATAATAAATTAGCAAGCATTGTCGTACAAATGCAAATAAAATCGTTTAAAATTAGATAATAACTATTTAATCGATAATAATAAATAATGCATCACTGGATGCAGTTTGGCATTTGGAATTTTATGATATATTTTTAATTATAATTATAATTGTTATTGGAGGGATAAACTGGTTTTAAAGATAATTGAGAGGTGAATTTGATGATTTTTTTGATGCATTAAAGTATGTTTAATTATGTTTTGAGTTCCATCACATCACAAAGATTTGAAATATTGTGTATCTATACTGGTTTAAAAAACCACCTTTTTGAGCGTTTTCTAGAAATTACCGCCTTAAGTTAAGGAAATTATATGTTTACCAGACTTACATGCAACCTAATTTTATCTATATATGTATATGCAGGTCACACCTGTCATTCTTTGACAGTTGTACTTATGAAATGGCTATATCAAGGACTCTTGACGTAGACACGTAGTGTCAATGTGAATGTCTTGTCTGATTCAAGGTAGACGGTGCGACGATTTTCGTAGAGAGGCTGGTAATAGCTAGATCACGGTAGGTAGTCCAGAATCGAGGAAAAATGGCATAGAATTGATGGAGAGGTCATTATCCAGTACAAATAGTGCCGCATTCTGATTTAAGTTAAGGCGGATGATGCAGTTGCAGTTATGTATGGGTGTGGCTTTAACCGCATCATTTCACATAGCATAATCAGCCTATAATCTTTCCACTGCATCCCAGTAGTGAAAAGTTTCCAACAGGGTCCTCATTGAGAGTGCGCCATAATACACCACACAGGCCCAATGCGGATTGGCGGAAAACACATGTTTGAATTATTGGATCTTGGGCATGTCGGTATCCTCACGATGTTTTCCTTCGCCGATTTGAGAGCAGTGGTGATGAAATAATTTACACAGTTTGTATGTCACGGCCATTACTACTGGGATAACATTGCTCTTATATGTATATCATTTCACACACCTACGATTAAAACCACACGATGGTCTTCATTGCACGTTTCCGGGCTAATACAGTATGAAGAACACGGCTTCCATGTCTCAAACAAACAAATCAAACCAATAATATATGCACTGAATCATACAGTCCTAGCCCAGACAACTTTTTACTATTAAATTCACGTCTGCATGACGTAACGTTGAAGCGTGCAATACGTAGTAGTACGCTATGATACGATAAGAGTGATGACACATATGTAATGGTACTTGAAAACGAGATTTCGCAATAATATTTTGGATGTTGCTGCCGCCGTTTCAAAGTCACGTCGTATTGTCTGCCATAGTTACGTAATAGGTATATCAATGATGAATTTTAGCAATTTTGACCGATATTGTGTGTCAAGCAGAAGTTAAGTTTATAAACACATAAAAGATCAAGTTTTTTTTATCGTTATTGTGTTTAGGATAATAGGAAATGTTCTGAATTAAACCATTTACGTTTTTATCGTTTAAATAAAATGTTACTAGAACAATAGATTTTCCCATAGCATGTACAACAATTAGGTATAATGCTGGGATTACTTCGCATCACTGACGAAGTGGCAATCACAGGTTATTATGTACGGAAAATTGCTACTGCTTATTTTTAGATCATAATCTTAAATGACACGGTTTTCAAGCAAAATTCGCTACATTACCGGATAAAATCTTAAAATTGTGCTATTGCCAAAAACTCTTTTATGGGTCTAAAATAGGCAGCAATTTTCGACTATCTGTTATTATAATTTTCCCAAATGATGGCCACAAGCAGTGAACGGTTTTAAACTATTATTTACTATTATACTTAGTTCAGCTCGTCCTGGGATATAGATTATGTTCTAAAAATCACGATTGCAGATAAGAGCCGTATATATCTCCGATCGCACGCCATTTACGTTCATCCTCGGCCACTTTTATCCGGCAGCTACCAGGCGCACAGCACAGCGAACATCATCGCTCTACCACGCATGAGGGCGTTCTATCACACGCTTGCCGGTCGCGGCCTCCACTCGAAAACAAAACGTCTAGTCCAACGGTCATCTGTTCTACTATATACTCCATAGGTTTAGGTAGTTACATAAAGGTAAACAAATCGTAAAAAGGGTTTTCTATAGTTGACACTTTCTTGTTTAAAAATACGGTGTAACAAAATCAAATTTATTTTCGATTTACACGATAGTTTCCTCTTTTGTTAATATATCAACTTTATAATTTATTCATAAACTACTCTTCCTAGATGCAACTATTTGAGTACAATTTTTTAGTTAGATTTATATAATAATATAATATTTTGTAATCTGCCTATTGTAAAGAGCCCAATTAGACAGGTTCCCTAAACCTTTTAGAAAATACAACGGTTAAACAGACGGCTTTGAAAGCGCTCTCAACAATCGACATTTAAATTTTGCGAGTGCGTTTTGACTTTGTTAAATTGTGTTATTATAGCTAGCAAAATAATTTATATACAACTGAACGATTTATTATTAATGTGACAGATAGTTCATCAAATTCTGATTTAGATTCAGAATAGAGCCCATTATTTTATGACTATAAATAATATAATTTTATCATTTGAAATAAAAGGTTTCGTGTTTTTTTTTGTTTACCTTTATTTAACTGCCTAAACCTATGGAGTATAGTAGGTAATATGGCCGGTCCATTTCCGAAAATTAAAAAACTTAATTATTTATGTATTAGACTTTTGAATAACAGCCACACGGTTCGATCGATCAGGTTAAGCTACGCTTACCGCGGTTGGTCCGTGTATGGGTACCATATATACATGCCAAGACGGTGTTGGTCCCGGGTGTAATTCGTACATCTTTGCCACTCGTTTCGGGTCGTCAGAAGTTCAAAGTACCAACGGGAACCATGTTATCCAGTACCTAAGTGGGTTTTAGAGGTCAGATAGGCAGTTGCTGCACGTAAACACTGATAATCAGATGCATCTGATTGGACTGGAAGCCGACCACAACATAGTTCGAAAAAAACTGGCCAAGTGCGAGTCGAACTCGCGCACGAAGGGTTCCGTACCATTATCTATAAAAACGGCAAAAAAAACTCACGTTTTTTGTATGGGAGGCCCCTTAAATGTTTATTTTATTCTGTTTTTTAGTATTCATTTTTATAGCGGCAACAGAAATACATCATCTGTGAAAATTTCAACTGTCTAACTATCACGGTTCGTGAGATACAGCCTGGTGACAGACGGACAGCTGAGTCTTAGTAATATCCCGTTGTACCCTTTGGGTCCGAAACCCTAAAAAGGTTGGCAGATTATGACAACCTCAAAATGAGTCATAAACGGTCCCTATCCCAAGATACAATGATTACCACAACTCAATGAAGCAACTAGTAAAATAAATAATAATGTCATGTCAAACAAACGTAATAGGCCTACATACTTCTAATAAGGCAAGTACCATTGTATTCATGTAACGTATGCACATAGGGAATAAGTAATAAACCGTTGATGTCATTGTTATGTCGTCAGACATTCAAATTTATTACAAAATCCTTCTTGCATTATGTTGTATGAGTTACATTATTTGGAAAAGACAATGGATTCTAAATAGACGCTCTTAAGGCCTGTATTCTACCTATAAATCATACTTATTTAAGAGCTCTTTTTGTTATAACAAGCGTGGGTTTTATTTGTGAAGAGGCTAAAGCCTCCTAGACAAGCCAGTCGCGACAGCGTGACGCGATTCTGGTAGAACAATTTCAATGAAGTTTCCATAGCTCTCAAACTCAAACTCAAAGCATTTATTTCAAATAAACTAATTACAGGCACTTTTGAATTGTCAAGGTTGGTAAGTTAGAGAGATGAAGCTAGTTGCCCATTCCAAAGCGTAGATACCTATGGAGAAGAACGGGCAAAAAACTCTATGGACATTCTTTTAAAATCATGATCATCATCAAATTAGCCGAAAGACGTCCACTGCTGGACGTAAGCCTCCCCCAAAAGGGGGGATTTGCCATAATCGCCACGCTTGGCAGGCGGGGTGGCGATCGCAGTATGGTGGTCAAATGCATAGAGAACGCTGCTGCCCATTCTCTAGTAAGTCCCTTAGTCGCCTTCTACGACACCCATGGGAAGAAATGGTAAAATTATGATAATGTTACAAAGAGTTGGTTACATCATTATGTTGAAGTAGCTCTACTAGACGTGGCGCCTGGGGCCTTAGTCTGCTATTTTTATAAATTCGTCATTCCAACACGATCCTATTGTCATTCATTTGTCATTTTGGTAAAAGTTCGTAATCTGCTAAATTCATAATGATCGATCATTGGTCGGTCAATGGTGTCGTAATAGAATTGTGTTATAATGGCATTATCGTTTGAGTATCGTATATTCGTAACGAATTAAAAGCAATGACTGCACAATGACGTTCTAATGGTAGGTCACTAATCAAAGGAACTGTCAAAATTTTAACAGATCACTGCCTTGTCATTCATTTATCATTATGTACGAGATTACCAATAAATGCCATTTCTTTCAATGGAGTGTCAGTGGCTGACCATTGGAAAGTCATAATGACGCCATTTTATTAGTAGATTACCAAACTTGTCAAAATCAACAATTATGAAATCAATGATAGAACATTCTGACACTATTGTAATAGCAGACTTGAGGCCCTGTTTGAAGTAGAAAATTTTAATTTCACGGTACTTTACCGCATTCACCTTGCGTCCCTGTCTGTAGTTGTGGTCTGCCTCGTTGGTCTAGTGGATGCAAGCGCTACAGTTGAGCATGGGTTTGACTCCCAGTTCGGTCAAAAGTGTTATTGTGTTTTTTCCATCAGTAATTTATGTCCGGCTGATACCAATAGGCTCGCCCCCTAATACATGGGACTTCATTATAACCAGAGATCGGATATTCGGATGCATATTCACCTAAAGTTGAGATGTTGGCTAACATGGAATGCGCTTTTGTATCGAAAAAGTCTTAATTTAGGTAAGTAATTTGTTTATTTTTTGTTTTAACTAATACAAACCACCCCTCCTCCAGTACATACACATAATTATTTGTATTGCGTCAAAAAATAATTTTAAATTAATACACATCTGAACAGTTATGCAATCCAAGAATCCCGAGGTTTTTAATAAATATTACAAATAGTTTATAAAGCCGCTTCTATACTTTCATAGTTAAAAATTATTTTCTTTAGGTAAATATACATCCGAATATCCGATCTCTGATTATACCTGTCGAATTCGGGTGTACTATGTTATACCTCTGCTTTTCCCTTCGGGGACTACATGCGTGATGTTATGTGTATACCTACGTATGTATTTGTTTGTCGGGAATAAAATAGAGCTGTCAAACCGAACTAATCTAATTTTTTTCTAGAATTAATCGTCCGGAATGAATCGCAGTGTAGTTTGACGCATTGTTACAAGTTTGTTGATTGTTCTTAGACAATACACTTTTTTATCGCAATGATCAACATAGGCCTGACCGCAGTCACGCGCTTAGCGCGAATTAATTTGTAAGTCATTCTTCAAATAAGTAAGTACTATGCTTTACGACTTTGAAGATAAGGCCTTGGATAAGTCAGCGTTCACATAGGTGGATTTTTTTGCGCACTAGGTCTTCAACGTGCTGTTTAGCGCCGAGAATTGACAATCGAACGTCTGCTATTACAATAGTGTCAGAATGGTCTATCATTGATTTCATAATTGTTGATTTGGACAATTTTGGTAATCTACTAATAAAATGACGTCATTATGACTTTCCAATGGTCAGCCACTGACACTCCATTGAAAGAAATGGCATTTATTGGTAATCTCGTAAATCATGACAAATGAATGACTGACTTAATTTACGAACTTCCTACTACTTTAGGTTGCTTATAACACTATTAAATAATATGTAAAAATATATATAAACGAAATCTGGCATGAATAAATTTTCAAATTTAGTAGTAGTTTTTCGAAAAACATTTCTACTAACGAGTTTTATAATAATGGCAATACGAAAATGCCATTATGACACAATTCTATTACGAGACCATTGACCGACCAATGATCGACCATTATGAATTTAGCAGATTACGATCTTTTAGCAAAATGACAAATGAATGACAATGGGATCGTGTTGGAATGACGAATTTATAAAATTAGCAGACTAGGGCCCCAGTTTGTTTTTTCGACGCGCTGGGATGCACTCTGTTGGATTCTCAATGCTCGGTTAAACACTGAGAGTTGAATATCCAGTGTGCAATATCCCGCCGCGATATTTGTACGTCCGTATGAACATCGACTTAGCGATTTAAACCTTACCTACATTTTATTTAGCTCGCCCTTTTTGTTTTTTTGGGTCTAATTTTGTACTTGAAATGTTACCCCCTTCCTGTCGGCAGCTTGATCTGTTATTTGGTACACACCTTTCGTTTTGATAACAATACAATTTAATTTAATCAGTCGGTTCAACACAGAGAGTTCACAATTCAGTGCGCGATATAATCCCACCGCGATATTTTTACGTCCGTATTAGTCTCTCTTCAAACACTATGTTTTACGAGTTTGTAGACAACACCTTGTAATTTATTATAGGTACGTAATGCGATTCATTTTTATGCAGAAGTGAATGCGCTCTCTCAGATTATGTACTGCAGGCTCAGCCGTAGAGAAGCGTTTTGTCGACGGAATAGTCGACAAAAATTACGTTTCCGTGTAGACAGTTGACATTTTTGAACCGAGAAATGTAGATAAGCGATTTCTTTTCTACGGTAGAGTAGTAATAGAAAGCGTCATGCTAAGCCTGCAGGTGAGACAACGGCAACGATTTTTTGTAACACTGATGACGTCATCTATCTTAAAAAAATAAAATAATTAAGTAAATAAAAATGTAAGAAATAACTATTAAGCCCATCACCAAAATATTCAAATTAGTTTCTCAACATGCTCTAAATTTTCAAAAACTAAAATAAAACTGATTGGTTAAAATTTGTAGACAATCGCCATTGCGTAACACACCATCAATCGTATTCTGAATAATTTTGAATGTTATTGCTAATCCGGTGCTTCATATGTTCGAAAAATTTGTCTGATCAGCCACATAAATAACGCAATGAATGTTGTTGAACTGTCAAAATGATATCCATTCCTACTGTTAGGCTGCCTGTCCATTGGAGCGGAGAGGAGCGGAGCTGTGCTTGTATTAACCAATAGAATTTAAACTCTGCTCCACTCCATATGGAAGAAAAATGTTCTATTGGTTAATGTAGGCACAGCTCCGCTCCTTTCCGCTCTTCTACGCTTCAATGGACAGGCAGCCTTAGTGTTTTACGCAATTACGTCACTGAACAGTCATTCGTCAGGCTCAGGTCGGTGACGCTAAATCGCGTATAATCGGCTCCAGTTGTCAGTTTTCAGTTCTTTTGTTTTTTTTTGCTTCTAAATACAATTAGGAACTAAGTTCATAGTTTTTAATCGTCTGACATTCAATTAATGCAACAATTATGGCGGTAAAAAAAGTTATTATCAATTTAACTACTAGGTAGGTAAAAGTAGGTACCAAAGCTTATCAAAATTCTGTTTGCCATTTAAAAAACAGTTTTATTAAGTATTTTAATGTAAACGGGTTAACATAATGAAGATAGGTAGATACTTCTGTCTACGACTTTTTGTTTAACAAGCGTAGGTAGTTGTTATATAAAGCGTTCTACCTATATAACCAAATGTAGGTATTAAATTCAGAGATGAAAATAAATACCTTATCTCTTTGATTTTATGTATTCCCGGTACAAATCACATTGTACACTAAGATAAATCTCCGTAATGAGTCATTATCTACTTATTTATGAAAGTAATTATGTATAACTAGCTATATAAGATAAATAGCTAGTAGGTAATACTTCAAAAACAATGGCCACTGAAATTAGTATCGAAAAACCCTATGAGTGAAGTAATTCGAGTATTTAACTAGGTACTTACTCAAAACAATTAATTTAATCAATCGCAAAATTGATTAATTCTGTAAAACCAATAACAATACTGACTCAAATGGATTTCCCCAACATTTATCTTGTTTTACGAGTATATAAACAGTACGTAACAATTACATTTAACCTTGCGAAAATAATCTTTCATTTGTTCAAACGTGAATGAAAACGAAATTATCGGAAAATTGTAGGTATGACACGGAGGCCGGGCGGGGTGAACGACCTTCTGACGTCATCTGTGACGTAACGCGCAGGAGGCTCGCGTAGCCGCACATTATGACCTATTTCGCAACATCATTCAGCGACCGTGTGGCCTAATGGATAAGGCGTCGGACTTCGGATCCGAAGATTGCAGGTTCGAGTCCTGTCACGGTCGAAAATTTACATTTTGGATTTTTAGTTTTGTGTATTTTTTTCAATACAAATTTTAGTTGGGATGGTCCGTGCTCATGTGAATTTCAAAATCTTGAATTGTATTAAGTAAGTTCCAAAATACATTTTTCCGTTTTTCTTTTCATTAATCTTCACATTCTCATAGTGCTTATTAAGTAATATTTTTATGGTATATTTATCGATTTTTCAGAATAAATTAATTAAAAAAAGGGTAAAAAAAAAAATCATACATGACCTGGTAGATATAAATTTAAATAGGTGGGTGGGTACTTGGACAAGTGATTTGTATGCACGTGTATAAAACAGTCGCTATACGTGCTCAATTAATAAGAATTATTTACAATGATTTAATTTACTTATCCATTTTTTTTATCAAAACTATTTTTATCTAAACATAACTAGTAACTACTTGCAAAATTTATTAAACAGATTAATCTATAAAATAATATACGAACAGAAAGCCTTCACTTCTTCAAAATATTACACCTGAGCCATATTCACGGGTCACTGACATCTAAAGCGTAGATTGATTGTACGTCCCAACTCACAGAACTTTGCATAGAAAACACGTTTATCAAAATCATATCAGATCAAAATAATAAATAAAATACTATACAAAGATGAAACACGTTGAAGACATTTAAATAAAGGATTCATTTTTCTTCTCAGCCAAAAATAATAAATTAGATTGTTTATTTTTTGTTGTCTGACAACCACTCTTACCAAGGGGTATCGTATTACCCAGTAACTGGGTTGTGGAGGTCAGATAGGCAGTCGCTTCATGTAAAATACCGGTGTTCAGCAGAATCCGGTAAGACTGGAAGCCAACTGCAACATAGTTTGGAAAAGCCTGGCAGATGATGATGAAAATGGATTGTTTTTAAATTTTACTAGATTCCGCCCGCGGCTTCGCCCGAATGGAGGTCGGAAATTATCCCGCGGGAACGTACTACCGGGATAAAAAGTATCCTATGTGTTAATCTAGGTTATAATCTATCTGTATGCCAAATTTCATCTAAATCCGTTCAGCCGTTTTTTCGTGAAAGAGTAACAAACATCCATGCATCCATACTTACAAACTTTCGCCTTTATAATATTAGTAAGGATTTAAGCCGTTAGGTTATGACATGAACCATTATAACTGCATTTTTTGAATAGGTAGGTAATATGTTTTTGGCTAAAATAGCATAGTAAGTTATTGAACTTTTTAATCTTTAAAATTCTTAACCGCTGAAACAAAATCTCTATAATATATCAATGTCAAAAGTTACTTTAGCAAAAGAGAAAAACTAAATCCCTTTGTATCTTGCAACATCCCACGGCTGAGAAAGGGCGTTTTGATGCAAAATTTAGTTTATTTATGAATATATATCACAACTAACCACCCACTCAAATCTACCCACATAAATAGTTTATATAATATGAATATAGTACATCTACCCACCTAAAGTTCGTTTTTTAAACCCAGATATAAATTTGACACGTGTAATGTCAAACTCCTATGCTAAAAAGAGTAAATTTAAAAAATAAAAGACCCGACTATCAACACAGTCGGGTAACTGCAATTGCGTCATTCATCATCATTCATCATTTCAGCCGAAAGACGTCCACCACTGGACTTAGGCGTCCCCCAAAAGGGGGATTTTGCCGTAATCGCCACGCTTGGCCGGCGGGTTGGCGATCGCACTAAGGTGGTAAAATGCATAGAGAACGCTGCTGCCCATTATCTAGTAAGTCCCTTAGTCGCCTTCTACGACACTCACTGGAAGAAATGAGATGGGACTATTCTTGTTACGTCCGGCACGACGCGGAACCCTATAATTTTGAAGGTATGAAT
Organism: Antitype chi; assembly: GCA_947359405.1. NCBI lineage: Eukaryota > Metazoa > Arthropoda > Insecta > Lepidoptera > Noctuidae > Antitype > Antitype chi. Next base: position 7,318,074 of record OX375828.1, on the reverse strand, counting down.
TTTGCCATGAATGTTGTGGAACTGACCAAATGAAATCGATTCCTACTGATAGTGTATTTACGCAATTACCACTCTGGTTCCCCCCAGTGTTCGAAATTCGACCATAATTCATATAGAAATACTGAAACTATCTATAGGTACCAGGCCACTCAGAAAGTATTGCGAAAAAAGTTTTTATGTATCAGAGACTGGCCAGTTATAATCTATTTTCAAAATATAATTATTTGTAAGTAAAAATAGGTACGTTCCAACTTCAAAATTTCCCTCCACATTGTGTGCGAGCTAATCGAAATTATCGTGTCTCATAAAAAAATGAATCTGCGCCGGGAACATTTTCGCGCTATGATTTTTTACCATTTCAAGTGTCGCCTGAAACCAGACGATTCATACGATAGACTTCAAATGGCATTCATGGATGAAGGCCCTTCTAAGGCAATCGTGTATTGTTGGTATAACGAATTCAAGCGCGGTCGACTAATTTTGGGGGATAAAGAAAGAAGTGGTCGCCCTTTGACGGCAGTTATGGAAGAAAACGTGCTAGCAGTGAAAAATGTAGGTAATCCATGACAATAGGCGAGTTACATATCAAGAGATGCAGCACATACTGCAGGTTGGATCGGGAAGCCTTCACGAAATTCTACATGTGCATCTTCGCGTGAGGAAGATGGTTTCACGCTGGGTGCCGCACAACCTCACCGATGCTCAGAAGCAAGCCCGGGTGGAATGGTGCCGTGATATGATAAACAAATTTTAAGCAGGGTCGTCTCGGCGTGTTTACGACATCATTACAGGTGATGTCTTGGATTTATCAATACGATTCAGAAACGAAGCGCTTGTCGACGGTTTGGGTATTTCAAAACGAATCAACGCCTACCAAAGTGAAGCGATCTAGAAGCGGGGGAAGATTTTGATTGCGACCTTTTTCAATTTGACTGGCTACTTGGTGTTAATGCCTTTACGGAGCATCAACGCTGAATGGTATAGTATCAAATGCTTGGCAGAAGTTTTCTCTGTTGTGAGCAACAAGCGACCAAACACAGAGCTCCGCGGGCTACTGCTCCACCACGACTAACGCGCCTTCGCACACCGTGCTCAAAACGAAGGACTTCCTGGACAGCATGCCGGTCAAACTCCTGGGTCACCCTCCTTACAGCCCTGACCTAGCATCGCGTGTCTTCTTTTTATTACCGAAAATGAAAAATCTGCTCAAAGAGATACAATTTTCGCCGCCGGAAGATGCGCTGTCAGCGTTCGTGCAGGCTGTAAACGTCTGCGGCGGACTGGAAAAAGTGTTTCAGTCACATGAAACTTTGTATAGAGGCTAGTGGAGAGTACCTACTTTGAAAAGATTTAATAAAAAAATACCTATACATTTTTTTTTTCGCAAAACTTTTTGAGTGTCCCACGTATGAATATATGAAAATTAGCTTTCTACACTTTTTTGCCAAATTTCATACGCCTCCGTCCGCGTAGTTTTAAGTTTCTGCTTCACGTATTATTATGAAGATGCTATATATGCAATCTCATGCAGTGGGAGGTAATAAAATACTTTATTATTAAATTTATGAAGATGGCTCCGACTGCTTAAGTAACCACACAAAGACTCGAAATGTCAGATTACTAATCTGGGATTAAAAACTAACTTTATTATTAAAATTTGTTACATTGATTGACCTTTACAATGTGACTTTTCTGTGATTTTTAGGTATTTACATGTTGTTGATAGAGTTAGACAGTCCGGTCGTCGAGAGAATGCTTTCTTGACACCCGTCAGTTTCATACAAACGAATACGTGTTTTGCAAAATTTGATCTTTATTAGTTACTAGAATTATCACATTGACAGGTATCAGGAACGCATTCTCTCATCGGGCGGACTGTAATGAAAATATTCATGTGATTCAAATGTGGGTTATATTTAATAAACTATCTTCTGAATTAAGCCTTCATCAATATTTTTGATTATAATTTCTTTTTAAAGCAAGAAATTAATGTTTAAAAAGTTCATTAAAACTATGAGAAATTCAAATATTTGAAAAGCGACACCATTGGTCAATGCGAATGTGACGCAAAAGACACACGACAATAAATGCCAATCTGCCAATGTCATAGACTATGACATCACACCAAGCGCGCCAAAATGATAGACTATGACGTCACACCAAGCGCGCCAAAATGTTGGCCGTGTCGGTTGGCTATTTATAACTTTTTTTTGAGTACTGCCTATTGCTTTCTCCATATATAGAGAGTAGAACGTAGAACTGTGTTTTTTCCTGGAGTGGGGCAATTGCGTAGCACGCTGATGCCAATTTCAGCAATGAACTTGAACGAGATCAGCATAATCTTAAACCGCGTTCAAGAGCTGTCAGTGTCAAAATTGCTGTGGAATATTGTCACTAACAGCCACCCTTACAATGGCAATGTATTTTATTTTGTATTGTCAAGCGGACGAACATTCATTTTTTTTCTTGAATCACAGCGTTTGAGTCGAGATTTGATGAGTGATTATGGTTTAGATATAGCCAAAAAATAAAATATGTCCGAGAAAATTTCATTATTATTTTGTCTAGTGAGCGCTCTATAAAATATTTCAATTTGTTTACATAAGTCAGTAAAAACCTTGTCTCGGCAAAGGATGTTTCATAAAATTTTACTTTCGGGCATCTTTTGATGCTTTGTTACGTGGAACACATATAATAGTTTAGTAATTTATAAAAATGTCTCTGGTAGGACTGTACCTTGTCATTTGGAATGCTCAAATAATTTTTTTTATGTTTCATACAGTAATACACCAAAAATAATTTCGTAAAACAGAGAATTAATGATAATTTTTCGTCTGAAATTATATTTTTTAATTTAAGTATGTTTAATCGAAATTCAAACAAAAAGTTTTTAATGACTGGTTACTAAGTCAACTTGCTTGAAAAAAAAGGCTATTTAAAAGTAGAATAATAAATTTAAGCAATTGTTGAATGCAACGCTATGAATCAGTAATAAATCTCGGGACGCGCGGGGTACGCGCCGCGCCGGTTTGTTCCTGGGCGTCCGAATCATAACCATTAGCACAGTGTAAGTAGCGCGCGCGATCAGCTACCAATTGACCTAAAACTGAATACTTCAATTTGTAATAGCCCTCTTAAAAAGAAATGGATTAGCAATCCTTCCAAATCCGTCGGATTGTGGTTGATTGTGTGTTACGGAATTGGGGTACGGGTTGGATAGATAAAAAATTAAAAGAAAAAACTTTTTTTTAAAACAAGCTTTGATTACTTAATACTTGTTAATAAAACGAACTAAAAAGTTACAAAATAATTTAGCTAATCTCAATTATTTAAATTAAAGCGTGTTACATATTGACGGTTAGAAATAGGTGTAACATGCTAATAAATGTTCTTTATTTCTCCTGCCATGAAAATGTAACACGCTTTTATTTTTAAATTATTGAGATTAAATTATTTTGTAACTTTTTAGTTCGTTTTATTAACAAGTAATAAGTAATAAAAGCTTGTTTAAAAAAAAATCTTTTTTTTTTTTGTATTTATGATGCGGGATTTACTACGGCGTAGTTCGTAGCAGCCGTTAGGAAGGTCGTAATAATTAATAATACGAATCAAACGAGCCCAAACTCGATAGGGTTGTGTCGATTTATTGCGGAGTTCCTATGGCCATCTTCCAGCTCTATCATGAAGCCCTGGTTACCATTTAGCACCAAATTACTCGTCAAGACAGATTAAACGAGCCGAGACTCGATGGGACGATGGGATAGCGTCGTTTATTTACTGATTTCCTATGACCACCTTCTAGCTCCATCATCAAATCAGCAACATGTCATCATAATATTGCATTGTCACGCGATTTACACATGTATGCAAAATTTCAGCTCAATCGGTAACCGGAAAGTGGATCAAATTTAATTTGCAAGATTTGATGACAGATATCGGGACAGGTGAAAGTACCTAAAAGCTTGTAATAATAAAAAGGTCAAAACTAAATTACCCGACAAAACAAAAGTAGTAAGTACCTACCGACTAAAGATTAAAGTTCAAGTCACATCATAAAGTACATAAATGTTAATCATTTGGGGGTCAATCAAAGAGTAAAGTTCAAAACTGTCTAATCTTTAGATTACTTACTAATCAAATGTAATGCTTCGATTTATATTTGATCATGTTTAGTAGCAGCAGGGGTGGCCCAATTGGTAACCGCTGCGACTTACGAGTTCGAGTTGCGACGCGGGTCGAACCCAAGCAGGCACTTTACTTTATAGAGGTATGAGGAACAGGGTGTAAAGTTTGCTCATACCCTATTGAAAAGGGGGGATCCTCCGACCAGATAGGTGTTGTGTCTGGTGGGCAACTGCCCGACGGTTGATGTCGGGATGTTGTACGTATGCAAATCGCGCGGCAAACTTTAACTGCGCGATCTAGGATTTCTTTTACGTGCGTCTTTGCGTAGTTCGCCTGTGGTGTTGTAGATGGCGCCACTTCTCTTTTTGAAATTGTAGATATTGTTCCGAAATATTTTTCTGTAGTGCCGCTACAACTTTGGGTTAATTATTTCATCACCACTGCTCTCAAAACGGTGAAGGAAACTATCGTGAGGAAACCGGCATGTCTAAAAGCCAAAAATTCGAAGACATGACTGTGACGTCTACCAACCCGCCCTGGGCCTACGTGGATTATGGGCTATTCCCTCTCACAAAGAGGAGGCCTGTATCCCAGCAGTGGGAACGTTATAGGCTGATTATGATGATGATATAATAGTATGTTGACCCAAAGAATTATTTTTGATGTACCACAACATATAACTGATCTCAATAAAATAAATTTACTTAATTAATGTGAAAGATATGAATATGATGATAAATATCTAATTAAATACGTAGAAGTAACACGGCTAGGTCGCAGGTAGGCATTACATGCGAATGCTCCCGATGAGGAAGCGCCTTAATATTGTAGATTTTGTAAAATATGTTTTCCTGGTTTCAAACATTTGTGTAAAAAAATTAAACCACCGAAAAAACTGAAAAGCAAAAAAATATAAACCTTTTTTGTTTAACCTTAATAACTAAGTTCGGAAGGGGGTGACATAAATAAATATACATATCCAAAGTCACCGACTTCCGAGCTTATTTATTAAGGTTAAACAAAAATGGTTTATAATTTTTTGTTTTTCAGTTTTTTGGTGGTTTAATTTTTTTGTTAAAAAGTAAAAAGTTTTTATTTTATATTTTTTGGGGGTATAAACTACTAATTACTACATGCTTCATTTTTGATTACTTCATGTAATACACAACTCAGCATTAAATTCTGTGAGTGAACAATCAATCATCCCCTGTTTTCTTACCCTTAGGATTGGATTTTTTCCAAATTTATATCGGACCAACTTCGGGGTATAACCCTTTCCACTAAAATAATAATTATCAAAATCGGACTACTCTGTAAAAAGTTATGCGCTGTCATACGTACAAAAAAAAATACGCGTCGACTTGAGAACCTCCTCCGTTTTTACGTCGGTTAAAAAGTCTTATACATTCAAATCACATAATTATCAACCACCAAAGCTTTCCTGTATCAGGTTCTTTACCGTCTATTTACATTATTATATACAGCATTAAAAACGTGTACTCGTATGTACAAGGAAAACCTCTACTGAACATGTTTGTAATAAGTAATGATGCATTAAATTTAGGCAAACATAAAATTATTAATAGCTGTTAAGTGAATAGGTAACACAGAATGTTGTCGTGTAACTTTATACATAAGTATCATACATGTCCAGGAATCTATTGCTAAGCCGCGTCCGCCATAACAGAGAGACCATTTGCTGTATAGGTGATGACCAGAGATCGGATATTCGGATGCATATTCACCTAAAGTTGAGATGTTGGCTAACATGGAATGTGCTTTTGTCTCGAAAAAGTCTTAATTTAGGTAAGTAATTTGTTTATTTTTTGTTTTGACTAATACAAACCCCCCTCCTCCAGTACATACACATATTTATATCGGGTTAAACATTAATTTTAAATTAACACACATCTGAATAGTTATGCAATCCAAGAATGCCGGGGTTTTTAATAAATATTACAAATAATAATTTAAAAAGCCGCTTTCATACCTTCATAGCTAAAAATTGAGACGACACGGTTGGCGTAATGGCTGAGCGATCGACTGCTGCGCAGTGTGTCGCGGGTTCGATCCCCGCACGGAACAAATATTTGTATGATCTGCAAGTAATTGTTCCGGGTCTGGGTGTTTGTGTTTGTGAGTTTCTATGTTTGTAACGCACCCACGATACAGGAAGAAATTCCTAGTGTGGCGCAAGGTTTTTAAAAAAATTAAAAAAAAAAAAATATCTTTAGGTAAATATGTATCCGAATATCCGATCTCAGATGATGACTGAAATGTGTAAAATTTTCAGAAGTTGCCGCGGGACAGGACTGAAAAAAGTTAAGGGATTTACTCATAACGGTGAAGGAAAACATCGTGAGGAAACCGGCATGTCCTAGAGTCAAAAATTCGATGGTATGTAACGTCTATCAACCCGCACTGGGCCCGCGTGGAGGAGACGGAACTAAGTTATGAATTGCTGAAGATACGTTCTAGAATCAAATTCCAGTCTAACCGCAGCTGAATACCAATATGTATTTTATATGAAGCGACTGTTAATTTATTCCTCCACAACCCAGTTACTGGGTATCCCGAATTCCGTAATGCGTGTCAAAGATCTACGAATGACAGCTGGGACCAACGGCTTTACGTACTTTCCGAGGCACGGCGGGGTCTCGATATAAAGAAAAAAAGAAAGAAAATAAAAAGTATTCATTAGACTCGCACAGGAATATCACAAACTACACAACAAAAAACACAAAAACAACAAAAAGCATAACAAAAAATTTAAATTTTATATTTTGAAAAAGTAAATTAAATAAATAATAGTTTAAAAAACTAAAAAACACGCTTTAAAAACCGAACTAAAAAGGAGAAAATAATTTAATTCAATTAAAAAGCGTGGGGTGCTTTTTGAGGTATTTTTATAATCAACTAATGTCAAGCACCCCACGCTTTTTAATTGAATTAAATTATTTTCTCCTTTCTAGTTTGGTTTTTAAAGCGTGTTTTTTAAACTATTATTTATTTTCTATTTTTTAGTTGTGCTAACTACAAAAACGTGTTTTTTTTCTCATTTTTTTTTTAAATTATTGAATTGTCATCGGTTCTCGACAAGTTTACAAAGTTTCAATGAAATCTGACCGTTTAAAGTGGGTCAAAATCGCGCTCAAAGGAGTCGGTTACATACAAACAAACAAACCAACAAACAAACATACAAGTGTAGCTAATATAAAGCGTGTAAAAACAAAGTTCTATACGAGGCCAAAAGGCGTATCGCAGAATGATGCTGCGACATTTATAAAAGTGACGCAGCGCTGGTATTCTGATAGGGCCCACTGTGATGTCACGGACAGATACAGAAATAAATAAAAATAAGATAATTATGTGTAAAATACCTAAAAAATAATGAACGTAAATAGTATTTTTTTTTAATCCGCGTGTCTCTACCGCATCTATTACTTGTCTATGCCTTTAGTGTCTGTGACACTATGGCATCGCTGTGACAAGTAATGAGATGCAGGCGCCGACCACAGAGTCGCCGACTTACGGCAAAAGCAAATAGAAAATGACATATATAATAGATGGTCACCGATCTGCAAACCGACCGCGGAAAGCTTTGCTTAACCTTCGATCGATCGTGCGGCTATTATAATTTAGCCACGAGCTCCTAGAAACATTGAATGCAAATCAGAGGATGATGACAGACAGGCACCATGCTTATCAAAATCTGTTTTGTGGTCAAAGTAATGTGTTTTTGAAGTACCTAGTATAGGTACAAAAATATACGGTTTATTACTACATTACGCTTAATGTAACAAGGAAAACGTCTTATCTAAAACTAAAACGTGTGTCGTAAATTGTATCGTGCCGATGTTCTAAAACCGGCCGGGCTAGGTAGCACGACACCTCCTGGTAATCATGATTTACTGGTACCAATGTGTTAGAAAATCACACCTTTGGGGCGAGGTATCTTTCCCTGAAAGTGAAAGGGGCTATTGACCGAGGATTTTAGAGACTTATAGAAATCCTACTGAAGTATTTTTGTCGATTGTCGACGTAAGTAAGATAAATTTTTGGTAATAACCTCTAAGTTCGCTCCTTAGCTTAGTCTCCAAGTTGGTCCCACAAACTAATGAAAGCTTTTATGAACTTTCATTAAGTCTCTCTTATCCTACTCCGCAGTCCGCTTTATGAATTAACTAAAAACTCTTTCTATTTTTTGAAGAAAATAATGATTAGATATTGTCATGTTCAAGTATTTTCTCTTAAATGAGAGTTGCAATTACCAAGGTAAGCACAAAAGGTGTCTCTTTCACCTAGTCATTTCTCACCATGATGAAATCCTTTATATTTTTTGTTTCATAATCGTTATGGAAAGTAACGTCATCTACTCTTACTTATAACCTTGTAATTACGTGTGGGTTGAAGCCAATTGTTTATTAACATGCAAAAGCATAGAGAAATCTTTCTAAGAAAATCTACTTTCAATCGTTTTATGTCGTTCATCTATTGTTTAACTTGATTCTAGTTAGCTCATCAGTATGTAATGTACTTCTTTTGTATTTCTGAGTTCCTGGTAGTCTTACGCCGTCATTTCGTAGCGTTACCCCTCTGTTATCTGCTCTAATATTGGATAATAATAAAACTAGCTAGAAGATTGTTGGTTAGTAGGTAAGTACCAGAAGGTTTACCAAATCAAGTTATTAAAAAATCACCAAGTATTCCATTACCAGAAGCACCAATAAGATCTGTCAAAACAGTGAAGGAAAACATCGTGAGGAAACCGGCATGTCTTAGAACCAAAAAATCGATGACATGCGACATCTACTATCTCGCACTCGGCCCGCGTGGTGGATTACGGCCCACTCCCTCATATTGGATTCTTCCAATATGAGGGAGTGGCACAGGCTTCTGCCTGTGTCACAGCACAGCACATTAAATTATAGGATGATTATGTTAAGTATGTACTTACAGTAAGATCAGAATTCGTTTTACTAAAAGAAAACTACAAACACTGTCTAAAATTAGAAACCCGGCTCATGAATGTATGACCTGTCGAACCGATGTAATGTTATCGCAATCTTGGTAACAATGACGCGTACTTTAACTACCAATAGCAATTTGGAAGATCGCAATCTGCGACTGACATAAATTAGGTTTTGAAATGTTAAGGGGAGAACCGAGTTCTGTGGTGCAACTAAAAAGGTCTACAGGTCAACCAGTCAATAAGAAAGAGTCCAAAGTTTTTCTTAGCTATTCTATCTCTTCCTAGAAAAAGACAAAGTTTCGCTTTAACAAGATACTGCTAGCATTTATCACAAAATTCAGTCAAGTCAGTATAAATTTAAGAATTTTCTTAGAGGTGTTTATTTGCTGTCAGCCCCTTTAATAACTCTTAGTGTTTTCTTGAGAAAAACAACCATAATGAAAATGTTTCGATAATTATTTACTAGGTGCCTGCTTCTCCATTGAACCACCGTCCTTGTCATACATTTTATCTGCGCAAATATCTCAAATGTCATTGAGATCTTAATGCGTCTTTTGTTAGTTTTCCTTTGAAGTTGATAGCCATAAAACTTCACGACTTTTATTCAAGGTGTTCAGCAGTGAAGTATAAATAGGTCGAGTGCATCGAGTGACATCACTTTTACCTATTGTTAATTTCATGAAAAGTTCCATCACTGATTAGCGGACGAGACGACTGTCTGACCTTCATGTTTTATGGTAGCCTGGTACACCCAGCATGATCTACACGTGGCCGGTATTAACCGTCTGGCTGACAAAACCATTTTTGTGTTCGATTTTGGACCTACAAGGCCAAATAAGTCTAGACTTCAAATATTTATACAAAGCGCTTTATTACCTCTACTTGTCTAGGAATCTGGTAAGTAAGTAGGTAATACATGGTTCTCGTATCATCTTGATCATAATAATTGCACAGTGGGTCACAAGCTAATATTATCTGGGAAAACTTGTGAATGGCCGTGTGGGCAGGATTGAATTTGAATTCGTTGTTGCCAGAACACGAGGTATGTAGGTAACTACATACTTTCATTATTTTTTTCACGCCCATCGTGGGCCATGCTTCTGGGAATAATTTCATATCATCATACATCAATAAATGTTTAAGGAAAAGTGCCAGGACCGAAATTATGAAATAATTAGGCCTATCCAATAATATGTTTTTTGTAAAAAAAAATGATTTAGGTGGCAAAAAGTTGTCGAGGTTATTTTGCCACAATTTTTCTTTACGTTTAACTTTTTGATCTCACAGCTTTTTATATGTATTTTAGAAATCATTATCCCGTTTGGTGTCCGCTAAAGATAGACCCATAAAGGGGGGAGAGTGGGCACTATGGAATTATGTAGGAAAACAGCAGCGTTATCTTTTGTGGTAAGTACACTGCTCACGTTTCCTTGTTTTCAAGCACAGTAGCAACCGTATGATGGATAACATAATATCGTTCCTAATTATTATAGCTTTTCTAGCTAAGTATCATTAGGTGGCCTTGAACAGACTATTTATAGATTTTCGGAATCCTCCACGCTTTTGACCATTTGGTCCATTATCACTATAAATATTAACCTTCATAATTATGAAACCATTCACCACCGCTTGAACATAGAAATGAAGAGTAATGGGCCTACATAGGTTTACCCAATAGTGAGGGTATAGCCCGGAGTGATACTACCATTTTTTTTTTGCGTGTCAGAGTTTTACTGACTAAAACCCACCCGTGTTCCCTCAGTTGCCTGTGTGCCAGGGGCCGGGGTATCTCTTTCGAACAACACGAACTCCTGGCAGGCATCGGCCCTTGCGGACCCCACCAGTTGGTGCTGACATCTCTTTGAGGCGTGATACTATACCATTGATTGACAACTATGCAAATGTAGTTACACAGAATAGCGTTGTGCGTTACGTAGTTATCTACAAGGTGTAACAGTATAAATGCTAGACCTGAAAGTAGTTTGTTCCTAATTGACTACTGAATCGATTTCAGTAACATTTACTATGGGTATTTTTTCAAAAATTATGTATTATGCCATACCTTCCGCTGTCTGAGCCAAATAAAACTTATTTCAAGGTAATAAGACTCAATTTTAAATGCATAAAGAAAATCTACGTTTTTCCAAAAAATTACAGTTAGCTTAAAAAAAAAAGGTTTCGGTTAAAAATAATATACTTCTAACTCAATACTCTAATTGTGGTGTATGAGGTCTTGCGTTAATTATGTTACTCGTTGTATACAGTATTTACCGTTTGTTTCTACCATAATCCAATGACGAGATATCTAACTTTGTGGGTAATGTCCCTCCCTAAAATATTCATAGCAATTATTTAACAGACGTAAAGTTTGCTAGTTACATTTGCTTGTAAGTTTAGCACATTTATGCCAAACGATTTTTTTTTATCAAGCTGCATTCTTTACCACGTGTGTAGTAGTGAAATTCCACCATCAGCCATTTTCCGAGCCAAAAACGTACCTATCTTTTGAGTTATTGAAATACCCGGTTTCTGCCAAGATGATGATTTAAGTACACAAAAAACCGACCGAAATATCAAAAATCTAATGAAATTATTTGCGTAAGCATAAGCATTATTATAGCACATAATGTTCCCACTGCTGGGATACAGGCGTCCGCCCTGTAAGAGGAAGTGGACCGTAATCCACGACGCGGGCCCAGTGCGGGTTGGTAGATGTCACAATATGTCTTCGAATTTTTGGTTCTAGGACAAGCCGGTTTCCTCACGATGTTTTCCTTCACCGTTTTGAGAGCAGTGGTGATGAAATAATTTACACGAAGTAAACCACCCGTCTGGATTCGAACCTACGACCGACAAACTCGTAAGTCGCGGCCGTAACCACTGGGCCACCACTCCTGCACTGAAATCATTTGACAACCGTTAAAATTAAATACTAGGTTTTCAGAAACCTGGTGCTGGTAACTGATACTTCCAACTATTACAACCTTAAGTTACGTAACCTACATAACTTTTTATCTAACTAATTAAACGGTTTTCAGAACTAATTCACTTATTTCGTCGTCTAATCAAAGTGCCCTTGAACACCGATACCGATCGATACTGACCACAGTTAATAATGGTTTATAGATTTGTGTGTGTCCGTTGTTGTGTACTTATCTAGGTGATTTCAATAATTTTGCAAACTATTATAAAACTGTTCATAAATGACAGACTGAGATAAGAGATCAAAAACATTTTTTTTATATACAACCGTTTTGAAAAACCTCCTCGTTTTTTTTTTAAGTGCTGTTAAAAACAAGATGGCGGCCTTCGTTTCGATTCTATTCACACGCCACAAGATCCCTGTACAACATGCAGAAGATCAGATTAGTACTCATAATTACAATATGTTAAAGAATGACTCACACAGATTGTTTTCCATACAACAGCTGAAGTGGGCAGCTCAAAGTCATACGGCAAAATCCCCATTAGAAATCTTCTAATCCCCACAATGGAAACGCATCATACACGTGGGTATTTCCTCGAAGTACCCATTGATATATCTTCGTCCGAGCCTTCTACTCAGAATCAATTAACTATATGGTAAACCGTGGTAACTGTTGTACGCTACCGTTTTAGCGTATTACTTAACCTCACGCAGCTTTCTCGGAAGGGATGGGCAGAATGTAGGCTATCTCGAACTAGATCAATTAGTTAATCTACTTAACCTATTATTTTTTCTTTGGAACGCGTAGCATTTGTTTGTGGGTTGCAGTTCTATGAAGTGTCAATTGACAGTTCCTTCGTTCTGTTGCGACCTTCATGACTATGCTACGTTCCTGGTCACATGGTCACCGTTCCTTGTCGTAATAATAGCAGTTTTTTTGAAGACTCTGTATTATCTTTATACAAAAGAAATAACAAAAAACTTCCCAAATCGTTTATTTACAAAATATTACCCACATTTGCCTAAGCGATTACTGTTCAAGTTTATCGAGCTCCTCAAAAGGCCGTAACCCGTCGTCCTAAATCTCGGGTCTAACAATAAAAAGTACCCCTTTCTATCGTTGCTTTCCTGGTAATTTACTCGGAAAGTAGGTCGATGGCCACTTTAAGGGTCTCCTCAGTTTAGGGCTGGGCTAAGATAGCTCGTTTATGAAGAAGCCTGATAGTCAGTACTACATTATTACCGGAATAGTGTCCCACATTCTTGAATATGTTTGGGGTAACATGAAAATGGACGCGGTTTAGCGAAGTAAGAGACAATCACAGCAAAGCAATGTTGTGCATGCCTTTATGTGATGTATTTACACAGTGCTGAAGATTCTTTATCACCTAATGTCACTATCTTTGTAAATATATCGTTGGTGTGCCTTGCTAAATAAATAAATAAAGCAACCCGTCTTTTTACAACTGCGATTTTTTGGCTCACAATCGTCATTCATTCATTCATTCGTCCTGCCCTTTTCCCAATTTGTTTAGGGTCGGAAAAACATACCTTTCACTTCAATACTTGTCTATTACTGGTCGGTAGTCACCCCCCTCCAGCCATATAATTTTTCACACAGTCCATCCATCGTTTCTTTGTCTTCCCCTATTCTTAAAGTTTTTTGTAACTTATTTACATTTTATCCTTTGTATATCGGATAAATTTAGTCATATGTGCGGTGTATTCACTAGGATGTCTAGTAATAATAATATAAACATTTATTTCATAAAAAAGTACTTACATTACATTACATTACATCACAGTTAAGTGCTATGGTAAAACAAAGTACACAAAAGTTTTAGCATCTGAAACTGAACTAGGAGGAACCAGTATTTCGGCTAACAGCGCCAATCCCCTCGAGTTACAATAGGATAGAGTTCTTAAATGCTAGCATTTTACAAAACAAAGCAATAAATAGTAGTCTATGGTTGTAGTAATGGTCTGCACCTCTCTTTGTGTTATGTGAAATGGTGAATGAGTGAGTATGAGAGGGTGTGTCTACTTGTGAGTGTGTTTGTGATGTTAATGAGTGAACACATGAATTTGTGAGATCCGCGGATATGGTGGATATGAATATAATATTGATGTATTTATTTTTGTCTATAAGATAGTGAATTTTTGCTAACATTAAACATGATTACTGTCTATCTTGGTACAGTTAGAAGTTGCTCAGTCTCATCATACGTGAGACCTTGTAGGTATTCCGATACCTTTTTCTTGCAAAGATCTGTGGTGAGTGGGTAAATATTAAGATTTTTATTAAGTTTATTGTAGATATAGGGAGCGAGGAAATTAAATAATTTAGTGCTGTAAAACCTGTGTCTAGTATAAACCATAAAATTTCTGCATGTATTCAAAATCTGGGGGTCGTAAATTGTACAAGTGTGGCAGTAGAGAAAAGTATTGGTTTAAAGGTGCTGACCTTAAGTATTGCACGTTAGGCAACCTCAACAGACTTTAGTGTAGTATTCGGAACACCTACCCAAACGGTTATACAGTTTGTTATGAGTGACTGACAAAGGGCAAAGTACATTCGTTTCAAAATATGAGGATCAGCGAAATACGGTGTATTCACCACTAGGGCACTATGTTCAAGAGGGAAGCTTTCTTGAGTGACAATACTGGTCCATAGTACCTCCGGCGCACCATGAGCAATCAATCCTGTTTCCAATTTCGCTTGCTGGAGTGACTGGCCAATCTTATTAGGTTCCCCGGGCTTTTCTCGTAGAACTTGTGCCAATATATAACATTTATGCATTAGCTACTGTAAACAGGGGCAGGAATTGAGAAGCATAGTTAGTCTGTTTTAGCAGGGTTTATTAGCAAAAATGATAGTGAAAAAAGGCGTCTATACTTGTAGTTTTCATAAGAGAGTGCACATAGACAAAAAAAAAACAATCATAGACACTAGCTTATAATAAAGGGCATTACATATCTATTTAGGGAGTGTTGCTAATCTATAAACTTTAAATTTGTATCTCAACAGCTACCTATGTAGCAACCACGTAAGCCAGCCAGCAATATAGCGGACTGACTGCCTAGAATTTGTCGGAGGCTACTTTAAGAGAGTGACAACGCGGAATCGGCTTGAAGCTTTCAACTCTACGACACGTCGAAATTTATCTACTAAAAGAGCGGTTAGGGACGTTCCTTGTTTAAATAAATAATTACTCTAAAAGTTAATCAAAGGTGACCTAATAAAGTCCATCCTTGAATCAAAATCAGGCAACACAAAAAAATCTAGAAGGTGCTAGCAAACATGAAACCTAACTAGAATATTTACCCCTAATGTGATTCTGTTTGCCTTGTACTCTAAAAAGGATGTGTCCCACATTTGATAGTACTTAACATCCCCGGATTACCCTCATATGCAAAGGATTGATGGATAAAGTTGTTTGACAACGCTTCGAGATCAGGTTAAGCAAATATTTCCTGAAAATGTATCCTAAACAAATATTTTGAACCGAATGGATCGAATTCTTCAATGACCCGTTAAAGTGAAGAATTAGAGTGAAGTGAGAACGTGTGGCGGAAATTTTACTGTGTGTATTGAAAACGTCAATCAATCAATCAATCTAGCCTTTTTTCAACTATGTTGGGGTTGGCTTCTAATAGAAAGAAAGAAAGAAAGAAAAAGTATTTATTAGACTCGCACAGGAATATCACAAACTTAACTACACAATATGCCAATATGCTAATCTAACCGGTTGCAGTTGAATCCAGTAATGGAGCCGATATGGGGCGACTGCCTATCTGTCTTCTGCAACCCAGTTTCTGGGTAACATGATACCCCTTGGCAAAACTGTTGGTCAGACTGTCGGGCTTTTTGTTATCCGTAACGACTGTCGAAAATCGACGAATACTTTCCGAGATACGGAAAGATCTCGATATGTAATGGATCACTCATCAGGTCAGGTCACCCATCCACGGACCGACTGCAGGCAGCGTAGTTTAACCTTCGATCGACCCTTGCAACTGTTATTATTAGCCACGAGCCCCTCCTCCTTAGAGTATTAATAAGTATGTCAAGGTAAGCCAATTTAAATGAAGGGAGATACTGCCAATGGCCCTTATAATTATTCAAGTGAATGTTTTTGCAGTGGCACTAAAATTCTAGTCGAAATGCAGTGCCATACCCCCTTTTCTGTCTTAAAAAAAACCATATTCCATTTGCCAGGCTAGTTATTCTTTTAATTTAAGGGCGCTTTCACATTTTTTCTTGAATTTGAGCGTTTGACTCGAGATTTGATGAGTGATTAAGGGTTAGACATAGGCAAAAAATAAAAATAAAAATATGTCCGGGAAAATTTCATTATTTGTCTAGGGAGCGCTCTAAACAAATTTTTCAACTTGTTTATATAAGTCAGTAAAAACCTTGTCTCGGCAAAAGATGTTTCGTAAAATGTTACTTTCGGGCGTCTTTTGATGCTCTGTTACATGGAACATATAATAGTTTAGTAATTTATAAAAATGTCTGTGGTAGGACTGTAGTTTGTTATTTGGAATGCTCAAATCAATTTTTTATGTTTCATACAATAATAACCCAAAAATAATTCCGTAAAACAAAGAATTAATGATATTTTTCGTCTGAAATCATATTTTTTTATCTATGTATGTTTAATCGAAATTCAAACAAAAAGTGTTTAATAACTAAGGTTACTAAGTCAAGTTGCTTGAAAAAAAGAAACAGTCTATTTAAAAGTAAAATAATATTTTTAAACAATTTTTGAATGCAACGCTATGAATCAGTAATATATCTCGGGACGCGCGGGCTTTAGCTATAAGTCCGCGCCGGTTTGTTCCTGGACGTCCGAATCATAATGGTTAGCATATCTGAGTAGCATACTTCACCATACACTATTTTTTATATACCGTTATGACGAATATGGACAGGAGAATCCCGGTGTGTGCTATATACTGCGACATGACGCAAGCTTTTGACTACGTTGACCATAGCATCTTGCTACAGAAATTAGAAGCTTACGGCATAAGGGGAAACATACTAAGTCTTATTCAGTCATACCTTACTAATAGGAAACAATACACAGAAATTGAGACAATTAATGTTAAGACAAAGAGAGAGGAGATTTATGTATCAAGCGAACGCACACCTACATACGGTGTTCCTCAAGGCAGCGTACTCGGATCTTTATTATTCATAATATACACCAATGACCTGCCTAGTGCTATTGACCACCCCATGACTCTCTTTGCCGACGACAGCACTATGACTATAGCATGTAAAAATAAAGAAATATATGAAAATGACATAAATGAATCTTTGACATCAATAATATCATGGTTAAATAGGAATAACCTAAAAATAAATTTAGATAAGACAACGATTATGCATTTTAGGCAGCGGACCCAGGCAGTACATGACCTTAACGCAAAAGCAGTCAGCACCACAAAATTTCTAGGAATTATTATTGACGCCAAACTGAACTGGAAGGCACACATCGAACACCTAAGTAAACGACTGAGCTCCTCTGCATATGCCTTATATAAACTGGCCCCAGAGCTAAACACAGATGCCTTACTAACGGCCTATCATGGTATAGCAGCATCGTTATTGCGCTACGGTATTATATTTTGGGGGAATTCCACTGACAAAACGATAGCGTTCAAGGCTCAAAAGAGATGCATTCGTGCGATGTTCAATTTAAAGTCGACCGATAGCTGTATGCCATTATTTAAAAAGCACAAATTATTAACTCTACCATCTCTGTATATTTTTGAAATTGCGGCATTTGTTAGGGTAAATCGATATCTATTTCCACGACTAGCTGACTCCTTCCCCCGTAATAGACGTGACAATAATCAACTGTGTTCGCATACGTCAAAGACTGCATTAATGGGAAAAAGCGTTTTCTGTATGGCTCCTAAAATTTATAATAAAATACCACAGTCTTATAAAGCATTGCCGATAAATTTGTTTCAAAAAAAGATGCGAGATTTATTAACAGAGAAGTGTTATTATAATATAAATGACTTTTTGAATGACACAATTTGACATTTTTATTTTCTTTATTTTTATTTTTTAATTTCCTTTATTATTGTGACATTTTATGATTAGTTTATTTTACTGATTTATTATTGTTTATGACTGACCATTGTGTATTTGGATTGAATGGCCTTTAGTAATTTAGTTTTTATTTTGTAATGATTTTTTATTTTATTTTCTAAATTTTCTAAATTTGTACGCCATACGGGTGAAACATGTACGGACAAAATATTAATATTGTGACATCCTGCATGCTTAATTTGCATGTATACACATGTTTTGACAAATAAAATTATCTTTATCTTTATCTTTATACACGCACGCACGATCAGCTACCACGCGCCGTTAAATTTACCTAAAATTAAATACTTCAATTTGTAATAGCCCTCTTAAGTGTCCTAGCTGAAATTTTTGACGATCTGAAGAACGGTACTGATACTGACATTACCTACTTACTTACAAGAGCAATAAGGGAGAGGGTAGTGAAACAATCATTACATTCTATTATGTTTGTAAAATAAAATTAATTAATGAAAAGCGAAAAGTTGAAGAATATAGCTGTATTTTTTAAACCCCGACGGAAAAGGAAGGGATGTTATTGTATGTAGTTGGTTGTTATGCAAGTAGTATAATAATTTTAACCAACAGGTGCGAGCCGTTAAAAAGTAAATACTCTAACTAATAAAACCGCACCCTTCGTAAACATTGAACGTAACAAAACAAATTAGGTACCTACTCAAAGTAAAGTATTGTTGAAACAAAAGCATCTTAATTGCAGTCTAGCGAACAAAACTACACAAATTATTTGTTTAACTTATTTGAGAAACTTGCGGCAGATAGCCACGGGGATAAACAAAAACTTAATTAAATTGCTAACAAGAAACTTAGTAATGCAGGACGCTAGCTTTCTTTACATTCTGAAGAACTAAATCAGCTTCTTTAGATCTCAGTTCACTTCACCTGCGATAACAAAAACAAAATTGCACTACGAATACGGGAACCCAAATAAAGCGGACGTTCGCCCTGGGCCCTCCTTGTCCTACTCCCTCCAAACAACCCCTCTCGCTCACTGCAGTTCAATATCTTACATCCTATGCATGCCTGGTATCCGAAGTCATGGCGCGGGGAGATTTTTCGGTGAACATGGAGATAATTGTATGGGAAGTAGATTAGAAAGAGACGGGAGACGACAAGTGAATACGTATTTCGTTAGAACCGATTGATGGATCGTCTGTTATTGGAAAAGTAGTGAGGAAAATGTAGCTCTGACTTTATCTTCGCCCCCTTTTCGTTACAAGGCAAGCAGCAATCGTAGGTGTTTCCACACTAGATTTTATCTGGTTTGATGCAACCTGGGACAGTAATGTGTGAAAGTGATAAAAGATAGTTTATCAATGGGTGCTTGTAGGCTCCGCCCCATTACTACGATTTCCGTAGAGCGTAACAAGTGTAGCACACACACCGTCACAACGATATCATTCATTACGGGGGGGACCTGAATAGCCCGCTAAATTCAAATTTTCTTAGGTTTTTTTCAGGTCAGTGTCAGGTTGTCTTTCCGAAAAAAATGCAAAAAAAATAAGGTAAAAAAAATAATTACGTGTGTATTTTTTGAATCGTCATTACAGGAATTCACATTGTTCATAATCATAATTTTGGTTATATATTCTTCTTATGCGATTTTCATAATTCCAATTGTAATATTAGTTCTGGACCTAAACCTATCTCTTGAGACTTAAATGATTGAAATACCTCTACTAAAAATAGAGGTGTCGGTAACGGTGTCGCGAGGTCAATTCTTGTTCCCATCTAAAAAAATGCCCATCGCGCCTAAATGAGTTTTCACTTCAAAAATCCTATATCCTAACTTAACTAAAACGAATAAACTAAAATAAAGCGTCGAAAAATTTATCCGCATTGCTGTCGAGTGAAACAAAACGAATAAACTTTTGAAGGAAAATGGTTTGCGAAAACAAACCAGTGAACCCATTTTTTCACGAAACCCGTTACATTATTAAGTCCTTGATTATGCATTTAAGAAAACAGCGTTTTATACAAAATGCTAAAATATTACTTCGGTCATCATCATTGGCAGCCTCGTTCCATCCACTAAGTACTGAGTGTAGGCCGTATTTCTTTTAGGCTATGTTTCCCTGGTTACTGCGAGTGTCATCCAGGTGTTCTTCGCATTCTTCTGAACGTCGCGCGTGGTCCACACCGTATGTAATACTTATTTAAAAAAAAAAACATGAAAACAAAAGAAACTTCAAACCGTCTTATGTTTCGCATCCATTATATTTTATCTTGTAAGGACCTAAATGTTTACAGATAAAACAACAGTAGAATGTTATGGAAGTGAAAAAGGGCATTTGAAATGCATACATGAATTAACATGTCAATTGTTTGTTTCCTTATATGAGTCGGTACAATCTTGGTGAATAAAATAAAAGAGGTTTCTGCATTCATGTTATTGTTAACACGAATGCAGAAACCTCTTTTATTTTATGTAAGTATGTGTATTATTGTGTGTATGTGTGTTGTCTTTTGTTTTAATTATGTATAGTTGTGCGCTTGTGCACAACTATACATATTAAAATCGCATTTCGTGTCTGTCTATGTCTTTTAAAGTACGCAACAGATTAAGATGCGATTTTCACTATAATTTATTCCAGTTTTTGCGTAATTAATTTATATTATACTAACACATGTCATAATAAATAAATCTCTATGTTTTGTGAAGCCGTTAAATCTGTACTAAAAGTGTAAACTGTGTAAAACTGTGTGTGAGTCGCTATAGTCGATTATAGATACACACTGTATAATGTATTGCATGTAAAACACTGTTTTTAAATCTGTAAGGGCCTAGTGATTATTGGAATAAGATTCAGTCACTGAAACCCTGAGCAGGTTAATTAATTCATCACATTTAATATTACAACCAATCTTATGATGCCCTAGTAACAATTTAATTACATTCATGTGGATAGCCAAGGTTACAGTCGCAAACCTTTTGCCCGTTTTGAACACCCAACGCAAAAAGAGGGGTGTTTTAAGTTTGACTGCTATGTGTGTCTGTCTGTCTGCCTGTGGCACCGTAGCTCTTAAACGGGTGAACCTATATGGGTGCGGTTTCTTTTATTTAAAAGTATGTTTTCTAGCGGTGGTTCTTAGACATGTTTCATCAAAATCAGTTCAGCTGTTTGAAAATTATCAGCTCTTTTCTGGTTGATGAAGGGATTTTTTTAAACATCTTTCACCGGTCTGATCGAGTCGTTTGGTATTCTATTACTTCAATGATATTAGATGAACAAAGTAACCTTGAACTAATGCTGAAGCACCACCTGGAATTACCAGGATTCCCAAGTTACCCACCAAAGAACAGCAGAAGTATCGTGTTTGGGCTCATTGAAAAGGTCTCAATGAATAGGTTATAGATAAATAGTGATCAGGACGAGGAATCAGGATACATTAGTAACAAACTTCACTGTGAGAAACATACGTAAAGGTGCGCAGATTTAAGCATGACATGTGTCGATCGTAGTGTAATAACTATTACTGAGTTTAAAAAGCAGGAAATAAAAGTTAAATTAAAATTTTTAAAAACCCGCGACCCAAACAAAAACCTCTAAAAAGAAAAAAATATGTATTTATTGGCCTTTTAAGTTATAGGTAATATTTTGACCAAATCATTGTCACGACGGGGTACGGCTAATGTCGGTCGGGGGTTTCTTATTTTTTTTAATTTAACTATTATCGCGATCGCAAGGCGACTTTAGGCGACTAAATGCTGCTGCCTAAACAAAAGCATGCTACCTTATTTTCAACGTGAATTTTAGCGTCGAGAGTTCAAAATTCAACATGGCATTACGTACAGATATCGCCTGGTGTAAATGGAAGCGGGCATTTTTGCTTTACCACTAAGAAATTCTCGGTAGCAATCCGTAGTCTGGAATTGAATTTGTGCCCGGTTGACGGTTATATACTACTCCAGGGACTACAGGGTTACCCAGTACAGTTACTGGGTAACAATATTCCCTGCGTGAGTAATATGTAGTAAGCTTACAGGAAGAAAACGCCCGAGTGACCCGAGCGGCCCAAGCGACTGCGTATATGACCTCCGCAACCCAGTGGTTGTGGAGGTCATATATGCAGTCACTCCATATTAAATACTGGTATTCAGCTACATCCGGTTAGACTGGAAGCTGACATCAATAGTTGGGAAAAGGCTAGATAGATTGTTTTGTTAACTTTGTTATTTTGACGAAAATGACATAAGTTGGGTTTGATATTTCATTAGATCCTAATGTTTGATAGGTCAATGAACCCTGATGAACATTTTTTACCACCACTAGTATGTAGGTATCGCCAAAAAGTTCAAGTTAAGCTTACTTACACCAAATTCAGACGAAACGCGATTATAACGAAATTAAGTGAATTAGAACCTCGTCAGAAATTTTAGGTGATTACAAAGTAAGGAATTCAGATATAACCTCATAGGGAGTATTCGATACGGGAGTCCTTTTGTCAATGGGCTTAATAGTTACCGTAATCCAGTCCAAAAAAAAAAGTTTTTAGGAAAACTATTTGAAGACTTTTAAAATCAATCGCCCATTAAATACTCAAAAGCAGATGGATAAAAATAAATCTTAATTATGACTCAACATAAATGTTTTTCTTTTATATTACCATGCATTTTAAAGAGCGAAATAAAGCTGTTTAACACTTATAACCCTTTTTATTTTGTAACAGTTACATCATTCATAAGTAACAATTATTTCCGAGTTACTAGGACAACATAACACCAAGGTAATCTTATTCCGTCCTTCGGGATATTTTGATTGGGAAAGAAAAGGTTTATTATTTTTGTGCCCGGGCGAAGAACTGCGACCAAATTGGACTCTTTTGGATTGTGGGTTAATAAAATACGTTCAGGGTTGAGAATTAAGGCTTTTCCCGCCGTGGGTAACATGCTTTTGTTTTCCTTTGTTTATTACAAGGAGATTCTATTTTCGTCCAATAATGGATATTTATAGTAAGTAGGGGCTGGTGGGTAAGCAATAACAGCTGCACGGCTCGTTAAGCCACGCTTGCCGAGGTCAGTCCGTGGATGAGTTACCTCTCCGTGCCTCGGAAAGCACGTTAAGTCGTTGGTGCCGGCTGTCATTCCTAGATCTTTGACCGTTACGGATCGTCAGAAGGCCGCAAGACTGACAAGTTAGTTACACTGTAAATTGAGGGTGGCATCAGCCTAGTAACGTTACCATCAGGTAGACCGCTTCCTTGCCCCAATAACTTGAAAATTGTGACAGGTTTTGCTGCCTCTGGAATCTAATAAGAAGTGATCCGTCCTAATTTCGTGCAATCCTTGAATAATTGCAAGACATTAGTTATCATTAGTTTATAAACCTTGATAAGTGACACACTAGTCGACAAAACGATTATATTTTGCTAACAATCTTTAAAATATATTAAATAGTAATACGTGAAGTGAAGCAAAACTTTTTTTCCCCTTTTTACGAAATTTACGCGGACGGAGGAGTATAAAATTTGGTACAGTTAGGGTACGTTCAGATGACAAGCGATCAACGCGCGTTGAACGCGTGTAAAATTTTTGTATAGTGTTCACATGGTACGCGCTTGGCAGGCATTGAACGCGCGTTGCCGCGGCCGCTGTGGTTCAGTTTCTACAAAGTTAGAGTTCTACATTTGTCGAAGATGGACGTAGAAACAGCTTTAACGGTGATTTTATACCGACGGCAAAAACGACGCGATAGAAGACGATAGATATTGGGTCCATCCAAATTTTTTCATACAGGCTGACTGAAAGCCAGTAGGTACATAATTTTGTATCCTAATTAGGTCCTAAGTTAAAGCAATTCGGACCCAATTTTTTTTTGTGTGTGTACAGCCCATAAGTCGAATGTACTTTTGGCATAATGTGCAATAAATGGCGTATAATGGCCGTTAGATGTTAATGTCGTGACCATATCGTCGATTTTCTCACTTCATGAAATGCTCGAGATTTTTTTCTCGAGAAGACGGTTGACGTCAGGGGCACCCCGAGGTTCGGTTTGGTTAGGTTCCTTTAAACCCTGCAGACAGAAATAGGAGCCCCATGCAGTGGGGCTCCGTCTTACATCTATCCGCGTCAAAAGCGCGCGCTTAACTAAACGGTAACATAGAAAACCAATGATCTCAAAGTGCGCGTTGACGCGCGCTGACTACAATCGAGCGCTAGCGCAGCGTTCAACGCGCGCTTCATTAAAACGCCCGTTAGCATGTGGACGGCCTGAATAAAATGTATGTAGTTGTAAACGCGCTATTAAGCGCTTGTCATGTGAACCGGCTCTTAAAGTTTATATGGCGAAGGAGTGCAGAAAGCTAATTTAAAAAAAAGTAATAATTCATTTGAAATATTAAGTTTGAAAGAATTATTTCCGAATTTCAACCACTAGTTACTAACACTACTAACATCCATCTATCATCATCTCTGCCTAGCCGTTTTCCAACTATGATGGGTTCGGCTTCCAGTTGAACTGAATACCAGTACTTTACATGGAGTGACTGCCTATCTGACCTTGTGACTGAGTAACGCGGTACTCCTTGATAAGACTGATTGTCAGACTTTCGAGCTTCTGAAAACAAGTCACGACCGCCATAGATCCACGAATGACAGCCGAAACCAACGGCTGGCTTAATGTGCTTTCCGGGGCACGAAAGGGAATGTAAAGATACCTAGAGGTCACCTATCCACGGACTATCTGCAGCAAGTCGACCTAATTTCTTTCTCTTTTCTTTTTTGTTGCTAGAATATACCTATAATCTTAAGCATTAGAATTGTCAGTGTCGTATGGTCATCTCCACTCTAGAGAATCACACAAAAACGACTTCCTTTTTTATATAGGTACACGTAGACAGTCCGCATCTTCAAGTAAGGCCATCATGTCACAATCAGCCATTAGCCACATTACACCATAGCAGCATATTCCCACGTTCTGTGGTTATTGACGTAGCAACGGCAGTTCCTACAAGCAATAAAACATTATTAGTGGTTTATATAGACATTCTTATTATATTCTTGCATACTTTCGTGTTATTTATGAGAGGAACATTTCATAGACTGACCTATATTGAGAAGATTTTGACGCTTAAGAAACTTGCAGTTGAATGAATATGTTTTGTTGTTGTTGTTATTGTTTTGTCAAGAAAAGGTAGAAGGAGTGTTGCCCTGACAGAGCAACGCTCCTTCTCATCCAGCACCCACGGCTGAGTGTACCCGTCCTCCCTTTAGTGCCATGCTTCTCTGGTCATGTTTTCCAGGTCTTACGCTGTCGATGAGCCGACGAAGATCACGGGGCAAGAGCTGGATGAGACTCGCATAGACCAGGAAGGCATGGCTCAAAAGGGAGGAGGCAATACTCAACAGTGGGTGGAACAACGCTGCAAATGATAGTGACGATGCTGATGAATGGGTTTTAAATCGGAAAAAAAAGCATCACCATCATCACCTGGCTAGCGTTTTACCAATTAGGTACGTTGGGATCGACTTCCACTGTAATCGGAAGCAGCTGAGTACCAGTATTTTACGTACGTTACTGGGTAATACAAAAAACCCCTGGGAAGGCTGGTCGTCAAGACTTTCGGGCTTCTGACACCCCATAACGACTGCCAAAGATCCACCAATGACAGCTGTGACCAATGGCTCCAAAAACAAAACCATTTAAATAAATTGCCAAAATCAAAATATTTTATTTCACATAAGCCTGCATGGGCACTTATGAAACGTCAGAAGCTAGGTGCACGGTTCCAATTTGTCGTTTCCTATGGAGAAGAGCCGGCAAGAAACTCCACGGTTACTCTTTTAAAAATAATTGGCTTTTACAATGTTTTCAAATTACAGTGATAATAGGTATGGGAGGACAGTGCAGGCCAGTCAATAAGTACCAGGTACTTAGAGGAATTAAAATACAGAATAGAAAAACGTCTACAAATCTAGTCTCTAAAGCCAAACAGCAGACAGCTGTTGTAGTATTAAAATCGTCTCTTTTATCGGACCTAACAAGTTATCAATATTGGAAATCCTTCAAGTTTACTAACGTTATTAACTCTGACTATGTCAATTCCAAAAATATTACAGCATATTAGTTTTGGCAGGCATTTCAATATTTTACGGGTTATAAAGTTGTTTTATTACAAAAGATGTCCTTGACATTCTTAAGAGGAGCCGTCGTAAAAATATGGGATTAGATCTACCACTATTATTACACTAGGACATAAAAACTTTTTCCAAAAAAAAAAACAACCGACTTCCAAAAAAACACTACAAAGTGAAAAATAACTTTAATTTCGGAAGTCGGTGTCTTTGGAGCTGTATTTGAATTTTTTGTCACCGCCTTCCGAAATTAAAGTTATTTTTCACTTTGTAGTGTTTTTTTGGAAGTCGGTTGTTTTTTTTTTTGGAAAAAGTTTTTATTTTTCACTTTTTAGTGGTGCACATGTGCTTACCCCTTCACAGCATACCGGCGTGATGTTATGTTATGAACTGGTGTAAGCAATAGACAGAGATGAGATTTCAGCAAACCCAGTCCATTTGCTATCATTTATTGAGGAGTTCCGTTGCCTATCTCCAAAGTTCTTCATCAAATCTTCACCAAATTGAAATGAGACCACTACGAGAAATTATTCTTCCAAAAAATACCTAAATCGCTTTGTGTGCCTATAAAATTTGAAGAGTTCTCTCTATTTCTCCAGGATCCCATCATCAGATCCTGACTTGATGATCATGGGACCACCTGGGAAGTATACCCTTTCAAACAAAAAAAACAAAATCCAAATCGGTCCAGCCATCTTCGAGTAATCGGGGAACATACATAAAAAAAAAAAAAAAAAAAATAAAAAAAAAAAAAAGGTTCCGACGAATTGATAACCTCCTCCTTTTTGAAGTCGGTTAAAAATGGTGCTTTACTTGAGCTGAGTATCCACTATGTTTGCGCACCGACCATGCTTCGCGCAACTGTGGCCCTAGTGTGAGTTTTTTTTAAATATTCCATGTTTTACATGGATGGTATTTATACAGTGAGATCAATATGGACCCTGTCGAGCACAGCAAAATTAGGGAGAGAGAAAGAGGGCTACGTACGTTTTTTTCTCGATCTCTGTTTTGTGTTTGCATAAAACGACTACCACGATAAAGCAGAACCGCGGAGCACAGTTGCTATATTGATGCGTGAACATAGTGGATAGCCAGCTTTACAATTATAGTAAACAAAGTATGTTTTTATGGGAATATGGTGTGAAGCGTTTAGTAGTAAAATGCGGTATTTGGAACATAACGTTACAGGACGTTAATTTCCTTTAAACGTAACGATAGGGTACATTTAAACCAAGTCCAAGATTTCGAAATTTCCTCTATCGGCACTTAATATAGTGCAGATAAGGGAAAGCTTCGAATCCATTGGAAAGCGAATTTCATTATAAAATAATTGAATTGCATCAAGAAATTTTCAATCACTATTAAATAAACCTTTTGTTATAAGAATTCAATGATTAGGTCTTTAACATTTTGTTCTATGGTATGGAAAGTAGTAAATTAGATTTAATATTGCTTTTAATTTAATTCGGTTACACAACACAACTTACATCTATTTTCTAGACATTCTATTATTATATTTGTTTCAAGAATGGACCAGAGAAGCAACGATTGGCACATGATTCGTTTATTTGTCTCTCGGGTACTAGGCTTACATGAATGTGGAGCAAGTTTATAAATTTCCCATTTTATGCCAACTAGAGTTTCGTGTTCATAGGAAAACAATAAAATTGTACAAATTCTAGAAATTCACATTACAGCATAGAAGACTTATTTAAAGCTATGATTACGAACAAATACATAGAAATACGATTCTTAGCTTCCTTGCATTGGATTGCATTCCCATTCCATGTATTTATAGCACACGGCATAACATAACAGAGCAGCATAACCATATCATACTCAACATGAGGCATGGGCGGCATGGCGTATGTATGTATTCAGGATATTAGAACTATTAGAAGCCACTCAATTTCCCCGTAAAAATGTTTTCTCATAACTCCATCACAAGAAGTCACGTGAGCTATAATAGCTCAATAATAATTGACAATGTTATGTGAAAATGTGTTTACTTTGACAATAATTGTCAAAGTAAACATAACCTTGGTCTGCATTCCAAATAAAAAAAAACCGGCCAAGTGCGAGTCGGACTCGCGCACGAAGGATCTATAAAAACGGCAAAAATATCACGTTTGTTGTATGGGAGCCCCCCTTAAATATTTGTTTTATTTTAATTTAATTATTTATTTTTAAAGTGAATATGTAACTAAATATTCTGTGAATATTTAAAGCGTCTACCTGTTGCCGTTATCAATATCGAGCAAAAACTAGCAAAAAAATCACGTTTATTGTACCCATACAATAAACGTGATTTTTTTGCTGAATAAATATTTAGGGGGGGGGGCCACCCATGGCCCCCTCCCTTAAATATTTATTTTATTCTATTTTTTAGTATTTGTTGTTATAGCGGCAACAGAAATACATCATCTGTGAAAATTTCAACTGTCTAACTATCACGGTTCATGAGATACAGCCTGGTGACAGACGGATAGACAGACAGACAGACGGACAGCGGAGTCTTAGTAATAGGGTCCCGTTTTACCCTTTAAGTACGGAACCCAAAAACACCCGAAGATGGTCTCAAAGAAGCCCATAAATAATCTGAAACTAGGACTTCAGAAGTTACCAGACACCTCTATCACTAACTTGAAATGACAGCTACATCTAATATCAAATAATGAATAAGTATCAGTATTTGTAAGTGTAGTTCTCGTGTTAAATGTGTCACTTAACCTAACTATAACTTATGGACAATCGGAACTGGGTCAGTATGTGGCCTTGCGTTTCGGATTTCGTGGAATGTTCCATGTCAAATATCGCAGAAATTGTCCTTGTGCTAAGGGCTCGTATGTTTCAATTTAGGGGAAATTCTAGCACACCAACAATTACAATGAATAATGTATCGTCATATCATGTATCCTACTTGGCTCTTATTGGAGATACATCTTCTCCGATTATAATGTCTTGGTAAAACTAAACTCAGACACGTGTTCTAAAACGATGCTCAAGTAGAGATCTGAGATTAGATGGGAACCTTCACCGTAAAGACCATCGTTGTACGAATCTTGGTGTGTAGTCATCATAATTATATATTAATACATATTATGCACATATTAAATAGCTTTTAATTTGAACCCCTTCGATTTCCCATCGCGACGATAAGAAAAGTACGAACAAAATTTACCTCGTTAATCCTTTGTTCTGGATTCCTAACACGTTCTGCTATCTTGGTACCTCCTAGCGTCAATTTCGATAGATTGTTACAACAGCTGTCGTAACGTGTGACATTTGGTGAGTAAATATTGTGTGTCCTATTTACCTCAATGTCCAGTGGGACAAGATGTGACACTTACTATAATAACAGCATCTATTTAATTTTCTTTGTATTGTAGGGGCTCGAGGTCAAGACTTGTTTACTTTCTTCTGAATACTTCTTTCTGATACTGTTATCTTTCAGTTATCCCAGTACAATAGTGTAGAACCATGGAAGTTTTCTTTGTATACCTCAGCTAGTTTCTCAGGAACTAAAAATAGGCGTGACTAACAAAAAAAAAACAAAAGAAAATCTGCCATCAATTCCACGAACACAAAAAAGGCATCAACTTTTCATGTTTACTAGGTACCCAAAAACATTTTATTTTACTACGTATAATAATTTTATGAATATAATAATTAATATAACACAATTATTTTTATCTGCATTGTAATATTATTTTAGGTGACTACGAAAATTAGGTAGGTATATTCAACAAAACAAAAACGAAAACATTTTGGAGTAGTCCGACCCCCAAGTGAATTAATTAAAACCGTAATTTTTTTTTAAACCTCGCTACTAAAAAAATACAGGGACTTGGCTTAGCCAGACGAATTAACGAACTGCACCCTAATTGCATATCTATCAATCAGAATCTGAATAATTTTGAGTTTTGTTGCCAATAATTCATTGCTTCCTATGTTCGATAAATTTGTCACCTGAACAACGTAAATAGCGCAATGAATTAATTGAACTGTCAAAATGAAAGCCAGTCCTACTTTAATGCATGCAATTATTGCGCTGGTGAAGGATTGATTTCTTTAAGAAAAACATGAACAAATAGCCAGGGAAAACAATTGAAATAACATGAAACCTTTTTTGAATTACAATATATGATCGTAGTATTTAGAGTAGTCTATGTAGATGACGTAATTTCAAAATAAAGAAACATTCTAGAACCATTTCTTATTTATTGAGAAATACGTAGGATATGCTATGTTCTTTTAACACCTGTATTTTATTCCCAGAGGAGAAAGAATCTAATTTCTAAACACGCTTTTAATAAAAGTTCAAGAGCATTGTTGAACTTTGAAATAAAACAATTCACTTACAGACCTTTACGACTTTATACCCTAGGGAGATGAACAGAAATGTATCTTGGTCTAGCCAAGAAATGGAAAAGGCTAAAGACCTTTCCCCATGGGTGTTGTTAGTAACAGGTGACTGGCTAAGCATAAACAGCGATCTCCTATCTGCCTGGTTCCCTGGTGATTATAGAATGATTTCCCATAAGCCTAAATGGGGAAGCATGGGGTATTTTTTTGTGTAATTTACCCTGGAAAATTCCAACGATTTCGATTTCCGTATTCCCAGGTGACTATTACTGGTCGAAACCGGACACCATCAAGCATCAAGGCTGTTGCCATAGAAACCCCATGATTTCTATGGGTATAACCTTGATAGAAACCTTCAACGTTTTGTTTGTTTTACGAAGTCAAATGACGACAACATAAAATTGCTATGAGTGGCGAATTTATTTTTAACGATGCTTTCGTACTTGAAATCGAGAGTGATGTTGGCAATAAGATTCAAGTAATTAAAAGCGAGTCTCTTCAAAAAACGCAACCAAACTTCTAAGTACTACTATTGGCCCGACCCGAACTTGACTATGCATTCCCATCGCACGCACACTAATGTAAAATCAATTGTATCGGTATGCACTCGGCCACCTGTCGAATTTTCTATGTGTGAACAGGATAGGGGAGAGCACGGGATATTGGTAGTATTGATCGGTTCCGAAGTACTCCTCGCACATCATGTAAGCCTAGTACTTTCCGATCAGTTGTCCATTATCGGTATCCGCCGATAGGCTACCAATACGATTCGGTTGATTCGTTTTCATTCGATTGTAGATCAATGGGATGGCTGCGCTAGTTTGTATCTTGTTAAGTTTTAATAGATTGGTACAAAACAAACAGAACACTAATTGATTGGTCGTCAAAAATTACTTAATTTGGAAGGTACCTTAGAATTATATTTAAAATATATATTTTACTGAACGGAATGAACGAAATCGATGATCGTTCGCGCTTGGCGTTCAATATGGCGCGGAAAATTGGAAACTATTGGAGAAAATGTGAAAAAAACAGTGCGGTTTTTTTTCAAAAAAAATTCAGTTGCGTTTTGTTTGTGCAGAATAAAATTTTTTTCTTTCTTTCTTTCTATAATTGGAAGATACATTAACCATGTGTAAGATATTATGTTGATTCCCAATAACTAAGTCAACGTGATTAATAATAGTGTTATGAGTAAATCTACAGTCTGTGTTTGTTTTGATCAAACTTTAGCAGGTTATGTAAAACAAATTTTGTGTTGGTTGGCCCGAAATTAATTATGTTATAAGATAACTTCTTCTTAAATATTAGTAATCTGTATACAATTGAAAGAAACTTAGTATTCGCGGTTACATTGTTGTAAACTACATGAAAATGCATAAACAATTATGTGACATACAGAGTAGGCTACCACGAACTAATTTTCCACTAGCACCAGAGCAATCCGTCTCAGTCAATTGACTTCTAGTACCAGGGTCTAATAAATAACAGCCGATTGCTCTTATTCTCCGGAAAACTGTGAAGAAAGACTAGGTTCTAGGGAAATAAAAGTAGGTAAGTCCCGTGTTCTGAAAGCCTGTTACAGTCTAATCTGTTGCCAAATCCATGACAACAGCTTATTTTAGAATTTACGGACGATTTACTTGATCAGCTTTTATTAGGGATTTCATTTTTGAAGAGGATTTTCATGTAAGCGATTATTAACAATGTTTGTTTACGCTACTAGCAGACAGGAGTATCTACTCAAATCAAATCTACATTCCTTCAAAACAATGATTCATAGGGTTGTGTCCTGTACTTACGTGTTTACAAACAAAACACAGGGTGCCCACTGGAGCAAAACAGTTTTATGTAAACAAGGCAATCGCTAACCACTGTTAGCATAAAAGCTACAGGTTTGCTCAAGACGTAGGGCGTTCGGAGAATGAGTTATTATGAATTACTCACCCTCGTATGTAGGTAGAACTGAGTTAAAGTGTATTTTTGTTTTGATCCTCCCTTGTGTTTTCGTTAGGATTGCAATTCAATAATGAATCTACGTTGTTTCTTGAAAGGTAGATAATAAGTTTGATGGAAATAAAGTGTTTTAGCCAAATTAAAGCAGAGTTTTCTTTCATGTTCTGATGAAACACGCATCTAAGTACTCAGTCTATTTGCAGAAGTCTAAAAAGAGTTTATTAGGTAATTTTGTCGTTCATAAAGATGATTGTGATGTAAAATCCAAATTACTTTGCTTACACATAATGCCTATGACGTCATTATTGGGAAATACTTTCATTCATGCTTAGCCGGAGTACTAGGCTAGCATAAAATGGCAGCTGTTGATAATTTCGCATGCCGGCTATGTGTTGGTTATTTATGTACTAGAGCATAAGTAATGAGTTGGTAGTATTGCAACACGGAGAAAAATTGTAATATTCTCGGAAAACTTAGTGAAAAAATAGAACTTTGCTATTAAATTGCCAGTATGTAAAGCAAGACTATCCCATCCTATTACTTTTTGCTTTAGATTAATTAATATACAAAAAGTTTAATGACAAAATATGAAATTATAAAAAATAAAGAAGGTATAAAAATGTAGAGCATCATTAGGTATAGTTAATCCTAAAAAAGATATAATCCATATTTTATGAGCCAAAAAATTTAATCAACAAGAGCTTACAAACTTAATTATTATTCTAATTTCAGAAACTTGGTAACAAAATGAATTGGTCGGGTCTTCCAAGAAATTGGATTTTCTTAAACCCTCAACGAAAGCATAGATGTTTTTATAACTTTTGGCCTCTAAAAAGTCCTAAGAGTTAATAATAACAACGTCCTGTTACGTAACTCTCAATTAATATTTAAACAATATTACGCAAAGTATAGTGGTAACAAGAAACTTGGGTAAGGACAGGTGATATTGAGAGCGATAGTCAAAGCCTTATTTTTAAATAAAAGAAAGAATTAGAACAAGAAGACGATAGATCCATTAATAACAACAAATTATTTTTTGCGAGTAACAATGAGACTCATAAAATGTTAGTAACAATAAAATATACTTACAGCTATGTTAGTGATAAAATTACAACAACAATTACACAAACACACACATCAAAACAATCACCGCTTCAGCATTCCAGCTGAGATACTGAAGCAACGACTTACAATACAACAGTCCAGCTTGTCAGCAATAACTCTCAGGATGCAGTTGGAACTGGCTCACACTCTGCGTACCAAGGACGCATATCTTTTACGCATTACTGCATAAAAGCAATAAACACGCAATTCCGCAAACATCTCTGATGCGCTACAGAAGCGAGGCAACCCCACCAACACACTGAAAGCATTATTGAACTGCACGCGAAAGGCACTGTACGATCTCTGTGTAAAATTAAGCCACAGGCACAGAGTTTTCTGTTCCTCATTTTACAACTGTAGGTGTAAAATGAGGAACAGAAAGCTCTAAAAAGTGGATTTTAACCTCCGTAAATGTACGCTTAAACCTGCGGGCAATCATATTCGCCCAGACCGACAGCGCCCTCCGCTCTCTCTCAATATCGTCATCGTCCTTAAGGCTAGTGGTCAAAACACGCATGGGTACATGACTGACTGTACTGTCGATAACGGTACACCATTAATCATTACTGGAGGTACCGTTTTTGAACATTTTCCACCAGCCCCAAACACCATAACGACACTCTTCTTCACATTATACAACAGGCACTGAGTATTAGCGTACTTCTCACACACACTCACCAATTTCCGCAGACCACAGACTGAGGCACTGAGCAGCACCATGTCATCAGCATAGCTAATGTTGTTGTCACATACGCCATCCATATAACATCCGACTCTAGTGCTACTCAGCTCCCCAATCAACTGGTCCATGTACAGGTTGAAGAGTGCAGGAGAACTCAGACCCCCCCTGCCTCACACCTGATTCAATTCCATATGGAAGATGTCCTGCTTCACACCAGGTGTTCGAGAATGTCAGTATCCGAACGTAATTATTTTATGTTCATGATGGTTGCAGTCAAGGCGTGTCATTTTATGTCCCCATATATCAATTTAAAATAATCTGCATTATCTTGGGATAAAACATTAAAGAACCCAACATTCTAAACCAGGGCTCGAGTAAGCCCCGTCCCACCTGACACTATTGACCAAAACTTAAAAATATTTTTGATTTCAGGTGGTAGCTTCGCATCCTTAAGCTTTTTCCAGAGAGTGTCATACGATACCAGATCAAAAGCACCCGACAGATCAAGGAAACAAGCGTAAACTGGAGTGTTACGGCGTGTGTAGTACTCCACAGCATGCTAAAAGCCAAATATAGCAATATCGGTAGACAACCCAGGTCGAAAACCAAACTAATTGTCATGCAATTTAACATGTTTATTTCATTTGCTGTACACTACCTTAGACACAACCGTTGCCAGTGAAATCGGTCTATAGTTATTTCTATCAGTCAATAGTCCAGTTTTATTATTAGCTATGGGCACTACAACTTTTCTCAACACATCCGTGGGCATATACGCATGACTCAGACAAAGATTATACAATAAAGCCAACACACGCGTCAAGTGAGAGGCCGCATGCCGAAGATGCTCGATGCTGAGC
Organism: Antitype chi; assembly: GCA_947359405.1. Taxonomy (NCBI): domain Eukaryota; kingdom Metazoa; phylum Arthropoda; class Insecta; order Lepidoptera; family Noctuidae; genus Antitype; species Antitype chi. The sequence continues at coordinate 7,282,886 of OX375828.1, read as the reverse complement.
CCATCATGGCCAGGAGACTACCCCCTTGACATCGACTGAATGATAGAAGCAATGTTTCTGGCAGTAACCCTGACTCCTAGTTCCCCTTTAGGCTCAACATCTATCACCGCCAACGACGGTCCTATGGACGACTTTATCTCATATTTAGCTATAAACAGTTCAGCTACTCTCACTGTCAACGCACACAGGCACGCTAGGCTTATGTTTAAGTGTGTTTTTTATCTTCCAAAACCCACGAAATTCCTTGTTCAAATGACGTATATTGAATGCCTCTTGTTTATAAAAGTTTAAGCACAACAATCATGGTAATTTTTTATCCATGAAATTCCATTTATTTAATTTAGAATTAAAGTTTTCTTGGTTTTAATTTTCACTTACGCTTTAACTCAAACTTCAAGCACCTCGACGAAGAAAATCGACTTCATAATCGTAAAACACCTTCAAAGAAATGACGATCTTCCCAGGCCTTCTTAGTTTTCGGGGCAAAGAATGGCAATCCCTGGCGGATTTTTTAGTCGGGAGTTTTAGGAAATTTTTATTTAATCCTTTTTCTTATTAAACTTTATATCGATCGTGATTTTTTTTTATTATTAATATTACTTTATATTTTATTATTTTTGTACAGTAGAGTTCATTATTATATTGGCACTGTCAAGGATTCAAAATATTGTGAGCGTTGGATAGCTCAATAAATTCTATAGAACCTATAGATCAATAATATGTCCTCATATGAACGGTTCAATAATATATGCTGTGCATTATGTGCTGTGTATTGCCTAATGGCAATAAAACGAAAAATTATGAGAAAAAGCAATCACATATTAATGAATCTAAATCTTGAACACTTTAATGGTGCATAAAGTTTTCACAATATTATGAATTTTTTTGACGTTCATATATTTTTGAAGCCTGAATGGCCCAATATGTTAATGAACTCGACTGTATACACAGGTTACATACATAGAGATACGACATAATTATAATTTGAGTAAAAACGTTGTGCATAAATCTCAAACAAAATAATTGTAACGCTTTCTCGCTTGCTGGCTCACCCCAGCTTTACAAGCCCCCAACGGACATGTATTTGTTGCCACAATATTCTTGTTTACTGGTTGAAAATGATCTAACAATAGTTATTCGTGATTTTGAAAATTTACGCGACCGATGAATCGTTAGGTAATGCGAAACTAGTCTAATATAAACATAATATTATTTCGACTATAATAAAAGAAGAAACTGAAGAAAAGTGTAAGCACTTACCCTATCAAGCCCAATAAAGATTGACATTCAATAATTTCATTTCAGAAATTCAATAAACTTAAATACTCATCCACTTGAGCCACAAAGCTAAGAATAAAAGCACTTATTTATAGGTAGGTGTAATGGTGCAAATTTCCCATGAGAGTGCACGGCGAAATGGGACGGTTTTAGCAAGAGCTACCGTATGACCACGGTAGCTCTTGCTTAGTCTGCGAGCCTGGTATGTCCTACAGGTGTGCTGAGATTTCTCCACCTGTGTGCTCTTCTTTAACCTGGGTTTTCATGGCGTTTTGCCAAAATCTGTGCTTATTTCCTTACACTTTTATTTAATGTCAAAACTTTAGAGAGGTAATAAATAATCCAAGAGGAGAAAGTGACCTAATACTAACAAGGGTGTACTTTGATGCTCGAGCCTCAGCCGAGGGCCTTAACACGAGTTGGGAATAGCGCTTTCTTCCGAGTGAGACATAATGCTTTTTAATATATACACCTATTAGGAAAAACTTCATACCACGAAAAAATAAAACATCTGCGATTACTTGTGATATTGAACTTAATAGAGATTGTGAAGAAATTTAAATCAACGTTCAGAAAAAGTATGTGGGTAATATCATTTTGAGCTTGGTGAAAACAACTTTTTCTTTTGACAATAAGATATAAAAAAAAAACACAGCACGCTAGATTTCATAAACTAAAACAAAGTACCTAACACTTACTTACTTTCCAAGCACGCAAAAATAGATTCAGAAAAACATTTCAGAGAGTATTTACTGAAATCTGAAAGATAGACATAACATAAGTAAGTGTATCTTCCTACACAGTAGGTAAACGCAAAAACTTTATCCAAACGCCATATTTCAGAAATAGGTATATAAAAATAATATCAGAACAAACTCTTTGGCAAAATAGAACAATACGATTCCCACCTGCCTGTATTTTACGCTGTATCTACAAACTATCAAGACCAAGACGTGTCTCGCCTCCGTGTCAAAGTTCTCATTACCACATTATTACCCCGCCGTATTTGCCTGAGGTGAAAGCGGTCATTGACCATCTAAATTTAGGATTAGTACTATGTCGCAATTTGTCTAGGAAGAATAATGAGGACCAAGGATACTGGTGAAGGAAATCAATGATTCCTTTGATTCATATCTTCGAAAACGTTGTCTGCTTGTGAGAAAAGGGTTTTGTTGAAGAAAAAAACAATGCCATAACTGTTACTCCTCGAAAGTATAAATAAAAACTCGCATACATCAAGGCCTCCGTACCACAACGCAAAAACAAGCCAAAAAAATATAGGATTCTTGTATGGAAAATCGACAGAACCATAGTAAAAACCCGGCCAAGTGCGAGTCGGACTCGCGCACGAATCGTGCCGTACCATTATCTATAAAAACGTCTAAAAAATCATGTCTGTTGTATGGGGCCCCACTTAAATATTTAATTTAATTATTTATTTTTCAAGAGAATATACAGGAAAAGATTTTATTCAGCGCGCAAACTGTAACCATGAATTCAGCATATGATTTTAAACCCCCAGCGCAGAAATTTTTCGTCGGTTTTACGAAAAATATCTGCTGTTTCATAGAAAAGTGCAATACCTACGCGGTCAAAATGTATGGAACAGCTGATTTTTTTCTGTATAACCTACGAAAAGTTTCTGCGCTGGGGGATCTAGAATGATATGCTGAATTCATGGTTACAGTTTGCGCACTGAATAAAAATATTTCCTGTATAACTAAATATTCCGTGAATATTTCAAGCGTCTACCTGTTGCCGTTATCAATATGGAGCAAAAACTAGCAAAAAAACCACGTTTGTTGTATGGGAGCCCCCTTAAATATTTATTTTAGGTATTCTGTTTTTTAGTATTTGTTGTTATAGCGGCAACAGAAATACATCATCTGTGAAAATTTCAACTGTCTATCACGGTTCATGAGATACAGCCTGGTGACAGACGGACAGACAGACGGACGGACAGCAGAGTCTTAGTAATAGGGTCACGTTCTACTCTTTGGGTACGGAACCCTAAAAAAGGGCCCACCTCTTTTTTTACTATGGTTCTGTCGATTTTATTTTTCTTATTTTTTCTTAACTATTCGTTATTTTAGAAATACACACTGCGAAAATTTCAACTGACGTTAGATTTTTTTTTAATTTTTATCTATTTATTTTATTTTATTATTTATGTACACACAGTACCTTTGTACTCAATTGGTTGATTATGCCGTCATAATCAAACAATTGAGTACAAAGGTACTGCTTATTTCTTTAGAAATTTCTTCCAGCAGACATGCGAAAGGAGAAATGAAAAAAATTTAGGTAGACAATAGTGTGTGAGAACAAGAAGAGAAAATATGAATTTGTGACGTCTTAAACTAAAATATACTTACACATATAATGCAGGAAATTAACATATACTTAAATAAATACATACATAATGATAAAATATATAAAAATTATATACATATAATACATACACAATTAAGAGGAAAGGTAATGATCTTTTACTCGACATTTGAATAGTGAAATAGATTTTAAGTCACGAATGCTAGGCGGAAGTGAGTTCCACAATTTTACAGCATGGACAGAGAAGGAATAAGAATAATAACTAGTTTTATGGGGATGGGATTTAAGGAGGGATCTAAGGTGTGATCTACACGGTGCGTCGCTAGGACGAGCGTAAGAAAAACGCTCACGCAGGTAGGAAGGATAAGAAGGGTTGTGTATGATGTTGAAGAGGAGACATAAAATCCGAGAGTTCCTGCGAAGGCGGATGTGGAGCCACTTGAATTCCTTGCGAGAAACGTAGTCATACTTTCGAAGACCGAAAACAAAGCGAATGCACAGGTTTCGCAGGTGCTCAAGCTTGTTTAAGAGGGGACGGGGCCTGCGCGGAATTTGAAAAATAGGTATTTGAAGAAACGATTGCCATCGCGGTGTCAGTAAGTCTGTCTCCGTATTGTCTGATAGGGACAGCTGCGACTCAAACCGAAATTATCACAAATTTTTGTATTCCCTTTTTTTCTCCTCGAAAACTGAGTCGGTTCAATTATTTTTTAAATTAACATTTAAGAAAGAGTATATTTAGGTTACTATCATTTTTTTTATGGTAAAAACTTTTCTAATTTGTCTGGTAGTCCTCTAATCACGGCGATGAAAATAGGGCGTTTTTTGTAATTTTTAGAGGGTCTTATTTTCTTTACTAATTAGTTGCTGAAAAAAACAAAAAAGTGACAGGGACGTGTTTACAGAAAACCTTGATGTTATGAAAAAATAAATATTGCTCTAGAGGCATTATTCAGGAAGAAAAAAGGGGAATACATTTGTATGGAGAATCGCACGCCCTATTCCCTCTTAATAGCTCCTCAGTAGCATCCAAATAACAAGCGTCGGCATAATCAATAATCGTAATTTTTGTAGTAAATTTTATATGATTATTGCCTACGGTAACTTATCTTGTCTACGGTTTCGTAGGTGACCAAGATGCTACAGGTATAAAATTGCATTTTGGCAAGTGGCGAAAGCATTCGATAGGTTTTAACTTTTCATAATATAACAGCTTTAATCTCAAAGGATTAGGCAAAAAGCAAAAAAAAATTCGAATGTTATTCAGATTTATATATGCAGGGTGGGACAGCGACGCGCTAACTGTAACTATGAAATCAGCATATGATCGTCGGTTAGCAAAAAAAACTGCTGTTTCAAAGAAAAGTTCAAGAATACCTACGCGGTCGAAATGTATGGCATATTTTTTTTTTTTTTAATAACCGACGACAACCTGCCGCCCTGTATAGTAGGTACACCCACAGTTAGTAGTTTGCTAGATACCATGTGTAAGTGTAGTCACCTCATGTGATAAGGAAGCAGAATAACATTCGAATAGAAAAAAAAAAGAAGTATAAATCCTCTGAAACTATCGTTTTCGTATGACAATCATCAGGCATTGAACTGAAACTAGGAATACATGCAGTCAAGTGTTAAATTACTTCAACTTTAACAATGATAGATTTGTTTATTTCCTTCAACGCTATTTCCCCCTGGTAATTTATTTTTGATTTTACCAAGACAGGTCGTCGAACCATTCGAAAGTCTACCGCCCCCAATTACAAGGCTTCTGATTTGATTAGTAAATAAATACCTTAATTATGTTCTTTGTTCTCTCCTTTTAGAAAACGCCAAAATTAACAACAAACAATGGGTTCTTAAGTGGAATGACCCCAGTTTTTACTTTTCTGCATACTGCATTTAAGGATCGTTTGTACTTTAACATAATTTTGGAAGATTTAAGTCACGGAAAGGATTGCCTGCCTGACTATTTAATAAATGTGGACAAGGATTATAATGAGACCACAAAAATATTCATTAAAACGGAGAAGGACAGAATACTTAATGAAACTAATCAGTTAGAATGAGATAACAACATTCTTCTCTACATATTGTTGTCAACACCGAATCGAGTCAGAACGGAGTGGAGTCAAAACTCCACATCAGAGCTCCAAAACTTCAAAGGTACCAGGCAACTAGGCCCAACAAGCAGGTAGCCGCATTCCATTGCCGCGACCTATCCTTCCCGACTACGGATGCGCCAGTCGCGCCGGTCAATGAACCAATTTACAGACAAGGACGGAAACGGGACGTCTATTTCTATCTCCCTTTCGGATATTTTAACGTTATTCAAAATTTAGTTCTATCTCAACAGCGATAAAGGTGAAAATTTGGTTTGCATGGGACAGGATGCAGGTAAAATTTATAAGAAAAGATCAGATGATTTCCTGTTGCGAACAGTAAAGACCGAAGTCTCGTAAAATAGGATGGAATTAGAGTTTTATTTTTTACGAAATAAAGTTTAAATTGAACGTATTTACTTATTTTGGTTTTGTTAAAAATGGGGGATAGAGCGTGAGAAATTCGGGAAGAAACTTCTTCGGAGCTACTAGGCAAACATGATGTGGAAGGATATGTTTTTCCCACGTCGATCCTGTGATCGTTCTCACGGTTCATTTGTGTAAATAGGTTCGTAGACAATGCACGTGTTTGGTAACCGATGCGAACCATTGAACGATTTTGAACTTCGGTTCAGCTGATTAGGTGCCCATTACTTTGCAGGTTGGCTTTTATTTAGAGTTTAAAAAAAAATCAAAGAGCTTTATAAAAATATTAAAATTAAGTGTTGAAAAACAAAAATAATTTGAACCGTCTTCTAAAACTTTGCTTCGTTAAGAAAATTTAATTTAATATGATCTTGAGATATTTTGCCTAATCTTCTGAAATTCCATAAAGTAATTTAAAAGTTTTGTTATGGATTATGATTCTGAAATAATTTATTCTGAAAACCATTACCAAACATTTAATTGTTTATTTACAAAAATGTTCTGATATCCATAATAATATTTATGTCGACCACGGGGGTACTTAACGTTCGAGATCGAACTGTATCGGAAGTATCGACAATCGCCAATAATGGAGGACCGTTCGGAAATGTACTAGGGCGACATGAACGAGGAGAGGTGTATCGAACCGATCAATATACCAATATCGTATGGCTATCTATCTATGGGTCGCTCGCACACATGGGGTGCAATGACGGTGTGTGTAACCGTGCGAACGGATCTGCCTCCTCTTTCATGAGTGCTTCGTACACAGTATTGGAGAAGTTTGTGGAATGGAAAAAAAAAGAGTACAAAAAAGTACTGCTTCAAAAAAGAGAGCTGATAGGCACAGGCACTTCTTATTTTTAAGAAACTTTAAAAAAGAAGGCTCTATTACTATGTAATTCATTTATTTTGTATGTTCAGTGATATTTTCGCCAATTGTAAACTGATTTCATTGTGTTCTTATAATTTCGAAAGATTATTTGTCCGAGTTTGCCCCTACATAAATTGTATTAACTTTAATAGGCTAGTATTGGAGCTAGCTGTAATAATAGGTTATATTTATTCCACTTGGTGTATGTTGAGGATATTATAAAACTTTGAAAACATATAGGTAGGTACCTAACTATTATTTACATTTTTGAAGTCGGTGTCAAAATAACGAACACACAAAATAAAACACACCGGACATCCGATATTTAAGTTTTTTTTAAGTGTTTAGTGTTGAAAGTTGTTTTTGTTGTATGTATCGAATATTAGTAGGACCTGGCGTGAAAAAACTATTTGTATATTTTTTTAATGTTTACCTTAAACGATCAATTTTCTCAGACGTACGATACGGAATGGATGAAAGAATGAAAGGAAGAAAATACGTTTATTAGCGGTAAACATGACGCAAAGAAAGAACACAAAAAAGAAGAAACGTCAATTGGGGAAAAATACGCATCACATCCACGCAATGTGGCCATCGCTCAGCATAATGGTACGGTCCTATGCTAGACAGAGCTCCAGCGCTGGTTTTCAGCGACCGTCGACGTGATGACGTCAAGCGGTGCAGCATACCATATGAAAGATGTTTTATATATTCCGTGATGCCTATAGATGCTCATTCAACAAACCAGTAATACATTTCAATAAAACTCTTTTCAAATGGACGTTGAACTTGTATTTTCCTTAAACACGTTCTAAAGAAAAACCGAAAAATTCCCCACATATTTTTTCTCAATTTATTATTATTTTCAAAGTTTCGTTGGGCATCGAACCCGTGCAATCGGTCGTCGACTTTATAACAAAAAGCCCAAAAATTATTTGAATGGAAAATAATGTGATTGTCAAACTAAGTTTGTAGATTTCTTCAATATTTTATAAAATAATGGATTTAAAAACAATTATCTTGACAAATAAAAGACTATTTCTAACTTGTTTTTTATCAAGCTACGTTTTAGTAAAAGTAAATGTATTAACGTTTTTGTTATAGGGTGTCTTAAGGCGGTGATTTCTTGAAAATGCTCAAAAAGGTGTTTTTTTTTTTTAAACCAGTGGATCTCTTTAACCGTAAATAATTTTGTAAGCAAAAACTTAAATAATATTGTCAAATCTTTTTTGCATAGAGTGATGGAACTCAAAACATAATTAAACATCAATGCATCAAAAAAATCATCAAGTCACCTCTTAATTATGTTTAAAACCAGTTTATCCCTTCAATAATAATTATAATTATAAATAAAAATATACCATAAAATTCCAAATGCCAAACTGCATCCAGTGATAGATTATTTATTATTAAATAGTTAATATCTAATTTTATAGGATTTATTTTGCATTTTTATGACAATGCATGCTGCTCATTTATTATTCGAATTTATTACAACAGATTTTAACCCGTGTCGGATTGCAAAAAGAACTATTATCGCTCATAACGACAATATTTGAAGTTACTAGGGCCTTAATAAAAATAGAGAGCAGGGAGATGTATACCTAAATGGAGTCACGTGTTTGATCTAAGTACACGTATCTTTCTTCTCTTTCTTTACGAACTCATCATCTGCCTAGCATTTTCCCAACATATTGGGGTCGGCTTCCAGTCTAACCAGATGCAGCTGAATACCTGTTTTTTCCACGGAGCGACTGCCTATCTAACCTCCACAACCCAGTTACTGGGTAATACGATACCCATTGATAAGACTGGTGGTCAGACTTTCGGGCTTCTGACGACCCGTAACGTCTGTCAAAGATCCTCAAATAACAACGGGGACCAACGGCTTAACGTGCTTTCCGAGGCACGGAACGAACTCATTAATGGTACGAACACATTAATGGTAAGCAATTAATAGGTATCAACGCTGGGCCACACACGACAGTTAATCCATTAATCGTTAATTGACGAAATTCATTCAAAGTAACGGATTAACTTATAAGTTAACTTAAAACATTGTTAGCGAACCTCATCAACTTAGGTACATTAATTTTCCCGAAGTCCGCTAATCGTTAGTAGGTACAGTCGAGTTCGTTAATATATTGACCCTTTCAGGCTTCAAAAATATATGAACGTCAAAAAAGTTCGTAATATTGTGACAACTGTCAGCATCATTCAATTGTGGTCAAGATTTAGATTCATTATTATGTGACTGCTTTTTCTCATAATTTTTCATATTATTGCCTAATGCACAGCATAATATATTATTGAACCGTTCACATGAGGACATATTTTTGTTCTATAGAATTTATAGTTAAATAAATTCTATTCAATGCTCACAATATTTTGAATCCTTGGCAGTGCCAATATATTAATGAACTCGACTGTACTACTATTTGGTTCCGTGTGGTGCCGGACGTGAAAAGAATAGCAACATCCCATTTCTTCCCGTGGGTATCATAGGCAACTAAGGGACTTACCAGAGAATGGGCAACAGCGTTTTCTATGCATTTTACCACCATACTGCGATCGCCAACCCGCCTGCCAAGCGTGGCGATTTACGGCAAAACCGCCCCAAAATCCGCTGGATGTGGAAAGCACAAGACCGGTCCAAGCGAAGGAGGAAGGCCTATGTCCAGCAGTGGACATCTTTCAGCTGAGATGATAATGATGACTATTTGGCAAAAAGATTCTGCGAAAAACACGTTCCGACAATATTTAAATAATTATTATTACAAACTCTAATGAACCCCTTATTTTACCAACTGACTTCAAAAAAAGGAGGTTCTCAATTATTATAAGGAGGAGGGAGGGAGGGAGGGGAGGTTTATTATTTTTCTCTCGGTTTCTAGGTTGTGGTATTATTTTTTCGTTTGTATTATTTGATATCTCCGGCAAATTGTGGGTCGATTTCGAAAAGCGTAGTTTAATCTGATCGATCGACCCGCAAGACGTAATGCGGTTGTTTTGCTATGTTATGTAAGTATGAAGTGGTATGGAGAATAATATAATATTACTTTAGGTAATAAAGGTTACTTTACAACCCAGGCCCCGTTCCAAAATATATATAATATGGATGTGTCTCATTATATGTCATGTAAATACAACAATTATTATGAATCCTATAGAAGGGAGATATGGTTCGGAACGCGAAGAGCACCGCATTTGCGACGGTGTCCGGATACTCTCTGCGGACTTTGAAAATTCAAGTGAGGGATGTACGTGGAGATGTCGCGCCTGTTCGTACCCATATCCGCAGCAGGTCTCCAAGGTGAAGAGCCTCTAGTCGATAGAATAATGTAGGTAAGGGAAGTCGGCAAATTGGATCCGTAACTTCGGAATAAGGAATATTGTATTAACCACGCAATCACAGAACGTGAAGCTACAAAACAAATTACACTAATTCGGGTCATCGTAACCGGGCAACAGCAAATTAGGGGGATGGATACAAATAGTGTTAATGTGTGTCACACTTCCTAAACGTTTATGAGGTCACAGTGACGTAATCAAAACGTAATAACCATGTAATAACCGTTTCAGTGCCTGCAATATTAATTACTTGTTTACGCATGTTCGCAGAATTGCGATTTGCTATAATAAAACTTACAGGCGGTTAGATGTTTTTGTTCATTAAACAGGGTCAATTTAAATTAGCAGGCGAAACTTAGTATGAATTATCGTTCAGATAATTCATACTCTGAAGTTTCTTCGATCAATAAATTATTGATCGAAGATCTGAACACTAAACAAAAAAAATACTTGATTTTCAAAACTCAGTTAAAACACTACCCACTGCCGTTGACCGTAATCAGCTGTAGGGACTCGAAAGTTGAGTATACAAAATCTTTTGCTTCATTGCGTTTAAATAGCCAAACACATCAGTTTTTTTTTTTAATTTTTATCATCGCTTTTAAGTATACTTTTCCTCTGAAAAATTAGGAATAATGGTGATTACCGCAATAAAAACAGATTTTCGAACAATAAAAGTTGATGGTCATAAATTTCATGATCCCTGGTTGAATTAAATCAAGATTATTATTATAATTAGATCGCGTAGGTAATAATTTATGTTCTAAAAACCAAACATAGTACGATCGCGTTGCCAACAGAACTTGAAAACAAGCTTGTTAAAGCTTTTGTAATAAAAGGGTTTTTTCCTAAAAAATACTTCTAGGTATGAACTTCAGAATCGAAAGACTATTTCAACTTTTTTATTCTTATAAAGTAGGCATCCACGATTTCTCATTTTCTACGTGCAAGCCGATCTACAATCCAATATCCAAAAACATCGTAGGTAGATTCTTCAAGTGACCAAGTACAAATTTCTTTTTGAGAGCACTCTGGGGCACCTTAGTAATAAAATAAATAAGCCACGGTTTACTGCTAGAAGATTTTCTTTGTTTTTCACAAGTTTATTACCCCTGTTTTATGTTCTCCTGGTCTGTGCTTCGATCAAATGAGCTGAGAAATATGGTTTAGTTTATTTCTTAACAAGGGTTTAGAGTTTTAGATTAGATTATCAGTAAATGCCTATTAAACCTTTTATTTTAAGAATTCTAATATAAAGATTGCAATTCTTATTATAAAAAAATACTATAGGCGAGCAATAATAAAATCTGAATACATTTTTCGTCTATTGAAAATTTAATAAGTAGATTTTTTTCTGAGAATTCGGGCTTTGTTTGTATCTGAAAATAAACAGATTAAGAATGATTTCTAAAGCGTACTTACTGCCACGCAATGGTAGGAGTGAGGCGTATTTATCGTAACAGTTAAATATAACAGGTATCTGACGATAACAGACTGTAATAACAACCTGATATAACAGCTACTGTTCCTCGAAATAATAAAATCCAAACACATGATAGTCACAAGCTTTTCTGTATTCATGCTTATGACAGTTAAGTTAAAACCTGTTACCTACATCGTCACAAGCTCTTTTCTTTTCTCGCATAGGTGTAGCACCTTAGAACAAGAAGTATATACTATAGGTACATGGAACAGGAACAGACGTTACAGATATATGCGATTTTACCAGTTACAACCCACTCCTATTATTTGAAACAGGTTAATAACAACCTGTTATTTTGTAACAGGTTTTTATAACTGTTATTTACTTGGAACAGGAACAGGCGGAACAGTTATGCGATTATAACGTTACAACGCACTCCTAAGCAATAGTCCTTTATTGGTTTACCAGGCCAAATCAAGCCGATATTGGGTACTTACTGTTCTCCGAAGCAAATGTCAATAATCGTCAATAATCGTTATTTGTACACAAATAAAACACAAACCTAATCATAATGTCGAGTATATATTTTTCTTACAGTAAAACATAAAAAGTTACAATAATTAAGTATCTAATAATGAACGAAAACATAAAAATTAAATTAAAATCTAAGAAAAATAATATCTGCATTAAATTCGGTATACTTTATCTTGCGTTACTATCAAAATTCATTTCAACCTGAAAAAAGAAAAAATTGCGGTAAGAAGGTAGAACCATTAATTCTTTGTTTAAAGGTAGTTTTAGACTAAACGAACATAGAACCAGAACAAAAGAATATTTTCTTGTTATTCTTGACATTTTAGTATGGACAGATTAACGACAGAATAAACAAAAAGATATTGGTAGGTAAATGGGGATATAATGCAATCAAGGCTAACGCAGATTGGGTCGCACCGCAACGCCACGCATTGCAAAAGGTTTAGGCCTCAACACTACGTTACGATGACGCAACGCAAAAAATTCATTGCATACGGCATCGTACGTGAAGACCTCTGCCCATTACTTCAGTTCGCAACGCAGATTTTTGCCATATCTAAGGCAGTGCATCGGTAATTTCTTCGATGCGATGTGCTTCTACGGTGCGTCGTTGCACTGCAGTGTTGAGGCCTGGCCCAAAGTCCTTCCTTCACCGCTGTCGTAAACAAACGCACACTAATGGCGAGCGCATTACATTTTCATCGTATGAAAATGCGTTGCGCTGCGGCACGTTGCGTCTGCAATGTGCGCTTCGCTTCACTCGTTTAGTCTGAACCGACCTTAAGAAAATGTAAATATGTGTTTTTGAGTTAGTATTTGTGTTATTATTTTATTATTCCTATAGTGAACAATAAGATGCCTCGTCTACAATAAACAGTTAGTATTTTTCTTCTTGTGCTGTCATGTCATAAAATAATTGTTTGTTTTTTTCTTCATTGATAGTCAGTTCAAAGGAAAATAAATAACTATTTAAAACAAAACCATTATTCGAGTGCCTTAATACACAATCAATAATATATTCTCAGAATTACTGTAAACTTATGTCTGACTCATAGAACAAAGTTATCTAAAGAGGCATATTCCAACGAACTTGTACAAAGGAAAGATTCTTATTTAAGTAACTATTACTTTGATTAAATACTTCAAGTAGGTACCTATACTATTTGCTGCTACTGAGGACCAGCACCCTAGTTGCGTAACTCACGATTAATCATAATCTGTTTGGTTTTGAAACAGAGTGCTAAACCTTTGCTTCATATGTACGAAAAATGGGTCTGCCCAAAAACGTTACGCAATGAATATTGTCGAACTGTCAAAATAAAATAGATTATGATTAATCGTATGTTACGCAATTAGGGTGCGGGTTGATTTCACAACACACGTAAAATGGCAATCTAAAGCAATGCTTTTCATTTCGATAGTTCAGCCACGTTCATTGCATTATATTAGGTCTTTACCTATGAAATTGCCGTTTTGCAGTACTGGCCATTTCAAATCAAAATAATTTTTGTTTGGGTAAGAATTCTAATTTCAAATTAATTTTATTTTAAAAACATGGATTTTTTTTTCCAAAAGTAGTCATTTGTTTATTGATTAGTGTTACATTTTCATCGCATTTCAATCTTTTTCGTCATCATGGATACGTTAAAAATTCGAGTAATTATGGAATATGAGTACCGTCGTGGCAGCAACGCGGCACAAGCGGCACGCAACATCAACGACGTTTACGGAGCTAACACTACAAACCAACGCACCACCTGTTATTGGTTTGCTCGCTTCCGTTCTGGAAATTTCGACCTGAAAAATGAACCTCGCGGTCGTCCGAAGACTTTGGTCGACAATGACGAATTAAAGGCGATTGTGCAAGCTGATGATACACAATCTACGGCTGAATTAGCAGCAGCTTTCGACGTTAGCGTCAAAACAATATTGGTCCATTTGCGTCAAATTGGCAAGGTAAAAAAGCTTGACAAATGGGTGCCCCACGAACTCAATGATCGTCAGCGCGAAGTACGCGTCGAGACGTGCCTTGCACTGCTCAACAGACACACAAATGAAGGAATTTTGAACCGCATTGTTACCTGCGATGAAAAATGGATTCTGTTTGATAACCGCAAGCGCTCAGCAAGTTGGTTGGATCCTGGTTCAGCACCTAAACAATGCCCTAAACGAAAACTTACCCCTAGAAAAGTGATGGTCACTGTTTGGTGGTCTAGCGCCGGTGTGATTCATCACAGCTTCTTACCAAACGGGGTGAGCATTACTGCAGATGTGTACTGTGAAGAACTGAACACAATGATGGAGAAGCTGGCACATCTCCAACCAGCATTGGTCAATCGCTCGTCTCCGCTGCTCCTGCACGACAACGCGCGACCTCATACTGCACAGCAGACGGTCTCCAAGTTGCAAGAACTGGGGTTGGAAGCTCTCCGTCATCCGCCCTACTCACCAGACCTTACGCCTACAGACTACTACTTTTTCCAGAATTTGGATAACTTCTTGGCGGGAAAAAAATTCAATACCCGAGAGGCAGTACAAAATGCCTTTGAAGAATTTGTTGCCTCCCGTCCAGCTGATTTCTTTAAGAAGGGCATCAATAAACTGCCACTGCGATGGCAAAGATACATTGATTGCATGGGTGATTACTTCGATTAATACAAATAAAAAATACATGAAAAAAATTCGTTTAAATTTTTTCATACAAAACGGCAATTTCATAGGTAAAGACCTATTATTTACGTCATTGAGTAGACAAATTTTTCAAACGAAAACATAGGATGTCAAAAAGGCATTGCGATCGATTGCTAATTTATATATTTTACGCAATCACCCCGCAGATTCTATCGAAACTATAAGGACTAGGATAAGTATTGCGAAAGTTCTTTCAACTGTTTACAAGTAGATAATATACCAACATTGAGAACAGAGGCTAATTAAGTTGTTTTGTATTGGTAAGGTGAAAACGGGGAAAGGAAAACATCGTCAGGAAACCGACATGTTCTAAAACCAAAAATTAGAAGACATATGACATCTACCAACCCGCACGGGGCCCGCGTGTTTTACGGCCCTCTCTCACAGAGAGGAAGCCTGTGGCCCAGCAGTGGGGTCATTATAGGCTGATTGCGATGGTGCAAGTTAGATTAAAGACTTATTTTTTGTCGTGTATGAGCTGCTAACCCTGTGCTGTAAACCCCGCTATACTTGAAACAAAAGACTTTAAATCAAATCCAATCAATCCAACTGACAGCTTTCAGGCAAAAACAGTCACAATTTCACAACGAAAGCAGTTCAAAATGCAAAAAAACTCGTCTATGACACTTCAAAACATAAACAAAACCCGGAATTACCAGCATTAAGTCCAATACTTACGTGTTTAAGTAAAAACAGTATCAGTTCTATAAGCCCGTACGCCGTAAAACAAATCCCTGTAATTGAGGACGGGTAGAAGGCGCAATTAAGGCCACTGGCACGGACATTAGCACATATTGTTTTTAACATATGTGCGTAGTAAGCTACTACGTGGCATAATATACTAGATGGATGGAAAAGTTACAATTGCGGAGTGAAACTAAGTTGCTAAATTCCTCTATGTTTAATATGTAGAGATACCATTTGTAGGGCAAGTCAATGTGACATTTGACAGTTGCACTTGATTGGTAGAAATTTGCTAGACTCTTTTCTTTTTATAGCTAATATTGACGTAAAGTAAATAGGTATAGGCCACCTTGTTCCTTTACTTAGTAACCGACAAAGCCTTTTCGTTAATGTTTAGAGTAAACGGCATTGAAAAACACCAAAAAAAAACCTCTGACATTACTTTGAATCTTGAAATTCTCAACCACAAAAAGGCACATTCAAACCATTTGCCAAGACATCTCACTCGCAGCCAACTACATTTTTTACAAAATCCAGTCCACTTGAACAATAAATCACTTTTTCACAGCCTACAACAGGTACATCTACCCTGCTATAAATCTACCGGCTTAATCCTATTGTACGGACAAATCCGGACAGAAGCGGTCGTAACCGGTGACTCGCCTACATACCAAGCCTACATGAAGGATAAGAGGTAGACTGGTGGAGCAAAAACAGTGATTGAAGACTTGATAGGCGGGGTTAAGAATAGATTTATAGATGGATCGAGGTATACTTAGAATAAAAGCTTAATTATCCGTTCGTGTCTTTCACATAAAGCACTTACAGCCGCTTTTCAATTGTCATTTTTCAGGATTACACAGAACGACAGTAAGCCGAACGACCTACGTTACTCTAGTTACATATATCTTTTGGCCAGCCAAGTGACCGTCTGATAGAAACTAAAGGCTACCCTAGACCGGCGCGACGTGATGGTACTGCGCGATTCTGGTGGAGCAATTTCTATGAAGTTTTAATAAAATTATTCTATTAGAGTAGCGTCGCGCTTCTGTCTGTGGAGCCTTCAAGCAACAAACAGGATCTATCTCTTGAAATTATGATGCAAAATTTCTCAAAGACATGCTAGTTAGGTAGCTACCTACTCATCTTGCAACTTCAACTCACGTTAGGTCAGCGCATTCTGCTAACAAAAAGGTGGTTCCTATGCAAAGATCTCAGTCTTCGGCAGACAATCAATCATCATCATCTGCCTATAATGTTCCCACTGCTGGGATACACGCCTCCTCTCTGTGAGAGGAAGTGGGCCATAATCCACCACGCGGGCCCAGTGCGGGTTAGTGAATGTAACATGTCTTACAATTTTTAGTTCTAGGACATGGCGGTTTCCTCACGATGTTTTCCTTCACCGTTTTGAGAGCAGTGGCGATGAAATCATTTACACAAAGTATAGTGCTTGTTTGGGTTCGAACTCACAACCTATAATTCGGTAAGTCGCAGGCGTTACCACTGGGCCAGCACTGCTCCTAGACAAATATGAATACACAAATCAAAACCCAAATGTCACGAAAAGGCAAAAACATCCAGTTCCTTAACCTCACAATTCACTCCGGTCGAACGCCTATTAAACCTTTCTGCGCAATTTTTCTTCGATTTCTCCAAAAAAATCTCGAATTCAGAACGTATGCAAATGCTGGGGCATTGACTCGATCACTTTCAACCCTGAAGGTGGTTGAAATGGGGACAAACAGCTGAAGTCAACGCCTTTAATTGATATGTCGTGACTGATCGAGGCTCTTTTTTTTCAGCGAAAATTGGCGGGTACGCACCTTTAGCAATTAACTAGCTATTACCTGCGGCTTCACCCACGTGGAGGTTGGAATTATCCCACAGGAACTTAACCGGGATAAAAAGTAGACAATGTGTTAATCTAGGTAATAATCAGAGATCGGATATTCGGATGCATATTCACCTAAAGTTGAGATGTTGGCTAACATGGAATGCACTTTTGTATCGAAAAAGTCATAATTTACGTAAGTAATTTATTTATTTTTTGTTTTAACTAATACAAACCACCCCTCCTCCAGTATATATATTATGTTACGGCTAATAGCCGAAGTGCGGCTACACCTAGTTTTAGCCGGCTATTAACTAGGTGCAGCTGGACTAGCGCTCGCCGGCCGCTGCCGCGGCGTCGCTCGCTGCGCTCGCTCGGCTCGCGCGCGTTTGGTCGCAATTCTAACCTAACCTAATCGGTCGGTAAGCAGTATGGTGCAGTTCACAATTTATCGACAGTTTACAATCTCGCGAGATAGATTATAATCTAACGGTATTTACAAAAAAATCCTCGCGCAGGCTCGAGCCTTCTGACCGCAATCAAACCGAGAGCAACGAGTCGCGAGCATGCGGGAGCCGACTGTGTATATTCATAAAATTTTCCATATTTTCCAATTACCTTAAAATACCATACTGGTATGGTTGATTGGTTGAATTTATTAAAAACTTTGAAAAGCCCGAAGATAATCATCATCACCATTCTCTCATTCTCATGTGTTACTCTTTCATTCTTCTTTCTCTTTAATCGTCATCTCTACTTTAATATATGGTATTACGCTCCTATTTTCAATGGAGCCAGTAAATTGCTCGGGCATTTTTCCGTTCTGTTAGACCTTACCCATATAAGATTCTCCATGTATGGTGTGTAACCAAGTGTAACGCTACTGTGAAGATGACTTTTTAATTAAGGTATCCAACTATGGATTAAGCCAGAAATTATAGCTTGATTATCACTTACTCTCCCTGAGAATCACGTACCCGGTACCGGGGATATCCGTCCCTTGATTTTATGAATCAATATCATAATTTTGTACCGTATCCAAAACTAACTATCGAAGGATATTAATTTGTTACCGTGTTTATTACTTATCGTTTCCTTTTGTACAGCATAAATAGACTAGCCAATGCATTGGAAACGTCATAGGAAGCGAAGCGTGTGATGGGAAGAGACCAGACGGCATGACGTTATTGCTTTGGAAGGTGGGTAGACCTCTGGTGTGGGATGCAACGTGTGTCGACACCCTTACGCCATCTCATGTTCCTAGCACGGCGGGCTGTGCTGGTGCCGCTGCCGCGGCTACTGAGACCCTCAATTGAGCCGTTTGGGGTCGAAACGCTCGGATCATCGGGCCCGAGTGCACGGGAAATTTCTCGCCGGCTGGTCGACACTTCACGTGACCGAGGGCTGGGTCATTCTTTGTCCAAAGAATTAGCATTGCCATTCAACGTGGCAATGCTGCCAGTCTTCTGGGCACGTTTCCTGATGACAGCGATGCGGACGAATACTTCGACGCCTAAGTGTCCTTTTGTTTTTTTATTTATTTGTTTAGTTAGTTAGTTTAAATTTTATAACATCTTGTCAGATTTTAATAAACTTTGAAGCGTGTTTTATCATCAAATGAGTGGGAAACGTCTGAATAGTTTCAGTATTAGTTTCGGGTAAGGGTGTCGAACTTGTATTTTCCTCCGTGTTTCGAAACTCCAAGGTTTTGAAGTTTCAAACCCAGCTTACCTTTTATATGCCTAGATTCCTTACGAACCTCATAGAAATTATTTCACGTCATTCATTGTCCGTATGCACTGGAAGATTAATACCTAAATTTTATATTTGTTCCTTCTAAGTATACAAAAAGAGTGAGAATATTTTTATGTATTTGATCTTTGAATAATTACAATACCGAAAAGTTACTTCACGCTACTTTTGTAATTTCTTATTTTTACCTTATTTCGTTCAAAATATCTATTATGCAACTTGATTTACCCATTCATTTTCAGTATTTTGAAATGTTGACCGTTTGGTGAATCAATGAGACGGTATGGAATTTTCCAATCAGCTTGGTTACATGTACCTACAGAAGCTTAGGTATCTACATGTCTGAGTGAATTGCGGTTTTTATTAGAATGAGTTAACATTATATAGTGATGTTCATGCGACCTTACGGTACTAGAATTCATGGCAGGCTCATTGAACTTCAAAGGCCTCGACCTAGGTACCTACTTATAGTTTGGTCGGCTTCCAGCAGTTAGGAATTTAGGGGCTGTCTTCTGGCTGATAGTACCTACTTAGACGACCCTCAGGCGCGCGTTTACGACTTCCACGCTATGGTGAGGAGAAAAACCGAGTTGCTTTTGGAGACAACGCCGTCAAGCAGCCCTAAAGGCATTCTGAAGATGTTCTTGGAAAAAAATAATTCACCGATGATGAATCACTTCATGCAAGTGTTGGTTAGGCAAGACTGATTAATTACATCTGGTGTACACAGGGCTATACATCAAGCTATACATTTCCAGTATAAGCTGCTATGCTATTCTGTAACCATCTCACCGGGTGAAGTGAGCCTGGAGTGAGCTGTCAGTGTCATTCCACTTACCATACCTACCACTGTAAATATTGTTTTTTCTGTTTATTAGTATTTAGCTAAAATAACACACTAACATAGCTGTTATGTTTTATTTAACTTACTAACATAAAAATGGATCACTGTTGTCTAAGGCAATAAATAATTTAATTTAACCGCGATTCTCTTACTAACGAATCAATCAATTTTCAATTCCAAAGTTACAAGTGCTTAGCCAGACTATAAAATAGGCATTTATCTCCTTTGTGGAAAATTCCACAAAAACCCGTAGAGATTTGCACAAGGTGTGAAAGACATGAGAACAGAGCACTGACATAAGGCTAACTAAATACGTCTTACTGTAAGGAATAGTTCACATTGGAAAAGACGCTACGAGG
Source organism: Antitype chi (assembly GCA_947359405.1). NCBI lineage: Eukaryota > Metazoa > Arthropoda > Insecta > Lepidoptera > Noctuidae > Antitype > Antitype chi. The sequence continues at coordinate 7,262,406 of OX375828.1, read as the reverse complement.
ACGCTACGGAGATAAATTAGATGTAAAAAAATGGGGATACAATCATTTATTCCTTAGAAAGTAACAAGTATTTCATAACAATTAAGTTGGAACCTTGGACCACTTACGAATGCTGGATTCAAACACGTCTGGAAACAAGAAATTTAAACATTATTTCCAGGAAGCGGATTTGCTTTTGGCACGAAAGAAATCTAACAATATTTGCTTTTATTATTAAGAAGAAAGACTAGCTAACGTCCTATCTACGGATTCGTAGGCGAAGGTTTTGAGTTGATATGATGAAAAAAAGACAACTTATAAAGAAAGAAACGTTTGTTTGCGGCAAATATGGCGCAGAAAAAGTTGGGGAAAACATGCGTCTCTTCAACGCAAAATGGCTGTCGCTCAGCACAATGAATACGAGACAGAGCCCCCCAGTGCTGATTTTCAGCGGTACAGCTTATGATATGATAATGAAATTATTTCTTTAATTTTTTTATTTGATTTTTCATTTGACTTCGTATCTGATCCTATAATGATGTCCGTTTGGATGCATCGGATGCTGCCGAGCCAAAAGTCTTCTTACCCATAAAAATCACGTTCAAAGATTACTAAAATAGATAGGTATAGGTGGAGCTAGTAAAAACATATTAAAGCACTTCCACTTTACCAATAAAAAATAATTGTTTAAAAAACTAAAAAACACGCACACAAAAAGTAGAAAATAATTTAATTCTATCAAAAAGCGTGGGGTGCTTTTTGAGGTATTTCTATAATCAATTAATATCAAGCACGCCACGCTTTTTAATAGAATTAAATTATTTTCTACTTTTTTAGTTTGGTTTTTAAAGCGTGTTTTTTTACTTTTTTAAACTATTATTTATTTTAATTTTTTTAGTTCTGCTAACTTGCAAAGCGTGATTTTTCAGTTTTTTTTTGTTTAAATTATTGAATTGTCATGGGTCCTCGATAAGTCTACAAAGTTTAAATAAAATCTGACCGTTTGAAGTGGGTCAAAATCAAGTCCAAAGGAGTCAGTTACAAACAAACAAACATGCATACAAACATGCAGGTGAAGCTAATAAAAGCGTGTTAATAATAAAAACCGACGACCTTCGCCCAAAGTCGGATAAAATACCGTAAAACGGGGCTACTTTAACAGTAAGGGTAATTTTGACAGTTTATGGGGCTACTTAAACAGTGCGCTAAAATACTGTTTAAAAGTGTGTCTATGATGATTAAGTGCCTATAATTTTGTAACCTACATAAGTGATAATAAAAATGACTTATTGATCTCTAAAACTTGTTGTTTTTATTTAAATTTCTTGTATAATGCATACAGTATTGAATTATTTAATCAAAATGATGTTCAAGTAACCCTTACATTTTAAATCTCTGACATAAGTTGCATTTTAATGCCTTGTCAAAGAAACCCCACTTCCGCGGGTAACTTTGACAATATAAAAAAAAAACTTTAGGGGACCTGTGGGGCTTTATATTAGTATGAGTTTGATAGCCAAAGGCCAAATAGCCAATTGTTCTGTTGGAATAAAAAAAAACGTTAATTTTGGTTGTTAAAAAAAGTAATTACCAATACTATGCCAAAACCTGTGGAAAGTAGCCCCGTTTCACCGGTATCTAGCAAATCAGCCACTGAGTCCACGTCCTAACTCGTCTAGCTAGTGACTGGCTCCACTCTCGAGTGTAGTTCAATTAAACGGTTCATCAAGCAATATAGTAAAGACTGCATACTAATTATGTTCAAGCATTGGAAAAACTTTCCACCATAGTGTCGAGACGGTTTAGACACAAATTATGGTTCTTAGAATTTGACAATAGGGGCATTTGTGTCAGAGTTGAATGAACTTTGTGGTTAAATTCTAGACTAAATTACTTACCAGAAATATGTTAAGGTAGATCCTCAGTTACAATTCTAACAGGTCGATCGCTGAGTGGGTAACGGGGAGGACAGAACTTAGATTTCAGGGGCAAAGGGAGAAGGATGATCATGGAGTTACATCAGCAGGGTAATTGCGTGTCACCAGGGGCTCAAGTCTGCTATTACAATAGTGTCAGAATGGTCTATCATTGATTTCATAATTGTTGATTTTGACAATTTTGGTAATCTACTAGTAAAATGGCGTCATTATGACTTTCCAATGGTCAGTCACTGACACTCCATTGAAAGAAATGGCATTTATTGGTAATCTCGTACATAATGATAAATGAATGACTGACTTAATTTACGAACTTCCTACTACTTTAGATTGCTTAAAACACTAATAAATAATATGTAAAAATATATATAAATGAAATCTGGCATGAATAAATTGTTCAAATTTAGTAGTAGTTTTTCGTAATCACTTCTACTAACGAGTTTTATAATAATGGCAATACGAAAATGCCATTATGACACAATTCTATTACGATACCATTGACCGATCAATGATCGACCATTATGAATTTAGCAGATTACGAACTTTTAGCAAAATGACAAATAAATGACAATGAGATCGTGTTGAAATGACGAATTCATAAAAATAGCAGACTAAGGCCCCAGTAGGAATGGTTTTCCTTTTGGTCACAGTTCAGCGTTATTTATGTTGGTGAGCAACCCAATTTTTTCGAACATATAATTATGAATAATGGATGGCTGATTGATACCTAGATACGCTATAAGGGCGCTGCGGTCGTCCCGCTTATGTTTGGATGGTACAAATAAACAGTTTTTTCCCCATCATACAAGAAAATAAATGGTTTGCTTTCTACACCAAGGGCTATCTAACTTCTGCAGAATGTGGATGACCAATCAGAAAGGAAGGAAGGTAGGTATTATTTACGAGAAAAAGTCAATCCTTACCTACTAATATTATAAACGCGAAAGTTTGTAAGTATGGATGGATGGATGTTTGTTACTCTTTCACGCAAAAACGGCTAACGGATTTGGATGAAATTTGGCACACAGATAGATTATAACCTAGATTAACACATAGGATACTTTTTATTCCGGTAGTACGTTCCCGCGGGATATTTTCCGACCTCCACGTGGGCGAAGCCGCGGGCGGAATCTAGTACATAATATACGGCAGTTGTGATATTATTGTCTAGCGAAATCTGAATTCAAATACATCTCCGTACCTAGCTCTGCCAGAAAGAGCCTGATGTGCAATTCTACTCTTTCGTAGGTGAGGAGTAGAATTGCAGTGTTTTATTATGATGACGAAACTGAACCAGAATCTCAATGTCTGCTTATCGGTTATTCCTCACAATTTTGATAAAAACCACTAAACTCACACGAGTTTAGTGGTTTTTATCAAAATTGTGAGGAAGGTGGTTTTAAAAGTTTTCAACTCGTTTCACAAAGTCTTCTCTGACACACTCAGAGAAGACTTTGTGAAACGAGTTGAAAACTTTTGGGCAAGAAGGTAGGGGTAGAAATTTAAAAATAATTTCAAAAACAGCCCCCTTTCTGTCAATCTGTGACCAAAAGTGGACAGAGGGAGTGATTCGTAATACACTATCAGTGGGAATCGCTTTTATTTTGACATTTCCACAACATTCATGGCTTTGTTTACGTTACACATATGATAAATGCCTCAAAAATTGGACATCGCTTTTTTATTCTTCTAATAGATAGTATACACTGTTTTGAATGCTAGAGTAGAACTCGCATATTCGAATCCAAATTAGAACCAGAGCTATAATTTATTATGTATGCATTATTTTTGTGTTTTAATTATGCCAAATGTCTGCTATTTTAGAAATACAAAAATATTTTTAGGTGTAATTTAAAGCAAATTACATATTTTTTTCTGTAATTTTGAAACATATTTTTTCTATTACTACAGAAAAATCATTTCTGTTTCACATATTGAATACCTTGTATAGACTGTCAATAAACTTAAAAAAATAATCTTCAAATATGTTTATCACATCGTTTATTTTAGAGTTTTTCTGATAATCCAAAAAAATCGCATAAAAATTCTAATTCTGTTTTAAAATATATTTTTAAGATCCGGGAGTTCTACTGTCGCATTCAAAACAGTGCATACTATCGATTAGTAGAATAAAAAGCGATGTCCGATTTTTGAGGCATTTATCACACTGTGCGTCGCTAGGCAGACAATTTTTTCGAACATATGAAAGAATGGATTAGCAATAATAACCTTCAAAATGATGATTCTGATTAATAGTGTGTTACGTAGGTAATTAGGGTGCTGCAGGCTTAGCATGACGCTATTTCTACTCTACTGTAGAATACAAATCGCTTGTCTAAATTTCTCGGTGAAAAACTGTCAACAGTCTATACGGAAACGTCATTTTTGTCTACTCTTCCGTCGACAAAACGCTTGTCTTGAGTTCTCGTGCTAAGCCTGCATGTTGGACTATGGATCAATGGATGGTTAAATTACAGTTATAGATTAAAGTTCATGTGGCGAAAGGGCCGGACTATTATTTGGCCAAAGCTGATTGAATGCTGATTAGCATTGCCATATGTAGTAATGCTGCTAACCTTTTGGGGCACTTTTCCTGTTGACAACGATGTGGAAGAGTTTTTAAGGTCTATGATTTTTTTTTTATTATTTATGTACGGTACCTACTAAGTACATGTTATTTTAAGACTGTTAGCTATTACAATATTTGTGTATCGTAACTAAAGAAATTTGACTGATAAGATAAGTGAGGTCAACGACAACGACCCTGAATAGAGAGAATTCTGTGGTATCCCCTCCATCTTTACCATACTGTTCAAGAAACCTCTCAATGAATAACTTTGTAGTTTTGAAAACTTGAATCGTAGCCAGTTTTATTTTACAATTGAGAACATAATAGTAAAATTTAAAAAAAAATGGATTTCGTATGCCTACATGTGTTCATCGGAAGTCAAATTAAATCCATCTTCATTTAAAGGTTTTAGGTACCTACTAGGTCTACTAAATTACATCTAATGAAATGAAACGAAACTACCTGATTCAAAGATTCATATAATTTTATACTCTTAAAAATATCAAAATAGATAAACTAAAAACGATATTTAAAAAATCAATAGATACAAAATTAAATTACATGATGGTCTGATTGAAAAAATAACATTTATATACCATGTTTCATTGTTGTAAATAAATTAATTACAAAAATCTAATAATTTTTATTATAATAGCACAATAACAACATTTATTTGTCAACCTCTACAGATAATGCGACTATTTAAATACAATTTTTCTAGATTTTTCCAATAAATAACTTCAAATCTAGGTCTAATTTCGTTACAAATACGTATGCTTAAACATACAAGAAGCAATTTGAGAATATAGTGTTGTGTCTTAAAACTAACATTTTGCTTATAACCTCTAAAACCATTCGCTCCACTTTTTAAACTTCATAAATGGAACTTCATTCTCGGCGCGAAGACCGAACCGTAACTAAAGGCGACATTCTCGGTTGAACAACAGACGTGAAAGAAATCGCCTGTTATCATCGTGTCGATAACCGATACAAATAATGCTAGCGTGTTATAATTTTGTCTACACTGTGGCGCTCGGCGGATATTCTCGTAGCGACGGTCGATGTGTACTACTGTTTCTAGCGACTTAGTGTAGTGAATGTTGTGTTGTGCGTTTAGTACGCGTGGTTTGCAACAAAAAGACCGGCGTCGGCGCCCGCACCTGTTACAGATCCCGCCACGTATTTTCCTTGCGACGCCTGGCCGTTAGCCTGGAAAGAACAGAAGAACATGTTTTGAGTAATGTTGAATTATCATTTATGGCAACTTTTAGTCATGTATGTTACAGGCTACAGTTGCAGAAGCTGCCAACATACTCATCAAATAGCTGTCACATTCGCCAATTTTCTCGACATTTCATACTTTCCCTTGCACACATATTTGTAATAATAGCGAAATCTAATTTCGCCTTAAACGAGACACGGATGTTTAGATGTCCCTGCTTGCGGTAGCGTCGGGGGTCGGGTTGCCTCCTTGCTTCAAATATGGCGAAGGGGGCAATAGCTGATCTTTGCGTTATGCTCGTGAACGGGTGCTGCTTGTGACTGTTCGTCTTGTTGACCATGGTTTTGTTATTGTTATTATTAATTAACTGCTAATTCATTTTACTTCGATGGTCCTAGTTTATCATTTGTGACTTCGAGTTACAGTTATGTGAACATAATCCAGCATTGCATATTTTATGCTAGCTGTCACGCCCTCTATGATTGGAGGCTTTAATTTAGTATTCGTTTTGTTTACATTTTAAATTTATGGTTTTTACTTGAGTATAGTTTTCAATGAATTTTTGTGGCTAGCTGACATACGTCCAATAATTTAACTTAATGTTCTGCGTCTCGTAATGTAATCACTTTGCTTACCTACTATTGTATAGAATCAAGTTTTTCTAACTGACCAGACAGCTGCGCTACTAGGGAGTTTGTTGCGCCACTTCTTTCCAGCTGTAGCATTAGGAAGTGGTGATGGGCGGGCGATTTGGGGGACTGCTTTATGTAATATTGACTTACGAAAAGTGCTGAATGTCTGCCTAATTTTGATTTGTATTTATTTTGTTCAAGAAAACAAACAGTATAAACGAATACAGAAAAATTACATGTAAAAAGTAACATGAACTAAATAGAACAGCGCATGAGCGCACACCACTTCTTTTACAATATCAAAATAAAATGTAGCATTTTTTTTTTATAATTGGCAACATAACTATTTTTATTGTTAGCCAAACACTTAAAAGGTCAAGGTCGAGTCAATTAGACATATTAACATATTCATGAAATGGTTAAATTTATATAGTAGTGATAGATTTGTTTGTTTATATTTTATCAACCATTTATTCTTTACGGATAGTCTAGGCTTTGAGGCTCCGTCGGGTTAGCTAGATTATAGCCGATGATTAAATTGGTATGTTTAAGAGCGTTTATTCTGAAAATGGGCAACGTTGCAAATAGCTGTCAAATATTTCACTGTTTTGATTAATTTGGCGATATTACTGTATGAAAATATGAAATATCGCTAACTAGTGACCTAAAATATTGATTATGAAATCATCGAATATTTAGTTTTAGATGTAAAAAAAGTACTTGGAAACTTTCCAAATACTCTTTTTACACCTAAAACGGTTAACATCAAATTTAGTGTTATAATTGCAAATCATTATTCATATTTTAGGTCACTAGTTAGCTATATTTCGTACTTCCATACAGTAAAATTAACAAACTAATAAAAACAGGCAAATACTTGACAGCTATTTGTGACGTTGCCAACTTTCAGAATAAACGCTCTTAAGCTCAAAATGACCTACCGATTGCCCCTGAAGTCTGAGCCCTACGGTCAGCACTGGGAATTCCTGGTCTAAAAGTGGTACTTTCCAAATTGAGCTATCCTTTTCAGAATTATTGGCGTGGTGGATTTCAATTCTATTGTACTTTATTAGTAATGAAACCTTGTTTATTATTTTAGTTGTTAAATCATATGTCAACTTATTTGACTGCTTGTCACTTTTATTATTTCGTATAGTCATAAACGCTAACATAATCAACAATAGAGACCAAAATCCTCCTCAGAATTGAATATTTTTGACATCAGCTACTCTATGGTCTGGTTTTACTCACACTAGGCAACCAACACCTAAATGCAATGTAAAAGCACACTGTAGAATGCAAACGGCCATATGGTTTTTCAACAAAGTTATGCGGTTAGGAAGCCTAAGATACTAGGCATTCAGAAACATGTAGCAGGTATTTCTATTTCGGAGATTACTGCGTACTACTACTACGCAACTAAAAGGTGAAATAAACACAAATGCAAACGATATTATTATTTATTTCAACAATATCAAGCACACAAAGCGATTAGTGTTGGTACTACACACTATTCAGGCATTCTAGTAATTAGATACATTTACATGCAAACAACAATACGTTTAAATATAGAATTACAAATGGCGGGTCAACCATTTGTTCTTTCCTCTCGCTTGCACTTAATCTGAAGAGCGAGAGGTGAATAGTTAGGAGACCATTTTCATTTCCATTTTTAAACGTGATGATTATGTACGGTGTTGTTATGACTCAATTATATTATTTGTAAGACCATTATTAATGAAAATATTCGTTTTTTTTATTATAACAAATATCCCAGCTTATTTAAAATTTTGAGTTGAGTAATATCAACGGTTTACAAGTAATACAAGTGATTAAAATGTCCATAGTATATAGTAAATTTTTTGTTAGAACGTGATTTTTTACAAATAATTTTCTTGATAAAACAACATAGCTTACGAATAAAATAAAAAATATTGTATATACTTATAGAATAAAAATTAAATGCCATTTCATGGATCACAATTCGAGATATTATTTGTGATATAAAATTTAGTGATTTCATTAAAATTCTCATTGAAAAAGAAACTTTCGATTAAAACTATTGCGGAATGTATCAGTCCAAACTAAAAAATATAAATAACAAAAATAATTATAGGGACATTCAAATCAATGAATTTTGTCGCAATAGTAGATGTTTAATTAGTAAAAAATATTGTTCAGACTTGGATTTTGAAATAGACAGTACAGTATAAAAATAACACACAAAAAGCAATGACTGACTTGTCTTGTAAAGTTCTTTAATGGTGCACCGTCTTATTTATAAACACTGCCTAAAATTAAGAGATGTTTAAACGTCAAAAATGTATGGTTAAACAGTCGCTAATCATTAATTAATTTTAAGCAATGTTTATAAATAAGGGGGTAAATGTTTTATCTGCCAAATTCAAAATCCATTCAGGTAATTATTAAGCCGACCATACACCACACTATTATTGTCGTCAACAGATTATGATACATATGTAATATCGCGACTGTATTTCACGAAGGGTTAGTCAGCACCTCTGCCTAAAGTACACTCGAGTTCGCCAGTTATGTTGAAGTCCCATGGGGGCGAGCCTAATGCTAATCAACCACACAAATCAGGTAGATAAAACCATAGAAAATAAATAGGAGGTGTATGGTTTACTTAAGATATTCTAGTACGCATGCGACTTGACGAAGTTAGACTTAGACGCAGCCAGCGATGGGATGGACCCGGCCTCGTAGTTGCCAACGCAAGCCAGACCGTTAGCCTGTGACGTCACAATTGGCAAGAGAACACATTCGTCCAGATTTAGATGTTTGAATTTAGAATCATCGAGCCGACACGTGATTTGGTGGTTAAAGGCAGCGCAGGAGTGCAGCGTCGTTGGTGCAATGTTGAATTGTGAGGATTGAAGAAAAAAAATGTTTATTAGTACTACTTCTAGTAATACAAATGGTGTCTATATGCGGCTAGTGTAAAACAATATTATGTGAAAAAAGAAAAAGTGAATTAATAAAAGGAAAATAGGATATTAACGGTTATATTTGACACTAGCCGTATATGAACTAAATTCTAAGTAAATTAGTCACATTTAAAGACAGTATACAGGACAACACAAATGTACATGCATAACTATAATGAAGCAAGTAGGTAGGTATTATAATTATTTAGTCAGGCAACAGTTACGTGCTACGTTTTAAAACTGTCGGAAAAGTTTCGTTTATTTATCAATTAAGTTAAGTTGATAAATATACGAAACTTTTTCTACTGTAAGAAAACACTATGGTAATTTAAAGAGAACATACTTCATCTCATTCGCTCCTCGTACTAACTCTAACCACTACTAACTAGGCTTCTCCTATTTTTGATTGAAACATCCTAAGGTAGCCTCTAAACGAGGCTTTATTAGCGAAAATCACATCCTTCATCTCATGTATACCAGGTACAATCGAGTTAACGGACAAGTTGACTGTGCCTTTGACCGAAACTGTGTTCGATCCCAGTGCTGTAAAGACAGCGAATAACTGCACATTCTTCACCTCATATCCTCCTAGTACAATTAACTCGCGTGGCTCACTTGATTAGAGCAACAATGATCCCCCCCTCCCGTATACAAAACCAATAGGCGCTGTTCTCTTTTAAAAAGCATAACCATCCTTCACCTCATAACCCCCTAGTACAATCAAGTCACCTTAGCACGCTTGATGAGCTCCTGTTGACCAGCGAGCACGTTCTCAGGTTTGCCGGCCCACGCGCGGAGCACGGACGCTTGGAGAGCGCGTCCGTAGCTGAAGGTGAGGGCCCACGGCCTCTTCATGTCAACAGTGTTGATGGCGTTCAGGTGCACTGACGCCTCTTCTTCGGACTGGCCACCAGACAGGAATGTGATGCCTGGGAAAGATGTGGTTTGAAGATGTTAGACTAGAAAAAGAACTTGACATCATGTTATGTGATCTAAGAATGAAAAGGTAAGGTTTAGTTAGATGCAGTAGTTGTTTACATACCGGGAACGGCAGCAGGTACAGTTCTGAGCAGAGCGGTAACTGTGGCGCGGCCGATGTCCATGGGAGTGTAAGTCTTCTTGCAGCTCTGGCCAGCGGTCACCTGAGGAGCAATAATAAATATTTTTAGATTACATAAATATATTTAGATAGCACACTTTAGAAAAAAAATATGAATGAACCAGAAAGAACCAGACTTCGAGGGTTTAGCTGCATGGGTGTGTTGAAATACCAGGACTTCAGTAGTGCAAAGGAGATGTAAAGCACAAGTAAGACCAGCCCGTATTACCTATTTAAAGCACATGAAACTTGTACTAACCATGTTGGGCTTGAGAAGGGTGCCCTCAAGGTAGACGTGATGGTCACTGAGCGCCTTGTAGACTGCGGCCAGGACAACTTCGGTCACCTTCTGAGCGCGGTCAAGGTCGTGCTCACCTAGAAAACACAATTTTTATCCTTGAAAATTGATGCACTAGCCGTACATAAAATAGAAGAGCTCATCTAGCCAAGAGGTGACTGGTAGATTGAATAAAATAATACAAAAGGAAAAAATTACTAGAGTCACATAATTTAAGAGAATAAACTTACCATCAGGCAGCACCTCGGGCTCAACGATGGGCACAATGCGCTGGCTCTGGCAGATGGAGGCATAGCGAGCCAGGACGTTCGCGTTCTCCATGATCGCCTGGTAGGAAGGAGTGAAGCGACCAATCTTGAGTACGCAACGCCACTTGGCGAAGTGGCAGCCGTCTTTCTTGTACTGGGCGCAACGCTGGGCAAGGTCATCGAGACCTGAGGAAGGACATCAAATAAAGACTATCTTGCTAAATAATAAACTTATTTTATTGTTTATAAATGTGGGATGACATTTCCCTAGGTTGCCTGGGATCCCTAGTTACATAGAAACTGAACAAATGGATTAATTTGTTATATTTTCGTTTTAGATACTTTAGATAATATATCAAGCTCAGGTGTAAGAGATTATCCCTCAAGATTAGATTTCTAATCTAGTGATTTTCCATGTCAGCAACAATTACAATGTAACTCTAGTCACACCTCCATTAAAGATGTTTTTTAATAACCTGCTGGGGGTGTGTCAGCCTAGGCTGATGAAATTATTAATATCATTAGAAAAATACGTCACTATCAATTGAAGATGATGTGGTGAAAAATCATGATTACTGTGAGAACACATGATATAAATTAAAAACAAAATGATAAATTGTGATGGTTATCGTAAAATTATTTTTTGGAAAACATTACAATTTTAAATATGTAGTGTTTCTGTAAGAAAACATTCTGTAGTTTCACAACCATCATGTAGCTTACACAAATATTTAGATTGGGTGTAATGAACTCAACAAGCTTGAGGCTGGAGCAAGTACTATCAATTGAAAACAAAATCAGTTATATTAAAACACGACGTAGTAATAAAAACCATCTGGAATAACCAACAGTAATTAAGGTTTTCACTGTTATAGCGAGTAATTTTTATTACTAAATGGGCCTGCTCTTGACCTCGATCACGCCTCATGGAAAACGATTCATGAGATCTATGATGAATCGAGCGTGCCCAGATTTTTTTTTTTAAAGTCTACAGAAATGGCATGGCAAAGTCCGAGAACCAAAAATTGGAAACATTCTTAGATACCAATCTAAAAATATCATTTGTTTGATGCAATTTAATTTTCCTGTGTCGATGGGCACTTACACACGCCAGTACCAGGACAACATAACGACCTTTGTCTATGTCATTATGCCAATATCAAACTCATAATAATTTTGGTACTTCTCATTAAGCAATCACTTGTTTACGAATTTTAGTACCTAAGAGATAAGAGGAGATAACAGCAGTCGAGCCCCCTCGGCCTCATTGCGTAGCACGATTACAATCAATATTTTTAACAATTACATTAGTTTCTAAGGAGATTATTCAGACTGAAATGGCGAGTTTTGGAAGTACCATTTTGTACGGGGACGACAAAATATGATTTTCGTATATTTTTGAAAATCAATTTACTTGACTAATTATGATCCAAGTAATGAATAGGTATTGTTAATTTTATGAATAAGAAACTGTTGATCTGTCTGTCTGTTGTTGTCTTGTGATTGTGAACGCAATCTGGAAGCTGTTTGACTCGTTTTCTCTAAAGATATGGAGTCCAATAGGTCAGCGTTGTCGATAAAAATGTTTATTCACGATTAAAGAGAGGCGGGGTCATTTTGTATAGATTATTTTGTTTTATTTTAAGAAGATACTGAAGTAATGACAAACTATTTATGACCTAACAGCTTCTGAATTGCGCACATTCCTGCATAACACGGCTCTTGCAATAAGTATAGATGGATGAAAATAACCTAATATTCTGGTTATCGTTTATCAAGTACCCGTTTGGGGATTAGAACATCAACATCATCATCTTCCACAGCCCAACTTAACCCAATGCTCGACAAAGGTCTCTCTTTTCGTGTGCCAATACCCACGCTCCTGTGCTAGGTCCTCATAGAGGTTTTGCCCGCGATGGCAACAATGTCGTCCGTACCTCGTCGCTGATCGACCGACATCTCGTCTTCCAGTCCTTGGATGCCACTCTGCCAGTCTTACTCCACAGATTAAAACATTCTCTTGTTCAGTTTTTTTTTTTAAATACTCTTAGGAGTAAAACCAAACACTGGTGCCGATTCTGTTGTCACAAAATTCTCTAAACTAAACTAAAAATCACCAAAATTTAGTTTATTCCTGTCAAACGACGATTTCCTATTCTGAAATTGACTAAAGTGACACAACTTAACTATATTTTAGTTTGACAGCACTAAGATTGTACTGAATTATTAATTTAGTGAAGATGGTAATTTTGCTATTCTGAGTTTGCCGTTTTTCACCAAAAATTTTGACTATATTAGTTTTTCTAACTAAATCTGACTATTTTTAATCGCGATTAAAAAAGTGTGGAATAAAACTAGTGGTCATGAACTAAAATTCACACCAACACTTCGACTTCAGTTGCAAAAACACTTTTTTTTTTCTTTTCTTTTGCTTATATCTCGAAAACGGTGTGTCCTATCGCAAAAATGATGATAATTTCGACCCCCTTTAATAAACCCATAAGCCCCATAATCTCAACATGTATGTAATATTTTTTTTTTATTTTCCAAACAAAAAGTGAAAAATTCCATATAAAAAACATCGAGGCTGCCCCCCTGCGCACGCTTCATTCAACTCTTAAAAAAATCATTGCGTGGGGCACACAAGTACCTACCACGTTGCGAAGCCAAAAGAAAAAAAAATACCACCTGCAGGCTTGGCACGACAACCGTAGAGAAGCGTTTTGTCGACGGAAGAATAGACAAAAATTACGTTTCCGTGTAGACAGTTGTCAGTTTTCACCGAGAAATGTAGACAAGCGATTTCTATCTATTCTACAGTAGAGTAGAAATAGAAAGCGTCATGCTAAGCCTGCAGGAGTCACGATTGTCAAATTCGATTTTAGTTGTGTCAAAATAATTTTTAAGTTTAGAGATTTTATTTTGCAGAATAGCTTTAAGATTCTCATAGCCAAAAGTAAGGAATTTTAGTGATAGTTTAGTTAGTTTAGTTCGGTGTACAACAGAATCGACACCATTGTAGTTTATTCTACCGGATTAAAACGAAAGACGAAAAATGAGTACTAGGGTGGCATAATACAGGAAGAAGCACAATCTGCCCGTTTTGTTTATTAATCTTACAAAGGAAACAACGGTAAACCATCAAAGAGTTTATAAGTGCTGTCATCCGCTCAAATCCCTATTCTGAAGATAATAGTGTCACAACAATCATACAGTCGGTACTTACGTTGATAATAGTTATCTAATACCAATACCTACAGTCTACTAGAGCTAACCAATAAAGACATTATTAATATAACATCACGCCTGTAAGTGGTAAGCAGAGGTGACCTATAATACACGCACACTTCGCCAGTTATGTTTAAATTCCATGTAATAGGGGGCGACGCTATTGCCATACACCGGGCAAAAATCTAGACTCCAAGCTGCTACTGTGTAATTCCAGATAGAAAAACCTATTTACCCGAGCCGTGGACAGAACTCAGGATTCCCGACCGACCCTTGCTCGTTGAAGCGCCAGCCCGCGCCGCAGCTGAGCCAGTAGCTTTAAATTCCCCGATCAATAATAATGCCAATATTTTGATCCAGCCTGTCCCCAATAGTGATAGCTGTCCCCCCATCAGTGACGCCCTGAGCCGAGGTCCGTACCCCAGAGGGGGTGCCCTCTGCGTGCAGTCGCTTAGCTTGTAAAATTTAGTTTGTAAGCCCTGGCTGGAGGCGTTAAGATTAGTTTCTTAATGGCAGCCCCAGGAAAGCCCGGTTGAGCAGTCATGGCCTCTCAAGGCCAACTGCGAGATGCCCAACAAAAAAAAAAAAATAAGAACTCAGGATTCATAATTCACAGCAGTAACGGTTGCGATCACGAAGGGACGAGGCAGTCGGACATTATTATGTGCATTTAAAACAAAATGTCGAAGTTAAGTAAATTATAATTTTCTGATTAATACAATACTTAAATAACCGGTCATTAGCTCATAAGACGCTTGCGTTGTCAGTAGCGTGGAAGACGTAAGACCGGTTCAGGTTACAAATGGGACAACTGTTGTCTGGACTGCGCAATTTAATAAAAGCAGGGTAATGTTGTAAACAGACGTTCGTCTTTCATTTTGACAATTTAACAACATTCATTGCATTATTTACTTTGTCGAGTAGGCAAATTTTTCAAAATAATGAAGTAATGGATTAGGAAAATCCTTCAAAATTCTTCCGATTATGATACGAGTGAGTGTGTTACGCAATTGGGGTGCAGTTCTAGTTAATTTTCCGAATACGGCTCTGTTAACCTTTCTTGAACGTTCCAAGGTAAGTCCTCCACTTTGCATCTTAGGGATTTTCGAAGTTCAGGATCTGGATAGACTCAATTTTAAAAACCCTCGCAACTCACTAAGCGTCAAATGTCCTGCTACAACTTCGCAACTACAGGCAAGTCTCATTTAGTTTCCAATAATTTATGCATAGCAATATCGATCGAGTGCAGACAAAGTCCACCAACGTTGGTCGATACTCCAAGCGTTTCGATTTGCCATGACATTTTGTCGCCTATTCAATTAATTTGCTTTGTTGTTTTCCAACAATCAATCAATCTCACTAGCTTACTCCCAAAGTTCCAACTATGTGGGGTCGGCTTCCAGTCCGCATGCAGGTGAATGCCAGTATTTTACAAGAAGCAACAGCTTAACTGACCCCCACAACCCAGTAACTGGGTAATACGATACCCCTTGGTAAGACTGACACCGAAACGATTGTCAAAGATCTAAGAGTTACAGCCGGGACCAACGGCTTAACGTGCTTTCTCGGAAACCACAGTAGAGTATCGATATGTAAAAATGGTCACCCATCCACGAACCAACCCGGCAAGTGTAGCTTAACCTGATGGATCGAGCTGTCCAACAAATGACAACCATAAGGTGAAGTCTCCTATAACCATCATCGGCTACTCTACAGGGTCTTGCACTCTTTGCATACACTGCATCAACATGCGCGTATCCAAAGAATAATTTCCTTTAATTTTTGTGTTTTAGACATATTTAGTCAAGTCCAGCACCACCAGACACAATGATGCCGCCGGAATTTGGAGACAGTGGAAAACTCTGAAAATAAATATCAGAAAATTCTTCAATTCAGACTTACCCTGGGTAGTGCACTCATCCTCAGATCCAAACAGGGGCACAACACCCTTGTCGACCTTAATGCCGGGGATGATGCCACGCTTCTCGAGCAGACCCACCAGGGGTGTGCCGTCGTCAGCCTTCTGGTACAGCGTCTCGTGGAACAGGATCACGCCGGAGATGTTCTCGGAGAGGGCCTTGAAGAGGAAAACTATTATAGAACTTGGGAATAAAGAGATTTGAGGATAATTACTGCCGTTATTACAGTCGAGGTCCAGTTACCTCTAAAAATTTAAGATATGAACTGAAACCCAGATCAAGGTAGCAGGTGTTCTGAGCTTATTATCGTATAAGTGCTTTTGTATGTCATTTTGTAGGATGCAATATCCTAAACATTGCTACAAATGTTAGAAAAAAAAAATCTGCTCATCATTAAATAATGCAATGAATGTTTTGAACTGCCAAAATGAATGCCATTTCTGTTAGTCTAGTGTGTAACGCAACTACCCCGGAGGTTAGAAGGCAACTATTGCCATCCATTGGGCAAACCCTTTTTTTTTCAAATATAAACCATCTTATTACTAAAACTCTAAGTCAGTTTTTGCATTACCAACGTTTCTTCTATTTGAGTAAAGTTCTTAATACAAAAATGACAATTTAAGACTGGACTAAGTTGTCAGTTTTGTAAAAGGAGCTGTATTTCGATTTCAGTTAGGTTCTTATTTCAAAAACAGGCTCGATGCTTTAAACCATACCTACCTAAAGAAAAACCTTGTTTTGTTAAGGGTTATAACGGGGAATGGGTCGGGATCCTGAGATTGGTAACTAGATGGGTAGTCTACAGCCCAGTAGACTATTTACTATCACTTTCAATGAGGACGATTATGGCACTAAAAGTGACAGCAAAAGCAATAAGTTTGCCTGTCCACCAATTTACCACCTCACCTACTTTATATATTATCTGTTGAGGGGAACCTCGTCGCGGGCTCCAACTCACTGGTGGGCCTGGCTAACAATCACGCTATCTCACCAGGCTTCGTGTCCGACAGAGAGAGTATCAGTGATGAGCAGTTAAACGCTAGTCTACACGCACAACGTTATTGAGTGAGATGCAGGATCATTTATAGTAAAAAATTCGCAAAAATCAAGTAAAGTCCTTTGGAAAATCGGGTTTTATGAAAAAGCCAATGCATAAAATCAATGACCAATAAAGCTTATTAAACTTTTCGATAATTGGTTTTGAAGATTTTACACTTCTTTTATTACTTAAACACGCCTAAAGTTAAGTACAATTAGCAAGAAAAACGAATCTTTGTTGGCTCTTAACTTTTTAATGGGTATTTATTTTGGTATTCTGTTTCCGTACAGACAATATTAATAATGAGACAAAACGATATAATACCTACCTATTTTACTTTGGATGTGCCATGTCAGAGAGTGGAGTAAAACACTCCCGAAGTTTGTATGCAAAAAATGTGGACTAGGTTCACCTTAAGTGCTTGTTATCAACGTGTTAATAACACAGTGTAAGTACGTGAGTTACGTTCTTATCAGTCAACAGTTCAGTTATCACCAATTTTGTACTCCTTCGAGTTATCCGATAATAATAATGAGGTTTTTTTATGTCGATTTATGTCTGTTTCGTGTGAAATTGCAGACGTATCTAATAGTTTAAGCTTCAAACACCGGTAAAGAACAAGCTTTGGTTAAAACAATGTCAAAGTGGCGGATTACCGACTCATTCAACAACCAGTGCGAGTGCGTTGATTCTGATCAGACCATGCCCCACTTGCTGGAGTGTCCTAAGTGCCCATTTACCTGCACCTCAGATGATCTAAAGAATGCCACTGATGCCGTAATTAACGTGGCCACCTACTGGGCTCAAACTATAATTATAAAAAAAAAACAAAAACTGTAAGTACAAGTGCGATCGACACAAAAATAAAATGATAAAAAATCCTTGGTTTGAGTTCCCAGGACTTGTTTAATAATAGCAGCCTGATGGTCAGACCTTTAATGAATAGCTAGGAAAATAATCTGGATACATTTGACAGAAAACATTACCTTCCATCTGGGTCAGATAAAAACATGGAATACCACATAGGACAAAAGAGAAAACTCTGATGGGACTACCTAATATACATTGAAAATCATGTTTCTTATCAATTTACTATCATAAACAGCTTTCAAAGTCGACCGGAAAAACAAGATAGAAAGTACCTATCTAACTATTTTCTCCTATCGTACACACGGCTACACATTAAGCTATAAATTACCAGTTTGCACTGATCTCATTCTGTACGGAAATCCCATACAATGCGAGATCAGCTTATACTGGAAATGTATAGCTTGATGTGTAGCCGTGGGTACGATATTTAGAGTGTCTATAGGAACGCAGACAAGTCAGGCGTCATAATTATGGCGCTTAGAGGTGCCATGTCGCTAAAATACTATGACATCTATGTCCAAAGCATGTGCTACATACACATACATGTGCTGCATATTATTTGTGAATGGTCATTGCATACTATGACAAATTGCCGAGGAAAACTATTTTGACGCACTGCTTGGATCAACTACTCAGGTATTTTGGCACAAATTTCAAAGTGGTTCTTATTACAAAGTACTAAGGGACATCTTCATGAAAGAAGGTGATGCCACAAGAAGCATCATGTCACTTGAATATGCCAGAAATTTTAAGTCGTCTATCACGTTCATTTTACGTATAGGTATTTATTTTTACGTTCAAGATTCACGTGATTATCTACTTATATACCATACAAGACATTGTATAGGATAAAAAACGTGCCTGCTTTTTCAAGGAAAACCAATCAAAATATAATAAGATCAGTTTTATAAGCACGTGTTCTTTTTCTAACTGGGGTCTACGTGACTTTTACCGGGTAGGATATCCTTAAAAGTTAGCTGACTCATCCTACAATCATTCATGATGTCATGTTCATCATAACACTTGCAAGAGCGCCATTTGACAAAAAAATCAAGGAAGACATGCCCTAAATTGTGTAACAATTCATTGTGGCTGGGACATCGACGCTCAAACTGTAACCATGAATTCATTCAGCACGCTTAGCACGAGAACTGTAGACAAGCGTTTAGTTGTCGGAAGAGTAGACAAAAATGACGTTTCCGTATAGACAGTTGACAATTTTGAAAAACTGACCGAAGAACCCGAGAAATGTAGACAAGCGATTTCTATTTTACAGTAGAGTAGAAATAGAAAACGTCATGCTAAAAGCCTGGTGCACATGATTCTGAACCCTTACCATTGACATTTTTAGTCGGACATTTTGACCGCGAAGGCACTAAGTAATTGCACTTTTCTATGAAACAACTTTTTGATAGCAGACGAAAAACTTCTGCGCTAGTGTGCTGAAATCATGGTAAGTAAGTCTACGCCATATCGCTGCCACCCTACCAATCCATGCTTACTTTATGGCGTGATATTTTGTGACGCAATAATATGGTGAAATGAAAGACGTCAGGTGCAATTCTATGTCAGTGTCGCTGCAAAGCGTCCAAGCTAAGTGTGTCATATTGTACTTCCCAATACGTTATTGATTCAGCTAGTAAACATCTCGTGACTGGAACAGCTAACAAAATGCGTCTGCGAGACGTCAGGAACATAATGAAGCCTAAATATAGAAAGTGTCAGTTATTTTAGTTACACAACAGTGTAGGTATACGGGTATACCCATATGGGACCAACGCGGATTGCTAACAATATTTTTTGTTTAAATTTCTTTGCACATTTTATTACGTTTATTGCAATATGCAGGGCTAAAATATAGCTTTTTTCGATTCTTTTGAATGACTATTTCATTTAATTTCATAGGAATTAAATGAACTTCTAGGGTTGTATTGATAATTTCAATTAGAGATGTGCCGACTATGACTGGCCGAGTAGTCGGCTGCAAAATGGCCGATTAGTCGGCAGACTAGTCGGCTAAGCCGACCTTTGCTTTCGGTTGAGTTTGGTTGACATCGATAATATTTGTGTGTGACTACGCCTTTGGCTCGTAAGTAAGTGGTGCGCGGCGCCCGGCGACAACGCGGACTTGTCGGGACATATGTTTTTGTGTTTCCATTGCATTTTTTCTATCATTGTTTCCGTGCCATCCCACGTTCCTTCCTATCCTATTCTAGATTGCACTGAAAGTAAACTGTAACACTGATTCTATCATAGAAAATAATAAAAGTAAAGATTTCAATTTCATTTCAATCACAGTCTTTTAAATTTTGAAGCATATTAATACGAGTTAAAAATGGGCCGACTAGTTGGCGGTTTTAGCCGACTAGTCACCGACTACAAATATGGCCGTCTAGTCGGCTTTCCCGGCTAGTCGGTACATCACTAATTTCAATGATTATAATTATGTAAAGCCATATTTGTGACAGTCGCGAATCATATTTTTTTCAAAAATAAACCTTGACACTGACCTGCTAATCGCAATAAACTTATGAAAAATTGAATTTCGCGGGCTTTATTGGCACATTCACCGTAAAGAATGATAAAAGGAAGCAAAATCTACAAACCGAAGTAAAATCATGTCTACAGATCATGGAGTAATTATTATTGTCTATTGCAAGAGGAAAATAACATTATAAACTATTTCTCATTTCAACACCTGCAAACGTGACTTTAACCATGCAACGTACACGTCATAACATACGATCGTCCACAGTCGAATTCATACCTAAGCAGTATCTAAACGAGTCGGCTAAATGGTAACCGGTTTTTCTGGGGGCACGACTGCCACGCCTCGAAATATTCGTAAATAAACTACGTAACTGAATTCAATTAACATTTAATACGGACTCGATTTCCTTGACGACAAACTACTTTTGTTTTATATTTATATACGTTTCCTGAACCAAAGGTCAGGTGAATAATTCTTCAATAAAAACTTTTTGGTTTAGGTAGGTAGGCATTGTGAGATGATGAAATATATTATCTATGGCAAAGAGTGATATATGTAGTATATTGTAAGACCCATAAGTACCTACTTTTCAATTGGTTAATGACCCCAACTATACATAGTATAATAGGTCATAAACGAGGGCACACTGGCACTGTGCATCAAAAAACATTTTTTCTACGTAGATTATGATTTTTATATGTATACTTACAACAAATAAACGAGTCTTTTTTAAGTTATAAAATTAGCAAGTAGTATTTGCTGCAATATTGTTAATATTTTGTATTATTTTTTCTTTGTTTCAACACATATTGTAGCTGTTTATGTCCCTGAATAAATAAAATAAAATAAACTCACGTCGATAAAAATCGGAAGTGAGGTGAGAATTGCCCAAAACAAATATTGAAAACTTCTAGCTCATAAACCATAAATAATCGCTGAAGACACATGGTATCGGAAAGCCCTTGGAAAGAAAATTCTAAAAAAATGTTCTGGACGTGCTTGCGTGGGCCAACTACTTGCAGGAACATTAACTAATCACCAGATATACAACAGGACAGCATATCTTACTCTTCTCTGCTAGCCACTAGTCTCTCAAACTCCTGAAAAACAAAGGAATATGACCGCTAACTCACCGCGTCAGAGCTGAAGAGCAGCTGGCGGTACTTGCGGCGGTTCTCCTCTGTGTTCTCCACGCCAATGTCCTGGAGACGCTTGCCCATGGTGCCTGTGGGACATACCCTCATTATAGTTGCAATATAGTATGTTGCAGGATGTTAGTAGGTGCATAGGAATGTGTCAAGTCACAAGACAATACTGTATCTGCCATTTGGTGATTTGAATAAAACTTTTTAAAACCATCACGTAAATAAAAAACTGAAAAGCAAAAAATAATAAAACTTTTTTGTTTAACCTTAATAACTAAGATCAAAAGGCGGTGAAATAAAATTAAAATACATATCCAAAGTCACCGACTTCCGAACTTAGTTCCTAAGGTTAAATAAAAAAGTTTTATAATTTTTTGCTTTTCAGTTTTTTCGGCGGTTTAATTTTTTTGTTAAAAAGTTTTTATTTTATAATTTTTTGGCTATAATCTACTAATTACTACATGCTTAATTTTTGATTACTTTTTGTAATACACAACTCAGCATTAAAATCTGTGAGTTAACAATCAATGATCTTCTGTTTTGCTACCCTTAGGGTTGGATTTTTTTTTTCTAAATTTATATGGGATCAACTTCAGAGCCTTTCCAATAAAAAAATAATGATCAAAATCGGGCTACTCTATAAAAATGTATGCGTGGCCATACATAAAAAAAAATACCCTTCTTACTAAATGTTCCAGGGCAAGGGAGGGACAAGTAGAGAAAAGGAATGCTGGTGCTCTTTTCCTTCCCTTTTTCCACTTGCCCCTGCCTTCTGCAGCGTGATAGTAGGTATGAGGTCAAAATGCTGACAAAAAAATACTACAACAGTATGCTTTTGGTTGGAATGTTGGTTCAAAAAAATAGCTATACTTGAATACCCAGTGTATCAGATCAATTACATGTATTGCCACTTCATGAAGTATCTACTTTACAGTGGCGAAGGGTCAATACAAACAGATTCCCATCGGCTTACCTTTAAGAAACCCCACCTCTCACAGATTATTTCAAAGTACAATTATTTTTTTATGTGTTTCTAAGTTTTACTGAAAAAACGCATGCATGCAAAGAAAACCAAACCATCTTACAAAATTCTCCGATTCCAACTCAGTATGAGTGAAAGAGGGGCTGATCCTCTGAGGAAACTAAGCTTGCATCACGCAGTGTGTCTTTTTTTGGAACGGCTTACCCTGGCCATAGTTACACCCCTCGCCACTGCTACTTTATCGGTTTCTGATTGACCATTTGTGATAAAAAGGTATAAAATGCACTGTGACATTGAGTTTGTGTTCCTAAAACATTCTGAACTTACCAGTGGACTCATCAGCGGCAAGGATACCCTTGCCGGGAGCTACGATCGCTTGGGCGATCTTCCTCAGCTCCTCCTGCACCTCGGGAGTAGGGTACTGGAAGTAGGTACTCATAGTGGCTGAAACAATAGAATTAAATTAGTATGACTTGTTATGAGTGAACTGGTGAGATCACGAAGTACTCTAGTGATCATACACCCACTTTTCCTCTTTCCAGCTGTCTCGGACTTGTCTACTGCATTCTAAGGTCAGCTTTAGACAGAAAAAAAAATAAACAAGAGGCATTTAGGACAAAATATTTATAAAAATATTAATGAAGGAAAACAACTTTAATGATGGGATTTTTAACTTTTCCAGTTATGGTCTCCACTATCGTTCATACTCAGGTAAGGCAGATATGAAGTTATTAAAAAAAAAAACTGAACAGGCTCTGTTATAAATATTATATGAAATTATAATATTTATTTATTTATGACCCCTAATAACAAAATTGTAAACTCACAACTGATAAAACTAGCTTAAATTAACTGTCTTACCTACTTATTGATAACTTTTATTTACTTAAAACGTAATGATAAGATTAAAAGCAAATATTTTCTACCAACTGCGGCAAGCAAACCAGCATGGATGGCTGTGAGAAGTGTCACAGATGTTCAAATATGTCATTAATATTATTCTACTAAGTTTGTGACATGTCTCTTGTCACACAGTGGATACTGTCTGGTTATTATTGGAAATCGTCTAGAAGCAGCCAAATATTTTAATGGAAACTTTCAATATAATCTACGTTCTCGTTATTATTTCCCATACTCTAATAAAGTGAACAATAGTGCAACATGCTAATGGTTGACTGGGCTTGGAAAACTGAATAATTCAAAGAAAAGTTGATGTTATGAAGAAATTAAATGAACATTCTTGTGTTGGTATTTAATTACAAATACTGAACAGACTTCAATTTATTTGTTTTAGTACTAATTACATTCAACTTTAAAGTTCCTATAAACAGCTCTGATAAAATCTGTGGACAAATTGTTAGGCTGATGACATTTTAAAACTTGATTATTATGATTCTAGAAAAAACCATCAGGAATTAACAGTAAAGTGAAGACTTTGACTTCTAAATTAATGTTTATTTTCTTTAGATAATAAACTGATAAGTACCTAAATAGTTTCTATAGTTTTTAAAAACATGAAGAAATCACAATTTTAATATTATGGAGAGTTACATTAATTTTATTATGTAGTAAGAATTCAGTCTGCAATCTACTTAGACATGGCAATTAAATCTATATGTCTAGACTACAATCCAGTAGGTAATTAGTTCTTATTACAAACTGCTTCGCTAAATATGATCTTCTGACCTTCCTATGAACATACTATAATAAGATTGTTTATCTTATTTCCATTAATAATCACCACACTTGGCAACTATAGTGGTGATTAATAAAATTGAATGCATTTCAATTTTTTGTTATTCAGTAAGAACAGAAAATAACATCTAGTGGACCGAAATATAAAATCACAAAGGTTAACGCGGGCTGCACAATTTTATTATTTGGTAAAGTTTCTTTCTAGATGCATTGATCCAAATGTATCAATTTCAAAAGCTAGTTACACGGTGCACTTAGGCGAAACAAAAGAGATTACTGAATGTAGCTGATTTCTGACTGGCCAGGTCCATAACTAAGATTATAGCAATATGGAAGTCATCATTCGGTAGGTACATTATGATTGTGACAAGGATTTGATAACGGCATGAGGCAGATTCCTAGAAATACAACCACACTTGTATCATCGTTTTTAAGTTTGGGCAAAGGAAACTGAGTGCACTACTTTTCAATTCTGTTTTCTTGTTCATAAGTATTAAGTTGTTAAGTATTAGTTTATCATGGTAGCCTACCCTTCGTTCCAAATCCTGGCCACCATCCTGATTCCGGGGGTCCCTTTTTTTTCCCCTTCTTTTTTTTACCTTTGGCACCCATTGTGTTGTATTTAATATATAATTTTGATTATAAAAATTTACTTATAGATAAATTAACCTTAAAAATAATATACTCGACATTATAAAATCATGTTCTATCAAAAACTCACCCTGACAATAGTGACCATTTCTGTATCGAGATTCATTTGTTTTTAAATTAAATTACGAAGCCGTCTTGATCACGTTATTGACAGTAACTTTTACTGTCAAACGTCAGTCAAAATCAATTTGACATTTTCCATTTTTTGACAAATTCAAAAAAGTCTTAGTGGTGGTAATATTAGAGAAAGAACTTCGAAAATCGATTATTATCAGGACCCACAAGTTTGTTAAACTAAAATAATCTACACAGATATATGTGGTGAGTATAATAAATTTCTCATTTCATTATACTCACCGTCCTTTCATTAGATTACCGATATTTTTATTCCTGATACGCTAAATGGGATGTAAGTTTTTGGTATAGATGTACTAGTTTATTAAAATAAATTAAAACAAAAGAAGAATAAACTGCTTGTTTTATTCTTCACATAACTAGATAATAACACATTTAACTACAATTTATTTGACTTTGATGATATTAGCTTCCCCAAAGGTGACCTTGAAAGGTCATTGAAAAGAATATACCTAAGTACTCAATGTCACTAGCAAAAT
Source organism: Antitype chi (assembly GCA_947359405.1). Taxonomy (NCBI): domain Eukaryota; kingdom Metazoa; phylum Arthropoda; class Insecta; order Lepidoptera; family Noctuidae; genus Antitype; species Antitype chi. Next base: position 7,236,840 of record OX375828.1, on the reverse strand, counting down.
ATGCAGTGACACTATAGAAATAAAATAATTTAACAAGGTACTGATCCCTTAGACTCCAAATAAACTTTCTGAAATAATTATATTTGCATAAAAATTAAAAAAAAATCTTATTAAAATGCTATGATCACACATCTCCATGGTAAAGGTTTAGATAAGAACAATTTAGCGGTATTGACTTATTTTTCCGTAAATAGATAGGAGGGAAATACATGAAAAATTTGCAATAGCATAGATATATGACGCCACTGTGTAGTCAGGATTGAACTGTTCTTTTATTAAAAATAACAGAAATTGAGTTTCCTGGATATATGGCAAAATTATAAAATAATATGTATGGTCTAATCAAATCGAATACCTACGAAATTACATCGATTTTTTATAACCTTAAATAAAATACTAACCAAGCCGTAAATTATATAACTTTCTAAACATTCTTGAGCATTTTAACCGAAATGATATGGTGTAATTTATTTAAGAATAATTTTAAAAACTTACTTTTTTATTAATTTTTTATCCGGTGAAACACAGACACTCCCGAACTGCAACGTTGGTAGTACTGTCAAATAATAAGTCGTCGAGAGGACACATACAAAAGGTCATTTGAAGGTTAGTGATAGCGCGGTGCGCGAAACTGTTTTAGCTACCGATCGAAGCGCTGTCTCGCGGTAGGTATCTGAACTTCCACTCTCTTATTTTAGGTGCACTGAGCACTGCAGATGTGTTGAATCGGTCATCGTCACCGCAGGAACGTAGTTAGTTTTTCAATATCACAGTAGATGGCGTTATTTACAGCACCTAACAAAGGAGCAGACACGTAGAAAAAATTAACTACGTAATTCTAATTTCACAAAGGGAGAATATTGCGAATTTTGGTAATTAAATTATGATAAAACATCGATCACTGTCAATAAAGTGTGTACCATCACTAGGTAGTAAATTTTAACTGTCATGTTTTTTTTTAATATCGGCTCGGGACACACATGACTATTTTCATGCATAGGTAGACATTAAACCTTTACAGGAACACCAACTTAGTTTTGATGATTTATATCCTTCATTTCTTAGGATACCCCCTGGTAAGACTTGTTGTCAGATTTTCGGGCTTCTGAGGACCCGTAACGACTATCGAAGATCCATGAATGACAGCCGAGACCAACGACTCCGTGCTTTCCGGGGCACGGAGGGATCTAGGTTTTGTTAGATGGTCACTCATCCATGGTCACCAACCACGGCAAACGTACATTAAACGTACCTACGTTATTATTTACATGCAGTAGGGTACAGGGGTACCTACCTTGCTATTTCTCATTATTATCCCACAAACTGCCACTGTCTCCTCTGTTACGGCTGCCGCACATTCATTTATCCACTGCTGAGTATAATAGGCGTCGTCCCTTTAGTCCTATGCTTCCCTGGTCTGTGCGAGTCACATCCAGCGCCCTTATTGCGTAACGCACGATCAAACATAATCTGAATCATTTTTGCTTTTGATTGCTAATCCTCTCCATATGTTCGGAAATGTGTCTGCTCAGCTACGTAAATAACGCAATGAATATTGTTGAACTGTCAAAATGAAACGGATTATGTTTTTTTTTTGTATGGGATAACATCAAATAACATCTCCCGCTCTGGGTGGAGCAGGGGGGCGTGTCAGACTTTTACTGACTAAAACCCACCCGTGTTCCCTCAGTTGCCTGTATGTCAGGGGCCGCGGTATCTCTTTCGAACAACCCGCACCCCTGGCAGATTATGATTGATCGTGTGTTACGCAATTAGGGTGCAGGTCTTCCTCGCGATCTTCAGTAGGTCGTTCAAACTACCTGTCGCACATTAGCTTATATGTAAAAACGCACGTTTCATCTCGTGTAATGTCCATTCAAGCTGTGGCCCTTGTGTAAGTTTGTTTTAACCTTCTCGATCTAACGCATCGACTGCGTTCGGCGCTCCGATTGGTCCTTCACCAATTCAGGGCCTCAGAATCCTTTGTTCTGGTCGTGGGCAATGTGCTCTATTTGTTTCAACAGGGACTAATTTGGTGTAGCGATGTTTGGTGACCTGAGAAAGAGAAAAACAATCAACTGTTCCCTATATTTATGTTCGCATAACTCGTCAAAATGTAAGGAACAGCTGATTTTTTTTCGCGATTTCCGGTATTATTTTTCCTATAGTAAAAGTAGTTCATAATGATAAGTAACATGACTTCTTCAGATATTTTGTGTGTGAATAGATATACCTTATATACAGATTTTGTAAGATTATAGATAAATTATTAACCAATTAATTAGATTGAGATTAAGGATTTTTTGAACACAAATTATAATTTAGTTTATTTGACTAAGTTTGCATGCTTTAATTTTAAGCAAAACATGTATGATCTCATTTTCTTTATTAACACCTATGAACATATATACCATTTGTTTTAAGCAAATAAATAATGATCTTATCTTAAAAATTACATAAGTACTCGCTGGGGGTCAAAAGTGTATCGTTTTAATTACCTATTTATCACTTGAGTGTGTATAGTTAAGCATGAGATGATACTATACAGCATGGTACCTACTAAATAATAAGTGGCAGCAAAAATTTGACTCTACTTGAGCTAAGATAGTTGACATGGCTAATAGGCCGCCCAACTTAAATGGGACTGGGCAAGACATGTCAGCCGCATGCCAGACAAACGATGGGCCAAAATAGCACAGAACAAACGCCCTAGTGTGAGTTTCTTTTAACCATCTCGATCTAACGCATCGAGCGCATTCGGCGCTCCGATTGGTCCTTCACCAATCCAGGGCCAATCGGAGCGCCGAACGCGCTCGATGAGTTAGATCGAGATGGTTAAATTAAACTCACACTGAAAGGCCTACTGGTGTCCTGAGAGTCCTGAAACAGTGAGGCGGGGTCGCGGCAAACCAAAGTTGGAGCTGGCGGGACGAGCGGGATCGGATCCGTTAAAACTGGAAGGAGGACGGGCGGGCTCGCGATAAATGGAAGGAGTGGATAGAGGTCTTTGCTTAGGAGGGGGACAGCGAGGGCCATAAAAAAAATACAGTGGCGTGTCATATAAAAATTACCCTTATTTGTATCACGTTAATGTTTACATTCGTATGAAATTCTTGATCACCGTCGCTTAGCAATATTTTATTTGATTTCGGGAAAGCATAAAACCAAATATTAGTTTTGAAAGCGTTGTGCTATTCAATTATTCACATTATCTTAATACAAATATGGTCATTATCATTTGAAACGCCACAGTACCTAAATTTGGAGTTCGCTCTTAGTAGGTACATACATCAGACTCACTACTTTTAATATTTAATCATTGAAATTAATTTGGTTCATTCAGCTGATTTTTAGGCCGAGATCACATTAACAAAGCGATTGATGGAGACAAGAAAACGAAATAATAATGATGTACCTAAGAAAAAAAAGTTAATACTAAGAAATATTGCATTAACAAGTCCATGGCTAGGCATACCTACATATCTGTGCCTTACTTTGGTTTCGCCTAGCGTTATTTTTTATTATTGCTGGACTCCTAAAGAACGTAGCGTATGGTCGTTTATACAGGGTGTGGCGTAAATAGTGGTCGACCGTTAAGGGTTCGATATACCAGATTCCGAAAATATTTTTTTTAATTTTTTTCAAAATAATGTTTTTTTTTTAAACCATATTTTTAATTTTTTTCATTGGTTACAAAAGGTAGAAATTACGTAACTAAAAAACAAAAAAATAATATTTTCGGAATCCTTGGGTAAAAATGGTTAAAATTGTAATATGTTATAGTAAATTGTCTGGTATATCGAATCCTTAACAGTGGACCACTATTTACGCCACACCCTGTATACAGGTTGAAATTGAAAACATGCGACAAACCGTAATGGGAGATTGTACTCATCATTATGAACAACTTTTACTAAGGGACAAAAGATGCAATCGCAAAAAAAAAAACAGCTGTTCCCTACATTTTGACGAGTCATGCGAACATAAATGTAGGGAACAGATGTTTTTTTTTCGCGATTGCATCTTTGGTCCCTTAGTAAAAGTTGTTCATAATGATGAGTACAATCTCCCATTTCGGTTTGTCGCATGTTTTCAATTTCAACCTGTATAAAATCTACAATGTTCCTTAGAATTGGACTTTCGAATGCAAAAATATTTATTCAAATCCTACTGGTAGTTCCATAGATTGATTAGCGCGTTCAAACAAATTCTGTATCTTTAATATTAGTATACCTAATGTACCAACATTACTTAAACTAATAATAACTGTGATCTCACAGAACAGGTAATGTAGATAGATAAGCACGGGTTGATCAACGTTAAACTGCACTTGCCCCGTACGGTTCATGGATGGGTCACCTTATATCGAGACGGCAAGCTCGTTAAGCCGTTGGTCCCAGTTGTCATTCGTAGATCTTTGCTAATCGTTACAGGTAGTCAAAAGTCCAAAACTCTGACAATCAGTCTCAGGAAGGGGTATCGTGTTACCCGGTTGCTGAGATGTGGAGGTCAGATATGCAGTCGCTCCATGCAAAATACTGGTATGCAGCTGCATCCGGTCGGACTGGAAGCCAACCCCAACATAAGTCGTTGGGAAAACGCTAAGCGGATGTATGGGTTACGTGATCGCCTACGCCACCGCTTTACAACTGAATCCTAGCCTAACAATTTACAGCACTGATAGCTGATGCAATTCAATGTTCTTATTTGTTGAACTTCGTATTTTAAAGTGGTCAAGTGTTGTGTAATTATTTAGTGGTAGTGAAGACTGGTATTGAAGCAAGGTAGGATAGCTGCTCTTCGTCTATTTTATATTGTCTATGGTACCAGCTGCCCGTCCCGGCTTTTAACGGGTGGACATATTTTTTAAACATTTTGGAATAAATAAAGATAATTTAACGTATGCTAATAAAAACGTATAGTATGACTCAATTTGTCCAAATATTCAAAATACTTTTAGCCCCTCTCCCCCAGTGGGTTCCCGCATTGTCGTTGCCGGGGGGGCTCAGTAGCCTTGGTTCACTCCCACGGTGAAGCGAAGAGGAACCCCAAGGTGGGGCCGCTCGTAAGGGCTTTTGCCTCCAAGCCGACGACGTAGCGGCCAAGAAGTAGGTTGCGGTGAGGTGCACCGCAACTGAGGCGGGCCGCGATGTCGAATGGGAGGCATCGCGGCTGAGGGTTACAAGCTGCGGCGGAGGAGGAGTGCCTGTACTTCTGAGTAGCGCTCTGCCCTTCCGTGGCCTGGACGGGGCCGCCACCGTTTGATGGCGGACGCGGTGGGGCCGCAGGGGAAGAGGAGTGTCGGAAAAGTGGTAGGCGGCGGGCCACTGCGCTGACGCGTCGCAGGGGGACCAAGGGTGCCAGACACGGAGTCGGCTGGGGCCCTTATGTTACTTGGTTTCTGGGGTGGTCACGGCGTGCCATGTGTCCTGGTACGCCGAACTGGTGGGGTCCGCAAGGGCCGATGCCTGCCAGGGGTGTGGGTTGTCCGAAAGAGATACCGTCGCCCCTGGCACACAGGCAACTGAGGGAACACGGGTGGGTTTTAGTCAGTAAAAGTCTGACACGCCCTCCTGCTCCACCCAGAGCGGGAGAAGGTATTTGATGATTTAACACCCTAAAAAAAAAACCTTTAGCCTCTCTCACCGCGTTGCTCGCTGCACTGTGAGCCCCACCGGCGCATTGGCGTGTATTTTTTTTGTTGTTTATATTGACATTTTTTATTTCATAATATCTTTTGAATGGAATGTTCGATTACAATAATTCGAAAAGGTCATCAACAGGTATTGAAACAGTCTTCAATAAAAAAATAATATTTGGATAACAATTAATACAAAGGTATGGATAGCATGGTCTGATTTTGATCGGCATTTCTATCAACTTTTAAAATCACAAAAAGTAGTTATAGTGACATAACTACAATAGTTGGACATATGGTCGCTGTAAGTTTTTTGTAGATATTGATATGTTCTATAATATTGTAGGATATTTTTTGTTCTATCATCAATATTTTCCGCAGCGCATGCGATGAAAGACATTTTATGGCTAATTTTTTTACACCTTGGGTTGGTTTTAGTAGGGATTTCTAAGGATCTCTAATTTTTCTTGTAATAAATATAGCCTATGTTACTCAGTGATAATGTAGCTTTCTAACGGCAAAAGAATTTTCGAAATCAGTCCAGTAGTTTTTAAGTTGATTCGTTACATACAAAAATACAAATCTTTCCCTTTTATAATATTAGTGTAGAAGAAGGGACCATAACAGGAGAACGGTAATTTCTAAGGCTACGACTCAGTTGTAAAGCGATAGCGTAGGCGATTATGTAAACCCATACATACCTACATCTGGGTAGCGTTTTCCCAACTGTATTGGGGTCAGCTTCCAGTCTAACCATATACAGCTGAGTACTAGAATTTTGCATAGAGCGACTGCATATCTGACTTCCACAATCCAGTTACTGGGTAATATGATACCCCTTGATAAGAGAAAAGTCAAAAAAAGTCAGAAAAATTTATGCAAATATTCCACTAACAAAATGTCTAAAATTAATCTGTACAATAAAACAACCGCCCGTATCATATGATAACAGCAGTTTATCTAAATCATCACCGAAACAAACAAGTATTTTATGTTCAGTCGGAGTTAAGTGTTCTTACAAGACAAGGTAAGTTTTCAATATTTCCTTTTAACTGGACTATGGCTTCCACCATCAGCATTGTTCTCCTTACTACTGAGTATAGACCTCTTTTGTGCCATGCTTCCCTGGTCTGTACAAATCTCATTCAGGACTAATAAAACATAATCAGCTTATAATATTCCCACTGCTGGGACGCAGGCCTCCTCCATGAGAGGGTTTGGGCCATAATCCACCACGCGGACCCTGTTCGGGTTGGTGATGTCACACATATCTTGCAATTCTTGCTTCTAGGACATCCTGGTATCCTCACAAGGTTTTATTTCACTGTTTTAAGGGCAATGATAATGACATAATTTACGTAAAGTAAAGCACCATTGGGCCACCATTGCTCTACTTACTTTACTAGACTTTGTACTTATTTATGTTGATAAAGCAGTTTTTCACTTTTCATTAGTGAACAATATTGCTTAGCAGTATTAATGCCAATATCACCAATGGAACTGAACGCGTTAAGCAAATGCGTTCAAGAGCTGTCAATGTCATCACTGTTGTGGAATATTGACACTGACAGCTCTTGAACTTGATGTGCTGATCAAGTTGAGTTTCATTGGTGTATCATTTAAACTTACCAATAGATTGCGTGAGTTAAGATTAGCTAATAATTTTGAATTAAAAAGTATCTACTTATTTGAGAGTTGAACGTAAATACTGTATATTATTAATAGCTTTTGCTAGCGAGATCGTCTACATTCCAGGATGAAAAGTAATCTACATGTCTTTACCCAGGTCATGGTCTATCTGTGTGCTATAATTTTATCAAAATCCGTTCTGCCACCTTAGCGTGAACGCGTAACAAACAAACAAACTTAATTTCGCTTTTTTATTATTAAAAGTTAGGATTAGGATTATAAAATAGGTTTTTCAAGAAAATACTAACTTATACTTACGCTTATTGTACCTATTATTTACATTTATACTTACTTAGTTTTCAATTTAAGAGGCCGTATACGAAATTTGGTTGATTTTGCTTATTTACTTGATTTTAAAGACGTTCTTTTGCTGTTCAAATACTGCAGATCGTTTCAATTATTATCTAATAAATAATCGTGTATAAAATCACTTTAATCAGCGAAATCGGAAAATGTTCGTATACGGCCAAGAGGCCTTAGGTACCCCCCCCAGTGGGTTCCCGCATTGTCGTTGCGGGGGGGCTCAGTAGCCGTGGTCCGCTCCCACGGTGAAGCGAAGAGGAACCCCAAGGTGGGGCCGCTCGTCAGGGCTTTTGTCTCCAAGCCACGACGTAGCGGCCAGAATGTAGGTTGCGGTGAGGTGCACCGCAACTGAGGCGGGCCGCGGTGTCGAATGGGAGGCATCGCGGCTGAGGATTACAGGCTGCGGAAGAGGAGGAGTGCCGGTACTTCTGAGTAGCGCTCTTCCCTTCCGTGGCCTGGACGGGGCCGCCACCGTTTGATGGCGGACGCGGTGGGGCCGCAGGGGAAGAGGAGTGTCGGTATAGCGTTGGCCGCTCTCCCTATCCCCTGCGGCCGAAAAGTGGTAGGCGGCGGGGCCACTGTGCTGACCCGTCGCAGGGGGACCAAGGGCACCAGACACGGGTACGTCTGGGGCCCTTTTGTTACTTGGTTCCTGGGGTGGTCACGGCGTGCCTCGTGTCCTGGTGCGCCGAACTGGTGGGGTCCGCAAGGGCCGATGCCTGCCAGGGTTGCGGGTTGTTCGAAAGAGATACCGCGGCCCCTGGCACACAGGCAACTGAGGGAACACGGGTGGGTTTTAGTCAGTAAAAGTCTGACACGCCCTCCTGCTCCACCCAGAGCAGGAGAAGTTATTTGATGATTTCCCACCCTCAAAAAAAAAAAAAAAAAAAAAGGCCTTAGGTACAATTACGAAATAGTACCTTCAAAAGTTTCACTAATAGAGAAACGAATTTCGTAACTTTTTCATGGAGCAGATTGTAATAGGTGTTTGAATCCAATTCTTTTTTTTTTTGTTTATTTACTGTGGTGATAGTTCCGTGGTATACAGTAGGTATGTTTAATTACCATGTTTAAAACTTTAATGAATTTTATTTCGATTGTTGATTTTTCAAATAAGTAAACAAAAAATTTAAATACGGAATACTATGAAATTGTGTTCAGGAATTAATTAAAAGTGGCTTAATGCAAATAAATTCCATGAAAACAGCAGAATTCATGTTTATTTAAATTAGAGCTTAAATATTCATATCGAATCTATTACACAAACAAAGTCCGTAACTAATTATATATTTGCCTAAATAGCTATATATTTGATGATGAATAATATAAACCTCATTATGGAAATGGCTGCCTGCTACATTACGTATTATTGTAGAATTAATTATTTAATAATCTAACTACCTACATTATTGGTGATGGTATTCAGAAAGGCTAGATTTGTAGTACTCGCAACCAGCGTGTGTGTATGACCAGTGGTCCTAGTGTGAGTTTCTTATAATCATCTCGATCTAATGCATCGAGCGAGTTCGGCACTCCGATTGGTCCCGGAAAATCGGACTACTCTGTAAAAAGTTACGCGTGGTCTTACATTAAAAAAAAATACGCGTCGACTTGATAACCTCCTCCGTTTTTTCGACGGTTAAAAATAGGTACGATCCACAAGAGGGGTCTTGTCTTACACGCATGCAAGTACGAGTACTACACACTTGACGTTTATGAAGAACATCTCCAATAAGGTCAATGAGGTCCCCCTTCTAGGACGTCCCCTCTCGGCGTTTTATGTTTCAGTTTGTTTCATCATCATCATTCCAGTCGAAAGACGTCCACTGCTGGACATAAGCCTCCCCCAGACTCCTCTACTTCGACCGGTTTTGTGCTTTCCACATCCAGCGGATTCCCACGGCCTTCACAAGGTCATCGGTCCACCTTGTGGGAGGTCTTCCCAACCTACGTCTTTCGGTACGCGGTTTGTTTCACCCCATGAATATTCGTAACTTAATATGTTCCACTATCTATATCTCCACAGGATGACCACATACTTCTCATACCCTGAGCCTGCGCTCCAGAAGGAGTTGAGGAGCACAGCTGAAGCTATAGTAGCTCCAGGGAAGGGCATCCTTGCTGTTGATGAGACCAATGGTATGTATGTCTTTACTTACCTGTATTTTGTACCTAATTATGAGTGGCTTGTGGCTCAGTAATATTAGCCGCACGGGTCGATCGATCAGGCAAATCCGTCTATATATGACGTAGCTATACCCGAAAAAAAAAACATGACGAATCGACCTCCTTCTTTTTGAAGGCGGTTAAAAAGTATATTTTTTATGTGATAAGACTACAAATTAACGATTTTCTGACTTTTCCTTTACTTGTGCCCAGTAGCATATTCAATGGGTCTATTTAGGTACGTGGTCATGTCTAGATTTCAAATAGGTACCTACCAACTCTGTTTGAACTTTAACTACGACCACGTAACTACATTAGGAAACGCTATGGTGCTCACGAAATTCTATTTTTCTTACGTTCTTTGCAATTTCCAGGTATTTCATGAAAAAGTAATTGAATGGGATTATATTAACTTAGAGGGTTGTATATTCATGATTTAAATGATTCTAATTCTGTAAAACCATGTTTGTTACATCTCTTCCCGTGGGTGTCGTAGGAGGCGACTAAGGGACTTACTAGAGAATGGGCAGCAGCGTTCTCAATGCATTTTACCACCATACTGCGATCGCCAATCTGCCTGCCAAGCGTGGCGATTACGGCAAAACCCCACTTTTGGGGCAGGCCTATGTCCAGCAGTGGACGTCTTTTGGCTGAAATGATGATGATGATGATGTTTGTAACAGTCGCCACTCATATTTCAATCAATTTTTAACCTGACAATGACCTGCAAATTGTAATAAAACGTAAGCAAAGAATTAAGCGGGCTATTAGCGCATTCTCCATGGTGAATCTTGTCGACATTTTTTCCATACAAACTTCGGGAGTGTATTACTCCATTGTTCGACAATATAAATTAAAAATTAAACATGGTATGGTTTTTTCTCATTATTAATATTGTCTGTATGGAAACATAGTACTAAAATAAAAAGCCATTAAAAAATTATGAGCCAACAAAGATTCGTTTTTCTTGCTAATTTAACCTAAATTTGGGCGTGTTAAAGTAATAAAAGAAGTGTAAAATCTCCAAAACCAAGTCGGTACTGACAAAGCTCATATATTGAAAAGTTCAATAAATAAAAATAACGTTGTGTGTGTAGACTAGTGTCTAAATGCTTATCACTGATACTACCTCTGTCGGAAACAATGCCTGGTGAGACAGCGTGCTTTTTAGCCAGGCCCATCAGTGAGTTCGAGCCCGCTACTAGATTCCCCTTAAGCTTTACGAAGCATTTGAAATTCCCACAGAACCGTTTACCAAGAAAAATTTAATAACATAGTCGGTCCGCATTTTTTAGAAAAGAACCCATCGTTTGATGTTTTCTAAGCTTCTATTCAATAAAAACGTCATTAAAATTTGATCAGTGGCTTAATAACAAAACTTAAAGAACAATTTGCAAATACGTTGAATACTTATTTTATGGATAAACACATTAAAACAATAAAATAACAATTCAGAAATTAAAATAAGCCGTGGGAGCTAAGAGATGATCAGTCCCTACTGGCAGCGCCTGTTCACGTACATGACGTATGGATCAGCACCATTCAGCTCAACCATTTTGAAGTGATCCAACACACACGCCTCCACCGTTGTAAATACGCTTGAAAATAAAATAATCCACTTTAAAGATAATCCTGGTGCTTTGCAGAGGGCATTGGCAAACTCCTGGCTGCTATTGGGCAGCAGAACACAGAGAACAACAGAAGGAGATACCGCCAGCTGCTTTTTACAACTGAGGTCAGTGGACAGTCTGACTTTAGTCCCTTCAAAGTGGGCAGGTAATACCATTGCTTCATGATGGAGCTGTATCTCACTCCTGCTTCACGTGCAGAGATAATACACTATCAGTAGTAATCGCTTTCATTTTGACAGTTCCACGTTCCACAACATTCATGGCTTTATTTGCTTTGCTAAGCAGACGATCTTTTTGAACATAAGAAAGCAATAACATTCAAAATTATTCGGATTAATAGGTAGTGTGTTACGCAATACGGGTGCTGATTCCTGCTTGATTACTTTCAACTAACATTACATAACATCGTGCTCGTAATTCTCGAAAGGATAAGCAGAGATATACATATACCTATACAAGGTGAATTTTTAGTCACTGTTTAAATTTTTCAGGGTGATAGTACCCGTGAAATGGAACAACTTTCTCCATGAAACATGGGTCGAAATAAGAAAAACAAAATCGGTATCGGTACCTCCCATGCAAAATCAATAGGCAGCTGATCAATTTTGTATGGAAAGTCCGATTTATTTTTTCATATTTCGACCCATGTTCCTTGGAGAAAGTTGTTCAATTTCACGGGTACTATCACCCTGAAAATTTTTAATGGTGACTAAAACTTTACCTTGTAGATACATAAGTATACCACCCTTTGCCGGTTATGTTTAAGTCCCATGTAATAGGGGGCGTACATAAATCCAAACTCCGGGCAGCACTAAGAAATGCCTGATTGAAAAAGCTAAAGACTTTGCCCCAACTTGGAATCAAATTCAGCACCTCATGCTCAAGAAATTTTCAATATTTCGCTATTCTTCAGTTATGTTTTAAGTTTATATATATTATATTATTGTCATTATCTGACCACCCCACGACCCCAGACTTCGGGGTACTAGGGATTACAAACGGAAGCTTAGTAAATTTTATTTACCTATAAAAGAAACGGTAGCACGTCGAAAACACGACCTAACATCAAAACAATAGAAAATTCTGTCTCGAAGGAAGGACAACATCGTTTGGGTTTCGTATTAAAAGTTCCCTCACGTGCCTTAAGGGACAGAACAGCTTTTGTTTTGTCGTGCAAATGTGTCAAGGGGATTCCTGTACTTTTGCCGATGAATGTTTCACGCTCCAGGTGGAAGTAAAAAACGTTTGTATGCTTCAGAAACTTTTAATTCTTTTTGGGAGTTGTCAGTTGTTTATTCCTTTGTGTAACGGTTTTTGGGGACATGAATGGCTTGAGGCTATGTAATACCTGCTTCACGGGTCAATTGATCGGGTTAAGCTACATTTGGCGCAGTTGGTCCGTGGAGAGGGTGACCATCTTTACATACCTAGACCTCTATGTTAAGCCGTTGGTCCCGGTTGTCGTTCGTGGATCTTTGACAGTCGTTACGGGTCGTCAGAAGCTCGAAAGTCTGACAACCAGTCTTACCGAGGGCTATCGTATTACCCAGTAACTGGCCATGACAGATGTCACACCGAATTATAAATGTGATACTGTCAGAGTCTGAAAACATATTTTATTTTTTTATAATTTCAATGTGTGTAGACTGTAGCTACAACCTTGAAGAGCTCCCAATAAGGTTGTAGTGTAGCTACAACCTTATTAGGAGCTATACAGGGTAAGTTTTAAACAGTGCGCAAACTGTAACCATGAATTCAGCATATCATTCAAGGCCTCGGCTTTACAAAAAAAATCTGCTGTTTCATAGAAAAGTGCAATACCTACGCGATCAAAATGTATGGGACTGCTGATTTTTTTTTTTGTATAGCCGACGAAAAATGTTAGTACCTAAGTATATAGAATTTATGGAAGATAAAATATTAAAATAGAGTTTAAATATTAAATCTGTTTGTTAATTACAATATTTATAATTTTTTATGTATAAAGCTAGATGTAAGTTTAATTAATATAATATTTTAAGTGTGGAAGTCCCTAATCTACGACATATTAGATCCCACAATAATAATATTAGTTTTAAGTTATCTTGCTGCGCCATAAAAAAGGTCATGTCCTCTAGTTTTAAGCCTAGCTTAATATGCTTGTGTACATTGTGAATTAAACAAATACCTAAATAAATAAATACATTTTCTATGCTAGGGGTCTATAATGATATGCTGAATTCATGGTTACAGTTTGCGCACTGGTTAAAAACTTACCCTGTAAAGCTCCCAATAAGGTTGTAGCTACAGTCTCTCAAAGTCTTGTAGTTACACTCTACACACATTGAAATTTATCCTGTATGGTTGACCCATTTGGGGTTGAAACACCTGGGGCCTTGGGGTCCGAGTGCTCTTCAAGCATTTTGGTACATCGCCAAGCGGTTGGTCGACTCATCCTCTTAATCCCTACTAATATTATAAATGCGAAAATAACTCTGTTTATCTGTTACGCTTTCACGCCTCAACCGCTGAACCGATCGTCATGAAATTTGGCAGAGATGGATGGGTGGTTTGTTTGGGTGGATGTTCGTTCCATAGAAAAAATTGTTCAGTCTGATGGTCTATGCCTACATCCTTAAATTTGGCAGATCTTAGAAGACTAACCCTGTATAACTATTAAATAGGGTTCGTGGGATAGCCAACTCCTATTGCCAACTTCGCTGACTGCCAGAATAATTTAGTATTTAACCTTCTGATATCATTTTAGAATCTCTCCGAGCACGTATCGGCAACAATTCTCTTTGACGAGACAGTCTACCAGAAGACTGATGATGGCACATCTTTCATTGAGCTGCTGAAGAAGAAGAACATCATTCCTGGCATCAAGCTGGACCTGGATGCAGTTCCTCTGTTCTTGTCGCAAGATGAGGTCACTACCCAGGGTAATTTCTATTCCCTTAAACTACTAGATTAAATGTCATTAGTTTCGGCTGTAGAATTAGGATTTTCCTGAAGTCTGATATCCTTACCGTAATCTTCGGTTTTGACTTTTTTTCTTATCTGGAATATGACTATTACCAGAGGGGTAAGTGCGGAATACACTATTGGGTAAGTGCGGAATACACTCAGCTGTTTCATAGAAAAGTACAATACCTGCGCGGTCAAGATGTATGGAACAGCTGATTTTTATTTAGTATAACCGAAGATTTTTTTTTGCGCTGGGGGTCTACAATGATTTTGCTGAAATCATGGTTACAGTTTGGGCACTGGATAAAACTTAACCTGTATTGTCTCACTGCAGAGCAAACGCCCCCATCCCCTCTTTCCAATTTTCCCAGTTTTCACCTAAAATAATGTAATCAAGCATTTGGGGGGAGTTTTAAAAATACTCATCCAAAACCGATTTTGAACTTAACCACCTTCATTTTCAGGTCTGGATAACTTAGCAACCCGTTGCGCTGAGTACAAGAAGCAAGGCTGCAAGTTTGCAAAATGGCGGTGTCCTCTCAAGATTGGGGAGAACATCCCATCACTCCAGGCTTTCAACGACACGGCTCAAGTCCTCGCGAGGTACGCCTCCATCTGTCAGAGCCAGGGTTTGGTGCCGATTGTGGAACCTGATGTTCTTTTGGATGGTGAGTAAAAGTCATAGCTGTTTTATACCTTATTCTTTTAGGAATAGCTTCTGATTATTTAAAGAAACTTCTTCACAGGAATAGTTTAGTTTTTAAGTACCCAAATACCCCAAACCCAAGAGAATTTGTGTGTTGTACTAGCTTTTGTCTGCAATTTCGCCTGCGTGGAAGTCTAAAATTATCCCACAGGAACGTATTACCAGAATAAAAAACCAGCCAAGTGCGAGTCGGACTCGCGCACGAAGGGTTCCGTACCATTATCTATAAAACGGCAATAAAATCATGTTTGTTGTAGGTATGGGAGCCTCACTTAATTTTTTTTTTTCACTAGACATTCTGTGAATATTTCAAGCGTCTACCTGTTACTGTTATCAATATCGAGCAAAAACGAGCAAAAAAATCACGTTTGTTGTATGGAAGCCTCCTTAAATATTTATTTTATTCTGTTTTTTAGTATTTGTTGTTATAGCGGTAACATAAATACATCATCTGTGAAAATTTCAACTGTTTAAATATCACGGTTCATGAGATACAGCCTGGTGACAGACGGACAGCGGAGTCTTAGTAATAGGGTCCCGTTTTACCCTTTGGGCTTTGGGTACGGAATCCTAAAAAGTATCCTATGTGTTAATCCAGCTTATAATCTATCTGTGTGCCAAATTTCATTCAAATCCGTTCAGTCTTTGTTGCGTGATTGAGTAACAAGCATCCAAACATCTATAAATATCCAAACATACTAACTTTCATATTTATAATATTAGTAGGATGAAGATCAGGCAAATCTTGGCCAGGCATGTTGTGTGTCCTCTTGTCTGTCCTCTTCTTCTCCTTCTTACCACGCACATGTACTGAGGCATGGAGAACGATGAATACCTAGCTCACTAACCTCTGGATTCGTTCGCACAAGCTTCTTCAAATTCATCCCGATATGGAGATAAATGAAGCAGTGAATTGCCTATTTTGGTCTCACGTAATTATGGAATCCGGTGTTCACGTCTATTATATAATATTCTCATCAACTAATTAAACTAACCATTAAGACATCAAACACCAAACGAAACAATTAAATTAATTATTTGATTGTTTGCAACACAATAATTAATTTCGGCTCTGATTGACGCCACTTTGTTGATTATAATTACATTTTCATTAATTCTATGTTATAATTTATTTTGTGATGTTTCACTAACGCAGTCATAAGATCATTAAATGCACAGGCGCCGCAGGCTGAAAGGTGGGCCATTGTCTGTGGGGACGTGCCACATACGCACTGACATCTGAGCCGTCTGTGAACCCCCATCTGTGAAGATTGTCTTTGCTTCGGCTGACTTGGGTTCGAAGTCTAGACATTTCTAAGTCGACCACGGTAATGCGTGTCTAGGCGGAAGGCTCTCAGATATTTCGATAAATTGTCTGGTGGTTTTTACAGCTCCCGCCATAGATTACGTATATCTTGAGATTGTGAGCGCAAAAAATGCATATTATGTCTGTTACCACCCTTCAATATACTTTCAGGTTTAGAAATCTTGATTTGAACAACGTGTCACACGTGTAAAGGCTTAACGAGTACCTCTTCCTCGAAACATATCTGGATTGAGACGTGTTCGGTTGATTGTATTGACAGGTTAAATAAGTACTTAGGTATATCTACGATTAATTGAATAGGTTCCTGTTTCCCGTGTCTCATTGTTTGATTTCCTTTGAACCCGTATCTAGAACCCGTGTCTGATTAACGTGTGTAATTATTAATATTACATGATTGATATAAATGGTGCCAAAGATAATATATACTTTTAATTTGATGACAATTTGTAGTTTTTTTCTCTTTTATAGTCTTCATGGATCTCATAATCGTAAACCAATAATAATTTTCTTCCCCAACCCACTGTCAGACATTTTGTACAATAGCACCGGATATCAAATTTTAACAAATTTTTCTGTGGTTAATTTCCGGAAGACAGCATTTTTTTTATTTCAACTTTACGGATACAAAAAAGATACAAATCCGGAGTAATGATGATAATTTATTCTTTCAAGGGACAAAAATACCGCTATTATTAATATAATAAAGATTATAATTAAAATCTCTTGTTACCAGGCGATCATGACATTACAAGAAACCAGAAGGTGACAGAAACTGCACTCGCTGCGGTGTACAAGGCATTGAACGACCACCACGTGTTCCTAGAAGGAACGCTGCTGAAACCTAACATGGTAAGTATATGTTAATAAAGGATCAGTTGAACATTACCCAGGTTCATTTGTTCACTCTACAGTGGCTGTCACGAGACGTGCGTCACTTGAGCGAGTAGCTCGTGATACACACACAATGAAACACACGTTAAACAATCAAACACACGTTATACAATCAAACAAACCCATTATACAGTAAAATAAAATCAAACAGGTAAACTAAACAGTCAAACACACAATAAACAGTAAAACACACATCAAAGAATCAAACACACTTTAAACAATCAGACACATATTAAACACTCAAAGACACATTAAACAATCAACCAGACATTAAACAATCACACTGCATTTTCTTACATTATCATTATGATGTACTATTCTTTCTATCTGTATTAGGCGTTGCCCTAATTGAGCATGCTTACACGATCACAGTTCGCGCGAACACCAGGCTTAGCGCACGAACTCAAAGCGAAATAGGTCGGTCTTAACGTTCGGATTAAAAACCATATTGAAGGCGAACGGGCTTAGCACCCCCTTGCCCTATTTATACCCCTTTCCCCTTTCAGGGGAACTAAAGCTCTCATCTCTTTATTCCTAGCGAACGTGATCTCGCATAATTAGTGTTCTCGATCTATAGGGTTTTATTTGCTTCTTTTATGAGATTTTCTATAAGGGAAAAATGCACATTATGAAAGTAGTTTGTTCAGAATCGTTTACTGAATCGATATTTTCAATACAGGTATATATTTTATCCCAAAAATAACTATAACTACGTAAATTACAATCTACACTAGACCCGTATATGTGTGCGACTATGTGCGTGCGTAGATTTTTAATGGGCCCCCAATTTTGTTCCACAATCAGAATAACTAATTTAATAAATAAACAATGTTGTATACATATGAGTAAAAATTCAGTTAGTATAATAAATATGATAATAAAATAAAATAAATTGTAATTGGGATGTTTGGTGATGTGCGTTAATTCCGGCACATGCTGTAGAGATTATATCTGTTAGTATTGTTGGTTTTATTTCCAATACTTGAGGTTCTCAGAAAATAACTGAGAGTAGGTAGGCTATTTCGTGCAGTGCGGCACTGAACAAATAGAACAGCTGTCTGTGATTTCCTAAATTTTTATTAAGCCATTCCCAAATTATGATATCGCCAAAATGGAGTGACAAAACATGGCGATCACGGTTATGGTAGGCTTTATCATTTTCAGTTACCTACCTAATACCAAGTCAATATTGTGCTGCAGGTGACACCAGGGCACGGATGTTCAAAGAAGAACACACCACAGGAGATCGCTGCTGCCACTGTAACTGCTCTACGGAGGACTGTTCCAGCTGCTGTTCCAGGTACAAGACAACATTCTAACCCTCCTCCATTTCAGTGCTACAGCCTTCGCAATGTTATAAAAAAAAAAACGGTTTTGTAGTTCGCAGAACTAAAAAATAGAAAATAAATAATAGTTTAAAAAACTAAAAAAACACTCTTTAAAAACCAAACTAAAAAAGGAGAAAATAATTTAATTCAATTAAAAAGCGTGGGGTGCTTGACATTAATTGATTATAAGAATACCTCAAAAAGCACTCCACGCTTTTTAATTGAATTAAATTATTCTCTTTTTTTAGTTTGGTTTTTAAAGAGTGTTTTTTAGTTTTTTAAACTATTATTTATTTTCTATTTTTTAGTTCTGCTAAAGAACTACAAAAACGTTTTTTTTTTTTTTTTTTTCTCAATTTTTTTTAAATTATTGAATTGTCATCGGTCTTCGACAAGTTTACAAAGTTTCAATGAAATCTGTAAAAATTTAAAACCAAATAATCAATAACTCAGTCTGTTTATCATCTGCCTAACCTTTTCCCAATCATGTAGGGGTCGGCTACTAGTCAAACATGATGCAGCTGACTAACAGTATTTTACATACAGGGACGCCTATCTGACCTCTACAACCAGGTAACTGGTTAATACGATACCCCTTGGCAAGACGGATTGTCAGATTTTCGAGCTTCTGACAACCCGTAACGTCTGTCAAAGATCCACGAATTACAGTCAAGAAAACAGCTTAACGTGCTTTCCGAGGCACATAGAGGTATTCGTATGTTAAGATGGTCACCCATCCACGGACCAATTGCGGCAAATGTAGCTTAACCTGATCGAACGATCCGTGTGGATGTTATTACTTAGCTACAAGCACCTCCGAACAGTAGTAGGAGGGCGTGTCAGACTTTTACTGACTAAAACCCACCCGTGTTCCCTCAGTTGCCTGTGTGCCAGGGGCCGCGGTATCTCTTTCGAACAACCCGCACCCCTAGCAGGCACCTACCTAATAGTAATTAAGAAAAACAAGTTTGTGCCTCTATATGTTATATCTGGATGACAGAGCTTCACTCGTTTTGTATTTTTGATATGACGTTTTCTAAAAATGAAAGCTAGCTAGATCGATTTATCGCCCCCAAAAGTCCCTGCATACAAAATTTCATGAAAATCGTTAAAGCCGTTTGCGAGATTCAGATTATAATATATATACAAGCATTGCTCGTTTAAAGGTATTACATAGATAGATTAGATAGATAGATAGATATATTAGATGGATAGGTAGATAGATAGGTAGATAGATTAGATAGAAAAACTGTGCAGGGGGGTCGATGGTAGAGTTTTGGTGTCTTGCTCAGCTCAAGTTATTTTCCATTGCAATTAAACTATATAACTGCAGCGAATAAACTAAAACAAAGCGTCAAAAAACTCATCCGCATCGCTGTCGACTGGTAATGTACCCAAGAGACTGGCGGCATTACGACGTTGTATAGCAATGCTCAGCCTCTGGCCAAAGTAAAAACCAGCCCTTGGGTCACGGGAAGTGTCAACCAGTCGTTTGGAGATTTCCTTGTAGAGAGCATTAGATAGATAGATAAATAGATTAGATAGATAGATAGATATCAGCCGTCAGCGCTTGAACTAAAAAAATAAGCAAAAGTGAATACATTTTTCAATTCTTTCAGGAATCGCTTTCCTTTCTGGAGGCCTGACTGAAGAAGAAGCCACAGTATACCTGAACGCTATCAACCAGGTGACCCTGAAGAAACCCTGGGCTTTGACCTTCAGCTACGGCAGGGCTCTGCAAGCGTCAGTGTGGAAGACCTGGTCCGGCAAGGATGCTAATACCAAGGCTGCTCAACTGGAACTATTGAAGAGGACAAAGGTATTATTTTGAATTCTTTAGCCCTCCAAAATCTATACCTGTTAAATGAACCATATAAACTAAGGCATGATCAGAACCTAGCTGTAGTACAGTTTTTAAAAAGAAAAGGCTTTTATGTGCAGGGAAGAACTATTACACTATTGCCATGTGTCCGTTTACCAGAGTTACTATGCTTTTTTTTTTTGGGTGGGAAATCATCAAATAACTTTTCCCGCTCTGGGTGGAGCGGGAGGGCGTGTCAGACTTTTACTGACTAAAACCCACCCGTGTTTCCTCAGTTGCCTGTGTGCCAGGGGCCGCGGTATCTCTTTCGAACAACCTGCACCCCTAGCAGACTATGCTTGAGTATAAATGTGGGCATGGAATGATAAATAACTTGAAATTTGGTCGCCATTATGTGGTCGAAAATGATGAAGATGAAGAATTGACTTCTTTTTATACACGGGCAAATTGAATTAACAGGTAGAGGTGGTCCAGTGGTAATGCCGCAACTTACGAGTTGTGAGTAAGTTATGGGTTCGAACTCATATTATTTAATCACCACTGCTCTCAAAACGGCGAAGGAAAATATCGTGAGGAAAACGGCATGTCCTAGAACCATTCGGCCAACCCACAACGGGCCCACTTGACGGATTATGGCCCACTCCCTCTCACAGAGTGGAGGCCTGTGTCCCAGCAGTGGGACATTATAGGCTGATTTTGCAAATTAAATAAGTTAGTGTAAACTTCACAGATGGAATAGTCTATCCACAATAATACACAAAAAAGAGATTTTTCAAGTCATACTTCAAGTAATTACACGAACAGACATCGACGACCTCGAAAAAAAAAAAACAGCAAATCAGTTTTTTGTTTTATCGTGTTTTGATATCCCAACCCTAAAATGTCTTTTTTGTGATTTCAATTGTTTTTGATTTGATTTTTGTACTTTAACAGCAAGTCTGCAAAGCTCAGTGATGTAACGACATCCCATAATTATTTTGGGGCTATTCTATCTATGCTATCTTGCAGCTGTTATAATGAGGCTCATGTCATTATAGAGTCCACGATGGCGGCTGAGGATGGAGGCTAAGATATGAAACCATGGATTCAGCACTTGATTCTAAACCCCCTAGAGCAGAAATTTTTCGCCAGTTATCAAAACAAACATCAGCTGTTTCATAGAAAACTGCAATATAATATACTCGGTCAAAATATATGGCAGAGCTATATTTTTATATCATCATCACCATCATCATCTTTTCTTCTTTCTTTTTTTTTGTTTTATTTTCTCATTTAGTCATGTCATGGTCTGGCAGTTTGAGTAATTTATGCGGCCTCTACCCAAATGTCCTTTCTTTGGTATTGTTCGTGAAATCGTTGAGCTCCTCAAGTTCTGAGTTGAGCTGCATGATTACTGATAAATGGGTGCACTGATTGGACAGGTCCACTCAATCGAATATTATGTCTGGACTTTAAAAGAGACTGTGACCTCTGATTTTGTTTCGGCCTTTCTTCTCAGAGTAGTCAGCTGGGAACCGCTGACCTCATCCAGTTTTAAAATATGATTGACGTGTAAAAGTGTTTGTACAAACCTACTAACAGAAATAAAATCATTTATGAATTCTGTCTAACTTTTTTCACAACTATGTTGGAGTTTGCTTCCAGTGTAACCGGCCAGCCAGCCAGTATAAAAAAAAATAACAACCTACGAAAAATTTCAATGCATTATGATTCAGAATCATGTAGTAACAGGTTGTGCGTCGTCCATGCCACCTCGTATATTCGTCGTGATGCGGGACTCCTCCATGTCCTGGGTCCCTTGTCCAGCCGAAACAATGGTGATGTTGCTCATCGTGGTATTATGTTAACCAGGGTGGTTTTTGTTCCAGGCTAACGGATTGGCTTCTCAAGGAAAATATGGTGGAGGCGCCGCGTCTTCGGCCGGCTCAAAATCAAACTATGCTGCGAATCATAGATATTAATCTGTAAATAGTTTACAGAAGATCAAGAAGAGGAGAAGAGCTAAAGATGTTTTGTACAAATAAAATCACTGAATATCAGCGTTCACCTGGATGTTTTCTTTTGTATTGGAATATTTTAAAAGTTTTTTCAAATAAATCTTGAGGATTTCTTACATAACATCACGCTTTGTTTCCACGAAGGTTTGGTTTGGTTTCATATAGTACACCCACATATTGTCAGTTATGTTTAAGTCCCATGTAATAGGGGCAAGCCTATTGCCATCAACCTGATTACTGACAAATGCGTGCACTGACAGGACAGGTCCACTCAAACTGTGTGGTTCTTTCCTCAAAAGACCATATTAGACACGAATCTACTTGATCCTCAAATGATCTGACTACGATTATTTCTGTTTTTTTAATTTTTTTTATATTTACACATCGACGTTGATGAATTTTATTTAAATTAGGACATGAATATTTACTCTGTAAAGTATTATATTGCTTTAATTATTGTGAATGTGATGACTGTGTGGGTGTTTTTATTTTTGTTTGGTTTCTTTTTTTTTCTCGTTTAGTTTTAATCATGGTCTGGCAGTTTCAGTAATTTATGCGGCCTACCCAAATGTCCTTTCTTTGGTACTGTTCGTCAGATCATTGAGCTCATCAAGTTCTGAGTTGAGCTGCATGATTACTGATAGATGCGTGCACTGATTGGACAGGTCCACTCAATCTGTGTGGTTCTTTCCTCAAAAGACCATTTCAGACACCAATCCACATGGTCTTTACATGATCTGACCAAGATTATGTCTGGACTTTAAAAGAGACTGTGACCTTTGAGTTTGTTTCGGCCTTTCTTCTCATAGTAGTCAAATAGGAAAAGCCGGCCCCACCTAGTTTTAAAAAAAAATGATGTGTAAAAGTGTTTGTACAAACCTACTTACAGAAATAAAATCATTTATCATTTAACCAGGCACAAATCCAGACTCCGGGCTATAAAAAATATTCCACTGGGCCGTGCATATTTTTTTTTAATTTAAGTAATTAAAACTGCAAAATTCCTTGTATTTATATCCACCAAAATAAAGTTAATATGTTCCAACAAATAAAGTTCCAAAGAGCGACGCATTAGGTTCTAATGCGTCGCTGTTTGGAACTTTATTTGTTGCCGCCATAGAAATATAATCTAGGTACTAGCTTTTGCTAGCGGCTTCGCCCGCGTGGACGTCGAAAATTATCCCACGGGAACGTAATACCGGGATAAAATTATCTAATGTATTAATCTAGGTAATAAACTATCTGTGTGCCAAATTTCATCCAAATCCGTTTAGCCGTTTTTGCGTTATTGAGTAACAAACATTCAACCATCTAAATATCCAAATCCTTCTAATATTATAAATGTGAAAGTTTGTATGTTTAGATGTTTGGATATTTCGATGTTTGTTACTCAATCATGCAAAAACGGCTGAACGGATTTGGATGAAATTTGGCAGACAGATAGTATTTAACCTGGAATAACACATAGGATACATTTTATCCCGATAGTATGTACCTGTGGAATAATTTTCGACCTGCACGCGGGCCTTCGCCCGCGTGCAGGTCTGCAGGGGTGCAGTGGCTTCCCACTGCTAGTGATAAAAGCTAGTTTATAATATCAGTCAGATAAGTAGGATAGTAGGATAGTTGCCGCCAATTCCCTAATAATTGTCAAATACCTAAAAATTTGCTTCTTACCGCGCCTTAACAAAGTGCACAATAGTGTGAGATTTGTTAAAACACACATTTTGAAAATGTAAAGTGTATACGTTGTGTAAAACATGTAGTTTTATTATTATTCAAAAACTGATGACTTTCCGCGAAGTATTCACGCCGTATTAAGCATTTGTTGTTTTTTTTTTTAGATAACTTTTTAGAATTTAGCCAACTTTATCAAATCGTGTTTCCATCATGTATACTGCCTAGTATATACAGGGTGTCCAAGAACCTGGCGTCCAACTGGATTCCCACGATGCCCCAAGTTCTAACAGTACTCAGAAAAATATTTTAAAAAATCCACCCCATGTACTTACAGAATTATACTGATTTAAAAAAAAAAGGGGAAATGAGCACCCTGTGACATACTTTTGAATGCTGTGACTGCTAATGCTGATAATTTCGATATTTCTTGGAGGTTTTGTAATCTAGGGTATTGCTGTGTCTAAATAGAATGTAAAAATAATGTACTTATTGTACCATTTTAAAATAAAATATTATTTTAACTAAAGGTGATATGGAAAACTATTGAATTTCGCAACTTTGACCGACTGTAGTGTAAAAAAAATGTACCAAAATAGTATGGCAAGTGACGTCAAATTTTGACGCGTTTATTCCTCTTTTTAAAAAGGTATAATACTTACACATTAATTTGAAAAAAAAAAATTTTGATAATATTTTTACTCAACAACCCAATTTTTACGATGTCTTACAGAATTCTTAGAAAGAAAAATTTACGACGAATTGAATCTAACCTCTAAAGAATTACTATTGTATGCTCATAAAAATAACAACAGGCCTCTCAAAAAACAGGTTAGACCGTAAGGGACGGTATGTGCATGCATCTCACCATAGTGATTCGTTATTACAACAGGAGGGAGCAAGACAGAAACTATCTTTGCGATTTGCTGGTTCTTCTTTATGGTACCCCATTATTCAGGTAAGAGTGAGGGAGAAAAAGGTTAGAGGTGCGAGTGAGATAGATAGTGACGCTATCTGGGATCGTGCTATTTAGGATAACAGTACGGTCAGTACGCGTCACTGCCTCCTGCCGTTACTACGCACCTCTCTCTTATTGTTACCATTGATCACGTACTACGATTTAAAGCTTTGTTTATTGGACTCGATTACTCTTTGTGCTCTGGACTTTGAAACGAACTCTTTACGACGACCTTTGCCTGTGTTTGGACAGTTTGTGTTTTGTGTGTGCTACCATGGCGACCTACACTCCGCAAGAATACGCAAATATGCACTACATTTATGGAGAATGTAGAGGTAATGGACGAGCTGCAGCGAGACTTTACAGAGAAAGGTATCCGAGGGCTACGCGATATCCCGACCATCGAGTTTTCATTAATGTGCACAGATCACTATGTGACGGGCGGTTCCCCAATCAAGTAGCTGGTGAAGGACGACCCGTAAATGACTTCATACGCGATGAAGTTTTAGAGGCGGTGTCGGCAAATCCAAGCATCTCTGTGCGAGGAATAGAAGCTGATACGGGGATACCGAAGAGCACAGCACACAGTATTCTCCAAAAAGAAGAATATCATCCGTACCACGTACAGCGAGTGCAAAGTCTTTTACCTCGAGACTATCCGAGCCGAGTCGCGTTTTGTGAAACAATCCTGCAAAAACATCGAGAAGACGAAAACTTTATCGACAAAATTTTGTGGTCAGATGAATCAACATTTAAGAAGGATGGCTACATGAACCTACACAACTTGCACGAGTGGCATGTGGAAAATCCGCACTTGATGCGAGAAGATAGATCCCAGTACCGGTTCAAAGTGAACATGTGGACCGGTATTCTCTGTGGGAATATTATTGGTCCATTTGAGATGCCCGAGAATTTGACTGGCGAATCATATTTAAATTTTCTTCAAAATGATTTGCCAAACTTACTAGAAGAGACCCCACCAGATATGTGGTTCCAACACGACGGCTGTCCAGCACATTTTCGCGTATCCGTTAGAGAGTTTTTGGACGAGCAATACCCGAACAGGTGGATTGGGCGATCAGGAACAATCCCGTGGCCAGCCCGCTCACCTGACTTAAATCCGCTGGATTTTTTTTTCTGGGGAACTATGAAGGAGCTCGTTTATGCGAAGCCCATTAATGACATCGCTGACCTTCGTGAGAAGATAACACAAGCAGTGCAGGTGATACGTCAAAAAAGTTACTCGCGAAACATAAAGCGGTCCTTTTTAAGGAGAGTGAGAGCTTGTATTGCCGCGGGTGGTCAACATTTTGAACATTTATTGTAATAAAATATCTTTAAACTAACATTCTTTGCTTTTATTCTACTGGGAACCCATCTACCTGTGTGTATTTCCTTCTTGCTCACTCTTGGAACCGAAGTAAATAATAGTAGTAACATAACAGTTTCTAAGATAAGAAAGGGTCCGACAGTTACCGTTAGTAGGTAGGCACTTCGTAAAAATTGGGTTGTTGAGTAAAAATATTATCAATTTTTTTTTTTTCAAATTAATGTGTAAGTATTATACCTTTTTAAAAAGAGGAATAAACGCGTCAAAATTTGACGTCACTTGCCATACTATTTTGGTACATTTTTTTTACACTACAGTCGGTCAAAGTTGCGAAATTCAATAGTTTTCCATATCACCTTTAGTTAAAATAATATTTTATTTTAAAATGGTACAATAAGTACATTATTTTTACATTCTATTTAGACACAGCAATACCCTAGATTACAAAACCTCCAAGAAATATCGAAATTATCAGCATTAGCAGTCACAGCATTCAAAAGTATGTCACAGGGTGCTCATTTCCCCTTTTTTTTTGAAATCAGTATAATTCTGTAAGTACATGGGGTGGATTTTTTAAAATATTTTTCTGAGTACTGTTAGAACTTGGGGCATCGTGGGAATCCAGTTGGACGCCAGGTTCTTGGACACCCTGTATATATGCCCAATAATACCAATTTATTTCTTTAGATTTTAATTTAATTGTTTACTACTTCAAACAACCGTTTTAAAAACGTGTTTTTGTGTATAAAAAGCTCGGTGCCCCGTTAAGGACCAGGCATAAATAATAGACTCTTTAAAACACGTGGATTTTATGAGATATTGCGGAATACAACGGTATTTTCAAAGGGAAAACGTTGTTGGCACAGATAGAGATATATACTCAGATGTAATTGTTGGAAATCCTTTATTAATGTAAGAATTCTTGTGTGACCAATTGTGTTTCATAGATTCAATGTTGAAGAAAAAAATATGAATTTTATTTATTTGTATACTAATTATTTATATAATTTAAAAACTACCGGTCGGTTGTACATATTAAAATTTTAAATAATTATTTATACAAGTTTATAAAAAAAGAAAATAGGTACGCATAAGGCATCAAAAAGTTCGTCCACATCGCCAAAAAAAAAGAAAGAATGAAAATAAGTACATATCTTTATTGAGCACAGATTAAAAGATACCCAAAGTTTGGAAAAGAAAGATTCAGTCTAAATAGCTGTGAGTATTCTATTCCTCACGGCTGCACTGGGCCACATGGCTCAGATGAAGAACTATGATTTAATGGTAGGTACTTATACTATTTTTAATAATATAATTTAATTTTTTGCAACCATAGATATCCGTGTTTGCAACCAATAAACTGTTTGGCAATCATGTAAATGTCAGTACACGTACGAAACTGTATAGAAATAGGTACTATTTATTTCAGGAAAACTTAAAACAGAATAGTGTAATTTGGATTGTATTCCTACATTAGTATTACACAAAAAAAAATCTGTAATATCTGTTTCAAAAGTAAGTAACTAAAGTGTAAACAAACGCAATTCTTGTAAAAAATTCTTACTCAACCACTAACTAAAGGGTATTAAAAACGTTTCAATTTAATATCTCCCAACTTTTTCTAACAATATATTGTTTGAAAAACCATTTTTAAATTGTAAGAGGTAATATATTTAAGTTCTATTGCCAAATAAAAACATCTTTCAGAGTATTTAAATGTAGAATTTCGGGTTTATCAACGTGTCAGTGACACTACATCAATACACTTACATTGGCATCCACAGGCACGTTCCCGATCTATTAGTTTACATTTTCATGTTATACTTTTGGAACTAATCAGACTAGATATTATTATATTATTATGATAAACTTATTTTCGCTCCTGTTTATACACCAACCTCCATTTCACAAATGAAAGGAAGTCTTTCATCACAGTTCTGTGTTTCAGTGTACAGATGGTTGTTACGATTACAAACGGTCCCACAGTCAGTACTTGGTGGTACACGGACTTCAACTCTGCAGTAGGTACCGTCCGGGTAATAGCCACTTGGGTCGGGGAAGTACCCGTTTTCATTCGGGTAATTGCATTCTTCATTCTGGTTGTTGTCAACCGGGATTTTGACATCGTTTTTGTACGGATTTGGGCCGTTGTAGTAGGTGTACAGGTCACTGATTTTTTTACCTGTAAATTAAAATAAGTACTTGAAATAAGACTGTACCTGTAATAAAATAGTGTTTTATTGCAGAAAATGTACCCATACACAAAAATATACAGTAAAAAAACAAAACTTAGAGGTACCCATAGTCATCAAAAATACATTAATTCTGTCATCGTCTTTCGTAATTTTTTGTTCCCACTTATGTGAACAGAAAGCCTGTGAACAAAGATAGGGTTTGCTAAGTTGCCCGAGACAACCTTCAAAATGCTGTTACTGGAGCATCTCAAAATCTGAGTAGTAATTTCTACATTCGGTTAAAAAAAGCAAAAAATTATTTATATAATCGGTCTACGGTTTTAATGTTTGGTAACTAATGTTTAAGACCAATCTAAATTTAAACATGGAGGTCTATTAAGACTATCAAAACTGTTATTAATATTTATAACCCTTCAATTTTATGGAAAATAAAAACAATATTGTTTCTTTACCTTTTACCGAGTAATAATCAGCGCCAGTAAAGAGCTTCTTAACTCCGACAAAATATATTTCATTGGGTTCCAAAATATCTTTAATTTCTTGTGCCTGAGCACTGTTCTCTGTAACGGCCAGTATTCCTCCTTCCATGAAGCAGGTTTTCATAGCATCCTGCCACGTTCGTGGCTTTTTATTTATTTTGTAACATTTTTTTGATGTATTTAAAAATTTGTAACCTGAAATTATAATTTGATTCGCATTTACAAACATAAACATACATACATTCAAGCCGTCTTATCATGGGGGTAGGCAGAAACTTGATTCGCATTAGTCGTGCATATACACGGTCATAAAATTAATTAGTACCTAGTAGACCGCGTATTTTTTACTATAAATGATCCTGCATCTCACTCAATAACGTTGTGCGTGTAGACTAGCGTCTAACTGCTCATCACTGATACTATCTCTGTCGGACACGAAGCCTGGTGAGACAGCATGATTTTTAGCCAGGCCCACCAGTGAGTTCGAGCCCCCGACTAGGTTAGGTATTAGCTGCTTTTATTTTGTGTGTTGTTTTTTTTGTTTTATTTTGATGTGAATTAGTTTTTTTTTTTAATGTGTGTGTGTTGAAATATGGATGTTTTCTGAAATAAATGTTTATTTATTTATTATATGAACTATGGTAGCATTACTTTTTACTATCGATACGTTAAGAAGAGAAACCACTTACCTTGGTCGATAGTTGGACACGATCCAAAATCAACTTTCTTGCAGACAAACGGTAATGGCCTATTCATTGCTGCCGAACATCTTTCCACTTTGAACTTTCCAGTTTCGATATTCATAGATATGCAATGGTCCAAATTTGTCTGTAGACTCCCGTCAGCAGGCAGTGGATACGGCGTGGAGTGTCCTGAAAAGTGGAGATTTTTTTAATTTTATCAACTAAAAACTTTTTAACAAAAAAATTAAACCGACGAAAAAACTGAAAAGCAAAAAATAATAAACGCGCGTCGAGTTGAGAACCTCCTCCGTTTTTTCGTCGTTTAAAAACTAACTAACTATTGGCTGCAATTACAGTATGCCCTTTTTTAGATGATTTTAGAAAAAAAAACATGTCACATTTAATGAATAAAAATTTTATTACAAAAAAGAAACAACCGGCTAACACAAAAAAAAATAACACTAAGTACAACGTGAAAAATAACTGTTTTTTTGGAAGTGTCTGGTTTAGCGTTATTTTATTTTGCCACTGACTTCCGAAATAACAGCTTCATTTAGTAGGTAATGTATATTAATCTATAATCTTTTGGAAGACAGTTGTTTTTTTTTAACAAAGTGTTTTATTGTTCACTTTCTGCCTGTGGTACTTACTCCACACAAATTCGTATACCGTACCGTAAACAAACCTTTTTTACAGTCCGTTCAACCGATTTTGACATCTATTCCGTATGCTTAAGGATGGCATTAAAAGCAAAAAAGTGGTTACAATACCAACTGTTTATGGCAGATACGATTTATCATACTACCAACGCAATAAAGGTCAAAATCAGTTGAACGGACTGTAAAAAAGGTTTATTTAAATTTCTAATCTTATTGAATGTATGGTGAATTGAATGTACCATGCCGATTATTGTATAACTGTAATACCTACCTTAAAAAAAAATCTATGTCATCATTGCTATTTTTTTTTTAATAATCTCTCATGTCCTAATAATGATGCATGCATAATATAAAGTACATTGTACAAGGATCACCCATATTTTAACTGTCATCTTATTTACTGTACCCTTTAATCTATGCAAATAAATTTTACTTTACTAGACCCTTTAAAAAAAAAAACATTTGATTTGAGCACCTCCTGCTTTTTTGAAGTCTGCGCTTGTTACGCTCCTATCACTCCCGTCAACGATAAATGATTAAAAACAATGAAATTTATTAAATAAACAGCATTAATCAAAAGTTTTATCGCAATTTCTTTTGTCCCAATTGAATAAAAACTTCTTCAATAACAGTTCCATGATTTCGGGCGCAAAACGATTTTTTAATAATTTCTAATTATACAAAAGTTAGCATCCTAGCTACATGGACTGACGACCTAAAGAAAGTGGCCAGGATAGATTTGATGCGGCAAGAAGATGACTGTGTTGTGGCGCAACATGGGAGAGGCCTATGTCCAGCAGAGTTGATTGATTGATAGAAAAGTTGCCTGATTAGTAAGTTGCTTGTTTGATATAATTCAATTCTACACCTGGGTAACTTTTTTGATGATGAATAAAGTGCCTGAGTTACCGATGAGGAAAATATTTCAACACGTCCGAAATGTTTTCAGTACATATAATACGTAATATGATTTATTCACATCAACTGATCGATGTTTACTTAAAATCTGTCGTTCAACTATTTGCACTCATCTTATAAAGAAAAGGAAGGATTTTCCGAGCAAACGGGTCTTGTGAATGAAGTCGGGACGTTGTAAAAAATGGCAAACATTTCGGTCATAGGCTCTCGTACAAAAGACGAAATGACAATTTACAGTGTCTTATTGTGAATACTTACCGTCAACAGTAATTAACTCTCCTAACCTAAACTCGTCGTGCAATCCCACGTAGATGTCTGTCACATTTGGAACTTCTGTCATTTGATTTGTCAAATTCTTCACTAAAGTCCACTCTCTTTGGACTTCTGGGTAGAACAGAGTAGCTCCTTCATCGTCACAAGTTAAAAATGCAGTGCTCCAAGCAGATCCACTCGTGTCCCAGTGAACTTTATAAAAAGCGTCGAACTCTTGAATGTATGTATAGTCTTTTCTATAGAACTGTACATGTCGAGAGTATGCCGAGGGTAGAAATATACCTGCGGAGGTAAAATTGCGTTTAATATGGACGAACTTACATAATGAAATGGTGCGTATCGTGCGTTAAAGATAGACGAATAAACGAACGAATATTATAAACGCGATAATTTGTGAGGCAGGATGAATGGATGTTTGTTAATCCTTAACGCAAAAACTACTGCTCGAATTTTGAAGAAACTTTACTATGATATAATATATACATCAGAATAACACATAGGTTGCAATTTATATGAATTTTGTGTGATTTGGCCATAATATAACGATAAGTAACAAGTAAGTCGGAAAAATGTCTGGTCTCTGAGAGCAATATTGGCGTGAGCTGCCCAAAACCGTTAGTTACACGAAGATTCAACGTGGGATCGTGGAGATTTATTTTGTTATTATTTGTATAAAGCAGTTCTAAATAAAACGTCGCGGCGGTATATATTATCTAGATTTTATGTGGAAGCCATGCTAAACAAATAGTGAGCCATAAATACATTTTAATTGGATATTTTTTTACAGTGCCATTTTCGAGTATGTAGTTAATTATAATCAAAATTAATACCACATATTATTACGTATTGAATGTAGATAAACTTTGTCTTAAACACTATGAAATTTGAAATAATAGTTTAAAAGTTACCACGATAAGAATGACATGAGCGGAGCGCACAGTATGATAAATGCCTCAGAAAACATAATTATATCACTTTTATGTTCGACTAGCATTTGTCAGCGGCTTCGCTCGCGTGAGGGTCTACAATTATCCCTCGGAAACAAACAGAGGCCAGCAAATCAAGCTACCCCACTCTGTCCAATTTCTTTGATAGTTTTTCAACTTTATTACTAAAGAATAAGGTTCATGTTCAATTGGGAATTTTTGACAGTTGGGGATAGCTTGATGTGCTGGCGTCTGTACTACCGGGATAAAAAGTATCCTATATCATAATCCAGGTTATCAACTATCTGTGTGCCAAATTTTATCCAAGCATCTAAATATCCAAACATACAAACTTTCACATTTATAATATTATTCTAATTATGTTTTAATATAACTATTAAGCATATTATAAATATTAAATTATATACATAAAGTACGATAAACCGAAAGTATGAAATATTTTGAATGCGAGAGTAAAACTCCCAGATCTTGAAGTATACTTTAAAACAGTTATAATTTTCATTAGATTTTGGATTTCCAGTAAAACAAAAAAATAAACGACATGATGTAAATATTTGAACATTTGTTTTTGAAATTTATTGACATTATACGAGTATATACGAGGTATTATGCAGGATAAGTTTTTAACCAGTGCGCAAACTGTAACTATGACCTCAAAGCGACCCATATTCTTCAGAACCATACTATATTTTTTTAAATCTGATTTCAATCTATCAGGAAATCGAAGATTATGAAGAATCTATGGTTTTAAAACTTTTCTCTGATACTATCATTCTCAGTACACCAAAAAACCTTTTCCAAAAAAAAACAACGAAAAAACACTAAAAAGTGAAAAATAACTTTAATTTCGGAAGTCGGTGACTTTGGATACCTATGTATTTTAATTTTTTGTCACCGTCATCCAGTTTTTCCGGAAGTCGGTTGTTTTTTTTTTGGAAAAAGTTTTTTCTTTTTAGTTATAGCTAGTACCTCCACACCAATTCGAAATTTCATCATCCTTGGGGTCAAAACAATGCATATTTATGCGATAGCAGCAATAGCGGTTGATTTGCTGTCATTTTTTGAAGCGATCCGTTGTCTGTCTCCGAAACTCATCATCAGATCTATATGAAATTTAAATGGGTCCATTTCGAAATAAACCCCTTTCGAACAAATTTTTTTTTTAGCAAATCCGTTATATGACGGAGTTATGCCCGAACATTCATAAAAAAACATGTCGAATTTATAAATTCCTCCTTTTTGAAGTCGGTTGATAAATGCAATGAATAATTTATGTTGTGACTTTTAAGTTTATATTATTACGCGGGTCTAGCCTGGGTCTCGCCTCTCATTATGCAACAGTTTCATAAACTAGGTACTGACTTCACCGATGTCATTGGTGTCACCGATGTCAATAATATGAAAAAGTACTCACAAAATAGGAACACAGCGAAAATAAGGCAATTCATCTTGGCACAAGATGTCACACTAACTAAATGAGCCTGATCAGCACACATTATATTTATACCCTGCGCTAAGTAACAAATATTTCTTGTTTATGGTCGGGTAACAACCTGGCATAGAGTATACATAGACACATTTCTTATACAGGTTGATTACTTGTTAAATTGCATGCTTCCTTTAAAATATTTAAAAAGTATTCTATCAGGCACTCAATAAACGTGAAAAACACTAACTCGGATAATTATACTGGGCAGGGAACATTGCTCGCAGAACAGATGGCCGATGGAGCCGAAAGGTTCTGGAGTGGCGACCGCGTACGGGAAGACATAGCGTTGGAAGGCCTTTCACCAAAGTGGACCGATGACTGTGAAGTCCCCAAGAATCTGCTGGATGCGGAAAGCACAGAACCGGTCGAAGTAGCGGAATTTTTGAGAGGTCTACGTCCAGTTTTGGACGTCTTTCGCCTGAAATGATGATGATGATGAAGTATGTACGTTTGTATCTAGTAGATAAGTTATGCTATTATAGTTTTGATAATTATTATATACTTTTATATCATTTTTTTCATAGTTGTCCCTCCTGCTGGGGCACTGGCCTCCTCTTTGTGAGAGGGAGTGGGCTGTCATCCACCACGCGGGCCCAGTGCGGGTTGGTAGATGTCACATGTCTTCGAATTTTCGGTTCTAAGACATGCCTGTTTCTCACGATGTTTTACGTCCCTGTCACGTCCCCGCTTTGAGAGCATTGGTGATGAAACTAAATACACAAAGTAACGTTATTAATGCCAAGTATACGTACTGGGAATCAAGACTTACTACAACAAAGAGAAGGCAGTTCTTAACTGCAGTTAAAGATACACATCGTGCAGTTACGAGCACAGGAAAAGCAACATACTGGCCCACTGAACACTAGAAAATACCGGATCTTAAAGACTTTTTCATATGCAAAAATATATCCACCAATTATGTTAATTTGGAGGAAGGTTTCAACATGAATTGGGACCACTCCCCGATTATCTTAAGATTTAGTAAAAAAATCCTACTAAGAAAAAGCCATTTAACCTTGGTTAATAAGTCTACAGATTGGGACAGTTTTGCCCCTGATTAAGATAATATTATCGACCTAAAACCCCGTTACATAACCAGTATCAACTGGACTCAGAAGTAAATAAATATGTTGTTAATATCAAACAATGTGCGTGGAACAACATGCCACAATTAAAAGGTAAATTTATGGGGCATATCTTTCCCAAGGAAATCATAAATCTGCTAACTGAGAAAAGAAAGCAAAGAAGGTACCTAAGGACCAAGCCCGGGTCGATGGCGCCTTGTGTTCCACGCGCGCCTCAAAGAGATGTCAGCTTCTGCCAGGGGTGCGAGTTGTTCGAAAGAGATACCGCGGCCCCTGGCACACAGGCAACTGATGGAACACGGGTGGGTTTTAGTCAGTAAAAGTCTGACATGCCCTCCTGCTCCACCCAGAGCGGGAAAAGTTATTTGATGATTTCCCACCCAAAAAAAACCGTAGCTAAGGGTAAACGGGCCGCCGCCCGGGTACTAGGTGCCGTTTTGCAGGGCTGCTGGTCATTTTTGGGGTAGTTTTGCCATAATCGCCACGCTTGGCAGGTGGGTTAGCGATCGCAGTATGGTGGTAAAATGGATAGAGAACGCTGCTGCCCATTCTCTGGTAAGTCCCTTAGTTGCCTTCTACGACATCCTCGGGCAGAAATGGGATGGTGCTATTTTTTTAACGTCCGGTACCACACGGAACTATATATTTTAACTTTTATTTAAAAAATATATTTTCACTTAAAAACGTATTTGCAAAGCTTATTAGCCTAACTGTACGTCAGCTATCCTTTTATAGTAATATGGTACATATTTAATTGAACTTTTTGATTAAAATGCGGTGGAGTACTTTGAGAACATTTTAATATTATCTTGGAGCAAAATGAAACCTTATTAAAAATATGATATTTTTCTTGAAGCACTTTGGGAACTCTTTTTGGAGTACTTTGGGAATAAGCCTTATTTTTGGACACTATAATTTTACGGGGAATCTACTACTGTTGACTAAGGGGTTTATTTATAAACGATAAAGTTAGTTAGTTAGGTTTATGTTTACAGGTCAAAAATGTTTGGTTAAACAGTCGCTAATCCTTACTTAACTATAAGTAACGTTTATAAATATAGGGGTAAATCTACACTTTTTAAAACGTTTTTGTTAAATAAATTTATTAATATAATTTATTGGTTCATATTTGTATATGTAATCCCTGAACGCATTATGGGTCTCTCAAACAAAAACCGAACATGCTGTATGTAATCTATTATCTTATCGCCGGATGTCAAAAGTTCATCCGAAAAGATATCAAATACAGTAAAGTTTGTTTATTCTGACAATTCGTTATTGTGTAGCATTTGTTAAAATGTAGGTTTGTTTGTTGTACCCACATTATGACGACTATCTATATCTGCAGACATCCGGTCATTCATAGGTTTCATAGAATTAATAATGTTACGGCTACATTGTTGCGATAACGCGAACTATACGTGGTGCGCTCTCAATCGCACACTGGTCGACGTCTTGCTGAACGCACGGCCACAAATCAAGCGAGGTTAGCTAAAACTGGAAATGAATAGCTTCATATGTCACCGTGTATACAAACGCCAGCACATCAACCTATCCCAAACTGTCAAATGTTCCCAATTGAACATGAACCTTAATCTTTGGTAATAAAGCTGAAAATCTATCAAAGAAATTTGACAGATTGGGGTAGCTTTGATGTGCTGGCGTCTGTACAACAGAGCGGGCGAAGGGTAGTTCGCGATAGGGGTATTTTACTCTATACGAGAAAAAATCTAAAAATATATTATTGAAATAGCTTAGGCAAAATGCAATCGGAAAATGTTAGTTTTAGTTCATGAAACAACAAAATAAATTTTAAAATACAATTTAAAGTTTTCAGTTTTTTTTAATCTGCTTTTGAACACCATGAAATAGTAGCCGCCATGTTATTTCGTCATACGGCACGTCAACTGAGCAACTTTGTACTTTTATTATTTTCGTAACCAAAGTAATTTTCATTTACATAATATTTTGCATTAAGGAACAGCAAACCTACAATAAGTAGAAAAATAACTATTTTTTTAAAATTTTAAACAATTGTCATACAAAATTTCAGCGCATTTGTTTTTAGCAAACTGACGTCATACCCACAGAGCAATATGGCGTCTACTGCGTCCAGCGTTTTCGTCAAATTACGCGCGAAATTTGAAAATGCAAAATTTAAATGCATTTTTATGGCACTAATCGATTAAATAAAAATGTTGTGTTTTTTTAGTGGTTTATTAGGACTCTAGAATCTAAATATGACACTTTAAAAAAAAATAGTGTAATACCCTATTGCGACAATGTAGCCGTAGCATAAGTGTTGTACTGAAACTGAAACACAAGTTTTAATACAGAATAATGGACAGAGCTAAGGTTGCAGCTAGTTTATTAATTTAAAATTACATCGATATAAAGCAAAATAGATCAAAAGTCAATTAACATTGCTAAAGTAATTAGTTAGCGAAAGATAAGTTGATACAATGTTGTACAGGGACAGGGCGAGAACCAGTAGGTATATTATGTAAGCCATACAAAAAGGTGAAGGAAAACGAAGAACGAACAAAAATTTGACCAGCACCCTAATTGCGTAGGTAGCGCACGATCAATCATAATCTCATTTTGATTTAGAAAAATGTGTCTGCTCTGGGGGGTTACTCTCTCAACGAGAATACGGGCCCGTCCGAAAATAGTTCTAAACCTCGAAATGACTCCTACAGCTGATTAGTTAACTTTTTTGGACGGGAAAAACCATATAGATAGTAGGGACAACTGTCAAATCGTGTAGTACGTCATTCTTAGTTTGGGCCCTAAATTATTCATAGGTCCGTAAGTGATACGGAGTAGGAAACGCCCCTGACTTCGACCGAGATTACGGATTTCGTGCTTAGAGAGTAGGCTCCCAGTAAATTTAACGTAAATAACGCAATGAATATTGTTGAACTGTCAAAATGAAACAGATTATGATTGATCGTGTGTTACGCAATTAGGGTACTTTACCATATCCGCCAATCCGCACTGGGCCCGCGTGGTATATTATGGCCTACTCCTTCTTACCTTTGTCTCTCTGAGACGAGGCCTGTGTCCCAGTAGTGGAATCATTATAACGTGGTTAGGGGGCATCCATTAATTATGTGAGGCAATTTTGGCGATTTTTCGACCCCCACCCCCGCTCTGGTGAGATATCGTGAGATTTGGTTCGACCCTCTCCCTGCCCCATAATCTCACGTGAGATATTTCAAATACGTGTTTATAGTGTAAAAACGTCAATCTGTGCTTATTTGCGTTGGATTTAACCATCGAGGAGCTACTGTGCTACTTTGTGGCGTTCGTATTTAACCGCGATAAATATGATTTTTTAGGATTTAGCCCTAATGGCGGTTTTCTCGTTATGTTAAATTATTTCTTTGCAGACAAAAATATAAATTACGTGATATTTGCCGAAACCCCCCTCTCCCCCACGTGAGATTGGGTGAGATTCGACTCGACCCCCCCCCCCCCCCTAACTGCCTTACGTAATTAATGGACGCACCCTTATGCTAGCGTAGTTTTTAATATAGTACAGGGTGAAATACAATTACCTGTCACTACCTACTTAACCCACGTGTTCGGCATCGATATCGAAATCTAATGGAACAAATAAAAAAAAGCAAAAACTCTAAAAAGTTAAAAAAAAAGAAATGGCATTTTAAGTGGTAGGTAATATTTTGATCAAGGCATTGTCAAGTCGGTGGGTGGTCAATGAAAACGCCAAACATAGGAGGCGTAGCATTTTCATTAGCCGTCCCCCGACTTGACAATGCTTTGATCAAAATATTACCTACAACTTAAAAGGCCAATAAATATTTTTTTTTACTTTTAGAGTTCTTGTTTGGGTCGGGGGTTTAAAAAAAAATAATTTAACTTTTATTCCCTGCTTTTTAAACTTAATGTCTCTCTTAAATCTGCGCAGGCGTTGCGTATGTTTTCCACAGTGAAGTTTGTTAGGAATTTATCCTCATTCCTAGTCCTGATCACCATTTATCTATAACCTATTCATTGAGACTTTTTCAATGAGCCCAAACACGATACTTCTGCTGTTTGTTGGTGAGTAACATGGGTATCCTGGAAATTCCAGGTCATTACCTGGAATTTCCAGCATTAGTTCAAGGTTACCTAGTTTGTTCGTCTAATATCATTGAAGTAATAGAATAAGTACCAAATTACGACTTGATCAAATGAAAGATGCTCAAACCCCTTCATCAACCAGAAAAGAGCTGATAATTTTCAAACAGCTGAACCGATTTTGATGAAACATGTCTAAGAACACTCCCGACTAATTCATCTTTCAAAAAAAAATACAAAATCAAAATCGGTTCATCCGTTTGGGAGCTACGATGCCACAGACAGAAACACACAGACACGTCAAACTTATAACACCCCGTCGTTTTTGCGTCGGGGGTTAAAAAGAAAAAAAAAACATAAATCATTCCGATGGGCGAAGGTCAATGACCGTAATCGAGATTTTTGTAATGTTTCGTGGAACTTAGCAAAGCAAATAAAGCTACCTCAAAGTGTCAAATTTTTCCAATTGAACATGAACCTTATATATTTGGAATAAAATTGAAAATCTATCAAAATAATTTGACAGATTGGAGTAGCTTGATGTGCTGGCCTCTGTACATAGATACACATGCATGTTGGTATTTTTTGAGATGGGGAAAAACTTATTGAACTCGAACCTCTGTATATAAGTTAGTGACGATTAAAAAAATACACACTTAATTGTTCAAGTTTTCACTTCTGTCGGCACTCCCGGAGTGCGATTGCTTTTTCATTCGATTTGGATATCGATACCTAACACTTCGGTAAAAGTATTGCCAGCTAATTTAATTTCACCCTTTATAGGTACATAGAAGTAAACTCAAAAATAAAAAAAACCACCTGAATTTACCATTCACGTCATACCTACATCCAAAACCAATCAAGGTAGATCTTTCAAAATCATAAGCTTCGATGATCCAATCCAATTGCAAAAATAATTAACACCAACCCGCCCGACAGACGTTTAAATTCTCTAGTCTGTGTTAAATTAATTACTCGTCCGAATACCGGACAGCGCTATTTGCAGCGTCCGACCGGACGGTCGGCCGGACAGCTGACCGGGCGTTTTAAACATGCGGTTTGTCTGATTTAAATTGTAGTGTAGATAGATGGTTTCGGGCTAACTTGATTTAATTTTCTTTGAGCAGTTCTGTACGAGTTATACCTTGAATAATTATGTTGACAACCCTCAAAGGTACAGTTAGTGGTTTGTGTAATGGTATTTGATAGTTTAACTCTGACAGGGAATAGTTAAATAGCTAAAGATCTGACTTATAATTAAAGTAAGCTGGCAGTTACGAATTGAAATCTAATTTTGTCATTGTTTTTTACACAGGGTTATTTTATTTTTGCTAGCTAAACCTCGCAGACGCGATGGGTCAACATTATTAAAAGATCTGTAAGATGTGGTGACCCAGTGGTAAAAGCCCTGACTTTCGTGTTGTAGGTTCGAACCGAGACAGGCGTTTTGCTTTGTGTAAATAATTTCGTCACCACTCTTATAAAAACAGAAGGCAAATATCATGAGGATACCGGTAAGTCGTATAAGAAAATAAACAAAAGTTTAAAAAAACTAAAAAGCACGCTTTAAAAACCAAACTAAAAAAAGGAGTAAATAATTTAATTCAATTATAAAGCGTGGGGTGCTTTTTGAGGTATTTTTATAATCAATTAATGTCAAGCACCCCACGTTTTTTAATTGAATTAAATTATTTTCAACTTTTTAGTTTGGTTTTTAAAGCGTGTTTTTTAGTTTTCTAAACTATTATTTATTCCCTATTTTTTAGTTCTTCTAACTACAAAAACGTGATTTAAAAAAACAAAAAAAAAAAACATTTTTTTCATTTTTTTTTAAATTATTGAATTGTCATCGGTCCTCGATAAGTTTACAAAGTTTCAATGAAATCTGACCGTTTAAAGTGGGTCAAAATCGCGCTCTAAGGAGTCGGTTACATACAAACATACAAGTGAAGCTAATATAAAGCGTGTAAAAATCGAAGACATGTGACATCTATCAATCCGAACTGGGTCCATGTGGTACAGGCGCCAGCACATCAAGCTACCCCAATTTGTCAAATTTCTTTGATAGATTTTCAACTTTATCACTTAAGCTTCATGTTCAATTGGGAAATTTTGACAGTTTGGGGTAGCTAATTCCCTCTCTGAGAACATTATTGGCTGATTATGTATTTTTTTTTGGTCAACGACCGCTGTTAATGTTGTAACTCGAAGTATGACGGTTGATATGTACGCGTTGAATAAAACGGTTTTCTTATGTTTTATCGTGTTTAGATGTTGATATTCATCATTGTCGTATCTGTAAAAGTAATACAAGAAAAAACTGATTTTCTAAACTGATATCCCCAATCTACATAATATATAAATGAATCCCTATTTCCCTTGGTCACGTATATCACACGTCAACGGCTGGACCAATTTTGCTAATTCTTTTTTTGTTGTGTTTGTTATTGTAAGGAGAACGTTCTGATGAAAGAAAAGAAAAAAATGTTGCGCGTAACATAAGAAAGTTTATAACTTTTTTATTAAATAACTTTTCTAATATTATACCAATCAATGCGAATTCAAACATCAGTCGGGTATAGCTAGTTCATTATAATAACTGCAGACGTTGCCCGTGGGGGTGGGTCATCAACCACAAAAAAACGCAATAAAAAAATTTAAAAAATTGATCATGTTTATATCAACCCATCGCGACTGCAAAGTTTAGCTAGCCAATTTAAAATAGGGCTGTAAAAAGAAGTATATTTTATAGAGAAAACTAGTTTCTAACAGTACTCAACGAGAATTCGTTCTAATTTCAAGCCTGAAATATCTAGATTTCGAAAGAGAAACGGATGACTTTGCTTTACCGAAATAGATACACGAAATACTTAATTCGTTAAAGGATATCAAGACAAGAAACAAAAAACAAAATACAGTAAAAAGTTGCAGAATAATGAATTTACTGAAGACTTTGCCTTTCCAAATTGTGTAAATCACTTAATATTGTTGACTCGAAAGTCGAAAAGTCGGAAAACTTAGCGCCAAGTTGGCACGCGGCAGATTTCTGCCTGAAGAGTTTCGAACAAAACAAAAAACCTCGCTTAACCTGAAACCTCCGTTCCTAATCACTTCGCCATTATTTTGGCGAAAAATATACCTAAACCTTTTTAGCGTGAAATATTCACAGTAAAATTTACGCACCCTTTTATTTCATTCATTCTCAATTCTTTGCGATATAGGCTTTGTAAGGTCTGAAATAAGACTTCTTAGATACTTCTGTAAGCCTAGTACTTAAAGTTTTGTATAGTCTAAGTAAAAACCTCTTAAAATCTTTACCACTACTTAACATGACGCCTGTATACCTCAAAAGTTCGGGCAGAGGCGTAACTGTGTCCATACACGTGTATTATTTATCCAGTCACAATGTCCATGCACGTGTATCGGGGGCAGCCAGGCGAACCATAAACCAGGCACGAATTCCGGGCTCCTACTGAGAAAGTTTCGTGTAACCCAAGTAAAACCTCTTAAATCTTCCTGGTACCCTAGTACCTACCTACTTTCAATTTTTGTTCTAGTCCTGTCCATTCGCGTAAATTTTACCAGTCATGTACAAAACTTTTGCATTAAAACTGTGAACAAGTTGCTCTGGGATCAGCATTAGCTATTCGTACAAGTTTCCATAATAAAATGCTTTGCGTTTTGTGAATACAAAACACTTTGGCTTTTAGAAGTTTATGGCCAAGGGAGTTCTGAAACCGGAGACGGCTGAGATATTTTTATAGTTGAAGCAACCAACTTCTTTAAGGGTTAATCCCTTGCTTGGGAGGGATAATATCAAAGGGGTAGAGTAGGAACTAAAGGCGATCCCTAACAGCATTCACCTGCATTGTAACCTTTAGCTGCGAAATAGCCATGTTACTTTTACGTACCTATTTAAGTATCATCTGGATGACCAAGCTTCGCTCGGTATTTTATTTTTCGTTTTCTAAAAATGAAACCTAACTAGATCGATTTATCGCCCCCGAAACCTACTGCATACTAAATTTCATGAAAATCGGAGGCAATAAAGGTAATTGTTAAATTTAAGAAGATGCCTCCGACTGCATGAGATTGCTTAAAGTATTCAGTCATCCTTTTAAAACAAGTTTCTTGTTTTCATCTTTTTTAATTAAAGTGCACACCACACCACACCACGTTCCTCATCAATCTGGGTCATTGATCAGACACAAAAATAAAATCGTGGGGCGCGTGAAATTTCTATCAACAGTCAACCGCTCATATTATTATGCTATTTACATATTTA
This sequence comes from Antitype chi, assembly GCA_947359405.1. Classification (NCBI taxonomy): domain Eukaryota; kingdom Metazoa; phylum Arthropoda; class Insecta; order Lepidoptera; family Noctuidae; genus Antitype; species Antitype chi. The sequence continues at coordinate 7,193,335 of OX375828.1, read as the reverse complement.
CTCAGGTTACGCTACGCCCCACGATTATATTTTTTTGTCTGATCAACGCCCTAGATTGATGAGGAAAGTGGTGTGATGACTGGTACCTAGGGCGTTCTGAATTATTTTTTAGCTTATTTTTAGCTTATTATTTTCATTAAAACCGGTAAACTTAAAAAAAATGTTTTACTTAATTTGTATTCAAGTTCTTAGTTTTTATTTTGTTACTTAATATTTCTCATTCTATTTAGTAATTTTTTATCATAGTTTACAGATAATAGTCAAGCCCTTTCATTTGATACCCATATTGAGGGGGTGGTGAAAAAATATTTAATTTAAAAATATATAATGTAGCGGCGGCCATCTTGGATTTACAATGATACTGATTAAATGAAATTGTATTGTTATCAAAACTAAAGGTGTGTACCACATATCAGATCAATCTGCCAACAGGAAGGGGGCAAAATTTCAAGACCCAGAAAACAAACAGGGCAAGGTAAATATAACCGTTTAAAAACAATGCTGGGGTCAACCTCCAGTTTAACAGGATTTAGCTGAATACCAGTATTTTACATGGAGCGACTGCCTATCTGACCTCCACAACCCAGTTACTGGGTACCACGATACTCCTTGGTGAGACTGATTGCCAGACTTTTTGCGCTTCTGTCTACTCGTAACGACTAACAAAGATCTACGAACGAAAGCCGGGACCAACGGCTTTAACGTGCTTTCCGAGGCACAGAGGGGTCTCGATATGTAATAGATGGTCACCCATACACGCCCTGACCGCGGCGAGCGTAGCTTAACCTTCGTTCGACCAGTACGGCTGCTATTAATAAGCCATACATCGTAATCATCATCATCATTATCTTCATTTCAGCCGAAAGACGTCCACTGCTGGACATAGGCCTCCCCAAAGCATCGCCACTTCGACAGGTTCTGTGCTTCTCGCATCCAGCGGATTCCTGCGGCCTTCACTAGGTCTTCGGTCCATCTTGTGAGAAGCCTTCCAACGCTACGTGTTCTAAGTACACGGTTGCCACTCCAGAACCATCCGGCCCCATCGGCTATTTATTCTGCAAGCAATGCCCACTGCCACTTAAGTTTGGCAATTCTTCGGGTTATGTCGGTTACCTTGGTTCTCCTACGGATCTCTTCCCTTCATAACATCATAATAAAGATGTAATTAACGGCTTTTCATTATGCAAAGATTCCATAATTCCCTAATGACGTCTGCGTCTGTGGTACGCTATTGAAATCCTCTAAAATATCAACAGTCATTAAAATATCAGCTGCTATTGACATTTACCCGCAGCTGGTTAAACCAACCACCGCTTGATCGAGTTTAAATTGTACCGTAGACGTAGAGAAACATTATTTATTGGGAATAGAAGCAGTACTAAAATCGATAATTATAAATTCAACATTCATGAAATCATGATGTAACTAATTTTACAAATATCTGAGATAGGAGCCTTTTTGACCTCGCACAGGTCTTCCCCTTTTTTATTTTATTGTTTTCACGATTTTGTTATTTTATTGTTTTTATTTTAACATAATATCCTGTGCGTGTTTCAAATAAAATATTTTTCTTTCTAATATTTTGTAACGTAGGTAATTTAAAAGAGTGTTTTGACAATTATTCAAAATGTTTTAATTGAAATAAATTCTACAGTACTCAGCTTGGCAATTCCAGTGAAATCGAGTCAGGGTTGCATGTAGTTAGTAGAAATTGAAGTTAACGTACACAGTTCGTGTCACCAATTCAAGCGAATGTCAAATGCAATACGCAATGCAAAGCTACTATTAAACTGTGGCGATTTAATAATGCGGAATCGATTTTATAACTAGGTTTACGAACAAAATGTTTATACCTTTAGTTTGTGTAGATATTTCATTTCACTACTGCTCTCGCAACGTGAGGAAACCGGTACTTATGTCCTAGAACCAACTTTTTAAAGACGCACATTTAGTCCGGGGCCTGCAGTGCTATTCTGTAAAATTCTCACCGTGATAACTTGTATGAAGTGAGCTTAAAGTGAGCTGTCGTCAGTATCAATCCCTAGTGTCAGATGGAATGACAGCTCACTTCACCAACGTTCTCACGGTGAGGTTTTAACAAAATAGATCGGCAGTTTGGTGTATTACGGCCCGCTCCCTCTCACAAAGAAGAGGCCTGTATCCCAGCTGTGGGAACATTGTACGCTGATTATGATTTTAATTTGAGATTATAAAATATGTATTGCATAAACTAGATATTGGGCTAGACGGATCTGTATTAAGGAATTGGACGACGAAAAGTAGGTCTCGTCTTTCTGTCAGTCCATCAAAAGGTTGTCTGATGTGACAACACCTCTGTAAAATTTTCCCAATTGAATATGAACCTTATTCTTCTGAAATAAAGTTGAAAAACTATAAAAAAAAATTGACAAATTATGGTAACTTCATGTGCTGGTCTCTGTACTTTCAATCTGCCAGTCTTTTCCCAACTATGTTGCTGTCGGCTTCCAGTGTAATGTCCGACTTCCATAACCCGATACCTATTGGTGGGACTGGTTGTCAGACTTTCCGCAATCGTCGGATGCCCATAATGACTGCCAACGATCCACGAACAGCTTAACGTTCTTTCCGAGGCATTTAGGGATCTTGGCTTGTAAAGCTGGTTACCCATCTACGGACCAACCGCGGCAACCTTCGATCAACCAATGCGGCTGTTATAAAGTGATAAAGAGGGTAGGTAATCTATGCTTTTCTCTAACATTCCAAGTTCAAAATTTTAACCAGTGCGCAAACTGTAACCATGAATTCAGCATATCATTGTAGACCCCTAGCGCAGAAATTTTTCGTCAGTAACACAAAAAAACAAATCTGCTGTTTCATAGAAAAGTGCAATATCTACGCGGTTAAAATATATGGAATACCTAGCTGTTTTTTTTTTGTATAACCGACGAAAAATTTATACGCTAGGGGTCTAGAATGATATGCTAAATTCATGGTTACAGTTGGCGCACTGGTTAAAATTTTATCCTGTATAAAATTGCGTGTAGCATTTCTCTCATTTACACACACAATAAGCTTCGTTATCTTACCCAGCGGATATTACGTTACAAAAGGGAGAATTAAATATATGTACTTAGTAGGTACAATAAAGCCTGAAATGAACGCTTGTATTGTATGTGGAACAGACTTGTTCTGTATCGCCCGAATATTCTTTGTGAAGCGTATTCTAATATCGGAAGCCCGAGGGTGTTACAGTGAAGGGTGCTAGTGATGACGATAATTGTTTTATTATTTAGGTATTAGCGACCCGCTAGGGGTAGAAAAAAAAATTGTGTTGCGAAACACATTTTTTTTTTCTAGCCCTCGCTATCCCTACCAGTCGTAGGTGGTCTATACATACATATTATGTACGTACATACTTTACGTTAATATTAAAAATGAGAAAAACGGCTGAGCGGATTTGGATGTATGCCACACGGATAGACCATGACCTGGGTTAGAAAAAAGGATAATTTATATTCTGGTAGTATGTTTTTATGGGATAATATCCGAACTTTAAAAGCTAGTAATAGAATTTATTTATTTGGTTAGTTAATTATTATGTTACGTCAAGTATGCTCTCAAACGGTGAAGGAAAACATCGTGAGGAAACAGGCATATCCTAGAATCAAAAATTCGAAACACATTTGACATCTACCAACCCGCACTGGGCCCACGTGTTGGGTTAAATGTGACAGTTTGTACGTATGGTTGTTTGTTACTCAATCACGCAAAAATGGTTAAACGGATTTGGAAGAAATTTGGCAGACAGATAGATTAAAGCCTGGATTAACACATAGGATACTTTTTTATTTCGGTAGTACGTACCCGTGGCATAATTTTCAACTTCTACGCGGGCGAAGCTGCTGGCAAAAGCAAAGCATTTTTAAAAAATAAAACCCCATATAATACCCGCTGTAAAAGAGACCCTACGTTTACCCTCAAAAGGAAACGTTCCCTATATAGTTCGGCAAACATTTTATATCGAAAAAATCAAATTCCATTTCTTCAGAGCTTATTTCGCGCCAATATTTGCTCGTGTCCGATATTTTATTGAAAATCAAAATAGTGTTGCCATAGTTCAAAACATATTTCTTTACGCAGCTGAAACGTTGACCTTGCGAGATGTGGAAAGGCAGAAAATAGATGCTCTGGAAATGTGGTGCTGGAGAAGAATGCTTGGGGTTTCGTGGACCGAGTTTCGCACGAACGTCTCGATACTTCAAGAACTCGGTATCAGGCAGCGTCTGTTTTCTATAGTACAATCTCGCATCCTGACATTCTTCGGACCTGTTTCCCGGCGTGACAATCAGTCCATAGAACGCCTTGTCGTCCAAGGGAAAGTAGAAGGCACTAGACCGCGCGGAAGGTCATCCACGCGTTGGACTGACCAGATCAAGTCTGCCATTGGAGGTTCGGTTAACGAATACAGCAGGATGACCTCTAGCAGGCAGCGGTGGCGAAATGTCGTGAAGTGCATCACATCTGCCCCTTCCAATACTGCTACGAGTACGTAACGATCACGATCGCTCTGTCAAGAGCGTACCGGATAAGACGAAGTTCAAAACAAAGTCGAGTTTTGAGAATTGTTTTATTTACAACGAATTATTTATTCCCGTCGTATTGATGGCAACTTGCTAGAATTTTCATAGAAACATAACATCATACCTATGATCCCTGAAGGGTAAGCCAGAGGAATACTTATAGTACACTCATATTTCGCCAGTTATGTTTAAGTCCCATGTTATAAGGGGCAAGCCTTTTGCCATCAACCGGGCATAAATCCGGACACCGGACTGCTACTGAAGTGTTCCTGATAGAAAAACGCCAGAAAACTGCCCGACCCGGGACTGGGACTCAGGACCGGGGGCCCAAGTCGGCTATTTTTATAAATTCGTCATTCCAACACGATCCCATTGTCATTTTGCTAAAAGTTCGTTAACCGCTAAATTCAAAATGGTCGGTCAATGGTGTCGTAATTCTTGTGTCATAATGGCATTTTCGTATTGCCATTATTATAAAACTCGTTAGTAGAAATGATTTTCGAAAAACTACTACTAAATTTGAACATTTATTCATGCCAGATTTCATTTATATATATTTTTACATATTATTTAGTAGTGTTATAAGCAATTTAAAGTAGTAGGAAGTTCTTAATTTAATTTAAACATTCATTTGTCATTACGTACGAGATTACCAACCAATAAATGCCATTTCTTTCAATGGAGTGTCAGTGGCTGACCATTGGAAAGTCATAATGACGCCATTTTATTAGTAGATTACCAAACTTGTCAAAATCAACAATTATGAAATCAATGATACACCATTCTGACACTATTTTAATAGCAGACTTGAGGCCCAGGACGATAGTCAACAGTAGCGCTTGCGGCCACCAGACGCATTTATTCATTAACTGTATTTTATCATTGTTTGTTCTTTTTACCTTCCCTCTTCTAAGGAAAAATAACTGCCTACAAACCGGTTTAATTATATTTACATACCTAATGTAATTATGTTAGTACATAAGCCTACTCACATTCACGTATACAGGATGTTAAAGAAATTGCGTGCCAAAGCTTAGGGGTAGCTTCAGTATCAAAAAGGATCACAGGAAAAAAAAATTGCAAGATCAAACATAATTTAATACCTAATTACTTAAAATAGCAATTGTTTAGAATTAAAATTATTTTATTTGTTTAAATGCTTTGATTTCTTACATAATATCGAACGCGTTGTCATTTTGTCCTTCACTTCTCGCGTCCGAATACTAAGAATAGAATAGAATAGAATAGATAGATGTTTATTTCCCTGGTTCATATGTTACATTATGTCCACAGGTCGGTAGTGTACTCGGCCTGTGGGTGTGTCAGCTACTTACAGTCTACCTATGTTTGTCTGAAAGAGATCTATATAAGTGTCGTGTAGTGTGTGCTGTGAGCTTGTTAGTGTGTACAGAATAAGTTTATACAAATTTATTATGATGTTCTATATTGCCCTATCCTATTTACAGCTAATTACAATTTATGGGGACGTGGAGCGGTCGTTCGCTTGCTGAGCAGCCGACTCCTGTCTTTTTTTTGTACATAGTCGATTTCACCTAGTCTAGTATTAGTTAGGAGGGGGTTGTGCTGTCCGTATCCGAGGTAGGCGTCACCAGGGGTCTCTAGATCCTCGATGTGCATTTCGCGGAGTCGACGTAGCATGTCCTCGTTTAGGTCTTGAGCACGGAGGTGCCATGGATCCCAATCGAGCATATCCCAGAGTAGTGAGGTTTCTAGGCGTCGTGGGAATTGTCCGCTGGTCTTGAGAGCCATTCGATATTGGCGTTCAATTTTTAATAGGTTGCTCTTACTGAAACGTGAGAGTAGTTGTACCACGCCATAATCCAATATAGGAAGTAGGCAGGCCTGAATGACAACAAGTTTCACCGTCATATCTGTCTTGGCGTGCCAGCCTATGATAGGGGCTAGCGCACCGCGTGCTCGTCGTGCCTTCTGCACGACGTAATCCGTCTGTTTGCCCATGGTCATGGTCTTGTCCAAGTGTACGCCCAGATATTTTATGCTATTTTTATATTCGATTACCTCGTCTTTGATGCGAATAGTTCTGCGGTAGTTTCTCTTGTGAGTGAACATGGCGCACTCCGTTTTGTCTACGTTGCATTTTAGCCCCCAGCGACGGTAGTAGTCGATGACGGTGTCGGCGGCCCAGCCCGCGCGGCGTGTTGCGCAATTCGGGTCGGGAGACCTATTAAGGATGCACAGGTCATCGGCGTACTGGGAGAGCTTGAGTCCGCGGATACGGTCCTTTTGGTCCCAAACATCGTGTACGTACAGATTGAAAATGACGGGACCCAGGATTGAGCCCTGGGGGACCCCGTGTGGCACCATTTTTTCGTCACCGTTGGTGGTTCTGAAGCGTCCGTAGATTTTACGACCGCTCAGGTAATTCTCGATTAGTTTGATGATATTGTTCGGGACGTCAGTTCTTTGAAGCTTCTTCATCAGACCTTCGTGGTTTATTGAGTCGAAGGCCTTTGAAAGATCCGTCAGGACCATGGCCACACTTTCCCTCGCTTCCAGGGCATCCGTGATGAATTTGCCAGTGCGAAGGATCTGGGTGCCTGTTCCTCTGTTCTTGGTAAAGCCATGTTGGAACGGCGCTTGGAGCCTGTCGGCCGTCAGTCGCAGGCGCGACAAGAGCAGACGTTCGTGTAGTTTACCCATGATGTTTAGGAGAGTGATGGGTCGGTACGATTTGGCGTCCCTGTGATTCTTGCCTACTTTATGTAAGAAGATGCACTCCCCGATTTTCCATCTTTTGGGATGATAACCTGTCAGTAATAGGTAGTCAGCTATCACTTTGTACCTGATGAGAAAGGGGTCACCTCCGAGTTTAAGGGCGTCTGCTTTGATTTTGTCCGGGCCAGGCGCCCTCTTATTTTTAAAGCGTCTCAGCGCGAGTCTGATTTCCTCTATGGAAGTGGGGTCGAGAGGCTGGAACGGTGTGGTCTTCTCTGTGCTCTTATCTTCGTTGTTTATCTCGGCTTCTGTGACGATCGCTGCGTCGACCAGGGCGTCGATGGTTTCTTTCTCCGTATTGCAACCCTCAATGTGGGGGAGTCTCTGTATTGGAGCCTTCAGGTTGCGTTGGATTCGCCACATCTGGGCTCTATTGTTCTGTGGATCGTTTATTATCCGGGCCCATTTTTCGCTGCTATATTTTACGAGTGCTTGTTGGACCTGGTGTTTCAGACGATTGTAGGTTCTCCTTTGTTCCGTTATTCTGTCCTGGTTGAAGCGTAGCCGCCACGCTTTACTTTTTGCTTCATTTCTTTTGTCGATCAATTCATTAATCTCTTCTGGAAGTTGATCTCTTCTGTTGTTTTCATGTAGTGGCGCATACTCATCTAAGGTGGCTGTGATGGCTTTTTCTAGTTGTAGTATATATTCCTCGCATTCTACGTTGGTTGTTATTTCCTTTGGTAGGTGCGTGGTTGTCTCCCATAGGGTTTGTTGGAATTGTTGTCTGCTATCTTCGTTATTTGCAATAGCGCGGGTATTTCTTACCAGTGTTTTCTCTCTGTCTACCACTATGCTTAGGTCCAGTAGCCAGGGCATATGATCGGAGCCTACCGATGTTGTTTGTCGGCATGTTATGGTGTCGAAAGCTTGCACATCGTGCGAGAAAATGGCTGCGTCGAGGATGCCATAGCCCGCACTGTTAGGTCGCGAGGGTAAGCCCGTGTGGTGTATGGTGCAGACGTCGGAGTTGCAGAGGTCGCGGACGAGTATCCCCACCCCTTCGTCTCTCGTCTGGTTGAGAGCGGTCATTTTAAGGTTGAGGTCCCCGATGGTAATGTTTGGAGCTTCGGTTATGATGTCTTCTAGCTCATCATTAAGCGCTGTGGCGTCGGAGTGGTCTGATCTGTGCGGTATATATATTCCCTTAATTTTTAGGGAATCTCCGGTCACATGATCATAAGTGAGGTTGATAGCGACGCCTTCGATGAGGCGATCTCTTTCTTCAGTACCTGGGGTTACGTTGGTCTGACTCCAGCGTATTCCTCGCATCACATACATAGCTGTGGTTAGATGTGACGCGATCGAGTGCGTGATCTTGTCGTAGTTCAAGAGATTCATGCGGATTTTGGAAAAATCCACCCGGCACTCGTTGACTATGATTATATGTGGTTTATATCGGTCGGCTAAGGATTTTAGCTCGAGGAATTTACGTTTCAATCCTTGCGCATTGAGGTGCAGTAGGCGCAACTTATGATATTGATTTCTCGGATTATTTGTTGAGAATTTTTATGAGGATTTCGTGTTGTAGCTGTAGCTGGTGTAATATTTGTTTCATAGTTGTTTGTAGCTCTTGCCCTGGAGGCTCCATTCTATTTTCTTTGTTTGGTGTGTGTTCATTTAGTTGTATTGGTGGCAGGTGCTGTGGTTGTGATTGTGATTGCGGCGCCTGTTTGGGCAGCAGTGGAAATTGAGAGGTGGAGGTTATGTTCACGTACGAGACATTTTCCCGGCGGTATCGCAGTGCTGCGGTTCTGCGTTCAGCTGCTTCTCTTTTTTTCCTTTCTTTTTCTTCGTGTTGTGCTAATTGGCGGTCCACTGCCTTCTGGAACTTTTCGCATTTGGCTTGGTTGGCCCCATGGCCCGGTTTTTTGCATGCTGTGCATATTTCGATATCTATGCCTTCTTCGTTTTGAATTGTGGAAGTCGGGTGTTTCTTTTCACCGTGACACGCCGATGTCGCATGCGTGAAGAGGAAACATTTCTTACATTGTACTACCCTCCTGGGGTCATCTTTGTATTCTAGAGGCTTCATGCTGAAGGCACCGAAGTACGCATGCTTTGTTGTCTTCATAAGCGTGGCGATTTCCAGGTATGAGTGGGCACCATCAAAGATAAATAATTGTAGGTTACCTTTAATTGTTCTCATTTTGATCGGTCTCACACCGATGCACCTCTCCATTTCATCAAGGCATGCCTCATTCGTCTCATCGTAGATGTTCGTGATGAGCACAACCTTTGTTTGATGGGTCTGCTGGGCTTTAGGGACGCGTGCCACAAAGCGGAGCCCGTCGTCAAGTTTCCTCAATTCTTCTATAATTGTTTTCCTCATGTCTGCTGTGTATACGCGGATCGTGATGGTTCGTTTGTTACTAGCCATAGCGTGTCTTGCTCCATGCTCTGTGATTATTTTTCTAATTTTGTTAAGGTTGTCCGGATCGTTGATTTTCTTGACGTCTGTTATGATTATGTCGGGGATGTGAGTGGATGATGTGATCACTATCGGTTCTCGCTGGGTCGCTGTTGAATTAGGAGTGACGGCCCCTCTCTTTCTCTTCTTGGGTTTGGGTGACGTAAAAGTCACGTGGGCGTAGTCTTTTCCCCTTTCCAGGTCGTCTCTGTGCTCCTCTTCGGTGGGGAGCGAGGAGAAGCGGTTGCTTGTTGTTATGCCGGACTGTTGCTGCGAGGTGACGGTCGGACTGGCAGAGCGCGCTTGCGCCGTCGCGTCACCGAACTGAGTCGCGGAGTCAGCGCGCAGTAGCGTCGAGACGGTCATGTCTGCACGCGCGCGCACAGCGGAGCCAGCATTGCGAGCTCGGGCAGCAGCGGTGGCTTCTTTTGGTTTCGTTAGCGCGGCGCCAGCGGTCACTCCGCCGGGCGCCGCTGTCACAGCAATCGCGCCGCCAAAGGCGGGACGCGGTGTCCAGCGAGTGGACCGGCCCGACCCACACAGCGATGGCTCAGCCCTTGTACTTTGGGCCCTGGGTACTTCTCTATATTTTGATACTATTTTGTTCACTGTGCCACATTCACAGGTCACGTTTTCTTCACTTTCAAGTCCTATAATTGGCATGTACTTAACATTTAATTGTCCGTTGCACTTGCGGCAGTCTATCTTATTTATTTTGCAAACATTTATGTTACACGAATATATATTAATTTCGTTTACACTGTTCACTAGGTGTCCATTAGAGATATTTGCTGAGGTTTTTATAAAACATTTCACGGCACTTCTCTTGTTACACAACCTACAAGTTAATTGTTTAATCTTAGTTTGGAGTCCCTGCCACTCATAGAATTTTTCAATTACGTTAATTTTTGCGCAATACCAACAAACAACTGCGTATTGTCCTTCATTGTCCGGGGAAAGTTCACTTACACTAACTAATTTATAGTCACTGTTCTTTTTATTGTTCACAATTGCACTGTCCGTGTCCATTTCACTAGTTTCACTGTTTTCGGGAGGGCCTAAAGGGCCTCCCGTAGTCTCCACACTCATATGAGCGCAAACTGATGTAGGTAATCTTATAAAAATATTGCGTCACTCGAGGCAGTAGGCACGAAGCGCGAGAGCTCCGCGCGCACGTCCGCTCGCCACGACGCGCTAGCCTACCTCCGAATACTAAGGGCCGGCGCATTATTTGCTACGGAAAACTAAACGAATGCTATTTTAAGTTAGTACTAAGGTTGTAATTAGTAATTAGGTTGAACTTGCATTTTTTTTCCTGGGTTCCTTTATCGATTCTGAACCTACCCCTATGCTATGGCACGCAATTTCTTTAACATCCTGTATATTATTTTTTCACGGAATATGTATGTGTAATATAAATATTTCATTTTGGCCAAAAGCGGCTTATTTTTCGCGAACCAATTTGTATGGATTACTGAGGCAATGTGTTTGTTTAGCTTTTTTCATGGAAGTAGTTTATTTTCGCGAATGTCGCGGAAGGTACTAGGAGATTATCAGTTCATAGGCGATAGGATTTACGGTCCCTGAATCATTTATGGATATAACTTAGGGTTATGTTTTTCGAGTGTACATATATTTCTTTGGCACGCTCTGTAGTCTAAACGGCTTGATCGATTTCAGCTTGAGAGGTGCCGTTAGATTCGTCTTAATTGTGAGAGTGTCACTGGGTATATCAAAATTAAAATATGGGTATATCAAGTGTTTTCAATCAATCCACCATCAGTACCATCAAATACATATAAGTTTGTAGTATGATAAAGCTATTTTGTGTATAAATATGTTGGTATATTTTATTTATTTTTACTGAGTTTCAACGAATAGTATATTTGCCTTCAGGCTGAATATTCCACGGGAACATACGATTGGGATAAAATTGATCCTTTATTTTATTCCAGGTTACAAACTATCTGTGTGCCAAATTTCATCCAAATCCGTCCTGCCGCGAACTTTCACATTTATAATATTACTACTACTATTTTTAAGTATTCGTTATTCGGCCGAATAGTGATTCAACGTTCAGTATTCGGCCGAATATCAAAAAAAATAATCGAATACCGAATAGTAAGTCTAGTATTACCTACTGATTTCATGATTTTTAAAATTTGTGTAGGTCTAACAGTTACCTTTAAGTAACTGGCAGGTTGCCAAGAATTATGTCTTTTATTCCCCAATCTTATGAGATCAATTCTTAACTTTTTGTTTTTTCGTTCAGTAAAATCCGTATTCCGGACGATGTCAAACAACCTTAACAGCACTTGTTCTTCTGAAACTTTCATAATTTCGGATCCTATTTCGGGTTTATGGTTTAAGTTTGCGAAATAAAAACAAAGAGATTAAAGTGGGCACAGGACGTAAATCCTAGGGGTTGAACATAAAACCTAGCCTAGCTGGGGGTTCATCGTAAAAATGCTAGTGTCGAGTAGGTGATGTTTATGTCAGTTGTTTTATGAGCGGCATATACTCGTAAATGTGGAGTTACGTGCTTGCGTATGTGAGAATAATTAGTAAGTTTCACTTTCATACTTAATTAAATAAACATAGTGTGGTTTTCTCTCACGCTCTATACATGTGGTCCTGCGGTGCTATTCTGTAAAAATATCACCGTGATAACTTGGATTTTTTTTTTGTTGGGTCGGAAATCATCAAATAACTTCTCCCGCTCTGGGTGGAGCAGGAGTGCGAGTCCGACTTTTACTGACTAAAACCCACCCGTGTTCCCTCAGTTGAGCTGTGTGCCAGGGGCCGCGGTATCTCTTTCGAAAAACCCGCACCCCTGGCAGGCATCGGACCTTGCGGACCCCACCAGTTGGTACTGACATCTCTTTGAGGCGCGCGTGGAACACAACGCGCCGTCGACCCGGGCTTGGTCTTTACCGGACAGCGACCTACCCATTACTGGCCGTCAGCAAGCCCGCGCCTACGGTGGCCGGGAATCAGCCTGGGATTCCCGACGCCCAGGGCGTCTCCCACGGCGGCTACGGCCGTGAGGGCGCATATACTGCCACGATTTCACGGTGAGTTTTGAACAGAATAGCTCAGCAGATGTAATGTCAGCTCGTTAGTTCTCACGTTGAGATTTTAACACAATAGATCGGCCGATCCTAGAAATTGACAGCTCACTTCACCGTCGTTTTCACGGTGAGATTTTTGCAGAATAGCAATACTGATATGGGCATTGATTTTCACGAGTGATAAGTAATGTTTGGAAGACTGCTACGTTGGTTTAATGGTTGCTACTGCTGCGCATGGGGTCCTAGGTTCTTTTTCAGGAATGTGTTGTTGGTGTTTGCCATCACGAATTTCTAAGTGGCAGCCCGGAGTTTGGGTCTCATAAAATCAAAATGAAAATGAGAATATTTTATTTCACATAAACCTACATGGGCACTTATGAAACGTCAGAAGCTAGGTGCACGGTTTCAATTATCATCAATATTCATTAGTCATCAACAGATAAACCCTGAGAGGTTTTCGTTGTGTGGCTTAAATCACGTTTGTAATACTCAAAGTGTTTTGGAAATAAAATAAATAATAATAATAATACAATAGCTGAAAAATTATCTAAATACACCGAATTAAAAGACGAAATAACTCGACTTTGGCATCTGCAAAAAGTCACAATAGTCCCCATAGTGCTATCTACAACAGGAGTAATTCCTAAACAGCTTCGTCAGTCCCTTAGTTCCCTCAACCTGCCAACTAACACCTACCACCTGCTGCAGAAGGCAGTGATTCTTAACACATGCAGGTTAGTTAGAAAATTTCTTCAGTGTGAGTCTGACACCTTGCACCAATACTCCCACGCAAATATAGTTTCAAGTAACACACAGTCTACTCATAATATTACTCCTACCCTTAACCCCACTGCTGGACACTTGGCTTAGGCCCGTGCCATCAGTTTTACCCGGCTAGGCCGAGAAAAACAAATAGTAAACAAAATAATAATAATAATTGGTCGTTTCCTTTGGAGGTTAGCCGGCGAAAAACTCCACGGTTACTGCTTTAAAAATAATTGGCTTTTACAATACTTTCAATTACTGTGTTAATACAGGCCAGTCAAGAAGTACCAGGTACTCAATAAAATAGAAAATTGTCTACAAAGTCTGTGCCACGTAAATGTTAGTGTAAGGTTCACCTCTGTCTCTGTCTCTACCTTCAGGGAAAACCAGCTTGATGTTATGTATATTATTTGCAGTAATTAATGTGGCTTGGCACCGCTTCTGATTTTGAAATTGAGACAGTTTGTGACAGTTACTCACAGCCTCTAATTATTTAAAACAAAAGTTATCTCTTGTTTTCATGTATAAATGACTAGCGACACGTCCCGGCTTCACACGGGTGAAATTTACATGTTATGTGAACAGAATAGGTACCTACCGTCGTATTCTGTTCGACAAGTTGTGCACAAAGTACTAGGATGGCATGAATTCCAGATAGTATTTCATTAGTACGATTAAGAATTTCTTTGGAACTAAGAACCCTTTAAATGGTAAAACAATTTTTCAAATAAGAGCTGTGGTTCCGGAAATTACCCTCCACATACCACACACTCACAAAATTCACTATCCGTCTTTAAATATTATGGTACAGATACGAACATAGATCATTGTACATGAAAAATTAAAGTGAAAATGCCGGCAGAAAAGCCGAGCTTTCATTACTAAATTCAATTTTCCACCAGTGATCAAACATAGCGGGATGATCGTATGTAGATCCAGAATTTGTGAAAGGTTATCTAATAATATTATCAAGCCTGTTTTTCAGAATATTCGAATAATCCCAACAAAATTGCGAAAAGGCTAAGCAGAGAGGGTGTAGATGTGTTATTATTACGTACGTAATACGATTTTTGGAAACCTAACCCTTGTCTGGACGGGTTTGCTGTAAAACTTGGCATCAGCATAAAATCGCGGGCCGCAGCTAGTAACAAAATAAATATAACTCAAACATTTAATTTAATAATTGAACCTTTTAAGTATTAATAATCCTCAAAGAGCTTATAAAATAACTTCAAAAGACTCCACAAAGAAAAAGATTTGAATTTCCCCTTTGTACTGGAGCTCATTATAATTTACTGTTACAATGAAATTAAACTCATTATTTTGTGCAAAGAAACCTACGAGGTATTATTATGAACAACGATTTCGTACTATGAAAACATACATTTTAGCAGAAAATGTTAAGTGTTCAGTCGATAGTAAAGTGAAATAAACGATAATTCAGTTAGCTATGAGAAGATAATATTCTGAGCTTTTGATCAAAATCTTGGTTCTCGTACTAGGCTGTCAGCTAGACAAGGAGTCTTTGTTTTCACAGTATCATTTTATTCATATATTAATTTATTCGCAGATTATAAGTAGAATGACATAGATTTTAGAAGTCACTTCTTTAAATTCGACGAATATTATTGCTGATTTGTTCTTGCTAAATGTTAATAATTATGTTTTTGTTAGTATTTTTTATTAGCTTATGTTGTCCCCAATGCAGGGCCTCTTTTTCTACTTTTAAACTCCTATCTGCCTTGAGCTAATGTGGACCAATCCTGCCTGTAGGCGTCAAGCTGGTAATTATGTTAAGTTTATTATAATACCTAACATAACATCACGTTTTGTTTCCCCGAAGGCTGGGAAATGGTATACGTATAGTACACCCATATTTCGCCAGTTATGATTTATATCTCATGTAATAGGGGGCGAGCCGATTGCCATCAAGCGGGTACAAAACCAGATTCCGGGGTGCTACTGAGAAAATCCACTTAGAAAAACCCAAAATCACTTTGCCCGACCTAGGATTTTAACCCAAGATTACCTACCTACTTATTATAATAACAATTATCAAAATATTATGTCCATAGAATTAAATAATCTTACAACTGAGCAAGCATTGTTTTTAATTTCATCAATTAATTTTTGATTCTCGTATAAATACGTAGCGCAGCGCTATCAGAACATTTCACACATTCAAAAATAATAAACATTCAATTTTCCCTCAAACGTTTGGTATTTTAAAACACCCACGAATTTTCTGCTTGCCTGGTGTAATGACATTCTTTTATGCGTAAACTATATTTTTTTTCTGGTTTTTTACCGATCAAGTTCACATACTGATGATTTGGTAGCTACATTGTGTGCTTTTTATAATTTTGATCGTGACGAAATTTTCAAAAAGTGGAAAAAATCGCTCTAAAAATCTTATTTCTGAGCATTGCTTTTAACTTTATCAAGGGATTGTAGTAACAATTGTGTACGAACAAACCTTGGAGGAAAAGGCTTCTTACATAGCGCTTTCAGAACATTTCACATATAAAAAATAACGAATATCGAATTTTCTTCAGTTTTTCTCGAACGTCTGTAGCTATTATTGTTAGTTGCACTCTCGAATTTTCTGCTTGTACCAGGCAAGCATAATTTTATGCGTAAAATGTTTTTTAGTTCTGGTGCTACGCCAATCTAGTCACCTACTGATTGATTTGGTGATAAATAAAATGTGCGCTATTATCATTTCTAACGAGACGATATTACTGTGGTGGGCGTCTACAACTATGTTACGGCATCACGATAACACAGGGAAGTAAAAAAATGTATTGAAATATATGACGACGCTTTATATTTCCGTCTATGATAGATAACGCATTTCCATACATTTTGTGGTCAGTATTTTTAACTTTGTATTTCTATTGACGTTCTTCGTCTGTATACAAAAATTCAATCAAATATCCAATATTTTATCGACTAATAAATAGTCGGCCCATCACTATTTAGTGTTTTTTTTAGGTTATTTCATGGTTTCAAAATACCACTATGTTTGCGTCAGAAACGCATTTATTTTCTAAGCACATTTCACACTCTCTTTAGGCACAACATAAAAGGCAATCCATTCTCCAACAATTACTTATTTCTTCCACACAAAGTCACATTTCCTGTTGAGATTGGACAAGAGTTCCAATTCAATTACTTTAATTCCTTCCTGCGGAGTTAAGGGTGAAAGAAATGTGATTACGTTTTTGCCCATCCTAAGCAGTGTCCGCCCCTGACTTCCACGCATGTAGCTGAGTTTTGAGATTTAAGCGAGAAGCGTTTTCGAGAGAGAATCTGTTACTTCGCTAGTTTGATATGACGCACCGCAGTCATTAGGCAGGAAATCAGTTACCTACGTTATGTTAAAACGGCCGTCATGAAAATCTGTCATTGACATTGACATTTAGGTATCAAAAACGCTCTATAATTGGACAGCCGTTATTGTGAGACTGTTCATCGCTTTTTTTATTTATTTGTCTATCAAATGTCACAAAGAAAATATCGTGATCCAGTGCAAACAAGTCTCGTAATTACAGAGAAGTAAGATATATACTAATTCTTTGTCCAGCAGTGAGATACAATCAGACTACTTCTGCTCGGTCCTGTTTCTATCATAGCAATGAACAGAGTGTTTGTAATTTCTTTAAAAACGCATTTTTCAAAATCGCTTTCCTTTTTCTGTTACGACCACACCTCATCCCTACGAAGTTACCGATGCTTCACACGTGCACACGAGTTTCGTAAGAACGTATAGTAAGGCATACGTGACTCCCCTGTATAACTGCTTCCCTGGTAACCGGTCCTCGGATCTTCTGTTTACGACAAGCATATTTTCAAATGTTGCAATTGATAAAGAATGAAATGTGGTTGTGGTGTCTCACATAGCTTCGTGTTCATGTGTGCCTAGTACTTTGCTCGTATTTTTACTTGCAAAATAGTTTTAAGGAGCACAAAGCCAGCACTTAAATGATACACAGAGTGAGATTTCAAGTAGGTACCCGATTGCGGGTTCAACATCTGCTGGTTTTTTTGTATTATCATTAAGTGACAGACTCAGTGGTAAATTATCGCCCCAATCATGACATTTGAAAGAAGAATTCTTGTGTGGCTAAAATTATTTGCCCAAGTGTTGTTAGTTATAACAACCAGCACAACACACAGTCAATCAGAATCTGAATAATTCTGAAGTATATTTATTGCCAATTCATTGCTTCAATTGGTTGAAAAATTTGTCTGCTCAACAACATAAATAACGCAATGAATGTTGTTGAACTGTCAAAACGAAAGCCTACTGTTAGTTACGCAATTACCCCGCTGTTTTAAATTCTTTTCATAAAAGAAGGCGCCTACAATAAATAATAAATGACAAATTGTTAAAAGGTAGGTACAAACACGTTTATTTATTATGTATTTTATTTTGTCTTGCTTCGTACCTAGAGGTACGAAGAAATTTTAACATATTTTCAATGTAGGTAGTAACTTGGTTAATTAACTGAATGACAGTGTGAAAACCTTTTTGTATGGAACAAAAAGTTATTTATTTTCATTATTCAGTGTTATGTTTGGGTCTAGATTAATCAACGTTCTGGTGAATCTAGATAAATTAACATTCCATTCTTGAAATCAGCCAAAACTAGTGAGAAACGTTTCCGTCAATTGGTGGAAAATTTAATTGTTCTATGTAAGAGACTGGCGTCCGTACCTACTAGGATATCAGTAATAGAAAAATATATACAAATTGTTCTATTGAACCAGCGGGGTAATTGCGTAAGCCACTTACCCCGCGTCCTAAAAAAAAAGCGATCAGCGCGCGAATTCGGAAAACCGAAAAGCGCATTTTGTAGGCGAGACCACGCGTTTTGGTTCACCGAATAAAAAATGACATATGAACGCAACGACTGCGTATTCGTGTGACGATCGCTTTCTATAGAAGCGGCCTTGCATTGACAATGCCTCGCATTTTGACAATTCAATAGCATTTATTGCGTCATTTAGGTAGTCGAGCAGACGAAGTTTTAGAACATGCTATGTAGAAATGGATTAGCAATTTCCTTTTAAACACTTCGGATTGCGATCGAAAGTGTGTTACCAAGCTGATTGGATGTAAGTGCGTTTGCCAAAGTAGAGAGTGGAGAGCCGTGGTGGCCCGGTGGTAACACGGCTTTTACTTACGAGTTTTTTATTTATTTATAGGCCTTAAAACTATCCTTACAGGTACTAAGTACCTGAAAGGATAGTTTTTTAGATATATATATAATAATCTGAATTTCGGAAACGGCTCCATCGATTTTCATGAAATTCAGTAAGCAGGGGGTTTCGGGGGCGATAAATCGATCTAGCAAGGTTTCATTCAGATATTTATAATTAAAGCACACAACAAAGATCTTTGTGACATAATATGAACAATAGTACTTTTGCAAATTCACTCCAGTAACATGTAAATATATCCAATTCGACCTGAATGTAATTGATAGTCCGACTTGCTTGAGTCAGAGGGGTTTTAGCCAGCAAATTGGTCCTGGCTGATGGTACGACTAGCAGTAGCGGGGGCCGTCGCTTCCACACATAACGGTCGGGTTCGTACAAGTGCAACCGCTGCAGCACTCCCGGGTTGTGCTCTATGCCTCGGAACAGCTTCACCAAGTACGATACTAGTGTCAATTCGCGTCGCACCCCGAGTTGATTGTACCTCACCATACCCAGTATACTACTCACGACCTCGGTCGTGAGTTCGGACCCAGAGAGGCACTTTACTTTATGTATTTGATTTCATGACCACTGCTCTCAAAACGGTAAAGGAAAATGTCGTGATGACATGATGTGTTAAAACCAAAAATTCAAAGACGTGACGTCCACAAAACCTGCACTGGGCCCGCCTGGTGGATAACGGCCCACTAACTCTCACAGAGAAGGCATGTGTCTCAGCAGTGGGAACATATTTGACAGCACAGTTGGCGCAGTGGTTAAGCGATTGACTGCTGCGCTGCGTGTCGCGGGTTCGATTCCCGCACGGAACAAATATTTGTATGACCTACAAGTAGTTGTTCCGGGTCTGGCTGTTTGTGTATGTGAGTTTAAATGTTTGTAAACGCACCCACAATACAGGAGAAATTCTTAGGGTGGGGCAACGTTTAAAAAAATTAAATAAAATATAGGCTGATTATGAATCTGCCAAAACGACCGGTCAAAAGTGGACTCGTCCAGGATATTTCCTGGACGAGTCCCGTTTTGACCGATCGTTACGTTTCGATAAAATATGCCAATTTGCGTACTCATCATTTTTCATATTTGCCAATTTGCGTACTCATCATTTTATGATGAGTACGCAAATTGGCAAATTTTATCGAGTATTTTATTCTGTAGCTACCCATCATGTTTTCCCAATGTTTCTAAAAGCTCTTTCACAAAAAATATTACTATTCTCCACAACTATGGAAGAGGTTCTAACATAAGAAAACAAAAGGGTGTGGACCGAGTCGCACAAGCCGCTAAGTTAACAGTTTATGTGTTAAGTGTTCTCTCGACTTCTACGGTAAGGACATAGTGACGAGCGGAGCGATTTAAAAAAATAGGAAAGGGTTTCAGCGGTTCATTCTTTTTCGAATCAGTGAATGATGTAAGTACAGAAGGTCGGATATTATCCCACGGGAACGTACTTCCGAGATAAAAGTATCATATATTATGTGTTAATCCAGGTTTTAAACCATCTGTGTGTGTCATGTGAGTAATAACATACAAACTTTCATATTTATTTTTATTATTAGTAGGATTGCATTAAATTATTTGGACCTAGAAAGTGGCTACTATAATCATGGCGTCAATGGCGTATTTCAGGTTCTCAGAAGTACAGTATCGGGTCATGATTGAAGCTATGAAAAAAAAAATCTCCAATACAACATAAAAAATATTAAGTGATGCCCCGTGGTTTTAACTGGTTGTCATTCTTTCGGCCTCTTGACGACAGACATGACAGCCAAGACCAACGGCCAAATATTGGTACGTTTGTATTACCACTAAATCCGTAGACTGCAGTCCACGCTTTCACGGAAGTTAAAGATGATGATGTAAAAAAAGTAAAAAAAAATGTTAGCATAATTTAGTAAGATACGTTATGTGATACAAAAACTGCTGGGCAACAGGTCTCCTCTCGGTAAGAAGGAGCGGGCCGTAATCCACCACGCAGGCCCAGTGGGCGTTGGTAGATGTCACATATCTTCGAATTTTTGGTTCTAGGACATGCCGGTTACCTCACGATGTTTTCCTTCACCGTTTTGATCGCAGTGGTGGTAAAATAATTTGCACAAAGTAATGCGCTGAAAAAAATGTTAATCTAATTCTATTTTCTTCGCCGTCTCACTAAGCTCTGAGCCTAACTCTTAACCCTTGCTAAGTGCTGACTCCAATAAGTGGATAGCGAGCAAACTGTACAGTTTAACTATTAAATGTTTTATGTTTTAGAATTAACTAGATTATTGAAGTATTAGGGAGTTAGAGTTGCTGTTCGGACATGTTTACGATTGATCGTTACCGTACTACAGTGCGGTCGCTGAGAGAATGTGTTCTTGATACCCGTCGAGTCGAGTTTTCATACAAACGAATGCGTGTTTTGCGAATTTGATCTTTATTAACGCATTCTCTCGACGGCCGGAACTCGTTGTTATTATTAGAAACGTGGAAGCTATCCTTTTCCGTTCTCCTGACTTGACTAAGGTTGACTTAATTTAATCAAAATCATCTTCACCATTGGCAGCCTTCTTTCACCCATTGCTGAGTATAGCCCGCCTCCCTTTAGCGCCATGCTTCCCTGGTACATACGAGTTTTATTCAGGTCTTCCCCGTGATTCTACGCGTAATAGTTGGCCTTAATTAAATAAGTAGAAATAAGGGGGATACGGGGATGAAAATGATGCTATAGAAAAATGATTTACGGGGCAGAAAATTATGCATTTTTTCGTCTTATCAACACTATTTAATAAAAGCCTACTAGTGTTCTAATAGTAGCTATTTTCAGTTAAAGAGATACCACCACCATTGGAATACAAGAATATCTGTGCCAGGTTTAGAACCTTGCAAAACAAAATTTGTTCCCCAATTCAACTCTTAGGTAAAGATTGACGAGATCAAAAGGCCAATTTGCGTTATTACAAACATTCAAAATCTAGTCGCAGTCTAATCTCAGGGACAATCAAATGTCAAAAAATTGTCAAAAATGTATGGAAACTTTCGACAATCAATTTTTGACAAATTAAGACTGAGATCAGACTGTGAACGTTCTTAAAATTACGAGAATTTCGCTACTAATACATAATTGGCCGTCGTAATACTTACCGAACGTACCTATTTGAGAAAGCAATAAACTCTTATTACAACACATGGGAGCAATAACACAGTTAAGTCCCAGACAACGCTAATAGAATAATAAAAAGTAATGAAACTATAACTAGGGAGAAACAATACTAACTTACTACAAACTTAAGGGAAATAACATGGGAAATAACATTATTTTACTAACTTATGATTGAACTGTATTTATATTATAATATACAACTTACATGACTCGCACATACCAGGAAAACATGACATAAAAGGGATGAATGAAAGGCAATTGCATGCAGCTGAGATGGGGGGAAGTGTGGCAGTTGCCCAAATGGATAGAATAAGAAAAGAGCATATAAGAGGAAGTTTGAAAGTGGCACCGATAACTGAAGAACGGTATTCTTTCAAACGGTATTCTTTCTTTCTTTTGAGGAAAGTTTTGAGTATGAATGTCGATCGATGGCTATAAGAGTAGCGGGATACCAAAGAATCGCTGCATGGACTGTGTGAATGATGATATGGTTAGAAAGGGTGTGACTACGGAGATGACGACTAATAGAGAAGTATGGAAGAAAAGGCATGTTGCGCCTACCCCAAATTTATTTTGATAAGGGCAGGACTGATGATGATTTAGGATTAAATATTTAGGCACTGAGACCCAATAACTGGGTTGTGGATCTCAGATAGACAGTCGTTTCATGTAAAATACTGAGATCCAGCTGCATTATGATGATGACAGATGATTTACTACGGTTGTTTCATTGTAAGGATATGATAAATACAATACCTAGCAGCTCGAAGGACGGATCTGTACTTGGTCAATGGCAATAAACTCATCAATTCTTTCTTGTTAAGTACTTATACCATAGCTAAATGTGCAATTGTAGTTATATTAAACAATGTCTACCAGGAATACAGGCGTGGTGTTAAGCTCAGGCAAGGAAAAGTTACTCTGTTTTGCATCATGGAAGAGAGTTTCATATTTCAAAGAGTATCCTTTTGTAACTTCCACGAAGGTTTCCGTACTTGATCTTAGTAGAAACTCTTCCGATGTCATGGTGCCTTAGTTAGTAACAATCGGTACTTGTGGCCAAGTAATAACAGCCACGCAAGTCGATCGATCAGCACCCTAATTTCGCAACACACGGTCAATAATAATCTGTTTCATTTTGACAGTTCAACAATATTCATGGCGTTATTTACGTTGCTGAGCAGAAACATTTTTCGAACATATGAAGCAATGGATTAGCAATCTGTATCAAAATGATTCAGATTATGACTGATCGTGCGTTACGCAATTAGGGTGCAGATTAGGCTACGCTACTCTGGGTAACCATCTATATATTATCAAGAACCCTCCGTGCCTCGGGATGACCGTTAATCCGTTGGTCTCGGCTTTCATTCGTGGGTATTTGACAGTCGTTACGGGTCGTCAGAAGCCCGAAAGCTTGACAATCAGTCTTACCACGGAGTGTCGTATTACCCAGTAACTGGGTTGTGAAAGTCAGATAAGCAGTCGCGCCATAAAAATACTGGTATTCAGCTGCATCCGGTTAGACTGGAAGCTGACCCCAACATTGTTGCGAATAGGCTAGGCAGATGATGATTCATATTAATACTAGGAAAGTATACATTTTAGCGTGTTTGTTTTGTTGCAGTCTGTATGTCCCTTAAGTATGTCCATAATTATTATTTCATGGTCTAATATTATTCGAAAGTTTTATGTACGGTGGGCTGCATCAATTGGGTACCCCAGTTGAATTAAAATTTTAATACAAATGAATGCAGCCCACTGTACCTACTTCTTGTTTTTCTGATACTTTCTATTTCTTTCTTGTTTATTTGTAAGTAGAGCAATAAGTTTTTTAAACGTCCCACGTGTAAGGGAAGGAATCTGGTATGAATAATTACGCAAAATTAATTCAGTAATTCCCTTCAAAACTTCTCTTAGAAATTATACCATGATGCGAAGGAAAATTTCTCATATTAGTCAAGAGTATTTAATTTGACGTGAAAATATGACGGTCGGATAACGGAAATGAAAAATAATTACGTCGGCGTAACGTCGTCTCGTCCACTGATATTAATATATTAGCGTCAGTCACCTAAAACTTGTGATGACAGGAAGCACTAATCTTGGGGTGGAAGTATGGAAAAATATACGCGAAGGCAAACACCGGACGACATAACTTTGCAACATGCCTGATTTCCTGGTAGGCGGACGTGACCGGACACTCACATTTGGTTACATACCAGCCGACCTATTCTGTAAATATCTCACCGTGATACTCGTAACATAGGTTTTTTTTTTGAGGATGGGAAATCATCGAATAACTTCGCGGAGGGGGGCGTGTCAGACTTTTACTGACTAAAACCCACCCGTGTTCCTTCAGTTGCCTGTGTGCCAGGGGCCACGGTATCTCTTTCGAACAACCCGCACCTCTGGCAGACATTGGCCCTTGCGGACCCACCAGTTGGTGCTGACATCTCTTGCAGGCGCGCGTGGAACACAACGCACTGTTAGGCCTGGTCATAATCGAACGGCGAATTACCCATTACTCGCCGTCCGCAAGCCCGAGCTTACGGTGGCCGGGAATCGGTCTGGGATTCACGACGCTCAGAGCGTCTCATATGCGGCGGTTTAGGGCCGTGAGCGCGCATATATTGCCTGTGAACACAGGTGAAGTGAGCGTGAAGTGAGCTATCAGTGGTGGCAATGCCTACCATCAGATGAAATGACAGGTCATTTCACCTCAGTTTTCACGGTGAGATTCTTACAGTATCGTCCGGCTGTTATAAGTCCCACGTAATCGGGGTCGAGCCTATTTTTAATCTTGGCACACAAAACGAATATAGCCTATATTCGTTTTGACCTGAAAAAGTTTGAATGGCTTATCAAAGTTTTGCTCATAACATTTCTAATAGAACATATTAAAACACACCGCAGTTAAGTAGTTATAGGTTACTTCGTATTTTCTCTTTTAATTAATTAGTTATTAGTTGTTATTTACGGACATTGTAGTCCTTTTTCCTTTAAATGTTATCTACACCTATAATTTGTGTATACATTAGCAGTAATACTTATTATAGCCCACGAATAAGCCTATGTTGAATGAATAGGTATGCTGGCCTCCCATAAATAAAAATAAAACATTATCCTTCTAACACAAAATAAAGTGATTCCAAGTTTAAACCTATGAAAATGTATGGTTATTCGTTTGTTATAATTACTGGTATAACTTTATTTCGTGTTTATTATTAAGAAGGTTACTTTCGAGGAACGTGGATCCATAGCGTTAGTAACAATTTATTTACAAACCATGTTAGTGGCATTTACAAAGCATTATGATACAAAAAATACACTTATTAACATGTAGCTATCTTGAATAGTGCAAGATAGGACAGTCCAGTTTGTTAGGTTACTGGTTAGGCACCCAGGAGACTGCTGGAGCTGGCACGCACACTGTCCAACTGAGATGCTGCATCTGATCGACGCGAAATTTGCGCGTACGCAAACATTTCTGAGAAGCGTGGCAGCTACGTAACCTGAATGCATTTTTGTACTGAATGCGAAGAGCATTCACAGCTTCTAATAATGGTGATGCTCTTATATTTAACTTGAGATGATATTCTAAGACAAACTTCCTCAAAACATTCGCGCAAACGTTTTTCACTTTCACAGTTTAACGCGTCCCGAGTTTGCCGCCATTTCGCGCACACGCGGCCGCCATTTTCACATTATTATCTCTTTTATTCTTTCCCTCTTTATTCTTACAGATTATAATAAAATAAAAAAACCCTTGGGAGAATAATAAAAGAAAATTCTTCATTGTTAGAAAAAAAACGGCTGCGAAAGTCGTAAACGGTGGAGTTTCATCAAAAACCGTTTTATCATGATGCAGATAAAATTGGGATGTGTATGATAAAGTTTATTGAAGGAGGTTTGATGTATCATCCCATAAATATAGGTTCTCGAAAAGATGTCTGAGACACTGTGTATTATTCGAAACTCGGTTCGGGCGAGAACAATGTTCTTTTTCGATGAAAGTTTTGTTACTTGAAGCCATAAACTTATAGCCATAGCCATAATTTTATTTAAGTATGCATACACACGTCACGTTGCAGTATTGGTATTAAAGCTGATTTACATCCGTCAACTCACACGTCAGGTCCAGTTGAAAACCAGCGTCAGGCACTAGTTGTCTGGCATTTATGCTGAACTGTGCCTTTTTAGCGCAGCCGTGAGGCACACTTTGACGCACTTTACAGTTTTTGTTGGCTTGTTTAATTTTATTATTTTGCTGTATATTGTGTGCCTTTTTTAGTCTGTGCTAAAAATGTATTTTCTTTCTTCTATAAACTCTCCGAGCCATGGTTTAGTTACAGACTGGATTTTTAATGCTAGATTGAGTTCTATTGCTAAAACTAGAATCAAATGAATGTTTAAAGAATCAAGTTCAATAACTTTGTAGAAGTTTACGTGTACAGTTCACCCAAATAATCTTTCAATCACAATTGTCGAAGATATGGAAGAAAATAATATAAAACAGATGAATTCACTCCCGTGTGCACGCTCCGTGGCGCAAGTTCGATTCTCGAAACTGTGATGTTTTATTTTGCTTTAAAATTAGTTACGTAGTTTTTTGTGATCTTTTTTGTCTCAGTAATTTTTATGTGTGTGTACCTAACCGTAGTTATAAAGGTACTGGTTTTTCTACAAGACAAAATACAATTTATAAAAGCAAATACACAAAAATTTAAATCGGCGTTAATATCTCAGTGACTACCATATTGTGATAAGTGAAGATTGAAGTGTATCACAACATAACTATTGGTATTTGACAAAATAAAAGTGTGATTTTTCTAGTTAAATCTTAAACAAAATGCGTTAAAAAGTCACAAGTATCGAATAAACATTGTAAAATAACTAAAATACGCTACAAATAAAGCCACAAAAAAAACCATTAAATTGAGAAGCTTCTCTTTTTTGAAGACGGTTAAAAATTGTCATCGGCTTTTCCGCTCGCAGTTTTTATGGAAATAAACACCATCTTATTTTTTGACATTTTCTTTTCAACACTTGTGTCCTTACAATCTCATGTTATCTGGAAGGTACAAACAGAGAAGCGTGAGTTTACGGCAGCCATTACTTCGTCGTAAAAACATTACGACTTTTACTTTTCTTATGAACTCTTTCTTGCATGGCGTAGTGAATGGAGTCGTAACCTGCACCTCAGTTCCGTAACACAATTTAAAGGTTTTTGTAAAGAAGTCCCAATTACATAACACAATTTCATTCACAAACAAACATTCCTAATCAATCGCTTTATATGTGTAAAAATTCGTCTACTTGAGAGCGTAAATAACGCAACGAATGTTGTCCATATATCAAATGACAGACATTGCAATTGTTAGTGTGGTACGCAATCACCCTGCTGCACGATCATCTCGCTGTGGTCAAAGTAGAGTTATTCTAATCATGAGAAAGTTGAAATGTTTGTATCAATACTGTGACTTGTAGAAAGTTCAAAGAATCTATTGCTTAGGTATTAGAGTTTATTTTTTTAACTTTTAGAACACTCATAAATAGGAGTACCTTGTCCAATATTCTTCGAATAGCATTATCGTGGCTTTGAAAAAGGGTTTACCTGCGCATTAGCACTCCATTTGTTAAGACTCCACGTTCACGCGCCATGGAGAGTCTCAGTTTGTGACATTTGCAAAAAAAATAAAAATAAGATGAAAATAATGTTTTTGTTGTTTTACGGTTTTATGTTATGTTGATAGATTCTTCACCAGCCTATTAAATAAACCTTACTAATGGTAATATTTTACCCGTCATTCTCGTAAAATATACTTTTCATCTACGACCGATGACCTTGTGAGGGCCCCAGGAGTCCGTTGGATGCGGGAAACACAGAACCGGTCAAAGTAGGGGGGGCTTAGGGGAGGCCTATGTCCAGCAGTGGACGTTTTTCGGCTGAAATGATGATCTACGACATTACAAAAAGTACTCAAAGCTTTTTCCTTTAAGAAACTTCAAGCACTGACGGCCTCGTCGGTCTAGTGGTTGCAAGCGCTACTGCTGAGCACAAGGTCCTGGGTTCGTTTCTCAGGTCGGGCAGTGTTATTGTGTATTTCTATCTAGAATTTCTCAGTAGCAGCGCGGAGTCTGGATATGTGCTCCCTTGCTGGCAATGGGCTCGCCCTTGGGGATGGGACTTAAACATAGCTGGCGAAATGTGGGTGTTCTATTAGTACACCTTTGCCTAACCCTTCGGCAAAACAAGGCGTCATGTTATGTATTATGTAAGCTGCGACCACTTCTGTCAGTTCGATTGTAACTAGAAATATACACCGTTTTATTTTGATCCTTTTAATCCTTTAAAAGGGTCATTGTACTCATTATTATAAACAACTTTTACGTTGGGATCAACCCTGAAATCTTAGCTGATCCATACATTTATGTTCGCATAACACGACAGAATGTATGGATCAGATCATTTTTATTTCACGATTTCAGGTTTGATCCCAACGTAAAAGTTGTTCATAATGATGAGTAAAATGACCCTTTTAAAGGATTAAAACGATCAAAATGTAACGGTGTATATGTTACCGGCCAAACCCAATTTCAGGCCAAACTAGTTTTTCCTAGGCCAAACAGACTTATCCTACGCGTGATATGTCGCAGCCAACTAGCTTAATTAGCCGTTTCGTTAACAGCCTTTGGAAGTAACGCTCGCCGGCCGCTGCCGCGGTGCCGCTCGTTTCGCTCGCTCGGCTCGCTCGCTTTTGGTCACAGTTCTAACCTAACCTAACCTAACCCATTTAATCGGCATGCCCCGGCTTAATAAACCAGTTTGGCCTAGGACAAACTAGTTTGGCCTGAAATCGGGTTTGGCCGGTAACATATATAACAATATGCAGTATTCCTTGAACTATGAAACAGATTTTTCTCGGAATATATAGTGTTAAAAGTACAGTAAAAGTACACGAAATAACTTTATAATATCTGAAGGCGGTATTCTCATTTAAAAACGTTCAAATTTTAGTCGCAGTCTCATCTCGGTGACAATCAAATGTCAAAAACTTGTCAAAAATGTTTGGAAACTCAAAGTATTTTTGACAGATTGAGACTGAGATCAAACTGTGAACGTTCTTAAAATTACAAGAGTCGCCCCTCTGATTCTTGGAAGGTATCACGAACCAGATATTTTATCAAATCATTGCGTGTGTGCTTATTCATTGAGCAGTGAACAGTTAAATAGAAGCAAACGTGCGTTAAACTATGTTTGATAAATATTATTCAGCGAATAGGAATGGAATATACCGTTGGTAATATTACTGATATTGGATGTATATACAGGGTGTCCCAAAACTCAACGTCAAGCGGGTACGGGGCAATAAGCTAGGTTGTACCAGTTCTAGCAAAAATTAAAAATAAAATCCATGTTACTTGGTTAAGTGATAATAGGTATTCTTTTGAAAATGTTGAAAATTGATCAGTGTTTTTTTTTAATGTAATCCTAAATAACTATGCTATTGATTGCAGTCACAAAACCAATAATTAATATTGTGAGTCTAATACAAATAAAATAAAGTTTAATTAAGTCATGGTTAAAAACATTTTATCACGAAACTTTGACGCCTTGTTTAAAAAAAAAAAATTACTATATTTTTTATTTTTGCTAGAACTGGTACAACCTAGCTTATTGCCCCGTACCCGCTTGACGTTGAGTTTCGGGACACCCTGTATATAGTCCATGTTATTGGTAATCTATTTGGGTACCCGAATCGAATAAAACGTTGGAAGTACCCGTCAATGTAGTCATATTATATTGTGAAGTGTAAGTGTTTATTTAAATCGTGTTACCCAGTTTCTACCGGGTTTAAGAGTTTTGGGTTGTGGAGATTAGACAGACGGTCACGAGTCCAGTTAAAATTTACGATATACAAAAACATATTGAAACTTCGAAATAGTAAATAAATTTGGGTCGATCGATCAGGCGCGGTTGATCTGTGGATGGGTTACCATTTTTACATACCAAACCCTTCCGAGCCTCGGAAACCGGTAAGCCTTTGGTCTCGGCTGTCATTCGTGGATTATTGACAGTCGTTACGGGTTGGCGGAAGCCCGAAAGTCTGACAACCAGTCTTACCATTGGTTATGGAAGTCTGATGGGCCATCACTCCATGTAATATACTGGTATTCAGCTGCTGCATCTAGTTAGAAATGTCTAGGTAGATGATGGGTCTGTGGATTTGGTGGATCACAAAGGATTCTTAGCAAATAAACAATAACATTTATAAACTAAACTCGTATTTGTATTCTTTCGTTGTTCAAAAATAAAGAAATACCTAGACATATTTGATTTGTTCCCCAAATATACGTTCCCTCTATTTGCACTTTTGTATTTGCATTTGATCCAATTACTCTGTTAGTGAATCCAAACATTCGGTAGCTAGTGAAATTCTGGAATTCCCTTTGCGATGTGCGAGTGAAAAAGTGGAGTGCACCTGCTTTGAAACATAATTATGTTTGAAAAAAGTATGAGGCAGACTTTTTTGTCTGACTTCTTGTTTTGTCTGAGGTCTTTGAAATATTTAAGTTTGTTTTATCTTTTGCTGCTTCGCAAAGTAAATAATGATTTTTTGACTAAAAATTAAATTACATTTACCTATTCATATTTTTATTTGCATTCCATACTGTTGAAAGTTCGTACAAATGGCGTTAAGCTAAAGTACAAGCTAATGAAAAAAAAACTTATAAATTCTTAATTTATAAATTCATTAATGTTGCTCTTGTGAGACCGCGTTGTTTTTCTAAACTACGCAACGGATTTTTATGCGGTCTCCACCATCAATTTGAGAATTTATTCAGGAAGGTCTGTGTTTATAAAACATTTATAATAAAATAACTTAAAATAAATAAATCTCGATATGTTGTGTTTTGTGTGCACGAAATAAATAGTTTATTTATCTATCTAGTCTAGTCTAAAAAACCGCAAGGGCGGGTCCCTAGTCAACCATAACTAACTATGTACACACTTAGCAAATTCAGTTGTTAATTAGGCAAATAATATTACCCGAAGCCAACGTTAAGAAACCTAGAAAGGCACAGAATATAAATAAATCGATTTGTTAAGGAATTGAAGTCACTAATAGCTTGCTTTTGAAACGTACCATTATGTAATTATGGACGTAATATAATTGTGACATGGCTGAATATTGAATATTTAACGAAGACAGATTCAAATGTAACATCTATTAAATATTAATAGAAAAAGTAAACGCAGAACAATTATTGTTAAGTATTTTCGATTCAGTCTTTCTCTAAACGATCAGTCTTCTAAAAACACTGTTTAATGCTCTATATTAATAAACAATGACTGAAAGAAAAACTTGCATAGATAATAATTGTTTATTTTAATAAATGAAATGTATAACTAAGAATTGGAATTCATTACAGAGTATCATCATCATTTCAGTCGAAATTCGCCCAATGCTGGTCATAGGCCTCCCCGAACCCCGCCACTTCAACCGGTTCTGTGCTTCTCGCATCCAGCGGATACTTGCGACCTTCACCAGGTCATCGGTCCACCTCGTGGGAGGCCTTCCAACGCTATGTTTTCCGTTACGCAGTCACCACTATTAGAACCTTTAAGCCTCATCGGCCATCTGTCATCTCATACTATAAAATACTTTTACAAGCCAATTATTGCTAACGCTGTCGATGTGGTTGAGTTTGACACCGCTCGATGAATAACGTGGAAATGAAACAAAATACCGTTTTCTATTGAAAACCTCATTCTATCACGAAATCATTTTCTTACAAATCACTATTGAAACTAATAGGAATCCACACATTTAAAATAGAATATGTTCATGGAAATATACATACCAGGGCAATAGAAGTTAGCAAACATGACTGTTACAGAGCGTACAATAACACACTACTTGAAATTATGCAATGTCTAACAGACTGCTACGTACGTTTGTTCGAAATATGGAGCGTTTAGACTAAATGATTCTAGTATTAGCCTTGGTCTGAAGTAAAGCCAGTAGCACACATAGCAGGCAGAACTTGACTGCGGCGATGTGGCAGCCGCCTAGGCGTGTATTTTATGTTTCCTTGTCCTTCCTTGATTTGTATACGTGTAGCTATTTGTACTTTTCAGCCGAAATAATTGACTATTTGTGATTAGCACAGATAATCCATGAAAAATAAACAATTGAGACATCACAGAAAGTTCTTAAAGTTTAATTAAACATAATTCAATACTGATGATGAAGGCCAGTTGCAGCTGCCTACGTTTTTTTTTTTTAATTAAAACAAAGGTATAATGCAATCCAATGTGCTAGGTTAAGCCACGCTTGATTTGATCAGTTCGTGGATGAGTGACCATCTATTACAAATCGAGACATCTCCGTGCCTCAGTAAGCACGATTGCATGGAAATGATCAGTAGAGGAGACGCCTGGCTGGAACCCAGCTTGTTGAGCTTGGTGTTAGTCAGTCAATCGTAAAACAGTAATAACTTATGAATATAATTAAATTAATAGATTACATGCGGTTGGTCCCGGCTGTCATTCGTGTAGATCTTTGACAGTCGTTACGGGTATCCAACTGCATCTGTTTAGACTGGAAGCCGACCCCAACACAGTTTGGGAACTGGCTTGGCAGATTGATTGATGCCTATTGGCATAAAACAGTAATACATTAAAATGATAAACTCTCCAGTCCAGTGTTCTTCTACTATCAACTCAGCCTATCGCAGTCCATTTCTGGACATAGGGCTCTCCCAGGCTGCGCCACAACACTCTATCCTCCGCCTTCCGCATCCAGTCTGTCCCAGCCACCTTTTAAGGTCGTCGGTCCACCTAGCTGGGGGGCGCCCCACACTACGCTTGCCGATACGCGGTCTCCACTCCAGGACTCGTCTGCTTCATCATCCACCGGTCCTTCGACAAACATGGCCAGCCTACTGCCACTACAGCTTGCTCACTCTACAAGCTATATCGGTGACTCCGGTTCTTTTCCGGATACTTTAATTCCTGATTTTATCCTTCAAAGAAACTCCGAGCATAGCCCGCTCCATAGCGCGCTGAGTGATCTTAAATTTGTGGACCAGCCCAACTGTCAACTTGTACTAACCCAGTTATAATTTCTCATCGTCTAAACGCTCCCTTACAGAAACGTTGGTAACTTTAAAATAGCAAAGTGGGGTCTGACTATTCTGACCAGTCTGTTCATAACTGTCTGTATTTGTTTGTTCAACTTTGCTTTCTGAACTATTGTTAATAGTTGCTTGTTTGTGACAAGGTACGAAACTGTCTAGAAAGTTTTGAGTTTTATTTTAACTTTGAATACTTTTCTGTAGAATGGAAGATAAAAATGTTGTTTTGAACTTCTATTAAGTTGGTTGAAAAGCATTTTCCGTTTTGTTTTTCAGAGATCACTCGTTAAAGCATCTGAAGTTAAATAACTTTAGAAAGATACATGTACTCTTTCGTAAATATAGAAGAATACCAACAATATTTTTCTTGGGGTATAGGACTAATTGCATTTAGGCAGAGGCGAATTTCCGCGCGACGTGGCATACGACTGCACGCGTAATTTTTTTTTATATAAGGCGGCGGCAGATGTGCTTGTGGCTAAGTTATAACATAAGCAGTGATTGATCGATAAGGTTAAGTTACTTTCCGCTGTTGGCCCGTGAATGAGTGACTTACATATAAAGACCCCGCCATGCCGAGGTATACGAACTTTCCGAGCTTTCCGGGGAAAGCGACTATAGACGTTAGTCCCGGTTGTCATTCGTAGATCTTTGACAGTCGTTACAGGTCGTCTGAAGCCCGAAAGACTGACAACCTGTTCTTCCAAGGAGTGTCGTATTACCAAGTAACTGGCTTGTGGCAGACAGATATGCACACTAGTACTCCTGCATCCGGTTAGACTAGAGGCCGACCCCAACACAGTTAGGTAGATGATGAACGGAGACACGATACTATTCCTGTTTAAACACTTCCACACGAGTAATTTTGTCTTGCATCCCACAAAAAATCCAAGATGGCGGCTGCAAACATTTAACAAATTTTTGGTCATGGGTGTCGTTTTCATGGTTTTCTAGGGTGCTGAATCCGATAGTGAGGCTAAAATGAAAAGTCAAAATATTCGCTTCAGTTTGGCCACCGCTTTGATTTATTATTTCTGTATACTCGGCATCCTCTATAAAAGTGCTGGTTGGTCCTCAGCGATTAGAATTGAGTTGAATTTATTTTGCAAATATGGGTAGTAAATAATAATTTTTATAAAGATTGGTCCTTGACACCTCTGGATAGAGAGAGATGGAAAGAGAGTAGGGAGGCCTTTGCCCAAATGTGGGAAAAAGTAAAAATAAAAAAATATGGGTAACTATAGCTTTTGTCTGCGGCTTCCCTCTCGTGGAAGTTGGAAATTATTCGACGGGAACGTGGATACCGGGATAAAAATCTTCTGTATGTTAATCCAGGTTATAAACGAATTGTGTGTCCAATTTTATCCAAATCCGTTCGGCCGTTTTTGCGTGGTTGAGTGACAAACATCCAAACATCTAAACATAAAAAAATCACATTTATAGTATTTATAGTAGGATACGCAATAGCTGTACATCAAAGCAAAGTAACTCAATTCAAATGACAAATGAAATTTTATTTTGACTTGACAGAATGTATGAACGTCTCTGACGTCAGCTCTCAACTCCATAACAATGTAAAACAAAGTTACTAATACTGAGCGGACTCAGCTTGTTGAGTTCAGTTGAGAGGCTCTCAAGACTCGACACCCTCATTACAGCTGCCCTCCGGCAAGTCGCACTCAAGTGAGGGGCAGACGGTAAAAAGGGCAAATCTTGGATATTTGTTTTGGTTTTTAAAAAGGTTATTTTCATGTTTTGATACGGAGTAAACCCTTGCAGTGATGACCACTGATGACCTCCGAAGAGTAGGTAGGTACCTAAGTAATCATTTTTCATAACTTAAAAAGGGTGCAGTATATAATATGTACCTATTGGGTTTCAGAAAGATGTTTGTTGATGAATCTTTCTAAAAATTTAAGAGATAGAGAACTTTTTATTATAAAATTGAAAAGGGTCGACATTACACACTGTTATAGGTGGACTAAGTAAGTAGTTTTGGAAATATTTTTAGCAGACAATTTGTCTAATTATTTACTTCGGACCCCTTGACTCTGTACATATCAATTCTAAAAATTATATAACATCCTTATTTAAAAAACCGAAAAAATAAGGATGTTACATATTTTTTCTGTCTTCTCAATAATTATAAGGACCCTTTAACTCATTATTGAAGAACCTATTGTATTGAAAAAGTAATTAAATCATGTTTGTTCATGATGTAATTACTTTCTGGGTCCTGGTAATTATATAAATGTGAGAAGCAATTCTTATGTTTAAGTCCCATGCAATAAGAGGCGGGACTATTGCCATGAACTGCAGGCTTGGCACGAGAACCGAAGAAAAGCGTTTTGTCGGCGGAAGAGTAGACAAAAATGACGTTTCCGTGAAGACAGTTGACAGTTTTGTACCGAGAAATGTAGACAATGGATTTCTATTCTACGTTAGAATAGAAATGGAAACCGTCATGCTAAACCTGCTGGGCACTTATCCAGACTCAGGATGCTATTGAAAAAGTCCAGATAGAAAAACCCAATAATACTTTGTTCGGCCTGGGAATCGAACCCATGACGTCAAGCTCAGCAGTAGCGCTTGTGCCCACTACACCAATGAGGCAGCGGTAACGTATTATATCCTGTAAATAATATCACCGTGAAAAATAAAAACTTTCTTTAAGTCGGTGACTTTGGATATGTATTTGAATTTTTTGTCACCGCCTTCCAAAGTTAAAGAAATTTTTCACTTTGTAGTGTTTTTCCGGAAGTCAGTTGTTTTTTTTTTGGAAAAAGTTTTTATTTTTCAGCTTTTTGCTATAGTACCTACCCCACACCAGTTCGAAATTTCATAATCGTTGGGGTCAAAACAATGCATATTTATGGGACAGCAGCAATCCCGGTTGATTTGCTGTCATTTTTTGAAGAGTTCCGTTGTCTGTCTCCGAAACGCATCATCAGATCTATACGAAATTTAAATGGGAACATTTCAAAATAAATCCCTTTCGAAAAAAAAAACATTTTGCAAATCCGTCTATATATGACAGAGTTATGCCCGAACATACATAAAAAATAAAAATAAAACATGTCGAATTGATAACCTGCTGTTTTTTGAAGTCGGTTAAAAAGTTGGTAAAGTGAACTTGAAGTGAGCTGTCATTCTACCTAGTGGCATTGACACTGTTTACGTGAAGTAGGCGATATCTAACGATAGATGTTGTAGCTGGTGTTGCATAACAACAGATGGCGTACAACTATTCATCACTATCATTATTATCTGCCTAGTCTTTTCCTGAGTATGTTGGGGTCGGCTTCCAGTCTAACCGGTTGCAGCTGAATACCAGTACTCCAGTATACATGGAGTGACTGCCTATCTGACCGATGGATGGCGTACAATTACTGTTCGGAGAATAATTGGGTGACAAAACAACAGTTTGTACAAGGGAAAGGGTGCACAATACCTTACTTGAAGTGATGCGATGGGCCTGGCGCGGCGATACGTATGCAATGTTCACTTGTTTCTTCGGCTTGGAACACACGAGATACGCTAGCGACGCGCTTCGATCACAGCACAATCTTTTGCTTCACTAGTTGTAGTTTTTCGCGCGTGTAGTGGCAGGCCACCCGCGTGTAGTAGCGCCAGGTTGGTGGCACAGGCGAACGAAAGGCAATGTGATAGGAGATAGGAATTTGCAAACCAAGTTTATCTATTATTTCGTTTGCAAACATAAAAATAGAAAGGAAATTACAATAACACAATTGTAATCGAATCAGCGCGACCAGACACTATTGACAGCTTACTTCAACCTCTAACATCATCAGCCACCACCACCCACCACCCCCCCACCTACCTACCACTGCTGAGACAAAAGCCTCCTCTCTGTGAGAGGGAGTGGGCCGTAATCCACCATCCGGGCGCAGTGAGGGTTGGTTGGTTTGGCTAAACTTCAAGCTCACTTCACCAAAATTTTTACTGTGAGATTTTACAGGATCATCGATCCACCCGTCAATTAAACCGGTTGTTATTCGTATTGTTATAGGTTCTTGTAGTTGTCGGTTGTTTTACCGACATATGCCCTCAGAGAAGGCTTTATGAACAGTCGATGTCTAGAGGTTAATAATGTTTGAAACATTATAATTACTCTTTGTGTAGTTAGCTAACTAGGTTACATAATCTTCTGTTATGGTACCAGTGGGGGCGTCTATTCTAGTGCAGGTTATATTTATGCGCTATTGATTATAATTAATTCAAAACGATGAATGAATAGATTGTGATGAAAAGTCAAGAACGAAAAGTTCGAAGACGTATGACATGCACCAACCTGCACTGGGACTGCGGTGTGGTGGATTATGGCCGCCATCACAGCAGTGGGAATATTGAACGCTGATTGTGAATTATAATGAATTATCTAGTATTTTTATCACAACCAACCTACTGGGTGATGCGAGGATGCCCTGAGGACACGGTGGAGCATACGGTGGAGGTCTGCCCGGCTTGGGCGGAGCAGCGCTGTGTCCTTATGGAGGTGATCGGCGGCGGCGATCTCTCGCGTCCGGCCCTGGTCCAGGCCATGGTACGGAGCCAGAGTGCATGGGTAGCTGTCACCTCCTTTTGCGAAGCAGTAATGCTCGCGAAGAGGGAGGCGGCGCACGTGAGGGAGAGGCAGTATATGCACCTTCACGGCCGTAGCCGCCGCGGGAGACGCCCTGGGCGTCGGGAATCCCAGGCTGATTCCCGGCCACCGTAGGCGCGGGCTTTCGGACGGCGAGTAATGGGTAGCTCGCTGTCCAGTAAGGACCAAGCCCGGGTCGACGGGTTGTTGTGTTCCACGCGCGCCTCAAAGTGATGTCAGCACCAACTGGTGGGGTCCGCAAGGGCCGATGCCTGCCAGGGGTGCGGATTGTTTGGAAGAAATACCGCGGCCACTGGCACACAGGCAACTGAGGGAACACGGGTGGGTTTTAGTCAGTAAAAGTCTGACACGCCCTCCTGCTCCACCTAGAGCGATAGAAGGCAGACAAGTTTATTTGATACAAGCTACAGTAATGAGGAAACAGTGATATTCTACATAAAAACTGGATTGAAATTAAAATAGATTCTAAAATACAAATATGGGAAGAGAAGTTTAAACAAAAGAAAGGCTGCACGTTTTGGTCCCATTTCTGAGTGCAGATGTGACTTCTAACGTCTTCAAGACGGCTTCTCCATAAACATACCATCAAAAATCAATTTGCCTAGCCTGTTCCCAACTACGTTAGAGTCGGCTTCCAGTCTAACCAGATGCAGCTGCTGCCTACCTGACCTCCACAACCCAGTGTCTGGGATAAACGATACTCCTTGGTAAGACTGGTTGTCAAACTTTGGGGCTTTTCACATAAGCACTGTCAAAGATCCACGAATTACAGCCGTGCCGCCGTGCGTGGGCTTAACGTACTTTCCGAGGCACGGAACGGTCTCGGTGTGTAAAGATGGTCACCCATCCACGGCCCAACCTCGGTTAGCGTAGCGTACCCTGAACGATCGACCCGTGCAGCTGTTAAAACTTAGCCACGAGCCCTTGAAGCCATAAATTGTTAAAAATAAGAAATTGAAATATTGCATACCTTAATAAACCGAAAAAAACATACGAAAAGATGCGACAGTTACGTCATAATAAAAAATGAGAGGCCAAAATAATTTTAAAACTTGAATCTCAAAGGAATCTCATAATTTTGCTGTTTCAGACTGGATGAGGTCAATAAGAGGTGAGAGGCTCTCCACAGACCTTTATAACGACCTCCACAGAGCACTCTTTACAATTCAAAAACAAAATAATGAATGTCCCTGTATAAGTGGTCAAAGATAAATGAATATGTTTCGTTCACAGTTATTCTACCTTTGACTACAGCAACTCAACAGCAACCTTATTGTAATGAGAATAAAGATTACTAGGATATTGGCAGACATGTTAGTTGCTGCAACGAAAACGCCACCTAATTGTAATGAAGACAAAGATCACTATGATTTTGACAGTGACGCAAAATCAGAGGTAAAGTACGTGTGAACGGAATGTACCTACAACACGAAACATTGTAATTCTTTTTCTACATCATGAGGAACTATCAAACATTCATAAAGATGTCGGAATTTGATTCTACGAAATATGAATAGTAAAGCTGACCACTAATTTTCTTATTCTTTACTAGCAAAGAACAACGCGGTCACACAGACAGAAACGATAAACGACTTTAGTGTATAATTGTATGGATTGTACACATAGATGCTACTGTATACGTTTTTTTGCTAGACTTCCTAGCCACATCCACGAACTAAGCCTTAATAAATTCAAATATACTAAAATTATATATACTATACTAATATTATAAAGAGGAAAGATTAAAAAAAAAACAAATCGTTTTTATTGTCTGCATTGAATAGGCTCCGAAACTACAGAATCGATTTGAAAAATTCTTTCACTGTTGGGAAGCTACACTATCCTCGGGTAACATAGGCTATATTTTATCCCCATATTCCCACGGGAGCGGGAACTACACGGGTGAAACCGCAGAGCACTGCTAGTCTTTTATAAAGAGAAAACTTTACTATGCCAGAAAGCCTATTAAACTGTCAAAGACTATATTGAAGATATACAATTTTTGGTTTGAGCTGCTGCATTAAATGTAGGTACACATTGAACGATTTAAGAAAATATATTATATATCGCTGTTGAACTGCACGGTTTCTGGCAAATGCCAGCCCTGACGGGACAGGTCCACTGAATCTGACTGGTTATTTCCTCAAAAGACCATTTCAGACACCAATCTACATGGTCTTAACTCATGATCTGAGCAAAATTATGTTTGGACTTTAAAAGAGACCTATGAGTTTGTATCTGCCTTTCTTCTCAGAGTACTTAAATAGGAAACGCCAACCTCATCTAGTTTTGAAAATATGATTGACGTATAAAAGTGTTTGTATAAACCTACTTAGTAACAGAAATAAAATCATTTATGATAATGTGACAAATGCAATGTTACAGCAACATAAATACAGCTTTTGAACAAAGGCTATGCTCTGCCACGATTTTAAAATTGACCGCAGTGGCCTAAACTTAATGTTTTTGCAAGGGCCGCTTGACCCTTGTATACATCGCAAGATTTCAGAATCAACTGCAGTAAATTTATCCATAAAATATGTTCGCATCGCAAAGAAAACAGTCCTAAAATAACATGACCCAATTCACCCTAAAAACACAATATTTAATTAAAGCCTAAAAATACTTCGACCCCAAGAAAGGGAAGAAATTAAAATATATCAACTTCTTACGCACCCTCAACGCCCCTAAAATTGGGGTCCCTAATGTGTTTCGTAGAAAATGTGCAAATAACATAAAACATTATTAGGAAACTCCAGTATTTTTCCGGTAAATACCCTCGAGGGACGGACTTCTTGCTCTGCCGTTGCCCTCTTAGTAAGGAGGCGTAATTACTCAACCTACTTTATGTAAAAGGATCATTACGCTTTCGGCTTAAAAGGTTTGGTAGAAGTAAAAAATATTCCGGATTACATTCGCTTAGTATGAAGCTAATTTTCAGTTTAATTTAAGTACCTACTTTAAAAATAAGAGACTCGTTTTTGCAGTCGTATTTTTGGCGCGCATTGACTTTCTGTGTACAATGTTGTCATTTAATAATTATAAATATTCTAAAAAACACTGATTTGAGTTCCTTTTAAAATAACGTTTTAAATTATTTATCTTTAATAAATATTGATCTATTGACTTCCGGTTGTCAGAATGACACCTTAGGCAGAAATTGACAGAAGAGCGCACTATCGGTTGGACCGTCGACTTGTGAGGTCGATGACGACTATTGTGTACACACTTGTACAAGTGTATAGGCGCAGGTTAATCGAAGCTAAAAGCTAAAAAATGTTTTATATTTTTCTCTTTTTAGTTATGGTACGGCTACATATCAAGCTATACAATTCCAGATTAAGCTGATCTCGCATTTTATAAGATTTCCGTACAAAGCGAGATCAGCGTAAACTGGAAATATATAGCTTGATGTGTAGCCGTGTGTACAAGTACTTGCAAGCAGTGGTATAGGAATTATCATTTACCAGTACTTGCAAATAAACAACAGTGACAAAATGTATTAGAATATGTTCTAATACTTTCTGTAGCTGTTGTTTTAAATCTAGGGGAGCGGGGGCTAGTTATAACAAGTTACAATGTGCCCCGAAGTTTCGTTACAACTAGTCCCATGACAAAATATTGATCATTTTTATTTATTGAAAAAAAAAGCATGTATTATTGTGAAATTAAAATAGTTATATAAGATATCTTAATATATTGACCACACAAATGAACAGATTCTCATTTCAATAAGACATTGCAGTTGTCATTGCTTTAGAATCAAACTTTACGATTATTTTTTTAATGTTACCTGCTAAAAATGGTGCACCTGCTCACAACCACTCACTGTGCTTGCTAGCGCCGCACAGGCTGTGCATAAGTCGTAGGCCCCGTTATAAGGAGCAGATTTAATGTAAATATAAAACAAAAGATTCGATAGCTGCTTAGTAATTAAGCTGTTACTACTTACCCCTGTTACTACTAGCCCCCTGTGTACTTTGTGTATTTTGACAATGATCAAGATACACGAAGTAGATTAAAAACGTATTATCGAAGTTAAGGCAAACACTA
The DNA here is from genome assembly GCA_947359405.1 of Antitype chi. Taxonomy (NCBI): domain Eukaryota; kingdom Metazoa; phylum Arthropoda; class Insecta; order Lepidoptera; family Noctuidae; genus Antitype; species Antitype chi. The sequence continues at coordinate 7,151,583 of OX375828.1, read as the reverse complement.
CCAGAGCAAAGTTAATAAAAGAAGAAAAAGGATTTGCGAAATCGATCCACAATTATTTTGCTACAGATATCGTTGGAAAATATAAAATACAGACGAATTGAGGACCTCTGCCTTTTTGAAGTTGCTTAGTATAATAAATACACCTTCATCAACAGGCGTTTTTCTTCAACATTCAAGGGTAATCCAGTACATCTTTATCGACCGATGTCAAGTTAATAATTAATAAGAACTGCCACCATTGTATGCCACGTGTAGGCTCCCACATTCGCTAGTCCTTATTTAATTACTAACCTAATGGATTATTTACGAAAGCAATGAAAATTATTACGATTTCAGTATAACTGTAACGTTTAGTTAGGTGTGAATAATTTGATTATAATAGAACATGGGGTCAAGAAAAGTTACCAGGGGTTCATAAGTCATAAGGACATGACACTAATGAACGCAATATGAATACGTGTTCTTGTTATTTTCTAACTTTATGAATACACGGGATTATTTTATTAACGTCAAAAAAATTATGGTTAGGCAGGCGTCAATCATTACTATAAGAAAAGTTTATACATAAACGCCAAAAAAGTATGCCGAAAAAAAAATTAAATTATCTTTCGTTTTAAAAAAAGTATTTGTAAAAAGTATGTAAATGCAAATATTATTGAACCGTTCAATGAGGACATATTTTTGATCTATAGGTTTTTTATATTTTATTGAGCTATCCAACGCTCACAATATTTTGAATCCTTGACAGTGCTAATATATTAATGAACTCGACTGCACGTAGTGTAATATTGATTGTTTTGTAGAAATTTATAGTTTATGAATAATTAGTAAATTGTAATCCAGTGTAAATTTTGTAAGGGTGTATTTCTGAAATAAAAATAATTTGATTTGATTTTGTACACTATTATCGTAGAGAAACAACATCAAAATTGATTGATAATCCAGTATCTGTTCCTTTATCATTTTAAAGCCTAAATAAAGCCTTCTCTCGTTTGTAGAGTTTTATCGAGACTATCTCCAGTAAGTGTTACCACCGTGCTCCGTCGTATATAAATCGATTATGTTATACTATCATAAAATGTAGGCTCGATATTGGAAAATCGTGTCAGGGACAGTACTCGCGATTTAGACGGGGTATTCAACGCTACTTATTGTATATTTTGAGCCCTAAGGTTTTTTCCCGGAGGTTAAAGAATCCCGTTTCTGGAGGTCTACTCCCTAAGCACGGATCAATCAAATCAAAATCAATGACACCACGACTAGACAGGTGGGCCCCTACTTTTGATTAGTCCCGATAAGTATTTGCCCGAACGAAAAATTTAATTTGACTCTTGTTTTCACGAATCCATTACTTTTGGACAGGCCCGTATCTTCGTTGACGGATTTAGAGAGTAGGCTCCCAGAATTGGGTAATATCTATTTCTAAATTTTCACCCTTAGATTAAACTTTAATTTAATCTTGTGAGGAAACCTGCACCCTAATTGCGTAACTCACGATTAATCTTAATCTGTTTCGTTTTGAAACAGATGGCTAAACCATTGCTTAATATGTTCGAAAAATGTGTCTGATCAACAACGTAAATAACGCAATGAATATTGTTGAACTGTCAAAATGAAACCGATTATGATTAATCGCGTGTTACGCAATTAGGGTGCTGGAGATACTTTGGAATTAAATTGCTAACCCACACTGATTTAGTATTAAATATGTTTGTCCTTTTTGTTTTAAGTCATCATCATCATCATCATTTCAGCCGGAAGACGTCCACTGCTGGACATAGGCCTCCCCAAATTTGGGGGGGCTTGCTATAATCCCCATGCTTGGAAGGCGGGTTGGCGATCGCAGTATGGTGGTAAAATGCATAGAGAACGCTGCTGCCCATTCTCTAGTAAGTCCTTTAGTAGCCTTCTACGACACCCACGGGACGAGATGGGATGGTGTTATAATCTGTCATTATTTAACGCGTTCCCTTTTTAACTGACGAAAAAATGGAGGAGGTTCTCAAGTCGACGCGTATACTTTTTTTAATTTTTATGTATGACCACGCGTAACTTTTTACAAAGTAGTCCGATTTTGATAATCCTTTTTTTTGTACGACAATATACTTTTCCAACGTGTCATTTAAAACCTCTTAATTGTACCATACCAAGTTTGACATACTCACCCTCCTACACACACTCACTCATCTACATTCGACACAAAAGGAGGTCCCCACTCACTTCATTTCACTTTATTTGTAATATATAAAAATTACGAAACATGTATATAATCAAAGCAAATTTGAACAAGTAAGCTTTTAAATGTATATTATAAGGAAGAAAGCTGTTGTTTGAGATACAGATATTTATTTATCTAGTTCAGACACATATACCTTGTCGAATTTCTGTTTAGTATATGCTCATTTAAGATAATTATGTTATTTATATTGTACTATCTTACTTGAATCTATATATATAAAAATGAATCCCTGTTTCCCTTGGTCACGGCATCACACGTGAACGGCTGGATCAATTTTGCTAATTCTTTTTTTTGTTGTGTTTGTTATTGTCTGGAGAAGTTTCTTGTGAAAGAAAAAAATAAAAAGTTGCAAATTCAAAATTCATAGTTAAGACAGGGCAACGTCTGGCGGGTCAGCTGGTTTAAAATAAATAAATAAATTTATATCGTCATTTATGCCACTTTCATTCCAAATCATCTAGCAGCAAGTAAGCCTTACCTTTTCGGAAACACCACAATCGCTTAAGAAATATTAAAGACCTCGTATCGTTTCAAGAGACAGGTATTAAATTCCACGATCGTGTCGACTTACCTACGTGACATACATTGCTCCCAACCAATTTGTTCTACATATCGGACTTTTTAAAGAAAAAATACTTGAACTACTTTACTGCCTCGTTGGTCGCAAGTGCTATTGCTGAGCTTATACAACGTGTAACGGAAGGGGTATATACATACCAAAGGCACGGCTTATTTGGATGATATTAACGATATTGGAAGGGTTTTTTGGAAGTTATGAGAATTTTTAATACATTGATACCAGAACAAATCCAAACAAACACATCACTCGGGAGAGATTTATCGTGATATTGGCAAGTAACGTGAAAAGTTATTGACCTACGTAGTGCGGTGACACGTTTGTTATGATTTTAATTTAATAAACATATGAAACCGAAAATTTGAAATCAATTTTTAGAATATTTTATTTTGAGCTGAAACTATGTATAGTGATTCTATACCAGCTGTTGTCTTTAGTGCTTAAGGATAGCAATAGGGTTTTTGTTACACCCTGTATAAGGTCTTGGGTTAGAATCCCTGGTCAGGCAAAGTGTTATTGAGTTTTATCATGTGGAATTTATCAGTAGCAGCATGGAGGTTAAATTTGTGCTCGGTTGATGGCAATTAGCTTGCCCCCTTTCTTCTTAGCGTGTCTAAAGCAATCTATAAACAGTCAGCCCAGAATTTGTCTACGAGTTTAGCACTTTCAACAGCGCGTATCAACTTCTGTAGCGTGCAGACAATAGTACACGCTGGATAAAATATCAAGTGCCCCATTGTTTGTGGGGCTGCAACACATTTACACTACAGATCGGAGTCATCTGTGTATCTCACCCTCAGCAGGTTATCTTTGCTTCGGCCTACCTGAGTCCGGAGTCCATTTAAAGATTTCCAGGAAAGCCAAGATAAGTTATAGCCAGTTGCGAGATTTTCCGCAGATGGAACGAAGGCTTGCCCCTATTAGATGGGACTTAAAGTTTAGTGGCTAAATATGGATGCTATAACTGATACTATAACTGCATCTCTGCCTAACCTTTTGGGGTATAGAGGCGTGATGTGTTATACCACGTTTGCAAGAAAAGTAAAAATATGGCGGCAGGATTTAATCGCGCACTGGATTTTCAATTCTTAGCAGTGGCGAAGGCATTATATAACACGATTCCTTCCGGTTTCCCTTCGTGGATTCGCATCGGCAACTCTATCTATCTATCTAAAGCACTAGGAATTGGCGAAGGCTGGGCGTTTTATGGGGACTGTCTTATGTAATTTTGACGTTCAAAAAGTGCTGACTCTCAGCCTAGTTTGAATAAATGACTTTTGCTTTTGATTTTCTATCGCTATTAAAAAATAGCACGTCAACAGTGGCATTGCGAAGATCGCCCTGAGGACACGGTGGAGCATACGGTGGCGGTCTGCCCGGCTTGGGCGGAGCACCGCCGTGTCCTCGTGGAGGCGATCGGCGGCGGCAATCTCTTGCGTCCGGCCCTGGTTCAGGCCATGGTACGGAGCGAGAGTGAATGGTTAGCCATCACCTCCTTCTGCGAAGCAGTAATTCTCGCGAAGAGGGAGGCAGCGCACGTGAGGGAGAGGCAGTATATGCGCCCTCACGGCCGTAGTCGCCGCGGGAGACGCCCTGGGCGTCGGGAGTCCCAGGCTGATTCCCGGCCACCGTAGGCGCGGGCTTGCGGACGGCGAGTAATGGGTAGCTCGCTGTCCGGTAAGGACCAAGCCCGGGTCGACGGCGCGTTGTGTTCCACGCGCGCCTCAAAGAGATGTCAGCACCAAATGGGGGGTCCGCAAGGGCCGATGCCTGCTAGGGGTGCGGGTTGTTCGAAAGAGATACCGCGGCCCCTAGCACACAGGCAACTGAGGGAACACGGGTGGGTTTTAGTCAGTAAAAGTCTGACACGCCCTCCCGCTCCACCCAGAGCGGGAGAAGTTATTTGATGATTTCCCACCCAAAAAAAAAAAAAAAACATTGGCTATTATTATCAAAAAATATAGTTATCTACACTACGAGTATTTAATACACCATAACATTCAAACAACAAAAACGGTTATTTTTAGCTTTTTATTACAACAAAAAAATGTTCTAAATCAACCCGACGCCAAAACGTCATAATCGGGATTTAAAAATTCATGCAACAGCGATCCCGTAATGATGTCCTTTAAGGTCACGTGGTACCACTTGATATGGATCAGAGCAAGCCTCTGTACAGTGGGTTATGACAGAGACAGATATAGATAAATGCGTCAGCGAGAACGAGATGAAGAAATATTGCACATTTTGTTTAGTTTTCAGCTGTTCAATTTGATTGGATTTAATGTTTACTTTCCTATATTAATTTTAGAAGTATAGTAAGTATTCTTAATAGATACGCTGACTTCGCTTCGGCTTCTCTTTTAGAAAAATTGACACCTCCCCGCTGATTCTTAGTGTTGAATCGAGCATTGAAGACCCAACAGAGTGCATCCCAGCGCATTGAAAAAACACACTATTCGATATTCAACTCTCGGCGATAAACAGTGAGATAAAAATCCAGTGCAACGTCCATGCCTACGTGGAGTTTTACTTGAAACAAGGTTAAAATGCGATGTATGTAGTGGGACTGTGGAGAGAGAAATTGTTTTGTGACGTCGTTAATAATGATATGATGTTATCACAGAAGATATCTTGTGATAATAAATATTTATGTTCTTATAATTCGGTAGGTTTTTAGATAAGGAAAATCGTCCTTATACTTATGCCGACTAGATTCCACAATTTCATTTAGTAAAAAAAAACACATTATAGGTCTAATTGAAATTAATGTTTTGACTATGAAAGTTGAAAGCAGTATATTACGAAACGCTTTGGTAATTAAAGCTAAGGCTTCCTAAATTAACAGTGGCCGCTACATTTACGGTTGTCATGAAAATAATGGCAGCGGCAAAGATTTTAAGCGAATTTAATATTTCGGCAGCGTGTTTTTTTCGTGTCAAAAACGTTCTAAATAACGTTTCAGTGAATACTTGTAAATTGCAGACGATACGTGATGACCACCGCTCTTCTAGGCAACCGTAGCTACGGAATGTTGCGATGCCTACGCCACGCTACGCTGAGTGCTACGATACACTGACTGCTACGATGTCTACGCCACGCTACGCTGACTGCTACGCTATAACGATTTAGCTTCGTAAATGGAACAGATGTTCGAAACGTGGTTTTGACATTATAATTAATGTACGTTTAAAATAACTTAACAATTATAAATCATACAGTAAGTAATTATCGTTCAACTCCTAATAATAGGTCTTCCCATTAATAACACGATATACCTACCCTTTGGTAAGACTGGTTTGTCAGAAAGTTGCGCGTAACATTCGAAAATTTAAGAAAACTTAACGACCATATTAACTTTTCTAATGTTATACCAATGCGAAATCAAGTCGAGGAACGGTCAATGAAAACGCCAAACAGAGGAGGCCTAGCTTTTTCATTACCCGTCCCTCAACTTGACAATGCCTTGACCAAAATATTACCTACAACTTAAAAGGCCAATTAAGATAAAAAAAATAAGTTTTTGGAGATTTTTTTTTGGGTCGGGGGTTTTAAATTTTTTTTGTGTAAGTTTTTCAAATATTGTCAGAAGAAGAAAGTTGCGATTTCAATATTAATAGTTAAGACAGGACAACGTCTGGCGGATCAGCTAGTATTATATAAAAGCCAGAATGTTATTAAACAAGCTTGTGGATTTTATGCTTTAGAACTTGAAGAAGGAGGGTAATATTATTAGTGCATATTTCATGTAATATGGGGGTAAATATGCAAAGCTGAGAAAATATATGAATTGTTATAAATATTGGTTCATTTTTCTTTGTTGTTTTTTTTTGTGTATTTATGTAAAGTTGGCATTCGCCTTCTAGTTGTGATGTGGTAAGTTGTTTTTTGTACAAAATGAAGTTTTGGGTAGTTATTATGCTAAGGCACCGCTCAAGCGACTAGTTCGGCTAGTTCTCTGCTATCGACATTTTGTTTTTAACCGACTTCAAAAAGGAGGAGGTTATCAATTCGTCGGAACCTTTTTTTTTTTTTTTTTTTTTTTTTTTATGTATGGTCCCCGATTACTCGAAGATGGCTGGACCGATTTGGATTTTGTTTTTTTTGTTTGATAGGGTATACTTCCCAGGTGGTCCCATGATCATCATGTCAGGATCTGATGATGGGATCCTGGAAAAATAGAGAGAACTCTTCAAATTTTATAGGCACACGAAGCGATTTAGCTATTTTTTGGAAGAGTACTTTCTCGTAGTGGTTTCATTTCAATTTGATGAAGATCTGATGAAGAACTTTGGAGATAGGCAACAGAACTCCTCAATAAATGATAGCAAATGGACTGGGATTGCTGAAATCTCATGTCTGTCTAATGCTTACACCACTTCATAACATAACATCACGCCGGTATGCTGTGAAGGGGTAAGCACACGTGAACCACTAAAAAGTGAAAAAAAAAAACTTTTTCCAAAAAAAAAACAACCGACTTCCAAAAAAACACTACAAAGTGAAAAATAACTTTAATTTCGGAAGGCGGTGACAAAAAATTCAAATACAGCTCCAAAGACACCGACTTCCGAAATTAAAGTTATTTTTCACTTTGTAGTGTTTTTTTGGAAGTCGGTTGTTTTTTTTTTGGAAAAAGTTTTTTGTTTTGATTGTTATCTAATTACCGATGTCATAACCATGTCACAACGTAGGCAGATTCATCTATATTGTCTTTGGTCCCAAGCCTTGACTGACAGTTAATGGATAATATTATGTAACTTTTACAACTTAAATACGGGGCTTTTTGTCCACATTGTATGTGTGCATTTTAAGTTTCTTATTTTATTTGATTTTTTGTAATGTGCGTTTTGTTTGTGCAGAATAAACATTTTTCTTTCTTTTTCTTTCTTTTTTCGCTCAAGAAACGTACAAAAGATTGTAGATTCCATGTATGTAAAAGAGGTACTTAAACCTATTACACAACGCCAGCGAGTACTAGTATGTCGGACCAACAAGAGCTTATATCGCAAGAAGCGACGTGCACTTTCCTTTTGGTACCCAAGTGTACAAACACGCTTTGAATGTATGCGTGGAGACAAGTACCGTCAGCACAAAACACACACACACCTAGTTCCGACTTCGTCATTGCCTCGGACGGTTGGAGCTCCTGCGTTTACACAGTACCTACGTCCTACACATATTCACAGCGTTTTTGTACATTTGGTAACCACAAGAAAAGCGTGTGTCGCTTTCTGAGATAAAAATATATCAAAAACAGTACTCGCTCAGCGATCCTCGCTTGGCGGGCAGAACACTCGCTGAGAGACTCACGTTTGGGTAATAGGTATACCAGCGAGTATACGTCTAGTCGTCGCGCACTCGTTGCTCGCCAAATCCTTCCTAGTTGTTTGTGTAGTTTTTTCTTTGTAGTTGTTTTTCTAGTTACTAGCTCTGTTCGTTTCTCGTTAATCCCTTATCGTTGGATTTCCCTAAGGCCACCACGAACACCCACCGCCAGCGACTAAAGAGAAACGAATAGAGCTAGCATGACATGGCATTATTCTGGGCGAAACTTCGGCTTATGCTAAGTTTCGCCCAGAAAAATGCCATCCACACCTTGTCTTCATAATTTGGGCCTTTCTATCTTTAAAAAAAGTTTATATCTATCTTTTAGGTTTATGTTAACTGTTGTCATAAACACTATTAATAAACGATCGTGGTATTATTTAGAAAGAAAGAAAAGGTATTTATTGTGACTCGCACAGGAAGATCACATACTCGAAATAAACACAATGGTACAAAAATGATAAAAAACAAATTTCTCAGAAGAACAAAAATGTTTAAAAAATAAATAAAACAGAAAGTCCTGCGCGAGGCCAAAAAGCTCCTACCTCAGCATGATGCTGCGACATTTAAAAATTTGATTTCCATTTTTTTTCTGTTGCTCAATTTAAATTTCTTGTTTATTTATTGAATTTAAAAATGAAAGTCTTGGTTAAATTATAACGAACATGATTAAAAAATAAATTAAATTGAAGCTCTGGGCATTAAACATCCCAAAAAATACTGAAAAAGTAAAGAATCCTTCACTCAGACAAGACTTCAATTTAAATTAAGAATCATTTTTAATTATGGTTAATCTTGTGAGAACGTCACGAACAAAAATGATTAACAAAACAAAATAATGCAACTAATTAAAAATTAGACAAAAACCTCTTCTCATAAAGAGAATATTAAATATGTCTTGATCTTTTAAAATGTTTTATTTCACCACAACCTTACCTGATCTTTATTTCTACCCCGACGTACCCCGACTCATAAATAGAATGACCCCACTTTTAATTACTCTTCCCACCTCTCCACAATCGGTTTTTAAGCACAAACACTAAATTTTATTCATATCTTCTCAATAACAATAAAGATACCAAACCAATATTAGATGACCTCTTTATTTCCTATGTCAAAAGGTGTAGTTTTCCTGTTACCAACATGTGAGGGCTCAAGAAATGCTGGTGGTGTATGTTTTACGTATATTTACTGGCGAAGCAAGACGCTGCTAGATAGCTGAAGGATGCAGAGGTACGAGAGTATATGAGTTAATAAACGAATGGTGTGAGTCATAAGAGGAGTTAAGTTTAAGAATAATTTTGACATAGTCAAAATAGCTGGGAGACATTAAATTACTTAAGACAGTCTCCCAAAACGCCCCGTTCATCACCACTTTCTAGTGACTTAGCTGGGAAGAAAAAATGGCACACAAACTTCCAGCACTTGCAGCTGTCTGTTGACTTCATTAAAGTCATACATTGCTGAACGTCTCGTCTATAGCAAAAATTCCCCATACAATCGTCACCAGAATAAACATCAAAGGGCTGATAGTGGATGATGACGACCCATTCTTATCGGACAACTGGTAAAGCAACATGTTGAAGTTATTAACCGAAAGGTAGGTGCTGTTCGCACCCTTAGAATTAATGCCTCGTCCGCACGAGTAAGTAACCCAGACAGGCGGGTTACTTTGAGTAATTTATTTTATCCCTTCTGCTCTTAAAACGCTGAAGGAGAACATCGTGAGAAAACCGACAAGTCATAGAACCAAAAATTCTTACATGTGACGTCTACCAACCCGCACTGTGCCCGCGTGGTGGATACGCTCCACTCCCTCTTAAAAGAGAATGCCTGTGTCCCACCAGTGGGAACATTATAGGCTCATTATGATTACACCATACTTTGACTCGTAAGGATATCCTTGTTAGTCAAAGTATCGCATAGCAATTTTTGGTAGGCATTTGAGGCGCTCTAAACTAGTAGATATTTAACGCATTGTGGCGGGTCACGCCAGCTGCATGCACAGTGACTGCTAGCCAATAGTCTCCAAACAGTGGGTGCCTGAGGATAGACGGCCACCAATGCTGGCCCAATAAGAGTCGTCAAGACGACCTAGATGCGTATTGCAAGGGTTGGATCGAGGTGGCCCTGGAAAAGGATGTCTGGAAGGATTTGGAGGAAGCCTTTGCTCAGCGGTGGGACAGTGTAGGCATTTTTTTTTAAATCACATTACTGAACCTAAAAAGAGAGGTCTATCTATACTGGTATTATGAAACAATCGATCAGTGAACCCATTTCTTTCCGTGGGTGTCGTAGAAAGCGACTAAGGGACTTACTAGAGAATAGGCAGCAGCGTTCTCTATGCATTTTACCACCATACTGCGATCGCCAACCCGCCTGCCATGCGTGGCGATTATGGCATAACCCCCCCATTTGGGGCGGCCTACTGATGATCCGTGAAGAACCATACGTCAGTAGGTAAAGCTGTTTTCTTAATCCTTGCACCACCGAACTAAGAATATCTTCATTAAACCCGGAGTGGTACTATTACCCGCGTTATCAAGGTTAATTTCAAGCGCTAATGAAAAGTTTCACGACTCCCCAAGTTTTGATGAAGCTCCCTTCGCTGGTATAACGTTATGATAATCTTAATTAACCATTCGGTTTCATATCTTTATGTATTACCGTTTCATTACGTTAACTATTAGGTTAATCGTGGTAATCAGTTTTTATTTAATTTATTCTGTGTTTATCCGACCCTGTGTCCTAACTTATGCGATCAACGCGATCGTTACCATCATTATTTTATTCGGAACGACACAACCTTAATGCATTGATCACACGTACCGAATAAACGGGCGAGACAGTAAAATGTTTCTCAGCCGAGAAGTGACGTAAGCGTGTAGCTGTTCACACATGTTTTGAAATTAGCACAGTCAGTTAGGTTCTATTGAGACTACAATTAAACAAATATTATCTCAAGAAAAGGCGCGCGCGGTGACGTCACGACAATCATGTGGCAGAGTGGCGAGACGGGCGAGACAGTGCACGTTCAGACCTGCCGAGTGAGCGAGCAAGACAGTGCGGGGAAGCGGGTGGATACTCGGCTTAGTACGTCGAACGGGAGCCGAGCTACTGTCTCGCCGCTTCGTTCGGCCTAGCGCTCGACCGAGCACTCGGCGCTAAGTTTATACGTACCGAGTACTCGGTCAAGAGCACTGTCTCGTCCGTTTGTTCGGTACGTGTGATCAAGGCATTAGGAGGATGCGCCAAGGTTTTTTGTAATTTGCAGGTCAATAGGATTAAATGAACTAAGAGAGTTGTATTGATCATTCCAATGATTATAATTCAGACGTGTTACGGCCTCGATACATATTTTGGTCAGCACACAGCTTGACCCTGACCTGCAAATGGCAGAAAAACGTTAGAAGATTACAATTATGTGGGCTACCCTGGTGCTTCTTCCGTACGATACGATCTAAAGTTACGGTTTCCTAGAAGAGCGGTGACCGCCATACAATCGCCGCCATGACGGCTGTCACTAAAATATGGCAACGGGGTTTGACGGTGCCTGAACTCGCTCTCTTGAAAAACATACCAACCCAAAGGTGGCTGCATACGTAATGCGTTTTAGCCCGTATCGAATAGGACAACAGGAAACATCAGTTCATAGAAAATGTATACGTTACGGGTGCACGGAAGGGTTGGTGTTGTGGCACCCAAGGGACGGGTATCGTCGGTGATTATGTTTTGCACGTCCCGCCCCAAGCTCGCCACGTATCGTCCGTGGTTCCACTGCATACGTATACACAGTCACTCCGGTCACTCCGGAGAGCTAAGTAGTGAGATCTTTTCATGTTTTCTACATTAACATGTAAGTTTCTCGTCACTGTCGCAACCCGTCCGTGTTTTCATTACCACGTTTCGGACGCCACGAAACGACTTTTTGGCAACATCGTTTCAAAGAAAATGGTTACGAAAGAGCATACGTCACGGGTGTATGGATAGGATGGTGACGTAGCACCCAAAGGCCGGCAAAAACATCGTCGGTGATGATGTTTTGCAGAACTTTACCAATGTTAGAACTTTGCAAATGGGGATAATTAATGCAATCCCAGTACTTTTTGTTAGGTTACTGCTCAGCAGGCCTAGACAAAAAACATTTCTGATGTTTATGCCATCTTTACATGTAAAATAAACCCATGCGAAGCCAGGGCGGGTCGCTAGCCCTGAAATAAAAGTCACACACACAAAACTCCAGCCCATTTTAAACCCCTCAAACTATAAATCCTTAGGAAGTACTTCTCTTTCAAAGAAGATTAAACTGTGAAACTCGTTAATCATTATGTCACCAGGACCCCAGAAACTAGGTGTAGTAACTTTGAAGTTTTATTTTTCGAAGCAGTCATTCTAAGGTCGAGATTAGACCGTGAAGTGCGGTTGAGGCACTTCAGATAATTCATGTTAGCTTAGTTACTTTATAGTAAGTAGGTTTTTCCTTCGTAGTTTTTTAAAAGGAATGTTTTTATAACGTAACGTCGGAGGTTTCCGACGGAAAGTAAATAAGATGTATATACGATTGAAACAATCAACATCTACATTGACTGCAACCGCGGACGAAGAACGATCAAATCATGTAAGTGCGGGTTCTGTAGAAAATATTCACGCTTCTACTGATTACGAAATCTGTGAACTGTCTACTAGTAAAGTGTGTTCTCGTTTCAAAAATATCTACATTGATCAAGATTCTGATTCTGAGGGTAAATCTGATTATAATGATAGTGGCGATAACGACAATGACAGATCAGAGTTTACAGACCGAGTTTTAGTTTAGAGTCCGAAATTCAAATTAATTGGATGGTAGGCAGTCTTTCAATTGATTTTCTGCTTGTTTCATCGACTAGGTACTCGTTTGACTACTTTACCATTTGTCACTAAAATATTTTGTAAAAGTCACTCATATAATTATGAGATTAAACGAACTTACCTGTAAGTGAAGTTCTATCTCAATTATACGAAGCTCCTTGTCCGAGACGGTTTAACAGTGTAGTCTACGACTTGTGCTCCGGCGTCGCCACAATATTTAAAGCTCCCATACAAAACAAAAAACTCTTCGTATTTCCGAACGAACCTGTCAACTTCATTTCGTTTAAAGCACATTTCATGAACAACAAAGATATTCTAGGGAGGGAAAAATAACATTGGGAGGGAGTCCCGTCTCGGACAAGGAGCTTCGTATAATTGAGATAGAACTTCACTTACAGGTAAGTTCGTTTAATCTCATAATTATACTCTCTCCTTGTCCGAGACGGTTTAACAGTGTAGATGTTCAAAGTTAAGTTGTGAATGAAACGCTATTGTAATCAAAGAAAGATAATTATTATTTGCGATTACAAAACATTATAAGTAGCCTAAAGAATGAACACATGACTCACGAAAATAATATTTGGTAAGTACTAGGTTCTATTTACAGTACTGCAAACAGCATTACTAAAAGCTAGGGGATCTTCTATTACTGGTCGATTATAAAACCTAGCGAAAGTTGAGGATGTCCCTGACCATCCTGCCGTCTTTCTGATGAGATCTATGCTAAGACCAGCCCTACTTGCCGCTGAAGTAGAAGCATGCCTAGTGCTATGTGCAGTAAATAAAGAAGTATCTAAACCCGCCTCACTCAATGTCATTTTGATCCATCTACTTAGAGATTGAGAAGAGGCACTATGATATGGTTTTTTGTATGTAATTATTAGGTTATCTATTTCTTTTCTAATATTTTTAGTAGCATTTAAATAAGACCTTATTGTGTGTACAGGGCAAATTTCAAATTTACTAGTATAGCATTTTAAGTGTAAGCAGGGTTGAAGTGAACTTTTACTTGAAGTTTTAATATTTTCTGGTACTTTTATTTGTACTCCATCGGCTGAAAATGTAATATTTTTAATTTTTAATAGTGATAGTGTCTGAACTCTATGCCCTGTGGTTAATGCCAGGATTGTTACTAGTTTTCTTGTTAAAATATCCAATGATAGACTCTCATTTGGGTACTTGGATGCTAAATAATTCAACACCATACCCGGATCCCAAGTGACACTATATTTCGGGTTGGGAGGCTTCAGCCTGAACACACCTTTGAAAAACCTTTTTAATCTGTCATCTGAAGTAATTTTTGGTCCCATTAAAATAGAGAGAGCAGATCTAATGGTATTTAATGAGCCATAAGACATTCCCTTGTGAAAGTTGTCACTAAGAAATTTTAATACAAAAGGTATAGATCCTTGATAAGGTTCAATATTATGAGTGTTACAGAAGTTCCACCAAGACTTAAGACAACAATTGTATTGTTTGATTGTGTTGTTAGAAAGGGAATTTAACATTATCTCAAGAGCAGAGTTTGGAGTTCCACGTCTTACAAATGCTTCGCTGATAGCAGCCCTGCAGCCAGGGTAAGATGCTGGTGCAGGGGATGGGGTTCTCTGTAAGGGGAAGTCAAAAGAAACTTGTTAGGTGAGAAAATAAGTAAATCTTTGACTAGAAGTGGTTCAATGAGCGGAAACCACGGCTGAGAAGGCCAATAGGGGAAGACTAAGATGCCTACAGCTCTATCTGTTATTATTTTATTGACACATTTTAAGATTAGAGAAAATGGTGGGAATGCATAAAAAAACAATTTTTTCCAGTCCAAAGTGAATGCATCAACTGCTATAGCTTCTGGGTCTCTCTTCCATGAAACAAATCTTTCACATTTGCTATTTATTCTAGACGCGAATAGATCAACTTCAGGCTCCCCTAAGGTTTCTCTGATTTTTTCAAAACATGTTAAAGATAACTCCCATTCAATATTTACTTTCCTAGACTCAGCATCTGCTTCAAAATTGTCTTTAGTATTAATATATGATGCGAAAATCCAAATGTTTCTTTTCTCACACCATTGCCATAGCTCCCTTGTAATATCATTAAGATGTTTAAACTGAACACCCCCCATCTTGTTAATATAAGCTACAGCTGTTGTATTATCCACTCTGAGTAATATTTCACAATTTTGAAAATCCTTAGCGAAGCACTGAAGCCCTAGAAAAGCAGCCTTTAATTCCAAATAGTTTATATGAAACTCCAACTCTCTGGAAGACCAAGACCCAGAAGCCTTTTTTCCTTCACAGACAGCACCCCAGCCAGTACGAGATGCATCAGTATGAATTTCTAGTTGGAATGTGTACTGTTTAATTAAGTTCTTTCTGTCTATATTTTCTATCCACCATTGTAACTCAGGATAAACATTTTTTATAAGCAACATTTTTTCATCATAATTTTCATTGGAATCTTTCAATGCTAAGTACTTTTCTCTTTCTACCAACTTTGTATATACCCAGCCGTAAGGGACAGCAGGACATATTGAGGTTAGGGAACCTAAGAGTTGGGAAAATTCTCTGATTTTACAAACACTTTTTAATTTGAAGCTGTGCAATTTTTTAAGAATAGACATTTGTTTATCTTTAGGTACTGAAACTGATAGATCCCTGGAATCTAGAGTAAATCCTAAGTAATCACATACTTGACTAGGATTTAAAATACTTTTTTCATAATTTACAACAAAACCTAAGTTCTGAAATAATTTGCACGCTGAGTAAACATTTTGAACGCATGCATGTTTGCAATTATTAATGTATAAACTGTCATCTAAATAATATGTCATTATTATATCTTTGTCTCTTAAATATGTAACAATGGGTTTCATAATTTTAGTGAATACTAATGGAGCGGTGCATAATCCAAAGGGTAAGCAATTGAATTGGTATAATTTGCCTTCAAAGTTAAATCTAAGATATTTTTTGGAATGATCAGAAATGGGGATAGAGAAATAAGCATCTTTTAAATCAATTTTAGTCATGTAGCTATTTCTTGAAATTAGCTTGCAAGCTGTTCTAGAATCCTCTAATTTAAAATGTTGGGTGTTTATGTACTTATTGAGGCCTTTTAAATTAAGTATAAACCTGTATGTCCCATTCGGTTTAGGTACAACAAAAATTGGGGATACATATTGATTGTTTGTATATGAACATTCAGAAATTGCACCTAATGCCAAGAGTTTCTTAATTTCTTCCTGAATAACGAGTCTATCGTTTGCTGTCCAATTTTGCTGATAGGCTTCATTTGGAGGTGGAACAGAAGCAAAAGGTATTTTGTAGCCATTAATCCACTGCAAGATAATTGGATCATTCGTAATTTTTGTCCAGTTCAAATGAAAAAACCTAGTTTTTCCTGCATGTACCTCTAATTGTGACGCTGTTTGCGTGGTGGAGACCGCTTCCTCTGCTGTGTCTGCCTCTTCTTGTATGGTCTCGGGTACTGCTTTGCTGGCTGACGGTACTGGTACTGCCCGCTGCGGGGTTTTAGTTGAGATGGCAGCGGGCTTCTGAAGTTTTTCTGTTTTTCTTTTATCTGGGCTCCAGTTCTCTGAATTGTTTGAGCCAATTTTATTTTTTCAGAACAAGCACTTCCGAATAGCATATCATCTGACTTTTCGTTTTTAATTGCGTCTTTGACCAGTGAACTGGTGCCCGCGAGTGCAAAGTACCTTCTTGACAGCAAATCTTGATGGTATATGTCTGTAGTGATTTTTGCTGCATCACTGAGGTATTCTATTAATTGCTTCGAGTTAAAGTTTCCCTTCATGACACTTGTCATAGCTTTCCCTATGGCTGTTAAAACTTTCCCAGTTTGCTTTTGCCTTAATACAAGCCTATGGTCTCTTTTTATAGAAATTTCAGACATGATTGCCTTGATTTCAGGATTTAGGGAAGGTGCTGCTGTATTGAAATTTTCTGGGTCAGGATACTTTTTAGTGATTTCTTCTCTGGTTTCCTTTTTTAAACCTTCTCTCATAATGTTTTTCCATCTTGATGCTAACTGTGGATGTATTGGCTCACTTATCTCATTGGTATCCGCACCTTCAGGACCCAAGGCCAGAAGAAGTTCTTCAGCCACTTCATCATCGTCTGGAAATTTAATATGCAGTGTAAGCCAAAAAATCAAATAGACTCCAGCCAAATACATGTATTTTTGTTAAATTGAAAAGTAAAATATGCTACTAAGTATGTCTATCCTCTATGTGATAGCGCTCAATTTTGTTAGTTGGTCTATCCTCTAAGTGATAGCTCTGGAGTGTAACAATGAATAATGTAAAATAGTATGTCTATCCTCTGCATGTGATAGCTCACTATTTGACTCTAGTAATGTCTACCCGCTATAGTGGTAGCTCTTAGGCCAGTATTTTTAGTGTAGTGAATAGATACTCTTACGACCACCCATGCGTTTGAAGCTAAATACCTATTTGAATATTAGGTATGATTGTGTACCTGAGATCGCCAAAGGCAGCTCCACGTTCGATGTTGAGGGTTCCATAGAGACGGCCCTCTCTCTAGGAGGGGAATCCGTAGGTGTAACACATCCATCTTCTTTCGTTTCTTCGTTTTTCTTTAATCGTTTCTGCCATTTCTTCAGTTTCTGTCTGATTTTTTCCGCTTCTTCCTCTTTATTTTTACGTTTCCCCATTGTAAATAAGTTTTCACACGCGATTTAACGTTATTTGAAACGAGGCAATAAAATAAAGAAAAACTCGTCGAAACGTGTCTGTTGAGTTAATAATTTTAAAGGAAAGTTTTGAAGTTTTCATTTTGACACTTAGATTGACAGACAAAAACGCGCGTAGCGTAACCGGTCCCGATTTTGAACGGAAAGGATCGGAACAAATAACATAGACCTATCGTGAAGGTTTGTTTCATACTGATTCTAGACTAGACCTAATTATCTAGTATTTATCTTCTCATTTTATATACATGATATTAATAACTTACCGGAATTGCCAAACAATGTTATTGTTTTTGTTGTAAATAATGATGACACGAAGGTTCACCTCACTTACCAAATACACTCTTTGCGACTTTTTCGTCTTGGAAATACTATTTCACACAGATGTAAAGTTGAATAGGCTAATTTAATCACTGTAAAAATCATTTTTAATGCTAAAACTTACTTAATTACACAAAAAACTATTTTTAGTTGCGGAGGCGTAGTAACAGCGCCGTGCACAAAAACCGTAATGAAGTTGACAGGTTCGTTCGGAAATACGAAGAGTTTTTTGTTTTGTATGGGAGCTTTAAATATTGTGGCGACGCCGGAGCACAAGTCGTAGACTACACTGTTAAACCGTCTCGGACAAGGAGAGAGTATAATATATTTTGTTAATAATAAAATCTATCTTATGAAATCACTTTACATTCCTCTGGAGAAAAACACATTATTGCCGATATTTCGCTGAAAAAGGATCGCAGACGTCTAGTTCTCCGCCTTTCAATGTGCAGCCACTTTCAAACCCTTATAACTTTTTGACCTTGACTTTGACAAAATTGTTCTGGGAATCAACTTTTACAAATTTTTACAAAATCTTTTTTTTTACATATCGGCGTGGCCACGCCACTGAAACGCACACTAGAGTTAAATCCACCTGAATGTAAAACTTATCAAAATAAAATTCTTATTCATGAATGAGATTACATTTGATTTATAGGTGATGATTTCATTACAGGTTCAGAGTATTCTTTTCTATCTGAAAATTTAGTGCTAAACGGTGGTGATTTGAACAAAAAGGAAGTTGGCAACTTATTTTTTTTTTTACAATTAGCCATCGCATGTAAATGATAAAATCCATTCTATTAGTTTATAACCAGTCATTGGCTATCCAGGAAAAATAATTGTTAACATATTGGCAGCCTACGCAATTTGCCGTGATACTTATAGATATTTCAAATTTTGACAATATACGGACGGTTAGAAGTCAATTGGCTTAACAATTAATTGCCCTGGTTTTACCTACCACTAAAATTAACTTAATACGAAGTAAGCCACGTACAGTATTCCAACCCTTTCTAAAACAATAGAGTTGCCAGCCTTATCTACGTCCCTTTATTACTGAAAGATAAGACCAGGGTCATAGAGGTAGCAGAATGTCTGAATAGTGAGATTAAACAAACCTTGTGACCTTACTCTGCAGATATAAAGGGCTTTGTAGTTTAAATTATTAGTTTAATTATCATTTAGATAAATGAAACTAAGTCTAGGTTTGGCTTGAAGGTATGGTCACAGATTACTGAATAGTTACTACGTAACAGATACTTCACTCAGTAGAAAATTTCCAATACCTATTACGATAATTGCCTACTCCCTCGCGTCAACAACCACTGTATGCTAAAATGCGCCTAAATGCTCAAGCGTACAACAGTGATTGCTTCGCACCGCGCGATTCCACAGTAATCGCAGGGCTGCCTCTTCGATAAAATTAAATTAACATAACTTTTTATCTATGTTATTGAGAACTGTGAATATGTTCTGACTTTTATGTGGCAGTTAAATTTTTTATCATTTATAAAATATTTAACCAACTTAAAAAAAAGGAGGTGATCAGACATACAGGCCAAACTGAGAAGTTTGACTTCTATGGTTTGTAGGTATGTATGTTTGTGCGCGATAATCTCGCGTTTGGCTAAACCGATATCGATGCGGTTTTCAGAAAAGGATTTGTTACATTTAGGAGAACGTTTTAAAATAAGTATAATACTTCTTAGTTTGATGATGATCTTCAGAGATGTTCACTAGAAATTAAAAAAAAGCCTTAAAAAAAGAGAACCGACTTCAAATAAAGCACTAAGCCGTAAGATTTTTTTTTTATGTTAGTGCTAACAGCTGGTAATTACGAATCGAAAAAGCACCGACATCAAAGAAGAAATTATTTCTTACGGCTTAGTGTTTTGAAGTCGGTTCTCTTTTTTAAAGTTTGTTTTATTATATTTGTAAGTTTGTTTTGTTTTATATATTGGTGCTGCCTGTGGAAGAAACCTAGATAAAACATAATTATAGACATCAGTGTGTAGGTAAAATAATCCCTTCTTTTGCTTGATTTACACCCATCTACAGCACATAAGGCACCACACGGCATCGTAATACGCGTACGAACGAACAGCACTATTAAAATTGAACGGCGTGCGCGCGCTTCGCTTGCGATAACCGCACTGAATTTGATCCGCCGGCGGACCGAGACCGCTCGGCTGGGCGGTAGGCACTTATAGCGCGCAAGTACATGGAGTGACGGAGGCCTAGTATGGTTGTCCTGATATAGTGTGGCAGGGACATCGACGCGCAATCTGTAACCATGTATTCAGTACACGGTACTAGTCCCCTGAGACAAACCGTTGGTTATTAAAAACAAAAACAGTGGCTCTCCGGGAGTGCCGAAAAAAGTGAAAACTTGAACAAGGGTATTTTACTCTATACGAGAAAAAATCTAAAAATATATTATTGAGATAGCTTAGGCAAAATGCAGTCGGAAAATGTTAGTGTTATGATATGTTAGTTCATGAAACAACAAAATAAATGTTAAAATACAATTTAAAGATTTCAGTTTTTTTTATCTGTTTTTGAACACCATGAAATAGTAGCCGCCATGTTATTTCGTCATACGGCATGTCAACTGAGCAACTTTGTACTTTTATTATTTTCGTAACCAAAGTAATTTTTATTTAAATAATATTTTGCATTCAGGAACAGCAAACCAACGATAAGTAGAAAAATAACTCATTTTTTAAATGATAAACAATTGTCATACAAAATATCAGCGCATTTGTTTTTAGCAAACTAACGTCATACCCACAGAGCAATATGGCGTCTACTGCGTCCAGCGTTTTTGAAAATGAAAATTTTTATGCATTTTTATGGCACTAATCGATTAAATAAAAATGTTTTTTTTTTAGTAGTTTATTTGCACTCTAGAATCTAATTAAGACACTTTTCAAAAATGAGTGTAATACCCTATTGCGCTTAAAGAAGTTTTCACTTCAAATTCGTAGGTACAGAGGTGTCGGTAACGGTAACGGTAACAGTGTCGCGAGTTCAATTGTTTTTGCCATCACAAAAAATGCCCAACACGCTTAAAGAAAGTTTTCACTTCAAAAAATCTGCTGTTCCATATGTTTTGACAGCGGAGGTATTGCAATAGTCTATAAGCAGGAGTTTTTTTAAAAAATAACTTACAAAAATCTTCTATGCGAGGTCTAGCAAGTTTCTTTACCAGGCAATGTTATAACGATTAGAGTTTAGTTCAGATGCAGATTATACAGCATTTTCAAAGGTTTGATTTTTAAAACATAGGTAAGAATTCTACCTGTATTGTCCCTAGAATATTTAAATTGTCACGGAGTCCGTCAGTCCGAGAGATGAAGCTAGTTGCCCATTTCAAAGTATAATAAGTATCTATGGAACAGAATGGGCAAGAAAATCCACGGATATTCCTTCCAGCCTTGAATTATTGGACACTGACCGCCTTCCTGGATCAAAGTACAAAAAAAAACAAAAGTAACAAAAAACTAAAAAGTAACAAAAACTTCTGGACTAAAACGGCGAGGCGGAAGCGTAGCGGCTCTGCCTAGAGTGGGCGGTTCACGCACTAATTTAAGTATTTTCTTCGTAATATTAAAACAAATAAACATAATGAAATTTTTTAATGTAAACGATATAGAAAACGTAGTTTTGTTATTTTTTTTTAAACCTATGACCTTCCGAGAAATATTTACGCTGTTTGTTATGTGTTTTTTGTTTTTTAGAGAAACCTTTGGATTTTCTATCGAGGTTGTAGTTACAACTAATTAATCGTGTTTCTAAATTATAGGATTTATAGAGTGAACCCTTAAACACTTTACATTTAACTGAATAGCAAGGAACCAAACGAACTCAATTATTTCGCAATTACGTACGTATCGTTCCTTCGGTACCTACGCTCTTAATAATTTATTATAATATTAAGAAAACACCATTCACCACGCAAACTTCACCTGATTCTAAGCACAGATTACCATGGCCTGCCTCTAATAATTCAGGATTACGCACTTTCATCATTTTCGTCCCATAAGGCCAAAGTTATGTTGGGACCGGGTTTAAACTTAATCAGGGACTGTGAGAGTATAGGGCTAGCACGAACGGGCGAAATAAACTTACCTACAGGTGCTGCAGAGCAGTGGTGGCCTAGTGGTAATGGCTGCAGCTTACGAGTTGTAGGTCGTGCGTTCGAACCCAGCCAGGCGCATTACTTTATGTAAATAATTTCATCACCACTGCTCTCAAATGGTGAAGGAAAACATCGTGAGGAAACCGGCATGTCCTAGAACCAAAAATTCAAAGACATGTGACATCTACCAACCCGCACTGGGCTCGCGTGGTGGATTATGGCCTACTCCCTCTCACGGAGAGGCCTGTGTCCCAGCAGTGGGAATGTTACAGGCTGAGTATATATGTATGTATGTATAGCCGCTGCTGTGCAAGGGACTTTTGGCGAGTGGCCTATTCCACAGGGATAATTCCGTAACACACTAACGACGAACGACCAATATTATTATAATATTAATGATGCATTTTTTTGTCTTCTACCTTTTGATAATAAGTACTATGACTATTTATTGATTTATATATTTGATGTTCCTCTTTTTTTTTCTCTTTTTCATGTATTTAATTAATTCTATATATAATTTTTTCTAAGTCACATAATCTAATGACACCTAATGGGTCACTTAAAATTTGTGTGTCTTAATTATAAACTGATCTACATAAACTGATCGATTGATTGAGTAGGATAGGCTTTCATTTTGATAGTTCAACAACATTCATTGCGTTATTTACGTTGTTGAGCAAACACATTGTTCGAACATAAAAAGGAATGAATTAACAATATCCTTCAAAATGATTCAGATTCTGATTGATAGCATGTTACGTAATGAGGGTAGATACTGAACTAATGTTCCCATCTTGCATTTTGAATACATTTCAAACAATTTGAACAAATGTTTACTAACAGTTGTTGCGAACGTTATTTGAACGCCAAAAGATTAGGCAGTAAATACGGCCCTAGTCGCCGCGGGAGACGCCCTGGACGTCAGGAATCCCAGGCTGATTCCCAGCCACCGTAGGCGTGGACTTGCGGATGGCGAGTAATGGGTAGCTCGCTGTCCGGTAAGGACCAAGCCCGGGTTGACGGCGCGTTGTGTTCCACGCGCGCCTCAAAGAGAGGTCAGCACCAACTAATGGGGATCTGCAAGGGCCGTGGCCTGCCAGGGGTGCGGGTTGTTCGAAAGAAATACCGTGGCCCATGGCACGCAGGCAACTGAAGGAACACGGGTGGGTTTTATTCAGTAAAGTCTGTCACGCCCTCCTGCTCCACCCAGAGCGGGAGAAGTTATTTGATGAATTCCCACACTAAAAAAAAAAAACGCCAAAATGTTAGTGAAATGTAAATTCAAACAACTTCTTAATTGAATAAAATTGAAATGAACTGATTAATAATTGGAAATACTTGTTCCGCTCATAATGTTTATTTAGTTAACAACCTTTGTGCTTATAACCTGCTTACCTGATTTGAAACAAAACACTAAACAGGGTGGTAGAAACATCGGCGCGCAAATTGTAACTTTAACTTCAGCACATGGTTCTAGACCCATAGATATCCCGTAGGTTATTAAAAAAAACAGCTCTAGAATAAAAAAAATGCAAAACCTGCGCGGTCAAACTGTATGCACATTTTGACCGCCTAGGTATTTCACTTTTCTATGGAACAGTAGATTTTTTTTTGATAACTGACGTAAAATTTCTTCCTTAAGGTATCTAGAATCATGTCTGTGCTGAATTCATGGTGTCAGTTTACGCGACGAAGTGCCTTTATGTAGTAAAGTCAGTTTACCAATTTAAAAAAAGTCTGAATTTACGGTTCGTTTTTACTTCGCGCATTCATGCTAGGCCTTCTATTTCATAAAAACCTTTGTATATATAGTTCTCAAGGGACTGTGCTGAGTAGCTAGAAATTTTGTTCCGATGTTTCCTTCCACCTTCAAAGGGATTTTGAGGGCAATTGTAATAAATATTAACGTTTGAAAGTATGTTTTATTTTCCTTTGTATTGTTAAGGTTGGGTAAAGGATTTTGTACGGTTGGTTTGGGGCGATTTACATGTGGTTAACCTACAAATCCACTCGTGTTTGAGGTATTTAATTTTCTGGGACGATCTTCCTTTTGTCTATGTATTTTCACAATATTCTAGTTGATGCATATTTTCGATTATTAATAAATATTATTTATTTGTTGTTATTTGCATAAGTTTAAATATAACTGACGAAATGATGATCACTCTTTATTATAATTATTTTCCTTTGTTACCTACTTGTTTTGTTCAATTTGTAAAAATCCTGGCTTGATTTTCGTACGTCGTTTTCGGGTGACTACTGAAAATCAGCATAGCATCATGCTGAGTAGAAGTCTTCTTGTCACAGTCACGGCGTGCAGCTGACGACTATTTGTGTTCTATTTGCCTATGTATAAATATCTGTGTTGTTATCATGTATTTTTTTATTTCCACGTGTTTCTGTGACGAATAAATCCATTTTTGTTTCTTTCTTTTTTCTTTCAAATATGGAGTGTATGGCAGGTAGTTAGTACACTGTATATCTATACCTTACCGTTTAGGGCCTAGATGGTACAATGTAGTATGTTTCTGTTGGAAGGTTCTCAGTAGCGATTGAAAGTTTAGGTTCTTAAGTTACCCTACTCAAATACAGGAAAAGTTTTTATTCAGTGCGCAAACTTTAACCATGAATTCAGCATATCATTCTAGACACCTAAGCGCAGAAATTTACCGTTGGTTCTACAAAAATTAAAAATCAGCTGTTTCATAGAAAAGTGCAATACATACGCGGTCAAAATATATGGAACAGCTGTTCTTTTTTTTGTATAACCGACGAAAAATTTCTGCGCCGGGGTGTCTAGAATGATATGCTGAATTCATGGTTACAGTTTGCGCACTGGATCAAAACTTATCCTGTATAATATGACTAGCTTCTGCCCGCGAAATCGTCCACGTGTACGCGCGCACAACCGCGCGCGCTTTACTTTTTTTTCGCTTACCTACTGATCTTTCTAAAAAAAAAAAAAAAAACATTTTGCTTGGCTCCTAAGGGTTGAAGTGTTATATTAAATTATCATTTAACCTTCCCCAAGAATAAAAAAAAAATAAAAAAAATTCTTATCCTGCACTGGTAATTCCAGAGATTTTTGCGTTCTAGCAATCAAACAGAGAAACACGGATTATTCCCAGAAACTCACTAAAGCCAAATTAGAGCATGATAACATTGTTGTCAACACTGCTAGTTTAATACGTATTAATAACTAAGGGTAATTTTATTGAAAACTATCGCTTTTTGATTAAATTACTTAATTAATTATTCCTTAAATTACTTTAGCACGAATGCGGGACACATGTTATGTTCATCAATTTGATATAAACTTATTTACCGGTTGGATACACAGAAAACTTAATTACGCCAGACTAATTAAAATTGTTAATTTGGCCCCGAATTTATTGATCAGCCAACCGGAACTGAGCGTGAAATAACTGAAAGTAATAAAAAACGAGAAAAACTATAACAAAATTGGCTATCTTTACACCTTTTTCAGGTCTATTTGAGCCGTTGATTTAGGACTAGGACTAGGATTTAGAGTGTAATGGTATATAATAATGACATACATACCTAATACAATTATACATATTGTACACCCCATGGGTATGTTACATTGATACAATAATAGCTAATTATAAGAACTGTCTTTTACCTGTGACAAACAATAAATAAATGATTATGAATATGAATAAAAGCTACAAAGACTCCAACTGCAGGCAGCGTGGTCAACTCCCCATCCTTCCGTGGCCTGGACGGGGCCGCCACCGTTTGATGGCGGACGCGGTGGGGCCGCAGAGGAAGAGGAGTGTCGGTATAGCGTTGGCCGCTCTTCCTATCCCCTGCGGCCGAAAAGTGGTAGCAGGCGGGACCACTGCTCTGACCCGTCGCAGGGGGACCAAGGGTGCCAGACACGGGGTCGTCTGGGGCCCTTATGTTACTTGGTTCTTGGGGTGGACACGGCGTGCCATGTGTCCTGGTGCGCCGAACTGGTGGGGTCCGCAAGGGCACCGGCCCGCGGACCCCGCACCGGCAGGCACCGGCCTGCCAGGGGTGCGGGGTTCTTCGAAAGAGATACCGTCGCCCCTGGCACACAGGCAACTGAGAGAACACGGGTGGGTATTAGTCAGTAAAAGTCTGACACGCCCTCCTGCTCCACCCAGAGCGGGAGAAGTTATTTGATGATTTCCCACCCTCAAAAAAAAAATAGCGTGGTCATCTCTAAATAGAAGAACGTTCTAGACTTGAAAAGGTTAATCGTATCGGATTTCCTTAACTAGGCGGTCGCTCTTCGTAAAATACTGGTTCTTAGCTGCATCTTGTTAGACTGGAAGTCGATCCCAAAAATAATTGGGAGGGGCTAAATGAAAAGAAGATGATGTTGATCGAATTTCCATACTAAAAACGTAAATTTGGCTACAGACAGATTTCTGGCTGACCAGAATCGTAAGGTAGCGGACTAGAAATTTGCCAAATCGCATCGTTGCAAAACTGCAACGCGCATTCGAACTGTTAGTAAGTGGGAACGTCTATGGTCTATAGAAACCTCCAACACTATGGGAATTGATGTTTATGTGTTTACTCTATCAAAAACCAGCACCCGAATCCTTCAAACTAAGGACCACCACATCACCGTTCACGCAAGAATGCTACTTGGCGAAAAAAATATGTAAGTTGGAAGCATTTCATGATCTGTCTATATAATCACCCTATAATGTTCCCATTACTGAGACTCCTCTCGAAGTGAAAAAGTGGGCTGTAACCCATCACGCGGGACTAGTGTGGGTTGGTTCAGGTCAAAATCAAAATCAAAATCAAAATATTTTATTTCACATAAGCCTGCATGGGCACTTATGAAACGTCAGAAGCTAGGTGCACGGTTCCAATTCATCGTTTCCTATGGAGAAGAGCCGGCAAGAAACTCCACAGAGCCGGCAAGAAACTCCACGGTCACATGACGCATTCGAATTTTTAACCAACGAAAAACCGGAGGAGGTTCTCAAGTCGCCGCGTATATTTTTTTATGTATGACCACGCATTACTTCTTACAGAATAGTCCGATTTTGATAACTCTTTCTTCTTTTTATTTCTTCTATTGTTTTTATTGGAAAGGGTATACCCCGAAATTGGTCCCATATTTTGGAAAAATTAATCAGACCCTAAGGGTAGGAAAACAGGGGATGATTGATTGTTCACTCACAGATTTTAATGCTGAGTTGTGTATTGCAAAAAGTAATCAAAAAGTAAGCATGTAGTAATTAGTAGATTATAGCCACAAAGAATTACTGTTAGGGGTCTACCCCTAACAGTAATTCGTCGCAACCACCCTGCAGCTGGAGCTGCAGGGTGGTTGCGACGAAAACACGGGCGAATTTTGAATACTCGTTTATTACGTTTTATAGAAAAAGGAACAAAATGGCCGCGTGTGCAGAAATTGTGACAGTGCGTGCGCATTGATTCGCGATTGGTGGCAGACTGGCGGGGGGTCCACATTGTGACAAGCATGTCAGCGTGTCCCGTTTCTAATATAGTGATATTACTTACTAACTAAAACTTAGAGTATTAACAACTATATATATACCATTTATAACTTATTGAGCGCGTCGCTAACAATTATAAAATAAAAACTTTTAATAAAAAAAATTAACCGCCGAAAAAACTGAAAAGCAAAAAAATAATAAACCTTTTTTGTTTAACCATACGGTGACTTTGGAAAATTATGTATTTTAATTTTATGTCACCGCCTTCCGAACTTAGTTAATATGGTACAAAAAAGGGTCATTATTTTTTGGTTTTCAGTTTTTTCGGCGGTTTTTTTTTTGTTGTTTCTATTATCTGCCTAGCCTTTTCTCAACTATGTCTAGGTTGGCTTCCAGCTTAATCGAAGGCAGCTGAATATCAGGATTTTACATGGAGTGACCCGCATTTATCCAAATAAATTATTCCTACATGAAGCTCCATTCTTATCGTCACAAATCTTCTAAGGAAGCCTTATCCAGTTCAAAATTTCCTGAACACGGATTGCACATTAATCATTGAACGGAGTAACAAACTTCTTATCAGATCTCAAGTTTAAGTGGAACTAAGTTAGAGTCGTTATCAAACTTAATGAAATTAGTGGAAGTTTCAGTTGTAGATTACGCATATTGCGTTTATCGTAACGACAACTTTTGGGATTGGATAAGCTGAATTTTAAGTAGTTAGTTAGTATGTTACTGCTATTCGTGTGTACCATCAGTTACCGCCAGCTATTATGCAATTAAATGGAGGTTATGTTTAAATAATTTACTGGAAAAATGTAATTGACAATGTGTTTCATAATCTGCATGAGTGTTTCGGAAAAAATATAGTTTGCATTTAATTCATAATTTATTTTTGATAATATTGCATATCCGATATTACCCATGCGGCAGAAGTAATATTATAAAAAAAATATTATCTGACTGTTGAGACTAAAAAAGTTATGATTTATCATCTGACTGTTGTGTTGAGCCCAATAATGTTATGTTCCAAATAAGAACAAATGTAAGTTATACGAGTATAAACGATAATTTATATCTTTGTCTTTGCCTAACTATGTTGTGGTTGGTTTTCAGTGTAATCAGGGTGCCTACTCTCTAAGGGTGTGTCCAGACCTGGCAAATGCATGTGACATCCATAAACCCAGGGCCATCACGGCCTCTCATAGAGAGGAGGTCTGTGCCTCAGCACTGGGAAGATTTAGGCTGATAATGTTGTAGATGGAGCCCCAAAACACCATTATCTTTGGCCACAAAATCGATGTCCACAAATATTTATCTCACAGCCATTATCTTCGACATAACACTCTCCTATAAATAAAAACTGAACACCATAAACATTAAGGTTACGGCTCACTATATCGAGCGCCCCGCTTACAGGATATTACTCCATAAATCCACTCATTTCTCTATGGTCGTTACGTGAGAATCTGTCTTTATTGCCAACAGGCGCCCGTTTGTGGTGTCGAATACTCGAATACGTGTTATTTGGAGTAATACAAGATTAATAAATATTATGGGGCATTATGTGGTGAAGTTGACTGGTAGAATAGCGGATTTGGGACTTAGGGAGGCATTGGGAGTTAAATTTTGTAATAATTCTAATACCAACTAATGGTTTAAACATTCAGACATAATCTTGGTAAGATCTGATGATATGAAGACTATGTAGATTGGTGTCTGAAATTGTCTTGTGGAAATAATCACACAGATTGAGTGGGCCTGTTAAGTCAGTGCATGCATTTCTCAGTAATCGTGCTGCTCAACTCAGAACTGAAGGAACTGTACGATTGAGAGACACGAGACAGAAAAAATAACCTACATTGTCTTCATACTCACAATAACTAAATCAATAGAATACTTTAAAAAGTAAATTTTCATTATCATTGTAGTTATTTATACATAATTAATCAACGCCAATGTGTATACAAGAATCCGGAAATAATTTCGGTTACTCCACAACCCAGTTACTGGGTAATACGATACCCCTTGGTAAGACTGGTTGTCAGACTTTCGGGCTTCTGACGACCTGTAAGGACTATCAAAGATCCACAAATGACAGCCGGGACCAACGGCTTAACGTGATTTCCGAGGCACGGAGGGGTTTTGGTATGTAAAGATGGTCACCCATCCATGGACAAACCGCGGCAAGCGTAGCTTAACCTGATCTATTGACCCGTCTGGCTATTATCACTTAACCACAAGCCCCTTCAATCGTCATCCACCAACACAAAAAAAAAACAATGCTGCTTTGTCACTTCAGAAATAAACCCACTTCTGATACAAAGATACGAAAGTACTTTTTAGCTCAATACGTAAATAATACATCTACACTCAATAACTAAGTTTCCTACGCCTATTATACTCGTATACAAAACTAGATCTAGAACTTGTCTATGGCCCGTAGTTCCCAACTTTAGCTTTGTTTCTGAAGTGAATTAATAAACTTCAAACAGCTCTATTGTCTATAGTTCGAAAGTTGACGCCGCGCTGTTACTGAGTTTACAGTCATTTGCATTTTCTTGAAAACAGACTTAATGGTACCTAATTTGTTTTTATTTTCTTTTTCTTTCTCTAGTGCATTCAAATAGAGCTAGGTGTCAACAGACCTTGGTGAACACGGACCCTCCAAATCAATTTATGACACAACAAAAATCCGGCCAAATAAAAGTCGGATTTTTGTACTAAAGGTTCCGTACCTAAACGGTACCTAAACGACTATAGTTTAGATTCTGTATTATAACTAAAACGTACGCTATTTATTAGTGTTATAAATATACAGTTATGTTACCAAACAGACTGTCGAATGGACAAGCAGACAAATAGGGTTCCGTGGTCCCTCTAAAAGCAGACAGTTTCCATATAAACTAACTCCAACTACCTATACAAATAAATAAAATTGAATCATCTCTTTGGAATGTCAAAATAACAGCTCTTTACTATATTCATATGATATTATATACGGTACTGTTTAACAATTTTTAATTGTTTTTCTGCCCGTCTGCTTGATTTTTCCAGCGACTTCGCTCGCATGGAGGTCAAAAATTACCCCACGGGAACATACAACCGGATTAAAAAGTATTATATGTGTTACTCCAGGTTGTAAACTAACTGTGAGACAAATTTCATCCAAATTATCCATTTGTTTCATTCCATTCTCCCCAATTTGGCCGTTTTTGCGTGATTGAGTATCAAACATATAAACTTTCACATTTATAATATTACAGTAGGAAGTCGGCTAATAGGATAAAACTGAACTTTTTCTATTAGTTTTTTTCTCATGTATAGTATCTACGAATGTATCAATAAACGTCAGAACAGAAAGATTGATCGAAGGAAAAATAAATAAAAATGGTTTCTTTGCAGTCAAAATTAATATTTACCTACTGGAATTGTTTGTAAAGAAATGGCATTTTTTTTTCTTAATTATGGCTAATCAACAATTGTTTACACCGTTACAAGTTTTGGATAATATTTTACTTATATCTAAGGTTATGTCTAACAACTTCTTATAGGTTAGCACCGCATGCTCCATAAACGTAATGATCGTGCACAAGCACTATTATGTACTATAAAATTAAGAACGAAATAAGTATAAAAAATGGGCAAGTTAAAACTAACGTGAAATAATAAGATTAATAATAACATCAAAATACAAATGAATGAAATTATAACAACATAATTACTGAAACAGTGTATGTTTAGATGGTTTTGTCAAGTCGAGAGAATGAATAAAGGGCGGATAACAAAAGGTATTTATTTACAAGGCAGATGTAAGTGGAATCACCGAAAGAGGATGCCCTAAGAGGACATAGAGATGATGATGTTGATGATGCTCTACAGAAAGGTCAGGTGCGTAGTATTTGCAACCGGCGTGCTTGTTTGACCAGATGTATGAACTTAAAAGAGGCAAACACTACACCTACAACACAAAACACACGCACACCACACCTACATCACAAAACACACACACGTACTAACACTTTTAGTTTAGTATAAGTTAAATACGTTTGTACCTTATAGTTCTAAGCAGTCTATTAAAATGTTTGTACCCCTGTGGGAACCTGGGCTGGCGAACCTTAATACAGGTTACTATGTAACCTAGCTAGGACGCCTGATTCAATTATGTTACTTTATTTCTATTCGACTTAACCCTAAATTTTAAAAATTATTTTATTGTAACAGACTGTACCACACTTTTTTTTTTTTTTAAATAAATAGATTATATAAAAATGAGTATGTTATGTAGGAACGTACCAGCTGACGTTCTGTAGTTTTTGCCCACCGTCATGGGAAGAAGGCGTGAGTTCTGTATGTACTGAAACAGAGCATACAATCAAACACAAAATAACTACCACATTTTACCTCAATTTTTAACCGACTTTGAATTGGAGGAGATTATCAATAGACGGATTTGCAATATATTTTTTAGTTTGAAAGGGGTTTATTCCGAAATCGTCCCATTTAAATTTCATATAGATCTGATGATGCGTTTCGGAGACAGACAACGGAACTCTTCAAAAAATGACAGCAAAACAACCGCGATTACTCCTATCGCATAAATATGCATTGTTTTGACCCCAAGGATGACGAAATTTTGAATTGGTGTGGGGTAGGTACTATAACTAAAAATTTAAAAATATAAACTTTTTCCGGTAGTCGGTTGTTTTTTTTTTTTTTAAAGTTTTAATCTTAAAATATGACTCATATTGAAACGCGTACAAACACACAGCACAATTGATGATCCATTCAATAGAAACAGCACAAACATAAAAACATACATTTCGACGAACAAACCAAACAACAAAATCAAACGTTGAAAAACAATTAAACTTGAAACAAACATGAGTTAAAACTAACATTGACCGATTTAAAACTATGAACTGACCAATCGATGGTAAAGAACTTAACATATACATATAATAAAATCGTAGCGAAGTCAAAACTGTACCTACATTACCTAATTATTTTTTGCGAGATCCGGGAACGATTCTAATCCTACAAATATACCCCTATAATCATAAAAGTTGCTTAACATTAAGTAATGATTAGCGAGTGTTTAACCACACATCATGATGTTGAAGCGTCTCTTAACTTTAAGTAACTTTCATAAATAAACCCCATTATTTTTAGATTTTTATCTATTTTTCCGAATGAGTGTTCCATCACGCAAAATCTAGGTCATAGATTTTGTTGAAAATTTGCATACATATTCCCCGTAAGTCTGGTCAGGCTGTAGAGTATAAATTATCACGCTATTTGCTATTTGAGATGAGCAATATTGCAATTTGTTCGCATTCTTCTATAGCTTAACGCAAATTATAAAAAGACGAGCAAAAATATTGCAGATTGTTACAGATTTAAGCTTATAAAAGATGACTTATTATTATGCTTTACGCTCGCGTGCTAAAGCCAAAATGAAAGTCCACGATGGCGGATGCGAAAATTTCAAATGATGTATCATGGGTGCCGTTTTCATGGTTTTTGAGGGTGCAAAATAGGTAATAGCTGATAATGAGGTCAAAATGAAAATCCAAGATGTGACAACTTTATGAGAGCTTCTAATAGCTTGCTGTTCTCACTGGGCCCTGCACTACTCCCTTTTTTTTGGATGGGAAGTCATCAAATGACTTCTCCCGGGACAATGTAGATTAGTGTCTGAAATGGTATAAAATTTTCATTTGAAAGAACCATAAAAATTTCATAGGATTTTTTTTTTGGTGGGGAATCATCAAATAACTTCTCCCGCTCTGGGTGGAGCGGGAAGGCCTGTCAGACTTTTACTGACTAAAACCCACCCGTGTTCCTTCGGTTGCCTGTGCCAGGGCCACGGTAACTCTTTCGAACAAATCTGCGACCCTGGCAGGCATCGGCGCTAGCGGATCCCTTCCATTGTAGCTGACATCTCTTTGAGGCGCGCGTGGAACACAACGCGCCGTCGACCCGGACCTGGTCCTAACCGGACCACTGCTCCCTTAATTCACTAAAAACGAAAATCCTCGCAAGCATCGGCAATTGCTACTGAAGGCTGCGGTTGTCGACCTCAGGTCGAGCTGCTTCTCACTTGGACAACTATACGTCACTTGTTCCCGCATTACCAGTCCTGACTCTCATCATATTTTGGCCGCTGAAATCAAAACTACACACGTGGTACCTATACAGGATAGTCTTATAAAAATATGGCTGTTATTTATTTAAATTATGGTGTCTTACGACTTCCACGCGAACGAAGTCGCGGGCAGAAGCAAGTTGTAAAGAAAATGAAACAATCATTCATAATTAAGAACAAGAAAACACCGGGTGTTGTAGCACCTGGTGGCTCCCATAAGCCAAGCGACGCCATTGGAGGGAACGAAATACACGTCATCGCAGAAAACCCTGATGACACTGAATATCTACAATCGACCATTTGTTTCATAGAGAAAC
Source organism: Antitype chi (assembly GCA_947359405.1). Classification (NCBI taxonomy): domain Eukaryota; kingdom Metazoa; phylum Arthropoda; class Insecta; order Lepidoptera; family Noctuidae; genus Antitype; species Antitype chi. The sequence goes on along the minus strand of OX375828.1, from coordinate 7,117,474 downwards.
TGAAAGTCACACGCGTTCCTGTAGTTTTCCGAAAAATGGGATCAATATTTTAATTGAAGGATAGTTTTGTTTTCTGGATAGGATAAATTGGAAATAATTCAAGGTAAAGTAATAATTAAAATTTTACAATGACTTTATTTTTAGATTCCAAAAGTGTTCCTTTTTAATAAGTTAAAGTTTGGTTTAAGATAAACCAGATATTAAAGAAAGCAATGGAAACGTAGATTGTTAATAATCTTAATAAGTCAATCGATTATTTTATTGCAAGGTTGTGACATTGCGTTGCTTTCAATGAAAATACGCAATTACAGTTTTCTAGATAGTTTCTTGGTAGTTCTAAATAAGCAGTTGGCAGAAGATTAACTACTAAGACTTAGTGATTGACAAGAAAGGTAAATGCTATCTTTCCATATTTTGGGATTTTAGTATTGTTGTCTTTGTGTTGGTGAATTATTGTTTCCAATTGTGAATTCTCAAATTTCTAGATACTATTGTTTCTTCTTAAACAGTTTTTCTGTTATTAAAATAATCAAGTTTCCCCAGTGTAATATTATAATTGCGAAGGCTGAATTAGAAACGAAAGAAGATTTTGCCGTTATTAAGGATGTAACTAAATATAACAATATGGAATAGAATTTTGATATATTATATTAAATTTTAGATGATGACCAAAGTGAAGGCCCAGGGCCTGGTGTCGGACTTGATGCCCAACATCAAGCTGATGCAGGCGGCCGGGCACTTCTTGTTCAACTACCATTCAGGTAAGATTTTAATAATTTTTCCTATTGTGCTGACAACAGTGGTAACCTAGTGATAACGGCCGCGTTATGAGTTGTATGTCTGAGGCGTGAACCCAGGTACGCACTTTACTGTTTGTAAATTACTTCATCACCAATGCTCGCAAAACGGAATCGAAGACAAGACACATCCACCAACCCACGCGGCCTGAGCCCACGTGGTAAATTACGGCCCTCTCAAACAGACAGGAGGCCTGCGTCGCAGCCTTCGCAGCCTTTGGAACCTAGGACTAACAACGCATTTGCTTCTTTTGCCTTATCAACTTCCGCTTAGTGTCAATAAAAAGTATCAAACTATCTACCGACTAAAAGAAAAGACCTTCACGCAAAGCACGGTAGCAAACAAAAGAGGCCTATGTCCAGCAGAATGCGATGCCGAGCTGAAATGATGATAAAAACTTTTCCCAAAAAAAAAACAACCGACTTCCAAAAAAACACTACAAAGTGCAAAATAACTTTAATTTCGGAAGTCGGTGCCTGGAGCTGTATTTGAATTTTTTGTCACCGCCTTCCGAAATTAAAGTTATTTTTCACTTTGTAGTGTTTTTTTGGAAGTCGGTTGTTTTTTTTTTTGGAAAAAGTTTTTATTTTTCACTTTTTAGTGGTGTGCTTACCCCTTCACAGCATGCCGACGTGATGTTATGTTATGAACTGGTGTAAGCAATAGACAGAGATGAGATTTCAGCAATCCCAGTCCATTTGCTATCATTTATTGAGGAGTTCCGTTGCTTATCTCCAAAGTTTCCAAATTGAAATGAGACCTCTACGAGAAAGTACTCTTCCAAAAAATACCTAAATCGCTTTGTGTACCTATAAAATTTGAAGAGTTCTCTCATTTCTCCAGGATCCCATCATCAGATCCTGACTTGATGATCATGGGACCACCTGGAAAGTATACCCTTTCAAACAAAAAAAACAAAATCCAAATCGGTCCAGCCATCTTCGAGTAATCGGGGAACATACATAAAAAAAAAGGTTCTGACGAATTGGTAACCTCCTCCTTTTTGAAGTCGGTTAAAAAGGAAAGACGAGAACGATAGACAGAAGACTTTGAAACGCAACAATGTAAGAAGGAACGAGGAAGTTGACGAGGGCGTTGATAATTGTAAAGATTTTTGGAAGAGGTCCTTTTCGATAACTGTTTTAAATAAAAAGAAAAGGAATATAAAATAATATATTGTATACAATGAAACGTAACATCTAAATACATAGTTATAAGATTTTATTCCCCTTGAAACAGCTGAAACATAAATATAACTGTAGGTTCTCATAGAAAATAATATAACAGTATTTTGCCAAGATCGTTTTACGTTTATCTGTGTCATAACAAGATCATAAAAAGTTATTATTGAAGGCAACATTTGAAAATAATGCTCACTGCTCCTTTGGGAGTTTCGTTCTTAAAATCTTCGATTCTATTAGGGCCTGCGCTCACTGCGCTATAGCGGCACGGCACGGCAAGGGATTTTTATGCGATGATGCTAATATTATAAATCAAGAAAGAAATAAAGAAAAGAAAAAACAATTTTTCCGAATGTTTGAATGCTTGTTACTTTACTTAGTCACGCAAAAACACCTCAACGAATTTGGATGAAATTTGGCACATTTATAGTTTATAATCTGGAGTAACATATGAGATACTTTTTTCTCGGTAGTATGTTCCCGTAGAATAATTTCCGACCTCCACTAGAAGCCGCTGGCGACAGCTGTACAATTAATACAAAGCTGCATGCTGTATTGGCAGTATTTGGAATGCCTTTTGTGAAAATGACGTGGTACATTTTGACATGCCTGAGGACATCGCAGCATTGTGGCTGTCAGTACGCGCTTGCATGTAATGAACTCAAAGGATCTCCTGCCATGCCGTGCCGCCAGTAGGCACCAGCCTTTAGAAGCAGTTACAGTTTTAGCTGAATTTCGTTTAGTGGATTTATTTTCTTAAGTCCCGGTACGGTTTCTTATTTGTCATTGAAAGCTTATGAAATATTTCCAATGTATTTTATGATTTTATTTTTACTTGATATTTACTTCATAGTGATACTTTTTTAAGGCTTTTCTTCGTGATACGAAGTACAAAAGTATCTCGTGGTCATTTTTTTTTGTTTCGTTATTTATTAAAAAGAAAGTTTCTTTTAGAATCGTGCAAGACTCATCATTGACTTTATCATCATTTCTATCAAGAATACTAAGAGCAAATTTTACCAATGAAACTGACACGATTAGCACATCTGAAACTTCTGTAGGTACTATTTCAGTGTGAATATATCACAACAAACTCAAACTTAAAGCATTTATTTCAATGAAATCATTTATAGGTCAACAATTTGCTCATTTGTCAAAAAGTTGAAGCTAGTTGACTATTCCAAAACGTAGATCTCTATGGAGAAGAACGGGCAAGGAACTCCAAGGACACTCTTTTAAATCAAGATTTTACAAAATCCAGGGTACATTATTCTTGTTGCTTCTCTAAGTGAGAACAATGTAAAAGAAAATGCGGAAGTAATTCTAAAATAAGTTTTTAAAATAAGCCCTGGTAGTTAGGAGATTACCAGTCTCAACCGACGTGACCTACTCATTCATTCATCAAATGATGATGAGCAATGATGATACTGACAGTTCTTGAACCTGGTTAGATGTGCTGATCGATTAATTCTATTTTCGTTTGTATTTCAATGCCAACTTTAACTTTTGTACAGAGAATGCTGGAATGTCGAACCTTCTTCGCAAGATCTACGCGAGCACCCACGCCGTCCTCATCTTCATCCACTTTGCGTGCATGGGTTACAACATGGCAAAGTACTCTGAAGAAGTCAACGAGCTGACGGCTAATACCATCACTGTGCTCTTCTTCACCCATACCATCATCAAGCTTGCGTTCTTTGCTTTGAACTCGAAGAGTTTTTACAGGTAAGTCCTGAACGGTTTTTTTAGCTGTTGCCCGGTTGGGAAGTAATTTGAGTGCTATCCGGAAATTTGCTCTAATGTGTGTCAAACGCATTTATTTACTGTAATAAACCTTATTGGAAGGCTAAAAGTCACCCAAAAGGCAATGGTGAGGGCTATGCATGGAGTTGCCTTACGTGATTGTATCAGGAAAGAAGAGATCCGCAGGAGAACTAAGATAACCAACATAGCCCGAAGAATTATCAAACTTAAGTGGCAGTGGGCAGGGGAAGGGTCCCAAAGGTGGAGTAGAGGTTGAGTGGCGACCGCGTACGGAAAAACGCAGAGTTGGTATGCCTCCCACAAGGTGGACTGATGACCTTATGACAGCCGAAGGAATTCACTGGATGCGGGAAGCTCAGAACCGGACGAAAAGACGGAGCTGGGGAAAGGCCTATGTCCAGCAGTGGACGTCTTTCAGCTGATGAATAGGGTATTACACTCATTTTTGTAAAGTGTCCTAATTAGATTCTAAAGTGCTAATAAACCACTAAAAGAACACAACATTTTTGTTTAATCGATTGGTGCCGTAAATATGCATTAAAATTTGACATTTTCAAAATTCGCGCGTAATTTGACGAAAGCGCTGGACGTAGTTGACGCCGTATTTGGTCTGTGGGTATGACGTCAGTTTGCTAAGTAAACAAATGCGCTGATATTTTGTATGATAATTGTTTGTAATTGAAAAAAAATTGTTATTATTCTACTAATCGTTAGTTTTCTGTTCCTGAATGCAAAATGTTATTTAAATAAAAATTACTTTGGTTACGAAAATACCTAATAAAAGTACAAAGTTGTTCAATTGACATGCCGTATGACGTAATAACATGGCGGCTACTATTACATGGTGTTCAAAAACAGATTAAAAAAAAACTGAAATCTTTGAATTGAATTTTAAAATTTATTTTGTTATTTCATGAACTAAAACTAACATTTTCCGACTGAAATTTGCCTAAGCTATCTCAATAATATATTTTGAGATTTTTTTCTCATATTGAGTAAAATATCCTATTCAACCATCACTTGCTTAGCTTTCTCTTAATTAAGTTTGGTTCGTCTTCCAGTCTACAGGGATGTAGGGCCTTAATTCACCATGACCACTTAAACGATCGATCATACACGACATCTGCTAATATCGTATTAATAATATCGACCAATTGTCTTGGAATATACAGAATATAACATTTCAATTCCTTACCGACATTTGTTGTTTCGAAACACGATATTGACGTAGTTTGAACGTAGGTAGTAAGATTCCTCGGGGAATCGTTATAACCTTACAGAATTGGGGCCCAGGTCAATAACAGTATTTGAGAAAAATACACTAAATATGAAGTGCAATTTAAAGGTCAGATTGTTGTTGACATTTTAATTACTTATTCCAATCAGTCAAGGAATTCCGATCACTAAACGAGTCAAAACAAATAACGAATAATTAATTGTTTCTTTTGCACATCGACGTTACTGATTTCTCTTCACTTTTACCTTTTTTAAGTGTATTGGAGTGTTATTTGCGCTTGAACTTTAATAAAAACGAGTGAGACTGTTCGTAAATGGAAAATCATTTTCCTTTTGAGCTTCAATGAGAATTTTTAATTGAGTTACTTACAGGCGCGGTTGCAGCCAAAGTTTTGGGGGGGGCGTCACAGATACAGAATACCTACATATTAATAAGAAAATTTATTATATTTTCGAAAAATTACTATTTTAAGCTATATGTTTACGGCTTTGGGGGGAGGGGGGTCATGACCCCTAGGACCCCCCCCCCCCTCGGACCGCGCCTGGTTACTTACATAGTAAGTTATTTATGTTTTATTAATAAGCTGCAGGTATGATAAGGTTGAAAGTTTGCCTTAAACGTTTTCAACCTTCTGAACTAAAAACGAAAAACTGTATTGTTTTAAGATCGCGGTGACGGATTACCAGTATATGACCAAAGAATATGTTTTCATAAATGAAGTACCTAATCATTTTCCGACACTATACTTGAGTCCAACTATCTTTAGTAATGATAGACTATCGAAATTTAATAGTAATACTACCTGCTTTATTTGATGAATGAACATCAAAAGCAGGAATTCTAAACTCAATGGGGTGGGGCACAGAGTATTTCCAACCAATTTTAATTTAACAAGCCAAACAAAGGATTTGTACCGGAAATTATTTGAATTTGGAGTTTCGTTCTCTTTTATTACGAGTGGAATGTTTAATAAAAATGTTGGCAATATTTGTTATTTGCTTTATTTTTTCAATTTCATTAAAATTGTTTTTGTTGTTACGCCAAAAATGTTGTTTGTTTTTAATTGTTTATTGTGTAAAGTACACGATACCTACAGTAAAGAGATGGTCGATCAAACTAATTGCACCATTTCTATTTGATAATGGTTAAAGCAAACAAAGTTTTGGTTATAATTAATGGCTTTTTTTCTGTTGCTTGTTATGTTATTTTAAAGGAGTTTTTACCAAGATTTATACCAAACACAGACTTGCATTGGTGATAAGATTTAATTTGTTTGGTCTCCTATTTTTTCGACAGTTTCGTACTGAGTACAACCAGTAGGTACCTAAATTCTTTTTTATCTGCTGATGAAAACTTAATTAACGAAAAGCAACTGATAAGAATAAATACTTACAAGAAAACTAAACGTAACTGAAAACATAATAATCTATCTAAGGAGGCTAAACTCAAATCACAGACCTTATTAATAAATAGCGAGTACTTAAAATTCAAAGATTGAAAATGGAACGTAGCTCGAGATTTGAAAAAAGAACCTCTTAAGATTCCTTTTGTATTGAAACGGAATATTTTAAACAGAAATCCACCTGAACGTTTGAATTTTCTTTTAAGAGATTGAAATGTTCGCTTTTCAAAGATTTTCGTTTAAAATTGAGTCACGGTTCTTAGGGTGAAGTCGTGCTTTGAAGTAGTTTCATAAAGAGGTTAGTTAGAACTACTAATGCTTGGTACTGGAAAGCTTTATAGCTTCGAATAGCGTTTAATAATTTCCGTGTATTAAGCTGTTGGTTCCGGCTGTCATTCGTAGATATTTGACAATTGTAACAGGCAAATTCGAACCTCAAAATTCTGTCAACCAGTATTACCAAGGGCTAACGTGTTACCCAGTAACTGGCTGGTGGAGCTTAAATAGTCAGTCGCTCCTTGTAAAATATTGGTATTCAGCTGCAACCTGTTAGACCCCATCATAGCTAATAAAAGGCTAGGCAGAATTGTTTTGAGGTAGGTAAGTATTTTGATTTGAGCGGTAATAGCCCCACTATACTATATAGACACTTACCAGAGAATGGGCAGCAGCGTTCTTTATGCATTTTACCACCATAGTGCGATCGCCAACCCGCCTGCGAAGCGTGGTGCTTATGGCAAATCCCCCCCCCCCCTTATTGGGGAGGCCTATGGCCGTCTTTCCGCTGAAATTATGACTATAAAGACGCGAATTGTAGGTAAAATAAGATTAACTTAACTTTTGTTACTTCAAGTTATAGCTATATTTACATAATGCAGAATTGCTTAAGTAAGCGGGCATGCCCTTTATGCCTGGAGGCTTTTATTTAGATTGTAAGTTCTGTTTACGTTTTATTTTAATTTTTTATTATTTTTAGTTTTTAATGTTTTGATGGTATATTGGCGTCTGCTAGCTGACATATGGCAAATTTAATGTTATTTTTTTGTGTTTCGTTATTTTAATTACCTATTATTGTATAGAATCAAGTTCTTCTAACTTAACAAACAGCTGTGCTGCTGGTGAGCTTGTTGCGCTACTTCTTCTTCCCAGCTAAAGCACTAGGAACTGGCGAAGGGCGGGCGTTTTGGAGGGACTGTCTTATGTCATTTTGACGATCAAAAAGAGCTAACTCTCAGCCTAGTTTGAATAAATGACTTTTGATTTTGATTTTACCCGCAAAATAGGTAATAAAAAAGTACGTTTCAATAATTTTATAGTTAAGTAATATAAAGTTCCTTAGTAAGAGATATACAATCAATGTGTCGAAGAACTTAATGTTGTCATTACTTGGAACAGTTACTGTTATTGATAAGTTAATTTCGAGTATCGCGTGTCTTCGGTGTGTTGTCAATTACATAAAAAAAATAGTTTAGGCAGCTGTCAGATTCCACGTTAGCTGTAGAATGTAGGACTAACAGTGGCCTATTATGTATTTGTGAAACTCATTATTTATTTACAATTTTAATTCTCAAGTGACCGAAATAATAGTAGAAGTTTCAGACTATATTGTCTATAACAAGTATTAAACATTTAGGCCAGTTTTTCACAAGGTTTTTATTTAACTTGCAATGTTTGTTTCTATGTAGGTTTGATTGTCTGTTTGGGGAAAATTTGGCAAGCTGAATTAAAACCACTTTCTCTTATCATACGGATCTGTAATTTCACATGCTGATTCTGTTTTAAGGACAATGCATTTTTTGATAGGATTGGCTTCAGACGAAGGAACTTCTTAACGGTCAATGGTACAGTCAAGAAATGTAATTTACGTATTTACTTAAAGCAGTTCTATTTTTTTAAACTGACTGATAGCTGAAAATTGTGTGGAAATCGGTTGTCATGGTATGGGCATGTGATAGGAGGAATGAGGAAAATGTCGTGAGGAAAGTTTTGAGTATGAATGTCAATGGCTATAAGATTAGGGGGAGACCAAAGACACGATGGATGGCCTGTGTGAATGATGATATAGTTAGAAAGGGTGTGACTACGGAGATGACGACTAATAGAGAAGTGTGGAAGAAAATGACGTGTTGCGCAGGAGAATGATGAGCTCAATTTTTTTTAAAGCTTTCGGAGTAAACTACCTGCTTTTTTTTTGGGTAGGAAATCATCAAATAACTTCTCCCGCTCTGGGTGGAGCAGGAGGGCGTGTCAGACTTTTACTAACTAACACCCACCCGTGTTCCCCCAGTTGCCAGTGTGCTAGGGGCCACGGTATCTCTTTCGAAACAGCCCGCACCCCTGGCAGGTATCGGCCCTTGCGGGCCCCATCAGTTGATGCTGACATCTGTTTGAGGCGCGCGTGGAACACAACGCGCCGTAGACTCGGTCTTGGTCCTTACTGGACAGCGAGCTACCCTATACTCGCTGTTCGCAAGCCCGCGCCTACCTGCTTTCACTTATAGATAAGCCTTAGGCTTTTAAGAATTACAAAAGTTGTTGTTTGTTGGTTTTTAAATGGTTTTTTTTTTGTGGACATAAGACTGTTTGCAGATGGCGTAAAATGATGATGATGTAAATTATTAACCTTTGTTATTTTCCAATCACTGCCGCTGGTGTCAAATTTTGATACGATAAGAAATTTAAGGACATCGTCCCTTTTGGTAGCAACTCTTCAGTTACAAAATGGGTAGCATAAACCGTCTTTTAAAAAGTCAAGAATAGTGTGAAGTAATGCCAGCCTTGTACAGTCAGTGCCGGAAATATAATAATTATTCCAAATGAATACCTTCTTAACCTTTCATTTTCTTTACCCTAGAACCCTGGCAGTTTGGAACCAATCTAACAGCCACCCTCTGTTCACGGAGTCAGATGCCCGCTACCACCAGATCGCGCTCTCCAAGATGAGGAAGCTCCTGTACTTCATCTGCGCAATGACTTGCTTGTCTGTTGTCAGTAAGTTTAAATTTTAGAGGTACCAACTATTGTGGATGGAATTTCATTACAACCATAAAAATCTAAAGAATGTATAGAGAAAACAAAACTTGTGAGGTTGCTCGCGTTTTTTGTTCAACTCTGTATCTTATCATTAATATACTCAACATTTATTTTGCCGTGACTATCGGCTTGTGCACCCTCGAAAACCATGAAAATGACACCCATGATGTTATCTTTGAAAATTTACGCAGCCGTCGTTTTTTATTTTGACCTCACTATTGGATTCATCGCCCTCGAAGACCATGAAACCTCACTCACTTGTCTCACTCTCTGACTGTCACTCTATCTCTTTCTATTATATAGTATAAAAAGTCGCATGGAGGTCGCGTAATTTTTTTCGTTACCAGACGATTTCTACAATACTTCTTACGGAAGCTGCGTTATAAATCTTTGTCCCGAAAAATTTCGCGGTTTCCAGAATTCTTCGTTTGGAAAGTCGTTGGAAAGTTTATCGTCCTTCTTTATGCTAATAGCATTATACTGCAATCACCAGCCTCCTAATCAGGGTGATTTTATAATATTGGTTTGGTAAGAGAGCTCAAAGATAAGTAGATAAGTAGCGGGCAAAAATTGTGCAGTCAACTTACAAGAATACCTTGCAGAGAAATTATCAAATTCCTGCTACGCTGTAACTAGTTTCCAACATAGTCCTCAGTTGGAACAATAATACCAGGGAAGCATATCTATGCAAACCAATAATAACCAATAATATTTATGCATATCTTTGCATCTGCAAAGGACATTAACGCAACCAAGCAAGCAACGGCAAGCTCTAATGTACCCGTTATCGCCTGACCGTCGACTTTGTCACATTAACTAGGCTCAGAATGTTATGTACTAGGTAGGTAAGCATACTGCGGTTGGAGGTCGCTTACCTGCATACCACGCTAAGACTAATTTAGTAGCCATTCAAGCCTTAAGACCATGAATGCGGAACCAAAATGCGGTAGGTAACATAGTGTCCGAGTTACAGCGTGGTTGGTGAAATGGTGTGTATATTAGAATGTTAGTGAGGTGAAATATGGTGGTGATACCTACCAGATTTTGGGCATTAAATTATTGTACTTAAATTGTTATTATTGTTAATGTTAAACACAAATAAAATCGAATTAAACCAATGTGAAAAACTTGTTAACGGAGTTTTAATGCGATAAAGTAAATTGACACTAATTGAAAACCTTTTGTCTTACTTCCGGATGAAACAGACGTAATTCAATTTAGTTTTACGTTCCAGGAATAAATCAATACAAGTACACTTACATATCTTCAGCCATTGTAGGAACATATAAAACCAGCGCCATTTTTGTCCCACGGTGGGCGCCATTCATACTTACATAGATTTCAAAACACACTTTTTGTACTTAATTGACCAAATTACATATCCAAGATTCCCTAACTAGACATTCAAAATGAATAACCCTACCAAAAATACATAATTAACAAATAATTAATTCTTGCCCCACGTTGGGCGCCAAAATAATGAGTTATTGAAACTGTCCCAATATTATGTATTTTTTCATTCCCAGAACAGATTTTGTTTTTTCAAAACACTTTACCAAGGTACTCCTTCCAAAATGTACAATAACTCCTTTACCTGTCATCTTAATGTTTAACGTATGGTGCTCCCGAGAATAGCTCGTCTTGCGCTGTGAAAAGTAAATGTATTCCCTTCTTTAAACATTTAAGAAGACCTCCTGCTGCTCCTGGGATCTTAATCACCATTGTGCGCATGGAATGTTGTTTTTGTACGCAGGCGTAACTTTTACATTGAATAAATTATTATGGCGTCTTCAAAATGACCGCTGGATTTTCACATTGGTGAGGCGTGTAAATAGCCTGCACTTTTGTGACGGCTTTAAGCCAATTTATGAAATGATGAATCCCTATTGATGAATCCTCGACAAACCAATACCGCTGAATTATTTGCAGCAAAACATGCCCACGTACCTTAACAATCCAGAGATCCCACTCAGACCCAGGGAGATGGGGAGATACCTCGTTCATGCGCGCGTTGCAGGTATGGGCTGCCGGCCGGCGAGCCAATCTTCTTAAATCCACCGGTGGGATGGTTGGAACTCCAAAAATCAACACTGCACTATACGTTCCCAATGAAGCACAGATGCAGGTCCATTTATTTTACGAGTATCGTCAAGATTTCACCAAAAAAAGGATTTTTTAAAGCGGAGCGCTGAAGGCGCACACACCGTCTTATTCGAACGGTCCCAGCAAGCTGTCCGCACTCGCTAACGCCATCTATCGGCCCTTGCGAGAAACTCAAGAAAGTTTATGATATATGGGCGCTGCGTCAATAAGGTAGTGCGAGGATTCATCAATTGAGATGTTAAAAATATTTAATTTGGAATACTAACATCTTCTATTATATGGAGAAATCCTAAATTATTGTTATTTTATTTTTTATATTGAAAATGCATTGACGCTTCACCACACATCTAAGGCTTGTTTACTTAACAAAACAACTAAATTGAGACAGTTAATACGTCAGTTCCTGTAATAACTGTCAAACTACGTCATCATCATCAGCCAACTGTGTCGGGGTCAGCTTCCAGTGTAACAATCTAGATCTTTAATGAACAACTAAGAACCTTGCTAATATTAAATTCTCCATTCCTTAGGCTGGGTTACTCTAACATTCTTTGGAGAGTCAGTCCGCATGATCACAAACAAGGAAACGAACGAGACCCTGACGGAGGTAGTCCCTCGTCTGCCTCTGAAAGCCTGGTACCCCTTCAACGCTATGGGAGGCACCACGTATATTATTGCCTTCGCTTTCCAGGTGTGTATTGAATTTGTTTAGCATTTAGCTAAATTTAATGTATTTTTTTATTAACTCTTAGAACCGACTGGAACATAACTTACTGCTATTTATCAGTAAATTCTACCTATTTGACTTATAGCAATTAGTCAAAAAAATATTGTACTTAATGACCTAGAGACAATATTCTACAATCTCATGTCCAATTCATGCAGTTCCTTTCACAGCAGTACTGTCTTTTTACACGCTTTATATTAGCTTCACTTGTATGTATATTTGTATGTAACCGACTCCTTTTGAATTTAAACGGTCAGATTTCATTGTAACTTTGTAAACTTATCGAGGATCGATGACGGTTCAATAATAAAAAAAAATATGAGTAAAATGAAAAAAAAGGAAAAAAAATATGAAAAAAAACACGTTTTTGTAGTTAGCAGAACTAAAAAATAGAAAATAAATAAGTTTAAAAAAACTAAAAAACACGCTTTAAAAACCAAACTAAAAAAGGAGAAAATAATTTAATTCAATTAAAAAGCGTGGGGTGCTTGACATTAATTGATTATAAAAATACCTCAAAAAGCACCCCACGCTTTTTAATTGAATTAAATTATTTTCTCCTCTTTTAGTTTGATTTTTAAGCGTGTTTTTTAGTTTTTTAAACTATTATTTATTTTTGAGCAATCTCATTCACCAAAAAATTCTACTTTGGATTGGATATTAGAAATCAAAAGACAATTCTTGTCATCGTCGCATAGCCTTTTCCCAACAATGTTGGGGTCGGCTTCCAGTCACCCGGATGCAATTGAATATCAGTGTTTTACATATAGCGACTGCCTATCTGATCTCCACAACCCAGTTACTGGGTAACACGAAACCCCTTGCATAGACTGGTTGCCAGACTTACGGGCTTCTGACGACACGTAAGTACTGTCAAAGATCTACGAATGATAGCCAAGACCAACGGCTTAACGTGCTTTCCGAGGCACGGAGGGGTCTTGGTATGTAAAGGTGGTCACCCATCCACGGAATGACCGCGGCAAGCACAGCTCAACCTGATCGATCGACCCGCGGCTGTTGTTACTAAGCCAATCGAAGAAGAATTGTATTACCTGTAATAATTTATCATTATTTTGTTTTTAGGTCTACTGGCTCCTCTTCTCAATGGCCATAGCGAACCTGATGGACGTTATGTTCTGCTCCTGGCTGATCTTTGCGTGTGAGCAGCTGCAGCATCTGAAAGCCATCATGAAGCCTCTCATGGAACTGAGTGCTTCCCTGGACACATACAGGCCGAATACTGCTGAGCTGTTTCGGGCTTCTTCTACTGGTAAGACAATCAAGAGCTAATAATACCTCCTCATCATTTAAAATTGTCCAAGGGGCCTCTGCGAGTTGGAGAGGAAGGCTGTATTAAATGAAGGTTAGGTTTTCTATTTACTGAAACTTGACCTTAATCTATTAATATAGCCTTCTTAAGTCTATTATTAAGTCTTTGACATACCTCGGGATCCTGGGAACCCGGACCTTTGGAAATCATACGAAGATCCGAAGCCGACTCGCAGAGGCCCCTCATACTCCTTCCAAAGGTCCGAGATCCCAGGGTCCCGAGATATGTAGCAAAGTACAGGTATTGTGGCGCAGCCAGGGGGGGGAGGGGGCTATGTCCAGTATTGGACAGCGATATGCTTAGTTGATTGACTCTGCTCATTTTATAAGGATACTCAAATCAAATAATATTCTTGACATCTCTATTTACTAATTTATTTTATTATTTCTCTTAATTTACCTTTATTTACCGTCTACTCCCACAGAGAAGTCAGAAAAGATCCCAGATGCCGTAGACATGGATATCCGTGGCATATACTCCACGCAACAGGACTTTGGCATGACGCTGCGAGGTGCTGGAGGGAGACTTCAGAACTTTGGGCAGCAGATCGCGAATCCAAACGGTTTGACCCCGAAACAAGAGATGCTGGCCAGGTCTGCTATCAAGTACTGGGTTGAGAGGCATAAGCACGTTGTCAGGTAAGATTTACAGAGAGATTTTCGACAAAATATTGGTAGCTTGAGTAAAGGCTGATTTTTCAATATCCCAATAACATTCATCATACCTTTAAGAAGTATGAATATGACAGTTTATTATTGTGAATACAAAAACCGTCGAACTACCACATTTATTCTTAAGACAAAAGTTTTTGAAAATCATTTAATGAGTAAAAAAGCATTTTATTAATTTAGTTAAGAATGATATGATGAGCATTATCTAAGAGATTCAATCACGAAAAAATATATTCTCGAAATCATTGAAAACCCATCCCAAGGTTATAGAACAGTCGTCATAAGTCATTATGATAAAACACAATCTCGTTACTTATTCCGAAGTTGGTAATACTGTCGTTTGACCAGTTGAATACTTTTCAAAGACATATTGTATATGTAGTCAGAAAGTGTTTATAGGTTAATATTACTTTATACTTGGAAATATTTCGCTTTCTAGAAATCGATGGCGACATTGACAAGGCCAAGAGTAACCTGACTATGTGAGAAGGAACACCTGCCCTATAAACGTTCAGTCGATAATAAGCCTGCAATGACATGGTCAAGAACTGTCTTCACTACCGTTTAATTATAATAAATGTTTTGAACTTGAAACATTTGATGTTGATTTGTAAACTGTAGTCAGACATATAATCAACTTATAATTTTCCCACTGCTAGGACATAGGGCTCCTCTTGGTGAGAGAGAATGGGTCATAGTTCATCACGCGGGCCCAGTGCGCGTTGGTAGATGTCACATGACTTCGAATTTTTGGTTCTAGGACATGCCGGCTCCCTCACAATGATTTCCTTCACCGTTTTGAGAGCAGTGGTGATGAAATAATTTAGAAAAAGTAAAGCGCCTGTCTGGGTTCGAACCTAAGGCCTACCTGTCAGGGGTGCGGGTTGTTCGAAAGAGATACCACGGCTCCTGGCACACAGGCAACTGAACCAACCAACCAGAGCGGGAGAAGTTATTTGATGATTTCCCACCACAAAGGCCCAAAAAAGGCTCCAAAAAGGCCTACAACTCGTAAGTCGCGGCCGTTACCACATGGCCATCACCGCTTTAAGTCTGCTCGTAGTCAGACATATTTTCATCGAAATCAGAGTGAGAGGGTAGTTTTCTTCATCATCATCATCATCTGCCAAGCCTATTCCCAACTATGTTAGGGTCGGCTTCCTGTTTAACTAGATACAGCTGAATGCCAGAGTTTTGCATGCAGCGACTGCTTATCTGACGTTCACAACTTACAACCCCCAGAGAGCGCAGTTTTTATGCATTACAAAGAAACGCATGAACTGAGAATTTTGGATGTTATAGTGACTGGTCATGGGTAATGTATAGTTGCCTTGGAACTGCCTTGGAAGGTGGGTAGGCCTTTGATATGGGACGCAAGCTGTATCGATACCTTTGCGCCATCTCATGTTCCAAGCTGAGATCCTCAAGAAACGAAAGGTTACTACAGTTTTGACCCGTGTGGGTCGAAACGCTCGGGGCATGGGGGCCGAGTGCGAGTCTGCTTTTAAGGAAATTTGTCGTCTTTTTCCAAAAAATTAGCTTTGCCATTCAGCATGGCAATGCTGTCAGTCTTCTGGCCACGTTTCGGTTGACAGCGATGCGGACGAGTACAGCGACGCCTGACTGTCCTTGTGTGATTCTTAAATTCATAAAACATTCAACAATAGGGTAGTATACAGGGTGTCCGGTATTTAATGGATAACCTTGAAATGGTTCATGGTAGAACTAATGGCCATTCAGAAAAAAAAAACATTTTTATTTGTAATTAATCGGTAAAACAAAAAATAAAATAATCAACGGACTTCCGAAAGAACACTACAAAGTGAAAAATAACTTTAATTTAGGAAGTCGGTGTCTATGGATAGTATTTTAATTTTTTTGTCACCGCCATCTGAAATTAAAGTTATTTTTCACTTTGTAGTGTTCTTTCGGAAGTCAGTTGATTTTTTTTTTTTTTTTTTTACCGATTAATTACAAATAAAAATGTTTTTTTCTGAATGGCCATTAGTTCTACCATGAACCATTTCAAGGTTATCCATTAATTACCGGACACCCAGTATATGTATTCCCTCTTCAACCAAACTAGGTACCATGTATAAAATCAACAAAACTTTCGATACGGTGCTGCAGACAACACAAATTACTAGCTATATCTAATATTCGAGTACCTCTCCGCTTACTGAACTTAATTGACCTCCAGTGACCACACACACGCAAACTATTCTCCCGAGACCTATAATCTGTGGTCGGAAGTCGGTTCTACTTCGGCAAACTTCGGCTAACATCGTGTTTGAAGTTACGAACTTAGGATTTGCGTTTCGACTGCAAAGTTCGGAATATGAAATTATGTTTTGAAAACGTTTGTGGTTTTTGAATGTTTGGATATAATTTTCTGTGTTGAATGATTTTAGTTATTTGTTTGAACTTCAACATCATCGTGAAATAACAAGCTGTTTAATAATCTTGTTTACCATTTTCAAACATTGCTTAAACTTAACGGTTAAGTCCACTAACAAAAATATCGCGTTGGGCTTTTTTCACGCACTTAATCTTCAACTCATTGCTCTGCGAAGAGAGTTTAAAATCGAACAGTGTGTTTTTCGACGCTGGGATGTACTTTGTTGGATTCTCAATGCTTGGTTTATTGAAAAGTTAATGCCCGATAAATCAGACCGCGATATTTACACGTCGTAGTGAAAATGGTCGTAGTCATTACAAAAGACGTGCAACAATTCTTCTTAAATAAACAAAACAAACAAACAGAACAATAATTGATTACGACTGTTCCTCTCTCGAATCATTATTGCAGAGTAGAAGAAGACACATCTGATTTAATAATTCCCTAAGATTGATAGTTCAGGCATTAAGTTGATAAATTATTTTGTTTCTGTGGAAAGGTGGAATGAGTGGATTTGGTAGTGAAACACTATCTCATTCACCATAGCTTCATTTCCTTACTCCGTTCGCCAGTAAGTGGGAGGACATAATTTTAAAAGCTGTTAAAGCTTTTCAAACCTGTGTGACACGGTGACATTATCGAAGTTAATAATAGCAATACCTCGACAGATAGCCATTACATCTGGTGGCAAAACTATAATCTTTGCCACTACTGCAAGTTGCACTATCCTCGGTAGTACTACACCTATTAACCCTGTAATGGGAAACTACAATAAAATTGCCACACGAACCAACAGTATCGACATCTTCTCTAGCCCTTTGAAACACTTCCGATTGAGACTTCTAACCAACTCGGAGTTTAGATTTTTCTGTGCGACACGTGCCGCTTATTAATAAATTGTAGTAACCTCTATTCCCTTCTTTATCAGCCTTTATTTTTTTATTTTCTGTTGTTATTCTTTTTAAAGCATTTTGTATTTCCAATTGTATTTGTGAACACAGCTCTTTTTAACTCTATTTTTTTTTTCATTTAAAACTTGTATGCTTTTAACTAACGTAATATTGTACGTCCTGTAAATTGCTCTACTAGTGCTGTGCACTTCTGTAAGTGACTAATTCGTAATTCCTAAAACTGTATGTGATTATTGTTTGTGCATTGTTATAGTGAATAAGTCGTTGAAGTGCCTTATCAATAAATAAATAAACAATAACCAAACAACTAATAGTAATTAGTATTCTATCTCTTCAGATTGGTGGCGTCCATCGGTGACACTTACGGTACTGCTTTGCTGTTCCACATGTTGGTGTCGACGATCACTCTTACTCTGCTGGCCTATCAAGCTACCAAGGTAATCTCATGAATACACTAACTTCCCCTTCAAAAGTTTTGAGGTCCTAGTCACATTGAAAATGGATGTTCAGTTTTCCCTGATTTTTTAAATTATTTTTAACTTTTCAATTGTTCGTTCCGTAAAAACCTATTACGGACTATTACGACCATTTTAAAACAAAAATAGTTAAATCGGTTTCAGTCTATCTCAAGTAGCTAATCCAGTTACCAACGAATAGCATTAATTTCATTTTTATTTGTGTACATATATCCGCACATAGGGCCTCATAAGAAGGCTTAAAGTCATCCAAAGGGCAATGGAGAGGGCTATGCTTGAAGTTTCCCTGCGTGATCGAATCAGGAATGACGAGATCCGCAGGAGAACCAAGGTAACCGATATAGCCCGAAGAATTGCCAAACTTAAGTGGCAGTGGGCAGGGCACATTGCTCGCAGAACAGATGGCCGATGGGGCCGAAAAGTTCTGGAGTGGCGACCGCGTACCGGTTGACGTAAAGTTGGAAGGCCTCCCACAAGGTGGACCGATGACCTTGTGAGGGCCGCAGGAGTCCGCTGGATGCGGGAAGCACAGAACCCGTCGAAGTGGCGGAGCTTGGGGGAGGCCTATGTCCAGCAGTGGACGTCTTTCGGCTGAAATGATGATGATGATGATGATATATATCCGCAAACATGAAATCCTAAACATATGCCGAAGCACAGAACAGGTCGAAGTGGCGGAGCTGGGGGGAGGCATATGTCCAGCAGTGGACGTCTTTTGGCTGAAATGATGATGATGATGATAAAATATATCTGCAAACATGAAATCCTAAACATATGCCAAATACTAAGATATGACCACATTGAGACAGCATATTTGTTATTAACCCCATTATCTTTATATACTAATACACTCGAGAGCAATGAATCCGGGTCACTTAAAGAATGTTAAAAATCTCGGAAACTAAAAATGATAGGTTAATGCAATAAATTGTATTTAATAGACAATGTAATACTCCTTAAATGAAAGTAAAAAAAATATGAGTCACCATACATTTTATTAACACAAAATTACATAAAGAAAAAAACTGCTGATCTCTCCTTAAAACAAAAATAGGAAACATGAAATTTTTGAACTTTATTACGATTTTCTTGAATTTTAATACTTCGTATTGCCTCCTCGTGCTTCCATTACTGCGTTTACGCGGTTTGGCATGCTGTACACCAAGTTCCTTATACGATTTTGGGGAATATTCTCCCATTCCTCTGTGAGAGCAATTTTGAGCTCACGAAGCGTGATTGGGGGAGGGTTTCGTTGTTTTACGCATCTGCCTAGCTCGTCCCAAGCATGCTCGATCGGGTTGATATCCGGGCTGCGCGCTGGCCACTCCATACGAGTAATGTTCATCTCTTGAAGGTAGTCATTCACAATCCTACCTGTATGAGGTCGGGCATTGTCATGCATAAATATAGCATCCTCACCTAAATTGACCATAAATGGACCAACGTGATCATTGAGGATTTCTTCCACATATCTTACGCTAGTTAAAGAGCCGTTTTCTATGATCACCAGCTCTGTGCGACTTTCAGAAGAAATTCCGGCCCACACAAGTACAGACCCACCACCGTAGGCTACTTTTTCTTCGATGCATGCTTGCTTGAATCTTTCCCCTGGTCTTCGATACACTCTGTGTCTTCCATCGTGCTTGTAGAGCATAAATTTTGATTCGTCGGAGAACATAACTTTTGACCAATCTTCAATACTCCAATTTACGTGGCTCTGGGCATATCTTAGTCTTGAAATACAATGCCCACGCTCCAGTTTAGGGCCGTTTGCAGGTCTAAGGGGTTTTAAGTTAGATTCAGCAAGCCGACGTCTTACTGTCCATGCACTTGGGTTACTTCCTCCGAGGCGTCGAAACTGATTTGTGAGTTCAGTTCCTGTGAGAAAGCGATTTCGAAGCATGGTGTTCACCAAGTATCGGTCTTCTCGTGCTGTGGTACACCTGGTTCTGCCCGTTCCTGGTCTGCGTAGGTTAGAACCAGTTTCTTCGTAACGTCGGAGAACTCTTTGTAATGTTGACAGCGACACACCGACAGTCCTGGCTGTATCGCGCTGACTCCGGCCGGTTTCCAGCATTGTAAGTATTCTGGTGCATTCTTCAGGCGTAAGCGACATAATTTCAGCTTGAATAATGAATATAGAGCACTATCAACATGGTTTATGTACCCACATAAATGACAGATTACAAACAAAAGCAAAACCAAATGCTGTAATTTCGTAGTTCCATCTTCGAAAGTGGCCCTTTTTCAAATTAGATTTTTTTATGATATAACTTTACAATAACTATGAAGTTTTAATACCTTCATTTAAGGAGTATTACATTGTCTATTAAATACAATTTATTGCATTAACCTAGCATTTTTAGTTTCCGAGATTTTTAGGATTCTTTAAGTGACCCGGATTCATTGCTCTCGAGTGTAGAAGCAATTTTAAAGGTCCCCAAACCTTTATCCTGTAATATCATAAGAATAAGAATTGTTTGACAAATGTAAAACCATTGTGTGTAATGGTCCGTCATTGTTCCGACCCCGGGTCTTACGCCGCTTGATCGGTTTCAGACCGACTTCAAATAGTCGTTACTCAATCTTTTTGCGAAGGGATGGCGGTATGTAGGTACTTATCGGAATATTTTGAATCGCAAAATAACGTTATTATCTTTTTACGCTGGATCAGTTTAGAATTTTTCAGGTTGTCTTTGTCTTCTACTTTTGTTTAGTTTTTTAAGGCCCTTCTTAAGCCTAAAGCATCAGGGTAGCTTTCGAAATTAAATTTTTCAGTTTTTTTTTGCTATTTGCAGGTCAGCCTCTCAGGTTACATGTTGATCTAAATCTGAATCGCGGCTGTAGCAAATATTTATTTACAGAATTACAATCATAAAAATCATCAATATTCATCATCTCATTCATCTTCCTATGTTGTTATTACCCTATTGAATGACTATTTCATGAAGTCACGACATTTGAGGCCAATTCTAACAGTATGGTGGTCAAATGCATATATAGATAACGCTGCTGCCCATTCTCTAGTAATTCCCTTGGTCGCCATCTACGACACCCACAAGAAGAAATGGGGTGGTGCTATTCTTTTACGTCCGGCAACACACGGCATAACAGGAACAACTAGGATATCATGGTATCTATATCTATTTCTGTGACGGCGGGAAACCGGCTTAAAATAACCTGATCATGATTTTGTCCTTGTTTTTCATTTCAGATCAACGGAATAAACGTGTACGCCTTCAGTACAATTGGCTACCTGAGCTACACTCTTGGCCAAGTGTTTCACTTCTGCATCTTTGGAAATAGGCTTATTGAAGAGGTAATTTATTTTTCTATGTAACACTGTTGGTAAAAAAAAAAACACTGGTGGTCCAGGGGTGCGGATTATTTGAAAGAGATACTGTAGCCCCTGGCACACAGGCAACTGAAGGAACACGGGTAGGATTTAGTCGGTAAAAGTCTGACACGCCGTCCCGCTCCGCCCAGAGCGTGAGAAGTAATTTAATGATTTCCTATCAAAAAAAAGGGAGCAGTGGTATTTTATATGCTATTAGAAGCTCTCATACAGTTGTCGCATCTTGGATTTTCATTTTGACCTGACTATCGGCTATTACCTATATAGCACCCTCCAAAATCATGATAAATCATTTGAAATTTTAGAGTGGGAGAAGTTTTGATGATTCCCCATCTTCAAAAAAAAAAAAAGACACTGTACATACCAAGACCCCTCCGTGCCTCGGAATTCACGTTAAACCGATGGTCCCGGCTGTCATTCGTGGTTTTTTTTTTGATTCCTGGAAATTTAATATGGTAAATAAACTATTTGTTTTATATTAAATAAATTATTTTTTATTCGAAAACGTCCATCGGTTTCATACTAAACTTCAAGTATATCCGACGACCCTGGTTACTAATCTGTTTTGGTGACTGTACGATATGGTTTCTGAATAGAAACGGCGAATGAGGAGTACCCATCTTGCATAATGGGTCACCAAGATCTAGGGTTTTACATCAATCAATCAACGTAGCCTCTTACTACTCAACAGCTAAATAATTGGGTTCTTCCGAGTCTCCACAACACCCAGTTCTCTGCCTTCCTTTATTCAGTTTGCTCCTTTTTAGATCTCTACTAACAAACACTAAAATCTCGACTCAAACGCTGGACTATGACATCACCATTTTGTATACTTGAAATCACGTAAAATAAATTAACTAGTCAAGATCAGTTTGGAAGCTATAGTTTTCAATGTTTTGTTGGTATATTGGTGTGTGCTTGCTGACATAATATGGCAAATAATTTAATTTAATGTTTTGTGTTTCGTAATGTTATGACTTACCTATTATTTTAAAGAATCAAGTTCTTCTAACTTAACAGACAGCTGTGCTGCTGAGAAGTTTTTTGCGCCACTTCTACTTCCCAGCTAAAGCATTAGGAAGTCGTGAAGGGTGGCCGTTTTGAGGGACTGACTTTTTTAATTTTTTAGTTTAAAAAGTGCTGACTCTCAGCCTAGTTTGAATACATGACTTTTGATTTGATTTTGATTTTGTTGATCCACAAGCTAGGCGTTCGCTAGAATCTTGGGGGTCAGAGTTGCGACATTTTTGTACTTTTAAGATTGTTCCCAGCGATTGAAATCCGGGAAAAAAATTGAATACGTGTTGATGCCTTTGATGCCCCACTACCCAGAGCTCATCAGTCATGGAAGCAGCCTATTCCTGCCAGTGGTACGATGGCTCTGAGGAGGCCAAGACCTTCGTGCAGATCGTCTGCCAGCAGTGCCAGAAGGCCATGAGCATCTCCGGAGCCAAGTTCTTTACTGTCTCACTTGATTTGTTTGCTTCGGTACGTATAATATTTTATATATTTAGGGTCGAGAAATTGGTTGCTATGTAACCATGTCACCACTAGGTGATGCGGAGGAATGAAAAATGAGTCGTGAGAATAGCTTTGAGTATGAATGTGGAGGGTTTTAAAATTAAGGGAAGAACAAAGAAACGATGAATGAACTACATGAAAGATGACATGGCTTGAAAGAGAGTGACAACTGATATTGAGAGAAAATATGCAAAAATTCATGTTGATTTTGCATTATTACCAGTTAGACAGTCTTTGGAAGCCCGCTGTTGAACCTTTGCTTGAGAAAGCCTATAGTTCAAGGCTTATTTTCTGTTTGATCCACCATTATCCATCGGTTATTAGTCGTCCATTAAAACTTTCATCATCAGTAACTTTGATTTTTAATTTGCAATACTAAAATTGCCCCGTGTGGTGCCGGGCGTAAAAGAATAGCACCATCCCATTTCTTCCCGTGGGTGTCGTAGGAGGCTACTAAGGGACTTACTAGAGAATGGGCAGCAGCGTTCTCTATGCATTTTACCACCATACTGCGATCGCCAACCCGCCTGCCAAGCATGGCGATTATGGCAAAATCTCTCCAATAATGGGGCCTGGGGGAGGCCTATGTCCAGCAGTGGACGTCTTTCGGCTGAAATGATGATGATGATGATCATACTAAAATGGCAGCTAACATTACAATTAAGACATAGTAACAGCTGTCATTTTGGTCTTGTAAATTAAAAATCTTTTCTCATCTCTCTCTTTAAAACTTTTTCTGACATTTTAAAAGCCCTACCTTTATGTTTAAGAGATATCGCGGCCCCTAGCACACAGGCAACTGAGGGAACACGGGTGGGTTTTAGTCAGTAAAAGTCTGACACGCCCTCCTGCTCCACCCAGAGCGGGAGAAGTTATTTGATGATTTCCCAACCTCAAAAAAAAAACCTTTATCTTTACCGAAAAAATAAAACATAATAATTATATCATTAATTATATTATATATTATTATCTTTATAATTTAATTCCAGGTGCTCGGTGCCGTAGTAACCTACTTCATGGTGTTGGTACAACTCAAGTAAAATGGACACAACAAGAATCGCTACTGTATTTCATACTTACAAATTAATTTAAGTTTTTAATGTTTATTTAGAGGAATTATAAAAAGCTTGATTCCTGGCCTGACAAAAAATAAAAACAATTTAAAAAACAGCGGGAAAATTGCGTAACACACTTACAATTTTAAAATTACAATTGCTGAAAATTCAACAACATTAATTGCGTTACTCACGTTGTTGAGCAGACGATCTTTTCAAACATTATGAAGCAATGGATTAGCAGTTTCCTTGAAAAATCCTTGTGATTTTAAGTGTTTTACGCTTGTTATGTTTGTACCTATTTGTTAGAACTTTTAAAGTGATGAATATTATTAATAAAAAATGTAGCGAGCTTCTTAAAAGTAGATGCGCATGATTTAATGTAATAGTTTAGGTTTTTTTTTGTGATATCTAGGTAAATTATATAAGTAAGTTAAGATTTTATAAATAATTTGTTAACAGCACTTGATTTTAAAATGCAAGTATAAATGTTTTGCTATTGCCATAGTGAATTATCTTGAATATAGTTTCAATTATAGTAAGTCTATATTTTTATATAGTATACTGTTTCTTTTAAATTGATAGATTATATTGAGAACATAATTTTACATCATTCTTTCATGTTTTAACGATAATGTTTGTAATTGTTAAAAGTAATCACCCTGGTAGGTGTAAAATCTGTTTGTTTTTAATCCAATAAATTATTTTGAAAAGTAATAACAAAAATGGCATGCACTTATTAAACCTCTAATAATTCCCATTTTGTAACCCCAAAAATATTTTTGAAGCCTGGAAGGATTTGAGGTCTTTGCTTAGCAGCGGGACAGTGTAGGCTAAATAAAATAAAATAAAAAAACATCGTCACTTACTGTGAAATATGTAAACATAATTTAATAGCTATTTTAGTCTTAAAATAAAAATGTGTACAAAAAAGTAGGGAAGGCTGCCAGAATTTTGGGCACTTTTCCCGTGGGCTGTGATGCGAACGGATTTTTTGATGCCCTTTGATTCCTTTCTTTCATTTTTATACTTGTAAGTACTGCAGTTCTGTCCAGTAACGCAAACGCCATTTAACTAACGCAGGTATTGTGGGCTTTTATCATTTCTATGGGTGTGTCCAGACCTGGCGAATGCGCCGCTTGCAAACTGCCCGCGTGTTACTTGCGTGCGGTTACAGCCTACGTTTGGTGCGCCGCTCTAGTGCAACTCTGGCAAGGCTTAAGTTTCACATAGCTTCTTTCGCGTTTGAAGTAAATATGGGGCTGAGGTAGGTGCACCGCGGGTGGCACGCGCGCGCCGCTCGAGTGCGGCGCTTAGCTTGCGCGCAAGCGGCACGCGGACCTCGCAGGGGCTGCGTACGAACGTGAAATGCACGCGTGCAGTTTGCAAACGACTCGCGAGCGGCGCATTCGTCAGGTCTGGACACACCCTAACGTGACGTTAGTAATGGCGTCCACGTATGTACAAGTCCACGATAACACAGGTAAGTAAAATGTATGGAAATAAATAAAGGCGGTTTAAAATTTCCGTCAACGATAACGATATGTATTGCCATACATTTTATGGACGTGGTAGTCCACGATAAATTGTCATGATAGAAATTATGGGATGGATTAAACATGCTGCATCTCTAAAAATAATGTGAGAATATTTGTGGGTTCTAAATGGTCTTCGGGACCCATTTTTTTTTTTACGGAGACGCGTATTTTGTTTAAAATAATAAATAAAAAGTAGTATTGTTTTGGATTAGGAACTTAAATATACATAATATAATGACTGAACGGACAGTTACGTGTTAACAAATCGGAATGAGTCGGTAAGAAAGATCACTTTGAAGTAGCGGTTAACCTTTTTTTTTTGATGACGGGGGGAAATCCTCGTGGATGTCCTCTACCCGGGGTAAGGCGGGGGACCGACTAAAACCACCCCGGTGTTCCGTCCCACACTCGCACCAGGGACCACAGAGTCTAATGCGACTACCGCGATCCCCGGCTAGTGCCGGACTGCCTCTGCAGGCCACCTCGAGTTAGGGGGGGGGGAGTGAGGTGTTAGACTCACCCCTTACATCATAGAGAGGAGCGTGTGGAACACTACACGCCGCCATCTCGGGACCTAAGGAATAGGGGGCGACACATGTCCCCAGATCCGTCGCCCCTGGACCCATTTAGATGGGCTGGAAGAGGGCGTTATCCGCCCTCCGCCGACGCCCGGTGCGTCTGCTGCGCATCGGGTTAGTGGAAGCAATCTCCCGCTCCCTTTCCGCAGCCTCCTTTTGTGAAATTACTGTTTCGAGTCGACAACGGCCGGCAGCGACAGGTCACTGCCGACTCCTGAGATGAGGGCACGGCGCAAGTCCTCCCAAGCGCCACACTCTGCCAGCGTGTGCCACGCCGTGTCCCCCCGACAGTCGACGCAGGGGTGACACCGAGCGTCCGGCTCCCCGTTTATGCGACACAGGTACTTCCCGAAGCAACCATGCTCCGAGAGCACCTGTGTCTCCCGAAACGACAGGGATCCGTGCCTCCTCCCGAGCTAGCGCTCAAGTACCGGCCGAACCACCTTGAGGTGACGGGGCCGATGGTAGGGCATGAAAGCCTTTACGTTCCGCCACCAGGGCTGAGCGAAGCTGTGTTCAACGCAGCTCCATGTGTCGCTGCGTCAGCCTCTCGCCCCGCGCCTTCGATTCTTCGCGCCACCGACACAGTGACGCGAGTACTTTCGCTTCGAGGTCCCACGGCGGGGGATCTGGCCAGTACACAAGCCGTCACAGTTGTAAAAAATGAAACGTAAATATTTACGATTATAATTTTTTGGAGGGGGATTATTTCGGAGTGTTCAGAAGACCGTCTAAAACCCTGAAATATTCTCACATTCTTTCTAACGAGGCAGCAGCACATTTCTAAACTTTAACTGAAATAATAAAAGTGTTCATTAACTATTCATTTCCATACATTCTAGTCAGTTCGAATGCCCCATTCAACAAGTCTAGTCTAAATGTCTAAACCGAGCTCCGGCACTCGCAACACGAAGTCATTCCTATGGGAATAACTCTCATTCCGTTCCGCCATCGTTGTGAAAGGGCACGGAATGAAGAAACGGAGACTAGCCAAAGCAGACATTTTAATTTGACTAAGCAACAACCCTTTTGGGATTACTGGCGTTATGTTACGTGTTGTTTATTTATACATGTTACCGGCCAAACCCGATTTCAGGCCAAACTAGTTTTTCCTAGGCCAAACTGGTTTATTAAGCCGGGGCACCCCAATTAAATGGGTTAGGTTAGGTTAGAACTGTATATTTTTCACAAAATTACTCTTTGAACAAGGACCTCAATCGTTTACTGCGAAATGCGTGTTTGTCCTAGGCCAAACAGACTTAATCCTACGCGTGATATGTCACAGCTGTATGCTGTGTGTGTAGCGGTATGTGACCTTAATTAGCCGTTTCGTTAACAGCCTTTGGAAGTAACGCTCGCCAGCCGCTGTCGCGGCACCGCTCGCTGCGCTCGCTCGGCTCGCGCCCTTTTGGTCACAGTTCTAACCTAACCTAACCCATTTAATCGGGGTGCCCCGGCTTAATAAACCAGTTTGGCCTAGGACATACTAGTTTGGCCTGAAATCGGGTTTGGCCGGTAACATACATACACAAATAAATAAAATCAAAGTGTTTGTCTGTAATGTCAAAATAACAGTTTTTACTAAATGAGAGTAGCATAGGCAAATGAGAACGTATGAACAGTATCTAAAAAAAAATTTAATACTTAGAAAAGACCGTATACCATATCCACATTTATACAATCCTTGCAGAAAGCGCATTCTGTAACGAGCTTTTAAATCTTTTATATTTCTGTTTAGAACTGGAGAACGGGCTTTATAGGACACAAAACTGATGTGTGACTTTGTTACTTACGGGAGACAAAGGTCTTACGTTCAGCTACTTTGAAGCTGAGTTTTATACTGTCTTTATGTTTGTCAAATCCGACAAAAATGAGCAGGTTTTCGGTGCTTTTTCCGGCAAATTGAAACTAAACCAAATGTAAGTAATAATTGCCAAAGATAGATTACTTCTTCATCTTCAAATGGTTGGAATTTAATACTTGGAAATTTTGGTTTATACCATTGTAAAAAATAATTTCCGTTACCTCTTCACACAACATTGACGATAAAGCGTTGAGTTTAGGAAGATTTTTCTTCTATTTAGTAACATAAATTTTATTATTTAAAATAATTTTATGTAAGCAGATACGTTCAACTCAAAAAGGTTCTAAAAAGAACTATCAAAATGTAATAAATAGTATTAGAAAAAAATAAAAATCGAATCTGTTATTTTCACATATTAAACTTCAACGCGTGAATCTTATTGAATTGAGTTAAGGGTTATTTTACTGGTCGTTGTCTTGATTAATTGCACAAAAAATTGTTATGAAATATTAGTCTGCGCTCGGCCGCCGTACGTACGCCATACGTCGAATTACCAGTAACCCTGTATATCGAACTTATTTTCTTAGCAACGTTGCTTTCTATCACGATATTAGGTCGGTTAACTTTTCATTTCCGTATACAATTAAATAATATTAGGTATTAAGGTGAACCTAGTCCACATTTATTGCGTACAAACTTCGGGAGTTTTTTACTCCACTGTCTGACATGGCACATCCAAAGTAAAATATGATATCGTTTTGTCTCATTATTAATATTGTCTGTACGGAAACAGAATACTAAAATAAAAACCCATTATAAAGTTAGGAGCCAACAAAGATTTGTTTTTCTTGCTAATTTTACTTAACTTTGGGCGTGTATAAGTAATAAAAGAAGTGTAAATCTCCAAAATCAAGTCGGTATCGACAAAGTTTAATTATCGAAAAGTTCAATAAACTTCATTGGTCATTGATTTATGCATTGGCTTTTTCATAAAACTCTATCTTCCAAAGGACTTCTCTTAATTTTTAATTTTCCCGAATTTTTTACTATAAATGATCCTGAATCTCACTCAATAACGTTGTGCGTGTAGACTAGCGTCTAACTGCTCATCACTGATACTATCTCTGTCGGACACGAAGCCTGGTGAGACAGCGTGATTTTTAGCCAGGCCCACTAGTGAGTTCGAGCCCGCGACTAGGTTCCCCTTAAGGTGAATGCGCAGTGGTAGACCGCGAAATTCAAATTTTCTTACGTTTTTGCAATTTTCAGGTCAGTATCAGGTTGTATCCTGATAAAAATTGTGATTTGCGAATATAAAAGGTACGTGTTTACAGAATTTAGTCATTAGAATGTCTAATATATCTCTTATATGTTAGATTTCTTCCACAAGCACTTTTCCATAAGAAATTTGTTCTTATGGAACAAATCTAACTTAGAAAGATGTATTATTGATTCTAATGATTATAAATCTGTAAATACGTACATGTTATAGTCGCAAATCATATTTTGATCAAGTAACAAGCTGACACTCACCTGAAAATTGCAAAAAACGTAACAAAATTTGAATTTCGCGCTCTACCACTGCGCATTCACCTTAAAGGCAAACTGGCGAGTTTTACGAGTGGCTCGGTGGCCCCGGTCACACAATAACAGCTTCATTTTTAATAGTCGCTTGACATATTTTCCTGGTTTTACTCGTAAAATGTAGAATTTACGGTGGTTGGTCTCATTGTTTAAGAATTTATGTATTTTATTAGTATTTAGTTGAGTTTACGTTTTTGTTAGCGAATGGTTGATACGGAAGCCTTCTATTTTGTATTCTTTATGTTTTTTGTTCTTTCTGTAGTTTGAACTATGACTTATGTATGTAACTAAAAACTGATCCAAGGACTACTTGATCAGTATGTATTTTTAATCCTGAAAGTCTAAGACTACATTACTGCAGAGCACTAAGAATACAACAGAGTGCATACCAGTGCATTGAAAAAATATACTGTTCGATTTTCGACTCTCAGCGCTAAACAATGCGTTGGAAATCCAGTGTGCATAAACTAAGAGCTGGTATTTTGATGATCCTCCTAATTAATAAAAATCAAGTTATTTGATTGCTTATCTAAAACGGGAATCCTAAATTCCACACTTAGTTTTTACTTCTAATTAACATTTTAACAAACCTGACGACATAAAATAGCTGTCTCAAATATCAAAGCTATTTTATGTCAAACACCCGGCAAAATTAATTTACAAAATATTAACCATTTTCTATTTCCACTGAAACGTTATTTGAAACTCGGAGTAGCCAATTCAATATCCGGGTCCTAAGGGCGGCTGCACACGATCGAGGAACGCTCCAGCGACTCAACGACTGATCGAGTGATTCTTTCAAGCGTGGCAAGTCGTAGGAACGGTTGGATGGATTGGCAAATGTATGTGGTACTAGCTAAATTGGCTTCACAGTTGTACAGAGGAAAGTTGTGGTCTTAGAATGTTTATGATAATTTTCGGGCACAGTTGAAGGTCTTTAAGATGAAATTGCCGGTTCCTCTTGGTGTTAAAGAAAACTTAAAATAAATCTAACAATGTCAAATTGAACACCAAAATACCCGAATAAATTTCTTCACAAATATTTGGGACTTCAAATATATTAAAAAATATACACTGAATTCATTTATTTTACTTTATTTGTATACATCCATAATCAGCGAATATCTACTGTTCCCACGGCTAGGAAACAGGCCTCGTCTAAGAGAGAAGGAGCGGGTCGTAATCTACACGCCACGGGCCCAGTGCGGGTTGGTAGATGTCACATGTCTTCGAATTTTTGTTTCTAAGCCGATCTGACAGGTGACAAATTTACGACCTAGCTCACAAAAAAAGGTCGACTCCAGTTTTTATTGCCTCTTGGTACTTTAAGTTGTTTTCCCCGTGTAATGCCGGACGTAAAAAGAATAGCACCATCCCATTTCTTCCCATGGGTGTCGTAGAAGGCGACTAACGGACTTACTAGAGAATGGGCAGCAGCGTTCTCTATGCATTTTACCATCACACTGTGATCGCCAACCCTTCTGCCAAGCGTGGCGATTATGGTAAAACCCCCCCTATTGGCGGAGGCCTATGTCCAGCAGTGGACGTCTTCGGCTGAAATGATGACGACTTCAAGTTTATTTTTATGGGTTTTTGACTAAACAAAGCTTTAATATTACTTGTAAGTAGTTCAGAAAGCGGGTACGGGCTTACTGGTTCCTATAGGAACCAGCGGGGACGTAAGCGGTGTAGTACATGCCGGTTTCCTCACGATGTTTTCGTTCACTGCTTTGAGTGAGTGGTGATGAAATAATTTACACAAACGACCTACAACTCGTAAGTCATGGCCGTAGCCACTAGGCCAGAAATTAATTTCATCACAAAAATTGTAACGTCTAAAATAAAATAAACTGCACGCCAGATTTATTTATTTAAATTGATTGTTAAATTAGAGGCAGCTATTTTTGAATCAACGGCATAAAAATTGTATCAGACTTAGTCGGTCACGTACAAAAACCCTTATATTTAATAACGCTTCGGGCTTAGCCCATAATTTTATACCCAAAGTTAATTAGCGAAAATGATTCGCTACTTAATTGTGCTTTTAATTATTTGGATCGAGGCTAATATTTAAGTATAGTTTGACCTATTTGAGTATCACCTTTTAATTTGGCTATTTATTTTAATGGTAGGTAGAGTCTGTTTCCGCGTTGTGGATTACGGCCCACTCCCTCTCGCAGAGAGTAGCCCTGTGTCTCAGCAGTGGGCATATTATAGACTGATTATGCTATTTATTTTAATGGTAGGTAGAGTCAGTTTGACACAGACAATTAGGGTGAATAGGGCTGCAGGGGTGAATAGAGATAAAACTATAAAATGGAACTTAACGTTGAAATAATATAATTTGTCGCCACCAAGGGCACATAATCGTTAATTATAATACAGTAAATACATTATCAGTGAGCACTGGTGGCCCATTGGTAACGGCCACGGGTTTGAAGCCAGACACATAACTTTGTATAAATTATTTCATCAACACTGCTCTCAAAATGGTGAAGGAAATTAAATTAAATACTAAAATACATTTTCGAAAATAATATGACCAGACAGTCTTCTTAAAGCAGAGCAGTAGGTGGCCCAGTGGCAACGGCTGCGAGGTACGAGGTTCGAACCCAGACAGGTACTTATTAACTTTGTGTAAATTATTTCATCAACACTGCTCTCAAAATGGTGAAGGAAATTAAAGTAAATACTAAAATACATTTTCGAAAATAATATGACCGGACAGTCTTCTTAAAGCAGAGCAGTAGGTGGCCCAGTGGCAACGGCTGCGAGGTACGAGGTTCGAACCCAGACAGGTACTTATTAACTTTGTGTAAATTATTTCATCAACACTGCTCTCAAAATGGTGAAGGAAATTAAATTAAATACTAAAATACATTTTGGAAAATAATATGACCGGACAGTCTTCTTAAAGCAGAGCAGTAGGTGGCCCAGTGGCAACGGCTGCGAAGTACGAGGTTCGAACCCAGACAGGTACTTATTAACTTTGTGTAAATTATTTCATCAACACTGCTCTCAAAATGGTGAAGGAAATTAAATTAAATACTAAAATACATTTTCGAAAATAATATGACCAGACAGTCTTCTTAAAGCAGAGCAGTAGGTGGCCCAGTGGCAACGGCTGCGAGTTACGGGTTCGAACCCAGACAGGTACTTATTAACTTTGTGTAAATTATTTCATCAACACTGCTCTCAAAATGGTGAACGAAATTAAATAAAAAACTAAAATACATTTTCGAAAATAATATGACCAGACAGTCTTCTTAAAGCAGAGCAGTAGGTGGCCCAGTGGCAACGGCTGCGAGCTACGAGGTTTGAACCCAGACAGGTACTTATTAACTTTGTGTAAATTATTTCATCAACACTGCTCTCAAAATGGTGAAGGAAATTAAAGTAAATACTAAAATACATTTTCGAAAATAATATGACCGGACAGTCTTCTTAAAGCAGAGCAGTAGGTGGCCCAGTGGCAACGGCTGCGAGGTACGAGGTTCGAACCCAGACAGGTACTTATTAACTTTGTGTAAATTATTTCATCAACACTGCTCTCAAAATGGTGAAGGAAATTAAAGTAAATACTAAAATACATTTTCGAAAATAATATGACCGGACAGTCTTCTTAAAGCAGAGCAGTAGGTGGCCCAGTGGCAACGGCTGCGAGTTACGGGTTCGAACCCAGACAGGTACTTATTAACTTCGTGTAAATTATTTCATCAACACTGCTCTCAAAACGGTGAAGGAAAACATCGTGAGGAAACCGGCATGTCCTAGAACCGAAAATTTGAGGACATGTGACATCTACCAACCCGCACTGGGCCCGCGTGGTGGATTACGGCCCACCGGTAGGAGGCCTGTGTCCCAGCAGTGGGAACATTATAGGCTGATTAGGCAAATTTTTATTTGCCCACTTAGGTATTTTAATGCAAGGTTGCGTAACGCACGATTAATCATAATCTGTTTCGTTTTGAAACTAATTGCTAAACCATTGCTTCATATGTTCGAAAAATGTGTCTGCTCAACAACGTTAAATAACGCAATGAATATTGTTGAACTGTCAAAATGAAACAGATTATGATTAATCGTGTTTTACGCAATTAGGGTGCTGTTTCCACTTTCATATTAGGTATACATTTAAGATGTATGTCAAAACATACATAGGTTTTTAATGAAATTCGTAAGTATGTGCAGATACGAGTAATAAGAAACTTTACTGACATTGGTGGTTTTGTTACTTTTGAAGTATGAGGTGAGAAAAACTGGTTTCTGTTTTTTTTTTGTTTAGATTTCGGGTCACGTCTGTGAAGTTTACACAAAAAAAAACATTTTTACACGCTTTATATTAGCTTCACTTGTATGTTTGTTTGTATGTAACCGACTCCTTAGAGCGCGATTTTGACCCACTTTAAACGGTCAGATTTCATTGAAACTTTGTAAACTTGTCGAGGACCGATGACAATTCAATAATTTAAAAAAAATTGAGAAAAAAAATCACGTTTTTGTAATTAGCAGAACTAAAAAATAGAAAATAAATAATAGTTTAAAAAACTAAAAAACACGCTATAAAAACCAAACTAAAAAAGGAGAAAATAATTTAATTCAATTAAAAAGCGTGGGGTGCTTGACATTAATTGATTATAAAAATACCTCAAAAAGCACCCCACCCTTTTTAATTGAATTAAATTATTTTGTCCGTTTTTGTTTGGTTTTTAAAGCGTGTTTTTCAATACTGACAAGTGGCGACACTTCTTCCTGTTGAAGACCTAAAAAAAACCATTTAATTTATTTCTTAGTTGTTTGACCATGTTTAAATATTGATACCATCACGTCTGCGGAATTTTACTAGCTAATTCAATTTGACCCTGTAGTGCCAGAAACCATTCAAAGGTTAAGTTTATTTTGACCATGCAACATCCGGTGTTAAACTTACATGGATAGTTCGGCTTACACAAAACGATATTGCTAGGGATAAAGCGATTGTTTGCGAGTTGTAGTGGGCCGATACTAGGAGCATTGGTGTAAGACAGTGGTGATCAACATTTTTTTTCACAAACTTTCATAAATATCTATCGGCTAGTTTTCGAGTTCTACGGTGGCTGCTCAATCCAGAAGTCTGAATTCAGGAGCCACCTTAAACTACCTGTAACTTTTAAAGGGGTTTGCTACAAATTCTAGGATCGGGCCTACAAATTCGGGTAATTTGCTACTAAATATTGGTAGTACCTGCGTTTAAATAAATTAGACATTGAGGCTCCTCAATCCATACAGACACGCAGAAACGACCCAACGGATTTGTATGAAATTTGGCATTCAGATAGCTTATAACCTGGATTAACACATAGGATACTTCTTATTCCGATAGTAAGTTCCTGTGGGATAATTTTCAACCATCACGCGGGCGAAGCCGCTAGCAAAAGCTAGTGTAAAATATAATTGTAATTTAACTCGTTGGTAATTCTTAAATAAATAATTTAAAAGAAAAATAATGTAGAAGTAACGCCTTTAATTTTCGCTAATGGTAAACATTATTTTGGAATTTGTGCATAAAAAAGTAACAGCTAAAAAGAGTTGAGATTGTGGCAGATGACAAGTGAAAGATTGATGACTGTTTGTAAATGGAGCCTTAAAGTTAGGACAGTGATATGTTGACGTTAGACAACGGTTTGTGTCAGATTGACTGACATTGTTTTAGACATTGTAGGTAGGTACTGGTTGCATGAAATGTAATGCTTATTTATTTAAGTCATTGATATACAAAACACCCAAGATGCAGTCTCGAACATTCAAATCTATCCCCAATTATAAGTCAGTGGTTTTAGTTATGATAAAAACACATTTTTTTTTGCAAATTCAACCTTTAAGGTTTTTAAGAAAGTCAACGGAATAGACACAGAAATATAAATGTTGAGTACCCCTGCCCTAAGCTCCCGCCTACCTCTAGTTGCGTGGAACTCTACACGATTTGCAACTCCGAGTCGTTTACTGCTATTGTTAGTACAAGTCCTATGTGTAAAGCTCGCAGCGTCGCATCTAACTAGATCCTAGGCACATAATAGATAGGTAGGTGCAGAAGGTTGACTCATAACAACGAGTGAAATCAGGCGCACGCTCACAGACCACGTGACCACCAGCTACACGCGTCTTGTAATAGTAATTGCAGAGAAAACAAAATTATGAAAGATCTTGTATAGAGCATGCTATAGTCACCGGACCGCGACTTGCGATGGGCGACGGTCGAAAACAGGCTTACACCTTAAGCACGGAGTCCGTAGTTTCGGCCGAAGTTACGGGCGTTTCCAACTCCATATTACTTACGGGCATAACATTAGTTTGGGG
Organism: Antitype chi; assembly: GCA_947359405.1. Lineage (NCBI taxonomy): Eukaryota > Metazoa > Arthropoda > Insecta > Lepidoptera > Noctuidae > Antitype > Antitype chi. The sequence continues at coordinate 7,081,672 of OX375828.1, read as the reverse complement.
CCCGAACTAAGAATGAATGACAACACGATTTGACAGATGTCCCTACTTCTGATATGTTTTTACCCGTCCATAAAGTTAATAAATCGTCTGTACGATTTGGAACTACTTTCGGACGGGCCCGTATATTTGCTGACCAGGTTAGAGAGTAGCCCCTGTTGACGCAAGTTGCATCGCAAATTGAATTGTTTGAGGCCGTAAATGGGGTCATAGACGCGTACGTAGGTGAAGCGTGTCTGTGTGGAGTTGACCTTCTGTACTTATTTACTTATGTCCTACGTGTCTAGGTGCACCGTGCTCAGCTGTACATACTTATCGGATTGAATCCGACCGAATGGCGATAGTAGAATATAGTGTCGAAATGTAGTGGGATCGAGAGTTGAAACGGGTTGTGATCGTGGAGCATTCTGTCAGAACAAGATTTTTTTCAAAGACTTCCGAATGAATTTCATTCAGTTTCGAAACTTTGTACCTATTTAAAAATCAAGGTGATGGCTAGAAAAATATGTACGGTTTTCTTATGGGTAATAACACCCTCAACATTTAGTACCATTATAGTGATACTTTACAATTTTTTTTTTTTTTTAGTCTATAAGATATAGTTTTATTATTTCAAACTTAAAATTATTTGATAAACACAAAACAAAGCTAATAATATGTATATAAAAAAGAAAATAATCATAAGGCTTCAAAAAATAAGTCCGCATTAATTAATTATTTAATAAATTTTCGTTGTTAGGTTAAAAATGTTCAAATGTCATTTCCCCTAAGAAAACAGTTTTTTTCTGAATTTTATTTTGGACAGGAAATGAATGATGTCCGTTTTGAATAAGACACGTCTGTAGAAATGTTCATTTTATTACCACAGATATCCTAATAAAACTTGAAATATACAATTTACCGTTAAAACAACAACATTAAAGCAATTTAATCAAATCGAGCCTCCAGAAAACCGTTTGGTGTTCTGAAACGTTGAAAAATGATTCTCGTACAGTTTAATTCCTAAAATTAATATTAATTAACAAATTCTCCGTCTGTATTTTAATTTAAACTTGGAGATCTTGGACCGTATATAAGTAAGGCGTGGGTTACATTATCGGATTAAGGAACTAGTAGACATATTCATATCTGACGGTCTATTCTGTACAAATATCACCGTGAATACTTAGGTGAAGTGATCCTTACGTGAGCCGTCAGTAGTATTAATTATTCCTTAAGATCAAGTGGAATGGTAGGTCAGATTAAGCTGCCTTACGTAGGTAAGTCAGTTTAAACTGACCTACCCGTGAAAACTACTACTACTCACCGTGAAAACGTAGGTTTTCACTGTGAGTTTTGAACAGAATAGCTCGGCTGTCATCCCATCTGACGGGATTGAAAGCTCACTTCAAACTCACTTCACCCAAGTTATCACGGTGAGATTTTTAGAGAATCGCACTGCTGTAGGACAATTTTTTTTTTTGTTTTTTTTTTTTTCACGTACACACATATTATGTGGCACATGTTATAAAATCAGAATTTAATCAATTCTTTTTTACTCAAAATCTGCCCAGCTTTTTTATAACTATGTTGGGGCTGCATTCCAGTCAAATCGGATGCTGAATACAAGTATTTTACATGGAGTGACTGGGTATCTGACCTCCACAACCCAGTTACTGGGTAATGCGAAACCCCTTAGTATGACTGGTTGTCAGACTTTCGGGCTTCTGACTACCCGTAACGACTGTCAAAGATGTACAAATAACAGCCGGTGATAACAACGGCTTATCGTGATTTCCGAGGCACGGAGAACTCTCCATCCATGGATCGACCGCGACAAGCGTAACTTGAACTTCGATCGACCCGTGTCGCTGTGTTTTTTAGCCACCAACTCCTAAATTCTGTTTGAATAAAACTTGCTGTTCATTAACTTGAGTTCGCCTTTGAAGCCACCAGCCACCAGCCCCAGATAACGATGGGAATCAGTCAAGAAAATGAGCTGTGGAATCTTCATGAGTTCATAAGAAAATGACAATAATTGTGATGACAAATTCGTCGATTCTGTCAATTCACACGAATTTACGTTGCATACGTTATTTTTGTATTTTATGTTAAAGGTTTAGTGTTCCATAAGTTATCGTTCTTTCCATAATGTATTTATTATTTTATATTGCCTACTACGTATTTCTGAAACTATCGATTCGCTGTCGAAAGTTAATGCCTAGACCTAGCAAAATCTCACCAGTGTGTCCTACCCTCAAGGGTCTCTAATGGATGTAATTGATTGCTTCCAAAAAGTTTAATTCTCAACTTTAGGTGAGATGAACTAAGTTTGATTTTATTTAACGCTTTTGTTCATTATTCTTGTATTACGGTAACTTGCGGAGAGTTTTATTTAATTAATTTTGTATCAAAGTTACGATTAATTTGCGTTAAGTTTCAAAGGAACATCGTTGTAAAGTTTGTTGCTTAAATGGGTCCTTTTGTGGTTCAATAAATCAATCAACTTAGTTCAATAAAATTGGCAAATGAATTATGCTGTTTATGTACATATACGCGCGACACTTTTTTAAATGTCGCAGCATCGTGCTGAGATAGGGCCCTTTGGCTACGTACATGACTTTATTTTTTTATTTTGCTTTTTTTTACAAATAATGTACATTTCATCACACGAATAGAGATACTGGGGAGTATGTTGCAGCACATAATCTTCCCAACTGAAACGCTATAGGAATTGGTGAAGGTTGGGTGTTTTGAGGGATTAATATATGTAATTTTGACGACCAAAAACTGCTGACTCAAAGCTCAACCCAACGAAGTCCACTGCTGGACATAGGCCTCTCCAAGGCTGTACCAAAACACCCTGTTTTCCATCATCCACATCCAGCCTGTCCCATCTTAAGATCGTCGACTCACAGACTTATTTGAATAAATAAATTTTGAATATCAGAGCTAACCCACCACACGTTTAAAATTCATCTCCCACATTTTCACTAGACATTACAAAAGCTACGTCAGTGTAACCCAATCTTAACTAAGTCGGCTTTAATGGATGGCAACCCACATACACTATAGAGTGGTGAAAGCTTTTAGTCAACCTGTCATGATTCACGCGTTCTCAATAATTTGACTTTAAAGTGAACCTAGTCCACATTTTTCGCATACAAACTTCGGGAGTGTTTTACTCCACTAGATATGATATAATTTTGTCTCATTATTAATATTGCCTGTACGGAAACAGAATACTAAAATAAAACCTATTAAAAAGTTAGAAGCCAACAAAGATTAGTTTTTCTTGCTAATTTTACTCAACGTCGTTAAAGTGTAAAATCTCTAAACTGAAGTCGGTACCGACTAAGTTCAATTATCGTAAAGTTCAATAAAAATTTTTGGTCATTGATTTATGCATTGGATTTTTCATAAAACCCGATCTTCAAAACGACTTTTCTTAATTTTTTCGCTATTTTTTTAATTTAAATGATCCTGCATCTCACTCAATAACGTTGTGCGTGTAGACTGGCGTCTAACTGCTCATCACTGATACTATCTCTTTCGGACACGAAGCCTGGTTTTTTTTTTTGTTGGGCATCTCGCAGTTGGCCTTGAGAGGCCGTGACTGCTCAACCGGGCTTTCCTGGGGCTGCCATTAAGAATTAACTTAACGCCTCCAGTCAGGGCTTACAAACTAAAATAAATTACAAACTAAGCAACTGCACGCTGAGGGCACCCCTTGTGGGGTACGGGCCTCGGTTCAGGGCGTCACTGATAGGGGGACAGCTGTTATTGGGAACAGGCTGGATCAAAATATTGGCATTATTATTATTAGTCGGGGAATTTAAAGCTACTGGCTCAGCTGCGGCTTCAACGAGCAAAGGTCGGTCGGGGACGAAGCCTGGTGAGACAGCGTGATTTTTAGCCAGCCTCACCAGTGAGTTCGAGCCCCGACTAGGTCCCCCTTAAAGCTGGAATAAGTTAAGTGTTTACGTGTGATGGAATTATAAAAAGTCATCATCTTTTTAGAGTTTTCCCAAATTTCTTGGGGTCGCCTTCTATTTTATCCGGATGCAGCTGAATAACAGTATTTTACATGGAGCGATTGCCTATCTGACCTTCACAATCCAGTTACTAAGTAATGCAATAACCCTTGGCAAAACTAGTTGTCAGACCTTCCGGCTTCTAACTTCCCATAACGACTGTCAAAGATCCAAGAATCGGAGCCGGTACCAAAGGTTTTACGGTTTAAAGTGTAGAAGAAGAATAGAAAAGAAAACATAGACAGTAACTTTAATTATGTCCTGTCTATTATAAATTTCGTCATCATTTCAGCTGAAAGACGTCCACTGCTGGACAAAGGCGTTCCCAAACAGCGTTACATCCACCGGTTTTGTGTTATTACTGTTTTCTGCTTCATTTGGCTGGCTCAAGCAAAACTTCACCGTGAAAACTTAGGTGAAGTGAGCTTGAAGGGAGCCTTCAGTAGTGTCAATTGCAATCAAGACGAATGACAGCTCACTTCAATACCACTAAAGTTTTCACAGTGAAATATTTTTAGATTAGACCAGTTGGCCTAACTGAAAGAGCCAGCAACATGCGTGACCACGAGACTGCGCGCGTCGATTTTTTTAACGAATAGAAATTCTTGCAACTTTGTGCATCAATTTTAACATCATACTACTTTGTACACTTACATTTTGGCAAATAAATTACTTACTTACTTACCTCCATTTAAGTTAGTTGACGCAATCGCTGCGAGCGACTTTTATCCTGGTCGCTCACTTGGTTTAGTAACGCCAGAGCTCATCTTAGACCACGTTTGCACGTAAAAATAACGCTGCGAGATATTGTCATGCAGTAGATTTTCAACCCTCGATGTCCGAGCATTGTCAATCCAACGGGGTATTTTTCGACGCGCAAAGGATTAAGGCAACCCTCGATGAAGCGAGAGTTCAAAATCCAGTGCGAGGTGGTACGTGGCGACGATATAATTAAAACAACTGACCTGCAAAAAAACACTACAAAGTGAAAAATTACTTTATTTTCGGAAGTCGGTGTCTTTGGAGATGAATTTTAATTTTTTGTCACCGCCTTCCGAAATTAAAGTTATTTTTCACTTTGTAGTGTTTTTGGATGTCGGTTGTTTTTTATTTGGGAAAAGTTTTTATTTTTCACTTTTTAGTGGTTCACATGTGCTTACCGCTTCACAGCGTACCGGCGTGATGTTATGTTATGAACTGGTGTAAACAATAGACAGATATGCGATTTCAGCAATCCCAGTCCATTTGCTATCATTTCTTGAGGAGTTCCGTGGCCTATCTCCGAAGTTCTTCATCAGATCTTCACCAAATTGAAATGGGACCACTCTGAGAAAGTACTCAACCAAAAAATACCCAATCGCTTCAAGTGTACCTATAAAATTTGAAGAGTTATCTCTAGTTCTCCAGGATCCCATCATCAGATCCTGACTTGATGATCATGGGACCACCTGGGAAGTATACCCTTTCAAACAAAAAAAAAAACCAAATTGGTCCAGTTATCTTCGAATAATCGGGTAACATGCATAAAAAAAAGGTTCCGACGAATTGAGAACCTCCTCCTTTTTGAAGTCAGTTAAAAAGCAAAAGTTTCATATTAACAAAATTTAAAAAATATCCTACAGAGATAGAATAAGTTTAAAAGTTATAATTTATTGTATTCATCTCCTAATTCTAAGAAAAAATATAGCAGTTCGTTAGGAACTGAAAACTTTGTTCAACAAACTCGCGGTTACGCACTTTTTTCATTAAAAAGAAATTATGTAAGTCAGAGGAAGTGACTAACGAAAAATAACGGTCTTCTTTGGAAGATTAGAGAAGTTTAATAGAATATTGTAATGCGAAGTGAACCAAAATTAAAATAAGTAGAAAGACGGAGACCGTATTTAATATAATATACTGTTTTATATTTAACAAAATTAACTTTTTAATTACAAGATTTTTTCTTGACCGAAAAAACATTTATATCTGCTGTCGAACAGCACCCTAATTGAGTAACACTATTAACCGCCAAATCGCTAATCCATTGCTTCGTATGTTGGAAAACCTTGCTCAACAACGTAAATATAACGCAATGAATATTGTTGAACTGTCAAAATGAAAGCCATTCTTACTGTTAGCGTCTTAAGCAATTACCCCGCTGTTTACATAGAAGTAAAATAATGATACAAATGATAATTTTTCCGGTTGCAATGAAGTGACCCCCTAGATACTTCCCACCGCAGTGGGTACCTTGTAACTAAGAGCTATTGTAGCTAAGCAAAGGCCCCTCAGTGCGCCAACAAAAGAGTATCCAATGTACAGGACGTTACAGTCAACGATGGCAGCTATTATAGCCATTATACCTGAGTTGGAGTCTAGGTTATAAGCTGAGAGAGACTGTTCATAAAACGTTTTCCGTAGTCCTGGATAGTCTCTGATGGTTTTGGCAACATAAAACTTAAGGGGAACCTAGTCGCGGGCTGGAACTCACTGGTGGTCCTGGCTAAAAATTACGCTGTCTTGCCAGGCTTCGCAACAGAGATAGTATCAGTTATGAGCAGTTAGACGCTAGTCTACACGCAAAATGTTATTGAGTAAGATTTTTTTTTTTTTTTTGGGTGGGAAATCATCAAATAACTTCTCCCGCTCTGTGTGGAGCGGGAGGGCGTGTCAGACTTTTACTGACTAAAACCCACCCGTGTTCCCTCAGTTGCCTGTGTGCTAGGGGCCGCGGTATCTCTTTCGAACAACCCGCACCCCTAGCAGGCATCGGCCCTTGCGGACCCCCCCATTTGGTGCTGACATCTCTTTGAGGCGCGCGTGGAACACAACGCGCCGTCGACCCGGACTTGGTCCTTACCGGACAGCGAGCTACCCATTACTCGCCGTCCGCAAGCCCGCGCCTACGGTGGCCGGGAATCAGCCTGGGATTCCCGACGCCCAGGGCGTCTCCCGCGGCGACTACGGCCGTGAGGGCGCATATACTGCCTCTCCCTCACGTGCGCCGCCTCCCTCTTCGCGAGCATTACTGCTTCGCAGAAGGAGGTGACGGCTAACCATTCACTCTCGCTCCGTACCATGGCCTGAACCAGGGCCGGACGCGAGAGATCGCCGCCGCCGATCGCCTCCTCGAGGACACGGCGGTGCTCCGCCCAAGCCGGGCAGACCGCCACCGTATGCTCCACCGTGTCCTCAGGGCGATCTTCGCAATGGAAACACCCGGGCGTTTCCTCCCGCCTTATGCGAAACAGGAACCTCCCGAAACAACCGTGTCCGGTGAGGACCTGCGTCAGGCGGAAGGTGAGGACGCCATGCCGCCTCTCAAGCCACTCCTCAAAGAGGGGACTTACCGCCGCTATCGTGGCGTGCCCATTATTGAGTAAGATGCAGGATCATTTATAGTAAAACATTCGCGTAATTTTTTTAGAAAAGTCCTTTGGAAGATCGGGTTTTATAAAAAACCACTGCATAAATCAATGACCAATAAAATTTATTGAACTTTACGATAGTTGAAGTTTGTCGGCACCGACTTGGTTTTGGAGATTTTACACTTCTTTTATTACTTAAACACGCCCAAAGTTAGGTTAAATTAGCAAGAAAAACGAATCGTTGTTGGCTCCTAACTTTTTAATGGCTTTTTAATTTAATATTCTGTTTCCGTACAGACAATATTAATAATGAGACAAAACCATACCATGTTTAATTTTTGATGTACATTGTCGAACAGTGGAGTAATACACTTCGTAAGTTTGTATGGGAAAAATGTGGACTTGTTCCACCTTAACAGTACTATAGCATATCAACATTATTTCAGCCGATATACGTTTACTGCTGGAATCAGGCCTCCCTAAGCGTCATCACATCGAACAGTCGTGTGTTTCTTACGTCCCGTGAATTCCCACGACCCTTGACAGGTTATCGGTCCACCTTCTGGGAGGTATGGTTAAATTGCAATGATTTCTTAGTTGCCGCAGGACTTGTTCATGGCCTCAAGCCATGCGACTTACGCCAAGCAAAACGCGCACGCGTCAACTTCTTTCATCGCTCCGTAAGTCGCGGTGACTCGTGTTATGCTCTTGTAGCGCTATCTACAACGCCATATGAGAACTACGCATCACATTGGCGTCACATAAAATCCTGTTTAGTTTACCGCGCAACTAACATTATACTACATTAATCGTCGGGTAGTTACCCACCAGACACAACACCTGTCTGGTCGTAGGGTTCTCCTTTTTCTATGGAGGATGAGTGAATTTTGCACCTTGGTTCTCAACCAAACCTATACTGTAAAAATCCTGTTTAGTTTACCGCGCAACTAACATTATACTACATTAGTCGTCGGGTAGTTACCCACCAGACACAACACCTGTCTGGTCGTAGGGTTCTCCTTTTTCTATGGAGGATGAGTGAATTTTGCACCTTGGTTCTCAACCAAACCTATACTGTAAACTAAACAACTTCTTTCGTATGTTTTCTTCGCAGTTAATACTGCAAGATGCGTCTGGTTGCAGCGTGTAACTCATGGGCACGGGGTAAAGGAGTTATTGGTGGTGAATTATGATTTTTTATCAGTTGCCTCTGAGCACTTAAAACGCCAGTTCCTATACCTTAGACTACAGTCAACAAGTGGTCACTTCAAGCCATCTGAAAGAACGTAACACGCATTAATCCTGTGCCTACCCTCGTTTCACTAACGGTCAGGTGTGAGTGCTCCTCCAAATTGCCTAGGCACTCAAACTCCTACATAAATAACTTAGAACACCTGAGGCTTTGTTGGCAGTTGCTGATAATAGGATCCTCTTTTGTCACATTATCACTTACTTTGCGTAAATTTTCTTCAAAGGCAAGGCATTTATTTTACACTTGCTTTCGCCAGCGGCTTCGCCCACGCGGAACTTTCATCCCCTATTTAAGTCTCTTAGGGGTTGAATTTCGTAAAATCCTTCCTTATTCCTTGTCTACATTATAAAAGGAATCTCTGTGCAAAATTTCAACTTTCTAGGTCCAAGGGTTTGGGCTCGGCGTTGATGAGTCAGTCAATCAATCAGGACCTTTCTTTTTATTTATATAGATAGATAGGCACATTAAAGGCATTTTTAAACGTCAACCTTTACATTAAAATATAGTTGATTCATATTCCAAAACGTAGTTTCGTATGGAGACGAATGGGCAAGAAACTCCACTGTTACTCTTTTAAAACGTTAAATATATTATTTGCACACATATATAATTATAAGTACAAACGATGAACCTTGAATATAATTACCATACAACAATGGGTAAAAATGGCAGATAAATAAATTATAATAATAGACACACTCACTGCTCACAATATTTACAAACTTTAATTTTAGCAATCCTAAACAGATCGTTTTGTTGGGCATTCGTGTAGTGGTGTACTTATATCCATTATCATTGATTTTAGAACGGGCCAATAAGAGCAGATCAAATAGAAAATGAAGGTTGAGAAGTATTAAAAGATTCAGGCTTTGCGTTCAATAGAAATAAGTGGAAAATGCAGCACTAACTATAATTTTCAGAAAAGGGAGACCATCTATAATAATAATATTCAAATTATTCCCCTGCTGCAGTACATGAATGAAACATTACAGTCATGTTGGGCAGAAAGTATGCTCATATCGTGGAACTTCCTCCGAGACAGGCAATTGAGTATTTTTTTAATGATGCTTCTTGGACTTTGGTGACTTTATTGACTCATTTGTAAGTTCTGAGCTTATAATTCTATCTGATTGTCGTATTGCTTTACAGGTATTAAGACTATGCACCTTCCCCTAACGAGGGATTCTCATTGTCTATGTTGTATTGGATTTGATATATACACTTAAAAGTAAGAATACAAATGTTGTAACACAATGAGTGCCTTCTCATATTGGCATTGAACGTAATGAGATGGTCGACCAATATGCTAAAGCGGCATCAACCGACGGTGAAAAGTATTCTTTACGGCAGATTAAAACTCCTTTGTGTTACCTCCAAGAATACTTCAGTGAAAGGAGCCGCAATGACGGTGTATGGTATGCCACTATACAACTGAACGTCTTCAAAAGTACGTAGATAGACAGTTCCAGTATGGGGAGTCAGACGACCATATAGAGAGAGTTGATTGAGGGTCTCAGTAGCACCATTAATAACTTAAGTTATGCGGACGATTTGGTATTGCTGAGTCCTTCAATTATCGGTTTACGGAAACTGGTTAGTAGATGTGAGGAGTACGCCGTGGCCCATGGGCTCAAGTACCGAACAAAGGCGAGTTGTTGGTATTCCTACCGCGGAATTCTAAAGTTGGCACCGTCCCATCTGTTACACTAAATAGTGTACCACTAAAAAGAGTGACGCAGCTTAAAGTGAACCTAGTCCACATTTTTTGCATACAAACTTCGGGAGTGTTTTACTCCACTGTCTGACATGGCACATCCAAAGTAAAATATGATATCGTTTTGTCTCATTATTAATATTGTCTGTACGGAAACAGAATACTAAATAAAAACCAATTAAAAAGTTAGGAGCCAACAAAGATTCGTTTTTCTTGCTAATGTTACTTAACTTTGTAATAAAAGTAGTGTAAAATCTCCAAAACCAAATCAGTACCGACAAAGTTCAATTATCGAAAAGTTCAATAAACTTTATTGGTCATTGATTTATGCATTGGCTTTTTCATAAAACCCGATCTTCCAAAGGCCTTTTGTAAATTTTTTCGCGAATTTTTACTATAAATGATCCTGCATCTCACTCACCACTGATACTATTTCTGTCGGACACGAAGCCTGGTGAGACAGCGTGATTTTTAGCCAGGCCCACCAGTGAGTTCGAGCCCGCGACTAGGTTCCCCTTCAGTACTTGGGGCACTGGGTCACGGAGGACCTCTCTGATGACGTGAATGTTGAGAGGGAACGAAGGGCGTTGGCTGTCCGTGGGAACATGCTTTTTTTTTTTTTTTGAGGATGGGAAATCATCAAATAACTTCTCCCGCTCTGGGTGGAGCAGGAGGGCGTGTCAGACTTTTACTGACTAAAACCCACCCGTGTTCCCTCAGCTGCCCGTGTGCCAGGGGCGACGGTATCTCTTTCGAACAACCCGCACCCCTGGCAGGCATCGGCCCTTGCGGACCCCACCAGTTTGGCGCACCAGGACACATGGCACGCCGTGACTACTCCAGGAACCAAGTAATACAAGGGCCCCAGACGAACCCGTGTCTGGAACCCTTGGTCCCCCTGCGACGGGTCAGCGCAGTGGCCCCGCCGCCTAACATGCTGGCTCGCAGGTTTAAACGGTGCCCAAATGAGGTAAAGTGTACAATATTCAGGGCATATTGTCAATCGTTTTACTCGTGCACCCTGTGGATCAGCTGTACTCTGCGGACACTCCCTTCGTATACAATATAATACTGCTTTTAGGATGTTGTGGGGGCTGCCGAGATGCTGTAGTGCGCCTGGCATGTTTATGGAGGCTCGGATTGATGGCTTTCATGCCATCATGAGAAAGCAAGCGGCTTCAATAATGCATCGTATCCGAGCAAGCTCCAACAGCATTCTGAAAGTGCAGACAGATTAGACAGTCCCTTTATTATACACTGGATTGCACTTCACGTGTCTAATTGATTTCGTTTATCTCTATTGTATTGTAATGTGACTTAGCTCTTAAGTACATACAAACACAAATATGGTTAACTGATTCATCCAAAATAAATGATTACATATTTATTTAACAGCACTGGGACGTGACTTCGCTCCGGACACATACGAGTACCTATCCATAAATAAATTTGCCTTTGTAATGGGTAAAGTTGAGTCACCAAATTGTGTGGAATTAAACTTGAATGAAGACGTTTATCATATCATCATGGTATGTGTCCGGAACGAGCCGGAAAGACGAGATTTTTTATTACAATATTATATTAGTATGTGCAAGATGGAGGTATGTAACAGTGTCCAAGCTGCTCCTGCTTTGGAAGCAGCCAGGATGCTATACGGGCTCTTAATCATTGGTATTAATCGCAGAAGTAGTGTAAGATTTTTTTATTTGTCGGCAATGCTATGACAAAATACATAATATTTTTACCATCTTGTCACACTTTTCGTAAGTTGTTCGTGCTACAAGACCTCTGGGACAGAACATACTGTAAACGATTATTTTGTTTTTCTAGTATCTTGTTTAAGGTTTTCTTTTTTTTTGTTTACGGGGAACAAAAAGATGCTGGTGATGACCAAAAGAAAGCAAGATGCTGGTGAAGATGGGAGCGGCAATTTAATAACCAATCAACGAGTATTCTCCTTTATTAGTATGTTAAGTCGATTTGTAACGATGAGGGCTTCGTAATCTGTCTCGATTAATACCCGAAAAATAAATAAAGAAAGATAAACAATCAATAAAGGGTGATTGTCCGGCTGAGCAGTTGTTAAAGTATCTTATATTGAAGAAGAAGTTTCTTATGGAGTTTGCAATTTTTTTTTACAGTGTTGGGGGATAAGTTTTCTGTAGGTACTGTTCTGCCCTTACAAAAACAAGAAAATCGAATCTACATCCCATGATTTCTTCACGGACTCATAAAACCATCTAACATTTCCTATACCTTACCCTATCTTTTATCATTCCAGACACAATCGGTAGCAAATATATTACGTTCCTACCTGAACACAAACATAGGTCACACGAACAAGGAACATCGAAAGAAAGCCTTTCTATCCCTCAGGCCATTTGTCTGCACACCGGGAAATAGGCAGTGTCCTCATAAATATACGGGGAGAATTTATATTTGGGTGTTCCTAATATCGGCGTTGGATTTACCTATTCATTTTGGTGTCTATACTTACATACATCGGTTGGAAGGGCTACAAGGAAAATTGGAAATGGTTCAGGGCTTATTATGAATTGTTTTTACACGTTAAATTGAAATGCGGATTTTATGGTACGTGTGGTGCCGGACGTAAAAGAATAGCACCATTCCATTTCTTCCCGTGGGTGTTGTAGAAGGCAACTAAGGGACTTACCAGAGGATGGGCAGCAGCGTTCTCTTTGCATTTTACAACCATACTGCGATCGCCAACCTGCCTGCCAAGCGTGGCGATTATGGCAAAAACCCCCTTTTGGGGGAAGCCTATGAAATGATGATGGTTCGAACGATCTATGAGCTTAAGCTGTGCTTGTTACGGTTAGTTTGTATATGGGTGACTATTCTGACTTTAAGACTGGTATTTCTGTGCTCCAGGGTGGCAGTCCCGAATGCCTTACTAATTTATAAGCCAGAAAGTTTCACAACCATCCGACCTTAGACTGTCAGAATTTAACAGTAATTGGGTTGCAGGTTTCAGGTGGTAATCCTAATGTCTAGTGTCGAAGTACCTACTTATTAATGTTTTGCAGTATGGTTGCTTAAGTATGGTAAGCTAAAATCCAACCACTCCTCTTACTTAGTCAGAAAATACTACGAACGAGTACAGACAAGTTAATGTGAATGTCAATGTACATGACCCCTTTTGTTAAAGATATCATCACCTGATTTTCGGGGGTTTGAAGACCCGTAACGACTGTCAAAGATCCACAAATGACAGCCTCCCGGTTGCCATTCATGGATCTTCGGATCGTGGATCTTCTTCTTACGCGCTTTCCTAGGCGCCAATTCTCATACCGACCGTACCAAGTATAAGTTACCCTGATCGATCGATCCGTGGAACTTACCCACAAGTCTCCCTTTTGTTACAGCATGTTACGAGAAAAACTTTATTCAAATAAACTACGTAGTACTTAGTTACAAAACTAGTAACTCGCTAATCTGAAACATTGTCAAAGGGTAGTCCTGACCAAATAGCCGTCCATCCGCTCACAATCCCGGCTAACTCAAATATTGGAGTCTGTATGTAACTTTGTACGATTACCGAACCTTTTCCGAATCTTTTCTTGAATCAGAAAAGTAGTGCACACAAATAGTTAGGGTATTGCCTTGAATTGAGTATTTTCTTGATTGTCCTAAAGAATTGTTTTATTGTTTTATATTCTAAATCTATATGTTTGATAAATAATGTTTTAATCAAAAAAATAACAAATTTTCTATGACCTAACTTAACTAAAACGAATAAACTAAACCAAAGCGTCGAAAAACTCATCCGCATAGCTGTCAACTGGTAATGTACCCAAGAGACTGGCGGCATTGCCACGTTGTATAGCAATGCTCAGCCTCTGGCCAAGGTAAAAACCAGCCCTTGGGTCACGGGAAGTGTCAACCAGCCGTTTTGAGATTTCCTTATAGAGAGCATAAGCACTCGGACCAGTCCGAGGGTTTCAACCCCAAACTGCTCGAAAATATAATTACGAATTATGTTGTTATACTTTCGCCGCTTGAAGTTTTCCGCAGCCGCAGCGGCAACGCCAGCACAGCACACCGAGCCAGGAAGATGGGATGGCGCAAGAGACACACGACACACGTTGAATCCCACACTAAAACCCTACCCATCTTCCATGGAAATAAAGACATGATTGTACTTGATTTTATAATGTGTACGACGCTTTACAATGTTTTTACACGCTTTTATTAGCTTCACTAGTATGTTTGTATGTAACCGACTCCTTAGAGCGCGATTTTGACCCACTTTAAACGATAAGATTTCATTGAAACTTTGTATACTTATCAAGGACCGATGACAATTCAATAATAAATTTTTTTTTTGAGAAAAATGAAAAAAAGGCCCGTTTTTGTAGTTAGCAAAACTAAAAAATAGAAAATAAATAATAGTTTGAAAAACTAAAAAACACGCTTTAAAAACCAAACTAAAAAAGTAGAAAATAATTTAATTCAATTAAAAAGCGTGGGGTGCTTGACATTAATTGATTATAAAAATACCTCAAAAAGCAGCCGACGCTTTTTAATTGAATTAAATTATTTTCCCCTTTTTTAGTTTGGTTTTTGAAGCGTGTTTTTGGTTTTTTAAACTATTATTTATAGCAAGGTAAGTTGAATTAGAGGGCCGCGAATTGTGGGACGTAGGTACGAACCCAGATAGGCGTTTTACTTTTTGTATATTATTTTATCATCTCCGCTCTTAAAACGGTGAAGGAAAACATCGTGAGGGAACCGGCGTATCCTAGAACCAAACATTCGAAGATATGTGCAATCTACCAACCCGCATTGGGCCTGCAAGGTGGCTTACGGCCCACTCCGTCACACAGAGAAGAGGCCTGTGTTCCAGCACTGGGAACGTTATAGGCCGAATATCCTAAGTGACAGTATTAGGTAGTGCAATGACTCGTTTGTCTAGTGATCGCAAGGGCTACTGCTAAGTTTTGATTCTCAGGTCTGGCAAAGTGCTATTGAGTTCTTCCGTAAGGAATTTGTCAGTAGCAGCACGCAGTCTGGATTTATGCTCGGTTGATGGTAATAGGGTCGCCCTCTTGGATGGAGGTTAAACAAAACTGGCAAAATTTGGAAGTGGTACTAGTAGGTACAGGCCTCATCGCTCAATCCTTCGGAAACACAGGCGTGATGTTATGTATGAAAAGGCTCATCCAGGATAACACTACTATGGCTATTTTTGCCTACGGGGTAGCGGTAAAAATGACAAGAAACTATGTACCAAATTTTGGCAAAAATCGTAAAAATAATCGTAGTGTGAACTTAAGTAATAAGTAATAACAGCCGCACAGGTCGATCGATCAGGTTAAGCTACGCTTGCCGCGGTTGGTCCGTGGATGGGTGACCATCTTTACATACCAAGACTCCTCCGTGCTTCGAAAAGCAAGTTAAGCCGTTAGTCCTGGCTGTCATTCGTGGATCTTTGACAGCCGTTACGGGTCGTCAGAAGCACGAAAGTCTGACAACCAGTATTACCAAGGAGTATCGTGTTACTCAGTAACTGGGTTGTGGAGGTCAGATACGCAGTCGCTCTATGTAAAATACTGGTATGCAGCTGCATCCGGTTAGACTGGAAGCTGACTCCAACATAGTTGGGAAAAGGCTAGGCAGATGATGATGAATCTTAGTGTGAACTTTAACGAAGCAAAATTATGTCAGATCGTAGCTGGTGGCATTCTGTAGTTACTGCGTACCCCCATGGGAATCGTAGAAATCATAAATAGTATATAAATATTGCATAAATATAGTCTTGCATAAAAGTAAAAATTTGTAACAATATTTGGCAACCTTTAAAATAGTTTTATTGTGTCTCCATACTAGCAGAGGATTACACTGCCAGGC
Source organism: Antitype chi (assembly GCA_947359405.1). NCBI lineage: Eukaryota > Metazoa > Arthropoda > Insecta > Lepidoptera > Noctuidae > Antitype > Antitype chi. The sequence goes on along the minus strand of OX375828.1, from coordinate 7,065,478 downwards.
AGCCGATGAAAAATATTGCAAATAATCCAACACAAGTGAAAAATAAACAGTCTGGCGACAGACTACCCAACTTTTTTCATTTCAAATTTTAGGGTAGCTACATACAAAGTACGGTGTTCCCAACAACTTTCAGTTTCACTAAAGCTATTTTGACAGACTGACAATACTGTTGGTTCAAGCTGGTCTTATTGAAGGGTGAGTATTCCCTTACTCAGCCATGAATTACATTAAATATAAGTTCTCATTTAGAAGTACATAACATTTTTCCAGCCTCTTTATCAGAGTCACAGTATAGTTAAATTGTAAGTACAGCTGACTACTGAAGAAATAATAATAATTATTTATCAAATCGCAAGCTACTGTGGAAGAATGGCAGTTGTGATATGATTGTATGGACCATTTAAGTTGATAGTCACGTTGATAAATAATAAACCCTAATTTTACTTGGAATGCCAGAGAGCCATCTTTCGTCCTTAATGTTCCAAATCTAGTTCGATCTAAACTCAATTTCAATCAATGTCAAAATTGAGTTTTATTTACGAGAATTGGCCCTAATCCTATTCAAGTCAAGTGAAATAAAAACCAAAACTCAAAGAAATGTACATAAAAACTAGTACTCTCAAGAAAATCTAGCACCTTATAACATTCCTTATTCCAACTTATCATCTTCTGCCATATTAAATCTTTTCTAAGGAGAATTTGTGGGGTCTCCCGATCTGAAGCCCCACAGATAAAGAGGGGATATAAGTTATATTAACTTTGCCTGGAAACGAAAGGGAATTACAGTGAGGTACCTATTGATTTGTATTCTCAAACGTATTGTATTTGTTTCACCTTATTTTTCTTTTCTCTTGGGACCGTGATCCATTGGCGACATCGCGGCAGAAGAAAAATGAATTTAGCGACAAAGTTTTTGCTTACCTAAGTACTTCAGTTTTTATGAACAGTACAAGTTTTGCAAGAGGTTTTGTGACTGCCAGTGAAAAAATATAAGCTGGTAAAATTTTGGTACTCTTTTGATACCTATTGTTACTAAAATAGCTATCAAATAAATAGTAATTTTTATTATTCTAATTGAATCTGTTAAATGTCGCACGGCTTTTGCAAGACGACAAAACACTTTTCTGTCTGTATATTAATACAAAAAAAAACATTGAACCTTACATTTTTATCCGCTAACACTACACGAATGTAAGCTTAAAGTAAAGAACTGGCTCTTTACTATTGATTATGAGGATGTAGAGAAAATAATAAATAAATCTCATTCTACTAAAGAACTCATACATACCTTTCTTTAATACACCTACTCATACACAAACACGAACGGGCACCCACCAACACGCATAAAATCATACACACCTTCCACACACACACACACAGAATGATATAATAATAATTTAAGAATAATTACAAATTGATGAAATTTTCAAATTTTTTCATACTTTTTTATTTTGTTTTTACTTCTTTTAAAACTATGTGGTAGCACATACGATTGTCTATTCCTATGTTGAAATTAGTATCTAAGCCAAATAAAATGGGAGAGGGCGCTGACTCCTGATATACAGGTACACCTAGTTCAGGAGTCAGAGGCTTCAAACAAGTTTCTGTAACCTATTATTATTTCAATAAAGATGAATTTGAATTCTAAGACCGTTCTTCATATACAGGGTGATTGGAAGATGGGTGCAAAGCTTTAAGGCGAAGATAGTACAGACAATTTAGAACCATTTAAGCCATGGTTGTCTTAGACGAAGTCTTACCAAATATTTTTAACCAAATTTTAAAGTTTTTTTTCGGAAATTCTCAAAATTTAATGTAAACTGCATAATTATGGCCAAATTGAATGATAAATGAATTCATTTTTTATTTATTTAATTAAAGTAGTGTGTAAGCAATCAAGCAAAACATGTTTTAGGCTTCTGTGTCATTAGAATTTTTTTTTACAGACATTTAAAGCTCAGAAAAATAAAAAATTTGTACAATACGTCTTTTAAAAATTATTAAAAAAATAAAAAATTGGTAAGACTTCGTCTAAGACAACCATGGCTTAAATGGTTCTAAATTGTCTATACTATCTTCACCTTAAAGCTTTGCACCCATCTTCCAATCACCCTGTATAATTAACTAGCTGCACGCCTTGGTTATACCCACATAGGTCTCGATCCCGTAGGAGAATAGGGATAAAGTATTTTGTCCTAATCCAGGTTTTAGTCTACCTTTAATTTAAATCCGTTTAGCCGTTTTAACGTGAAAGCGTTACAAAAATTCAAATTCAAACAGCAAAATATCATAAAACATTTTAAAAGAGTAACTATTATAGCCTATTCTCCTGCATACGAAACTACCTCTTGTAAAAGGCATCTAGAATCAACACCACTTTCTTGTAAATGTTGATGTTCAAAAGTGCCTTTTATGTGCATAATTGAAATAAAATGAGATTGAAAATTGTGTAAAAATACAATGCGTAAAGTTGGCCGTTATTTGTAAGTATGTATTTTTGTCTTGAAGCTTTTTGCACAAGAATTGGTAATGTACCTATTCCCTCGACACTTGGATTTGTAGTGTCTCAAAGACAAAAGTAACATGACATGTGTTGATGTAAGATCTGGTATATTCCTGTGACTATTTTTGAAGAAAGAAGGTCTGCATTGGTGATTTTATATTTTTCTCATAACATAAAAAATATCTCGAAGACTCGCATGTACCGATTTATTTAATAACATGTTACAGCGAAATTCAATTTCAGTGTCTCGCAGTACAGTAGAAACATGTGTACGTAGTGTTGCTAGTGCAAAATACAATCGAATTTTATGAAATAGTTGGAACACAATAGCGAAATTCCCGTTAAATAATCTCCCAATGGAGGTTCGGAATTTGAAATACTAAAGGGATGTCTGCAGAAATACAGGGACTTGTAATGCGGGATTTTGTGCTGATTTCATAGAACAGATACTAACAATTTTATTCTTCACAAAAATAAACTGTCCTGAACTGAACTGTCAGATAGGCAGTCGCTCCATGTAAAATACTCTTATTCATCATAGTTGGGAAAAGGATTTTTTTTTTTTTTTTGGGTGGGAAATCTTCAAATAACTTCTCCCGCTCTGGGTGGAGCTGGGAGGGCGTGTCAGACTTTTACTGACTAAAACCCACCCGTGTTCCCTCAGTTGCCTGTGTGTTAGGGGCCGCGGTATCTCTTTCGAACAACCCGCACCCCTGGCAGGCATCGGCCCTTGCGGACTCCCCCATTTGGTGCTGACATCTCTTTGAGGCGCGCGTGGAACACAACGCGCCGTCGACCCGGGCTTGGTCCTTACCGGACAGCGAGCTACCCATTACTCGCCGTCCGCAAGCCCGCGCCTACGGTGGCCGGGAATCAGCCTGGGATTCCTGACGCCCAGGGCGTCTCCCGCGGCGACTACGGCCGTGAGGGCGCATATACTGCCTCTCCCTCATGTGCGCTTGTTGAGTTGGGAAAAGGTTAGGTAGATAATGATATTTAAACTGAAAAAAATAAATGGAAGTGAAAATAGTCCCTTAATCGTACCTTAGCTTACAGAAAATTGGAAAAACTCTTTACTTTTATTTTGGAAAATGGAAATGTTTGATGCATCAATTTGGTAAAGCCCTCGGAGTGAGTCTTTGAAACACAGTTTTGACAATGTTTTTGACTGAAGAACACATCAATATTATCTCCAAATTGAACATCGGTTTCAGGTTTTATAGTAAATGAAAATGTCTATCGAAGCCTATAGTAGTTAATTGGGTTCACTTTAAACAAGCAACAATTAAGTCTGCGGATAACAGTAAAAACCAATTAATTTGGTGTGTCATGCCGCTTTTTGTTAAATTATTCGATTTTTTGCGATCTTATTGAAGCAATTGTAATATGAAAAGAACGTTGCCCCGATATTCAAATATACGTTGCTTGATATGTGATAATTTATATTTGAAATAATTGTAATAACAGTTTAAAAACATGCTTTAATAGAAAACTAAACTAAAAAAGTAGGAAATAATTTCATGTTTTTTTTTTTTGTTTTTTAAAGTATTTTTCTAGTTTCAGATCTATATTTTCGAAATTAAAAACCAAAGAAACAAACAAGAGAAGAAAGGCTTTGAAAAAAAAGACTCGCGTAGAAAAGGAGGTATGAAAAAATTAAAAACATTGAAGAGTTTTTGACAAAAAAACAAAAAAAAAATCGACAAAACTACAAACGTCGAAAAAAACAAAAAAAAAACAACTATCAATAAATGAAATGAAACCTGAATATAAAGATTACAGAGAAAGAGATGGAGAAAGAATTATAAGGCATCATTATCATCGTCATTTCAGCTGCAAGTCGTCCATTGATGGACATAGGCCTCCACCAAGCTCCTCCACTTCGACCGGTTCTATGCTTCCCGCATCCAGCGGATCCTGCGGCCTTCACAAGGCCATCGGTCCACCTTCCGGGAAGCCTTCCAACTATATGTCTTACCTTCCTTTTTTTTTTTAAACCTTTAGATAAAGGTTAAAAATATATTGAGCCACATCAATGAGGCAAATACACTCGGTTTCAAAGAATCACCCCCGAGTGTTTAAAAAAAATGTTGTCCAATTAATGAAAAAACCGTTTGCAGCACGCGCGTCCTAAATATCTTTCTCTGTATTTTCAACCTCTTGATGTCATTTAAAATATGTACAGCTGAGTGGATCCGCATTGCTGTGAAATTGACAATCGTCAGGGATATTGGGGCTGTCCGATTATTAAGATTTATTACAGGGTCCAACGATTTGTTTGACAAATTGAATAGGCTGTTGTGTGGCTGTAAGTTATTTATAGTTATTCCAGTAGATAATGATAAATTATTCTTTCACTAAAATGAGTGATGGTAACTTTGGGGTTGTTGCGCAACGCACCAACAGTTTGGCAACATTTATTGCGTTAATCACCTATTGTCAAGCAGACGATATTTTTGAAACATATTCGAAGCAATGGATTAAGAATTTATTTCATAAACTTTGGGGTTGTAAAAGTGTTACTCAATTGCGTTGCTAGCCATGGTCGCATTTCGGCATCTGAAATATAAGAGGCATGACGCCCGATTACCGTCTTATAGATATAGCTGATAGTATGTCCCAAGTGCCTGTTATTAAATGGACAAAAATTGCTCAATTGGCGACATATTAGATGCCTCTTGTTTCAACATAACTAGTCCAGTCCATGTCAAAGTTAAAGTCAAATAATTTATTTACATTTACAACAAAATAGAATTGACTCTAGATGCAAAAGTAGTTTTATATGGAGAAGAATGAGCAAGAAACTTCACCGTTACTCTTTTAAAATGTTTCACAATATTGCTTGCATCATCATAAAAAAATGCACTTATCAATTAGCAAAGTAAATCCTTTTTGCATGCAAAAAAATAAACATTCCGTTTTCCTAGTCGTACGGTAGTGGTGAAGGAAGGTAATTCCGCCCCGGGCATGGCAGCTAGCACCAATAAATATTAGATGCGACGACTGTAGTAGTGCTGTCAAGAAAATACCGGGATTTAAGTGAAATGTCGACGGTAGTTTGCATCGTAAAGTGTTAGGTTGTTGAGAAGTTTTTATGACTTATACTATGTGGAGGAAGAAAGGTATCCACTATTCTTTGTTATCTATGTTTACTCAAAAAATGTATTGATCATGACACTGAAGTCATTAGCATTTTGTATTAAGTATAGTCGCAACTTATTGTTGTGAATGTTTAAACATTACGAGCTGGAGCATACATAGAGTAAGTACTAGGATAATATTATGTCAATTGAAAGTACCTCACTATGACACATCCACACTAAAAGCAAACTTACTAATTTTTACTAGGTTTTCCTATGTACTATATCTAATGTCAATGCCAAAAATCGGTGTCAATACTGAAATATAATTCATATTTTTTTTTGATAGTTACCTACTAAATTATACTACAAATATCCAAATAATATATTTAGTACCCGTATTTTAAATCCCGACCATCCGGGACTGCGTGTGTACAACACTAGTCGAGAGCTCATCAGGTATTCAATAAGCCACCGATTAGCCGCTGTACTTTCATCCGGGACGCAATCATATGCAGTCAGACTGCGCGGAGTGAAACATGATCCTGGGGGATGGTACTTGGGTGTATGAAATGCAAATAAAACAAAGCAACATCGTGTTCTGTATTCTCATTTGAATCGGCGCTATTTTGTTTTCGACAATTATCATAAATATTCCGTGCTATGCCCGTGATAAGCCCTGTTATAAAATGGTTGGGTTAGGGCTAAAACAGATTCACACGACACGACATCGCATCAAGAAAGAAGCTTATGCAAGCACCCTTAGAGTTGAGCTATTTTTAGGTTCTTTACCCAGAACAAGTTAGTAGAAATCCGAGCATATGATGCTAGTCTGACTGTCCATTCACACCAGTGATTACAGAAGAAGCGGATTCAAACAGGTTTTATAATAAGATAGATATTGCTAGTCTCGATAAAACGATTTAAAAGTACAAAATTATCAAAGTACTCTAGTGATTTTTTTTATGACCCGGACGACTTAATAAGTTCTGCAAAGCAGAATAAAGCGGATATAAAGTTTTAAACTTAATCCTAAACTATCCCAAAACATCAAAATCATCCCCCGTAAACCCAAGTTTCACATACCCGAAACTTCAAACTTACTTGAAACTTAGAACACGACACACTAATTACAGAGCCGATCCTGAACTTTTATGCCGATCACATCAGTCTCAACTTACGACATCGAAACTTAATTAAAGTTATAACGTTAGCACCATAACTTACTTGTAAGGGTCCTCCTAGCATAATTGAATGGCAAACATGGCTCCGAAATGTGGGCCACATTATAAGCAGGATATTAAGTTGACTTGATTGGATTGTTTCGGGGTCAGTTTTGTTCATTTGGCTTGCTTGGCTAGCCCTAACATAGCTAGGAAAAAGCCATGCAGATGATGAGTAAATTTAATGTTATCTTTAGCTGCACCTACCTGTGTAGAAAACAATTAGTACTATCGAGTTTTACGACACCTAGCTTTCGATAAACACTATGATAACGTTTCATAGATCCTTAGATCTATGTTTGCCTCCCAGGTATAGCACAGATACTCTACAATACCTGCTTTTATATGAATTCTACGAAAACTCTGAGTTCAAACACAGGCGCATACTCCCGAACCAAATTGGCCGAACTAGCACAAAGAGAAAGTTTTAATTAAATTAAACAAATAATTCGCGACAGGCTGTAATTAATTTTGCACAATACGCTGTTTTAGTGAAGTTAATTAATTAACTGATGTACGCCGAAATAAAAAGTGCTCATTACAAAAATTGGGATAGATAGAGTTGAATAGTAATTGTATTTATGGTAATTCGGGGTGCAAGCATACAGGGTTTTATAAAGCATGGATTCTAATCTTTCATAAAATACCTATGCATATTTGTTACATCTATTGTAATCTTCTTTACAGGTGATAGGAACGCTTCATTTGTAAGGGTTGGACCGATTTGGTATATTTTTGTTTTTAAATGTTATTAGCAGTCTGAAATTGGTTTTATGTAATGGAAAATTGGAAAAGTATCCCGGATTTTTTACATATTTGAGAAAAACTGAACGTCGTTTTTTGTATGACAGGCCATCATTAGTCGGGACAGCTAATTATTAATATTAACACTCTAGCATACCCACCAATTAACTTAAAGATTAACGAATTATATTTCCTTATTTTCTTTCTTTTTTTTTATTGTGTAGAGAGGCATTTTCAAATGATCATTAAAATTTAATCTTGAATTACGTTAAATGAAGGATTAAAAATCCTACAATTCTCCGATGAACGGTTTATCGGGGACTTGTAGGATTTTTAATTCATTTTTCTACAATAACTAATACTCTCTAATACTTTTACAATGTGTAATGCACATCGCATCACACAGAATGTAGGGCATCTAAGTGTCGCTCATTCTCTTTCATAGAGACTAGTTCAGTCGAGACATGACCTAATTTCACTATAAGATTGGACGCTGTGGGGCAAGTGGTGTGAAAAATAATGATTAGTAAAAAGATCATAAATAAATAATAGTTATAATCACCAAACACTTCATGATACAGAAAGGCTATAGATATATTCTGCGATCAATACTGAGAAGGCTATCAGACCGTCATCACGAATTTACTTCTCCGTGTCTCGGAAAGCACGTTACGGATCGTTAGAAGCCCGAAAATGTAACAACCAGTCTTACCAAGGGGTATCGTATTACCCAGTAACTGGAAGGTGTAGGTCACTGTCACCCCATGTATAATACTGGTATCCAGCTGCGTCCGGTTAGACTGGAAGCTGACCCCAACATAGTTGGAAAAGGCTAAGCAAATGATGATCACGATTTTTCGTCACCGTTTTTCCAAAGACTAAATTTGACAATATCAATGATGGGATTTCCTAAAATCTGTTTCGCGGCTGTGTTGGGCAGAAGTCTGCATACTTCCTCCAGTACATACACATATTTGTATCGGGTTAAACTTTAATTTTAAATTAATATAGGTACATCTGAATAGTTATGCAATCCAAGAATCCCGGTGTTTTTAATAAATATTACAAATATAATTTATAAAGCCGCTTCCATACTTTCATAGCTAAAAGTTATCTTTAGGTAAATATGCATCCGAATATCCGATCTCTGCTTATAACTTTAAAGATTCCAAATAAAAAATCTACGGCAAAGCTTTATTAAAACATGGAATAATTTCCAGCCATTACCACGCTTTTCCTTACATATTGGGCCTTACACATCAGAAGCCCCGGGTCGAAAGCAGTTATTACCAATATGGCGCTCGCTATCCACTGGGATTACCTGCGACGCTATCGAATAATACGACCACCATTCATTTATATGACAACACGAATTACGTTTGATTTACTATCTTTAGTATTTGCTCCCGGGGTGGTGGGTTTGAATAATATAATTTATCTTTGATTTAAGTGCTGAAAGTTCCGTTATAGGAAAATAACCTTAGTATAAAGTACCAGATTATTAAGCTAAATGTAAAATACTCATAATGATTGCCTATTAACATCATCAATCCTATTGATTGATTATTTCATGAAAAAGTTCGAGGGTTGTTTTGGCGATTAAATCTATACAGGATAAAATTTTAACCAGTGCGCAAATTGTAACCATGAATTCATTATATCATTCTAGACGCCCTAGCATAGAAATTTTTCGTCAGTTATGCGTTATCTACGCGGTCAAAATGTATGTCTCTCTGTCAGTATCTATCTATCGTGTAAATACATACATAAGTACATATTATTATGTTGTTCAACAAACTGACTGTGCCTGACACTGACCTGCATAAAAAAAAACTTTTTCCAAACAAAAACAACGACTTCCGGAAAAACACTACAAAGTGCAAAATTTCGGAAGTCGGTGACTTACGGTTGGTGATATGTATTAAAAAAAATTGTCACCGCCTTCCGAAATTAATGTTATTTTGCACTTTGTAGTGTTTTTCCGGAAGTCGGTTGTTTTTTGTTTGGAAAGTTTTTATTTTTCACTTTTTAGTTATAGTAGCTACCCCATACCAATTTGAAATTTCATAATCATATTTATGCGATAGCAGCAATCGGAATTGATTTGCTGTAATGTTTAAATCATCAAAATCGGTTCAGCCAGTCGAAAGATCTGAGGTAACACACATAAAAAACAGTCCAATTGAGAAGCTACTCCTTTGTTTTAATTCGGTTAAAAAACGTAAGAAAACCTGAATGTCGGCTACCCTGACGTTTCCCCCTTAATGAGGAACAATTAAAAATAACATTTTATAAATGTAACTGTAATAAAACAGCAACGTAACCTCCCCATTTCCTCCAAGATTCCAATTTGTCACCAATGACCCACCGTGCCAACAAATCCCATGAAGACGAGTCAATTTGTTGCTCGACAGTGTATTAGCCAAATTGACTATCGGAAACAGAGAGAATTCGCACGACCACCGTTACCGCCGGCCCTGCTCGCCATTTGCAAATTGAAATCCCGGCATTTTCAATTGCGTGCCTTTTCGTGTCCGACAGTGTAATAAAGACCGAATTTGCCAAAACTGAAAGAAACTTTAAATAAAAGCCGATAAGGTTGAATTTCGATTGTCGTGTTGAGTTTTAAATTTTATAAAGTGAAAACATTTTAGGTCCATGTCGATGCGGTATAGCTTTACTGTACTCATTTCAATATGGTTGGATCAGCTGTTTTCTATACGTTGACGGACAGGTAAAATGTTTTATTTCATAAAATACGGTTAATTTTTTTGGCTAGAGAAGCGTGAATGGATAATTGGATTATGCATATTGGATTTAGAAACTAAATAGATTGCTGAATAAGTAGGTAACTTTTTTTTCGGGGGGAACCTTCAACAGGCTCTAGGGTTTTGGGGATAAGACCGGGGAGTGTGGGATTTTTAATTCAGTAAAACCACCCCAGTGGTAACTATCTACACATGGAGGTATGGTATCGTTACCTCTCAGAAAACCAATCCGATACCTCCTCTGTGCAACGGCAGTTAGGGCACAACTCTGGAGAGACTGTGAAAGGGACTCCCCGAAATTTAACTCTGAAATATGTATACTCCATTTACAATAGCATTAGACAGAGGTTAAAAAAGGTTCTTTTTAATGTACACTTCGTAACAATTACATTAAACGTGTTGCAGTTACAATTAATCCCAAAAAAAATCGAGTGTCAATGCTAAAAACCTAAAAGAAGCAGGAGAGAACAACACCCAGTAAGTAACTAAATTAGTTGATGACGACGAAGTTTTACCCACGTATTGTGGGTCGTAAGTTGAAAATTAAGTACATATTGTAAAAAAAATCCTTTTAACCTTAATTAGAGTTAAATCATCATGTGATCGTTTGTTTCATTCATTCGTTTTGTTGAAGGTTTGTAATGTGTGATGAAGATATTATTATAAATAGAACATTATTTAAAATAAAAATTACTTTTACTTCGTTTATCTCAGTATTTAGTACTGTCTTAAATCTACCTAAAAAAGTTAGAACTTAACTTTGAAATAAAATGTTTTGCACTTCTGCTTCTACGAGCCTCTTTTTTCTAAAACTGTAATAAATGGAGTATAGGTACCTACAAAAAAAAACTTAAAAGTCATAAAGTTCATAACCTTAAAAAAACTTAAAAGTCATAAAGTTCATAACCTTAAAAAAACTTAAAAGTCATAAAGTTCATAACCTTAAAAAAACTTAAAAGTCATAAAGTTCATAACCTTAAAAAAACTTAAAAGTCATAAAGTTCATAACCTCCGGATCAAAGGAAATCTTAACACATCAGAGTGTGAAGATCGAATTTCCTATACCCAATTTATAGCTGTATTTTCTTGTAGGTGCTCGTTTATTGCTTTTTCAAAATAATATTGGGAAGGAAATAATTTGATCTTAGACTGTTGTAGACGAGCGTAGAACAAAATTAACTTCTTTCGGCGGTGTCATACAGGATTAGAAGAAATACAATTTATAAACAAAATGTCATTAAACTCTTAATTTATTAGAACGTGCGCAGAGAGCTATCCTTAAGGTAGCCACCTTTCGCCCATTTAGATTTCCCACATACGAGCTTTATACGGCATGTAAGGTTTTAACTGTGCGTCAACTATTTATATTAAAGATAGTATTACACCAGCATAGCAATCTCCCTTATACCCCCATACCTATACATAAGAGAAGAAAAGACTTCGTTTGCATAAAGCCTCAAACTAGACATACTTTTATAAATAAATTTTATGGTTTTTTAGGTCCGTTCTTATATAATAAAATCAATAAGTCTCTAAGTATATATAGTGTAAATTGTAAAAAATGTAGTGAAATGTTAAGTGAATACTTAGCGACATTAAATTACTCAGACACTGAAAAATTGCTAGAAATCATGCAATAAGTTTATTAATGTTAAGGCAATTTTATTTAATAATATAATTATTATGTATCAATGCTAGCTCTATGTACATTAATTTAATAGTCCAATAAAACACTCAGCGTTGTTACCTGAAACACAGGTTTGAATAAACCTACATCAGGCAGGTCGCTATTGTTTTTCATTAGGCCTTTATCCAATATATTATATAAGTTATACCTACACTAGATTTATTTTAGGCATAGTTTAATATTTGCTTAATAATTTTAATATGTAACTCTGTACTGATGTCACTTATATGTAATTTATATGTGAACTTATGAATAAAAAAAGTATTATTATTATTATAATGACACTGACTCATTAATGACATCACTCATAAGGAATAGGGAATGCGAAGGTATCTAGCTTGGCGCTTCCCCCTTAAGGCGGTTGCAGACCAAGAGATTAGCTAAGTTAATTTAACGTTCATAGTTTATGGTATTTTTTGTCGTTGGGAAATCATCAAATAACTTCTCCCGCTCTGGGTGGAGCGGAAGGGCGTGTCAGACTTTAACTAACTAAAACCCACCCGTGTTCCCTCAGTTGCCTGTGTGCCAGGGGTGACGGTATCTCTTTCGAACAACCCGCACCCCTGGCAGGCATCGGCCCTTGTGGACCCCACCAGTTGGTGCTGTCATCTCTTTGAAGAGCGCGTGAAAAACAACGCACTGCGACCCGGGCTTGGTCCTTACCGGACAGCGAGCTACCCATTACTCGCCGTCCACAAGCCCACGCCTACGGTGGCCGATAATCAGCCTGGGATTCCCGACGCCCAGGGCGTCTCCTGAGGTCATATTTTATGGTTGGCACACACGTAGCAAGATTACGATACAAGAGTACGATTAGCAAGCTGAAGTGGCAATGGGCCGGCCATATTAGTCGTAGAACCGATGACCGGTGGGGTAGACGTGTTCTTGAGTGGAGACCGCGAATCGGAAAACGTAAGGTAGGACGCCCTCAAGCTAGGTGGAGTGACGATCTTCGCAGGGTTACTGGTAGTAACTGGATGAGAGTTGCTGAGAATCGAGTTAAATGGCATGAAATTGGAGAGGCCTATGTCCAGCAGTGGACTGCTGTAGGCTGATGATGATGATGACACACGTATGAAAAATTATATTACGTGTGTGAGCTAAGCTAAATTTACTTATCTCTTAGTTTGCAACTTGCTTAAGTATGGTTTCTAGAGAAAATCACGAAAGTAACAACTTCTTTTTCACTCATGATTTTCGGTGGCTTTTTCCACTAAAAAAAATATAAACGTTAACAGTTTTTGGTAACTTAAAACAAAATTGCTTGCGGGTAAGCACCTAAAACTTAAGCGTTTAAGTATCGGAGTAACTTCACCGAACAACTTAAAACAATGAACTAAGTTGGTCTATAATCTTTACCGTCATCCCCACGTTACAACTTACCACAAAGTTAAGCAACTTGCTTTTTTGAAAAGCTGTCTGAAATCTGAAATATGTTAAATTATTTACTTAAAGGTGAAGATCCTACTTAAAATATTATAAAGGCTTTTGCCGGCTTCGCCCGTGTGAACGTCGGAAATTATTCCGCGGAAACGTACTACCGGGTTATGAACTACCCTATGCATTAATCCAGGTTATAAACTACTTTTGTGCTAAAGGAGACGGATACCATTTCATACAATCTTGGGCCTGGATGTAAAAAGATGAAATTGGTGTCAAATGATAGCTACTATATTATCAAACCATCACTGAAAATTTTGCGGATTTTGGCAATCTTAGAGCTGAGTTAAAAGAGATTTAGTAAAAGTGAGGTTCCGTGTGGTGCCGGACGTAAAAGAATAGCACCATCCCATCTCTTCCCGTGGGTGTCGTAGAAGGCGACTAAGGGACTTACTAGAGAATGGGCAGCGGCGTTCTCTATGCATTTTACCACCATACTGCGATCGTCAACCCGCCTGCCAAGCGTGGTGATTATGGCAAACCTCCCCAAATTGGGGGAGGCCTATGTCCAGTATTGGACTTCTTACGGCTGAAATGATGAAGATCGGTACAGTGGCCGGGAATCAGCCTGAGATTCCCGGCCACGGCGGCGACTAGGGCCGTGAAGGTGCATATACTGCCTCTCCCTCACGTGCTCCGCCTTCCTCTTCGCGAGCATTACTGCTTTCTGGGACGTGATGGCTTTCCATGCATTCTCTCTCCGTACCATGGCCAGCAGTGGTGGTCTAGTGGTAAAGGCTCCGACCTATGAATTGTAGGTTTGAAGTCAGTTAGGCGCTTTACTTTGTGAAGAATTAAAAAAACTAAAAGGCACGCTTTAATAGCAAACCAAACTACTAAAGCAGAAAATAATTTATAAAATTAAATTATTTTGAATTTTTTGCGAATTATTTTCTACTTTTTTAGTTTGGTTTTCTATTAAAGCGTGTAATTTTTTAAACTATTATCTATTTTTTAGTTCGGCTAACTACGAAAGCGAGATTTTTATGTTTTTTTTTTGGTCCAGGGTATTGTCACAAAATAAAATTAATTGTCATCGGTCCTTGATAAGTGTGTTTAGTTTCAATTAAATTGTTATTTTTTTTTCGTTTTGAATTTGGTCACAATCACGTTCGAAAATTCCGTAACATACATACCAAGCTAATAAAAGTTTGTTGAAAACATCGCGAGGACACGGTATGTCCCAGAACCTCAACTCAAAGCCATGTGACATTCACCAACCTGCCCATTATAGACCTTTCAAAGAGTCCCAGCTGTGGGAACACAGGCGGATTATGCTTATGGTTTAAAATTTGGAGTGATAAAATATGAGATGTCGCCCGTCTGCCCAACCCGACGACGATAAATAGGGAATTTAGAAAGACATCAATTCAAAGATTTGTTTTATCCGTAGTCCCGACTTCGTCTCGAGACCGACAGATTATTAATCCTCCTAGATTATGGGGGATCGACAGAGACGTCGGCTTAACTGGTGTTGCTATAGCTATAACATTTTGCACAAAATGGAGGCCGGATTTCGGGGTTATGTACTACGTACAGATCCGTATTTGCTGTCGGATTAATAATGTTATGGTTTAGCGAGTAATTTTGGTTGCTGACTGATTGTATAACTACTGGAACAGGAGACCAGAATTTAGTTTTACGTAATTTTTTAAAGACGACTTAAAAAAAAATCACATCATTTGTCTAGACTTTTCCCGACTAACCTGATGATGCTGAATAGCATTATTTTACACGGAGCGACTGCCTACCTGATCGCTACAATCTAGTTAAGGGTAATTCGATACTCTTAGTAAGATTGGTTTTTAGACTCTCGGGCTTCTGACGACTCGTATCGATTGTCAAAATGTACGAATGACAACCGGGACCAACGGCTTAACGGCTTTCCGAGGCACGTAGAATCTTGATATGTAAAGGTTCAACCGCGGCAAGCGTAGCGTAACCAGCACCCTAATTGCGTAACTCACGATTAATCATAATCTGTTACGTTTTGAAACAGATGGCTAAACCATTGTTTCATATGTTCGAAAAATGTGTCTGCTCAACAACGTAAATAACGCAATGAATATTGTTGAACTATCAAATTGAAACCGATTATGATTAATCGCGTGTTATGCAATTAGGGTGCTGTTCGGTTGACCCGTGCGGCTGAGTCAGAAGCCCCTTTCCAGTCCAAGTACGTACTGTTTATTTTATATTATTTGTTACCTAAAGTACCAATAATTAAACCTAAGTGGTTTATTAGCACTTTAGAATGTAATTAACCTGTTCAGTGTCCACAAAGTAGACACAATAGTTAAATAATCAGCCTAAATCATATGTGGTTCATGGGACAGGGAATGGGTTAAGACACTTTTTAAAAATGGGTGTAATACCCTATTTTACAAATTTAAACTAACTAACTAACTAACCAAATAAATACAAAAACAAAAGGATACTTAGGGGTCGAAGTATTCGTCCGCATCGCTGTTATCAGGAAACGTGCCCAGAAGACTGGCAGCATTGCCACGTTGAATGGCAATGCTAATTCTTTGGCCAAAGAATGACCCAGTCCTCTGGTCACGTGAAGTGTCGACCAGCCGGCGACAATTTCCTTAAAGAGGAGACGTGCACTCGGGCCCCATGATCCGAGCGTTTCTAAGTTGGTTTCCGTGCTCTTCTCTTTCGGGTGACCATTGAAAATATACTGGTATTCAGCTGCAGCTGAATAGACCGAAAGCCATCTCCAACATATTTGGGAAAAAGCTACGTAGATTATGAAACAGTACTTACGTGGGACACTCAGAAAGTTTTGCGAAAATGAAATAAAAAAATCAATAGATAAATATGTTTTTATTAATCAAAGTACCCTCCACTAGCTTCTATACAAAGTTTCATGCGTCTGAACCAGTTTTTGAAACACTTTTTCCAGTCCGCCGCAGACCCCTCGTTTACACACCCTGCTCGAACGCTGACAGCGCATCTTCGGGCGACGAAAATTGTATGCCTTTGAGCTGCTTTTTTATTTTCGGGAATAAAAAGAATTCATACGGTGATAGGTCAAGGCTGTAAGGAGGGTGGGTGACCCAGGAGTTTGACCGGCGTGCTGTCCACGAAGTCCCTCGTTTTGAGCGCGGTGTGCGAAGGCGTGTTGTCGTGGTGGAGCAGTAGCCTGCGGAGCCGTGTTTGGTCGCTTGTTGCTCACAACAGAGAAAACTTCTGCCAAGCTTTTGGTAGTATACCATTCAGCGTTGATGCTTCTTTAGTTCCGTAAAGGAATTGACACCACTTGGTGTCAATTCCTTCCAGTCAAAAAGCTCGCTATCAAAATCTTCCCCCCGCTTCTAGATTGCTTCACTTTGGTAGGCGTTGATTCGTTTTGAAACACCCAAACCATCGACTGGCGCTTTGTTTCTGGATCGTATTGATAAATTCTAGACTCAAGATCACCTGTAATGATGTTGTAAACACGCCGAGACGAGCCTGCTTCAAATTTGTTTATCATATTACGGCACCATTCCACCTGGGCCTGCTTCTGAGCATCGGTGAGGTTGTACGACACCCAGTGTGAAACTATGGATAGTTCCGCTGTACCGTTCCGTTCCGTTCCGCAGGAGGAGGACCACACGCGAAGATGCACGTGTAGAATTTCGTCAAGGCTTCCCGATCCAACCTGCAGTATGTGCTGAATATCCTGATACATAACTCGCCTATTGTCATGGATTAAAATTTTCACTGCTAGCACTTTTCTTCCGTAACAGCCGTCAAAGGGCGACCACTTCTTTCTTCATCCCCCAAAGTTAGTTGACCGCACTTGAATTCGTTATACCAACGATACACGGTTGCCTTAGAAGGGCCTTCATCCATGAATGCCATTTGAAGTCTAGCGTACGATTCGTTCGATTTCAGGCGACACGTGAAATCGTAAAAAATCATAGCGCAAAAATGTTCCCGGCGCAGATCCATTTTTTAATGAGACATGACAATTTAAATAAGCTCGCAAACAGTTTGGAGGGAAATTTTGAAATTGGAACGTACCTATTTTTACTTACAAATAATCATATTTTCAAAATAGATTATAACTGGCCAGTCTCTAAACCATTAAAACTTTTTTTCGCAATACTTTCTGAGTGGCCTGGTAGAATAGAAACACCGTATGCCATGTTACAACACACCTTACGGGAGTTTTTGGCGGGATACGGTTGGAACATGTCGCACGAATTTTCATTTTCATGAAATTTAGTGAAATAGCGAATTAAATTGTATAATTTTGGTAGTGAATTATTCAATTTAGTTACATGTGAGTGCACAAGTGTAGTGAAGGTGAAAATAAGTGACTAACGTGAACTTTTCGTGTTCCCCCCAAAAACTCATATTAGGTTGTTGTAAAGTTACTACCGCTTTACAATAACTTTGACTTGACTGGACTTGACTGACTAAAGACGACTATGACTGTTTTGTAACTTCGTGCCCGGTATCGGGCCATTTACTTGATCGTAAAGAAAAATTACTTGACACTGGCTAAATGCACAAACCGTGCGAAGCCATTACCGAGAAAAAAAAAAAAAAAAAAAAAACACACCTTACGTCAGTACCATGTACATAGTTGACGGAATATGACGTCATTTTTACCTGACTGCAGCGAAATCCAAAAGGAGGGAAACATTTAATTCACACCTAAATTCTTTTGTACGTGTAAACCTCCGAAGTAAACAGGAAAAGCAAAAGTTCTCACAACCCAGTCGTTAAGCGAAGTTTCTTTGCACCCTGTTCCAAGAACTTCTTTAGAAAATACCCTGGTATTGAATGAACGATTCATTCTGTTCAAATGTACCAAAGTTTTCCATCCATAAACCTTGTCTGACTTACAACTTTGCCCGATAATGTAACAAACTATGTTTAAAGCTGTGAATCGATCGCAGCATTATGAACTTTATTCAAAAGGAATAAATGTGGAAGTTGCTTGTTGAATGCCGTTGAAATGTGGTTTCTATTCGACTTCAGAGAAAAATAAAGTTATGAAATGGTTTTAAACTTATGTGGCTACTAGAACTCTTGTTTACTGGCAAATGAAAATAAATATATTACTGTTTCTATTAGTGGATGGAACTTCGTTAAACCAGCGGGATAATTGCTTAACACACTAACAGTAGGAATGAATTTCATTTTGACAGTTCAGCAACATTCATTTCGTTATTTATGTTGTTGAGCAAACAAATTTTTTGAACATATTTTTTTTTTAAACACAAGATTTGTTCTTATAATTTAAACAAGGCACACTATTAGACCTCTGGGGTCTGTCTTAGCATGCCATGGCTTGGAATTACTCAACGCGCTACTGTGAAATCAAGGTAAAATGGAGTGGTAATATTCTTTGAGCTTGTGTTTTACATATGGAATTTCCTTCAAAATGATTCAGCTTGTTATTAATAGTGTATTACGAAATGAAGGTGCAGCACAAATGTAGGTAGAGATCAACTCATTTAAAACTGCGCTTTTTTTTTTGTACGGCATCTCGCAGTTGGCCTTGAGAGGCCATGACTGCTTAGCCAGTCTTTCGGACTTCAACGAGCAAGGGACGGTCGGGGATTTAAAACTGCGCGCCTCTCCACTAAAATTTATATACAAGCATTTGAAATGTGTATGCAACAAGCAGTGGAGGGGCGTGCAGTTTTAAATTAGTTGATCTCTACCTACTAAGCTAAGCCATTGTGCTGCTAATGAATTAACGTTCATAATACTACAGGTTCACGACTGCTAAGTCGTTCGACTATCACTGTTTTCCCATTTCGCAACACACAAAAGAAATCATTACATCACGCCTGTATGCCCGAAGAAGCGCATTTAAGACACCCACATTTCGGCAGTCAAGTTTGAGTCCCATGTATCAAGGAGCGAGACCATTGCAATCAACCGGGTACCGAGAAATTCTCGAAGGAATAGCCTAATCCCCAGGATCATAACCCGGGATCTCATGCAGTAGCGATCAACACGACAAAAGAAATCAATCAAACAAAAAACACTACAAAGTGAAAAATAACTTTAATTTCGGAAGTCGGTGTCTTTGGAGCTGTATTTAATTTTTTTATCACCGCCTTCCGAAATTAAAGTTATTTTTCACTTTGTAGTGTTTTTTTGGAAGTCGGTTGTTTTTTTTTTTTTTTGGAAAAAGTTTTTTTTTTCACTTTTTAGTGGTTCACATGTGCTTACCTCTTCACAGCATACCGGCGTGATGTTATGTTATGAACTGGTGTAAGCAATAGACAGACATGAGATTTCAGCAATCCCAGTCCATTTGCTATCATTTATTGAGGAGTTCCGTTGCCTATCTCCAAAGTTCTTCATCAGATCTTCACCAAATTGAAATGAGACCACTCCGAGAAAGTACTCTTCCAAAAAATACCTAAATCGCTTCGTGTGCCTGTAAAATTTGAAGAGTTCTCTATATTTCTCCAGGATCCCATCATCAGATCCTGACTTGATGATCATGGGACCACCTGGAAAGTATACCCTTTGAAACAAAAAAATAATGATCCAAATCGGTCCAGCCATCTTCGAGTAATCGGGGAACATAGGTACATAAAAAATAATAAAAAAAGGTTCCGACGAATTGAGAACCTCCTCCTTTTTGAAGTCTGTTAAAAACATACAGAAAACCGTATTTGCCGAAGAAAATATAACTCGGAAATACAATATATCAAAGAAAATCTATTTGCGTACATAGTCAATAGAGAGTACTAACCTTCTTAACCTTGGGAACGGGATGCTGATCGCAAATTCAATCAGGCACCTCGCTCTTTGATGTTGGTTACACTGCTAGCTATTGGCTATGCTATAGCTGTAGATGAAGCTTTAGTTTTCATTCAGATTGTGAAAGGAATTGCAAGGAATCTTGCGTTAGTTTTGAGTTTTGAATTCGCAATTCTGATCATAAATTAAATAATAGTTTATAAAACTAACCCGCGACACGCAGCGCAGCCGTCAATCGCTTAACCACTGCGCCAACCGCGCCGTCTAATTTATTTATTTATCTCATTAACAATTTTTACATTGTATCGAAATGTTTTAGGTAGGTACAGTAAAAACTAAAACTACATGAAGACATATACTTATCATGGAAAAAAATAATAGTTTAAAAAACTAAAAAACACGCTTTAAAAACCAAACTAAAAAAGGAGAAAATAATTTAATTCAAGTAAAAAGCGTGGGGTGCTTTTTGAGGTATTTTTATAATCACTTAATGTCAAGCACCCCACGCTTTTTACTTGAATTAAATTATTTTCTCCTTTTTTAGTTTGGTTTTTAAAGCGTGTTTTTTAGTTTTATAAACTATTATTTATTTTCTATTTTTTAGTTCTGCTAACTACAAAAACGTGATTTTTTTAAATTAATTTTTTCCTAATTTTTTCATTTTTCTCAATTTTTTTTAAATTATTGCATTGTCATCGGTCCTCGATAAGTTTAGAAAGTTTCAATTAAATTTGACCGTTTAAAGTGGGTCAAAATCGCGCTCTAAGGAGTCGGTTACATACAAACAAACAAACATACAAGTGAAGCTAATATAAAGCGTGTAAAATTGCGTCATTTCTGCGAAGTTTGGAAAGAAATGTTAATTGAGCTATTCGATGATTTTACAATATCTCGTTTAAAAGGAGATAATGTCACAAGAACGGTGGTAGCCCAGAGGTTAGGCCGTGAATTACGAGTAGGTATTGTGGGTCGTAAGTTCGAAGCCAAACAGGCGCTTAACTTTTTGTAAATTATTTTATTATTTATAAATCAGCACTGCTTTTTTGAGAGCAGTGGTGAAGGAAAACATCGTGAGAAAAACGGCATGTCTCAGACCCAAAAATTCGAAGACGTGACACCTACCAACCTGCACTGGGCAAGCGCTGTGGATTATAGCCCACTCACTCCCACCGAAAGGAGGCCTGTGCAATTAGCAACAAATGTCGATTAACGCTTCAGTTTTGTACAATCTTGATTATTGAGCAAAAATTATTAAATACTAGCTGCCCCGACAGACGTTGTTTTGTCTTAACTATGAATATATTATGTTACGCGCTACTTTTAATGTTTTTCTTTCATAAGAACGTTCTCCTGATAATAACAAATACAACAAAAAAAGAATTAGCAAAATTGGTCCAGCCGTTCACGTGTGAT
The DNA here is from genome assembly GCA_947359405.1 of Antitype chi. Taxonomy (NCBI): domain Eukaryota; kingdom Metazoa; phylum Arthropoda; class Insecta; order Lepidoptera; family Noctuidae; genus Antitype; species Antitype chi. Next base: position 7,043,891 of record OX375828.1, on the reverse strand, counting down.
GCCGTGACCAAGGGAAATAGGGATTCTTTTTTATATAAAAGAATTTTTTTATATATAGAAGATTGTGCGTATTTAACACACAATATTTTCGTTACCGCATAGCTTGCTATACAGTTCTGACTTCACGTTGTAATCCCTAGCGACACCTGCTTGCTAGCTGTATCCTTTTATCCAGTTGATCTTACGCTGAACGCGTAAACGTGAAACGAGATACTAGATTTCGGTGGAAACGTTTTGCATACCAGATTTGTGACTTCGTGTTTCTTGACGGAATGAAGTATTTAATTTAATTAATTTTTTTCGACTCTTCACGTCACCAGATGGCTGGCTTACTTTTTGGGCACTTTTCCTATTGACAACGATGCGGACGAACTTTTTGATGCCCTTTGATTATTTTCTTTTAAAATATACTTGTAGATATTATTATTATAATACGGGTAGTTTTTAAATTATGTAAATATATTTATATTATACAGGAAAAGTTTTTACCAACCAAAACCCAACTAAAAATATGAATTCAGCATATTATTGTAGACCTCCCAGTGCAGTTTTTCGTCGGTTATACAAAAAAAAATCAGATATTCCATACATTTTGACCGCGTAGGTATTGCAATTTTCTATGAAACAGCTAAATTTTTTTTGTATATCCGACGAAAAATTTCTGCGCTGGGGGTTTAGAATGTTATGTTGAATTCATGGTTACAGTTTGCGCACTGAATAAAAACTTTTCCTGTAAAAGGACAATGAACATCTACAACTTCAAATTTAAATAAATAATAGTTTAAAAAACTAAAAAACACGCTTTAAAAACCAAACTAAAAAAGGAGAAAATAATTTAATTCAATTAAAAAGCGTGGGGTGCTTGATATTAATTGATTATAAAAATACCTCAAAAAGCACCCCACGCTTTTTAATTGAATTAAATTATTTTCTCCTTTTTTAGTTTGGTTTTTAAAGCGTGTTTTTTAGTTTTTTAAACTATTATTTTTTTTCTATTTTTTAGTTCTGCTAACTACAAAAACTTCTTTTCTTTTTTTCTCAATTTTTTTTTTTAATTATTGAATTGTTATCGGTCCTCGACAAGTTTACAAAGTTTCAATGAAATCTGACCGTTAAAAGTGGGTCAAAATCGCGCTCAAAGGAGTCGTTTACATACAAACAAACAAACATACAAGTGAAGCTAATATAAAGCGTGTAAAATTAAGAAAGTAGGTAATATAAGTTACCTAGCTTTTAAAGTCTTTTCATGTATTGACTATCTTCTACCCTCAACTTCGTTCACATGAAATTCGTAAGACACCACAATACACTACAATAACAGTCACATTTTATAAAATTTCCCTCGCAACTACGTTTGTAGTTTTGTGCTCAGCAGCTAAAATATACAGAGAGGCAAGACTGGTGACACGGGAGTAAGCTACGAACAATAAATTGTCCGTGTGAGGAGCAGCTCGTCTTGAGATTGACACCTGCAGCCTTCAGTGAAGCCGCTTCATGTAAAGCATGAATTATTTTTATAATAACTGATTTTGATAGATTCAAAGAAAATCAGAATCTTCTCCCAAAGCGTTGCTAACCCCAAGGAAAAGCAGTCTCTTAAAATTCTCCGTCTTTCCCCTCAAACTGTAGTGCAATAAAATGCTTAGCAGCAGAAATCTTTTGACAGTATTAACCGAACGAGTCCCTTTACAAAGAGTTCTGTTTTCATCGTCATCTGTCAAGCTTTTACCCAACGATGTTGGGGTCAGCATCCAGTGTAAACGTATGCAGATGAATACCAGTTTATTACATGGAGCGATGGCCTGTCTGACCTCCACAACCCAGTAACTGGGTAATACGATACCCCTTAGTAAGACTGGTTGTCAGACTTTCGGGCTTCTGACAACCTGTAACGACAAGTTGAAAACCAGCGCAGCGTCAGACACAAGTTGTTTGCCGTTTTTGCTGAACTGGGCCTTTTTAGCGCAGCTGTGAGGCACACTTTAATGCTAGTTTTTGTCATCGCACTTTACACTTTTTTTTTCTTTTTAGTTTTTTTTTTTTGCTGTTTTTTGGATGCCTTTTTAGTCTGTGCTAACTAAATGTATTTTCTTTCTTTCTTTTTTAACGACTGTCAAAGATCCACGAATGACAGCCGGTACCAATGGCTTAGCGTGCTTTCCGAGGTGCGGAAGAAGACAAATGTAGTTCTATCTGCCACTCCTAAATATTGCATTTGCCTGTCTTTCATTTCCAAAAAACAATAAGCTATATCCTATTCAATTCACAACCACACACCGGACCCTATCTGTGTGTTCAATACTCAATAGTGACCACAAATGGACACAATAATGCACTATTGCTATCGTTTCAACCCAATCACAGAGGATTAAAGCCAGGGATACACCTGCCAGTAACTTGGAATAAAGTATGTGTGTGTGTAATGTACTTAGTGTACTTATGTGTATGTGTGTGTAGTAGTACGTGTGTGTGTGTAAGTGTACGTCAGTATATTTTGTATGCGTTTCAGTCCCGTATTAAATAAATGTTTAATTAAAGTGGAACTACTTAGGCAGCGATTCAATAAAGGCCGAAACATAAGAGAGTGAAATTTCAAGGACGCTTCACGCTTAGGCACATTTAGTTACATGAGAGAGAAAAAGTCTCTTTCACTCTTTATTTTTAAGAAGTATCACTTCTATCGCGGGCACGCGTCATTTCATTCAATATTTGATTTTTATTTTGAACATAAATAGAATAAGTTGGGGGAAAATACCACGCAAAATGGCAATTGCTCAGCACAATGCTACGCTATAGAGCCTCAGCGCTAGTTTTCAGTGGCAGCTGGTGTTGACGTAATGACGTCAACCGTCAATACACTATACGAAATGATAAGAAGCAACACACACACATATGACATTATGCCAAAGCAACGATTGGTGATAAAATAGGAATGTCTATCCACATAATCGCTCACCATCAGTTTAGCCTATCCTATACTAACAAATGAGAAGGTCTGTGTGAATTTTGATATTTGCCGCTAACGTCCCGGTGGTTGCTTAAGGGGAACCTAGTCGCGGGCTCGAACTCACTGGTGGTCCTGGCTAAAAATCACGCTGTCTCACCAGGCTTCGTGTCCGACAGAGATAGTATCGATGATGAGCGTTTAGATGCTAGTCTACATGCACAACGTTATTGAGTGAGATGCAGGATCATTTATAGTAAAAAATTCGCGAAAAAATTAAGAAAAGCCCTTTGGAAGATCGGGTTTTATGAAAAAGTCAATGCATAAATCAATGACCAATAAAATTTATCGAACTTTTCGATAATTGAACTTTGTCGGTACCGACTTGGTTTTTGAGATTTAACACATCTTTTATTACTTAAACACGCCCAAAGTTAAGTAAAATTAGCAAGAAAAACGAATCTTTGTTGGCTCGTAACTTTTTAATGGGTTTTTATTTTAGTATTCTGTTTTCGTATAGACAATATTAATAATGAGACAAAACGATATCATATTTTACTTTTGATGTGCCATGTCAGACAGTGGAGTAAAGCACTCCCGAAATTTGTGTGCAAAAAATGTGGACTAGGTTCACCTTAAGGAACCAACAAGTAGTTTAAAAATAAATCACACCTGCGGCTTTACGGTGAATTTGGGTGACGATTTCGGCACACTGGTAGACCATGGCCGGGTTTAGGACATAGGATCATTTTTGTCCCGCCTATTCCCATGGGACAATTGTTGACGTTAACGCGGGTAAAGCCGCTGGCAAAACCGAATCAATATACTCGTAATCTAAAAACTTGCATATCGTTGTGCAAACTGGTGAAATGTGGGTTTATATAGGGTGTACCCCGGCCTAACCCTCAGGGAATACAGGCACGATGTTGTGTATAAATGTTGTGCAAGTTTTTGGCAGTGTATCCCAGGCTTTAGTACAAATTGACAGCCGCCTTCACGAATGCATCCACGCGTGATCCAAACACGTTTATGAATACGTTGCATTGTGTTATTAAATTCTGAAATGTATTTCGGAACATTTTTTTAGGAATGTGCAGGGAAACGTATGTTTATTCAATGTGTGAACAATGTCCGTTACAACGTGTTATGAAGTACTGAAGTATTTTGTAACATAATTCGTTGACATTGAGTTTTCTATTTATTATATTATAATAATTTACGAATGTCGGCCTTCTCTTTCTGTACGTGTCAGTGGTCTCTTCCTCTTTCTTTTTTTAAAGGTGAATCTAGTTGACAATTTTTTCGATACAAACTTCGGGAGTATATTACTCCACTGTTCGACAATGTACATCTAAAATTAAACATGGTATGGTTTTGTCCCATTATTAATATCGTCTGTACGGAAACAGAATACTAAAATAAAAAACCCATTAGAGAGTTAAGAGCCAACATAGATTCGTTTTTTTTTTTGCTAATTTAACCTAATTTTGGGCGTGTTTAAGTAATAAATGTAGTGTAAAATCTTCAAAACCAAGTCGGTACTGACAGAGTTCAATTATCGGAAAGTTCGATAAAGTTTATTAGTCATTGATTTATGCTGTGGTTTTTTCATAAAACCCGATCTTCCGAAGGACTTTTCTTAATTATTTACTCGCCTATTTTACTATAAATGATCCTACATCTCACTCAATAAGGTTGTGCGTGTAGACTAGCGTCTAACTGCTCATCACTGATACTACCTCTGTCTGACACGAGGATTGGTGAGACAGCGTGATTTTTAGCCAGGTCCACCAGGGAGTTCGAGCCCACGACTAAATTCCCCTTAATAGTTTAAGGTGAATGCGCAGTGGTAGACCGCGAAATTCAAATTTTCTTACGTTTTTGCAATTTTCAGGTCAGTATCAGGTTGTATCCTGATCAAAATGTGATTTGCGAATATAACAGGTACGTGTTTACAGAATTATAGTCATTAGAATGTCTAATATATCTCTTATAAGTTAGATTTCTTCCACAAGCACTTTTCCATAAGAAATTTGTTCTTATGGAACAAATCTAACTTAGAAAGATGTATTATTGATTCTAATGATTATAAATCTGTAAATACGTACATGTTATAGTCGCAAATCATATTTTGATCAAGTAACAAGCTGACACTCACCTGAAAATTGCAAAAAACGTAACAAAATTTGAATTTCGCGCTCTACTACTGCGCATTCACCTTAAGTCAAGTTAATTTCGTCATCAGTGGTATTCTTTAAGTCATCCGAGGTGCAAGCTATGTCGCACCAAGGACACACACACAGTGGGGCATGGTCTGTAGCACCGCATTCCCACATGGTGTTGGATGGGTCAGTAATCCCCCACTTTGACAAAATGTGTCTGCAGGGGCTTACTTGGGTATGCATGTCGTTAATGTTATAATATCGCAAGCGTTGAATTTGAACTGTGGTGCAATCATAGTTATAAATTAAAACTATGATTGCACCACAGCTCAAATAAAACTTTTAATACATGATTAATTGACAAATATTGTAGTGCCCAGGGGCTAAATGAGGTATATATAGTAAGGTGTGGAGTTTTTTTTTAAGGGTAGGAATTCATCAATCACTTCTCCCGCTCTGGGCAGAGCGGGATGGCGTGTTAGACTTTTACTGAGCGAAACCCTCCCATGTTATTTCAGTTGCCTGTGTGCCAGGGGCTACGGTATCTCTTTCGAACAATTGGATTCGAAACCCGCTATGTGCATAATTAAAAAAATAATCGAAGGAAAAATCATTTGCCTAGCCTGTACAAACTATTTGGGGATCGACTTCCAGTCTAAACGGATATAGCTGACTAGTACTAGTATTTTACAGAGAACGACTGCTTATCTGACCACCACAAACCAGTTACTGGGCAACATGACCCGTGACGACTATCAAAGATCTATGAATACCAGCTGGGACTAACGGGTTTACGGAGGAGTGTCGTTATATTATGGATGGTCAGCCATCCACAGACCGACTATGGCTAGCACTAGTTAACCTTGAAAATCGACTGTGTTGCTGTTATTGCTAAGACACTACGAACTATATTCAAAGTTAAGGGCCTACGTCCCGTTTGGTAGCGTAACACGGTCACTTTATGAACCGTACTGCTCATTAACAGCTTGTCTTGAAGATTTGAAAAATATATGATTTTGCTATAGATTCATATAGATCATTTTTCCCGAAGCACTTTTTTGTATGGTTAATACTTTTGCTGTAAAAAATATTTTCCAACACGCAATATTTTGGCTTCTATTCCATACTCCTACTAAACGGCTTCGTTATTTGGAAAAAAAAATACACTGAAAAATAGATAGTTAGAGGTACCACAGAATCGCCGAAGCACAATTGTAAATTAATCAAAGGAATATCCCCATTTTGAGATAAAGGCTCAGAGGGGCCCTGCGCGGGCGCGGGCGGCAGTCGTGCTTTAGCATACAAACGGGAGATGAGGATACTATGGGCCTTAAGAGCGTTCTCCTCACGCGGGCTGGCAACAGCGCAATTATGGCGGGTTTTCGTGATTATTTAACTAAATAAAAACAAAAATGAACATTTTTTTCAGCCATGCACTAGATCGTTGGTATTTTCAAGTTTGTATGCTATTTTTTGTATACTTATTTTGGTATTTACTTGTAAAAATTGACATACCGTCAATTATTTTCTATTTGAATTACTTAGTACGATTAAATGTTATAATAAAGAGTAAATGTTAAAAGTAATTATAAATACCAACGATATAGTACTTGGCTGAAAAAAAAATTGAACTTTAGTTTGTATTTAATGAAATAATCACGAAAAACTACTATAAATGCGTTGTTGCCAGCCTGCGTGGAATGAACGCACTTAAACAGAGTAAGCAAAATCAAGAAATTATCTTCTCTAGCAAAATCTCTTTACAAAAAAAGGTTATTGCCCCGCAGTAGTACAAATTACAAGCATAGTGAAGTAGAACAAACTATTCCCAAACGAACGACTAAACCAGATATCTACCCTCTATCCTGTGAAACCAGGAATATCGGGTAGCAATAGAGTTTGATTAGACCGCGCGAGCGCCGTGCATACAAACAGTTCATTATCGAGATTAACGGCAGTGCTGTTAGGAATCCAGGTCTCGTTTGATGAAAGCTTTTAGTGGCTTTTAGCCCGGATTCTGACGGCTTCAGAGTTCAGGTTCTAAATAACTTCTATAAACGACTACAGCCGACCTATTATGTAAAAATCCCAACGTTATAATTTAGGTGAAGTGAGTTTGGGCGGCGAAACTGGAGCTGTATCTTAGCTTGCACAGCTTGAGAGCGAAGATACAATCCCTGGTCAGGCCAGCCCCAGCTTAACGAGGACGAGGGCTTGCGATTGTGGGATTGGCCGCACTTGGTGACGGGGCTCGCTAGGCATGGCAGGTTGATACCAGTGGGTAATGCAGCGAATGAACATGTATCTCCCGGGCCCCTGTCTAATGATAGTAGAAGGAACAGTGTTATTCAGAATCTGAATAATTTTGAAGCATATTTCCATATGCTTCATATGTTCGAAAAAAATCTTCTCAACAACGTAAATAACAAATGAAAGTAGTTGAACTGTCAAAATGAAAGCCGGTACTGTAAGTGTGTTTCGCAATTAGGGACCAGAAGGTGTTCCAGTCCGACATTGCAAATTCGCATGTTGTTGTTAAGGTGGAACAAGTCAACATTTTTCCCATACAAACTTCGGAAGTCTATTACTACACTGTTCGACAATGTACATCAAAAATTAAAAACGGTATGGTTTTGTCTTATTATTAATATTGTCTGTACGGAAACAGAATACTAAATTAAAAAGCCATTAAAAAGTTAGGAGCCAACAAAGATTAGTTTTTCTTGCTAATTCTACTTAACTTTGGGCGTGTTTAAGTAATAAAAGAAGTGTAAAATCTCCAAAACCAAGTCGGTATCGACAAAGTTCAAATATCGTAAAGTTCAATAAACTTTATTGGTCATTGATTTATGCAGTGGTTTTTTCATAAAACCCGATCTTCCAAAGGACTTTTCTTAATTTTTTCGCGAATTTTTTAGTATAAATAATCCTGCATCTTACTCAGTAACATTTTGTGTGTAGACGCGCGTCTAACTGCTCATCACTGATACTACCTCTGTCGGACACGAAGCCTGGTGAGACAGCGTGATTTTTAGCCAGGCCCACCAGTGAGTTCGAGCCCGCGACTAGGTTCCCCTTATTATAGAAATACTGGATCACTGATATCGAAACTCTTGTCTTAAAAACCCAATTTATAAGATCAATCTACTCTAGCGAAGTTTGTAATTAACGAAAAAGCTTTTAGGCTATCACTTTCCAAAGTACAAAGTAAATCTTTAATTAAATCTGTAAAGCACAGGTTGGTTTAATAGAACTTTGGGATTAAGAAATAAATTGTTTTAGGCCTTAGTACCTACTTCAATAATGAAAGTCTGAAAGAAAAATATGCCTCAAATAATTCGTAAAAAACGTACAAACGTTTTTATCGAAATAATGGTTATTGGATATTTTAAATTCAAACCGTTTATTGGTAGAGTGAAAATATAAATCATAACCAGTTTTATCGCCTAAGTCAAAGGCTTAATTTTCCCCACATCTAAAGTCACTGTAAAAACGATTATTACATTAACTGGCTGTAAGTAGTGTATTGTATTTGTAACTAATGTGTACGTACGCAACTCTATAACATGTTTCTGAAGTTGTCGATTCGCCCTTATATAAATTAATTTCGTACCAATCGCCTAATACTGTAAATCGATTACTAAGCCGTTTGGAGGCTGATGAATCGATTTGCTCGATTCGTTAATTTATTTGTGGACAACTTAATTGACAACTCCAGAAATGCGTTTTAGGCAATCGTCACGTTATGAATTTTGTGCAATAAGTTATTACTTAAATTTTTAGATTTTCTACTAGTATATAGTAAGAAAAATACTTTTTTTTTCATACCTCTATTGATTAAAACTTCGTGCGAATCGCTTACGGAAAATATTATATTAATTAAAAGTATCCGACCGTTATGGGCGATTAAATTCGTGCGAATTCGTGGGTAATCGGGTAGATTTATGCGAACGGAAAAATACACCTCAGCCGAGGCATAGGTACCGAGGATTGGTATTTACAGAAAAAAATATGATTGTTTCGTAAGTATTATTTTGGGCACTATCCTCTTGACAAACTGTCTTATTTTTTTTTACCTATGATCAGTTACAATTTGCCTACGTGACGTGTCGTTGACTATGATTTGATAATTAATATGTATTATTAAAAAGACTGACTGACCAATGCAATCAGCCATCGGTATCAGTGAAAATTAATCATGGTAGGTAACAATACCTAATTACACCTAGACAAATACACCATTGATCCTACGTGTAACTACCATTACAAAGCTAAGACAGATACCAAGCCTAGCAACATATCACGCTAATCATTTCGTAACACAATTACGTTTGATTCCCCCATTACAGCTACGATATCTATCTATACATCCATATACATATTACATAAGGTATACATACCTGTACATAGAAAGGTATACCACGACCTTAATAGTCTATTCAGAACCAGTTATCGCATAATCTTGCTGCGTGGTCTTGACTGCAAATCGGGACATTTCCTGCGGATATTGTGTGCGTTGATTAAGGAAAGCGATGGGGAGATTGGCAGATATCTAGGTAAAGGATTTTAAAATAATACGTTTTTATGAGAGAACAGTGCTGGCCCAGTGGTAACGGCCGACACTTACCAGGGCCCCAATACTGTATGGTTACAATGATTCCCCGCGGAATCATATACATATTCATTTGATTGCGTTCCACAAGGTAAAAACAAGATGTTAACAAAAGGCTTAGAGCTAAGAGCCGTTGTAGACCCTGTTAGATAGGTACCTTTTGCTGTGCCCTAACAGTGTTAGGGCACAGCAAAAGGTACCTATTATTTGATACATAGCTAAAATCTAAAACTTAGTAACTAAAGTAAAAAATAAAAATAAAAATAATAATAAATAATTGTTGATATCGCTGTCCCTCATGATGAGAATCTCGTGAAAGCTGAGCAAGATAAGAAAATCAAGTATCTTGACTTAGCTCACGAGGTTGTCGACATGTGGGACGTGGACTCAGCAACCATTGTACCGATAATCGTTACAGTAAATGACCAACACCTCAGGAGGTTCTCATTGCGCGGCTGGATCAAGGGCTTGATTCAGAAAGCAGTTCTCCTAGACACGGCACGTATAGTCAGAAGGTTCCTTTCTCTAGAGCCCTGACCACCAAAATCTTGGACCCTGCTCCTGATGCCGATAGGCCACTATTTTTTATATTTTTAAATGTTTTTTATAAGGTTATTTTAGAAAAATATTTAAAAATGTAACTTAATTATGTATTTAAATGAATAAACGAATAATAATAAAATTATGCATAAACAGTACTAAATTTAATTCGTATAAAAAGTTAATAACATAAATAATAATAATAATAAATAATTGGACAGCTATTTTAATAAAATACTTACAATTTTTAAATTTAGATAAAGTTATGTTTATGTAATTGTTAAAAACACGTATTTATTAAGAGATAATTTTTTGTTTTTACTACGTTCAAACTACGTCAATATCGTGTTTTTTTAAAACCAATGTAACGGTAGGGAAACGAAATGTCATATTCTGTATGTTTCAAGACAATATGTCGATATTATTAATACGATATTAGCAGATGTCGTGTGTGATTGACGTGGTTACCAGTAAGGAATCGTTAAGTGGTCATAGTGAATTCAGGCCCTGTTGTATTTTGTCGCTTTACTTAGTGTAAATTATTTTACCATCACTGCTCTCAAAACGGTGAAGAAAAACATCGTGAGTAAACCGGCCTGTCCTAGAACAAAAAAATCGAAGACATGTGACATCCACCAACCCGCACTGGGCCCGCGTGGTGGATCACGGCCCACTCCCTCTCACAGCGAGCACAAATTAGCAGAAGCTAGTAGAATAATATATGATGAAATTATTTTGCTACCAACAGAATGTACTAATTAAACAACAGCAAATACTAAATAAGTAATTTCGGTGCATTCCTTATTTTGTATTTGCTGTTGTTTTATTCAGTGTGTCCGGTCGAACTCACAAATTAAACATCTCAGGGGTGCGGGTTGTTCGAAAGAGATACTGTGGCCTCTGGCACACAGGCAACTGAAGGTACACGGGTGAGTTTTAGACAGTAAAAGTCTGATACGCCCTCCTACTCCACCCAGAGCGGGAGAAGTTATTTGATGAATTCCCACGCTAAAAAATAAAAATAAAAGTTTACCGGTAGCTATGCTGTACCTACACAGTGTAGACATTGCTCGGGTAATGTCAACTGTAACTGTGGCTCTAATGTGAGTTTCATTTAACCATCTCGATCAAACGCATTGAGCGCGTTCGGTGCTCTAAATGGTCCATAGAGTATTAAAATTGGTCCGTCACCAATCCAGGGCCGATCGTTTTTTATTTTTTTGGGTGGGAAATCATAAAATAACTTCTCCCGCTCTGGATGGAGCAGGAGGGCGTGTGAGACTTTTACTGACTAAAACCCACCCGTGTGCCACCACCGCCAGGGGCCGCGGTATCTCTTTCGAACAACCCGCACCCCTGGCAGGCATCAGCCCTTGCGGGCCCCATCAGTTGATCCTTACATCTCTTTGAGGCGCGCGTGAAACACAACGCGCCGTCAACCCGGGTGATCGAGATGGTTAAATGAAACTCGTACTAAGGCCTTCGTTGTGTACTTTGTCCGCTATAACGTGAATCATGGCCTGCAGTTTGTAACTGTGCTGTTTTACTTATGAAGCTTGTTGAGCTAATTTGTATAATACGCTTAGCAAAATAAGTGACATATATCAAAGCGCACTGGGCCCGCATGGTAGATGACGGCCCATTCCCGCTCGAAGACGGGAGGCCTGTGTCAACATTATAGGCTGAATATGGCTATGCTAAAATAGGTTATTCGGTTGTTTCTTTCTTTCTAAAATAAATAATGGTCGCTTTTCTCATCCATTATGAATCGCATTAGAATTAAAAAAAGTCTACAGTCTTTACGGGTCGTCGGCAGCCCGAATATCTGACAACCAGTATTACCAAGGTATATCGTATCATCCAGTAACTGGGTTGTGGAGGTCAGATAAGTAATCGCTCAATGTGAAATACTGGCATTCAGCTGCACCAGGTTTGTCTGGAAGCCGAGCCCAACTCAGTTAGGAAAAGGCTAAGCAGATGATGATTCAAATTAAAAATAGGCACAGACGCCACCAGCACATCAAGCTACCCCAATCTGTCAAATTGCTTTGATAAATTTTCAACTTTATTACAAAAGGTTAAGGTTCATGTTCAGTTGGGAAAATTTGACAGTTTCGTATAGCTTTATGTGCTGGCGTCTGTACCTACCATGAAAGTGGTCTTCAAAAGAGCACTAAAATATCTTTTTACTACCTAATTACCGAATAGCCTTATGGCATCAGCCATTAATCAGATACTATATAATGATATTAAAGTACCTATTAATAGAAAATCATATTACATCCAAACCGACATCATTAACAAGATACATGTCACATTACTTATGACACAACACAGCCGAGAGAAAACAACATGGCTGACATCTTGATTTAATGAACATGTCTCTGAGAGGAAATAAGCTTTGATTAGGTTGACAACATTGTACACAGAGACAAAGGTACCTAGTGATATATTCTGTCTTCTTCTTTGTGTTGCTGGCACAATGGTATTTCAAATATTTTTAGCCCAAACTTCGCCAGTTCCCCGGAGTCGTCGGTGGCATCGCAAAAGTTACAGGCTGATTCCCGGCCACCGTAGGCGCGGGCTTGCGGACGGCGAGTAATGGGTAGCTCGCTGTCCGGTAAGGACCAAGCTCGGGTCGACGGCGCGTTGTATTCCACGCGCGCCTCAAAGAGATATCAGCACCAAATGGTGGGGTCCGCAAGGGCCGATGCCTGCCAGAGGTGCGGGTTGTTCGAAAGAGATACCGCGGCCCCTAGCACACAGGCAACTGAGGGAACACGGTTGGGTTTTAGTCAGTAAAAGTCTGACACGGAAAAGCGGGAGAAGTTATTTGATGATTTCCCACCCAAAAAAAAAAAAAAGAAAGCATGTTTTGGGACACAGAGGCCATTCAGGAGATTAGAGATACAGGTCCACATCCACACCGAGGTGCCGTTCCGTCACTATATTCTTTAAAATTCATATTCACTCGTACCGTCTGAAGCTAGTATGAAGCTAGTCGTGGCTAGACCGAAACTAGTCGTTACTAGTCCGCAGGTAGTCGTGACGACTTCGGTAGTAGTAGGTAGTGATTACTGTGAAAATAATCGTGACTAGTCTGAAGCTAGTCGTGACTAGTCCAAAGCTAGTCCTGACACTCCCAAACTAGTCGTGACCAACCCGAAACTAATTGTGGCTAGTCCAAAACTAGTCGTTACTAGTCCGAAGATGGCCATGTTTAGTTTGACCAGTGAGCGAAACTAGTCGTGTCGTGAGACATCCAAAACTAGTCCAGAATTTTCTAAAACTAGTCCGACATAGGTACCTACATCAAATAAATACAAGTGTGCCTATGCATCTCGTCAGTCCTTGTCCGACGCTAGTTGGGACTAATCTGAAACTAGTCCTGTCTTGTCTAACACATAAGAGGAGCTGGTCACGAGCTGTTGGCTTCATTTTGTCGCTAAATGACTCTCCGATTAGAATTGTTGAATATAAAAATCGTTTACCAACCAACTTCTGAAGGTTTTGCATGCGGTAGGTCAGCCTGCCTACTTAATTGAAGGATTACGTCACTTCTAGTTTAATGAAGGGCTTGTATACAAACTTTATCTTCCGTAAGTTGTTACTTCAATTACAATGATTGAGGACGACTGGGGACGGCGCTGCGGGAACAAAAACAGAGAAACACCAACAGTAATTAATTGTAAGGTTTTACCACAGAGTGAGAGGAAGCGATTTGGTAAATAGTTTTGTGGTTTTTTGTCAGACGGTGATGGAATATGTCTGGTTCTGAAAAAATGGTCATGTTATCGTGTATAAATGAGAATACCTTACTAATACTGCTGTATAAATGAACCAATGATGGCATTTGTAATTTCATATCCAAATTAGCACACTGTTTAACCGGTACAGTACCGCTGGCCCAGTTAAGGGGCAATTACAATAGATAATTAATTGTGTCTCATTAGCTGGTAGTTGATCAGTTTGACTTAAAAGAATTTCGAGTATACACATATAAGTCTCCCAAACCGTATTTCAGTCTTGTCGGCAAATCTCAACGAAGATTAGCCTCCGCGCGGGATATATTATAGTGCACAAGAATGTGCGCAGACACAGATATACTCTTGCTTCCCTCACTCTCATAGTCCAATGGGATAGCAATCGGACACGACTGGAGACATATCAGACGCAGAAGCAACCGTTTAACATGCTTTCCAAGGCACGAGGGTATCACACCGCCGGCTTACAAACTCCCGGCTGTTAATAAGAAATTCCTAACGGAAAAACTCAATAACACTTTGCCCGACCTGGAAATCAAACCCAGGATCCCACGCAATAATCACACTTGCAACCACGAGACCAACGGGGCAGCAGACATATACCTATGTACACACATACGTAACAATTGCAAACAGGATACACTACCCTCTGAATCATTCCTGAAAACAAACGACGAAAAAAAAATCGTATTCAAAATTCAAACCGCGTCGCCGGTCACAGTACATTCCTCAACAGTACAGCAGTGTCAGGGGGCATTTACTCCAGATAAATAATGTAAGGTCTACCTCCCACGGGGTCCATTAGCCGGACCTCACGTCCCACTATTGTCCTGAGTCGCTTTTGTTGCCAAACTTTGGTAAAAGCGGAATATTCTGGAATGGGTATTAAAGTTAAAATATTTTTGTTGTTCGTTAGTAACGTAATGTATATACTCGTAAGAGGGTTTTCCACATGAAAATGATTGAATAAGTGTGTAGATGTATGGTGGTTATTGCTAAGAATAAAAATGAGTAAGTATATTTGCATGATGTGCCCAGAATCTTGAAAAGGTGTCACAAATTGAAGTTACAATAATTGCCATCTAAGGTAAGTGGTGGTTATGTATTCAGAAAGTATCTTTTTTGAGTTTGTTGTATGTGGAAATTATGTTTGTATATAATAATGCACTTATTTCAGGCGATACAAGCTCATAGATAAATACCTTAACCTAAACATACATATTCTCGCCTTGGAGGGCAATGGAGTTATGCCACAATTATTGCGAAATGGAGTTAATTGCATTAACTTGTTCAGAAAGGGCCATAGTTTATATTAGTCAATAAAACTACTTGACCACAAAAATTATGACATAATAATATTGTATTATGACTTTATGACGCTGATCAAAACAACTGTTCTTGGCGCATCATTTATGTTTTAAACGTCTCTATCTCAAAGTGTAGTTCCGTGGCTTAGATCCTTTACCCTCCAAGGTGACGAATTATGTTTATAAGACTACATAAGTAGTAGATCACTATGCACTAGCTTCACTTAATGCTGTCCTGCGGTATTTGTCGGCGGAAGCGACAGAACATCACGTCCTGCAGCCAAAACTCTTCTTCCATAACAAGGGGCAGAAAACAATGCGGCAAGTGCACCACGAACGCCTTAAATTGGACGTTGCGGCGTGATTCTAGTAACTGCACCCTCGGCATGTACCTTGTCTTATTTGCAATACCTAGCTAAGCAATTATGAAATGTCAGAAAAGCTCTTTTACTTAGAGCATTGAAACACTTCATAAGAAACAAAAAATCTCAAAAACAAGAACATAAAATTAATAAACGCACCTACAACTTGCAATGTAAATAACACATCTCCTATCGCATATTACTACCATGCAAGGAACATAAATGGGGAGACCCTTTATGTTCCTTCACGGATATAAGGACCCAAATAACAAAGATACCGACCTTTGCAGCCCAACCCTTTGTGAAAGGGCCCTCTTGCTTCCTAGGCATGGCCTTCACGATATTGTCACTGCTTATATTCGTGTGTTGTGGGTTCACCTATGATCACATTATGGTTGTAATGTATATTTTTCATTCGAACAGTCGAATCTTGTAGTAAATAGTCCTACAATTTGACGAAATGAAGAATTTAGGTGTTTGAAGTGAAAACTTCTTTAGGCGCGTTGATCACTTTTTCGGTGAACAAAAGTCATGGAACTCGCGGTATTGACACCGATTGCTTGAGCACACGGATGAGTCACGCGTTTATGTATTTTGAAAAGTCCCTTTCTTTCATTAGGAAATTCTAATTCTTGTATCCCTATTTTTCCCTTTGTATTTTTATCATAAAAATCTGTGCTGTTACCTTTAATGGCTGAAGTCGATCGCTCGTTTATCATTTTTCACCAAGAGCAATCAGGACCCAAGGACCCAATGTGAAATCCTGTTTTGACGATAAAAAAAATACACACGTAATTGTTCAAGTTTTCACTTCTGTTGGCACTTCCGGAGTGCCAATGTTTTTTTTTAAACCCTTTTTTTAGGCCAATAAATAAACTCAATCGGCAGATACGTTTTGTTTTAAAGGAAACTGTTTAAAACAGTGTCCAGACAGGTATTATCTACAAGATAAACTACAGTGTTTTATTCTCCTTTTTCTTCTAGATAAAACTATAAGTTCTGATATCGGAACAATTCTAAATCGATCCCCCATGACACACAAAAATGCGAGTTGAACCCCGTAAGGTTTTAAATACTGACACTTTTCATGTCAAATACTTGATGTAAAACATTGAAATCACCGAAAATAACGAAATAGTGAAATAAAACCTAACTCATATAAGAACACGAACTGAAATGAATGTACGAAATGTCAAATTTATTGTAAGCCGTAGGGACGGAACTATGGTCACGCCATTTATAATTAACTTTGACCAACCTTTCCCATTATGATAAAAATCCAAACATCCTAGTAGTCTGCTCACAGTTATTTTACCTCTGACACCAGAAACCCAACAGCAACCTTATAGTAACTAGAATAAAGATCACTTGATTTTAATATTGACGACAATCCAAAGGTGAAATAAGTAAGAACGGACTGTAGTATATCTATATTTACTGTATGTATCAATTCTCAGAAAAAAAACATCATTTCCACGGTACCAGGAGCACAGCAACTACAGGAGGTATCGATTGAACAAGCCGTGTAAACAAAGAGTTCTGTTGTGCTCGCGAATGACGGAGGTGTTCGAGCGAGTACCGGATATTGCGTTGTTCTGCGCCGGAAACGGGCCTCCTTCTGTCATTGTTTTGTTTTTGTTACTACGGGAACTAGATACAGCAAGCGCTGTGGAATACTGAGAACATTAAGTAATTAATTACTCCCGTTTGCTCATGGACGAGTTATTTTTTTTATGAGAACATTATCCTTTTACTTGTATTCTTTGAAGTGGAAAGTGTATTAATAGTCACATTTCGACAGTTATGTTATTGGAAAATCCCAATAACCCTTTAATGAATGAATTAAATGCACAAATCCCAGCGTGGCTTGACCCAAGAAGCTGATCAAGAAACAAGCTGACACTCACCTGAAAATTGCAAAAAACGTAACAAAATTTGACAAATAAAATTATCTTTATCTTTATCTTAAAATTTGAATTTCGCGCTCTGCCACTGCGCATTCACCTTAAGCGAAGCAATCTGGATCAATTAAGCGGAGCAATCTGGAGCAACAACAATAAAATGCGGAAATTGTTTCGGAAATATTGCGTCTGATTGCTCCATATACTTCATATTTCTCAGTTTCGTTAATATGAGTTGCCGTAAATCCAATCGGTTTGGAAGTTTTTAGTCAATTTTCTTTTTATCTCGTTTGTACGTATAAAAGAAAGAATACCGTTTATTTGGACACAGTTCGTGAAACAGAAAATAAATATAAATAACTAGGTACAACACTGCCACACGGCTGCTCCAAAAAGGTTCATTTCAGCATTAATGCCAGACAGATGCTGTCTGACGCTGGTTTTCTAATGAACCTTTAGGGACAAGTGACCAGGAGTACAAAACAGTTACCCCTAGCAAAAGCGAGACGTAGGTATAACTAGGTCTTGTTTTTGCTAGAGGAACCGTCCGGCGGCGGAGGCGGCGGGGGCAGGGCGTATTGCCTAGTTTTCAAAGTTGCTCCATATTGCATGGTATTGTGTGGACGGTTGCTACATGTTGCCATTGTTAATTGCTGGATGTAGTAGTGACGTCATAGTTGATGACAAGTGACCAGGGTTGAGCAATTTTAGTTGCTCGTGTAACCTTAATACTAACAGCAATATTGTTCAAAACTAAGCAATACATCATTTTTTTTTTTGGAACAGAATCCTTAACCCACACGATTTCAAGCTTGCCAACAAAACTTGGAAGACAGTACTGTGTACACACAATACGTTCACAAACCACCCTGCCAAGTTCCGCGGAAGCGTCGATACAACAAATGTTTACCCTCAAAGGGTAAGAGTAAACAAAGGATAAGGGTAAACAATGAGGTAACTGATAATGTTACTCTTCAAACACGGCATGAAAACAGTGAGGTAAATGGTAAATATCAGTGATGTTTATGTTATTGAAATATATGTGTAATGTGCTTTAGTATCGAGAATTTTGAGCGATAGTGCTACGTTAATATGGTATTAT
Organism: Antitype chi; assembly: GCA_947359405.1. Classification (NCBI taxonomy): domain Eukaryota; kingdom Metazoa; phylum Arthropoda; class Insecta; order Lepidoptera; family Noctuidae; genus Antitype; species Antitype chi. The sequence continues at coordinate 7,025,197 of OX375828.1, read as the reverse complement.
TGTTGTGCACACACACTGGGCTGGCGTGGTACTCGTAGATAACAGTCCATTTATCACTATAAATGGATTGTTGTCCTGAAAACACACTCCTACCGTTACAGGCTGAATAAGAGTTGTATTGCTTATAAGCAGAGATCGGATATTCAGATGCAGATTCACCTAAAGTTGAGATGTTGGCTAACATGGATTGCGCTTTTGTATCGAAAAAATCTTAATTTAGGTAAGTAATTTGTTTATTTTTGTTTTAACTAATCAAACCACCCCTCCTCCAGTACATACACATATTTCTATCGGGTTAAACATTAATTTTAAATTAATACACATCTGAATAGTTATGCAATCCAAGAATCCCGGGGCTTTTTAATAAATATTACAAATAATTTATAAAGCCGTTTCCATACTTTCATAGCTAAAAATTATCTTTAGGTAAATATGTATCCGAATCTGATCTCTGCTTATAAGCTTTAAGATAATTTTATTTTCCTTGTCAGTCACAGCAATTTCATCATCATCATCATTGGTAGCCTTGTTTCTCCCACTCTATGGCTGCTCCAGCCCACTCAAAATAAAAATATTTTATTTCACATAAACCTACATGGGCACTTATGAAACGTCAGAAACGAGGTGCACGGTTCCCATTGGTCGTTGCCTCGAGAAGAGCAAGAATAGACCAACCAACCACGTTTACTCTTGAATTTTATGAATGAAATGTAAGGGCCAATTAATAAAAAATAAATGTTACAGTGTTAATAATACAATACAACACAATATGATTTATTTCTTACCACAAATTACAGAGAAAGTACATAAATAATAAGTCTTCTCTTTTGTGCCATGTTTCCCTGGTCTGTGCGTTTTCATCCAACACACAATACCACAGCAATTTGACTTGACTATTTGAGACAGGCGTGATATTATGTTGTAAAAAACAACAGCAACAACATAACATCTTACCAACTCTCTGCCAACATCACACCAACGAGAAACAATGATCCCACGTTGGTGTGGTGTTGGCAAATTCCTTAAATGGTTTTTACGAAAACAAAAATAAAACTTGAGAGGTGTCAAGGGACACCCGGATGGAACGAAGTTAAATATCTGGCTTTCTTTCTATAAGAGAGAGAGAGAGGGATAGACAGAGAAACATGCGCACGCCGCACGGCTTACAACAGCTTACTATAGCAAAAAGTGTCGTTACAACTTTTCGTGAGAATTTTTTCCGTCTAGCCCCCTTTCACAACGCGCGATAAGGAACTTCGTTCCAAAAAATATGTCAAGCTAATTATCATCAGCTTTTAGCAGTTCACTGCTAGACATAGGCTTCTCAAATTGCAAGCCATTTAACTTGATTCTTGGAAACCCTCATCCAGCTGCTACCCAGCCACCCTGCGAAGATCGTCATCCCACCTAGGTCACCTAGCCTGAAAGCGTCCTACCTAACGTTGTTTGCGTGTGTTAAGTTTGTCTTCCTAATAAACCTCTAAAATTGAATATCATACAAAACATTTCATAAGCTCTCCAATATGAGAGAGCTTTCATGTTTTCATAAAACTTTTATTTATATTGGAAACTTGCACGAATGAAACCGGTAGTACCACAGCTTATGAAATACATGCATACTTGAAGCTAGAGCTTTGAAAAGTTGAAGGATTATATCTGAATGATACACAAGTTTAGATCTATATGAGTTAGCCAGAGGCCAGTTTTTAATGCCTTTCATAAGCTTTTATAGTGAAAAGGTGGTAAAATTACAGTGAAACCTAGATAGAAATTTATTTTCTTGAAGTTTTTTTATTTATGTGATATTTTGTTCCCTTCGATCAACTAAGGCTACGACTGTTATGGTATGTCGTACACGTATTAATAGGTTTTCAAGGGTAATAAAGACGCAAGGTTTATTTTTTATGATCTGTAAAATCATAAAAAAAATGAAATCCTTGGAAAAACCAAACTTACTTATAGAAAAGGCAGCTTTTTCAGTAGTCGGATACGCTTTATCCGAGGAATAAATAAGTCGGTTTGACAGCTTTTGTTTAGACCCGACCGTCCCTTGCTAGATGAAGCGCCAGCCGCCCGCGCCGCAGCTGAGCCAGTAGAGTTAAATTCTCCGATTGCTAATAATAATGAAAACGATTTGATCCAGCCTATCCCAACTTGCTGTCCCCCTATCAGTGACGCCCTGAGCCGAGGCCCGTACCCCGCAGGGGGTGCCCTCAGCGTGTAGTCGCTTAGTAAATTAAGTAGTTTCACACCCCTAGCTGGTGGCTTTAAGTTCTCTTAAGGCAGCCGCAGGAAAGTCTGATTCAGCAGTCACGACCTCTCAAGGTCAACTGCGAAATGCCAAACAAAAAAAAAGCTTTTCTTTAGAACATTGCCAAACTGTCAGATTTATTCTTCAAATAAAAGTTATCAGACTAGACTATTGAAAAAATAGCTTTTAGGTAAGTAAGTGCTTCTCGTTTTTTAACCGACTTCAAAAAGGAGGAGGTTATCAATTCGTCGGGACCTTTTTTTTTTTTTTTTTTTTTTTTATTTTTTTTTATGTATGTTCCCCGATTACTCGAAGATGGCTGGACCGATTTGGATTTTGTTTTTTTTGTTTGAAAGGGTATACTTTCCAGATGGTCCCATGATCATCAAGTCAGGATCTGATGATGGGATCCTGGAGAAATAGAGAGAACTCTTCAAATTTTATAGGCACACGAAGCGATTTAGGTATTTTTTGGAAGAGTACTTTCTCGTAGTGGTCTCATTTCAATTTGGTGAAGATCTGATGAAGAACTTTGGAGATAGGCAATGGAACTCCTCAATAAATGATAGCAAATGGACTGGGATTGCTGAAATCTCATGTCTGTCTATTGCTTACACCAGTTCATAACATAACATCACGCCGGTATGCTGTGAAGGGGTAAGCACATGTGAACCACTAAAAAGTGAAAAATAAAAACTTTTTCCAAAAAAAAACAACCGACTTCCAAAAAAACACTACAAAGTGAAAAATAACTTTAATTTCGGAAGGCGGTGACAAAAAATTCAAATACAGCTCCAAAGACACCGACTTCCGAAATTAAAGTTATTTTTCACTTTGTAGAGTTTTTTTGGAAGTCGGTTGTTTTTTTTTGGAAAAAGTTTTTATCTTAGTTACCTATGAAAATATATCTATACTACATACCTATGAAGATACTTCGTAATAATCAACTGACAGGCAGTAAACATAACAGCTAAGTACACAAAGGCTAGATCAAAGTTTGAAACTAATTATAAGCTAAAACCGAGCGGACTGCTCCAAAATGAACTTTTTGATTGATATTGAGTTTTGCTCTAATAGAAGATAATATTTCGACAAAGCGAGTACTTAATTATTACTTAAAGTACGCATGAATTAGTAAAGTCACATTGATACTTGCACGGATTTCAACCCACACCACTGAGCCAATTCGTGGTTCTTCAGAAAACAGAATATGAATGTATGTCAAATAAGTTGAGCTTCAACTACTTACGAACTTCAAATTAACTACACTCGAGAGCAATGAATCCGGGTCACTTAAAGAATCCTAAAAATCTCGGAAACTAAAAATGCTAGGTTAATGCAATAAATTGTATTTAATAGACAATGTAATACTCCTTAAATGAAGGTATTAAAACTTCATAGTTATTGTAAAGTTATATCATAAAAAAATCTAATTTGAAAAAGGGCCACTTTCGAAGATGGAACTACGAAATTACAGCATTTGGTTTTGCTTTTGTTTGTAATCTGTCATTTATGTGGGTACATAAACCATGTTGATAGTGCTCTATATTCATTATTCAAGCTGAAATTATGTCGCTTACGCCTGAAGAATGCACCAGAATACTTACAATGCTGGAAACCGGCCGGAGTCAGCGCGATACAGCCAGGACTGTCGGTGTGTCGCTGTCAACAGTACAAAGAGTTCTCCGACGTTACGAAGAAACTGGTTCTAACCTACGCAGACCAGGAACGGGCAGAACCAGGTGTACCACAGCACGAGAAGACCGATACTTGGTGAACACCATGCTTCGAAATCGCTTTCTCACAGGAACTGAACTCACAAATCAGTTTCGACGCCTCGGAGGAAGTAACCTAAGTGCATGGACAGTAAGACGTCGGCTTGCTGAATCTAACTTAAAACCCCTTAGACCTGCAAACGGCCCTAAACTGGAGCGTGGGCATCGTATTTCAAGACTAAGATATGCCCAGAGCCACGTAAATTGGAGTATTGAAGATTGGTCAAAAGTTATGTTCTCCGACGAATCAAAATTTATGCTCTACAAGCACGATGGAAGACACAGAGTGTATCGAAGACCAGGGGAAAGATTCAAGCAAGCATGCATCGAAGAAAAAGTAGCCTACGGTGGTGGGTCTGTACTTGTGTGGGCCGGAATTTCTTCTGAAAGTCGCACAGAGCTGGTGATCATAGAAAACGGCTCTTTAACTAGCGTAAGATATGTGGAAGAAATCCTCAATGATCACGTTGGTCCATTTATGGTCAATTTAGGTGAGGATGCTATATTTATGCATGACAATGCCCGACCTCATACAGGTAGGATTGTGAATGACTACCTTCAAGAGATGAACATTACTCGTATGGAGTGGCCAGCGCGCAGCCCGGATATCAACCCGATCGAGCATGCTTGGGACGAGCTAGGCAGATGCGTAAAACAACGAAACCCTCCCCCAATCACGCTTCGTGAGCTCAAAATTGCTCTCACAGAGGAATGGGAGAATATTCCCCAAAATCGTATAAGGAACTTGGTGTACAGCATGCCAAACCGCGTAAACGCAGTAATGGAAGCACGAGGAGGCAATACGAAGTATTAAAATTCAAGAAAATCGTAATAAAGTTCAAAAATTTCATGTTTCCTATTTTTGTTTTAAGGAGAGATCAGCAGTTTTTTTCTTTATGTAATTTTGTGTTAATAAAATGTATGGTGACTCATATTTTTTTTACTTTCATTTAAGGAGTATTACATTGTCTATTAAATACAATTTATTGCATTAACCTATCATTTTTAGTTTCCGAGATTTTTAACATTCTTTAAGTGACCCGGATTCATTGCTCTCGAGTGTATATTAGAGTAATTACTGTGGCTGAGCATCCCTCGTTAGAATGAGACCGTGCTAGTTAGATATGAACTACCCAGTAACTGTACTAATTATAATTAATTAAATTTACAAGTTACAAGATGGAGGAACTTGACTTTGGTTCATGTTATGTAATTATGATAAGTTGAAGTGGATTCACATTTCTGCTGGTACAGTTAATCTATGAAATAAGTTTGCGGGTTTTAATTCTTATTCTAATATCTTAAAATTCATGTCAAGTTTTCAAAATTGCTTGTCTGAATGGGATCTTTGTTTAATCTACATAAATCTTTAAACTTGACTTGGTTGTTACTTGTACGTCGTTTTTGGATGACCACTGAAAATCAACGTTATGCTGTGGATGGCATAGCACGGCATCTGGCTGACTGGAAGCCTCCTGTCACAGTCATGACGTGCTGCTACGGATAATTTTTGTTTCATGCTCGTAATTATAGGTATGGAGCGGCACTACAGACAATACTTCGCTACAAAAATCTTGAAACACAAAAAGTGATGTGGCGCCATCTACAATGCTAAATTCGAACTACGCAAGACTGGACGTAACAAAAATCCTACATCGCGCAGTCAGAGTTTATCACGACACTCACATACATACAACATCCCGACATCAACAGTCGGGCAGTAACCCACCAGACAACACCCGTCTGGTCGGAGGATCCTCCCGTTTTCTATAGAGTATGAGTGGACTTTACACCCTGTTCCTCATATCTCTATGGGTATCTTTTGTTTTGGCAATTAAACATAACATTTCGCCTGTATTGCCCGAAGAGTCAGGCAGAGGAGTATCTGTCATCATCATCATTTCAGCCGAAACGACGTTCACTGCTCGACATAGGCCTCCCCCAGGCTCCTACACTTCGACCGGTCTGGTGCTTCCCACATCCAGTGTTCCCGCGGCCTTCACAAGGTCATCGGTCCACCTTATGGGAGACCTTCCCACTCTATGTCTCCCGGTACGCGGTCACCGCTCGAGAACCTTTCGGCCCCTTTGGCCATCTGTTTTGAGAGCAATGTGACCTGCCCACTGCCACTTAAGTTTGGCAATTCTTCGGGCTATGTCGGTTGCCTTGGTTCTCCTGCGGATCTCTTCATTCCTGATTTGATCACGTAGGGAAACTCCGAGCATAGTCCTCTCAAACAGAGAGAATACTTGTAGCACATCCAAATTTCGCCTGTTGTGATAAATAGGCAGTGAGGCTATTGTCATCAACTGGGCATAAATTCAGACTCCGCACAAAGAACAATTCACATCAATTTTACTACCTACTATTTATTTTCAGTGATTGTCATCGAAATCATGTCACTTGGTTCAAATAGATTCATTTTATATAGGTAGATTCTTTTACATATTGTGAATGAGAGAACGTTGTAGGCCTTAGAGACTAGATTTGTAGACGTTTTTCTATTCTGTATTTTCATTCCTCTAAGTACCTGGTACTTATTGACTGGCCTGCACTGTCCTCCCATACCTATTATCACTGTAATTTGAAAACATTGTAAAAGCCAATTATTTTTAAAAGAGTAACCGTGGAGTTTCTTGCCGGCTCTTCTCCATAGGAAACGACAAATTGGAACCGTGCACCTAGCTTCTGACGTTTCATAAGTGCCCATGCAGGCTTATGTGAAATAAAATATTTTGATTTTGATTTTGATTCCCGATCCACAAAACCGAATAACAGTTTGTCCGACCCGGGAATCGAACCCAGGAACTCATGCTCAGCAGTAGGGCTTGCGACCATTAGACCAACGAGGCAGCGGGGACATACGGGCGAAGACCAACTGGACCTTGAGGGTGGAAAAGTTGGAGGCGCGTCATAACACCAATTTCAAGTCGTTCGTGGTGCGCGTTCCGACTCACCATTTGGTGACCTTCCTCAAGGAAGAGTTTTGGCCGAAACGTGTGCTGTATCGGCGTTTCTGCGGTCAGCTACGCGACACCTCGCAGCGTAACACGACGCCGTCACTTCGTGTGCAGTAGTTAAAAAAAAAATGTTTTATAAAATATGTATTCGTTTTTAGTTATTGTTTTTATACTTATATAAGTATTGTGTTTTATGGGCCATAGTTGCCTGAAATAAAGGATAAATAAATAAATAAAACCATTTCCTTATTTTGGATGGAAAACTTTTTATAGGTACGATGCTTGGTTTCGTACCAAACTCGTATTGTGCACAGTTATGACTACCCAACTTTCAACGGAAAGCCAAAAATTCGGAGTTTCGATGACACGCAAATGTCTACGATATTGATGTGTGGCCATTTGAAATAAATTTAGATAAAACTATGAACTGAATTAGACATCCAATAAATAGAGCTGCTCTGTTTTTCACTAAATTGGTAAGCAACACAGAAAGAAAATAATGTCTAACCTACAAAAGTGCCACTGAATTAGAAACCCAACCATTTACCCTTTTAAAAATGGACTCCTCTAAGAATTAAAATAAAAGTAGTGAAAATATTTTTCACACGACACAAAAACAAAACGGTTGAAACAGAAATGTAAAAACAGCTTACTTAAATTAATGAATGTGGGGGCAAAAAGCTGGAAGCCCGGCTTTTTGTTTAGTCCTAGTAAAAAATGGTGGGGACGTGTTTATTAGACTTAATTTATACGACGGTGGTCTGAGGTGATAAGGGTACACAGTCTGTAAAAAAGTCAAAGGTATGTGTGCATTTGTTACAAATATTTTCTTTCTTTTACCTATAACGAAAGAAAAATATTTACGTGTTGAAATTAAGGTAAAAGATAATAGATTTTACTTACTTAAAACCTTTTGATAGCAATTCTGTGAAGGATCGGTCTTAGTTAAAGGGATTTCCACGAACAAGTAATAGCCTAGCAGAGGATTTTTCTAGTTCTAGATGCGCGACAAATCTTATAATCTTATTTTGATTCATGATAACCACATGGTTCAAATTGTACAAGGTATTCAGTGAACTTTATCAAAGAGTGTTTAAAAGCTTAACTTGGTAGGCAATGAAAAACTTATAATCGGACAAATTAAAATTGTGTATTACATAAAAAGGGGAGAATTGTTGTAAAAGTATTTATAATGTCTGGACACAACTATATGTTAGAGTGCATCACAGAGCATAATCTCTTTGGATGACATGTACATACTTTTGCTATGTAGCTTTTTCCTAAGATACCTGTAATTCCTTCTGTCGATCGCATTGTGTAATCAAGACTATTGTTAATGAATATATTATTAAATAATGATATAATGTTCAGCGTGAGCGTTCAATCTCGAGTCTCATTAAGTATATCACCGCTTGCTGTACCTAACTAGGTACCAAACGATCACTTTATTTGCGAAAAAATAAAATTGCTTATAACCTTTGTTTATAAAATGACTAATTATCATCATCTGCCTAGCTTTTTCTCAACAATTTTTGGGGTCAGCTTCCAGTCTAACCAGATGCAGCTGAGTACCAGTATATACGTGGAGCACTTAGCTGACCTCCACAACCCAGTTACTGGGTTACACTATACTCCTTGATAAGACTAGTTGCCTTCGGGCTACTGACGCCCCGTAACGACTGTCAAAGATCCACGAATGACAGCCGGTACCAACAGCTTAACGTTACCTTATTAAATAATTTACAGATTACCTACTACTTACCATCTGCCTGCTGGTATCATCGTCAAATTTTCAGAAAGCTGTGTAAAAGGTGTTAATAAATGAGAAGACACTTTAAAATCGTTCACAACGTTTTATTGCACCGTGTAACAATTGTATAACGATACCTAAAGTTACTTACTGTTACTTCACACTGCGATCATTTACAATTTGGCCACTATGAACATTCATGAAATTATCAATAGTTTTATCGAAATTTAACTCAAACCAAAGATTTATATCATTACATTTAATTTCACTGCATAAGTGCCCTTACACATCCCGCATGTAACGATAGAAATGATTTTCAGTATGAAAGAATGCGACAATACTATTCAAATGTCATAGTCTACGAAAGAGACACTTGGCCATTCTTTGTAAGGATTTAAATCTTTGACAAGATGTTACCAAAAATATTATGTCAATCAAAATGGTATAATATCATAAACTCAAATCTAACTAAATGCCTATAAACATTTAAATCAGCACGTTTATTTTAGACATGAAAAATCTAAATAACTAACTCAGACAATTTTTATTCTGTTTTCTAATTCCTCACTTTTCTAATAATTATAATAGTTAACAATAAATAACTAGTTTCTATCTAACCTATAATTCTCACGCAGCAATTTTATACAATATCTGGTAATAAAAATTATATTTAAAAGTTATTATAAAAATGAGAAACGCTAGCTTTTAATTTACGATTATCACAATTCCGATTTAGTGAGCATAGCAGTTGATTTATTTTAGGATTTTTCTTTTTTAACCCAAATGGGTTAAAAATAGTTGGTATCCAATATCTAAAGAACACTCTTATATAGCTTTTTTTAACGAAAACCATTTATGTCACTGCATTTTTCTGCCTTATGTTGTTTTCCAATAGAGTTCCTTTTGCAGTTTGTTTGTATATTATTAAAAATAACAATCTAAAACTATTCACAAAATAAAATATAGCGTCGAAATATTCCTCCGCATCGCTGTCGACTGGTAATGTACCCAAGAGATAGGCGGCATTGCCACGTTGTATGGCAATGCATAGCCTCTGACCAAGGTCAAAGCCAGTCCTTACAAGCTCTTGTGTTTTATTAAAATTATACTAGACATATTATTCTGTAAAATTTTGAAGATACGAATTTTAGATAGCGTTTCTCATTCTAAGATTAACTCGAACATTTGATAAAATTTTACAAAATATTCTAACAACTATAAAATGCAACGAATTGTAAATAGATTCTTTATACAACGTTTGGATTGGTACTAATACTAATAAAGAAATATCTATAAACAACGACAGAGGAAGCACGTAGGTAAGAAGCACAACACAGAGTAAGTTACTAGATCTAGGACAATTCGGGATAAGATGTACATTGAGATATTCAAACTCATGGAATGAATATAAAGGTAGAATAAGAAGAATAAATACTTACACTACTATTAAACAAAATAATATCTTTGGACCAGAGGACCAGACATTCGAAAATAAAACCAAAAACAATCTTAGGCGTGGCACACACTGACATATACGGTTCGGCACATTCGTAACTGCATTATTTGTAGAACAACTAAGCAGATCTGAAGCAATTATCTACTACATATATTCAGCTCTCAATTGCCTTATACCGATCGACATATTCCATTCGGCATCTCTCTTCGCCAAAATAGCAAGTTGGTTTTTACCGCTTGGCTCGGCTTAACTGCACGTACACCGGCCTTTTGCCGAAACAGACATGTATGCAATTTTCACCGACTGTGCCGACCCGAGCAAGTGTGTAGCTCGCCACAAACATAGCTATGATAATTAATCTCTCTTTTTGAGTCGGTCAAACATTAAATCTATGACATTGTACACTCAATATTCATCACTTACAGGTATGTCGAGATTCTAATCAGTAACTAGACGTAGAAGTGTTAGTAGAAAAGTGTAAAAGTACCCTGAAATAAATTTAATACACGAATATAAGTTTAAAGCTTACATATTGTTTGAAGGGCGAATCGTGGGCTGGTGGAATTTTGTTACAAAAATATCGTGGAGAAAATTTTGGGACACAAGAGAATTTTGTTACAAGAAATTGGAGAATTTTTATTTGTGTTTTTTACAGACTATCAAAACATAGAGATACTTTAATGAGACTTATTTTTGCAGGAGTTATGGCTGTAAACATTGAAGCAAAATACAATAGCATTCAATGATGAATGTCCACACATGTCAACAAACACAGAGCCGTAAGCAACAGCAAATAATTACTCAATTGTTTGAACTGTTTTACCAATATCAATTTCATTTCATGACACAAATGTAATTACAGTGGCTCTATTGACTGCGAAGCTCGATATAATTGAAATTTTCTGGTGTTGAATCAATAAATTCAATGACACTGAGGATACAATATGACATTTTAAAGACTGAAACTTCATTGAAACTTTGTAAAGTTATCGGTATTAATGAAACTATTACAGCAACTATTAACTAAGAAAATATTGCAAATAACAAAAGCAATATTTTAGTCTTTGGAAAATATTGACGGGAAGGCAGTTGAAGCTCTCGTCCTTTTCACAGAAATGAAAGAAATATAAATAGCGATATAATGACGGCAATCAATTTCCACATAAGCTTTATTCGGAAAAAAAAGTTATATTTCATTCCCCTGATGTTATAACTGGCATGATTTGGCTTTGTCCGTTGTACGAAATTGTACGTGAATGTGGTATTTATTCTGTAATAAATATAATTTATTACGATTTCATTAAATCGATCGTTTCGAAGTGGATCAATGAGCTATTATTAATCATTTATATGATCATTATTTAGGGCTTGGCCAGGAATTACTTAATAATACTGATTCATTTACTAGTATATCATCAGAATACATAATTGAAGGGATTTCTGCAATGTGAACACGGAATACGGAATTACACAACATTATTAACTACAACCATTTGGAAACATTAAACATTCGCATATTAACAGCATTCATTATCTACTAAATTCTGTGCGTTTAGACGTGATGTGTACTCGATTATTTTAATAGAACCAATTAGAAAATAAAGAACGAATCTCACTGAGATAATATCACTGAAGTGCCTTTGGAAGATCTTCCAATGTAGTCGTTAAGTTTGCTGAATTATCTAAACTTAAAAGATACAAAACAAAAAACTTAATGCAAAAAAAGAAATACCGACTTCCGGAAAAACACTACAAAGTGAAAAATAACTTTAATTTCGGAAATCGGTTGTTTTTTGTTTTGGAAAAAGTTTTTATTTTTCGCTTTTTAGTTATAATGCCTACTCCACACCAATTTGAAATTTAATCATCCTTGGGGTCAAAACTATTCATGTTTATGCGATAGCAGCAATCGCGGTTGATTTGCTGTCATTTTTTGAAGAGTTCCGTTGTCTGTCTCCGAAACCCATTATCAGATCTATATGAAATTGAAATGGGATCATTTAGGAATAGACCCCTTTCGAAGAAAATTACTTTGCAAATCCGTCTATACCTATATGGCGGATTTATGCCCGAACATACATTAAAAAAAAACATGTCGAATTGATAACCTCCTTCTTTTTGAAGTCGATTAAAAATAAAATTAAGCAAGGAATTAAACTTAAAAAGAAACTGCAAAATAGAAGAGAAGCTCAGCTTTCAAATTTAGTTGAAGTTGCATGAAATATGGACCAATTTACGAGAGTTAGATTGGATTATGTACAAATGAAGCTAGTCGGCCAAACTTTTACAAGTGCAAGTTTCTGAATTGATGAATCTACGGAACGTTCTGGAAACTCGAGCAGTGAATGGTCAATTAGAAAACCTTAAAATAGATAAAAGCTCCGCTGGGTCTTACAGCCTCTGTTGCTTAATTAAATCGGATAAGATAAACAAAGATAAATGGGACAAAGTAATCTTGTAAAGACTCCATTAGAGATTTTTTCGGTGCTTTTAAAATAATCGAGGTCAGGTCAAAGTAATTAATAGTGCTAAGCAATCACGCACCGAGTCTCTTGTGTGCTTCCTCCTGCTGAGGAGTCTGGAGGAGGTTCCGAGCTCCTTCCACCTCCACTCCATTCAAGAGCATCAATCATCTCCATCAGCTCTTTGAACACAGCTATGACTCTCCAATTATACTTCGCTGAACACTCTACGTACCCACACTTCCAGTGTTTGCGAACTAAGTTCACGATATTTCTTCTCTTCTCTCTTGAATCTCCGCAAGCACTTTCTGCTATAGCAAGTTGCTGAAGCCCACTAGACGCGGATGGAGTGTTACTACAAAGTAAATCCTGTTTATTGCCGACAACTAACACTGGAACGTTCCTCATGTCCCGACTTTCAACCATCTGGTCTCTCAAAGTCCGTATATACTGGAAAGTTTCAACGTTAGATAAATCGAAGACTAGAATGTAGGCAGTGGCGCTTCTGAGTCCGTAGAAACGGTAGTGAGCCCATTCGTAATACGAGTTTATTGGGAAGTAAGGTATTACTGGTACATCTGTGATTTTGACTTCATAAAGGTGCTCGTTGATGATCACCGAAGGGTAGAACGTGTGTTTACGGTCTGTTGGCACGTATTCCTCTGAGAAATCGCTCCACACGAATTGCTGCGAACAAAGAAAATTGTATTTTGTAAAAGGGGTTTTGTTAAGTGACTAAGATGGATTTGGGTCGGATTCATTAATCACCGTATAAGTTGCGCCTCACCTTGCTCGGATATGTCGTTATCAGGCTGACGACCCGCCATGAACGGTGTGACATGGGCTATAAGTTTGGCAGTTAGGTAGGCAAGATGCTCGCTATTGGTCCTTAGGGACACACAAGGCGTAAAAGCTGCTGTTTTGTCAGAGCTATTTGTTTACATTAAGTTATTGGTAATGTTTTCGAGAATCTTGAAATAAAATAGGTCATCATAAAATTTGGAATTTATAAATAATGTTATTATATTCCCAAAGTGAACAACTAAAAGGTGTTTAATGTAGTTAAACAAGAAAAAACAGGAGTAGGATAGGTACATAACTACATCGAGGTTTATAAATAGTCTATTGTGAAAGATAAGTTTACGAAAATTACTCACAAGCCTATTTCAAAGATCACATTTCATAAATTCTCAACAAAGGATATTATTACAAAATTAATTTGTGATCAGAAAATATTTATAGCCGTCTTCATAACAAACTTACTAAGTACGACATTTGAAGATCATCAATTTCTATTCATACCAATTTCACAAAATATGAGCGTAATTTTCAAAGCATTTTTATTGGTTCGTTTCATCCTATCAGTAATTTTACCTACAGGTCTGCTATTTATGATTTAATAATAGTATCTTTGAGTTTTTCTTGGGGCTTGTGGCTAAGTAATAAAAGCCGTACGAGTCGATCGATCAGGTTAAGCTACGCTTGCCGCGGTTGGTCCGTGGATGGGTGACCATCTTTACATACCAATACCCCTCTGTGCCTCGAAAAGCACGTTAAGCCGTTGGTCCCGGCTGTCATTCGTGGATCTTTGACAGTCGTTACGGGTCATCAGAAGCCCGAAAGTCTGACAACCAGCCTTAACAAGAGGTATCGTGTTACCCAGTAACTGGGTCGTGGTGGTCAGATAGGCAGTCGCTCCATGTAAAATACTGGTATTCAGCTGCATCCGGTTAGACTGGAAGCCGACCCCAACATAGTTTGGAAAAGGCTAGGCAGATGATAATAATCTTTGAGTTTTTCTTCTTATATTATTTATCTAAGTGTGGCCATCTTAGTAATAGGTACCTATTATATTCCTAGCTTCTTTCTACCCGCGATTTGCCGAAATTTTACACACCGACCCGTCGCCACCGCGTCGCATACCATCGGCCACAGTATTACGCCGCGTTCTTTCCAACTTTTTGTTCGGCTCTTTAGGGACTTAGCGTGATACTACATAGCATAAAACCTTTTTCAAAAATTCTGCTAACCAATTCAAAAACAATTTTTCAAATTTAACTAGTAGTTACAGACATTACTCCTACAAACAAACTTACCAACGAAAAAAATACCTCTTTATTTCTATCTTTGAGCATTTCTACTTTTATTAGGTATATTTATCTACTAGATGTGCCCGTGACTTCGTTTGTGTGGATGTCGAAAAACAATATGAGTCGCTTATAGAAGGTGGCTGTAAGTACCAATCCTCCATTAAAAAGATAGACCTTCCGACCAGGCCAAGTTTTAATGTATAATCCTTACTAATATTATAAACGCGAAAGTTGTTATGTATGGCTGTTTGTTACTCTTTCAAGCAAAAACGGCTGAACGGATTTGGATGAAATTTGGTGGATACTTTTTATCCCGGTAGTATGTTCCCGCGGGATAATTTTCGGAAGCTAGTACGTAGTTAACATAGAAGGTGAATTATGTAAGTACATAAATAAATAGAGACTTTACAACTTTTTAAATTCAAACAATTTTTTCTACCGAAACTATAATTCAATCGACACAATTTTCTTCTACGAAAGGATATCTCGACAACTTCGAGAATTCTAAAGCAAAACTCCACTTTGTAACACAACAAAGTTATTCATAGCAAAACCAACACCAATGCTATCAACCAGGTGAGCCGATGTTGTGGAGGTAAATAGAACTGCAGTTGTAATACAACTTTCACGACAAACAGTTCGGGAATATAAACCTGCTGTATTTCATACTGCCTTAGTACCTGTGTGCTGAAGTTACTTTGTCAGTTGATATAAATACAGAACTTGTTACTACGACAAGTTACTTTGTATTGTTAGATCCCTTTTCACTAAAACTATGCGAAATACAATTAGTTTTCTGAATGTTTGTTGAAGTAATGTAGAAACTAAGGATGTTTGTAAACTTTAATTGTATTTAGAAACTGGAGTAAATAGTTAGTTGTTTAGCTAATAAAGTATATTGATAAGTATTATAATTTCATGAACCGAAGTTATATATGAGGTTAGAAGATTGAAATGGGAGATAAATGTTCTGCTGACGTTTTAGGCGTTCTTCAGAAAGGTCAGCACCCTAATTGCGTAACTCACGATTCATCATAATTTGTTTCGTTTTGAAACAGATGGCTAAACCATTGCTTCATATGTTCGAAAAATGCGTCTGCTCAACAACGTTAATAATGCAATGAATATTATTGAACAGTCAAAATGAAAACGATTATGATTAATCGCGTGTTACGCAATTAGGGTGCAGGTTTGTGTATGACCAGATGTATGAACGTAAACGAGGCATACAAGATACGGTAGGTATGTAGAATTTTAACAGATGGCAAATTGTTGTTTCTGCCTACCCCCATTGAAAAAAGGCGCAAGTTTTTGGCATTTCATAAAATTCAAATCATTTGAAACCAATAGGTACAAACATTTTGATAACGTTCAGAGAGATAACATAGAAACCAATAAAAACCCTAACATAAAGAACCAGAATGATCGATAGATCCAGAAATAGATAGTATTCGTTATGACAAATTATATTATGAAACTAAATGTATTTCCAATTTTCTTCGCGAGCCAATGAATTTCATCCAATTTTAATATTAAGTAACTGAATTCACGGATATCATTTTTTATTCAGCAGAAATTGAATTCACCAAATATCTTTTGCAACATTAATTAAGAATAACCCGAGCGCTGCCGTACACATACGGTAGTCTCAAGTTTATCGTGAAGTAAAATATTCATAGAATAACTGATGAGCTGTTACAAATGTACATATCTGAAAATGTCATATTGCATTACGTGAGAACAGAGGACAATTTTGAGGAGGAAGAAAAACGTCTTTTACGTTTTTGGGAAATTTTAAACTAACTTTCCTGATAACTAAAATAGAGTCCAGGCTTAAAATTAACTAGAAAATCTGAGGTATGATAAAGAATAGTGCAATCTAGCATTCGAATTCATTCTCGTGTGATGTTATGGTGAGGTATGATCGAGTATTGTACTGGCTTAGCAAATCAAAGCAATTATAATAATGAAGTATTAAAACAACTTCAAAACGTACTGCTAAACTTAAATTTAACACCAACTTTTATGCAGAACAAAACTATACGATAGCTCACTCACACGCGCCACTTAAAGCCATACGAAGGAAAGCTTAAAACCCTTAAATAATCCATCGTTTATTGCTCGACAATGACCTCTTAACCTCCGTCCCCTTTCACGGCTCCTGGTAGATTTTCTCGCCATTTTAAGGCGGTGATTTCTTGAAAACGCTCAAAAAGGTGGTTTTTTAAACCAGTGTATCTCTTTAACCGTAAATGAATTTTGAAAGCAAAAAATTATATGATATTTTCAAGTCTTTTTTGCATACAGTGATGGATCTCAAAACATAATTTATTAAACATACTTTAAAAAAATCATCAAAGTCACCTCTTAATTATCTTTAAAACCAGTTTATCCCTTCAATAACAATTATAATTATGATTAAAAATATACCATAAAATTCCAAATGCCAAATTGCATCCAGTGATGGATTATTTATTATTAAATGGTTAATATCTAATTTTATAGGATTTTATTTGCATTTTTACGACAATGCTTGCTCATTAATTATTCGAATTTTAACCCGTATCGGATTGCAATAAGAACTATTATCATCGACAATATCTATAGTTACCAGGGCCTTAAAGCCACACGAAGGAAAGGTTAAAAGTTTTAAATATAACTTCACCCCTCGATAGTTACTGCTACTCCATCGTTTATTGCTCAACAATAACCTCTTATCCTTCGTCCCCTTTCACAGCTCCTGGCAGATTTTCTCGCCATTTTAAAAGTGGAAAGGGGTTAACAATGCTCGTTAACGTAGCGTAGCGGAAATTGGAAAATTTTAACTCATCACATTTCAAGCGTCTGTAGAACGTGTTGAGTGAACATGCAATAAAGCTCTAACGTGCTCATTTGCTCCTAGTACCTCATCTCTCATATTTTCAACATACTAGTGATTTATATATTTTATCATTTATACCTAATTGAAATTGACTTTAAAGTTTTGTTTCTTTATCTTTATTAGGTTTTAAGAAAAATATGGTCCTAATGAATCATATTAATGCTAATGTTGTGACAAAACAAAAGTCCCGATAAATTACAAACGACACGCAAAAACATGTTATTGTAATAAAAAGACTGACGCAGACGTGAATAACGATACATTAACAACGTCACATGGGCGCATAATACAAGAAGAAAAGTAATGTTAGATACACAATCAATCATTTTGACGTATTGTTTTTTGATCCCCTGTTGAGCGAGCTTCATATGTTGCATGTTTATTTTATACAAAGGCAAGCAAATGGGAAATGGTTGAAAATCTATCAACATGTTGACGTGGAAGACAGTGTGAATTTTTATAATTATTTAGATTGATATATTAGATAGTATTGTTATAAAAAAAACCTGCTTGTATATGTTACCGGCCAAACCCAATTTCACGTCAGACTAGTTTGTCCTAGGCCAAACAGACTTATCCTACGCGTGATATTATGTCGCAGCCAACTAGCTTAATTAACCATTTCGTTAACAGCCTTTGGAAGTAACGCTCGCCGGCCGCTCGCTTCGCTCGCTCGGCTCGCGCGCTTTTGGTCACAGTTCTAACCTAACCTAACCCATTTAATCGGCGTGCCCCGGCTTAATAAACCAGTTTGGCCTACGAAAAACTAGTTTGGCCTGAAATCGGGTTTGGCCGGTAACATATATCATGAGAAAAAATAGCCTTGTATTCTTATAATATCATACAACACAAAAGATATCTCAGAATTTATTATATACGTCACGCAACGCAACCCAAAAACGTTATTCATTTTACTCCCGAAAACTATCATATCGTCTAGATAAACTACGAGCAAAAACTAATCATATCACATTTAACGCTACCCGAATATCAAATAATATAATTACACATTCCACTGCCCGACGTTTTACACCTGTGCCCCAGATAGTTAACGATCTACCCTCCCATACAATATGAGTAATATAACCCTACTACCGAAGCTAATTTGGTAGAACGCGCTGGATAGATCGAGTGTCAGGGTATACCCTTAACGTTTATGAAAGACGACGTTGTCATATGGCTGTAATATCTTAACTGTCATTGTGAAATTGTGTTTGATCAAGATGTATTCGCATTTTTATATAATGAAGAGTGAGGAGATGATTAATAGAAGCCATTTGTTGGTCTAAAAAATGAAATTCTATAGAAGGGAAATTTCATTCAAGAGACCTTGAAAATGAAAGTTCGGTTCTTATTTAACCTAACATTTTTTATGAGCTAGGTTTTTTTAAGTCTCAAGAATTAAAAAAAAAAGAATTTAAATATCGTATGCTCTAGAGAAATTCGAGAAATTGAATCAATATTTGATCATCTCGAAATGTAGAATTGCGGCGTAGGTATTTAAAAAAGTTATTTCTATCTGTTTTTTAGACTTTTTACCTTTAATTTTTATCTGTCTGAAATTTCATGCGAGACATAAAACCCTGTTCACCTAGATAAAATCCATTTAGTAATTACTACCAACACATTCCACATATCCAGACCTCATATTTATGGAAGCTACATCATGGAAATTACCGTAATGCGGGATCCGTTTTTCACGCCTCAAATCCTAAAATCATACGCATAACTAATGAATCGGAAAATACGTCGAGTCATCTGAATGTGAGCTCCATTGACGGCAGTAAATCTTTTATTCGGGTATTTTTCTGTTCCCGAAATATGTAGGTATTATTGTGGGAAGGTATTTTTTTATTGTGTTTGTGATGGAATAAATATACGGTTAAGAAAAGAGCTAATTCTTTGTTCTTTACGAAGGTGTTGAGATCAGGGTTATGGTGGCAGGTGTTTTGAGGCTTCACAGTTACTTATTTTGGTATACTATGAAATATACTACCTATATATCTATTATCTACCTATTGTGTAACTTAGAGCTCTGAAAATTCTCTTATTATGGTTGCCTTACGTTATAATAATTATATTCTAAGCGTTATTTAGTAAGCGTGCAAATTATATCTAGACATTTGCCTTACGTAAAACAAACTCAGAAGTTAGTAAGAGATACATTTTTAATCATCCATTATGTAGAAGTGTTTAGATAAAACCAGGCTGAAGGCCTGAAGCAATATGGAAACCAAAAACATTATCAACGTACCGAAGACACAGTAAATGTTACACTTATGTCATTGTAGTTTGTGTCGTATCTTTTGCACTTTGTAGTCTCTGTCAATGAGAAACTGGCTTATCTCAAAAAGTACTAATGACGGGACTGCTACAGTTTCTAGAATAGAAAGGGTTTTATGTTTTCCACAAGTTCACAGAGGAAAATAAACTACCGCCATCAATTGTGCTAATGAATATAGCTAACTAAAAGTGACAGAGTATTCTTGTAATTCTTTCTTAGTTAGATTTCTTAACGAAGTAAATTAGCCAAATAGTCTATGGCTACACAGAGAGCATTGCAAAAGATGTGCAGACTTCATTAAATGTATGTATACCACTCACTAAAAAACCCCTAGTAACGCAGCCCCCAATTCATACTTCCAAGTGAAAATAAAAGAACCCGTGTCTTACCTGTATAATGCTAGTCTTTCCAACAGCTGGGGCCCCAAGTAGCACCACTTTGACGAGGTCGAGGCTGTCAGGACTTGGCTCCAGGCTCGGAGCCCCGCCCACTGTCAGGGTACCCCCTCCGCCCCTCTCCAGGTAGTCCAAATCCAATTCTACGACAAAGAGAAATAAACTTTAAGGTCATGTTGATTTTAAAGTTAGCACATCGTCAGCCTATAACGTTCCCACTCCTGGAACCAGGGTCTCCTCTCTGTGCCGTAACCCAGTGCGGGTTGGTAGATGTCACATGTCTTCGAATTTTTGGTTCTACGACATGATTTCCGCATGAAGTTTACTTTCAGCGTTTTGAGAGAAGATCGTGATGTGATGAAGCAAATTACAAATTGGGAAGTTGAATCGTCAAAATCATGTTGCATTCAGTTTTGTACATTCGAAGCATCTGACTCCACCTGTACTGCAAACTCTTTGAAACATTAGTGTAGGTTGGTTCCCTAACATAAGTAATGTCAATGCAAATGTAAAATGTCAAATTTAAACTTAAATGCAGAAAATGTCAGTGAATGCTCAACGGGATGAATCTAAATAAAAATGCAAGTTGTCCGACTCAAACCACGTCTAATTGAACACTAAAAATGTAATATACATAAAATGCATAGAACAATGCAATATGTCAGTGTCAATGCACTGCCAAATGTAGGTCGCGTTCAAAGTGCAAATACGCGAGCCTACTGGCTAACTTATTGTAATAAATATATTTTAAAACCCATGTACGTTCACCGTACATATTGCCACAACACAGAAAGAGAATAATTAAATAACAATCCCAAAATATGTAAAAAAAAACTAAAATAAGAATGTAAAAAACAATGTAAAAATGAAGGACTCCAATGTAAATATGATTGATTTACGACTACTATGAAGAAATATAACTAAAGTCTATAAATAGAATGTCACCATAATAATAAATTAGCACACATCACTATGTTTTTCAGTGTCAAATTTCACTTCACTTGAGGTAGGGTTAGCACACGACACTTTATTCACTTTTGAGTCCCGTTTGTCGATCTTGCTGTTCCTGTCCTCGATGTCATGATCTTCTTCTCGTCTGCTTCTACTTCTCGCGTCTTGCGGACCCTCCCCCTGTCTTTGGGTTGCCACTCTTTCGCCAAAAGTACACCGATGTTACAAACAGTGCAATGCTAATCGCAACAACCACATAAATTGCAATGTAGTGATGAACGTCGTGAGAGGATAAGGTGTCTAGCTTAGACTGTGCTTCTATAGAGCGTAGTTGCGTGTCAATCTTCTTGAACGTCTCTTCGTGCGTTTCAATATGCAACGTTGAGTTACGAATCGAGGTATTGATTATGTTGTTGATTGGAGAGATCGT
The DNA here is from genome assembly GCA_947359405.1 of Antitype chi. Taxonomy (NCBI): domain Eukaryota; kingdom Metazoa; phylum Arthropoda; class Insecta; order Lepidoptera; family Noctuidae; genus Antitype; species Antitype chi. The sequence goes on along the minus strand of OX375828.1, from coordinate 7,003,512 downwards.
GGGCACGATCATCGCATATGGTACATTGACTAAAATGTCACTTGTATGTTCCATATATGCGTGCAGTGTGAATGAGTCGCCTTGCAAGTTGCATCCTTGTTTCAGCGTTATCAGACCCGAGTGACGTATCGTCTCCGATGTCATTTGAGTGCCGCACACTAATTGTACTTCGCACGTGTCACAACAATAATAAAACCAGGTGTTTTGTTTATGTAATTTGACCCATTTGTCGGCGCATAATTTTATTTCCGTATGGCAATAAACGCTGTGTTCTTCGTTGTCTCGAATCAGCTGTACATCGCAAATAGATTTGTGACGATCACCGGTGTTGTATATAGGGTGATTTAGTTTGCACAGTAGAGTTTGGTCATGTAATTTTTGGCATTCGTTAATGTCATATTGTTCTAGGGGTATAAATGGGTATTGGTTGGCATTAAATGCTATTAATGCAGAGTTGGGAATAACGTACATTACCCGATTTATGTCAATACGTTGAGGAATGCTGATAAGTCTGTTAAGTTCGTATAGGGCATCACTCAAGATCGGTACTTTTATTTCCATCAACAGGTAGTGTTGTGTTATGCGTGCATGTATTCTGAACAGCCTGTAGATGTCTCTTATGTCATTACGAACTTCAGGTAGTGTAGAGTCGCGAGGTAGTAGTCGAGCTACTCTATCTAGTTCGCTTTGCATTTGGGTTGGTGATAATAGATGTACGTCCATATGTCCTTGGTACATATTTGTCAGTGTGTTGATGAGTGATTCTTGGATATCTTTTAAGTTTTGGGCCATTCTGTCTGCAGCTATGGCCGATGTAATGATGTAGAATGCATTTGAACTCTCAAGTTTATCTTTGAGCGTCTTGTTTTCTAGGGACGTGAGGTGATCGTTGATAAAAGTGAACTGCTTCACCATTGTTGCTTCGTTACGCTGTACAATGTTGTTCTCGGTTTCCAGAACACTTGTCTGGTTTTTAAGCAGTTGGAATAGGTGATTTTCATTGTGTTGGATTGTGTCGATATCCTGTTCATATTTTTCTGCAAAATGTTGATCTAACACTCCAAATAACGAATTTGCAACATACCCTACTCCGTCGATCATTCCTCTTTTGGACCTGTGTTGAATTATCCGCTGGGACCTCAGTAATTCGTTGTAATAATTTAGTTCACTCGTGCTTTGTTCAAGTTGGTTAATCAGAACATGAAATTGCATCAACCACTCTTCGCAACGAGCTTGCTTTATATGCGATACGAATGCTTGCAGAGTGTCCACGTTGCGCCAATAATTTGTCATATTGTAATAGAATACCAGTTTCCATTCATCTCTAATTTCTTGTAGATCTGCAATCTTGTCAAAGAAAACTGTTTGATTTTTTGTCAGTTGAGCAAATTTCATATCTTGCTGAACAGTGGGTGTTATTAATGTCATAACTAGCATCAGCATATAACATACCAAGCTGTTCCAGGTAAGCCCTTTAGCTCGGTTTCGCCTGTTTTTGGGTAGTTTGTCAGTGTCAGTGTTGGTTTTTTCCTCAGCCTCCACTAGTGGTACCAGTTTTGTAATAGGTCGTTTAGTTTCGCCTTTTGCAGTTTGTAATGTCACAACTCTAGTGTGGCCGTCTTTTCCAGGGTGTAAATCCGCTACACGACCCAGTGCCCATTTTCCTGCAGGTAACCTTTCATCTTTAATGCATACAATGTCATTTTTCTTTATGTCAGTATTCTGTCGTTTCCACTTTAGTCTTGCTTGTAGTTGTTGGAGGTACTCTTGCGACCACTTCTTCCAGAAATCCTTGCTAAGTTGTTGTACAATTTGCCATCTCGTGTTTAAACGGTACGTATTGTCCATGTCGGGTTCTGGAATTGTCATGAGTGATGTGCCGGTTAAGAAATGTCCTGGAGTTAAACAGTTAATCTCTTCGGCGTTCTCTGAAACAGTGCATAGTGGTCGTGAGTTCAAGCAAGCTTCTATCTGACATAGCAGAGTGGTAAATTCTTCGTATGTTAGACGTTGGTCTCCAATGACCCGTTTGAGATGATATTTCATGCTCTTCACAGCTGCTTCCCACAGTCCGCCTGCGCTTGGCCAGACCGGGGCATTGAGGTGCCATTGAACTCCCATCTCTGATATTTTCCCCAAGAAGAAGTTGTCAATGTTTTCTACAATGCATTTGTATTGTTGCAATAGGATCCGATTTGCACCCACAAAGTTCGTGCCGTTGTCGCTGTACATGTCCCGTGGTGTACCTCGACGTGCGCAGAAGCGCTTGAAAGCCGATAGGAATGCTGTACTGGATAGTTCTGAAACCAGTTCTAGATGGATGGCTTTTGTTGCTAGACAAACAAATACTGCAACGTACGCCAGCAATGTTCTGACGCCTCGGCCTTTACTTGCCTGGATCTCAACGTGTCCAGTAAAATCGACACCTGTATGTGTAAAAGGGCGAGATACTGTCACTCTCGGCTCTGGTAGGTCCGCCATAATCTGGTTTGTTTGTTTAGCATTAAATCGGCGACATGTTACGCATTTGTGTAAGACCTTTTTGACGGCGCGATGTCCTCCTACGATCCAAACTCTTTGTCGAAGATGTGTCAGGGTTAACTTAGGACCTCCGTGTAATGTTCTTCTGTGAGCTTGCCAAATTAATAACTCTGTCAGTTTGTTGTCATGTGGTAGTAGAATTGGATGTTTAGTGTCTTCGGGTAGGCTTGAGTTACGTAACCTTCCACCCACTCGCAGAATGTCATTTTTGTCAAGGAATGGATTTAAACTCAAAAGGTTACTTTTTGTGCTCAAACCTTTGTTTTCCTTCAATCTCATAATCTCGTCATTGAAAGCATGCAGTTGAATATGTTTCATTATTAGGTTTTCAGCGCCTTTTAGTTCCGTAGATGTCAAGTAAGTAGTAGTACGATGAGTGTCGGTGTTCGAACAGCTGTTAATGAAACGTTTCATCCAAGCAATGACCCTTGTAATACGAGTCAAATCGCTGTGTCTGTCTAATAACTCAATTACTATTGAAGACGGTTCACATTTCACAACATACGTTTGCATTTGTTTTTGTTTTGATTCGCATGTTGTCGGTGTAATTGTAATTTTGTCAAAGGTATCTTCACTGTAATTTTTCATCCAGTAGGGGCCTTGCCACCACAAAGGATGTTGCAATAGTTGGGAACAACTGATTCCGCGTGACGCGCAGTCTGCAGCATTTTCCTCGGACTTGACATAACTCCAGTGCTGTTTTGGGATTACGTCATGCACTTGCTGTACTCTGTTGCTGACGAACGACTTCCATTTTGTGACGTCCCCGTGCAGCCAGCCTAATACAATCATAGAGTCCGTCCAGGCGTATGTATTTTTGTGCACATTGTCCCATTTAAAGGCTGTCAGGACCTTTTTCATGAGCCGTGAAAGTAGTAGCGCTCCACATAATTCGAGTCGCGGTAGTGTCAATTTTTTGTTGATTGGCGATAACCTCGACTTTGCAGCGATAAGTCTAATCGTAGGCTCGTTTTTGTCATTTGTTGTCAGCAGGTATATAGCGCATGCGTAGGCCTTTTCGGATGCATCGCAGAACCCATGTACTTGGAATGGTTTAGTAATATCTCCCAGCCACCTTGGTATTTGGTATTCGGTTATGTTGTGTAAGTCGCTAGTAAACTGCTTCCATTCCTCTTGCACGCTGTCAGGTAAGGTTTCATCCCACTCGCATCCCGATAGCCAGACGCTTTGGAACAGCAGTTTTGCTTTTACTGTCAAAGGTGTCAGCCAGTCCAGCGGGTCGAAAATTTTCGAGATTTCCGATAGTAGCTTCCTTTTTGTCAATTGGTTTTTATTGTCAAATTGTATTTTGTTTGTAAATGAAAATGTGTCAGTTGTAGGATTCCACTGGACCCCCAGGGCTTTTGTCATGCCATCGTTTGTAAAATGCATTGTCGTTTGGTTAAGATCTGAAGAAAATAAGCTTTCAATCAAGGTCTGGTCGTTGCTTGACCACTTCCGTAGTGTAAGGCCAGCTCCACTCAGCATGTCAATGAGTTGCTTTTGAATTTCTTGTGCTCGTGCGACGGAGTTGCTGCCACTTAGGACATCATCAACGTACATTTCGTTAGCGATGACATCCGCTGCTAACGGATATTTCTGTGCATCATCCTCTGCAAGCTGTTTCAGCGTTCGGAGAGCTAGAAATGGTGCTGCCTTGGTTCCATGCGTCACTGTGCATAACTGGAACTCCTTTAAAGGACCTTGGTTGGATTCTCTCCACAGGATCTTTTGCAAGCGTTGGTCTTCGTCATGGACAAGGATCGTGCGGTACATCTTCTCACAATCTGCAGTAAAGACGTACTTGTATAGCCGCCATCCTAATAATAATGTCAATAGGTCTTGATGTAGCTTAGGGCCACACTCCATCAAGTCATTCAGGCTGTAACCTGTGTCAGTTTTCTGGGAGGCATTAAAAACCACCCTCAATTTTGATGTCACTGAGTCCTGTTTTAGGACTCCATGATGAGGTAAGTAGCATGCCGTGTTGCAGTCAGGTTTGCTCTCCTTCATATGTCCCATTTCCAGGTACTCTTGCATAAATTTGATGTAACTATCTGATAATTTGTCATCCCTGCCTAATCTCCTTTCTAATTGCATAAACTGTGCTACCGCTCGTGGCTTTGACTTGCCCAGCAGCTGATTAAAATTAGGCTTCATTGGCAAACGAACTGCATATCTGCCATTATCTAATCGCTTGGTTGTTGCAGTGTAGAGCTCCTCACAATATCGTTCCTCTGACGTCATAGAATTGCATGCATCTCCATTGATGTCTTCAATTTCCCAGTATTTTGTCAAGTCGTTAACTTCATTAACTACGACGCTGCAATTAAATGTTTTGGTGACATTGCCTGACAATATCCACCCCAACCGTGTTTGTTGAGCCATGGGTTCATTAACCTCCCCTTTGACTAAGCCATTCATGAGTATTTCGGAAAATACGTGTGCATCCAGAAGTATGTCAATGGGCCTAGATAAGTTGTAATCTGGGTCGGCTAGTGTGATGTCTGTCACATGAGCCCAAGGTTTCTTTGCAAATGTGACGTTAGGCAGACTGTTTACCACCCGTGTCATGATTAACGCTTCCGTTGTAAACTGGAAATCGTTATATAAGGACTTGCAGGATAAATGGACCTTTCCTTTACTCCTGTTGGACAAAGTACCGATGCCACTTATGTTTGCATTCAGCTGTTGACGCTTTATGCCCAATCTTTGAGCTGCATTCTCCGTGATCAACGTAATTTGTGAGCCTTGATCCACTAGAGCCCTTAGTGTAATGTAGTCACCTCCAGCTGTGGCTACTTGCAGTAATGCTGTTGGTAATAATATTTCATCATTATTATTTGACGCGAAGTTGTTTTGCATATTTTTATTTGACCTAGATGAAGTCGATGACGACGGTTTAGGTGCTGTTTGTGTTGCTGAGGGCGTTTGCGCTGACTTTACAATATCGCTGTGCAGAAGTGTGTTATGTTGTTCGTTGCAATCTCTGCATCTTTTCTGCGACGCACAGTAACCCTTAGTATGCACATACAAACAATTTTTGCATATTTGATTGTTTTCTATAAATGCTATTTTTTCCGGACTCAGCATGTCAGCGAATTTAGAACATTGAAATAATGCATGATTCGTATTGCACAATGGACAAATAGTCTTGCTGTATTGTCCAGCGTTTGACGCATGAAAATTGCGAGAATAGTTTGCTGAACCTTTATTGGGTTGTGAATTTGATGACTTGGGATTATTGCCGAACAGGTGTTGCGTCTTAAAATGTGGTTTTGATGCAGGTTTATCAAAATTTTCTGGCTTTTTCCTGTGCAATGGTTCTAATGCCATAAACTTGTTTTCGACGAAATCCATAAAATGATTGTATGTTGGTATCTCGCGCGGATCCGACCTGGACTGCATGTATTCCGTATACGTTTCGGAGTCTAATTTTTCGCATAACACGTAAACTAGAATCGGATCCCATGAGCTTGTATCAACGCCCAAGTTGTGTATGGCGTTTATGGTTTCGTTGCTAGTGTCATATAACCGCTTGAGGTCGAATGCAGATTGTTTTTGCAAATTAGGTTGACGCATAAATGCCTGGAAATTTCTGGTAAATAACAGAAACTTATTATTATATCTATGGTTCAAAATTTCCCAACACGTGTCATAATTTTCGGGTGCAATGTGTAAATGCTGCACGAGCTTTTCCGCTTCACCGCGAAGTCTACCCTTTAGATGTTGCATTTTTTGTGTTTTTGCGATCGCCGAATTATTATGAATCGCTTCTACGTAGAGATCCATAAAAGTAGGCCATAAAGTATAGTTGCCGTTAAAGATCGGTATGTCAATTTTAGGCAATGTTTGCTGTTGATGTAGAGAAGCGTTTAATTTCGTGTTCAACGCCCGTTTCATATTTGTAAATGCCTTTTCGTGACGACAGAACTCGTCATAGTAGTCCTGTGAATTCCCCTCTAATATGCCATCAATTTGTAAATGTAATTTGTCAATCGCAGTCCACCGAAACTCTACAGTCTTAAGCATATCCTCAATTTCCCATTTCTCCTTAACCTCGTGTAGGCTTCGATTTACTAACCTAGTGAATGCACGGAAGTTAGCTTGTTGCAACTGCTGTAACTCGAGTAGCTTGTCCTCTGCTCCTACAGATGTCTCGAACATGGTTTTGTCAAACTCAACGTTTAACTTACTATGGCCGGCGTTACTGGGTCCAGCAAGAGTCTTCATCTCGAACGCTGCAATCTCCTGACGCGTTCCATGGTACCAGCTTTTAATGACCTCATAAATGTTACCGGTGAAATATTGATGATCTTTCTCCTCTACTGCACTCAGCTCCCGGTTCTTCTCTTCACATTCCGCCCATAGTATATCTAACCTCTCAAGCCTTTTACGAATGTAATCGGTGGTCTTCCTGCTCGCTGAATCCTTCTTAAAATTAGAATGGATTCCCTTCACTTCCTCGAGGATCTCAGCTTGACGCACGATTAAACCCTCCATTATAACGCCGTAAGATAAATAATGAACGATCTTACTTGAAATTCAGGAACTCTCCCTGTATGCAATGCAATGCAATGTGACGCTCTGGAACCTGGATCGCTGCCACCTCCCCGAATGCTCCTGCACGGCAACACACGTGGCACGGTATGACACGACACGACACAGATCCCGCGCGGCGACTTATCGACCGACGTATCGGACTGTATGGTACTTGCAATAGTTACGAAGGACCAAAAAACTATGTAGGATGGTTCCCTAACATAAGTAATGTCAATGCAAATGTAAAATGTCAAATTTAAACTTAAATGCAGAAAATGTCAGTGAATGCTCAACGGGATGAATCTAAATAAAAATGCAAGTTGTCCGACTCAAACCACGTCTAATTGAACACTAAAAATGTAATATACATAAAATGCATAGAACAATGCAATATGTCAGTGTCAATGCACTGCCAAATGTAGGTCGCGTTCAAAGTGCAAATACGCGAGCCTACTGGCTAACTTATTGTAATAAATATATTTTAAAACCCATGTACGTTCACCGTACAATTAGGTTGATTAAATCAAAGTTCATGTAATAATTATGATAGCGTTATATTGTAGTTTGTTCTTACGATTCTTTTTCTTTTCTAATCTGTGATACAACATTCGTATAGTTAACTAGATTATTTAGCCATTACGTTTGCCCATTTGAGGAAATAAAGAACGCTACTGAAGCTACAATCAGCGTGGCCATCTACTGGACTAGAGTAATCAAAGAGGTAAATTATATTTACTCGCACATAACAAGTAAATATTATTTTCTTCTTTCAGTTAACAAGCAACCTTTATTATTGAATAACATTAAAATCAAATTGGTATGCATTAGTTTAGCCGTAAAAACAGTAGTACAGTATTTTTAGAGCTAGGTATAATAATTATTCCTTTAAAGCGTACTAGCTACTCCACCAACTAAGCTAGATAATATTGCCAGTCGTGAAAAATATACTGTTTTTGGCGACTGACAGTAGGTTGTCTTGGCTAGTTTTACTGGCATAGCTGTACGTGGTAATATAATTTTATCACACACCCACACTAACAAAGAAAGAAAAAAAGAAATAGGTAGTTAGATAACAGTAGGTATGTAACAAAACTTGCCTACGTTAACAAAATAAAGACGATCAAAAATATTTACGACATCGGTAAAATCAGCAATAAATGAATAATGGTGTATGGGCCGCCAGTACCTTTAGAGGATCCATTGAATGAAAAACACAACAAAGAGATGATCCAGTGTGATATATGGCCCGTAATAATGGCAATATCGATTCATCTACGTTTTATTGTACATACCTATAAATATTTTAGGACAAAAGACTGGGATTATATGGAAAGTAATAGCAATAAACAAAATGGATTTCATGAGAAAAATTAATCCTGGACTGGAATTTATTAATTTGGTCGCCATTACAAACACTACCTACCTAGCTACCTACCAGTGATCAAATGAACGAAATTAAAATTACATAATAAAATTAAAAAGATTGCCTAAAAAGAAAATGATTTCCTTTGGTGGTCGTAAAGTTGTAGTACCTATTAAAAAAGATTTTTATTACTTTCGCAACTTTTAAAATCATAGCTGAAGTAAAATTTAAAAAAGGCCAGTCATATTATTACTAAAGATCAGTTCTATCAGGAATATTGTTAAGACGTTAGGAACATGTACAAGTTTACCTACAACGACCGCCAAAAGTCTGTTAAACGCTTGAAACGCAACAAAAAGGAACAATACCAATAAACCCACATAATTTACTAATAATGCAATATAGGATTGCAAATACACATCTAATGCTGTACGTGATGAAGCAAATAGCTCGACTTCAACGGAGCGACTTTAATCTAATATTAATTGAAATTCCATTCGAAACGCAAGCTTTAGTTAGAATCAAGGGACTACGAGGAAATTCTTTGTGAATTTGTCTTTGTACATACGCCAAGGAATAATTCAAAATTCTTTAACAAAACAAGCATTACCTTAAGGTGCTCTTACACGCAACTTTTTGAGCAATTATTGCTCGGCAACACTAATGGAACAACCTGGATCAATTAAATGGAGCAATCTGGAGCAACAACAATAAATTGCCGATGTGTTTCGGCAATATTGCTTCTGATTGCTCCATATGTTTCATGAGTTGCCAAATATCCAATCGGTTTAGAAATTTTTTAGTCAATTTTCTTTCCATTTCGTTTGTACGTATAACTACGTCTCGCCTTTTCGTGAGGAGCCGGCCGGCGGCGGAGGCTGCGGGGGTGGGCGCGTATTGCCTAGTTTTTTTAAGTTGCTCCGGATTGCTCAATATTGTGTGGCCGTATCTCTGGCAACAGGTTACTACATGTTACCATTGCTCTAAATTACTGGACGTAGTCGTGACGTCATAGTTGGCGAGAATTGACCAGAATGGAGCAATTTTAGTTGCACTTGTAAGAACCTTTAGAACATTTTAGTTTCGCAGGGTACTTTAGCACGTCCTTATAAAAGGAAGAAATTAATTAGAGTAGACAAGGGTGTCATGATGTAAAATCCCTAGATTTATATATTACTGTACCGTAAGATCGCCGATAGCCAACAGCACCTATATCTTCGTTTGACTGTACTCTTGCTCTATCTGCTAATCTCTTTCAACTACCCTTTTTTTCGCCAAGAAAATTAATTTCAAGTTTGTGAGGGTTTTTCTAGCTAAAAACTGTTTCGTACTTGTTTGTTAAGGAAACAAATGGGACCATGTTTCTGGCAGATTTAGTTAGCTGTAGTTTTTACCGAGGTTTTTATCAAGGCCTTTGAAAAACTTACTGTGATTTTGTTTGGGTCGAAGAAACTGAGTTACGGAGCTGTTCCTTTACTTTTTGAGCAAGTAAAAGTTCTAATCAACATAGTTCAGTTGCTGGTTTGGTTGCGGATTTTGTAAGCAATGACGAAAAGGCTCTTGTGTTTCAGATTAGTTTTCGTCTTTCGTGTTGATTTTGGATAAGGAAGTAAATGACGGCATTTATTGACGTGTAAAAGTGTTTTTTTTACAAACCTTCTTAGAGCAATAAAATCTATAACACAACTGTTTCACAAAGTAAGTATTGAGTCAAATAGATACACTTAAAAGTGCAATCACAAAATTAAGCCATATTTTTTTAATATTTAAAACTAAATTAAAATAGTACAAATACACAGTACAATAGGATACAGTTACTATCAACATGGAAATTTATCCAAAGATAAAATTACTAAAGAGTATCGATAACACTTAATAAGACCAATTTAAACGAGCAAATAAATACCCCGCCAAGTAAAAAACTTGGCTGAAAAAAGTTGGCAAGGGACTTTAAATTAAGAACAAATATTTGAAACATCTTCAGACTTTAGCAATGAGAACGCTTAATTTATAGTTCCCAAATTCAAGGCTTAGGTTGCAAGAAGAATGCCTGACAGTAACGATTTAGCTAAAATATTCATGAGGTAGGCTAGTGAGCCAGTTCTCTTTTGAACCGAGAACAATAAAACTAGACCTAATTGCTCGTTAGTGGGATCCAGGGAACTAGAATTTCAGACCAATAAAAGGATTTTGTAAAAGGAAACTGAAAATGTTATGTGCAGAATGACAGAAACATGGATGCGCAAACTGTAACAATGGATTCAGTACATGATTCTAAACAACCTAGCGTAGAAATTTTTCGTCGGTTATTAAAAAGTCGCTCCATGTGAAATAAAGCATCTGGTTAGACTGAAAGCCGATCCCAACATAGGTGAGCAACAGATAGGTAGATAGATGATGATTTAAAAAAATATTTAGCTGTCCCATATACGTTGACCGTGAAGGAAACAACAGATTATTTATAGGATTCCGTACCCAAAGGGTAAAACGGGACCCGCTGTCCTTCCGTCTGTCACCAGGCTGTATCTCATGAACCGTGACAGTTAGACAGTTGAAATTTTCACAGATGATGTATTTTTATTGCCGCTATAACAACAAATACTTACAAAAAAATTAAATTAATATTTAAGGGGACTCCCATTTAACAAACGTGATTTTTTTGGTCGTTTTTGCTCGATATTGATAACGGCAACAGGTAGACGCTTGAAATATTCACAGAATATATAGATATATATTCACTTTTAAAATAAATAATTAAATTAAAATAATATAAATATTTAAGTGGGGCTCCCATACAACAGACATGATGTTTTTTCCGTTTTTATAGATATTGGTACGGAACGCTTCGTGCGCGAGTCCGACTCGCACTTAGCCGGTTTTTTAAATAACCGACCCAAAAAATACAACGCATGGGAATCCAAAATGATGTAATGAACCCATGGTAACAGATTACCTATACACAGTGGACAATTAAGGGATTCTGAAATGGTTTAGTTTTGGACAAACGAAATTCTAAAGATAGAAGCGATCCATTATGAATGACATAAGAAAAATAAAGAAAAAAAATGCAAAAACAACACTGTCAATCACAGAATAGTCTGAACATAATACTAGATAGAAGAACAAAACGACATAAAAAAGAGCAATATACTGTTTCACTTTCCATTTACAATAATATTGGCAGTTGAATTTACAGACTAGCAACTGAAAACAATAGTAAAATGAAACGTATTTGTAGTAAGTTACAGACGAATAGTGAAATAAACTTATTCTACAGACTACATCTGATTTATTACCACTTCGAAATTCAATTCTCAAAAAATAAAAATGCAACAAACAACTATATTTTAACCATTACCATTTCACAAACACATTCTTCGTTCAATTTCCGAAATATGCGTAATAAATTCAATTTCAGGGTGAATTTATTGGATACAGTAAACATAATTCAAGTCTCCTTTCGCACGAAAATACTGGCAAATATTTTAAATCGTGTCGTGGAGAAATATGGGGAACAGGTAAAAATGGGAGCCTATTAGGGTGGAGCTCCGGTATAAATCAGATATGTTTTCCCTTTAAATCTCGGTTTATGACAATTCTACCTTTGGCTGACGTGTTGAGGGATTATGTCATATTTGGCCCGGGATTTAGGATAAAGTAAATAAGACAGGGGTGTTTGTCATAAGGGTTACTAGCAGAATTTACGTTGTGAGGTGAAAAAGTGAATGCAAGTAACAGTGAGCACTGAGAACGCTTTGTTGATAATATTTACTTTTTAACCGACTTAAAAAAAGGAGGAGGTTCTCAATTCGACTGATTTTTTAAAAATGTTTGTTAGCTTAGAACTTTCGACTGGGTGAGCCGATTTTGATGATTTTTTTTTATTTGAAAGCTGGTGCTTCCTGTGTGATCCCATTTAAATTTCAGAAAATTTCGGTGACAGACAACGGAACTCTTCATAAAATGACATCGCGTAAACCATGAAGTCCGTTGTTTTGTTTTTGGAAAAAGTTTTTTTTACTTACATAAATATTAGTGTGAATGAGTGTGAGCCTTACTAGTCGAATCGCACGAATTCGGGCCAATTTAATTAACTACGTGCGAGTTCCTATGGACAATAATAAAGGCATTATTTATTAAGTTGTCGATTCAACTGATTTGGGCGAGTACTCTCGTGCGAATTTACTAACAATCCGTGATGATTATGGGTTCAAATCCGGACAAGTATCAATGTGACTTTTTCACATCTTTTGTAGATACTTTCCAAATTAGTCTTGGACATCACTGACGTAACAGACTTTCAATCACAATTTCGAGAGCTTTGAAAGAAGCTCAATACCTATCCATTGCTTCATCGATTTTAAAATGTCGTCTGGTCAATAACGTAAATAACGCAATGAACGTAGCTGAACTAACAAAATGTACGGCATTGCGATCAATTGCATTTAATGTGTTATACGCAATAACCTCGCACGACTTATAAGGTTGAAATTACAAATCCACCTTGAGCAAGCGTGGTGATCAATGCTCTGCTTACCAACTCAAATGTCTTTTCTTTCGTATTGTTCGTCACATCGTTGAGCTCCTTAAGTTCGGAGTAGAGCTTAACAATTGCTAACAAATGCATGCACTGACTGGACAGGTCTGTTCAATCCGTGTGGTTCTTTTCTCAAAATATAATTTCAGACACCATATACCTACACGGTCTTCATATGATCTGACCAAGGTTTTATCTGCATTTTAAATGACACCGTGACCTCTGAGTTTGTTTCCCCCTTTCTTCTTATAATAAGTAGTATAATGGTGGCGGTGGAATAAAACCAACGTTGGATGACAGATAGGGAGTTTATTCACTTAACTTCAAATACTTGACAGATTTTAGCAAACAAAGTTAGACTTAGGTTAAACCTATGAGTGGCTCTAGGGATGGACTGCGGGGCTATCCTATCCCTTCACCTCCTAGCTAGCTATTCCTGAGGGCGACGGGGCCTCCGCTCAGGTTAAGCTTATGACAACAGTGGTGACTGCGGGGCTATCGACCACTGTGCCTTCTAAGTAGCGAGTGAGTGATCGTTCCTCCATGGTTGATCGTTTATATAGTCGGTTTTGACAGAGTGTGTGTCTTCATCATCTCATGCTTGTATGTAGTTGTAACCTTCGTTGACGTCACGGATACTTCACACGTCGATTGTTAGATGTCGCTAGTAGCCTGTAGGTACTGTTGCTGTTATCGTATTATCGTTGATTGATCTTGTAAGTGTTGCGATCTACTCGGGTGGCATAGTGTTGTGCACACAATCAGGTAGATGGCGTAAGGTGTCGTGTTATATTCTCCCCCTCTGGTACTCTATGGTCGTCCCGACTGAGTACCAGCACCAAGTTGTTTCCGCGGCCTTCCTCTTCGGCGTAACGGATAAGTTGGTTGGGATATCACGTTGTTTCTCTTTTCGAACTTCGTTATTGCTGACGTATGATACTTTCCAATAGGCACGTTTGGAGTTTCTGTGTGAGCAATTTCGTAAGTGGAGGTTCCATGTTTCTTTAATATAACATACGGTCCATCTCGTCGAGGAGCAAATTTCGAAGTAAACTGTTTATCGATGTTGCTTACGGGATGAGATTCTACCAAGACTAAGTCTCCAACTTCATAATCTGGGTCAGGTCTTCTCTTGCTATTTGCTACTTGGCGTGACGTTTCTTTGTTACACTCTATGTTTTCTTTTGCTAGCTCCAAATCTTGAGCCAGTTGTTTTAACTTTGGGGTTATTTCTGCGACAAAGTTTTCTGATTCTACAACCGAGCTTAGGTCATGTGTCAACTCATATGGTGTACGCAATTCTCTCCCAAATGTAAGGTAAGATGGTGAGAAGCCTGTAGTTTGACACTTAGCTGTATTCATTGCGAATCTTATTGTTGGCAAAGTCGATGGCCAGTTCTTATGTTTGTCTTTCACCATAATTGCAATTTGTGACTTCATGTCTCTATTTTTCCTTTCTACCACATTTGGTTCAGGGTGATATACGGGTGTAAATATTTGTTGAATTTCTAAGCAATATGCTAGTTTTTGCATTATCGCTGATATAAATTGTACTCCATTATCGCTGATTATTTTCCTTGGCAACCCATACCGTAGAAATATTTCATTGAGTAAAATGTTGGCACAATTTTCACTAGTTGCTTCATTTAGTGGGAATAATTCTACCCATCTTGAAGTAGTATCTTCTATGATCAGAATCCACTTTTCTCCTGATGGTCCCTTTGGCAAAGGTCCAAAAAGATCAATGGACAAAACCTCAAATCGTTGAGAGTTTGGGGTGGACTGGTATAAGCCTGCTGGTTTCTTATTAGAGGGCTTATATTTTTGGCATTCAACACATGTTTTTATGTATTTTATAACATCTTTTCGTAGTCCCGTCCAATAAAAATTATTTGTTATACGTTGCACTGTTCTTTCTACTCCCATATGACCAGCAGTAGGTGAGTCATGGTAAGCGTTCAGTACGTTTTGTATTTCATGACGTGGAACTACTAACTTTGCGTTGTCGTTTTCTTGTTCTGGTATGTATAGATACAGGACACCTTTATGGACTAGGTACCCTTTCCTAATGTATTCTACATAACTTGGTATTTCTTTTCCTTCTTCTAATATTTTTATGATAGTTTGAAGGGTCTCATCTTTCATTTGTTCATCTCTTAGCTGTTTTTCACTGTGTCTAGGTAGTTCTAATTCTGTGCTGCATATGAAACATTTTCCATCATGCTGCTCACACGGTGGTCGTGACAATGTATCAGCTACTACATTCGTTCTTCCTGGAGTATATTGTATTTTGAACTCGTATGGTTGCAGTTGTAGTGCCCATCGTGCTAAGCGACCAGTCGGTGTTTTAAGATTCATTAACCATTTCAATGGTTGATGATCTGTAACATTTATGAACTTTGTTCCTTCTATATAGCCACGAAATTTTGAAATAGCCCATACTATGGCTAGTGCTTCCTTTTCTGTAACACTGTAATTGCATTCAGCTTGTGTTAAGAGTCTACTTGCGTATTCAACAGGGTGCTCATTGTCTCCCTCCCCCTGCACTAAAGCTGCGCCAATGGCATATTGGCTGGCATCAGTCTTGATAGCAAAGGGTAAGTCGTCACTTGCCTGTTTTAACACTGGTGACGTAGTCAAGGCATTTTTTAATTTCATAAATGCTTCTTGTTGCTCTCGTTCCCACTTCCAGCTTATTTTCTTCTTCGTTAAGTTAGTAAGTGGTTTAGCAATGTCTGCAAAATTATGAATAAATCTCCGATACCATGATGCAGTTTGTAGAAATGAAATTAATTGTTTTAGGTTTTTAGGCGCCTGACGGTTTGCAATAGCAGAGATTTTCTCTGGGTCTGTTTTGATACCGTCGGACACTATAAGATGGCCTAGATATTTAATTTCTGAACGCATAAATTTACATTTCTTTCTGTTAGCTCGTAGCTTGTATTCTCTCAGTTTCATAAATGCTTCTCTTAAGTCCTTTATATGTTGACTGAAAGTAATAGATCTTATAATTAGATCATCTAAATAGCATAATACACAATCCGCGTGCAATCCTTGTATGAATTTGTCCATTAATCTTTGGAACGTGGCTGGCGCGTTTCTTAGACCGAATGGCATTCGCTTGAAACGGAACGTTCCAAACGGTGATACAAAGCTTGTTTTATCGTAATCATCTGTATGTACCATAATCTGCCAGTAACTTGACTGTAAATCAATTGTTGACATGTATGGCATCGCTTTTGCCTGATGTAATAAATCGTCAATACGAGGTAACGGATATCTGTCAGGTTTAGTTATCTCGTTGAGTCGTCGATAATCTACGCAAACTCGAACATCGGTTTCTCCTTTTGGAACTAGAATTACAGGTGCTGACCATGGGGAATCGCATTCCTCGATAACGTCATTTTTTATCATATCATCCAGCTTTTCTCTTAATTGTTTTTGCCTTGTTAGTGACAATCTATAAGGCTTAACACTAATAGGAGGATGGTTGCCTGTGTCGATTCTATGTTGTGTGAATGGAGTTGGTTCCGTGTTTTTCTCAAAGATGTCGCTGTGCTCAAATAACAATTCGTTGAACATCTTTTGCTCATTGTTTGTAAGTATGGTTCCTTCATCGGGATTTAAATAAAGATCAACAGAATACATAGAAGTAGGGTTTATTGGTGTTGATGTCGTTTGATCACCAGCTTCCTTGAGCAGACTCTCAATATGACGGCCACGATCCAGAAGTTCAGCAAACGTCTTTACTTCCGTGCGAGCAATCTCCTTTTTATAGGTTATATTAAGAAGTCCGTAAACAAAGTCCAAATGTTCCTCTTCCTTATGTCGTTTTGCTGGTAACTGAGCGAATAAGGCACGTTTTTCACACACAAACGCATCGATTGTTTCAGTAGTTTGCTTCTTCGAGTACAGTTCCAAATAAATTTCGTGTGGCTGCATTTTCGGCGCAAACGCAGACTTAATGGCGTCGAGAGCTTGAGTCCACTTTTTAATGTCGCTTTTTACACCGTTCCACCACGTGGCAGCAGCACCAGACAATAACAAAGTTAATCCTTCCAAGGCGTCTTCGTCACTGATTTTCTCAATTTTTTTGTAAACTGAAATCCCGGTCACAAATTCTTCAACTTTATCGAAATTGCGTTCACCGTCGTAACGCTTTGTGCACGCAGCAAAACTTTTAAAATGTCTATTTCCACTTTGGTTCGCTTCTGTCACTTTTGATATGAGTGCAGTGAACTGTTCCTGAGTCATCATCACCATTTCTTGTTTTTTCTCAGACATGTCAATACTGTCAAAATAATATAAATTCTCTTGAGGGTAGGCTCCTGTTTTTCCGCCAATATGAGGGTACACCGGTAAAAATGTGGGTACTCTGATAAAATTGTTGCGGGTAGAAGAAGATTTCGTTGGGCGCCAATATAATGGTGGCGGTGGAATAAAACCAACGTTGGATGACAGATAGGGAGTTTATTCACTTAACTTCAAATACTTGACAGATTTTAGCAAACAAAGTTAGACTTAGGTTAAACCTATGAGTGGCTCTAGGGATGGACTGCGGGGCTATCCTATCCCTTCACCTCCTAGCTAGCTATTCCTGAGGGCGACGGGGCCTCCGCTCAGGTTAAGCTTATGACAACAGTGGTGACTGCGGGGCTATCGACCACTGTGCTTTCTAAGTAGCGAGTGAGTGATCGTTCCTCCATGGTTGATCGTTTATATAGTCGGTTTTGACAGAGTGTGTGTCTTCATCATCTCATGCTTGTATGTAGTTGTAACCTTCGTTGACGTCACGGATACTTCACACGTCGATTGTTAGATGTCGCTAGTAGCCTGTAGGTACTGTTGCTGTTATCGTATTATCGTTGATTGATCTTGTAAGTGTTGCGATCTACTCGGGTGGCATAGTGTTGTGCACACAATCAGGTAGATGGCGTAAGGTGTCGTGTTATAGTAGTCAGATAGGAAACGCCAACCTCATCTATAGTTTCAAAATAAGATCGATAGGTAAAGTTGTTTGTACAAACCTACGTACAGAAATGAAATTATTTATTATAACGACTGCCTTCTCAGTAAGAGAAGAGGCGTTTATTGATTTAAGCTACAAAACGTGGATCCATACGCAAAGGACCCACGAAACAAACATTCTAGTCAGAGACTAAAACTAATTTAATTTTGTACTGAATTTTATCAGCTGGTGTGTTTTCCTTCTCACGTATTTCCAAGAAATACCCAAAGATATCCATTGCAAGTGATAATAATCTAAAATGGAGGTCTAGTACTCCATTTTTACCGAACGTGTGTAGGTACATTTGTAACCATTCTTGTTATGGGTGCTCATTTTCTCGATACGAAAGATAAAATTTCCATACAGAGTTATAACTTTGGATACATAATATTCAAAAAGAAATAAGTGGATTGAAATGAAATGCTCAAATAACAAGGTAAGACGTCGGAAACAATTCTTTTACCGAGTTATTTAGCAATTATGATGAGAATGGTATATAACATGTAAGTAAGTCAAGTACAAGCCATTAAACTTAAAGAAAAGTTTTGACTTGGCAGCCTTGTTACATATTTTGCTGCTTAAGTAGGATAAAACTGTGAAGAGTTTGAGGATTTCGCTTTAGACTTTGTTGAAGTTAATATTGTTATGAACGATGGAATAAGGACGGCAAAAAAGACTTACGAACGAAATTACAAACCGGAAAATGAAGAAGAAACAGAAACAAACAAAAGTCAATCAGTGACATGACTGAAGATAGAAAACAAAATGGTGGCAAATTCAAAGCCAACGACATGCCCAAGCTTGTCACGACAAGACAATACAGACCCAATGCTATAATTCAATTACCAGACATCAAAGGGCAAAATAGAGAAAAGGGTCCCTTAGATTCCATTAGTAATTTCCGTTAGTTCATTTCGAATATTAGACAGAGACTCAAAGAAGTCTCGCGAATTGTTCAAATTGATGATAGTGCAAAGGAAAGGAAGAATTTTGTTAGGGTGTTAGAGCGATCCTAAGGTCGTAGCCACAGATTTGGCCCATCGTCCACAAGGCTACTCAAAAGTAACGTGTGACAAACTTAAATCACCAATGAGTAAACAGAATGCCATAGCACTAGTATTTAAATGTCGTTCTATATAAGACGCGACTTACAAACGCGTTAAGGTGGATGCGCTAAAGTAACTCGCGACATTCAAATTTTCTTATTTTTTGCAATTTTTAGGTCAGTGTCAGGTTCTACATACTTTTATTGATTAAAAAATGATTCACGACCGTAGCAAATGTGGCTAACAGAATAAAAATCATTAAAATTGCTAATCCATTGCTTCATAAATGCTCAAAATATTTGTCTTCTAACAACTTAAATAACGCAATGAATGTTGTTGAACTGTCAATATTGAACCCAATTCTACTGTTAGTGTGATACGCAACTACCTCGCTGGATACACGTGTAAGTTTTGGAAGTTCTATGAATAGCGTGACCTTTAATAGAAGTGGTGCAAATGCATGTACTGTTTTTTTTTCGTTGAAAATAGTTGTGTAATTGAAAGGGAAATTGTGGCGTAGTTCTATAGTTATATATTTGTCTTGGAAGTGTGTCTTAGTAAAGAATACATCAATCTGTAAAATATATACATCTTCTAGTTGGCAGGTAGGTAGGTACGTTATGATGTGCAGGAACTATTCTTTTTAACACGTCCTTTTTTAGTTTGGGCATGATATTGCTGTGCAAAAGTACCTCAACATACTAGTCTGCTTAATTAAACTGAAAATCAGTAATATAACTACTCTTCATATTTTACTATAAGTAATAATGTAGAAAAAAAAATCTTGAAAGTACAACATCTCAATTATTCAGTATCGTGTTTAATAATAGATTAAAATAAAAACCATTTCTTACTTAAACAAAAACAGCATCTCAATGATTTATTAACGTATTTAGTAATCCTACTGAATTTTATTAATGTGAAAGTTTGTATGTTTGGATATTTAGATGTTTGGATGTTTGTTACTCTATCACGCAAAAACGGCAGAACGGATTTGGATGAAATTTGGCATACCGATAGTTTGTAACCTGGTTTTTATCCCAATAGTACGTTGGAAAAAGCTAGTAGAATATAATAAAAACAAATTACTTGAAAAACAGGATCTCAATTATTCATGATCCTTTTTTACTATAGAACATTGAAAAAAAATAGCATCTCAATGATTAATTTATCGTGTTTACAAAAATAGAATATCATAAAAAACAATTTCTTGAGAAAATAAATAATAGTTTAAAAAACTAAAAAACGCGCTTTAAAAACCAAACTAAAAAAGGAGAAAATAATTTAATTCAATTAAAAAGCGTGGGGTGCTTGACATTAAGTGATTATAAAAATACCTCAAAAAGCACCCCACGCTTTTTAATTGAATTAAATTATTTTCTCCTTTTTTAGTTTGGTTTTGAAAGCGTGTTAAAGTTTTTGAAACTATTGTTTATTTTCTATTTTTTGGTTCTGCTAACTACAAAAACGTGATTCTTTTTTTTTCCTTTTTTTTCATTTTTCTCAATTTTTTTTTTTTATTATTGAATTGTCATCGGTCCTCGACAAGTTTACAAAGTTTCAATGAAATCTGACCGTTTAAAGTGGGTCAAAATCGCGCTCAAAGGAGTCGGTTACATACAAACAAACATACAAGTGAAGCTAATATAAAGCGTGTAAACAAAACGGCATCTCAACTATTAATTATAATGAAAACGGATCATTAGGACACATGAAAACCTAGTCCATTCACCTTTTATATTCCGAGCGACCAAATCTTCTCCATTCACCGGAGTAATCTCTAAGTAATTAAGGGAATAGTGGTCAGGTGTAAGCTCTATACATAGACAAAAGGCTTTGGTTCGCTTTTGGAGCCGGAAAGTAATTAATTCTGTAAAGGTGTTATTTGATCCACAATGATGGGTAATTTTGTAAATGTGTGGGTTAAGTAGCCTTAGTGGATGCTTCGTTTGTTTTGGTAAATAGTTGTAAGTTACGGTTGGTGGATTGGTTTTGGTGACATACTACCTATATTAAAAGTATGTGTTATTCCAGGATAAACTTAAACTATTTGTATGCCAAATTACATCCACATCCGATCAGTCGTTTTTGCGCTTTTGAGTAACAAACATCAAAACATCCAAACTCTCCCACATCTATAAAAATAAATGGTAAGCGGCTTTGAAGGCGGGGTTGGAGAACGGCTGGACGGATACGGTAGTTTATTATGTTAAAATGTTCGTATTAGTCCGAATTAGGGTTTTACGGAAAGAAAACCGACAGATTTTCAGATTAGGGAAAACTGAAGGTCCCTTTTTGTATGAGTTTTTGTATGAACTATTAAAATTTTAACAAGAGTACGTCGTCGGGTCAGCTAGCTTATGTTAGTTTTTTTTTCGTTTTATTATTCCGTTTATTGATCTTTTTACATAGTTAATACATTTTTTTAAATATTTTTACAAAAAAAACATATAAAAACATTTAAACATAAAATAATAGCCTATCGCCATCAGGAACAATGTCCAAGTTTATTTTGTTTTTATTAATAGGATCACAGAGCTATTATATACCTATTTTTTATTTTTATTAACCAATGACATACGTAATTATATACTTTATGATGGAGGAATACCTACTGACTCTACTTCTGTATGCTGTAACTTAATATGTGTAACAATATAGTCAGTTTTTTTTTTTAAATAAAGATTATTTATTTATTATCGGCTTCACCGACGGTCGTAAACACTCTTACCTACTTATATATTTTATTTATTTTTCAGGTAGTAGTGAAAAACTTACCCAATATTTTGTTTTGCTTCGTACAGTTCCCTCTAGCATCGTTATCATCCTCTCTATCCAGTTTCGACGTATTGTCAAATCTATTCATTTCAGTAACACACACTTTTCTTCAACATCCAACATCTTTCGATACTTTGTTTTTCACTTTGAAATGTTTTAGTAACTTTATGACCATGTTTGAGTTCACGTTTGTCTCTTAAGGTAAGTTATTCCTATGAATTAACTATACACTCACTCACTACGTTATTTGAGTCACAGTATTGTTTTACGTATATTAAGTTTAATTTAACTTCTCTAAACACTGATCATATAAAACCAACTACGTCATAAATAATCACCGATGACGACTAATCATTATTATTATTATTGCAAATTTTAATTAATCTATCAACTATTTCTGATTCAAGTTAAAACACTTTAATACTTCAAGATCTTCACCTACTCCAAGTACGTAATTGACAATTATCGTAATATTGGCGGCAAAATCTGTGAAGGGCAGCGCGACCGCCCCCAATGACGCGTCGGGATCTACTGAGGCAGCCACGCGAACCTGAAAGCGGGAGCCGTACATTTACAGGCTTTCTGTCATCCCCAGGTTTTTATTATGCTGGCTGAATGTTTATGCCGCCTTTGCCAAATGTTGGAAAATTGTCTTTTTTATTTCGGACTTTGAATTTTCGTGTTCCAGATTCAAACGGGATTTATTAAGGATTACATTAAGTCCTGTGAGAACTTCTTAAACATTAATGCAATGTTAATCTACGCTTAATGCTAAGCTAATGCCAATAAATGTGAAATTAATATTAACGACCTACTTACGATTTTATATATTCTACAGGATCATAGAAACGTGTAGTGCTACTGAATAATGTATTAATTTGTATGCATGAATTTGGTTTATGTATGTAGCAGAAAGTTGCGCGAAATATTTCCATTTTAACACAAATAACGAAGTAACTACGAGTATTATGTATATTCATAGCCGTGCCAAATTACTTTGAAAAGAAAAAGGTATGTAATTCCAAAAAGTATTCGTCACACAAAGTTATCAAGTTATTAGATATGATTTCATACCGTAGAGGTCGGAATCTATTCTACGGGAATATACTACTGGGATAAACAGTAACCTCTGTGTTAATCCAGGTTATAAACTATCCAACTAGGCTTGTCCTTTATATACGGGACTTGTAATAGACTCTTCATTTTTTGTGCAACGCACTTATTATCTTGAACAAACTCACGAAGTTTCAGGTCTAAGAAATAAATACTTTCTAAAATAAAAATGATCAAACTTTGATAAAATAACCATAACTTAGTACTATTTTATTGCTTTTGACGTAATTTTGAGATTTATATGTATACATTAGAACAACCTGAAATGATAGATTTGATATAAATAAAAAAATCTACGTGCATTTATACCAAATTCGTTTAGCCGTTTTTGCGTGAATGGGTAACAAACATCCAAACTTTCTCATTTACAATATAGGATAGTAGGGTGTTTTTTTTTTTTTGGGTGGGAAATCATCAAATAACTTCTCCCGCTCTGGGTGGAGCGGGAGGGAGTATCAGACTTTTACTGACTAAAACCCACCCGTGTTCCCTCAGTTGCCTGTGTGCCAGGGGCCGCGGTATCTCTTTCGAACAACCCGCACCCCTGGCAGAGGATAGTAGGGTAACTTCCGTATTTATTTACACAGATATTAAAGGTTCAGGATAAACAAAAGGCCGTCTTAACAAATCCTTATTCAAAGCTACTATAGATTCAAAATTCAAAAGGAATTCTTCGCCTCGACGTTATCACTTTGAGAAACATTAAACCCTTTGAATTGTACTCCCTCAAAGGCTTATTCAAAGAAGGTATTAACACAAAACTTGAAGCTACCACAGAAACTGCATTTCTCAGGAACGTTGTTTAAAATGCTCTCACGTTTGGCGGAATTAACGAACTTAACGAAACGAACGAAATTTCGCATGTACCTACACTCGAGAAACACAGAGAATGGGCGTTTTATTTCGAAGAATATTTCGTCGAGAACTGTGCAAATGATATTGTCGAATGAGACGTAAAATTCTTCGCAGCCAATTTAGCAGTTGAGTCAAGCACGAGAATGTTTTTACAAATAAAACTTTACAGATTTTTGCACACTGTTCTTTTTTCTTTTTCTGGTACAACCGCCAGCACATCAAGCTACTCCAATCTGTCAAGTTTCTTTACAGATTTTAAACTTTATTACAAATGAATATGGTTCATGTTCATTTGGGAAAAATTTACCGTTTGGGGTAGCTTGATGTGTTGGCGTCTGTACAAGATAAAAAAACTTGAGAGGTGTGAAGGGACACCCGGATGGAACGAAGTTCCAGTACTCGCCGCCAGTACTCGCCGCCGGTACTCGCCGCCAGTACTCGCCGCCAGTACAGAGAGATAGAGAGAGAGAGAGAGAGATAAGAGAGATAGAGAGAGAGAGATAGCGAGAGAGATAGAGAGAGAAAGAGATAGAGATAGAGAAAGAGAGAGAGATAGAGAGAGAGAGAGAGAGAGATAGAGAGAGAGAGAGATAGAGAGAGAGAGATAGAGAAAGAGAGATAGAGAGAGATAGAGAGAGAGATAGAGAGACAGACAGACAGACAGAGAAACATGCGCACGCCGCACAGCTTACAATAGCTTACCATAGCAAAAAGTGTAGTGACAACTTTTCGTAAGAATTTTTTCCGTCTAGCCCCCTTTCACAACGCGCGATAAGGAGCTTCGTTCCAATATAAAGCAAAATTACATTTATCTTTTAGAGATTTTTTGTGTGTGAGGGCTGACAAATCCCTGAAGGACACACGACAGGAACGAAATATAGTCCACCTGCTATTTACTACTATTCCTTTTTATTGATTAATGTTTTCAGTCAGTCAGTCATGATGCGTTCAGTGACCCACTGATGTGTACCTACCATAATGCGTTCCATTTTATTTCTGTTTTATTTTTATTTTTTTAATAATATTTTGTGTGAAATTGTAATGTACTTTAATTCTTATTGAAATTCCTAATGTAATTAATTTTTTTAATGTAACTATTGTATGCCCTAAGGGCGGGACGTCGCTGTTCACAATTAATTATTTAAGAGCTGTATTATGTACCTACCTATGATCCACAATAAAGACATTGAATTTAATTGAATTTTAAAGTTGTTCAGACCACAGTTATGTTGGATAAGGTAAATAATAAATTACTATTTACTTGTTTGAATTAACGTAATTTTGGGAAGTTGTTATATCAATCAAGTCCATAGTTAATTGTGTAAAGGCTCTCATTAATCACTTTTAATTCAATTACATTTTATAATTTTACTAACTTCGTGACGATAAATATCATACACTAGCTTTTGCCGCGAAGATCGTCCTGAGGGCACGGTGGAGCATACGATGGAGGTCTGCCCGGCATGGGCGGAGCATCGCCGTGTCCTTGTGGAGGCGATCGGCAGCGGCGATTTCTCGCGTCCGGCCCTGGTTCAGGCCATGGTACGGAGCGAGAGTGCATGGGTAGCCGTCACCTCCTTCTGCGAAGCAGTAATGCTCGCCAAGAGAGAGGCGGCGCATGTGAGGGAGAGACAGTATATGCGCCCTCACGGCCTCAGGCCAATAAGGACCAAGCTCGGATCGACGGCGCGTTGTGTTCCACGTGCGCCTCAAAGAGATGTCAGCACCAACTGGTGGGGTCCGCAAGGGCCGATGCCTGCCAGGGGTGCGGGTTGTTCGAAAGAGATACCGTGGCCCCTGGCACACAGGCAACTGAATCAAATCAAATCAAATCAAATCATTTATTTTTGCAAACATGGGTAATTGGTACATAGATGTTTTCAAAAATTAGTCCTCCATATTCTACCGTCTCATGGGCATGCAAATAATATTCCTTTCCAAAATTATACAGAAATTCTATTGAATAATTATAAATGTCAAATCATTAGAATTCCAAAAAATAAATAAAAGAAGAAACAAAAAACAGATTAATATCATTAGTGACATTGACACAAAAAAAAAAAATTGTATGTCAAAGTGTAAATCTGAATAAAAAGTGTCAGAATAGGAACATGTATGTCAATCATAATAATAGTTTAACAATCAGTGCAGAGATTTATCATTAAGGAAGTCGTCAATTGTGTAATAGCTTTTCTCAATTAATATTTGGTTTAGTGCCCTTTTAAATTGTATCACAGTCATATTTTTTATCAGATCAGGTACTTTATTATAAATACGTGGGGCAATACCAAAAAAACTTTTCTGCATAAGTGCGGTTTTACATTTCACTTGGCATAGTTTGTTTGCATATTGAGTCCGTATCGGATTTTTTCGAACTGCTGACAGTTTTTCAAATAATTGTGGATTGTTTTTTACAAATAGAGCTGTTTCCAAAATGTATAAAGAAGGAAAAGTTAAAATTTTTAAAGACTGAAAATAGGAAAGACAGCTATCTGTTGTTTTAAGACCGCACATTGACCTTATACATCGCTTCTGCATTCTAAATACCTGTTCCCTATCGGTAGACTGCCCCCAGAAAATAATGCCATACCGCAAAACCGTGGCAACCAGTCCATGGTATGCTGATAACAGAGCCTGACGGTTGACTTTTTTAGAAAGTTGATGAAGAGCATACGCGGATTTGCTAAGTTTTTTGCACACAACTTCAACATGAGGTTTCCAAGTGAGTTTGCTGTCAATCACTATACCTAAAAACTTCGCCTGACTCTCTTCCTCAATATTACAGCCTTTGTAAGTAATACTAACATTTGGGTTTTCGGTGCGTTGATGAAATTGCATTATTTTCGTTTTACTTAGGTTTATTACTAAATTATTATCACTTAACCAGTTAATTATGTCATGCAAACAAGTATTTATTTCGTGCTCGTAATTATTATGATTTGTACACTTAATTACAGCTGTACTGTCATCCGCAAAGAGAACCATTTTGTTCGATGTTACTTTCGGGAGATCGTTAATGTATATTAAAAAAAGTGGCGGCCCCAATACGCTACCCTGTGGAACACCATATTTTACATGCCTTGGTTTAGATGTATATATGGTTTCTATTTTAGTTTTCGGACAAATTCTAGAAATTTCTGTGTATTGCAGTCTATCACTTAAGTACGATTCTAGTAACTGGAGGATGTTCCCTCTGATACCGTAACTATGCAACTTGAGCAGCAGAATTTTATGGTCCACATAGTCAAAGGCCTTGGTCATGTCAGTATAAATAGCACATACTGGATTTCTCCTATCTACTGATGACATGATGTTTGATAATAGGTCGAAGAGTGCCATATTAGCGGTAGAATTCTTACGGAATCCCCTTTGTTCGTGACAAAATAATTGAAATTTTTCGAAATAAGTATAAAGAGAGTTATAGATAACTTTCTCAAAAATTTTGGAAAAAATGGGAATTTTCGCTATAGGTCTATAGCTTTTTAACTCTGTTTTATCATCTTTTTTGTGTAAGGGTTTTATTATAACTATTTTGAGCCTGTTTGGGAATGTGCCATTAGCAATACACAGGTTAATTATATAAGCTAATGGAGGTGCTATCACTTCTTTTGTGAATTTTATGACTTTTGTAGAAACGGCATCGTAGCCAACAGTGGTTGTGTTTTTTAGGCTAGAAATTATTTTTATAATGTCATTAGTTGTAACAGGTTGCATGAACAGGGAATTTAATGTCTGATTGTTTAAATTAATATTATTTAACGTGATGTCAGTTTTAGTATTATTTTCAATTTCGTCAATAAAATAATTGTTAAATTCATTTGCAATGTCTGTGGGGTGTGTAAACGACAGATTACCTCTATTTACGCACATGATTGACTCCTGTGGCAAGCACAGTTTGGTTTTATTTATTATTTGCCAGGTAGCTTTCGATTTGTTTTCAGCGGTGTTTATAAAATGATTATTTTGTGCTTTTTGTGTTAGCTTGATAATTTTTCTATAAAGTTTTGTATAGTTTTTAAGAACTTTTTTATTCGGTGAGTCCGAATTTACTTGACTGAAGCTACAACTTCAGCCTCGCAGTCTTTCCAATAGTTGTGTGCAAAATTATCAATACAGGTGTGACTACTTAACCTTGTGGGAGTATAAAGAGCTAGTTTTAGATTGTACTTCATAAGAAAAAATTCTAAGTCTAACGTGGCCTTGTTTCTTTTTAAAACATCGATATTAAAATCTCCACACAAGATAACTTTTTTATTTGATGAAATACAAACTTTTGTCAATATATAGTCCAATTTTTCATAAAATATTTCGTAATTAGGCTTAGGAATTCTGTATATACAAATAATAATAATTTTATGAGCTATTATCTCTACAGCGCAGCATTCAAAAATCCCCGAAACTGATTGTTTCGATATGTCCGGCATTTCTTTGAACTGCAATCCTACTCTAACGAAAATACACGCTCCTCCTCTCTTTGCATTTCTAGAGAAGAAAGCAGCTGGACAAAAATTTGGAATGTGTAATAAATCCTCATAACCAGTTTGTATGAAGTGCTCTGTAATACAAATAACATCTATTATTGTTCCTTTGTCAGACAATTCCACCAGCTTTACAGTCAGACTGTCTGCTTTATTCATCAGCCCAGCTATGTTCTGATGTAGAATGGTAAGATATTTAAAGAAAAAACTGAGAATTTAGTTGTTGCGAATCTGTAGATAAACTATTTTTATTTTGCGGGTGGCAACTGACTTTTAAGTACGTAGTAGTGTGGTTGCTTAAGCCAAATATAAGGTCTCGCAAATCTGATACAACAGTCTTTAAACCAGAGTTATTTAAAGTTCCATATTTTTTATTATAGTTTTCGTAATCATAAGGTAGATTAAGATTTGAGTCTAGTAAGAATGCATAATTACATGTATTTATATCTAAATAAAGAAGGTTATTAAACGTTTCTATACGGCTGTTAAACATTATGTTGGAATCTGTCATATATTTAAAGGTGGGTAAACAAATAATAAAGTTTGTGTGATTCAATGGTAACAATTTTTCCCTCACAAACATGACAAGTTCTAAATAGTTATTCGTTTTACGAAAGTCTTCCTCGCCAATATAAATAACACAATAGTCCGAGTGCGTAAAGTTTTGTACTTTTCTTTCAATTTTGTCAAGAATTTGCCCTAATCCACATGTAGGTTTGCTGAAGGAACACGGGTGGGTTTTAGTCAGTAAAAGTCTGACACGTCCTCCTGCTCCACCCAGAGCGGGAGAAGTTATTTGATGATTTCCCAATTAAAAAAATAAAACCAGCTTTTGCCAGCGGCTACGCACGTGAATGTTGAAAATTATCTCATCGGAACGTACAACTGGGATAAGAAGAGATAATCCAGGTTATTATAAACTATCTGTTCGTCAAATTTCATACTAAACCGTTCATCCGTTTTTGCGTGATTGATTACCACATCTAAACATACAAACTTTCACATTTTTTATTATATGTAGGATAATTATTTTCCTTATTGCCATTTTCCTCAATAAATTCCAATTTCATCAAAACAGGTATTCAGAAGTTGATTGCTTTCGGCAATCTTTTTGCGAAAAGGTTTTGGGCCTGCAGTCAGGGACAACCCGTACCGCATCTCATTTAAATATGCATTGGTTGGTACCCATCTGTGTTTTGGGCAAAGATGAAAGAAAATAATCGAAATGTGAACATCTGCTGTCGGTTCTAGTACAAGAGATGTTTGAGATTTTATGTACTGTTTTGGAATGGCATACTTCCATAGTATCTCTACCTAGCAATTGGATAGGGTCCACCTACCAGTACAGTAATAATTGTGGAGAAAATGTATGCCGGATTGGGCACGCCACGATTGCGGCGGTAAGTCCTCTCTTTGAGGAGTAGATTGAGAGGCGCCATGGCGACTTCACCTTCCGCCTGACGCAAGTCCTCACCGGACACGGTTTTTTCGGGAGGTTCCTGTTTTGGATAAGGTGGGAGGATATGCCCGGGTGTTTCCATTGCGTAGATCGCCCTGAGGACACGGTGAAGCATGCGGTGGAGGTCTGCTCAGCGTTGGCGGAGCACCGCCGTGTCCTTGTGGAGGCGATCGGTGGCGGCGATCTCTCGCGTCCGGCCCTGGTTCAGGCCATGGTACGGAGCGAGAGTGCATGGATAGCCATCACCTCCTTCTGCGAAGCAGTAATGCTCGCGAAGAGGGAGGCGGTGCACGTGATGGAGAGGCAGTATATGCGCCCTCACGGCCTTGAAATGCCTTGGATTCTATCCGTCATAATTTTTTTTTGTGGGATTTCATCAAATAACTTCTCCCAATCTAGGATGGAGCAGGAGGGCGTGTCAGAGTTTTGCTGACTAAAACACACCCGTGTTCCTTCAGTTGCCTGTGTGCCAGAGGCCACGGTATATTTTTCGAACAACTCGCACCCCTGGCAGGCATCGGCCCATGCGGACCCCACCAGTTGATGCTGATATCTCTTTGAGGCGCGCCTGGAATACAAAGCGCCGTCGACCCGGGCCTGGTCCTTACCGGGCGGCAAGCTACCTATTGCTCGCCGTCCGCAAGCCCGCGCCTACGGTGGGCGGGAGTCCGCTAAGGACTCCCGATGCCCAGGGCGTCTCCTGCGGCGGCTAGAGGCGCGAGTGCACAAAGATTGCCTCTCCCTTACGCTCTCCGCCTCGTCCTTTTCGAGCATTGCTGCTTCGCAGAAGGTAGTGACGGCTTCCCATGCATTCTTGCTCCGTACCATGGCCTGGACCAGGGCCGGATGTGAAAGATCGCCGCCAGCGATCGCCTCCGTGAGGACACGGCGGTGCTCCGCCCAGACAGGACAGACCTTCACCGTGTCCTCCAGGCAATCTACACAGTGGTGACACCCGGGCGTTTCCTCCCGCCTTATCTGGAACAGGAACCTCCCGAAGCAGCCGTGTCCGGTGAGGACCTGCATAAAACGGATAGTCAGGATGCCGTGGTGCCTCTCCAGCCACTCCTCAAAGCGGGGACTTACCGGCACAATGGTGGTGTGCCCTGCACTGGGTTACGACAATCGCACTCTCCATAATGCCATGAGATCTCACCGGAGCTCCGTCCGCTGTGCCGCGTAAAGGCTCATGTCATCCCCAACCTACCTTGGTTGGGGACGACATGAGCCATTTATCGCCTCCGCGCGTTATTTTTTAGATGTTGTCATAGACTGAAATAGAGTTTTCTTGGGGACTTTAATATTTTGATCTGATTGTGTTTTTTTAATTAAACATGTTTTTCATTAAAAACCCTAAAAATAACGTTTTTTATTTATTTAATTATATCCTTGTGAATAATTACGTATCGTTGTATTGTTTTATGAACAATAAAACGATACGTAAGTTTCATGCTGTAATACATTTTTTTTTACAATATTATCAAGTAAACCTGGTGGATATGGCTAGGGTTATTTATATAAATACGATTGTGGCATTGGGTCCCAACAACTGGCATTAGTTGCAGTTCTGTTGGTCTTATGCCCAGGTTTCATACTTATAATTTTCCCATTATTCTTTGTCACACAGATAGTTATCAACCTAGATTAACACATAGGATACTTTTTATCCGGGTAGTACGTTCCCGTGGGATAATTTCCGACTTCCACGCGAGCAAAGCCGCTGGCAGTACCCAATAATTATCAAAACAGAATGTTAGCAAAGCTGGCTTAACACACAATTTGGATTAAGCCCGAAATATCTCTATAGAATAAACATTCCAATTTCGGTCTGAACTAAACAAACTCTCTAAGGTTAGACATAAAAAATGTTTAAATTGACTTCTGACACAGCAGTTGCCTCCAGTAAAATATAAAGGTGTTTTTTGACAGATTTAATAGACATTTTTATGTCTTAGGCAGGCGAGATCCTTTAACCTAAAGACGACCGTCCACAGCTACGTATGCTGTGCATGAAGAGGTTTGCCACGATCTTCAATGGACTCCTTAGCGCCGAGAGTCGAAAATCGAACACTGTGCACACTTTTTCGACGCGCTGAAACCCACTCTCGTTGCACTTTATTGGATTCTCAACACTCGGTTTAACAAAGAGAGTTGAAGATTCAGTGCGCAAATAAATCCCGCCGCAATTTTATTATCTGTTAATTTCGACTTAGCTGCGCGATTCATTTGTTTCCCAGCCACGCACCCATGCGTAGCGTAGCTGTGGGTCGCAGCTACATTGAGAGAGGATTAAGCGTGCTTCATAAAAGTGACCTCTCTCTAGAAAGATACAAAGCGATTGGCAACCACAATCCGATTGATTTTGAAGTATATGGCTGAAGTGTATAGTTATGTCTATGGCAAAACATGCAGATCTACCTGATATTTTAAGACTTTGCACATTTATTTGATGTATACTCATGTTTAAATAAATATATTCTATTCGATTCGTTGCTTCATATTTTCGGAAAAGTGGTCTGCTCAACTACATTATATAACGCAGTTAATGTTGTAAGCCATTGCTACTGTTAGTGTGTAACGCAATTATCCTGGTTTCCCTTTTCTGCAAGCCTGGTGTATTCACCAGGCTTATACGCGCAGTGATTATCACTGCACAACTGAATGCAAAACATCCATTCTCTATGTCTATTGTCGCAGTTGACGATCCCGCCTACATTTCATACAAAGCGAAGCTAAGTACGCGTGCGTAGCGTAGCCGTGGGCTGCTGTGGACCGTCGCCTTTATAGTTACGAATTTACGATGTTACGAAGGAAGCTAAGACATTTTATTACAAGGAGATCCTTCGATATTTGAAGTCCTTGCAGGTCAGCGAGTTTTATTTCCTTTTTTCCTTTATTGGAGTATGAAATAAGAGGTGTTTTTGTTGTTTTTTTAAACGAAAGGGACTGTATGGCACCTGAAAGACACAGTATTTTTTAATCGATAAATTGACTGCCGAGACGCGATGGACGCTGTCTAATCATTCATCCGAATATTTTGAGCGGTAAATACTTGACGGTGCAGCAAGTGGTGCCATCTATTTCTACGTGCGGAAAAGGGAGTCCTATCATCATCATCATCATTATCAAGTGGCGCCATCTCGTTTTGTAACAAAGTTACTGGAATCACTGAAAAGTTTGGTTTAGAGCGACACTGGTGCCGATTTTCTTGCACAAATGCCTCTAAACTAAAAAACCACCAAAATTTTGTTTATTCTTGTCATACGATGATTTCCCATTCTGAAATTAACTAAAGTGACACAATTTAACTTTATTTTAGATTGACAGTACTAACATGGCACTGAGTTTATTAATTTAGAGAAAATGCCAATTTAACTATTCCAAATTTGAAGTTTTTCACCAAAAATTTTGATTGTACAACTAAATCTGACTATTATTAATCGCGATTAAAAAGGTGTGTAATTAAATTAGT
The DNA here is from genome assembly GCA_947359405.1 of Antitype chi. Lineage (NCBI taxonomy): Eukaryota > Metazoa > Arthropoda > Insecta > Lepidoptera > Noctuidae > Antitype > Antitype chi. The sequence continues at coordinate 6,970,320 of OX375828.1, read as the reverse complement.
TATCATGAACTAAAATACACACCAACACCTCGACTTTAGGTGCAAAAACAGTACTATAACTTTTTCTTTTTTTTGCTAATAACTCGAAAAAGGTGTGCACTATCGCAAAAAAAAATCGACCCCCTTATGAAACGCATAAGCTCTAAAACTCAAATGTAGGTAGTAATGTTTCATATTTTCCATACAAAAAGTGAAAAACTCCATATGAAACACGTCGAGACTGCCAGACCTACGCGCCTCCCGGTTCTAAAAAAAACACGGGTAGGGCAAACAAGTACCACGTTGAGAAGCCAAAAGTAAAGTCTAAACTTAGAGTCGTGATTGTCAAATTCGATTTTAGTTGTGTCAAAATTATTTATTTACAGATTTTTTTTTGCAGAATAGCTTTAAGCGGTGTACAAGAGAATCGGCACCACTGACTGATAACTGTCGCTCTAAATGTGCATCGCGAGACTAAGAAAAACGAAGATAATTGGTCTCATACATACCTAGTTGAATCCAGACCACATCGGAATCTTTCCTCCTCTAATTGTCGACCTATTGTCTGAAGATAATGTAACCGAGGAAGTCTTTTGTTCCACTAAGTACTGTCACTAGTCTGTTCCTGCTTTTAAATCGTACTGGGTCTGCTTGGCGTTTTTTTTTTTCGTTGCAATGTTGGTAGTCTTGGATAGTTAGGGATGTGGTACGGCCTAATGAACCTAACATTTTTTAAATGATTCGGCCCGATAGTTCATCATAGATCTGGGTGGACAGTTCGATAGGCGGACACATTTGGAAACACATTTTTTGTAGATTATATTCATTTCATATTCAAAGCATTTATTTCAATAAAACCATTTATAAGAACTTTTGAATTGTCATTCAGAAAGACGAAGTTAGTTGAGCATTCTAAAGCGTAGTGGGTTAGCATAGAAGAAAACAGACAAGACACTTCATGGACACCCTTTTATAATGAAATTGTTACCAAATATTAGTATTCTACATCTGCATGCTGCGTCTTTAGACGGAGATTACCTATTTAATGTTAAAATTTAAGTCTCATTTAAATGAACTGTATGTATGTCGTGTTCGAGAATAAAGATTCTTTAAACCTACATGATTAATTTTATCGACGTATGAGGTGTTGGTCATGGTTTCAGGCGCTTTCTGTGGAAACTTCATGTATATACCAGTAAATTCTGAAATTCAAGATCTATCTCTGCAGTTGTTTATTTTCGTGATTAGGTAACTAATATCTTCACAACTTTTAAAGCAGTAAAAATTATCATTGTTTTGCCCTTATCGCAATATATTTGGGTCGGCGCAACATTGTCATTTTTCTTCCATTCTTCTCTATTAGTCGTAATCTTGGTAGTCACCTATTTTCTAACCAAATCATCTTCCACGCATTCCATCCATCATTTCTTTGGTCTTCCCTTACTTACATTCGTACTCAAAACTTTCCTCACGAGAGTTTTCTTATTCCTCCGCATCACAGGCCCTTATCATGACAACCGCTTTCTCACAACTTTTCAGTCACCGATGTCACTTTGAGACTCCCCCATAAAGAGTCATTTCTTATTCTACTTATTCGCGTGGCATCACCATCCATCGGAATACATCTCTTTAAGCTATCTCAGGTGCTTGCAATTGCTTTTCATTCATTCCTTTTGTGTCCCAACATTCTGATACATACAAGAGAGCAGGTCTCACCATATTTTTGTAAATCTTCTCTTTAATTAGGAGTGGACAAAGCAAGTGCTTCGGAAAGCACATTAAGCTGTTGGTACCTGCTGTCATTCGTGGATCTTTGACAGTCGCTACGGGTCGTCAGAGGCCCGCAAGTCTGACAACCAGTCTTACTAAGGTATCGTGTTACCCATCAGTAACTGGGTTGTGGAGGTCAGATAGGCAGTCGGTTCATCTGATATTAAGCTGCAGCCGGTTAGATTGGAAGCTGACCCCAATATAGTTCGGGAAAGGCTAGGCAGATGATGTATTTGGAAGGAACAAAATTTATTTCAGTAAAAATGTTAGTTGTGAAGCTAATAAACAGTTTCTTGCGCATATTCTTCAGATTAACATGTTTTATATTAAATAAAATATAGGTCAGCGACATCTACGTTAAAGGTAAATAAGCTACTCAAAGCATTTTTCTGATACCAAAAACAAATTTCCGGTAGAGCGGTAAGTGAGTAGGTATCCCTTGAGGCAAGATATTTTTACGGAAAATATTTATCAACAACATCCGGTTTTCCGACATAAATTAATTTACTTTGGGATTTTATTGGAAGTTATATTGCATTCATTGAGTAGGTAATATGAGATAGGGAAATATTATTCTGGTATATAAAATTATGTTGGACCTATTAAATCAATATAAATATGTATATCTATCGCTATCTATTAATGGTCGCCCAGTGGTCGATATTCGACCATATTGTCTTTTTTATTCATCTAATGCATTATTATACAAAAATATTAGTTTCAAGCATTCTTTGTCCATAACTGTGCCAAATTTCAAACGCCTATTACGTCCGCGTATTTTAAAAAACAAGGGATACAAAGTTTTTGCTTCACGTATTAAAATATATATAGTATAAAGAGGGGTGAGTTTGTCTGTAAGGGTATTCGGAACCACGGATCCGATTCCGAAAATACTTACACTAATGGAAAGCTACAGTATTGCCGAGTGTCGAAGGATACTTTTTAATTTTAGATCAAGAAATTTCACTCGGATGAGGGCAGAAGATAGCAATTTAACAATTTTTAAACTGACTTCATATAGCAGGTTTTCAAATCGTAATACGATTTAGCAGTTTTTGTGCCTGGTTATATCTCTACAAGGTCAAATTTAATTAGCTAGGGAAAGAAAAACGTGCAGATAATTGATATCTAAATAGTATAGTATCTGTTTATTACTGATACTGTACTTACGCTTCCTTTTCATTCATCCACAACATCTTTATGTTTTAGTATCCATTTACGACTTTCTAACATTATTATATTTCGCACTTTGTTTTCTGTGTTAGCACTCTGCAAATCGGTCTTAAACAGAGATGGGCCGAATGTGGTTTGAACCGAATCCGAACTTTTGCCGAACATTCGGTTAAAATTAAAAGTTCGCCCGATTTTCGGCCGAACTTCGGTTCAATACCCTAAAATTGTAATAAAAAATACTTGATGTAAATGAATGTTTAGTTTGTGAACCAAAAAAGTGTTTTTTTTTTCAATTTACGAACTGTATTCAGATGTTTGTTAGCAGAATACTAAGCTTATTTCAGTTTTGTAATAGTATGTCTAATTCAGAGATTTTCAAGAATAATAAGAAGAATTGATTTAATTTAAGGATTACATTTACAATGTTCCTAATAAAAATAAATGACCATGAGTGAGTAAAAGACATAATTTTATTTTACAGTAATGCTATACTCTAATTCTATTAAAATTCAGTGAAAATAGTGCAAGTAGGTATTATTTTTCTTGTGCCGAATGTTCGGTATCTGAACCGAATTTCGGTCGAATGCCGATGTTCGGTTCAAGCTGCCGAAATTCGGTTGAACCGAATGTGAACCGAATTTCGGCCCATCCCTAGTCTTAAACGATTCGTCTATATAGAATTACCTGATTTTACATTAGAATTTTCCATCATTTTACTTATTAATTCTTGATAAGACATTTAAGTCAAACGTGTCAAACCGATGTGTTCTTTTTTTTTTAATTATCTATGCGTTCTTTTCAAGGAAGGTTGCATTAGATTTATATTTACTAAAAATAACTTTATTTCGTTTTGGATAGCCTAAATTTAATTTTTCTACCTAATTACGTTGTCTACTAAATAACAGAATTCTAAATTATAATTATAAGATTCTTAAACGCATTCTCGGTTTTTATCAAGGAGGTATTATACGTCTTGGCCGATGAGACCAGCAGGTGAGATGATATATGGTTGCGAGATAAAAAGAAAAAAAAAAGGATACGATGAGAAAAGAAAAAGACGGGACTTTTTGGCGGGATCGCGTTGGAACATGTCACACAAATTTTAATTTTCATGAAATTTTGTGAAATAGCGAATTAAATTGTATAATTTTGGTAGTGAATTATTCAATTTAGTTACGTGTGAGTGTACAAGTGTAGTGAAGGTGAAAATAAGCGACTAACGTGGACTTTTCGTGTTCCCCCCAAAAACTCCTACTAGGTTGTTGTAAAGTTACTACCGCTTTACAATAACTTTGATTTGACTAACTAAAGTCGACTTTGACTGTTTTGTAACTTTGTGCCCGATATCGGGTCATATACTTGATCGAAAAGACTAAATGCACACACACAGACACACAGACTTGACACAGGCTAAATGCACAAACCGTGCGAAGCCAAAACCCAAAAAAAGAAAAAGAAAAAGACGTTAGAACGCGTTAGAATGAGGGCTGTCAAGTAATTCGGGGGGAGAGCGATTGATTGAGAGTGACGGATCATAAAAAACATATTCGATCAACATGAAGAAAACGTTGTTTCCATAATTACATCAATATTACGCAATTGCCAAGGCAGCCAAAGAAAGCGGTTACTTGCGAAGTTCACTGAAAATGACCTTGAAAAGGTGGACCGGCTCCTAGACTTGCATTTCAAATACTTATATGGATAAAGTGGATCGCACTATTTAACACCTGTACCGCAGACCTGGGGGCCGATTCTACTAACAAATTTGTTAAAAAAACGCAATAGAACCGCAACCGAATCACCACTTTTAAGCGTTTTCGCATTCTACTAAAATGAACAACGGTCCAGCTGCGACACAGCTGCGGTTATGTTTTAGTTACGCCAACGATCGATTGAAACAATGTCAAAACCTATTCTACTAACAAAATCGAACATGAGCGTGACGTTTACTATAGGACAAAGTTAATGATAAAATTATGATCATTATGTCTTTTAATTATAGAAAATACTTTTAGTGCCACATATTCGTGTTTAGTAACATTTTTAGATTCAACTTTTTTCTTTGTGGTATTAATAAAACATATTATTTTGGCATGTTGGTAACGCGGGTTACCCGCTGTGTTCCCGCTACAGTTCAGTTGCAATTCGTTTTAAGTTTAGTTTCCATTTTGCTTATAAAATAGTAGAATGACTTTTTATGTAACTATCGAACGGCGATCGAAATCGAACTGTTGTGGAAACACAATTTAACGTGTAACGTTGCAAATTAGTAGAATCGGCCCCCTGGCCTGACGCCATTATCAAGTATTATCCAGTACTTTCCTTATCTCTTCCTTAGAGTGGGTTTTTTTAGACAGGTACCTTTTTTACAACTTCACTATTTTTGTTTTCCCTCATATTAAATTCAATTATCTAGTCTATTTTTACCCTTTTATTTGTTAGAGATAGGTAGACACGACAATATGTATGATGAAATAAATAATTTTATGTTTTCTTTTGGGTTATTGGCGGCATGTAGTCACTTGAAATATCAGTTCCTCATTTTTTTTGTATAGACGTGATAGGTAAGTGTCGATTGGTGAATAAGTCTCTCCCGTTACTGCAACACTGAATACAAAACAAAAGAAAATAGATTTTCTCAAGTCACACTTCTATGCTTTTATTTTTAATTCGCTGGAGCAAAATGACAGCCGTTACTATAGCATAACTGTCATGTTGACAAAAAACATTCGACCGCTACTGTCATTTTATTCCAGCTAATAAAAAATCAGAGTTTAGTAACAACACCAATAGCGGTCGACAAACTCCGAATCAAAAAAGTACCTTTTATTTCATTTAATCGTGCCTAAATATTATACTCAAACCAGCAAATTACGTCTTAAATAATTATGTTAAATCTTTATAACATTATTGTCCACAAAAGTAACAATAAATTTATTACTGTTCACAATTTAGTTAACAATTGACAGTAAATAAATATTCCAACCTTTTTTGTGAACGTTTACAAAACATCCCTTTAATGGAACTAAATACTCTTTCAGAGGTCCCTGTTATTATGTAAGTAAATGAAAATGCTCCAATACGCCTTTGTCCCTTTAATAATAAACCCGGCAGATATTTTGTGTACTTTCTGTAGAACATCTACTAATTATCCCTGTTCCCCCGGACTGTTTGTATTTCTAGCGTAATTGATGGACGATAGAGTATTTTATTCTTGTCAGTAGGAATATTTAGGGAAACACTGAATAGAAATCGAGGTAATTTTTCTTTTTTTCAAAAAGATTATTTCTAGACTGCTTAATTATAGAATTTTCTAGACAAAACCTCACAAACAAACATTTGAACCACAGCTAAGGTTGTCAAAGGTGTAAGATTTGAGTAGTATGTACACGCGAATCACGCACACACATATCCAAATATTGCCGATTTGTTGTGTTTCACTCAGAGTACCAAAAATTACTACGACGTTTTTCTGTCAAAGCATGTAAAAATCAATCATAACGTTATCGTGTAAAAGAAATGGTGGAAAATTTGCTCTAGAGCTTTGTGGAATAATAATTATAAGAAAAGTCAAACAACTGTTAGGTTTTTTACTTTGCTTTTAGATTTCCAAAAAACTTCAGTACAGAAGAAATTAACTATCTTATCATGTTTTCAAATTACGTTCTATTAAAATGTATACTTCATAATTACCTAGATTTCATCAATTGACGGAGATATAATTAATGTTAGGTATTGCTTTGTTACATTACATTCTGGTCATATGGTTATCGATACTGAATTCACATACCTACACCCCCCCCCCCCCTACTTTAAAAACACGCTTCATTTTAGTCAAGATTGGATAATGTCATTAGGGGTATAATTATTTTATTTGGCAACATTACTATCGCTGTCAATATCGCTTGTCACTAACACATTTACTGCTGAGGGGTACCTAATTGCGTAATACACTAACAGTAGGAATGGCTTTCATTTTGACAGTTCAAAAACATTCATTGCGTTATTTACTTTGTTGAGCAGACAAATTTTCCGAAGATATGAAGCAATACCCTACAAAATGATTCAGATTCTGATTGATAGTGTGTATTGCACTTAGGGTGATGCTTCAATCAAATCTTCAGCCAGGGTTTCTCTTAGTAATTGTATAGTCTAAGAATATTTCTCTTAGATATTTCCTGTAACGAAGTAACGTATACAACATTCAGAAATACACGGATTATCTGTGGGGCATACAAATTTATCGTATGTTCGACATCGTCTTAATTATGGTGTATTCATCGAGCTTGCCATGTAATTCTACCTTAACTGCGTAATTAACCGTATTTTAACCATGCTGCCTGGATTTTCAACCCCACTAAACACTTTATTTACGCTTGTAAGCCGAGGGCAAGAGCTAGTATAAACTAGTAACGCGGGTGAAACTAGCTTAACTTAGCTAATTATAAAATTAGCTAAACTAAACTTTCACCCGCGTCATCGTTGGAAATTGTCCCACGTAAGTTTACTACACCGGGATAAAATAGTACAGGAATACTATTTTGACCTGGGTTAGGACGTAGGTGACTTAACCCAGGTCGTTGCTTTGTATGCTTTTCATCCAATTCCGAAAATTAAGTTCCCTCTTGTAGAGATCGACTAATTTAAACCGGCACGCCACTCCACTGCTTGTTGCATACACTTTTCAAATGTTTGTTTAGTTTTAAGGGAGGGGCGTGCAGTTTCAATTTATTTGATCTCTACCTACTTATTTGTTCCACAACAGTAATTGGATGCAGTACCAAAATATATCACATTCTTTCCCTTTTCAACCCCATTAATATCCAGGGGTGCGGGTTGTTCGAAAGGGATATCGCGGCCCCTGGCGCACAGGCAACTGAGGGAACACTGGTGGGTTTTAGTCAGTAAAAGTCTGACACGCCCTCCTACTCCACCCAAAGCGGAAGAAGATATTTGATGATTTCCCACCCAAAAAAAAAACCCCATTAATATTTCAGCGAAAAAATTGACTATCAATACAAAAAGCCAACAGTATTGTAATTTCCAGCCGCATTTAGCCTTTGTTTTTCCCATACGGTTAACTGGCTGAAAAACCGCTGAAATAGCAACTGAACCAAATCAGGTCAGTGCTGTTTCAGTACGAACATGATATTTTGGATCATCGCCAAATGCCTGAATGTATCTTTGTAAAGGGATTTTTATATGGAAACCCTATATTTGATGATACGGCTGTAAATATGGGGTTTCATAACTTCATGCCTGAATTCCCAGAAGGGTTAAGCCGAGGTGAATATAATTATGCCCACATTCAGCCTTATTTATAGGCCACTAGTAACAAAGGTCATTTCCGGGGTCATATTTTAATTAGTTCAGTAGTAAAATTTTGTTTGGTCTTCTACATATGTATTTAAAATCTTCAGATAAGATACTTTTATTTGTACAAAACATGAGTATACAATTCACACATGAAATGCAATATGTTACATAAAAAAAAAAACATTCATTCATTCACAGACAGACATTGCGTAGCTGAAATCACTAGGTCTAAAAACAGAAAATTTTGCGTAAGAGTTCTTTATATTACGAAAGTGAGCACAAAGAAAGGGTTTTTGAAAGTGCATCCGTTGTATGGAAGTTCATGCCGATGGGAAATCCGCAGCGGTATGAATGTACGGGCTATCCCGGAAAATTGAGTCAGTTCAGGGGTTGATGAGATCCAACGATACATTAACCATGATTTTGAGTAAATTTTACAGTTGATTACTAAGAGAAAACAGCGAATTCTTAGATACATGAAGGTAAAGACATTATCTCAGAAAAAAACACTACTTCTTTCTAATTTTCGCGACTTCCCTATGGGGGACAGGTGCTATATAAGGAAGCAGAAACTTCAGAGCCTGCTACGATCTATGCATAGCCGTTTTACTTCGTTTGCGTGCATACATCTGATCATACAAGCAAACCAGTTGCGAGTACACCTCACCTTTCTGCAGAACATCACCAATAAAGTCACTATTGGTGACTCCTACCGGAGTTTCCTCTCACATCTGCCGAGTCAACACCTCTTTTAATTCGTCTTTCACTCATCCTCTCAACATCTTCCATTTTAATTCTTCACTGTGAAACGATATGGCTGGCCTCCTCAATTGTGATCTTTTTCATTATTTTAACCAAAGTAAAAGTCATCCTTTAAATATGCCTCACAGAAGACATAACATCACGGCTGTTTTCACCGAACGGTAAAGCAACCACTTTTCGCCAGTTATGTTTAAGTTCCATGTATTAGGTGGCTAGCCTATTGTCACCAACCTGACACATATCAAGACTCCGTGCCGGAAATATGACTTTCCATGAACATAATACAGTAAAAAGTTTTTTGTTGGAAAACGAGAGTAAAGTGTGTTGAATTGTTGCCAACTTAAGTTTTCGTTTTCCAGGAAAGCTTAACGAAGTATTTGCTGGATTTAAATTTTCTTTTCTGTTAAGACTTAGTGTTTGAATTTTGTACGAAGAGTTGTTTTTCAGTTTGCATAAATAATTTTGATGTTAGTTTAGCTTTTCAGTAAGAAGTTGTCGTAGGTAGTACTCGCAACCGGCAAGCGTGTATGAGCAAATATATGAATCCAAACGAAGCAAATTCTAGTGAATGTGCAGGTGTAGTAGCAGGTGGCACTCTGTGGTTTCTGCTTAAATGAAATATGCTGAATATATGAAAAATTTGCATAATCAGCCCATCATTTTCCCACTGTTGGGACACAGGTCTCCTCTATGTGAGAAGGAGTGGGCCGTAAACCACCACGCGCCGCACGGTGGTGGATGTCACATGTCATCGACTTTATGGTTCTAAGATATGCTGTTTTCCTCACGATGCTTTCCTTCATCGTTTTGGTAAAAAAAACCATCTAATTCTAATTTAATCATTCTTAAATTCTGGAATTTACGAATAGATTTTTTTTATATTTTTAGTTACTGAGTACAACCCAATCTTATATTACTAGCAACCCACCTCTGCTTATAAACGAACTGAATAAACAGCATAGTAATGTTTTGTGACTTTTTATAGTATGTATAGCTATAGAAGTTCGAGATACACAAACCAGTTTAATGTAAAGAATTAATGATGTATTCCATACTCTAAAACGTTCATATAATATAAAAGGCGTTACAAAACTGCATTCAATCCTCAATTATTTTTTGTAGCAATCTGAACATTTTGCATAAAGATACCTACTGCAGATCAGGAGGCCAATTCCTGTATTTTTTTAAACTGATCACGGAAAAATCACGTTCTAAATATTATGAAATAAGAAAATATTCTCATCTAAAAGACTCATCACATACCATCTGTGCTTCTTTGCCCTAAAGCGTGTGTCGCATAAGACTGTTACACTACTTTTGACATTGATTTTAGCAGAGTTGAGATTTTAACTTTAATTTGAACGTTTTTAATTACGGCAGGCCTATCATCCCTCTACCATCACTAAATAAATAAATAAATAAAATATAATAAAATAAAATTCATTTATTTCAGAACAGTTTTTACACATACACCCGTAGTATTAGAAAATAAAAAATAAAATAAAAATAAATTAAATTTGAAATAGATATTAAAATTAAATTATTATTATTTATACATTCATTAGATTACCTATAGTTTTTTTTTATAATTGTCAGGAAGGTTTAACTAAGGTTTAAATTCAAAGAGTCATACTAAAATTATATACTTAGTGGTCATGTAAATGGTGCGAAATACAGTAGTCACAATGCTGTTTTGTCTCAGATGAAATGATGCTTTAAGCCTACGTAATACAGCATAAGCATAAGCTTTAAGACGATATAAATTTTCCATCCTATAATTCTTTAGTTAGGAAAAAAAACAATTATTGTACTTTTTTTTTTTTTGAGGATGGGAAATCATCAAATAACTTCTCCCGCTCTGGGTGGAGCAGGAGGGCGTGTCAAACTTTTACTGACTAAAACCCACCCGTGTTCCCTCAGTTGCCTGTGTGCCAGGGGCGACGGTATCTCTTTCGAACAACCCGCACCCCTGGCAGGCATCGGCCCTTGCGGACCCCACCCTTTGGTGCTGACATCTCTTTGAGGCGCGCGTGGAACACAACGCGCCGTCGACCCGGGCTTGGTCCTTGCCGGACAGCGAGCTACCCATTACTCGCCGTCCGCAAGCCCGCGCCTACGGTGGCCGGGAATCAGCCTGGGATTCCCGAAGCCCAGGGCTTCTCCCGCGGTGACTACGGCCGTGAGGGCGCATATACTGCCTCTCCCTCACGTGCGCCGCCTCCCTCTTCGCGAGCATTACTGCTTCGCAGAAGGAGGTGACGGCTAACCATTCACTCTCGCTCCGTACCATGGCCTGCACCAGGGCCGGACGCGAGAGATCGCCGCCGCCGATCGCCTCCACGAGGACACGGCGGTGCTCCGCCCAAGCTGGGCAGACCGCCACCGTATGCTCCACCTTGTCCTCAGGGCGATCTTCGTAATGGAAACACCCGGGCGTTTCCTCCCGCCTTATACGAAACAGGAACCTCCCGAAACAACCGTGTCCGGTGAGGACCTGCGTCAGGCGGAAGGTGAGGACGCCATGCCGCCTCTCAAGCCACTCCTCAAAGAGGGGACTTACCGCCGCTATCGTGGCGTGCCCAAATTATTTTACTTACTTAATTAAATTACATCGAAGATTACAGAATGATTGGAAGTGAGTAAATATACCTAAACCAATGTCGATATTCCTGTAAGCTTCGAATTAATCCCCGGTAAATCCAAGGATTTACTAGGTCAAGACCTACCAACTATAATTACCAAGAATAACTTACTGTTCCTAACTTACTAATGGCATTTACTGGAAGGAGAGGGGAGGGCAAGATTAATAACTAGGAAGCACAAGATAATGAGCTGTGTATGATCGCTTACACGTAGAACATAATAATTGATGTACACAGATTGGTATGAAGACAGAACATCAGAATTCGTGTAGGTACTTATGAATCATGTGCTTTAAAAACTTGCTTGTAAGCCTAGATATCAGTTGCTTTACGCTAAATTTAAACCAATCTGGGTCATTTTTCCACCATTAACGGAATGCAGGTTCAATTTAGTCGCCTACTCCCAGTGTAGATATTGATATATCTTACTCTTTACACAAAGTCAAGTCTATCTTGCATAGAGCATTATCACAAAACTGAAAAAAGAATATGGTAGTTTCTTTTGTCTTTTTAACTGACATAAAGATTTTCAAAATGTTTATACTTTTTCTCTTTTTATTGATTGGTACAACGTCGAACAAAATTGATTGAATCAATCGAACTTAGTAAGTTTTCATTTGTATTTATATGTAGGATTTATGCAACAATCTATCTAAATAAGTTCAGTCTGTATTGTAACTGCATTCGCATGCCATAGCCTTTAATTAAGGCTACATTATAAAATGTAAGAATATAAGTGCTTTAACATGTATAATTTTTTGGTGTAAGTTTTGTTGGTTGTCTTTAAATAAATAAATGATTTGTTGGGCAATCATCATCGAATGTCTCAACATACATACCTACATGGTTGTATAATATAGGGTTCAATAAAGTCAACTTTCAATAAAAGACTTTTTGTTGTCTTTCACGGACACGAATCAAATTCTAATTTTCTTACGTTAAATGAAATACTATTTCAATCAATGGGATTAAGGAACTTATAGGATTTTATTGATGATTTAAATGATTTTAATTCTGTAAAGCCATATTTTGTTCAACATACAATCTGACAAATTACAAAACCGTGAGAACATTCAAATTTTACGGGCTATCCTCGCGGTTCCCCTTTCCGTCTTCAGATCACAAATACATCCGAAATTCCACATTCCATCTCTCCATTTTCAACATCTATTTTTGTGTCACTTCATCAGTGTTAAAATTTGCTCCTTGCGTCATAAATCCCTTCCGAGCCAATTAACCGCTGCTGTTGCAGCATCCGGAAGTCCGGGATATAAAACGTTCCAGATCTGTTACCGGCACAAATCGTTGTTACCGTGAAAGGGACACAGTTGGGCATGATTGGATTAATGATTAAGATTGGAAAGATAAAAGGGTGAGGATTAACAAAAGATACGAGTTACGTCGTTTGTACTTTATTATGGTGAGGGAAGAATGTGTTATATAATTTACGTTGCAAATTTGCTTAGGAAAATACTTTTGATATCAAAATACCCATAGCACCTCTTGTGAATATGGCTTGTTTTTGTTAATAATATAAAGAGGTACATTTTGTAAGTTTGTACATTTGGATGTAGTTGATATAGGTATCCAAAACAATGTGACGGAGGATGCAAGTATAGATGTCTCCCAACGGGCGGCAACGGGGCATGCCGGTCGACCGCCATAAACTGTCGTATTTTAAATCTGTGATATCGTCCAAGATATTCGTTTTAATGATATACTGTAAAGGACAATTTTAATATTCATTAATTGCACAACATATCTAATGTATGTAATTAATTACGAAGGGAATTTAAGAAAGAATATAAACACATTATTTTTTTGTAATAAGTGAAAGATTAGCCAGCTTTAGCAATGTAAGCGCCCAAAAATATGTTCTTTACGACATCATCACAAATCTTTTGAAATTCTCGGCTTTCCTCTACTATATTAAGCATGTATTATACATATAAATCTTCCGGAAGAAATTCACTAAATTATAGTGAAAATTGTAACGTGATAACAAAAGAAGTAAGTGTAGAAACAGACAGACAAAAAAAGAGACTTAATAATATTTAGGATAGGATAGAAAGGAAGGATGCAGCTTTATCTGGGACCCAAAACTTTGATGAAGTTTGACATCTAGGTACCAACCTGCACTGTTCCTCCGTTGTGGAATAAGACCCACCTCCTCTCACAAAGAGAAGGCCTGTATCCCAGCAGTGGGAACATTATAGCATCATTATGCTAGGACCATAAACATTACTGTCATAATACAGGCCTGATAATTATCTGGTATACAAAACCATCAATCTAAATATGCTCTTCAAAAATATAGTATTATAAAATGCTAGTCTGTTGTAACGTACGTAGGTATAAGCATTCTCAGCTAGTTCCATTATATTCTCATCTAGCTCTCAAAGGGCGGCATTAAAAGTAGATTATAAAACCACCGCAGCTCTGTACACGAGCTCTTTGTGCTTCGTAATAAAATGTGGTTCTTAAACGGAAATTGTTTTTAGGTGAAATTGCTTGTGATGTTGGAGACGTTGAGATTTTCCAAGGAAATTCATCAAATTATAAGGCTGTATGTTGTAGCAAAGTATATTATAATTGAAATAGGAAAGGACTACACCCACATTTTGCCAATTATGTGCTAGGTTCCATGTCATATGACAAGAATCTAAAATAAATAATAGTTTAAAAAACTAAAAAACACGCTTTAAAAACCAAACTAAAAAAGGAGAAAATAATTTAATTCAATTAAAAAGCGTGGGTTGCTTTTTGAGGTATTTTTATTATCAATTAATCCCCACGCTTTTTAATTGAATTAAATTTCAATGAAATCTGACCGTTTAAAGTCGGTCAAAATCGCGCTCTAAGGAGTCGGTTACATACAAACATACAAGTGAAGCTAATATAAAGCGTGTATAAAGATAAAATTCAATCTAAGACGCAACTTTCATCATCTGCCTAGCCTTGGGCTCGGATCCCAACCAGATGCAGCTGAATACCAGTATTTTACAAGGAGTGACAGCCTTTCTGACCTCCACAACTCAGCTATTGGGTAATACGGTACCGCTTGGTAAGACTGGTTGTCAGACTTTCGGGCTTCTGACAACCCGTAACGACTGCCAAAGATCCACGAATGACAGGCGGGAACAGCGGCTTGCGAGCGTTTATTCTGAAAGTTGGCAACATCGCAAATAGCTGTCAAATATGTACCTGTTTTTATTTGTTTGTTAATATTACTGTATGAAAGTATGAAATATTTATTTATTTAAAAGGTACACCAACGACTTATTCACCAGACACAATAACATAAGGAAAATCACAATTGGATAGAGTTATGGTGAATTTCTCACTTACAGGTGTACACAGCACTTACTTAAAAAATAGCTTCTTAAATATACGTTTTAAAAAGATTTTTTACTCGTAATGAGGATAAAGAAATGAATTAGAAACAAAGGACAAAATATTTTGTAAAAACAAAATCATAATCCAAATAAGAATAAAAAAATAAATACTTAATTTATTTTATTTATTACTAGAATCAAAATTAACATCACAAGTTAGCGATATTTCATATTTCCATACAGTAATATCGCCAAATTAATCAAAACAGTGAAATATTTGACAGCCATTTGCGACGCTGCCCATTTTCAGAATAAACGCTCTTAACGTGCTTTTCGAGGCACGTAGGGGTATTCAAAGAAATTCATTCATCTATGGACAAACCGTCGCAAGCGTAAAACCTGATCGATTAACCCGTGCGGCTGTAATTACTTAGCGTTAAGCCCTCAGATACAACTATCCAAAGCGTATATTCATCTGTTTGATGTAGTCATTTTTGAGAATTTTTTCCAATGTTTTCTAGTAAAGGTCTACTGCTAAACAATGAACTCAAAACTTATTTGTACGCTTTCAATAACAAAAGAACTCGTGTCGATATTCCAATATCCTTTTCTGGCCGAAATATACGAAAAACAAACACACCGGCTTCGACTCGACACGAAGTAACAAAAGTTTTCCTCTTCTGTATTTACATAAATTCCCAAAGCAATACGCGGAAAGCCTTCCATGTGAGACAAAACAAATGAAAATGTGTATATAGGCGAGGTGAAATTACTACTATAAGGGTTTTTATAGACGTGCCACAACCACAGCGCCACAACGGCAAAAATGTGGCCAGGCACAAATTATGTGAAAAGATAGAGCGTCATTCACTCGTGTGGCATTTTTCAGTCGCATTTAACAGCTGTCACGACAAAATATGACCAGTACAGAACATATTGTGGAAACAAAAGCAACCACCAAGCAAGCCTGTACAAAAATCAAGCACAATAATACACAAAGAAACATCCAATATCTTCTAACTATAATATGATGGATTAAATCTGAACACAACGCGACCACCGTACTTTGCCTATTCTTCTCGATATGAAACTAACTTTTGGAAGGGACAACGGCACACTAATCGTATAATACACTATATCAATCAGAATCTGAATAATTTTGAAGGATATTGCTAATCTATGGCTTCATGTGTTCGAAAAATTTGTCTGCTCAACAACGTAAAGAACGCAATGAATGTTGTTAAACTGTCATATATAAGCCATTCCTACTGTTACGATTACGCCTCTGGATTCAATTTCTTTGACATTGAAAACTGCCTTATAATGGTGTAATACAAATAAACTTTTGACTTTGTTTTTGACGCTAACTTTTACGTTGCCACAACGCGACTTAAAGCAGCTACAGACACCATTCACACTAGCCACTGCCCGGTGACATTTTTGTCGCAGCGATTATTTTTTTGAAGCACGTCTAAACGGGCCTCTTATATGGGAGACAAAACAAATGAAAATGTGTGAAATTCCACTACAAGGGGTCTCTTCCTTGTCCAATTTGACAAGCAATTTGTAGTTTCCGTCCTGTTCTAGTTTGGCGACGTCTGCATCGTAAAGATTTTTTATTACTTATTGAGCCTCTCTTTCGAGGGCATCTTTGTTAGGAGACACTTCGAAACGTTTCCTCCTTGTCTGTATATCGCTTTTGGGAGTTCTCTTTGGGATATTATCACGAAATCTTTGGGTTTCGAACCGCTGTCAGATTTTATCAGTATATTTGCCGGACAACTGTGGGTCAAACCAAGTATAAAAACATTTGCTATTTGTAGTTAATCAGGGTGATACCCAGAAGCACTGATTAAAATCACTGTACTTATTATACAATGTGATAATTATTATTTTCCATGATAAAACTCAAAACGGTGTACTCATTAAAATTAGTTATCGGTATTTGTAATTCAAATGACCTAATTAACTAAATCTATGTGATTGTATGTTGCCTCGATATGGTCGGTGAATTTTCATAGTTATTGAGAGCTCCTGATTTATTACAGGGAAAAACGGACGGAGTTTACATTACAACAATCCTCTTTAAGGAAATTTCTCGCCGGCTGGTCGACACTTCACGTGCAGAGGGCTGGGTCGTTCTTTGGCCAAAGAATTAGCATTGCCATTCAACGTGGCAATGCTGCCAGTCTTCTGGGCACTTTTCCTGATGACAGCGATGCCGAGGAATACTTCGACGCCTAAGTGTCCTTTTGTTTTTGTATTTATTTTATATATCGTAGTTTTAATTATTAAGTACTTTTCGTTTGAGCAATTATTGACAATCAGTTATTTTAGAAAAAAAAATCAGTTTGATGGTACCACACCCTTAAATTTTGCAGGTCTTTGAAAACAAACGGCAAGGTTGGCGCAGTGGTTAAGCGATTGACTGCTGCGCTGCGTGTCGCGGGTTCAATTCCCGCATGGAACAAAATATATTTGTATGACCTACAAGTAGTGGTTCTGGGTCTGGCGGTTTGTGTATGTGAGTTTAAATGTTTGTAAACGCCAAACGCGCCAAACGCGCCAAACCCACAATACAGGAGAAATTCCTAGTGTGGGGCAAAGTTTTTTTTTTACCTTCCTACTTGTTCATCTGACTGTACTTTTCAGTAACGAAGCTAGCCTATTAATGAATTATGGAAAAAGTTTTCCTTTTAGATAAATCGTTTATAAATATGGGTCCAATCGGTTTCACGCTGGTCATTTTAATTTTTTCGTCATGTTTTCCATACGAGTTTTGTTGCTCCTAGTTCTATTAAGTTGTGCATATGGTCATAAAAAGGTCAAAAGTAAGTGTTAATTATTGTATTTACTACTATGTTTTCTTTATCTGTATCCCTTTTTCTCTGTATTAAATTATTGTTCCGATACATAAAGCTATCGTAAATAACAAAATCAAATGAAACAAATTAGAATATACTGAGCTAATCGTTCATAAAATTAATTAAATATACACTTATAAGCAAAGCAGGTATCTACATATACAGGGTGTCCGGTAATTAATGGATAACCTTGAAATGGATCATGGTAGAACTAATGGCCATTCAGAAAAAAACATATTTATTTGTAATTAATCGGTCAAAAAAAATTAAAAAAATTATCGACTGACTTCCGAAAGAACACTACAAAGTGAAAAATAACTTTTATTTCAGATGGCGGTGACAAAAAATTAAAATACATATCCATAGACACCGACTTCCTAAATTAAAGTTATTTTTCACTTTGTAGTGTTTTTTCGGAAGTCGGTCGTTGTTTTTTTTTTACAGAAAATAATAATAATAATAAATGTTTTTTTCTGAATGGCCATTAGTTCTACCATGAACCATTTCAAGATTATCCATTAAATATCGGACACCCTGTATACTTATAATAAAACTGAAAAGTTTGTTTGAACGCGCTAGTCTCTTGGAATTAGCGTGCGGATTTGATCAATTATTTTTGTATTTGATAGTCAAATCATCTAGAAAGGTTTTAGGCTATTTAACATCACGCTACAACTCTAAGGAGCCGAGCAAGTGAAAAAAAATCAGAAAGAACACTAAGCGAAAACGAAGTGATAGTGCGGGCGGATGATGCCGTTTAGTCAACTCTAGAACCCTCGACCCCTAAAAAAAAATTTGTTTATTTGTTTCCTCTCAACCCTTAAACATAGTACACATTCGACCCCCAGAGGATGAGATTGGATTTTCATACAAAGGACAGGCAAACCTCGTCCACTTACGACCCCTATTTCGGTAAGTACCTAAAATTAATATTTTGGTACAGTTAGGTACAGAACAGATTGGGGGTCGAGAGGAAACTAAAACTTGGTTGGAAAATAAAATCCACTCTCGACCCCCGAGGGTCAAGAATAAACTACAGTCAGGGTCCAGTAGACACAATTAATTCTTTATTGGGGGTCGAGGGGTCGAGAGTGGACTAAACGGACGATGCGACGCGGTGGGTCGGGGGAACAAGAATTTCACACAAACGAAGTTGCGGTCAGAGCCTAGTAATAAATATAAAATCAAAGCTAAATTGAATGAACTTGTTAATTAAATCTCAGCAATTTCACAAACGGGGTATTTACGTAACATACTCGGAATGACTTTCATTTTGAAATTATAACAACATTTATTGCGTTATTTACGGTGTTGAGGAGATTTTTTTTCGAACTTATGAAACAATGGATAAGCAATTGATAGTGTGTCACGCAATTATATTGCTGATTTATTTAAGACTAACAGAAATTGATATTTTGGTATATGTACCGTGCATTGCATATGCGTTTAGTAAAAATCGGTTATTATAATATTACAAATGGATACTCCAATTTTATTTATCTGTATGTATGTATGTTTAGATTTTAAAGAAAGTAGGTACACATCAGCCTATAACGTTCCCACTGCTGGGACACAGGGCTACTCTCTGTGAGAGGGAGCGAGCCGTAATCAACCACGCGGGCCAAGTGCGGGTTGGTAGATGTCACAGTCTTCGAATTGTTGGTTCTAGGACATGGCGGTTTCCTCACGATGTTTTCCTTCACCGTTTTAAAGTGCATGTCTGGGTTCGAATTTGCGACCCACAATTTCGTAAGTCGCAGCCGTTACCACCTGGGTTACCACTGTTCTCAGTACGTAGTATGTAGGTACACATTGTTTTCCAATTTCGTTGCTTTTAGCTTCAAAAGCAGCTAGTCAAAGCTTGTATATTCTACTTTGTATGAAAGTGGAGTAAACTAAGATCAAGCAGGTTTTGGTACCGTGCCAATTTTCCAGAGATATTTCAGGCAACTTGGATTTTCCCATTCGCTTTGTGATCGTAAGCATTCATTTTGATATTATGTAATGTAATTGCATTTGGGGAAGTGTTATTTTCTGTTTTAGCTGTTTTCGTATGACATTTGTTAAGTCTAGCTTTTCGTAATGCCTATTTTGTTAAAACTATTTTAATACTTGCTTCGCTACTATTATAATTCTGCTACTAGCGACTTCGCCCCGTGTGGCTGTCGGAAATTATTCCGCGGAAATGTACTACCGGGATGATAAGTATCCTATGTGTTAATCCAGGTTATAAACTATCTGTGTGTCAAATTTCATCCACATCCGTTTAACTGTTTGTGCGTGATTGAAGAACAAACATCCAAGCATCTAAACATACAAACTTTCACGTTTATAATAATATATACACCGTGAAATTTTAATGGTTGTTTTCCCGCGGCAGAACAACTTGCCATAAGGAGTACTTTCGAAGCATAGAGTAAAATTAAAAAAAAACAAAGAGGTTTTTTGTTAATTAAAAAATATTCATAAACTCGAAAACGTGAGAATCAATAGTAACACTAGAGGTAGCTTGTAGGTACTACTCAAATCACACGCGCCGCCGACAAAGGAAACAGCGATCCATAAATGATCAAAGCAAAATAAACTCTCGCACGTGGTGATTTTTTACAATTGTTGATCTGGCATTTTTTTGGTTTTAATATTTTATTTGTTTATAAAACGATTGTATTACCAAGACAAAACCATTTCGCTGCGGGAAAACAACCATTAAAATTTCTCGGTGTATACAAAGTGTAATAGAATAGACGCAAGATCTGAAAGTAGTTTGTTCCTAATTGACTACTGAATCGATTTCAGTAACTTTTATCAAAAGTATTATTTTTTAAATTATGTATTTTGCCATACCTACCACTGACTGAGCCAAAGAAAATTCAATCTTATCCAAGAAGATATAAGACTCAATTTTAAATGCATAAAGTAATGCTTGGGTCGACACGTTTTTCTAAATAATATCATTTAGCTTTAAAAAGAGTAGTTTTGGCCATCGTATTATGCTTTTAACTCAATACCCTAATTGGGGTGTATGAGGTCTTGCGTTAATTATGTTACTCGTTGTATATACATATAGTAGGAAGTTGTTTTCTCGTTGATTTGTTGTTATAAGTAACGAGCCTAATTAGTTTCGTTGTCTCTCTGCCAACAACATGATCTTTACAAATACAGCTTTCACGACACATTTTGAGTTCTTGTAGGTGTAAAGAAAAAATAGAAAATAAAATTAATCTAGCGGTGAAAATTGACAAATGTAATGGATATCGATATTTTAATGACGATGAAACAAAAAAAAATTATCTCAGTATTTATTTCTAGTGACAAAGAAGTATTTTATAATATCGATAGGTAGACATGGACGTGCAAACTGTTACCATGAATTAAAATTTTGATTTAAATAAACACCCTAAATATTTTTCATTGGTTTTCACAAATTAATCACCTGTTTCGTAGAACATTGCGGTTAAAATGTATGAAACTTATAATTTATATTTTTAATAACCGACAAAACATTTCATTTCAGTGTTTAAAATCATGTACTGATTCCATGGAAACACGTTGCGCGTTGGTGTCCGTGGCGCCATGTTCTAGCTTCTAGTCCACGTTTTGAATCCTAATTTCGTTGATGTTTAAGTTACTAACTCACCTATCTTCATTTTACCAGAAGACAAGAAACACCACACCCACAATGTTGGCATCATCGGTGGGCACAAGATCACCATCGAGCAAGTACCATTCATAGCGTCTGTCCGCCTCAATGGAACCTTCCACTGGTGTGGAGGATCTATTATACATGAGCGATTCATCTTGAGTGCTGCTCATTGTATTGTGCCGTAAGTCTGTTTGTTACTAGTACCTAGTTGTACTTATTTTAATTTATTATTTAAAGCAAAACTTAAGGCAAGATTCGACGAAGTGCCAGCCCGCGTCTATATCTTTAAATTCCCCAGATATAATAACTATCCGTATAGGATCCGGCCTGTCTAATCTTACCGCCCTACCCTCAGCGACGCCATAAGCCGAGGTCTGTATACCCCACAGGAGATGCCCTTAGCGTGCAGTCGCTTAGGAAAGAAAATAAGAAATTCGCTCCTGTTTGGAGGCTTTCTGTCCGCTTAAGGCAGCCACATGATAGTCCGGTTATAAAGTCCTCTCAAGGTCCACTACGAGATCAAACACAAAAATAAACGCAGTAGATAGTAATACTTGGTTTCTATGTACGTATTTCCATGAAAATATTCGACGAAAGTATTGTTGTTGGCGGCACTGCCGTTGCTGTCTGCATTCAGCTGTCACCTGCGGAGTGTACAATCGGGCTTATTTTTTTTTAATTCAAACAAGGCTGAGAGTCAGCAGTTTTTGGACTATCAACGTTGTCTATCAATTCAAAATGTGCGACGTCATAAGTACGTAAGTTGTCACATTGCCGTCGTTGGTTGCACCTTTACCATAACTTGATTGAAGAAGTTGTAGCGTTGATTATGAAACTGATGGGTTAGACGTTTATAAATGTTTGTAAATAAAAAGAAACAATGAAGCAGGGTCTAATTAACAAGGCGTTTTTCTACATACTATAAGTCAAAGTAATGAAACCTCAAAGTCAAAGTTATTTTGTGAAATATTACGAGCTATTGTAAATGTTATCACAGTTTTGCACCCTACTTTAAAATCCTTTCGTTGTAGGCACTTGCTCCAAAGAATAAATAAATGCTTGAATAAATAAATAAACATAATTCTATGAAAATAGAATTATGTTTATTTATTTATTCATTTATATATGCTTTATTGTACACCAGAAAATACATAACAAAAAATACATTTAACACTCAAAACATACAATAAGCGGCCTTATCGCTTTCTGCGATCTTGTTGCTTACTTGTGGCCCAAATAATAATAGTATTATATTTTACAAATATTGTATTTCTTTGTTATTACAACGTACATTTTTGCCATAAAATAGATATAACAAGCGCCTTACTAAGAAATCAAGATAGAAAACAATATCAAATATCACAAGAAAATTCTTCTAACGAAGCAAGGCTCCATTTATTTCCTTTGATTTACTAAAAGACTGAGGAATTCATTCTGGAAAATAATATTGTTTTGCCCATTTTATTTCTCTTTGAGTAATAATTCCAATATTTTCTTTTTTATTATATCAATGTCCCGCTAAGAAATATTTACTTCCATTTATTTTTCTCTTGATTACATAAAAATTTATGAGTCGTGTCTGACCTTTATTTTCGTCTCTTCCGTTGCGTAATACAATCTAGAAATAAAACTCCAAATTGATTTATTAGAATCAAAAATGTTGAGGTGATAAAAAGGCCTATGTACTCATTGAATTGATTTAGAGCTGAATAGGCACAATTTTACGGTGAATCCAGCCTGATTTACCTTCCCAAATTCAAGCATTTATCTTTAAAAGCAGACGAAAAATCTGTTCAGAAGGATTATCCTAGAAAATGCCTATCAAGTATCTTGAATCGTTTCCCAGTACTTTCTTTGTAAAGACAAAGAAGGTTCTGGAAAAATAGATAGAAATGAAGATGTCATTATAAAAATAATGGCATCCTCTTTTCTATCTATTTTCGGATATCATTGGCTGATTCTACTAGCGGTAGATGTTTTTCGTCTAAAAAGAATTGGCAAAAACCAAACATAAATTCGTCATAAATGCCTATGCCTTCAGACGTAATATGAATATAGAAAAGCATTGTTTTAAGCTTCAAATACAATGAACAATGTCTCTACATACGGAACAGACAACATCCAATATTCAATTTCTATGAAAGGTCTTCCAATATATTATTCCCTTCTGTATTTACGATTGTATTGCGTCATCTTAGGCAAACTCCTCTCAAATGACTCTTAACTTTATTTTCAGGGATAGAGAGTTCAAAGTTCTTGTTGGCACAGATAAGGTTGACGAAGGGGGAAAGCTTTACGATGTTGAAAAAATTATAATACACGAAAAGTATTCAAATAAAACCAGCGACTATGATATTTGCATCCTCAAATTGAATGAATCCTTGACTTTTGGCCCGAGCGTGGCGAAAGTTCTGCTGACTGGAAATATTGTAAAGTTGAAGAAAGGAACACATCTTAATACGACCGGCTGGGGATACACGCATGTAAGTTTAGAAAATTAATATTATTAGAAGCTGATTTCAGTGGAAAAGGCCGTGACTTAAGAGTTGTAGGTCGTAGGGTCGAATCTTGACGGACACTTTACTCTGTGTAAATTATTTCATCACCTCTGCTCTCAAATCAGTGAAGGAAAACATCGTAAGGAAACCGCCATGTTCTAGAACCAAAAATTCAAAGACATGTGACGTCTACCAACCCGCACTGGGCCTGCGTGGTGGATAATGGCCGGCTCCCTATCGCAGAGTGGAGGCCTGTTTCCTAGCAGTGGGAACAATATGCTTATATATGTTATTTAAGAGATAAATGGAAATAGAACAGAATTTGTATACACTGAGAAATTTTAATGGTTGTTTTCCCGCAGCGAAATGGTTTTGTCTTGGTAATACAATCGTTTTATAAACAAATAAAATATTTGAAACAAAAAATGGCAGACTAACCATTATGAAAAATCACCACGTGCGAGAGTTTATTTTGCTTTGAACATTTATGCATCGCTGTTCGCAAGTACATATAAATTGCCTCTAGTGTTTATTTTTTATTTTTTTACTCTCACGTTTTCGAGTTGATGAATATTTTTTAAATTATTTTAAAACAAAAATATCTTCATTTTTTTTACTTTTACTCTATGCTTCGAAAGTACTCCTTATGGCAAGTTGTTCTGCTGCGGGAAAACAACCAGTAACCGGTAAAATTTGTCGGTGTATATACAGAAATTCTGTGCCAGGTAAGTTAGTTGTAGTTGATGGAAGCCACTGAAAGTACCAAGCTCATAGTCAAATTCTCGGTTGACTCTATATAGATTGGTATCGATACGCTTAGAAGAATAGACTTGCATCACAAAGAGAACAATGCAATAACAAACGATGACAAAAGATATATTAAAATAAGTGATCCGAGCGAAATCATTAGAGCTTCTACGAAATCAAAATTAATATTGACACTCAAGTCTAGACAGACATTAATGGAAGCATTAAACGCGACACAATACCTTAATATTAAAATGACGACGAGCTTGAAACACGAAATAGATTTAAAAGAAAGCTATTCCTACTATTATTTTGTCACGCAATAATCCCGCTGATCGGCTCGACATGATTCGATGGATGGACTGTGGGAATGATGATATGGTAAGAAATGGAGTGATTAACGAAAAGACAACTAATAGAGAAGTATGAATGAATAAGTCATGTTGCGCCGACCCCAAATAAATTGGAATAAGGCCTAAAAGAATGATAGTGACGATATGTGTTCAAGAAAAGCCGTTCGTATGAGCTCGAATTGTCAACCCGAATATGATGTAGCGAAGGTAGATG
Source organism: Antitype chi (assembly GCA_947359405.1). Lineage (NCBI taxonomy): Eukaryota > Metazoa > Arthropoda > Insecta > Lepidoptera > Noctuidae > Antitype > Antitype chi. The sequence goes on along the minus strand of OX375828.1, from coordinate 6,945,024 downwards.
TCAAACAAAATTAGCCTCCTAATCATTTTCTCGGGTCAGCTTTGAAGAAAAACTGCTGAATCGAATATGCCCGAACAAGTTTATATGGCCCCTAAACTGAAAGCCAGCCGCGAGATCACTTGCACTCGCTGTGCGTGAGGCGTGTCTATGTGTGCGTGCGGTTTCGTTGTATGGAGCGGGCTTTCAGTACATTTACTTATACATTATATTGAGCATGTAATATTATGAGCTGTCACACCATTTAATATCTTCAGTGACGTTGAATAATATAAGAATCTTATTAGATTTGAGTGGGTGTTATAATATTTCATTTTCATTCAAGAAAAGGGAAAGAAATATGAAGATGAGAAAAGGAGTTGAATGATTAAATGCTTGAAATTGAAATGGAAGATAATCTTTATGAAAATATCTAGTAAATTCGAATTTTCATAATGAAATCGCTCGTAAGATTTTTTTTTCCATAAACCTATATTTTTACAAAAATACCCTCCCTTGTTTTTGCTACATCACTACAGTTTCAAAATAGACTCTTGCCCGTTTCTTTTTACAACTCTGTTGTTCCCTTCAGTGAGAAAATTAAACATTTCGGGATATTCATTGATCAGAACCTCTCTTGGACCGTCCAGTTACAGGAAGTTAGCCGCAAGCTATTTACATCCGCTGCATAGCGCAAGATAGCGCTTGCTCATCGCTTCTTCTACCCATCCTTGACAATGGTGATGCCAGCTACCCCAACCTTACCCTCAAGGCCAACTCGATAAACTTCAGCAGCTACAAAGTTTTTGAATAAGGTTCATGTTTCCGAATTTTGTATGAAGCTCAAGTTACCAATTTGCCTGCGCCTGAATGATCATATTCTCCCTGGGTCCCGATTCCAATTCCCAGGTTGGGAAAAGTGTTATTGGATTTATTTTAGGAATTTCTTAGTAACAGCCTGCAGTTTGGGAGCTGGTGGTGTGATAGCTCGTGCCTCGGGAAGCTCGTTAAGCCGTTGGCCTGCGCTTGATCTCTCTCCGGTCGTGTCGTATTGCATGCCGTCCCATCGGACTATGACAGTGAAGGGAGAGTGCACCTCTGTCTGCGCAGACACTTGTAGACGCTCTATAATATATCCCGCAGTGAATGCTAGTCCCCGTTGAGATTGCCCGCAATAGCCGGAATACGGTCTGGAAGACTATTATTACTATTACCATCATTTTATCTGACATTTAATTTATATTTTCCAGCCTGAAGGTCATATCTCCAACGACCTTGAACAAACAACAGTGCCAGTAGTGCCTTGGCTTAACTGTCAGCTGTCTTACGGAAAACAGAGGAAGATCACACACAGGATGCTGTGTGCTGGGGGACATGGAAGAGATTCTTGTATGGTAAGGATATTTTAATGTCACTATTATGTATCTAATCCTTACTTCCTTATTAATATTATAAATGCGAAAGTAACTCTGTCTGTCGCGCTTTCACGCCAAAACTACTGAACCGATTTAAATGGAATTTAGTACACATATAGTCTACAGCATGAGAAAGGACATAGGCTACTTTTTACTGCGAAAAAGGTTGTAAGGGGTTGAAAGGGGGGGATGAAAAGTTGTATGGAAGTATCATCATTTTTAGAGCTAGAAGCTTGAAACTTGTTTTCTAGGCTGTTGATTTGATATAAAAAAATATGACATTCAAAGTTTGTAATTGTATTATATAAGTTTGCGACAAGAGACAAAGACACAAAGACACTATTCCACGCGGACGAAGTCGCGGGCACAGCTAGTTATTTATAAACCTCTAGTTTCCATAATCAGATTCCATAGAAACAGCTACCAGCAAACCTGTTGTCTGGACACCTTATCAAGTTTTTGATGCTATGCAGTCAAGCTTGATATAAAATCGGCATCTAACCGAAGTAGCTTGCGGAAACAGAGGGAAAGACTATGAAGCTTTTCCCGTTGTTTGAAGGTTTTATTCTAGTCACTTACCAAACCTTTTTCCAAATACTTTGAGGTGTAGACAACCTCCGAGCTAGGGTTTATGGCCAGCACCTACCGTACGCAATTTACCGTCAAACGACTTCAATGAAACGTTTATGAAATTAAGTTGGTGTGTTTCAATGCAGAGCGTTTTTTTTCCACCGTAAAGATAAACCTCGCTGCAATAATTTTCATGGGAGCCGTCACTGCGACCATTATATGGCGGCCACCGCTTTACTAAGAATCCGTATTTTTATTGCCTGCCCAGAAAACAACACGCTGTTCGATTCTCAACTCTCGGCCGCTAAGCATAGCGTTGAAATTCCAGTGCGCAAAAAAATCTGGACGCGATAAACTGGCCGGCTTATTGCGTAATAGACATAAATTTCTATTGTCATTGCAATTGTTATTATACAGGATACATTTTTAACCAGTGCTCAAACTGTAGCCATGAATTCAGTATATAATTCTAGACCCGCTACCGTAGAAATTTTTCGTAGGTTATACAAAAAAGAAATCAGCTGTTCCATACATTTTGACCGCGTAGGTGTTGCAATTTTCTATGAAATAGCTGATTTTTTTTTGTATAACCGACTATCGCGGCTAGAATGATATGCTGAATTCATGGTTACAGTTTGCGCACTGGTTAAAAATTTACCCTGTATGCATACTTAAGCTTAGGATAAACCTGAAAATAAATATTATAAAAATGGCAATCGATCGCAATGCCTTGTGCATTTTGCCAGTTCAGCTACGTTCATTGTGTTTTTGAGTAGATTTTTTTTAGACCTATGAAACAATGGATTAGGATTTTCCTTTGAAACTCTTGATTTGTAGGCAGTATATGCGCCCTTACGGCCGTAGTTGCCGCGGGAGACGCCCTGGGCATCGGGAATCCCAGGCTGATTTCCGGCTACCGTAGGCGCGGGCTTGCGGACGGCGAGTAATGGGTAGCTCGCTGTCCGGTAAGGACCAAGCCCGGGTCGACGGCGCGTTGTATTCCACGCGCGCCTCAAAGAGATGTCAGCACCAACTGGTGGGGTCCGCAAGGGCCGATGCCTGCCAGGGGTGCGGGTTGTTCGAAAGAGATACCGCGGCCCCTGGAACACAGGCAACTGAGGGAACACGGGTGGGTTTTAGTCGCGAGCAGGACAAGTTATTTGATGATTTCCAACCCAAAAAAAAAGCTCTTGATTTGTGATTGAAAGTTTGTTACGCAATTTTGGTACAGGAGATTGAATAAGTTTTAATTTCAGGGTGACAGTGGAGGCCCCCTCACTTGGAACAACGTGCAGGTTGGAATCACTTCCTTCGGTGCTGGTTGTGGAGTAGTTCCTGGAGTATATACAAAGATTTCTGTCGTAAAACAATGGATTGAAGATACTGTGAAAAACCATCACACAAAAGAAGCAAAGAGAGGAAAGAGCCAGATTACTAAGAAAATCTTTAAGCGCGCTCTGCAGTAAGCTTTCTGATTAAATGTATATGTTATCCTCAAGCTATATATCTTGCATCTTTAATAAATACGATGTAAAAGAACGTTGTATAGTATTTTTTCTTCCACAGTTCTTTAAATCCTTAGGCTGAATCCCTACAGATCTTGTTTGGTAATCTAACAAAATAAATAGATTCTTTCCCATTTCTGTTTTGTTTAGCTAAAAGTTTTCCAAAGAAAATAAATAAATAAAAAATGTTAAGTGACTCACCTTAACAATCAAGCATTCGAACCTTAGGTACTCAAAGTACTTACTATTTCAAAGCCACTCACGAGTTGCCATATCAAAAGAAAAAGATTAATGAAGACGAGATTTTATAATCCTATGCTAAAAATACTCAAATTTGTAAAGCATACCACAAAAATAGAACGCTTTTTCACTCCACTCGTGCATGCTATCATACACAGCACCCCTTTTATGCTCATTCCTACTTCATTCACTCAAAAACGACTGAATCCTTTCATTCCTTTCATAACCCAGTCAAAATTATCCCACGAACTCACTCAATTCTGCCGGAATCGATTGAAATATATGACTGAGCAAGATAGCCTTATAAAAATATGAAGAAAACCTCGTAATTTACAAGAAAGTACGTTATTAACTGAAAAATACTTTTCCAGAAGAAATCTATTTTTCTGCAAATTGGCGGTTTGAAACAGACTGCAAGCTTGCGGATTGCGGGAATAGGAAACGCGGAATGTTCATAAACAACTTTTTAAGATTTAGTTTGACAAATAGGTCACAATCTCGTATGATTGAAAGTGGTCACTGATTTTCTTAGACAACAGTGCAATAGAAATAGGCCCCGTTGTTCTCATGGTGTAGAGCGTGGGGTCCTGGGTTCGGGATCTTCGCGGTAGGACCATGTATATGTGACCATTTTTACGTACCGAGACCCGTCCGTGCCTCAATGCACGTTAAGCTGTTGGTCCCAGTTGTAATTCGTGGATCATTTACAGGGGTCTCGTCAGAAGCCCGAAAGTCTGACAACAAATCTAAATAAGGGGTGCCGTGTTACCCATTTACTGAGCTGTGCAGGTCTGACCCTGCAAATAGTTGGGATGATGATGATGATGCTCTAATGCAGAAAACCCTTGGAAACCACTTCGAAGGTTGCCAGAATAAAGTGGATGCACAGAACATTAGGCTAGTCATTTTGTTGGCAAGTGATGATAAGGTTATATTGTTTCAACCCTATATAATTATGGTGAAATATCTGATGGGCTTGTCATTACAAGCCCATCAGATATTTCACCATAATTATACGTATTGTTATGCCATAGCAAAATAAGTGTTCTGATGATGAGTACGACTTCAAAAATTCAAAGTAAATGAGGTAACTAGCTCATTGCCCGCTCTTGCAATGTCCGCACTTTTATATAATATCCACCGCTATCACGTTTACCGTAATTACATATTTTTGAAAATAATAACGGTGCCAGTAAAAGATACTGAGCACAAGATTGGCTCTTAACAAGGTTTTTACTCTAAGAAGAAGAAAAATCTTTTGTAAATAAACTACCCAGAGATTTCAGCTTTCCTTTTGATAAATTAGCTTCGGTCTTACCACAGAGCACGGAGCTTCTTCGGCGGCACCTGCTAGAGGCGGCATTGCCAACACCTTCCATAAAAAACCAAGCATGTTAACGTGTCCTCGCACTACAACACTAATTCTCTTATTGTTATGCTCGACAAAGGAAAAAAAATACAGAAAAATTGTGTATTCCGCACAAACAAAACGCACATTTCAAAAAATTAAGATACATAAAATGCAAACATCGTACGTAGCCAAAAGCCTCGTATTTAAGTTGAAAAAGTTTTACAATATTGTCCATTGACTGTTAATGTCTAGGCCACGGGTCTTGGGATTAACAGGTGCTGCTTGTGGTTTTTAAGGTGCTGCTTTGCCCGCGGTTTCACCCGCTTGGAGGTCGAAAATATTCCCGCGGGAACGCACTACCGGCATAAAAAGTATGCTGTGTTAATCCAGGTTATAAGCTATCTGTGTGCGAAATGTCATCCAAATCTGTTTGGTCGCTTTTGCGTCATTGAATAACAAACATCCAAACATTTAAACATGTAAACTTTTACATTTATAATACTATACGACTATACTAGCTTTTTCCAGCAGTCTTCACCCGCGTGGAGGTCGAATATCATCCCAATGAAACGGACTATCGGGATAAAAAGTATTATATGTATTAATCCAGTTTACAAACTATATGTGTGCCAACTTTCATCCAAATCCATTAAGCCGTTATTGCGTGATTGAGTAACAAACATCTAAATATCTGAACATACAAACTTTCACATTTCTAATATTAGCAGGAATTAAGATGCCGTGTCTAGACGCCGCCGGTTTCTGTAGAGTTTTTTAGTTTTTCCCTAGAGATTTAAGATTGTTGTTTTTAAGAATTTCTTGTAAAGGATTCTTCAAGTAAAGGGGTTTTTCTTTGTTTATTTCATCCATTAATAGCAATAGGACTAATTTCTCAGACCTTTTAGCGTATTTTTTTTTGTTTTTTGTTTTACTGAGTTGTGTACTTAGAATTCCAGTTATAAATAAGGATGCCTTTTTAGATAACAGAGATAACTTAGAAATTCCAGTAGGATATTTAAAAGGAACCAGAATTTCCGGAAAAAAAGTAATAAATGTCTGAAAAATACGTTCGAGAAATTATTTATTTAAAAACCAATTTTCGCTTGTGGCTTTCTTCGTGTTGAAAACCCTTCCGTTGTAATTTAATTCCGACATAAAACCTACGTATTCTTGTAATCTTAAAACTCTAACAGCAATTCACCCCGAAGGCTAATTCACCTAGTAATTTGGCTAATCTTTTAATTAGCTCCCCGACATTTAACACTTTAAAAATCTTTCTCATATTCATTTAAAATCCAAGTCTAAAACCTTCAACAAAAAGTCTAATTAGCTGTGATATATTTTTTTGAAAACAAATTAGCATTTAATATAGGGACATCGACACACCATGAGATTGTTTATTTTAATTTTTGTTTATGTTCAAATGTTTGAAGAGTTATTTAAAAAAAAAAGCTCTTACCATGCAGTTTTCTATGAAACAGCTGTTTTTTTTTCATTAATAGACGAAAAACTTTCGAAAAGCTCTGGTCACGTGAAATGTCGACCAGGTCACGTGAGTATTTTCATTAAAAAGGAGACACGAACTGGCCTGCCTCATGACCAGAGCGTTTCGACCCCAAACAGCACTAAATAAAGGCTTTAAATACTTCATTCCATATTTTATTTCAATACCTATCTTCTTTTTACATTCACGTCAAAATAATCCACACATTCCGCCAATAATAAAAACAAATAGCATTAAAAAGCTGTATTATTTAACATTACAAAATTCAGTACTTAACTGGCATAAAACAAGGTTTTGGTTTCAGACTGAATATCATTTCGTATACTCTACGTAGCTACTAGGTACGTGACTTACTCGTCACCAGCCCTTAATGTCTTTTTTACTTTACTTTGCCGCGTAAACTTGAACATGTCGCGAAAGTTGAGAGGAGCGCCTAATTTAGATGCTGTGGAAAGATACGGTTATCTTTCTGGAAGGATCTTTTGGTATCACGTCTTTTGCGGAGTTTCCGGAGTTGATTTTATGAGGGTAATCTAGTTGCAGGCTGTTTGTTAAGATTAACTTAACAAACAGCCTGCAACTGCTAATGTTGAAAATACATTGGAATTCTCCATTATTGGTGGGCTGTTAGACACGTATAATTAGAAAACCGGTACAATTCGGTCCGGTTGGTCAATGACAGTAAATTCAAGGTGTTTTAAAGGCAAACGTGACCATGTTATTTCAATATAAAATCATCGTAAGTAAGTTTAAACGCGATATATTTTCTAAAAAAAATTGCGTAGAAAATCAGCTTTTCGCTACGACTGCGTAGCGAGCGTAGCAGTCTTCACGTGTGCTACGCCGCAAGATACTACGAGCAAGAGTAACAACTTTCACCTCGCCAGGGCCCCAATTCTGTATCATTATAATGATTCCCCGCATAATCTTACTACGTTCAAACTACGTCAATATCGATTTTTTTAGAAACCAATGTAACGGTAAGACATTTCGTCGATATTATTAATACAATATTAGCAAAATTCGTGTTTGATTGACGAGTAAGGAATCGTTAAGTGGTCATAGTTAATTCAGGCCCAGTAGTTGAAAATATTTTATATAGACTGCTTTACAAAATGTTTTTCTAAAATCTATAAGTGTGTTGATGGCAAAAATAACATGCATAAATATACCCCTAATAAACACACATTTATAGATAGCATAGAATGAATGAATTTTCCATTATTTTCATTGCATTAATTCATCTTACGTCTCTATCTACAACAAGAACATTTTGAATGGTTCATACCATTATTTTAAATGAAGCGACTGTAAATGACTTCCATAACTCAGTTACTGGGTAATACGATACCCCTTGGTAAGACCGGTTACCAGACTTTCAGGCTACTGACCACCCGTAACGATTGGCAAAGATTCACGAATGACAGCCGGGACCAACGGCTTAACGTGCTTTCCGAGGCACGGAGTGATGTTGATATGTAAAGATGGTCAACCATGCACGAGCCAACCGCAGCAAGCATAACTTAACCTAATCGGTCGACCCATGTAGCTGTTATTTCTTAGTCACAAACCCCACCACGTAGGTACTTACTTATAGTTTCTTATTTTTTTCTTAAACAATTCTCAATCCTCACCCAATATTACGTGTTTTGAGTATTAAATATTTACGCCAAAAACTTGGCAATACAACCACGTAACTTTTCATTTTTACGGCTTAACCTTATAATTTTGGAGCATTATTCGAGCTATTCGAGTCTCTATTTATTATCTTTTGAAGTTTTTATTCTAGTACTTACTTTTAAAAATAGGTCGTTTATTCGACTTATTCTATTACAGTGAAGTTTTGGGTGACTAATGTGTTTTTGACTACAGTTGAAGTTTATAACTTGGACAATGGAAGCAAGTAAGTAAGTAGTATAAGTAGGCAGTAAGAAAGTTGCTTTGATTCACATAAAGGTGTGAATGAAAGTAACTTTCTTACTAAACTTTAAATCTTCTTATCGTAACAATATTGTCTATCTTTACAAATAGATAAAATTCAAGTGTATATTTGTAATATCAAAATAAAGCTTTTTACTAAAAATATACTATTATACGGTGCAATAATATAATACTATACGGTACACCAAAAAATAATTTTGTATATTTTGTGTCTGTATGACATCCACACGGGTGAAGCTAGTGTCACATAAACTAGGATTTAATTGAATTGGGGATAGATCTGTAGATCTATTCCCAATTCAATTGAATTCTTTTGAACTACAAATCTATCCCAAATTCAATTAAATAACAATTAAAAAAATATTAATAAATTATAATAATAAATATTAATAGTAATGCAATAGTGTAGTGGTGGTGGTAGTGGTGGTGGTGGTGTGTGGTGTGTTGTATGTAGTGTTTGTGGAAGTGTGTGTGTAGTGTATAATAGTGTGTATTAATAGTAATGATTAATTGTTAAATATTTTTTTTCGATTTTAATTTAGTTGTAACTTCAGACATGAAACAATGGCATACTAAAACAATTTAAACTTTTAAATGTAAAAATAAACATTTAAAAAACTTCCTAATTATTATTGTTATTATTAAATAAGCCTAGATTATCCCACGACTGGGCAAAACCCCGGCACTGCTTGGTTTCCCTTTCTTTACCTAATAAAATAAAAAAAAATTGTTTAATTCAAGTAACAAGACTCATATACAGACGTACATAAAGGATACAGACAGGATAACAACCATTAAGTATGTAGGAATCCCGTTTTTACAATATAAGCGACATCACCTATTCAACATCAATATCCTGAACGGATAATAATGTAGCCCCGTTCATTTACAAACCTAATTACGAAACCTCCTTTTACAGACAAAGCCCTCATATTTTCCCAATATCAGATAGTCCAGCCTTGAGCACGAACATGCTTATCAAACACAGCGGTCACGTAGGAACAGCTCACTTGCAGCCTTAATTAACGAGCCAATCACGTGACAGAATCTCTGCCTATCTTGGCAGAGGTCGGTAAAGCTCGGCAAATCTCGGTACAAGCTGTATTTCAGCGAGATTTTGTTTATTGTTGTGATTAGTTCTTGTTAGCGTACAGTGTGTGGGCGGAATATTAGCAGATAACACTGCCATTTTGTTGAAACAAATATTATTTGTAGGTACTTTAGTGATACTTATCCATGCGTCATGTTTGTGAACAGGCGCCATCAGTTGGGTCTGGTCATCTCTTAGCTGCCACGGCTTCTTTTAATTATTATATTTTTGGATTGTTATTTTTGTCTCTATTTCCTGCACTCTGGGTACTTTTAAAATGTAGGAGCGTCTTTTTTACATCATTTACATATACAATTATAAATTCAACATGCATGATGTGGTGCGGGTTGTTCGAAAGAGATACCGCGGCCCCTGGCACACAGGCAACTGAGGGAACACGGGTGGGTTTTAGTCAGTAAAAGTCTGACACGCCCCTCCTACTCCACCCAGAGCGGGAGAAGTTATTTGATGATTTCCCACCCAAAAAAAAAACAAACATTAGTGATGCTACTAATATTTTTGTAACAATAATTTAAAAGAGTGTCCATGGAGATTTTAGCCCGGTCTTGTCCATAGGTCACTGCGGAATGGGCAACTACCTAGCTTAATTTGTCTTACTGACCGGCTCCTTGACAATTCAAAAGTGCCTGTAAATGGTTCAATCGAGATAAATTCTTAGAGTTTGAGTTTGATTACTAACAACTAGGACAGTTACTAAAAGTAATAAAGATTAAATGCGTTATTAAAAATGCTTTATCTGAGTCAGCCGATTTTAGTCATAAAACACCGAACTCATTGAAATCGGTATCAGTTATAAAACTTCATGCACACAAACCTTAAAAATTATAGCGTACATGCCGCTGCAGCTACAACAAAATGAGTCCTCTAAAAATACGTTGAAACATACATGGAAAAACTAACGAGTATTAAATACCAAAACTGCAGCAGAATTAAAGCTCGTGGTTGGCCAGAGCACATTTTAAAAACGTTATTACTAACAGTTTGCGAAGTGAAGCATAGAGAAATAGAATAAAAATGACGTATAATTACAGTGCACAGACAATTAAGTATTGATCCACCAGCGGCGCTAGTGAGCAGAGCACATATAATAAAATCATGTAAAAAAGAATCGGTCGTTGCGAAGTTTGCTGTGTAAAAAGTTAGAAGTGAAAACAGTTTTTGTGCACCATATTTTTTATGAATAAGAGCGCGGACGTGATATTTTTAGAGGATTTTCACGGATATTTTGTATGAAAATATAATAACGTGTTTTGTATTTAGGTGTGCCCTCTGAATGTCGTAAGAATTGAGGTTTTATTAGCACTGCAGTGGTCTCCAACAGGCTTGAAGACAGGCTTGTGTCTTATAAATATACAGGGTCAACGGTAACGTGTGTGGATGTGATACTGTGACCCCTTTAGACCATTTAAGCACCCAGACAAAATCCATTGTATTCGAGAAAATCTGAAATTTGTGTTTTTTAAAACATGACTTTGTGTACTTTACTTTAATTTATCACAGTGAAACTTTTTTTTTTTCTATAAAACGCCGGTGGACGGTCACACAATAGGGGCTGGCCAAATATAGAGCATTTTTGGACACCTTAAATGTCAAATACCGGTGAAAATGACAGATTTTTATGACAGCCGAAAGTTATAATATGACGGAACCGCTCTTCATGGAAACCGTAGTTGCAGGTAGCACACCAAGTACTAAACCCTTTTCTAATAATAAAGTTGAAGAAAGAATTTTTTCTATGTTGGTATACGTCCTATTCTAAATACGTAAATACCTCGTAACTACAGATATCTAGAATCTCGGTTATCTCTTAAAGGAAAATATGGAAATCATATTATTATAAAGTCATATTCCTGTCGAAAAAAATACATATCAGGAAACGCAACTCATAAAACTGTCTTCACCGTCTAATACATTTTCCATATCATACTCAATTTTCCCGTTTTTCCTCATACTAAGCTACATTCGATGTTTATTCCAAAATGTAGTCGTATTTCATTATTATCCGCAACGTATCGTATAAATAATGTTTGGGTTTTATCCGCCATATTATTATTTATGATGATGCATGCAACCGAATGCTGTTTTATGATCAAACTAGCATAATAGATCCGATGTTTTGTGGACTGTGATCGTAAATGTCCACTCTTTATCCGGAAAAGAACCGGATTTACTGACATAGCATGCAAGCTTGCAGCGGTGTCCCCTCTGCAAGCTAGGATGTTTTTTTTTTTTTGGGTGGGAAATCATCAAATAACTTCTCCCGCTCTGGGTGGAGCGGGAGGGCGTGTCAGACTTTTACTGACTAAAACCCACCCGTGTTCCCTCAGTGGCCTGTGTGCCAGGGGCCGCGGTATCTCTTTCGAACAACCCGCACCCCTGGCAGGCATCGGCTCTTGCGGACCCCACCATTTGGTGCTGACATCTCTTTGAGGCGCGCGTGGAACGAAATGCGCCGTCGACCCGGGCTTGGTCCTTACCGGACAGCGAGCTACCCATTACTCGCCATCCGCAAGCCCGCGCCTACGGTGGCCGGGAATCAGCCTGGGATTTCCGACGCCCAGGGCGTCTCCCTCACGTGCGTCGTCTCCATCTTCGCTCTTTCTGTTGTGGTGCAGCTTGGGAGAGGCCTATGTCCAACAGAAGTGTGATAGGCTGGGACTGAGTTGATTGTACTACAACTTCTAATATTGTTAGTAATAAACGAAAATATTCACAATTGTGGTGAAACCAATATTATTTTAAGATTTTGTTATTGTTAAACTAAGGGTCAGTACATACCGAGACGAGACGCGACGCGACGCTGCGCGCACTTTTTAAGAACACAATACAAAATAGATCTTATGTACTTCAAAATAAAGTATACGGGCTTCACAACACGGTGCATCTCAGCGTTCTTCGACACACTTTCGCGCTCGTAGTGAAATTATACCTTTTCGTGTTGTAAATAAGTTAGATATTCGGTTGCTATCTTAAAAAGTGCGCGTCGCGTCGCGTCTCGGTGAGAATTGACCCTGAGTAAAAAGCATTAATAGATATTTTTAGCGTATATTGACAGGGTTTGACGAAAAATATTATGATTGTAATGGTCTATTGTTATTTTAGTTAGTCTATTGCACATTTATCGGATCTTTGGAAGGCGTACAATGAGCTGAAGCCTGCTGTACCCAGGTTTTTGTAGGATTAATATGAGCCTTCGTAATGGAGCTTTATGTGTAGCTGTTTGTCCGGGTAGTACTACTAACATTACTACTATTATAGCCGTTTAGCAAAGTTGCAGGATGGGCATAGGACCAACACCTTAGCGTGGTTTCCGAGGCACGAAGCTATCAGGCCTCTGCCTCGAATTTTGCGGGCAGCGGGGCGGCGGCGGCGGCGGCGCGGCTTGACTGGAGTGCACCGCTCGTTGCCCGCCCCCGCGCCGCTGTTTTCGAGAACCGGTCCATTTGATTTTACGCATAAGATCCTGCCGCTCCCGCGCCGCCGCCGCCGCCGCCCCGCTGCCCGCAAAATTCGAGGCAGAGGCCTCACACCGCCGCGCCGGCCGTCTTCCACACTCCGGGCTGTTTCTGAGAAAATTCTAATGGAAAATCTCAATAACGTACGTAACGTGTGTGTCACATAGAAAACCTTGAAAATTTAGCCTTCTTGGTAGTCGGGTAAAAAGATATCATCCTTGTCGTTAGATAGTGGCACAACTAGAAAACCGGCCAAGTGCGAGTCAGACTCGCGCACGAAAGGTTCCGTACCATTATCTATAAAAACGGCAAAAACATCATGTTTTTGTATGGGAGCCCCCTTAAATATTGGTTTTATTTTAATTTAATTAATTATTTTTGAAGTGAATATATAACTAAATATTCTGTGAATATTTCAAGCGTCTACCTGTTGCCGTTATCAATATCGAGCAAAAACGAGCAAAAAATCACGTTTGTTGTATGGGAGCCTCCTTAAATATTTATTATATTCAGTTTTTTAGTATTTTTTGTTATAGCCAGCAACAGAAATACATCACCTGTGAAAATTTCAACTGTCACGGTTCATGAGATACAGCCTGGTGACAGACGAACAGACGGACCGCGGAGTCTTACGAGTAGTAATAGAGTCCCGTTTTACCCTTTAGGTACTGAACCCTAAAAAATTGTAAATCGGTAGGTAACCTTATGTTTAGCTTGTAAGGAATTCTTTATCATCGAGGCCTTTTTAACCGACTTCAAAAAGGAGGAGGTTATTAGCTTATCTAAAGGTAGAACTTTTCATGAGAATGTATTCTGACGATTGAAAAGAAAAATAGGCCCCAATGATTTTTTTTTTTAAACCTTGACCCATTCTAGGAATTTCTCCTGAATTGTAGGTGCGTTTAAAAACATTTAGACTCACATGCACAAACAGCCAGACCCAGAACTAATAATTGTAGGGCATACAAATATTGGTTCCATGCGGGAATACGAAGTGCAGCAGTCAATCGCTTAACCACTGCACCAACCGTGCCATCTATTTAGGAATTAATTAATTAAGGCACGAAGTAAGTTAATAGCAACGAAAACTTGCCATTTTTATAAAGAAATAAAGATGTAACATTTTGGTAACCCACATTTAGGACATTTTAAAGAGCTCTATTTTCAGCAAGAACTGAAAATTCATTTTAAATTCACAGAGAAATGTGTTACATATTTAAATTTGAACGAAACCACTGCTGAAATCTGCAATTTGCAGTGTAGAAACTCGTGAATTTTGGAAATAATGTTTTGCTTTTCCGTCCTACATGCTGTGTAATTATTAATGGAGAAAATAAACAATAATGTTGTTAATACGTAGGCACTGTGGCTTTCTTATAAAGTATTCAATGATAGATGATATGTTTTTTTTAAGCGTCTGATATAATATTAAGTATCGCAATTTTCCCTAGGATCTAAATATTTGAAGAGCGATATTCTCTCTCCAGCATGATTCCAGACGGAAGCCTGGCAGCTGTTCTAATCTTAGGATATCGGTATTGCTCAACCATTCGGTCTAGAAGTCAGATGTTACTCGATCTAATATAAAGTATTGATATTCAGTCACATCTGGTAAGTCTGAGAGCCGACCTCAACAATATTTTGAAAATGTTAGGCGAAATAAAATTGCCAACATACCCGAATCAGCCGCTAGCCTTTAACTTACCCAACATAACACAATAAGGGTGCCCACAAAATATTCCCTTTCTCTCGGCACCAGGTGTACAATAACACAATCTAGCCTCCACTAACTTATGGCGCCCTGGTCCATTTGCCTTGCCTTTTCAAGTTTTATTAAAAAGTTACCGAACCTGAAGAGAATTGATGGTAGTTTTAATTAACTTTTCATAGTATATGGACGCTATTTCATTCGATTATACTTTTGAGAACTTTGTTTTTTGAAAGGGTGAGTTTTAGTTCGTTTTAAGTGAGTGTAGTTAGTACAGGTACTGCACGTTGCGCATCTGTAGTTGTGTCTGTAGTCTGGTCTACCATAGTAAAGAGTTTCAATTAAATTAGGGGCCAGCTTAAGCTGGTTTTGTTATAACTGACGTGCAGCTCACTTCTACTAAATGTAATGTTAGGTTTTTATATGGGAATTAAAAAGAAAATCAAAATGTAAAAAACGTTTTTTTTTTTGAATATTTAAAATACAACTTTGGCCATTCAAAACCAACGACAATAACAAAACAATTTAGTCAACAGTCCAAAACTGTTTTGTACCATTTGTATGATACTAAGAAATACTTTAAATTATTATGAAATAATTAAAAGTTATATTTTTGAATATTAGAATATAAAATATATTTAAAAACATTTCAATATATAAAAATAGTAGCCCACCGGTATCGGGAACAGGGTCTAAGCTACCGGTGGTCAGGGCTGCTCAGAGAGGAATCTCCTTACGACACGCGCCGTGTCCAGTAGTACTGCTTTCTCGATCAAGCCCGTGATCCAGCTGCCTAACGAGAGCCTCCTGAGCTGTTGGTCGAGGCTCTTGGCTATAACGCCAATGGCCATCACGACTATCGGCACAATGACTACTATTTCCACATCCCAAATGTCGACAACCTCGCGTGCCAGGTCAATATACTTGATCTGCTTATCTTTTTCAGCTTTCACGAGGTTCTCGTCATGCGGGACTGCTATATCAATAATCATTGTGCGACGCTCTAATCGATCTATCACCACTATGTCCGGCTTATTGCCAACAATAGTCCTGTCAGTGATGATAGATCGATCCCAATACAACGTTCTCGAAAATGGATGCATACCTTACAGTTATGCAGTCTATCCAACATGTCCCCCGGGTCCAGCCAGGACGCGCTTCACGCCAGGTGTACTGGTGGTCGCCGGAGCTCACAGCTCTGCGCGTGGCGTGCGTTACTGCGCGGCACCGGTACACCAGGCACCGCAAGCTCCGTGTCCGCCCTCCAGATACGGAAGCCATTCAGGCGGAGCTGTACGAGGGGTACAGAGCGGTGAAGACCGCCCTCCGAGCGGAGATCCTGCGGGCCAGAATGCTAGCCCGCGAGGAGTCGCTGGAGACTCTGAACAGAGACCCGTGGGGACGCCCCTACAAAACGGTGCGGAACAAGATCCGCCCGTGGGCTCCCCCGCTGACGCAGAGTCTCCGGCCTCAGCTCGTGCAGGACGTGGTGAGCGCTCTGTTCCCTTCGCGAGGGGAGCACGCTCCCCGCCCATGGCTCCGCCTGCTGCGGTGCCCGATGCGGACCACACCGACGACGATGACGATGCTCCAGAGGTGACCGAGGTAGAGTTGAGAGTGGCAGTACGTAGGCTGAATGCCAAGAGTACCGCCCCAGGGCCCGACGGCTTGCCTGGAAAAGCCTGGGTCCTGGCCTTGGAGGCTCTCGGGCCTCGACTAAGAGGGCTCCTAAGCGCATGCTTGGAGCAGGGCCGGTTCCCACTTCGTTGGAAGACGGGGAAACTGGTCCTCATTAAGAAGCCGGGGCGCCCCGCGGACTCTCCGTCCGCTTACCGGCCCATCGTGCTGCTCGACGAGGTGGGCAAGCTCTTTGAAAGAGTAATTGCAGACCGCCTCGTCGGGCGGCTGGTGCGGGTGGGGCCGGATTTGGCGGAGAGCCAGTTCGGTTTCCGCAGGGGGCGCTCCACGGTGGACGCCATCATGCGCGTGCGGGCCCTCACGACGGGGGATGCTGTGGCCCGGGGTGGGGTCGTCTTGGCGGTGTCTCTAGACATCGCCAATGCCTTCAACACCCTGCCCTGGAGTTGCATAAGGGAGGCACTCCGGTATCACCGGATGCCGACCTACCTCTGTCGTGTGGTCGAGGCCTATTTGACGGACAGGGCCGTCATCTACCCCGGTCACCAAGGAGAGTGGAACCGGCGAGAGATGTCGTGCGGTGTCCCACAGGGATCGGTTCTGGGGCCGCATCTGTGGGACATCGGATACTGTGGGACTGGGTGCTGCGCGCCGACCTCCCTAGCGGCGTCAGCGTAGTCTGCTACGCTGACGACACGCTGGTCCTGGCGCAAGGGAGGTCGTACCAGGCGGCGGCCGACTTAGCGGCAGACGGGGTTGCGACAATCGTCGATAGGATCCGGCAACTGGGACTCGAGGTGGCCTTGCACAAGTCCGAGGCCATGTGTTTTCATGGTCCTCGGAATGCGCCACCGGCGGGTTCCCA
Source organism: Antitype chi (assembly GCA_947359405.1). Classification (NCBI taxonomy): domain Eukaryota; kingdom Metazoa; phylum Arthropoda; class Insecta; order Lepidoptera; family Noctuidae; genus Antitype; species Antitype chi. The sequence goes on along the minus strand of OX375828.1, from coordinate 6,927,745 downwards.
GATAACGGCAGGAGGGGTTCACATCGGCGTCGAGTCGACGATGAAGTACCTGGGACTCGTCCTCGACAGCCGGTGGAACTTCGCGGAACACTTCCGACGTTTGGCTCCCAGACTGGAGCGGGCCGGGGCTGCCTTGAAGCGGCTCTTGCCCAATCTAGGGGGGCCAAACGCCTCCTGCCGGAGGCTCTACGCGGGGGTCGTGCGGTCCATGGCCCTATACGGGGCGCCGGTGTGGGCGCCTACATTGAGGCGCCAACCAGCGCGAAAGCTGAAGGCATCCCATAGGGTCATGGCGATCAGGATGATCCGGGGATACCGCACGATCTCTGGAGAGGCGGCGGGCCTCCTTGCCGGATTACCGCCATGGGATCTGGAGGCAAAGGTCCTCGCGCACATCTGGGAGTGGCGCGAGGAGGCCAAACGCCGGGGCGTTACTCCGCTGCCGCGAGAAATCGCGGCGCAGCGGACAGAGCTCCGGCGGGATCTCATGGCGACATGGAGAGTGCGATTGTCGCAACCCAGTGCTGGGCACGCCACGATAGCGGCGGTAAGTCCCCTCTTTGAGGAGTGGCTTGAGAGGCGGCATGGCGTCCTCACCTTCCGCCTGACGCAGGTCCTCACCGGACACGGTTGTTTCGGGAGGTTCCTGTTTCGAATAAGGCGGGAGGAAACGCCCGGGTGTTTCCATTGTGAAGATCGCCCTGAGGACACGGTGGAGCATACGGTGGCGGTCTGCCCGGCTTGGGCGGAGCACCGCGGTGTCCTCGTGGAGGCGATCGGCGGCGGCGATCTCTCGCGTCCGGCCCTGGTTCAGGCCATGGTACGGAGCGAGAGTGAATGGTTAGCCGTCACCTCCTTCTGCGAAGCAGTAATGCTCGCGAAGAGGGAGGCGGCGCACGTGAGGGAGAGGCAGTATATGCGCCCTCACGGCCGTAGTCGCCGCGGGAGACGCCCTGGGCGTCGGGAATCCCAGGCTGATTCCCGGCCACCGTAGGCGCGGGCTTGCGGACGGCGAGTAATGGGTAGCTCGCTGTCCGGTAAGGACCAAGCCCGGGCCGACGGCGCGTTGTGTTCCACGCGCGCCTCAAAGAGACGTCAGCACCAAATGGGGGGGTCCGCAAGGGCCGATGCCTGCCAGGGGTGCGGGTTGTTCGAAAGAGATACCGCGGCCCCTGGCACACAGGCAACTGAGGGAACACGGGTGGGTTTTAGTCAGTAAAAGTCTGACACGCCCTCCTGCTCCACCCAGAGCGGGAGAAGTTATTTGTTGATTTCCCACCAAAAAAAAAAAAAAACATCCAACATGTCGACAGATCCCTTCGGGAACGACGAACCTGTTCGCTAATGGCCATATCCATGAAAAACAGCTCCTTAGTATCGCGAAACCCGTTCTTGCATCCATTTTGAGAGGCTGACATGATAGAGTTGGTGTCTACATAATCGTAAATTTTATCTCTCAAAATGGATGCCAGACCTATATAGACCGTCGGTAGACAAGTGATCGGTCTATAATTTTTGGGTTCCGCAATACTACCTGATTTATGGAGCACGTGGGTTATCCCTGTTTTTAGGAACTGGGGCAGCGTCCCTGACTCAAAGGCTGACTGAAACTGGGATGCCAAGTGAGCGTGCGACCTTTGGAGCCATTTGATCCAAAAGTTGTGCAGCCCGTCCGGCCTTGGAGATTTCCAGTTAGGCAACGGACGAACTGCATTATTATTATAATTTTTGGTTATTTATTTATTCAGCCTAGCCGGATAGAACTGATGGCACGGGCCTAAGCCAAGTGTCCAGCAGTGGGATTAAGTGTGGGAGTAATATTAGAAGTAGTCGAAATTATATTTGCGTGGGAGTATTGGTGCAAGGTATCCGACTCACACTGAAGAAATTTTATAACTAGCCTACATCTATATAAATAAAAAGAAAAGTCCTGACTGACTGACTCATTAACGCCCAGCCCAAACCCTTGGACCTAGAAAACTGAAATTTTGCACAGGGTTTCCCTTTATAATGTAGACAAGGAATAAGGAAGGATTTTTTGAAATTCAAACCCTAAGGGAATTAAAAAGGGGATGAAAGTTCCGCGCGGGTGAAGCCGCTGGCAAAAGCCAGTGTGTTAATAATCACTGCCTTCTGCAGCAGATGGTAGGTGTTAAATGGCAGGTTGAGGGAACTATGGGACTGATGAAGCTATTTTGGAATTAATCCTGTTGTAGATGCACTATGGGGACTATTGCGACTTTTTGAAGATGCTAAAGTCGAGTTATTTCGTCTTTTAGTTCGGTGAATTTGGATATTTTTTTGGCTATTGTATTATTATTGAATCAACATTAACTGACGAACTCAAACAGCTATGCAATCGAAACAAAATGGCTGCCATAGTAAAAAAAAAAAAAAAAAAAAAAAAAAAAAAAAAAAAAAAAAAAAAAAAAAAAAAAAAAAGCGGTACAAATTGGAGGGAAGCGGGACACTCAATCAATGAATAAAAATATGAGTGTTTTTGCGGACGAGCTCAAAGCAAATGCCACGAGCATTTTTCAATTTAACGCAGGCGAGAGTAGGTAAACTTTGTTTTTAAAGGAAAATCAATTGAAAATACATAGTTGGGGAATTGTCTCAGAATAAGAATCTTGTAGCTGTCATGCCAATGCAGACCTAAATCGAGTAACTATTGGGCAAACGTATAATCTAAAACCACTTTTTGTTAATATGGTGGTAACAAAAAGTGGTATTATAATTATCAATTTTCTGTTATATATAGTAAGTTGACAGTCTGTTGGAGTCATATTGAAATTAACAAACATGTGACAACAGGAGTCATGGGAATGAAAACAAATATGACTGTAATCAGCCATCCAGCTGAATGATAACTCAGGGTGTGACATAAAAAAAAGTACCGATCTACGAACGTATTCCCACTTGTTGTAATCAAAATTCCCTTGAAGCTATGAGATCCTGGTAGATGTCACAACAACATGTAAAAGTACACAGAACCGATAAACCTTTGCGATGGAAATGGCGAGTAACTGCAAAAACATTCACATTTTTCCAACGGTGAACACAAAGAAAATAAACCAGCATTTTCAATTTCCCATAGGCAAATCCACACGTGTAGAAAACCCAATCAAAATGTTTGCCGTCCGAGAAGTAGTTTACATAGAAAAGGAAAATTGTGAAATTTTAAAACTGTTTTTCCTGGGATGTTTTTCTGATCGGAATAAAATACTTTGGGGCTTTTTTCGGTGAAAAAATATCGAAAATACGTTGTAGATAATGTCATTATCATACAAGTTGTGCGTATGTAGAATTTGAAAACTGCTTTTGTTAGAATCACGAGTAATTGCAGGGGCCTTTTCAAGCCTGTAGAATTTCCGCGTAGCGGTAGCGGTTTGTCTACCGCGCACCGCTTTTAGAGTGTTTTTGTTTTATTCTTTGTGCGGCGTTTGATATAAATTGAAACGAAAAATTGAGGCGCGAGTGCCGTACTGCGTCCAAAACAAAAACAAAAGCACATCGGTCGAACCCCGTTGAACTATGCCGCACTTAGTATGAAGAGTTCTACGGACCACATCATGGACTTCTACAGTACACAAATAGTGGAATAAATTCTTACAAGAAAAACTTCTTTTGCAGTCAACTACTGCAAAAGAAGTATCTTACTCCGTACTTAGTCACTAAAATGAGCAATGATCAACTAGTTTAACTTAAATTGGCAAGTTTAAATATAAGAAATACGCAGAAGAACCGAGGTAACTGACATAGTCCGAAGCATTGCCAAACTGAAGTGGCAGTGGTCAGGACATATTGCTCGCAAAACAGATGGCCAATGGGACCGAAATGTTCTGAAGTGGCAACCGCGTACCGAAAGACGAAGAGTTGAAAGACCTCCCATAAGGTTAACCGATGACCTTGTGGAGCTTGGGGTTTTCCTATGTCCAACAATGGACGTCTTTATTAGAATGTACTTTCAGTCCAAAATATGGCAGATTGGGCACAAAATATTGTTATCATATGCAGATACGCTGGTAAATATTCAACTGAAATGCTTTTGATTCTCGGAGTGTAGCAGTTACTTTAAGATAATTTTATCTGACATTTATTAAAAGAGTGATGAATTTAAATGCTGATTGATGGAGAGGGAGAAGAAGGCCAAAGTAAAGGTTGATGGTCTGTTTGAGGAATGATGTGAAAGAGAAGGGAGTGATTGATAGCGTGACAGTTGACAGAGCAGAATGGAAGAAGAGGACGTATTGAGCTCACTCCAAGTAACATGGGGCAAGGGCAGGAAGATAAAGACTGATTTAACTGAGTTCAGTCAATTCAACACGAATGTTCAAGAGGCCGTAGCTATGTCGACCATGACTGCAGAGGTTGTCACAATTGGAGTTTAAAAGCATAGTAATACAATGTATAAAAGTCTTGATAGCAATTTATTCATCACTTTGTTATTAGTAAGGACTGCAAATTCATAAAACTTCTAGCTAGAAATTGTAAAATAGTCCAGTGCAAGTTATTACATCGTCTGTCTGGCATACCGAGTGTCTAGACTCAGTCGTTTCTAGTCTACATTTTATGCTATTTTAGATGAAAAGTAACAAACTAAGCCAAGTCGAGATACAATTCCTGGAGCAAAAAAGGTCATACCTTCTCATTATACCCAACCAATTATAGCTGGTATCCATAGTTTTCTCAGCTTGAGTGATTCGAAGAAGTGAGTTAAAATTGCAATTTCCTTTGTTGCAATTTTATACCGCTTTGAATATGATTGAATCAGTTTTCATAGAATATGTTAGTAGCTAAAGGCATTTTTAATGGCTTCAAGAAAGCCATTAAAAAGCGATCAAATGAAGAAGGCATTTGACTTACTTTTTATTAGATCACGCTTGCAGATGGTAATGTGGGTTCTACCTTTAGACGTCCCCTCTTCTAGTCTATTTGTCTGCGTTTATATCTAACTGCTTATGTTTATACCTTTATTTATACCTATAAATTGCCAATGACATTATTAGTCATATCGTCCACAAGCGCCTAATACCTCCTATCTGACTTCGGGCGGATTTTACATAGTAGAGCATCCCAAGTAAGAACGACCTTCACCAATTTGATAACCAGGTGTAAACTATATATTAATTAAAATTATAAAAAAATAATATTGTTAATATAATTATCACTGGACCGACTGGACCGATATCTCGACTGGACCCCTCTGGTCGAGAGGGTTGACATCGAGAATAAGGTGAACTTTTTTAATGCAACCATTCTCGATTTATATGATCAGCATGCCCCTATCCGACGTGTCAAAATAAGGTATAACCCTGCACCATGGATAACGCTGCAAATTAAAGAGCTTATGGCTCGCAGGGATAAAGCTAAGAGCAGATATAAGCGCAGACCGTCAGAGCTTAATCTCTCTTATTACAAATCCTTACGTAATCGCTGCAGTCATCTATGTCAAGATGCTAAAAGACGCTATTTCCACGACCAACTCAGTAACCGCAATTCTTCTGACGTTTGGAAATTCCTCAAATCTGTAGGAATAGGCAAGTCACCTGCCAACCAGTGTAAGGATGTGAATCTCAATGATCTCAATAAACACTTCTCTCTCCTTCCCTTTTCTCTTGATCCGTCTGTCAAAGCTGCGACACTAGAGAGTCTTGCTAGTTTGCCGTTACCACAATGTTCTCATTTTAAGCTTAACGATGTTACTGAGGATGACGTTAAGAAATCTATTCTTGCAATTACGTCTTCAGCAGTCGGTAATGATAAGTTGTGTTCAAGAATGATAACTCTTATCCTTTCCTCGTTACTTCCTGTTCTCACTCACATTTTCAACCACTCATTTTCCTCTTGCTCCTTTCCGTCAGTTTGGAAACAGGCTCATATTATACCTTTACCTAAAACTAATAATCCTACTTTATTAACCCACTTTAGACCTATTTCTATTCTTCCATTTCTATCTAAAGTTCTTGAGCACATTGTTCATAGACAACTATCATGTTTCCTGGCGTCAAACTCGTTGATTTCCCCTTTTCAATCCGGTTTTCGCTCGGGTCACAGTACTGTAACCGCGCTTCTTAAAGTAACTGACGACATCCGCTGGGCAATGGAGAATAAATCCCTTACTGTTCTTGTATTGCTGGACTTTAGTAGCGCCTTCAACTCAGTGGATTTCGACATTTTACTAGGTATCCTCCAATCTATCAATTTCTCTTCTTCCACTTTAGCCTGGTTCAGTTCTTATCTTCGAGGACGCTCTCAGTGTGTTCGCCTGGAGGAGTCCTTCTCTGATTGGTGTAGCCTCACTGAGGGTGTTCCTCAGGGTAGCGTTCTCTCTCCTCTTCTGTTTTCAATTTTCATAAACCTTGTTACCACAGTAATTTCCTCTAGTTTTCATCTCTACGCAGATGACTTGCAGCTTTACCGGCATTTTACTTTAGCTGACGCGGGCTCTGCACTTGCTGCAATGAATCTTGACCTGGCTTGCATCAGCGTCTGGGCTAAATCATTTGGTTTGCAAATTAACCCTGCTAAATCCCAGGCCATGATCATAGGTAGCAGATTCGTTCGCAATGCGGCTGATGTTGCATCTCTGATGCCTTTATATCTCGATGGTATTCGTATTGACTATACCGAAACCGCTAAAGATCTGGGTGTAGTTATCGACTCCAATCTTTCGTGGCGTGCTCAGGTCAATGAGGTCAGTCGAAAGGTAAATTTCTCATTTCATTCGTTGAAATGCCTTCAAAGTCTCCTGCCTTTGAAGACTAAAATTTCTTTGGCACAAACACTTATTCAGCCGATTATAGATTATGCCGACGTCTGCTATTTGGATGCTACTGAGGAGCTATTAAACAAGCTTGAGCGCCTGCAAAACCTGTGCATTCGCTTTGTTTTCGGTCTTCGAAAGTATGACCACGTTTCTCACCTTCGTAAGGAACTCAAGTGGCTCCCTATCCGCCTTCGCAGGAACACTCGGATTTTATGTCTCCTTTTCAACATCTTACATAACCCTTCTTATCCTTCCTACCTGCGTGAGCGTTTTTCTTACGCTCGTCCTAGCGACGCACCGTGTAGATCTCATCTTAGATCCCTCCTTAAAGCCCATCCCCATAAAACTAGTTATTATTCTTATTCTTTCTCTGTCCATGCTGTAAGATTGTGGAACTCACTTCCGCCTAGCATTCGTGACTTGAAAACCATTTCACTATTTAAATGTCGAGTAAAAGAGCATTACCTTTCCTCTTGATTGTTTATGTATTATAATAATTGTTTATATATTTTATCAGTATGTATTTATTTAAGTATATGTTAATTTCCTGCATTATAATATGTGTAAGTATATTATATTTTAGTTTAAGACGTCACATGTTCATATTTTCTCTTCTTGTTCTCACACACTATTGTCTACATTTCTTTTTCATTTCTCCTTTCGCAGGTCTGCTGGAAGAAATTTCTATAGAAATAAGCAGTACCTTTGTACTCAATTGTTTTTTATGCTGTATTTGTATGTATTTTACTGTGTGTACATAAATAATAAAATAAATAAAATGAAAAAAATAAAAAAAAAAAACATTTTCACCTGGTTATCAAATTGGTGAAGGTCGTTCTTACTTGGGATCCTCTACTATGTAAAATCCACCCGAAGTCAGATAGGAGGTATTCGGCGCTTGTGGACGATATGTAGATATCATAGCTAAACAAATGTGCCAAAAACCTTGGCAATATTAATTTTTAGATAATCAACATCACTTAATCTTAATCAGCATATAATGTTCCCATTGCTGAGATTCAAGTCTCCTCTCGGTGAGAGGGCGTGGGCCGTAATCCACCACGCGGGCCCAGTGCGGTTTGGTAGATGTCACATGTCTTCGATTTTTTTATTCTACGATATACCTGTTTCCTTACGATGTTTTAGTTCATAATTTTGAGAGCAGTGTTGATGAAATAATTTAGGTAGGTACACATAATAAAGCGCTTGCCTGGATCCGAACCTACGATCTACAACTCGTAAGTTGAGGGCCGTTACTACTTGGCCAGCACTGCTCTGAAATGCTGCTGCTGCTGTAAATTATTAACTACTAACTATTTACATTTTACGATTAGGTCATCTCTGGAGGAGGCCTTCACCTTCGAATAAGAGGGGTTGTTGCTACTAAAACTATGAGTTAATCGTTATAATATGTATATAGATTATATGTTATAGTAAATAATCTTAATTTTTAATAATAGAAAAATTATCATTTCTTTAATATATTTTTATTGTGATAATTATAAGACAGGCATTAATTATGATTGCATGCAGTATTTATATTTTTTAGTTTAAACTAATCAAATAAAATTTTATATAAAATTTTTGTTTTAATTTTATTTTAATTATTTACTATAGTACAAATTGTAGGAAGAAAAAACAGGTTGCGCCGATTCTAAATAAATTGGGATGAAGAATGAATTAATGATAAGAACAAAAACTTGTCAGAGAAATCATAGTAGCATTTGAAAAAGCGTCTTGTTTATTTCAAAAAGAAATGGGAACATACCAACAAAAATTAAAAACACATTGCTGGCAAGAAAATTTCAATTTGCTGAATTTGAAAGTTGGCAACGAACTCGAATTCCGGGCACTTCTCTAGATTGGCCGGTACATAGCCAGGCTTGCAATCTATTGCCTAGGCGAAAAAGTTTCATTCCTAAATTTATTTTTGCTAGTTATAGACTGTAGCATACTGTAAATAAAAATTTCGTGAATTGTCAATTTGCAAGGAAAATTATAATAGGAATGTGGGAAGACAATCGACTAGGTGGACAGACGGTCTCATTAAAGTGGCCGGAAGAAACTGGATAGCCACGACACAAAACCGCCAAAAGTGGCGAGATTTGGAAGAGACCTACACTCAGCTTTGGGTGGCCAAGGGTTGAAGAAAAAGAAGAAGTAGAAGAAGGAAAATTATACTGAAGATTTGATTGATTGATTTATTTATTTAAGAGCATGGAGGACTTACAGCTAATAAAAACAGACAAAAAAAGGGAAACTATAGTCACCAGATAACCAATTACAAATCCTCACGTATAGACGTTTTATAATAATAGTATATGGTGTGAGCACAAAAACAAAGAAAAAACACTTAGCCTTAATAAATAGAAAAGAAACATAAATATTAAGTTTGCAATAAAATGGAAAAAAAACAAATAATACGAACTACCGCTACTTGAAAAACTTAAGGCTTAAGCACCTTCTGGCCGAATTCACGCTAATTGTGAATGGATCAAAATTATATTCCTTGCTTATCAATATCTATTTCCACGACTAGCTGACACCTTTCCCCGTAATAGACGTGACAATAATTATTGTCACGTCTATTACGGGGGAAATCAACTGAGTTCGCATACGTCAACGACTGCATTAAAGGGAAAAAGCGTTTTCTGTATGGCTCCTAAAATTTATAATAAAATACCACAGTCATATATAGCATTGCCGGTAAATTTGTTAAAAAAAAGATGCGAGATTTATTAACAGATAAGTGTTATTATAAATATTTAATGACTTTTTGAATGACACTATTTGACATTTTTATTTTCTTTATTCCTTTCAATATACATATAAATTACATTTTTAAATATTAGTATAAAATTATATAAAAACATTTAAAAATATAAAAAATAGTGGCCCGCCGGTATCGGGAACAAGGTCCAAGCTACCGGCGGTCAGGGCTCCAGAGAGAGGAACCTCCTGACAATGCGAGCCGTGTCCAGGAGTACCGCTTTCTGGATCAAGCCCTTGACCCAGCTGCCCAACGAGAGCCTCCTCAGATGTTGGTCGAGGCTCTTGGCTATCAAGCCATTGGCTGTAACGACTATCGGTACAATGATCGCTGAGTCCACATCCCACATGTCGACAACCTCGTGAGCCAAGTCAAGATACTTGATTTGTTTATCTTTCTCGGCTTTCACGAGGTTCCCGTCATGCGGGACCGTTATATCAACGATCATTGCACGCCGCTCTAGTCGATCCACCACCACTATATCAGGTTTATTGGCAACAATAGTCCTGTCAGTGATGATGGATCGATCCCAGTACAGTGTGACATGTCCATTTTCGAGAACTGGGTCGGGCACATACCTGTAGTACGGCACTTCTGATTCCACAAGGCTGTATTTCAGAGCAAGTTGCTGGTGGATAATCCTGGCTACTAGGTTGTGTCTCTGCAATTTCTTTATTTATTTTCTTTATTTTATTATATTATATTTATTTTATTTTATTTTATTTATTTATTTTCTTTATTCTTAATTTTATATTTTCCTTGGTTAGTTTATTCTGCTGACTTATTATTGTTTATGACTGACCATTGTGTATTTGGATTGAAGTGCCTTAGTAATTTAGTTTTTATTTTGTAATGATTCGTTTTATTTTGTAAATTTTATAAATTTGTACGCTATACGGGTGAAACATGTACCTACGTACGAAATATTAATATTGTGACATCCTGCATGCTTAATTTGCATGTATACACATGTTTTGACAAATAAAATTATCTTTATCTTTATCTTTATATAATTGAAATTCCTGCTTGCGCGCACAATATAACTGTTCTGCCTATAATTCGAAGATGTATGAGGTACACGTATGGGTGGATTAAAACGAAGCGTCTTACTTGGCACATTAAAATGAAATTTTGATGTGAAAATATTTTTGAACGAAGCAAAAGGAGTATGTAAGTATTGTAGCAGGTGGCGTGCTGTAGTTTCTGCTTACCCCCATGGGAAGAACGCGTGAGTTTATGTGTGTGCATATGTGTATTTTTAGATGAAACTCCGCTTGAAGTTGGTGTTTGGCAGTGGCGTTCTCAAATTAGAAACCTGACCTATTTATCCACGGATCTAGACAGAATCAATTAATCCACTTAGCCTAGCTAACAAAACATAAAAGATTTGGCAATTCTCGACTTTAAGGCGGATATTTCTTGAAAACGGTCAAAAAGGTGGTTCTTTAAAGCAGTGTATGTCTTTAACCGTAAATAATTTTGAAAGCAAAAAAAAAATGATATTTTCAAGTCTTTTTTGCATACAGTAATCGAACTCAAAACATAATTAAACAAACTTTAATGCATCAAACAATCATCAAAGTCACCTCTTAATTACCTTTAAAGCAGTTTGTCCCTTCAATAACAACTATAATTACAATTAAAAATGTACTATAATTATATAAAATTTCAAATGCCAAACTGCATTCAGTGATGGATAAAAAAAAAAACAATAGTTAATATCTAATTTTATACGATTTTATTTGCATTTTTAGTATTTTATTTGGAAATTCTCAAATAACTTCTCCCGCTCTGGGTAGAGCAGGAGGGCGTGTCAGACTTTTACTGACTAAAACCCACCCGTGTTCCCTCAGTTACCTGTGTGCCAGGGGCCGCGGTATCTCTTTCGAACAACCCGCACCCCTGGCAGGCATCGGTCCTTGCGGACCCCACCTATTGGTGCTGACATCTCTTTGAGGCGCGCGTGGAACACAACGCGCCGTCGACCCGGGCTTGGTCCTTACCGGACAGCGAGCTACCCATTACTCGCCGTCCGCAAGCCCGCGCCTACGGTGGCCGGGAATCAGCCTGGGATTCCCGACGCCCAGGGCTTCTCCCGCGGCGACTACGGCCGTGAGGGCACATATACTGCCTCTCCCTCACGTGCGCCGCCTCTCTCTTCGCGAGCATTACTGCTTCGCAGAAGGAGGTGACGGCTAACCATTCACTCTCGCTCCGTACCATGGCCTGCACCAGGGCCGGACGCGAGAGCTCGTCGCCGCCGATCGCCTCCACGAGGACACGGCGGTGCTCCGCCCAAGCTGGGCAGACCGCCACCGTATGCTCCACCGTGTCCTCAGGGCGATCTTCGCAATGGAAACACCCGGGCGTTTCCTCCCGCCTTATACGAAACAGGAACCTCCCGAAACAACCGTGTCCGGTGAGGATCTGCGTCAGGCGGAAGGTGAGGACGCCATGCCGCCTCTCAAGCCACTCCTCAAAGAGGGGACTTACCGCCGCTATCGTGGCGTGCCCAGCACTGGGTTGCGACAATCGCACTCTCCATGTCGCCATGAGATCCCGCCGGAGCTCTGTCCGCTGCACCTCGATTTCTCGCGGCAGCGGAGTAACGCCCCGGCGTTTGGCCTCCTCGCGCCACTCCCAGATATGCGCGAGGACCTTTGCCTCCAATCCCATTCATTATTTGAATTTATTACAACAGATTTGAACCCGTATCGGATTGCTATAAGAACTATTATCGCTCATATCGACACTATTTTAAGTTAACATGGCCACGCGCCAATTGCAGAATACCTACTATCACTAGGTATGTAACTATCTACTGAGATAATTCAATTCAAAACTGAAGAAGAAATTGCATGAAATATTCGTCAGTTAATCATCGTAACTTAAGTACTGAAACCCGCTTAATTTCTGTAACTAGGTTTATAAACACTTACACATCAATAATATCTTGAAAACTAGATGAGGTCCGTGGAACACGGACCTCATCTAGTTCGACTCTTAGAAGAAACACTCAAAAAAACTCAGAGGTCACAGTCTCATTTGAAGTGCAGACGAGAGCTCCGTCTGATAAAATATCGAATGTCTGCTAAAAATACCCGAAGCATTTTTTAAATATGAAACAGGTAAAAGCTTCGAACAACGATTCCATGTTTCTGGAGTTACTCGTAGTTTCATGAAAGTTAGTTGTTTGAAACTTGACGCTGCGTCTTTATAGCGTCTGAACTGTCTTCGTCATCTTCTTAGTAATTAGTTAACTTTACCTCTTGTTCACTTTATTTAGTTACCACTAGAGTATGTTGTTTCACAAAGGACCACTTATTGGTACGGCGTTCTTTAACGCAGCTTGCGGTAGGAGTTAACTGGTACAAATCATCACGTAACCAAAAATAATGTTATGCGACTTTTTATTATACAAATATAAAAGAAAGAGATCGTTTTCGTGTTTTTCAAGGATGCTGAAGCCAATTGTGAGGACAAAATGGTAATCGAAGAAGGCGGCTGCAAAACATTTCATGGTTTTTAAGAGTGATTCAGCCAATAGTGAAGTAAAAATGATAATCCAAGATGGCGGCTGTGAAAAGTTCCAACCTCTTAATTTTAATTAATTAAATAAATGTCTTCAAAATCAAATAATTTTAACACTTGAAAAAATTATATAAGTACGGACAACGTAGATAGAGTATTCTGTCCACGATGGTCAAGGAGAGATAACGTGAAGCAATTTTCGAATAAACTCCCCAAATGGCGGCCAATATGTCAACTTTTCGATCTGCCATTTCCATTCAAACTGTTTGCAGATTGACGGTAGTAAACATAAAAAGTGCAAGAATATACAGGGTGGCATTCATTGACACGCGAACTGTAATCAGGATTCAGTACATAATTCTAAACTCAGCAGTGTTTTTTTTAGTCCGTTATCGAAGAGAAAAAATTCTGCTGTTTCATAGAAACGTGCAATTTTTACGCAGTCAAAATGTATGAACATTTTTATGGACAAGTAAAACTGATATTTCAAGTGTCTACACCACCTACGGTTGATAGCCCTAAAAAAAACATCAAATGAATTAATTTTCTCTTTGATCATATAGTTTAGATATTGATACATATTACGACTACAAAGTTTTAGTAGCTAATTCGATTTTCCGTTATCGTTGATAATCTCACATTGTCTAGGCCCTAAGGTCTCTTTTCAAGTCACCAAATAAGTGAAAAACAATAATTTAAAACCACTAATATTTCTTCGTCGGTACTTGTTATCGACTTTGCAAGCTCCGAGCGACACGATGGAAACTTTTAACAACTCCCACAGACAACCAGAGTTCGTAAACAATTGGAAAATTAATTGTAGTTACTTGGCAACAACTTGGCCTTAATGATTATTTGTCAGATTTTGTGGAAAACAGGGAAAATGGAAACTTTGTTATCATAGGAACGATGACATGAAAGTTTTTAAGATTAGTTAGTGGGAGTTTAGATAAGTTTGACACTCTTTGGAGGGTTGTAACTGACAGAAAGGTCAAGAAAGTTGTAGCCTTGTAGAGGCTTTGAGCATTCATGCACACTCGTCAAACTCAAAGCATTTATTTCAAATAAACCATTTACAGGCACTTTTGAACTGTCAAGGTGTCGTTCAGTCAGAAAGATGAAGCTGGTTGCCCATTGCAAAGCGTTGTAGAGACCAATTGAAAAGAACGGACAGAAAGCTCCAGAGACACTCTTTTAAATCAAAATATTGTGAGAAATCGCGGATTTAAATCAACAAATAAAAAACAAATTATGATACCTTTCTACATTATTTTTAATTTAATTTAAAAGTATCATATGAACTTAGAGGGTTGTATTGATGATTTTATTGATTACTAGTTGTGCCCGCGACTTCGTCCGCGTGGAATTTAATAAAAAAGTATATAAAAATAAATAGAAAATTCTAAAATAAAAGTAGCCTAAGTTACTCCTTATTACATCAGCTATCTGCCAGTGAAAGTCCCGTCAAAATCGGTTCAGCCGTTTCAGAGATTAGCCGGAACAAACAGACAGACAGACAGACAAATTAAAAAAAAATATAATTTGGTATATGTACCGTGTATACATACATAATAATATGCATTTAGTAAAAAGCGGTTATTTTAATAATAGGTCTTTACCTATGAAATTGCCGTTTTGTATGAAAAAATTTAAACGAATTTTTTTCATGTATTTTTTATTTGTATTAATCGAAGTAATCACCCATGCAATCAATGCATCTTTGCCATCGCAGTGGCAGTTTATTGATGCCCTTCTTAAAGAAATCAGCTGGACGGGAGGCAACAAATTCTTCAAAGGCATTTTGTACTGCCTCTCGGGTATTGAATTTTTTTCCCGCCAAGAAGTTATCCAAATTCTGGAAAAAGTAGTAGTCTGTAGGCGCAAGGTCTGGTGAGTAGGGCGGATGACGGAGAGCTTCCAACCCCAGTTCTTGCAACTTGGAGACCGTCTGCTGTGCAGTATGAGGTCGCGCGTTGTCGTGCAGGAGCAGCGGAGACGAGCGATTGACCAATGCTGGTTGGAGATGTGCCAGCTTCTCCATCATTGTGTTCAGTTCTTCACAGTACACATCTGCAGTAATGCTCACCCCGTTTGGTAAGAAGCTGTGATGAATCACACCGGCGCTAGACCACCAAACAGTGACCATCACTTTTCTAGGGGTAAGTTTTCGTTTAGGGCATTGTTTAGGTGCTGAACCAGGATTCAACCAACTTGCTGAGCGCTTGCGGTTATCAAACAGAATCCATTTTTCATCGCAGGTAACAATGCGGTTCAAAATTCCTTCATTTGTGTGTCTGTTGAGCAGTGCAAGGCACGTCTCGACGCGTACTTCGCGCTGACGATCATTGAGTTCGTGGGGCACCCATTTGTCAAGCTTTTTTACCTTGCCAATTTGACGCAAATGGACCAATATTGTTTTGACGCTAACGTCGAAAGCTGCTGCTAATTCAGCCGTAGATTGTGTATCATCAGCTTCCACAATCGCCTTTAATTCGTCATTGTCGACCAAAGTCTTCGGACGACCGCGAGGTTCATTTTTCAGGTCGAAATTTCCAGAACGGAAGCGAGCAAACCAATAACAGGTGGTGCGTTGGTTTGTAGTGTTAGCTCCGTAAACGTCGTTGATGTTGCGTGCCGCTTGTGCCGCGTTGCTGCCACGACGGTACTCATATTCCATAATTACTCGAATTTTTAACGTATCCATGATGACGAAAAAGATTGAAATGCGATGAAAATGTAACACTAATCAATAAACAAATGACTACTTTTGGAAAAAAAAATCCATGTTTTTAAAATAAAATTAATTTGAAATTAGAATTCTTACCCAAACAAAAATTATTTTGATTTGAAATGGCCAGTACTGCAAAACGGCAATTTCATAGGTAAAGACCTAATATTACAAACAGACACTCCAATTTTATTTATATCTGTATGTATGTATAGATAATTCTATAAATACATACGTAATACGATCGCGAAACATATTTTGTTCGACATACAGCCTAATAACACTGGCTAAAATTAAAATTTTCAGAGCTACCCTGGCGCGTCCCCTTTAAGTTTTTTTTTAGGATAAAATGTAATTTTTACCATCGGTTTCGCCCTTGCGTAGGTCGAATAATATCCCACGGGAACGTACTACTGGGATAAAAAGTATACTAAGTACTAATTGTGTTCCCATTTCTTCCCATGGGTGTCGTAGAAGGCGACTAAGGGACTTACTAGAGAATGGGCAGCAGCGTTCTCTATGCATTTGACCACCATACTGCGATCGCCAACCCGCCTGCCAAGCGTGGCGATTATGGCAAATCCCCCCCTTTTGCGGGAGGCTTATGTCCAGCAGTGGACGTTTTTCGGCTGATATGAAGTGAATAACCTGGATTAACACTTAGTTTACTTTATACACACAGATTTCATCAAAATCCGTTTGACCGTTTTTGCGTGACTGAGTAACAAACATATGTACAAACCTTCACATTTATAATGTAAATAAGTAGGGTAAGAGCACGTACGAGTATAAAACTTGTCTTGTTCACACTTCCTTTCTTCTCTACACGGATACTTCGTTCGAATACTTACTTTATTTTCAAGTTATTTTCCAACTACTGAAGCGTTACGTCGGTATCTTACTCCGAAGACTAGGTTTAAAGAGCAAAGTTCTGTAACACAACGGTAAAAATAAAACAACATAGGACTGGATATTCTTTCTAGGAAAAGTTTTGCTAAGAGCTTCTCTTTGAGATGCGTTCCTGGTACTCGTATGTTTTAGAATTTAAAATGGCTGGAGATTTTCCTCTTATATTTTTTATTAATCTAACTAAGTAAATAAAATATATGATAAATGAGAACTGCTGCTCTAAGAACTAGGCCATAATGAATTATTCTGCAACAGTACCTTTCTGTGATTATTTTATTAATGAGGAACCAACATGGTGTAGATTTTTAAAGCGCATAAAAAAAATATGCAGCCACTCCCAAAAAAAGTTAAGGATATTTTTTTTCCATCACATGTACGTACTATCTTACGTACTTATGTTATCTCATCTTTTCGACCTATTATTTACATTTTAAAATATTGACAGTTATTAGTCTAAATTAGATTAAATTGGCCTAAAGATGTTTTACACTTTTATCCCATGACTGTTCATATATTTTATATTATACAGGGTGTTAAAGAAATAGCGTGCCATAGCTTCAGGGTGAGTTCAGTATCGATAAAGGAACCAAAAAATACCTTCTAAAATGTTAAAAAAAAAAACAAAAATGATCATCAGATGAACCTACTAATTAAATAGCAATCATTTAGAATTGATTAAAAAGTTGCTTAAAATAATTTTTATTTTGTTTAAATGCTAATTAATAATTTCCTAGAGTTACCTACCTACTATCGAACGCAATTAAATACCTACGCCCGAACACTTCGATAACGCCGGGTGAAGGATAGGTAACTAGGCACTAGTTGGTTAGTAGGTACTAAATTAGGTTGATCTTGTAATTTTTTATATTTTTATTTTTCCTGGGTTCCTGAGAACATACCCCTAAGCTATGGCACGCAATTACTTTAACACCCTGTATAGGTAAGGACACATAAATCTCTAGAAAAGTACAAAAAAAACAAAGTCCTCTTAACTTTGTAAAACAAAAACAGAACTTCAAACAATTTCGGAACGGATGTGTAAATTGCTGAAGGCGTTTTTTTCTTAACTTTGAAACAACTGTAATAAATCATGAACAAGTAAACAAACCTAATGAATTGTTAATAAACTTATACGTACTGAAAAACAAACTTTTAACTTGTGCGTGAAAAAAACAAAAGCCAGTTCTTTCTCGAGAACTTCTTTTTATTTAATTTTCTGGAGATGAATTTTGGTTGTCCGGGACGTACAGTGTTTTACTACGTTCGCTCTTGGTCGAAAAGAAGAAAGTTTGAGTGAATTTTTGATTGGTTGACTACGGCTCAGCATAATTTTATGGTAATCAATATGTTATTGAGTATGATGAGCAGTGGTGGGCTAGTGTTACTGATAAGGTAAGGTATCTCTTAGCTGCCGCGGCCTATTCTAATTTCTAAATTCTCATTTGTTTTTGTTTTTAATTACGGACGCCTTTAATGTGCACGTCTTTTTACATCGTTCTCACGTTGATAATTTGAACATAAATGTTGTAACCAACGATCTGTAACTAATTGTTGATATCATGATTTAAAAAGGGTGTCCATGGAGTTTCTTGCCCGTTCTTCTCCATAGGTACCTACTCTTTGGAATAGGCAACTAGCTTCATCTTTCCGACTCTTTAACAATTCAAAAGTGCCTGTAATTGGTTTATTTGAAATAAATGCTTTGAGTTTGAGTTTGAAGGGCCAAGTTGTAGGTCGTGGGCTTAAACCCAGGCAAACTCTTTACTTTTAAGTTTTAGGTTTTAAGTTCTGTTTAAGGTTTTTTGTTTTTATTTCAGCTTCAGTATTTTTTTTAAATGAATTTTTGTTATATTGGCGTGTGCTAGCTGACTTATGGCAAATATTTTAGTTGTATGTTTCACAAGGTTAATTACGTACTTACTTATCATTGTATAGAATAAAGTTCTTCTAACTTAACAAACAGCTGTGCTGCTGGGGAGTTTTTGCACCACTTCTTCTTCTTAGCTAAAGCACTAGGAAGTGGTGAAGGGCGGGCGTTTTTGGGGGTCTGTCTTATGTAATTTTGACGTTCAAAACGTGCTGACACCAGCCTAGTTTGAATAAATGACTTCTGATTTGATTTAATTTCTGAAAATACTTTCATCATCACTATATTCTCTAAACGAGAAGAAAAACATCGTGAGGAAACCGACGCGTCGAAGAACCAAAAAATCAAAGACATTCAACTTCTACCAACCCGCACTGGGTTGAAGAGAGGTGGCCTGCGTGGAAGCATACATGATACCTATATCATCATAGTGATATATGATGATATATATAATTTTCTGCTCGGCAATTTTTTTTTCCATTGCACATTGCAATGATTTGATTTTATACAGGCTGAAGTTTAAAAAAATATGAGGGTGAAATCGGTGACTATGATAAGTAGAGCAAAATTACAATAGTTTATAAGACCTAAGTTTTTCAAATCAACAAAATTTTTCGTTAGGTATACCTTTTATCAATTAAAATCGAACTATGTTGATAAGAAACACCAGCCTGATTGTGCTGCAAAAAATAATAGTTTTACATAAGTATCAAATTGTAAAAAAAAACTATTCTCCAATCATTTCACTCTCCAACCTAAATCTATTTACATAACTACCCTCATTCTGCGAGTTCAAACCCATTTCCCACTCAAATCCGCAGAGCAACGTATCGGCACTACATAACATTGCTCAAATGTTGCCCCCAGGCGCCGTAGATACTAGTCCATTCTGGCGCGAATCCAATAGATATAATGTTCGCGAAATTCCCCCAATACTCGTATAGAAGCGATTGTCACATACAATCATAAGTAACAGAGCTACAGAAGGTTTATTTGTTAAATTCATACATAACACCAGTTCTGTAGTTGCTGATAGGCTCTTCTGATAGGCAAATCACAACTCAGCAACATTCGTTGATAGAATAGTTTATATTTGCCTTTTAAAAATATGTTTACAACAAGTAAGAACGTGAGTTTGCTCAGCAATCAAGTTACATAACTGACTCTAAAATTTTCATAACTTTAAGGGCCTACGTCCCGTTTGGTAGCGTAACACGGTCACTTTATGAACCGTACTGCTCATTAACGGCTTGTCTTGAAGATTTGAAAAATATATGATTTTGCTATAGATTCATATAGATCATTTTGCCGTAAGTACTTTTTTTGTATGGTTAATACTTTTGCTGTAAAAAAATATTTTCCAACACGCAATATTTTGGCTTCTATTCCGTACTCCTACTAAACGGCTTCGTTATTTGGAAAAAAAAATACACTGAAAAATAGATAGTTAGAGGTACCACAGAATCGCCGAAGCACAATTGTAAATTAATCAAAGGAATATCCCCATTTTGAGATAAAGGCTCAGAGGTGCCCTGCGCGGGCGCGGGCGGCAGTCGTGCTTTAGCATACAAACGGGAGATGAGGGTACTATGGGCCTTAAGACACAAAATTGCAAATGTGTAGGCCAAATAGATTTTGTATCTGCAGAGGTTTATAATAAACTGGAAATTTTTCGTGTGGCCCGTGATTCGCCCTTTATATTACAAACTTTGCTTTACTCCACCTTGTGTGAACCGACACAATATTAAGATTTTGGTACGCAAAGTATTTATTTATTTACTGGCTAATCCGCCAGACGTTGTCCTGTCTTAACTATGAATTTTGAATTCGCAACTTTTTTATATTTTTCTTTCATAAGAACCTTCTCCTGACAATAACAAACACAACAAATAAAGAATTAGCAAAATTGGTCCAGCCGTTCACGTGTGATGCCGTGACCAAGAGAAATAGCGATTCATTTTTATATAATAGATTAGATAATAGATTAACTATGGATGACTTATAGTTAAAACAAACAGATAAAAAGTAGTAACTGAGACTCACAGCAATTTAAAAGTCTTCACTTCTAAAAATTGACTGGAAAAAAAGAACGTGAACAGCATAACACAGCTACCAAAAAAAGAAGAGAAAATTATAAAGACATATGTATGATGAGAGTGATATTGTCATGCATTGAGCCTTCTGTTCCCATTTTGTTACTGCTACAGTAAAATGAATACATAAACGTGATCGTAAAAGTTAAATAGGTAGTTAACGCTGTTATAACGTGGGTACCTACTGTTTGAGATGTGTGGTATAATGTATAACGAGATACTTTAACTATGTCTGTTACTGTGCTGTCATTACTATTAAGTTCAAGTTTTAACTTACGGTGGTGTTATTTCACGATGCAGTAGTTTAGTACTCAGAAATGAGAACCCCATTTTTTTGTCCCCGCAATCACTGTCCATTCCAAGGTTGCCTGGAACAGATCGCAGAAAGCGATAAGCCCACCCATTGTATGTTTCAGTTTTTAAATGTTTTATTTTCGTTATGTATTTTCTGGTGTACAATAAAGCTTATATAAATAAATAAATAAACTCGTAGAACAATTTCTATGAAAACTTCATGGAAATTGTTCTAAAAGTGTCGCATCGAGCTGTCGCGTCGTGCCTGTCTGAAAAAGCCTTTAAGGTTACTTCAAATGAGCAAAACATTTCTGCAAGTAAGCAAAGTCCTCTCGTAGATTTTTTTAACAAATAGTCCTCCGTGATTGCTAGGACCATCAGGACTGTGTCAGGAATTAAACGATACTTACATGATTTTATCTATGTAGGTTTGTACCAGTTTGTACAAACACTTTTACACGTCAATCATATTTTTAAAACTGTATGAGGTTGCTGTTTCCTGTCTGACTACTCTGACAAGAAAAAACGAAAATAACTCTGAGGTCACAGTCTCTTTTAAAGTCCAGACATAATCTTGGTTTGATCATGTTAAGAGTATGTGGATTGGTGTGTAAAAGAACCACACAGATTGAGTGGATCTGTCCAGTCTGTGTACGCGTTTATTAGCAATCATGCAGCTTCACTCAGAACTTAAGGAGCTAAACGATTCGACGAACAAATAGCACAAGGACATTTGGGTAGGCCGCATAAACCACTCACTACTTCTGACTGATCGACACTTTGACAATTCAAAAGTGCCTGTAAATGGTTTTTTTTTGAGTTTTTAATGTGCGCCAGCCTAAAGGCTGGCGCACATTAAAAACTCAAAGTATAAATACTAGGTATAAATACTAATATAAAGTATAAATACTACGAAAAATATCACACCTCCTTTAATGAATTTACAACAAAAAAAAACCGTCTTATTTCCTGTGGGTATCATTACGAGCGACAGAAGTGAAAATCAACGGTAGGTATGCGCCAAAATGTCCTAATTTTGTACGAAAATATTTTATTCATTTGTTTACAACAAATGCAAATGAAAGGAACATGGGCTCTTTAATTAACTTGAGTATTGTGAATCGTGGAGGCTCGTGACGTCGGGATATTTACTAAATTAACTTTGTTAGTGTCAGTTACAGCTGTTTGTACGACAGAGGAAAACTACAGATTCTGTTTTTATTAGGTACAAATAAAGGCATTTGAGATTTTTGTAAGTTTGTACGAGTGCTGTTTTTTTTTCGATTTATAAAATTGTTGCCCCAGACTTAAAAGTATTTTTATATTGATTCACGCGCATATTCCGCACGTTAAACGCATGTAATCTAATTGATTAAGCTCGTAATATTGCAATTATATATGATTATTCCTAACATTTTACTGACAGACAGAATGGCTTAAAAATAATAAACTTTGTCATTAAATTAGCAATCACTTTGATTATATCTACATTCAAGATTGTCCTATGGAGCAGCATGTTTCCAAGTATTCTTAACTCAGCTATAATCTTCTAATTTGTAATACACTTGTTTAAAAGTGCATTTTTTTTTTTAACTATCATTATACTTTTAAATGGACAAGTCAGTATTCATACTTTCAAGTTACGCAATCTACTTTTCCCTAGTTCAGTCTAATTCATGACTTGGCTAGACTACAGACCTATAGACACAGCACTAAACCCCCTTACTATCAACGATAACAAACTAATAACAATAAATTATCTTAGCTACAATATCTCACAGGATAACTATAATCCGGCGTCTCACAGTCTGCAGACGGCAGTTTGGATCCCGTCCAGCAGGAATCAACTATCTCTGAAGTAGCCAATTGTCTCGACGTGACAATCATAGGAATACTTTGAGGAAATTGAACTGAGACTTTGGGAGTTATCGTGACCAATATCTGGAGTGTATGGGCATCTCTTGGACGGATGTATTTTATAACAAAGTAGGATAATATCGAAAGAAATACTTAATTGAAACAGTTAGTTAATATTTATACGCGCACTAGGTTTTGCCCGTGGCTTCGCCCGCGTCGATGTCGGTTATCGCGTAAAAAGTAAACTATGTCCTTCTCCATATCCTAGGCTATAACTCTGCCAAATTTCATCACGATCGGTTCAGTGGTTTAGGCATGAAAGCGTAACAGGCAGACAGAGTTACTTTCACATTTATAATATTAGTAGGGAAAGTGATGAAAAAAAGATTGATTATCTACAGAGGAATACCTACAGAGTATTGGACGTTCTAGGTATTGGGCAATTAGTTAAGTGGACGTTTATTGAATCTACTGAACATTATGGTGGTTGCTTTATACGTAACCACCATAATGTCCAGTAGATTCAGAGAATAAAGAAGGATAGTGTGGTATCATAAGGATTATGTCTAGTTTCAGATAAACTGAAGTTAGGTAGACGCAAGGAATTAAGTAGATAGTGTATTCGTCGAAATTCACTTTTTGATTTACCAAATTCAGCTCTAGTGCAAATGTCACAATCCAAAAGATTTTGAAGGAAACTTTATCCATTGCTTCATGATGAAAAAAATCGTCTACTCGAGACCGTAAATAACGCAATGATGAATGGCATTGACATTTTTAGTGTGTTTGTGATAATTACGCCACCAGCTAAAATTTTACTGGGTAGTGAGCTTGCCCCCATTTCCATAGGACTTAGAAATAACTGGATCTATTTGAGAGTACCTACTATTGGTTCACCGCTGCTTAACCCTTCGGGGAATATAGTCGTGACTTTATGTGATGTGAGGATTTACTTTACTTTAACTTGTAACCCTGGTGTTGCAACCTAAAGAAGATTACTTGACAGCACTTATCATTCCGGGAAATAGGAAACATAATTGTAAAGAACATAGACACACTAAAACAAAAATAGTAATATAGCATCGCTCATATATAAACTAAAAAAATATGACCCCATTTCCATTTTCACGACTCAAATTTTACATCCAATACCAAATCCGATAAGTCAGGCGCAAAAAAATCCGAATGACTGAATTTTAAAAGGCTATGCATCCATCTGTTGTGAACACAGATTAAACAAAACTAGAGTATGGTCATAAATCACAGAGCTAAATATGGATGAGCACCTGTGCTGGCTTGTTGATTAATTATGACCGGACTAAGCCGTGTCCCTCTCGGTAGCTACAGATACGGTGGCATTAAGGTGTTTAAGACTAAGCTGTCTCGCGGTCTCGCCTTCTTGATAAATGTATGCTGGTGTAAGTATATGAAATTGAGAATTTAGAGCAGTGGTGACCACCCAGACTGGCAGTTTACTTTGTGTAAATTATTTCAACATAGCTCTCCAAACGGTGAAGAAAATCATCGCTAGGAAACCGTCATGATCTAGAACCAAAAGATCGAAGACGTGATGTCTACTAACCTGGACTGGGCCAACGTGGTCTATTACGCTGCACTAGGGAGTGCACCGTAATCTCATCGAGAAGAGCCCTGTGTCTCATGGGAATGTTATAAGCTGATTTTGAGCATTTCGCCAATTTCACACGGAGCATATTGGCACACGGCATATGGATGACATATGGTACTGAAACGTGGTCGCTCACAATGGGCCTTATCAGAAGGCTAAAAGTCACCCAGAGGGCAATGGAGAGGGCTATGCTCGGAGTTACCCTACGTGATCGAATCAGGAATGAAGAGATCCGCAGGAGAATCAAGGCAACCGACATAGCCCGAAGAATTCTTTATGTTATTTACGTTTTGAGCAGACACATTTTCCGAACATGTGAACAACACTAAGTTTCAAAATAATTCAGATTCTGATTGGTAATTTGCTACGCAATTATGGTGCAGGTTACTGTGCGAGTTTCCACTCGAAGAATGAAGAGGTAAAGATCGGTATAATGGAGGATGGAGGTTTTGTAGTACCTGGTAGTTAAGTAAGTTGATATTGTTGTGCATTTCATTACTTTCATTATTCACCTGTACAACTGCAGGTGAATAAAAAAGTATTCCGAAATAGACACCTTTGAATCGGTGCTGGCTGATACGCCATTGAAAAATACCCTACAATATTTAGAACATCATCTTTGACAGACAGACATTGTCCTTTTTGGGTGATATTGAAACGGATAACTCAAGAAAGACTACGATGTACTTATATTCAATTTATCATTATATTCAAATTAGGGCTGCCAATGACATTTTTTGATAGAATACGGCCTAAAAGGGACGTGTTCCCGCCTATCCCGTGTTGGTTTTGAAGGCTTCATTGAGGTCTAACGATCAAAGCCATTAGGGATTGAGATATAATAAAATAAGCTATTTATACGTCATCATCGAAATACTTTTGACATCATTCATTTTCTACATAATTAAGTAGGTATTACAAACATATTATTACAACATCATTCCAATATTAGGGCTAGAAGTCTCGTATCTCATTTGAAATTTTATATTTTACGAAGTACACTAACATCGACAGTGGACATTTCAAATGTCTTGAGCGACGTTTTAATACTTGTCCCGTTCGACATTTGAAATTTCCACCGTCGATATGTTTTTCACAAAATAACACACATATCAACCCTGAGAATTCTACGCAAATACATCACTTATGCTCTAGCATACGGGCATTCTGACATTAAGCATAAAAAGGCTTGAGGAACCACGTGCACAGTTCACTCATCCTCCATAGAAAAGGGCGCATCCTCAGACGAGCCGGGTGTTGAGTCTGGTGGGCTACTACCCGAAGATTTATATCGGGATGTTTTATTTACATATCATCATCATAATTTCAGCCGAAAGACGTCTACTGCTGGACATAGGCCTCCCTCAGGCTCCTCCACTTCGAACGGTCTTGTGCTTCCCACATCCAGCGGATGCCCGCGGTCTTCACAAGCTCTGGGTCCAGCTTGTGGGAGGCCTTCCCACTCTACGTCTTTCGGTATGCAGTCGCCACTTCAGAACGTTTCGGCAATATCGGCCATTTGTTCTGCGAGCTATATGCCCTGCCCATTGCCACTTAGGTTTGGCAATTCTTCGGGCTATGTCGGTTGCCTTGGTTCTCCTGCGGACCTCTTCATTCCAGATTCGATCACGTAGGTAAGCTCCAAGCATAGCCCTTTCCATTGCCTTTTGGGTAACTTTAAGTCTTCTGATAAGGCCCATTGTGAGCGACCACGTTTCTGTACCATAGGTCATTTACTGGCAAGACCCACTGGTCAAAGACACTGCGGTATTTGGGACGAGATGATATTGCAAAGCCTCCCGAACGCTGCCCAGCCGAGTCGCATTCGACGACACACACACTTACACACGACTAATTGGGTGGGCTGAAAAGTTCGTAGGCTGACACATAGATGGCGCCACTAGTATTAAATCCATATAATTTTTAATTAGAAAAAAAGGATAGAAAGGAATTTTGTGTGTTAATAAAGTATTGCTTTTTGGCGAAAAAAAAAATACTATTAAAGCCAAGACTTGGCTTGATAAACATTATTCGGACTTTGCACCAGGAAAAACAACCGTTGAGAAATGGTTGGCTAAGTTTAAACGAGGCAAAATCAGTCAGTCAGTATTTTGCGTAGTTCGTATGTGATGTAGATCCCGCCACAAGCATACGTACAATCAGCATAAAAGGTTTCAACTGCTGAGTACATAGAATATTTCTGTTCTTTATCTGTTCTGTGGCTGAGACACTGGCCTCCTCTCTGAAGAAGAAGGAATTGTCCGCAATCCACCACGTGGGCCTAGTGTGTAGTATTGGTAGATGTTACATGTCTTCGAATTTTAGTCCTGGGACATGCCGAATTTATCCTTGAAAAAATTTCTCATCTAACAGCGTACTTACCAAATTAATCAGTTGTTAAAGAAACTACATTTTTATTAGTGGAAAACCTACTGTACGGTGCAACCGCACATTCTGCAATTTTACAGTTTAATTCATATTAATTAGTTCAGTTCGTGTTGGGCTATCAAGTCAGCCAAACGTTCTCGTTACAGCCAACAAGGGCCGCGTCACTCACTTCATAGTCACACCATCAGTTCATTAAGCTCATTTTACTTTAAGTACCTTTGGGACAATACATTAGTGTTTCAGGACTTTACCTTCTTTCATTCCATTCATCCAGCATCTAAAAGTAATGTGTGGTCTACCAAGGGATCATACACCTACCTTAATACCCCA
Organism: Antitype chi; assembly: GCA_947359405.1. NCBI lineage: Eukaryota > Metazoa > Arthropoda > Insecta > Lepidoptera > Noctuidae > Antitype > Antitype chi. The sequence continues at coordinate 6,900,582 of OX375828.1, read as the reverse complement.
GGCAAAAGCAAGAATAGCTGACACTACAAATCTTTAACAAAGTAATGTATCTATTTAGCAAGTTTGTTCTGCAATAGAATTCTCCGTGAAACTGTTATGTATTACATTTTAATGTGCAATAAAGGCTTGTAATGGCCGCGTTGCATCAAAGGCTACCGAATACAACGTTTTATGACTTGCAGTTAAAACCGTTTAAGTGTTGTGTTTGAAATAGTTTTGTATATAATGTCATAATGTCTGTCCGTACATATATACCTTTACATCACGCCTGCATTTCCCGTAGGGTTAGGCAGAAATGTACAAAAATATACCCACAATTCGCCTGTTATGTTTAAGTTCTATGTAACAGCGGGCGACCTATTGCCATAAGCCGGGCACAATGCAGACTCCAATCTGCTACTAAGAAATTTGATGGAAAATCTCACTAACATTAATTTACCCGACTTGGGACTTCATATTCAGCAAAAGTGCTAGAGACAACTAAAAGAACAAAGCAGACTGCTTGTATGTTTGTCATAATTTGTGTTGTAAGTTAAAATGTATTTGTTTAGCCTTTCAAGCTAGCAGTTACGAAAAGCTTGCTTTGATGTCTCAGTACAAAGAAATGAGCGGCAACTGTGGTTTTGCCGCAAGTTTTGCTTCAGTGTTAGATAAATAAACAAAAGCTTTCTGTTAAATGTCGGCGCGTCTAAAGGTTTTGAGACACACAGTTGATTTCAGAACAAATTTGACAGCTGTCAACTTGACGTAACCCTGGCGACTGAGGCAGCCGCCCGCCAAAATGGAAAACGAATACAGATTGAGGAGATCGATCGAATAGCCGACGTATTGACTTTAAATTCTTTATAGTTATGGTGGAGAGTTAATATACGTAATTGTGCCCGTGATGTTTTATTTTATAGCCATAGAGAACTTGTGTTTATAAGAGCTGTCAAGTTCGTGCTCTAAGCCTAAAAAAACAGATTAGATTACGAGTAAAGTTTTCGGTAAAAACGAGGTAATTATTCGTATTTCACATCAGCAATTCTGGTGAAAACTACTTTTAAGGGTAATGAAATAAATACATAGGTATACTTACATACAAAGAAATAAAATTGAAGTGTCTGTTTGTTATTTGAAAGTAACTGATTTTTACTACATGTACCTATAAGAAGGTAGGTATACGATTCTAATAATAAAAAAAAAAACATTTTTTGCAATTTTGTCCGTTTGTCTGTTTGTTCCGGGTAATCTCCAAAAGAGTTGGACTGATTTTTACGGGGCTTCCACTGGCAGATAGCTGATGTTATAAGGAACATAGAACTGTTTGCAGTCCCGTGGGATACTTTCGGATATCCAAGCGGGGAAGCCGCGTGCAGTAGCTTGTAGTAAAATAAAATAATTCATTACAAAAGCGATCCTTTTACCATTAAGGCTACAAGTTATGAATTAAATTGTCATATTAGTTGATTTACCGCATCTTCATCCGACCTAATCCGGATAGATCAAGTAGTCGCTTCAAGAACACACAACTGGGTCAAGGACCAATCAAGCGTATTATGGGTAGGAATACTATATTCATTATTATCAATGGATATGAGGTTCAATAATACTTAACAGACCCAACTCGTCTATCTAATTTCATTGTGTACCTAATGATTATTTTATATTACCATTAGGTATCAAGGGGTATCGTGTTACCCAGTAACTGGGTTGTGGAGGTTAGATAGGCAGTCGCTCCATGTAAAATACTGATATTCAGCTGCATCCGGTTAGACTGGAAGCTGACCCCAACATAGTCGGGAAAAGGCTAGGCAGATGACTTTGACCTAATGATAATTTTATTACTGCTCAATGGAAGTATAATTCCAGAACAAAAATCATATTATATGTTTGCAATAGGTACATACTTATAATAAATTAATTAAAGAAATATTAAGTCTAGATTACTTTTGGATTTAAATGAAATGAAACAATGAATTGAAATGAGGTTTATTTCTGTAAGTAGATCTTTTAAGGCACTTAGCACGTATATTTTTTTAAAATCAGCAATTCAATAACTAGATGTCGCCAGCATTTGTTAAGGCCATGGTAACTTTAAATAGTGTCGTTATGAGCGATAATAGTTCTTATTGCAATCCGATACGGGTTTAAATCTGTTGTAATAAATTTGAATGATAAATGTGCAAGCGTATGTCGTAAACATGCAAATAAAATAGTATAAAATTAGATATTAACTATTTAATCATAAATAATCCATCACTGAACGCAGTTTGGTATTTGGAATTTTGTAGTACATTTATAATTATAATTGTTATTGAAAGGATAAACTGCTTTTAAAAATAATTAAGAGGTGACTTTGATGATTTTTTTGATGCATTAAAGTATGTTTAATTATGTTTTGAGTTCCATCACTGTATGCAAAAAAAGACTTGAAAATATTATATATTTTTTGCTTTAAAAATTATTTACGGTTAAAGACAAAATACACTACTTTAAACCACCTTTTTGACCGTTTTCAAGAAATCTCCGCCTTAATTCTGACTGATCCTTGGAAAGAAATGTTGAATCAAGTACAGTGGTCTCTTGTAAAGCCCAAACATTATTGTATCAAATTAAAATATATGACACTAAACTGCAAATTGCAAAATTAAATTAGGGATTCCTCCGAAGTAGGATAATATAGAAATAGTCATCCTCAGTCACTAATTAACAATATATCTTAATTAAAAAACTGTAGAAAACATTGATAATTACGAAACCTTACATTCCACTCGTCTAATGGAAATCAAGGCTGTCTTGCACAAAATTTCCAACCTAATAACGGTATTAATTTTATTCATCTCTATCGGAAAACGTGATTGTATTTTAATTAATTGCTAAGTAGAGTAAAAAAATAATATTCTAGTTCCATACGAAAGTGCAATACCTCCGCGGTCAAAAGTAAGTGTTTCCGTTTGAGCACCAATTTTTAGAGCACCTATGCATTTAGCATTTAGCGTTTCGTGTGGTGCCGGACGTAAAAGAATAGCACCTTCCCATTTTTTCCTTTGGGTGTCGTAGAAGGCGACTAAGGGACTTACTAGAGAATGGGCAGCAGCGTTCTCTATGCATTTTACCACCTGCCAAGCGTGGCGATTATGGCAAAACCCTCCCTTTTGGGGACGGCCTATGTCCAGCAGTGAACGTCTTTCGGCTGAAATGATGATGATGATGATGCATTTAGAAACAAAGGTATGGGAATACCTTAGTGCTCAATGCATAGGTGGTCTAAAAATTGGTGTTCAAACGGTAATACTTCGTCAAAGTGTATAAAACGGTTTTTTTTTAAACAATAACTGAATTCATACACATAAAAGCAATTAAAGTATGCTCGCATTCTCATCTCTCTTAATCTGTCAAAATGACCTCTAAACTACCTACATTTTTACAAATTTTTGACATTGATTATCGCTAAGATGAGATTGCATCTTGAATTTGAACGTTTTTACTGTTCGAGAATAATCCTTATGATGTTCAAAGGATGCTGATGTTACTATTATACTAACTACACTTTGTGGACTAAGACAAAAATTGTGGATCCTATCAGCTAACTTCAAAAGAATATCAATAAAGAAAGTAGGTACGGTTTCCAATACCCAGGGGATATATTAAAAACTAATGATTTTAAAATATATTTTCGCATCTATACATAAATATAACTAGGTACCTACCATACACAACATAAATACAATTTACTTCGGCAAAGCCTGCTTAGAGTTGATAATATACCCAAGCCAAATGATTCATTTCTGAAATTATCAAAATAACGTTCGTTCATAAAAGCCATTTAAGTTTCAAAAGAAATAAAATTTCACCTTCAATATTTAATTTATTTTAAATCTACGTTCTTTCATAAACTTTTTTCTGAAGAGGTTTCATTCGATTCGTGAATAAAATCGTTTTCGACCAGACGCCCCGATAGATTTATTGGCTACGTAATAATTCATGAAAGTTACCAAAGGGAAATCATGGTAAAATTTTTCCTGATTTCCCCAGAGAATATTTTCTCTGATTCTTCGTAAATTCCATAGATTTTTTAGAACTTTCTGGAATATGTCTCTTGGTGGATACTATAGCATTGGCTTAATTTGGTAAGATTTTTAAATAATGACGTAAATTTCGAGAACTAGGTAAGTAGGTAGCTAAAGTTCTCCCAATTAACGTCCCAAGAAACTATCTTAAAGTAAAGCTTTTTAATGTAATTATTTAACAGAATTTATTTATTTTTCACTTCAAGGCACCAGTGTAGCCGTGGCTCTTGTACTAGGAGTTTCTGTATCACAAGAGCCAGGAGTTTTTAACAGTAATTACTGTTAAAATAATTAAATATAAAACTTGAGAGGTGTCAAGGGACACCCGGATGGAACGAAGTTAAAAAAAATTAATAATAATAATAATATAAAAGATGAAATGAAAATATCTGGCTTGCTTTCTTTAAGAGAGAGAGAGAGACAGACAGAAAAACATGCGCACGCCGCACGGCTTATAATAGCTTACTATAGCAAAAAGTGTCGTTACAACTTTTCGTATGATTTTTTTCCGTCTAGCCCCCTTTCACAACGCGCGATAAGGAACTTCGTTCCAAAAACAAATAAACAATTCCATTCAATTGAAACACTGTTCGGTTTTATTTGGATAGTTCCGATGTTGTGTAGGACGTACATGCACAAATTAACAATCAAACACACGTCCAAACCAATGTTTGCGCCACACGTCAGCTTAATATGCTCCGGAAACAGCTACAATGGGTTAACCAATATTGTCATAATCACCAGGCCTAGCAGAACTATTGGTGACCAACTGTGTAGAAGAATTCGGCTTTTAGCAGGAAACTAGCATATATATTATGTACGTATATATATGCTCCGGTTCGATCGATCAGGTCAAACTACGCTTGCTGCGGTTGGTTCGTAGATGGGTGATCAACTTTACCAGACGCCTTGCCTTGAATTGCACGTTAAGCCGTTGGTCCCGGTTGTTCTTCGTAGATCTTTGACAGCCATTACGGGTCGTCGGAAGCCCGAAAGTCTGAGAACCAGTCTTACCAAAGGGTATCGTATTACCTAATAACTGGGCTGTGGAGGTCAGATAGGCAGTGGCTTTATGTTAAATGCTGGTATTCAGCTGCATTCGGTTATACTGGAATATATCCCAAACTTAGTTGGAAAAAGGCTAAGCGAATGATGATGATGCTCCAATGCAGAAAACCCTTGAAGACCATTTGGAGGATTTCCTGAATAAACTGGATACACGGAACACAGGACAAGCCATTTTGCTGATTCTTTCAGCTGGCCTAAACAAAAATAATTTATGTTAGCGTTCACAGACACCTAACCCCAAAATGTATGGGAATGACATTACCTGCGGAAAGGACACGTGACATCACGCTATATTTGTAGACAAATGGAAACTTGTAAAGAAACGCTAGTCAATTTTGGCGTTGAAACGCTCACGCTAGCTAGCGGATGCTCGAACCCTGCTTCTAATGGTGTTATGGAGTGTTTTAATTACAAAAAAGATTATATTTTTTGTTACAACGCATTGCCTGAGGCTGTATGAGCGGCAAATAGGTAATGAAAAAGCGTGCATTAGGCGTCAAATAAGACAACATCTGCGGAGTGTGGAGGTTATCTCCGAATTGTCGGAATTGGAGTTTGTTCAGCGTTTTAGGCTGGATAAACGAACATTTTGGAATCACTGCAGCGATCTAAGGGATGCAGGGATCTAATTTCTCTGAAAACAAACAAGGGAAGCTTCACTGGAAATTCTTATTTACAAAATTAATACAGGATGTAAGGGTAAACACCGTTGTCACTTAAACCATGGGTAGTTGACTTAAATATAAAATAAACGAGCAAGTAAAAAAAAAATACGCGCGAGAAATGAGCAAAGCTACGACACGGCGTTACGTGCGCTCGCTAGCGAGACTAACAGCTAACTGACCGGGGTCGCGACCCGTGCGTCGGAGTTGGGCCACGCGGCGTGGTCCCCGCGACCCCTCCCGTATTGAGACGCAAGTTTGCTGCACTTGCGCGTAGGGTGAAATGTTCTTGTGGAAAAAAGCAGATCTTCTTTTAGAAAAAAAGGTTGTTTTTTTTTTCATTGATTTTACGGTCTATAAACGAAACCAAACCACTGGTTTCAAGGATGACGGTGTTTACCCTTACAGCCTGTATAAAATATTTGCGTACTTAGGTACATAAGTAACCATTTTTTTTTGTTAAAAAAAATCCTTAAATCTTTGCATTCTTGCTTTCTAGCACCGGGCTCATAGCATCGGATTGTTGGGATCATAAGAATGATGTCATGATTCCTGCTTGCCTCGATTGTTTAGGAATTAAAGTCGGAAATACGATCATTTAATGTTGCTGTAGAACATTAACGCCACATATAGCGTTAACTAATAGCGTTGAGAGCTACACTAATAACGCCATTTCGTCTTTATGTAAGCAAATAAACCCAAATTGTATACGAAATGTTTCGTGATTATTTGGCTCTTTGTCTACCATTTTACTCACGCTAACGTTCAGTCCGTAGCGTGTGCGGAAACACGTATGGATGTTTTTTTTTTTATAAGGCTGCTGGTCTACTTCCGCTATATTTAGAGTGAAATGGGTTTCGCACTTATTGCAATAAAAAATTTAAGATTTTTTTTGCAGATAATTAAAGTTACTGTATACAAGAAATAAAAATATCGAGTGCGCATTTTTCATACGACGAAAAATTTCTACCCTAGGGGTCTCGAACCATAATGTTGAATTCATGGTTACAGTTTGCGCACTGAATCTAACAAGCTTAGATATTTCTTTTTCAGGATATTTCAGTACAGTCACCTATCAAACTGCGCAAAGTTTCAAAGAAATGCAAAACTTTTCAATACAAAGGTAAAGAAGAGAACATTGAACGAAGCTTTACCGATCGGTAAAACTTTCTTTGACTCCTCAATGCCATAGTTTGACTCGAGTTAGCATCGTTCCACGGAAGTTTGTAAAGTTCCAGTCTTACGCTTCAATTTACTGACGGCTCTTTGATTGTTTTGAGAAGCCGAAAAGCAAAATGAAGCAGTGGAAATGCTTGGTGATGGTGGGTAAAATTATGCTAAGTTCTATTATTGAAATTATGACGAAGTATTTATTTTTAGTACGTTTAACGAGCTTAGTCTTGAACGGGTTTTATTTTGAGTTTGGGAAATCATCAAATAACTTCTCCCGCTCTGGGTGGAGCAGGAAGGCGTATCAGACTTTTACTGACTAAAACCCACCCGTGTTCCCTCAGTGGCCTGTGTGCCAGGGGCGAAGGTATCTCTTTCGAACAACCCGCACCCCTGACAGGCATCGGCCCTTGTGGACCCCACCAGTTGGTGCTGACATCTCTTTGAGGCGCGCGTGGAACACAACGCGTCGTCGACCCGGACAGCGATCTACCCATTACTCGCCGTCCGCAAGCCCGCGCCTACGGTGGCCGGGAATCAGCCTGGGATTCCCGACGCCCAGGGCGTCTCCTGCGGCGAGTGGTCATCGGTTCTACGCCTAATATGGCCACTGCCACTTCAGCTTGCTTACTCAGTATGCTATTTCGACCACTTTTGATTATCTGCCGGATTACCTCATTCCGGATTCTCTCCCTCAGAGAGAGTCCAAGCATAGCCCGTCTCATAGCTCGCGTTCGAGAAATTCCAGATTATGGAAAAGCGAATAACCAAACACACGATCTATTATTAAACAAAGCTAAATATAATATTTAAAGTTATTTTAAAAAGCTTTTAGAAACATTGTGTACCTAGAAACCGTAAAAGCACTCAGTTTATCGAAGTACAGCACTAAGAAATATCAAGGGATTTGTTTGTTGGATTCAATTTTACGTTTACAAAGAAAACTATTTTCCTTTTTCTTTCAAATAACAGAAAGGTTGTGGAAACGTACCTAAGAACATTTCTAAGAAGATAATGTCGTCTAGATTGATTTTCTATTATTAGAACTCGCTATGTTATACTAGTTACATAAATTGAATCGGAGGGGAGGATAGGTTGAGAATATCAAAATGGCATACTTGACGACTTATTTTTTGTAAGGCGTTTTCACTGGTATCGTGAAGAATAGACGCAATAAAAAAACAGGAATAAGTTTTAAGCTTTTACATAGAATGGCGTTCTTAATAACCGATGTAGTTGTAAACTCTGATAATGCTCCTTAATTAAAACAAAACTCGAACGTAAAAAATATCTAGGTTTAATTTTCTCACCAAAAATTACAAAAACTATAAGTATAAAACTATAAGCTCACTAGAAGTCCACAGACACAACGTTTTAAATAACTTATGGGAGACTGAATGTCTCTATATATGTTTATGTATCATTCTTCTATACATGTGTAAGTCACTCAACTCCTCCTAAACGAGTGGACCGATTTTGATGAAAGTTTTTGTGTGTATTTGGCGTCCCTGGATGGTAAAGATTCACAATTAGACCCGGTGGGTGGCGCTGCGATGGAATTCTAAGAAACAACGTCTGTCTGGTCAGCTAGTTAACATTTTTTTTTTCGAAACTGTTCCTAAACTATGGTTTTTTTCAAAACCTGTAAGCCAGTATTCCAGAGATCATAACACTTTGTTATCACATTGAGGAACCAAATAATGCAGTACATATGTATTTATTTGCATTATGAACTTACTGATTTGAGATTACTTCTTTATTGTAAGAATACACTCGATCACGTAGGGAAACTCCGAACATAACCCTCTCCATTGCCCCCTAGGTGCCTTTTAGCCTTCTGATAAGGCCCATTGTGAGCGACCACGTTTCAGTACATATCAGTTTTCCTACGTGATCGAATCAGGAATGAAGAGATCCGCAGGAGAACCAAGGCAAACGACATAGCCCGAAGAATTGCAAAACTTAAATAGCAGTGGGCATTGCACGCAGAACAGATGGCCGATGGGGCCGAAAGGTTCTGGAGTGGTGACCGCATACCGGAAGACGTAGCGCTGAAAGGCCTCCCACAAGATGGACCGATGACTTTGTGAAGGCCGCAGGAATCCGCTGGAAGCGAGAAGCGCAGAACTGGTCGAAGTGGAGGAGCTTGGGGGAGGCCTATGTCCAGCAGTGGACGTCTTTCGGGTGAAATGATGATGATGATGAAGAATACATTTAGTTACATGAGAACACTCATACTATATATGAATTATTGTGTTGGGCGTCAGCTAATAACTTGAAAAAATTATAGACTTAGGTAATAGGTACTTACGTATAGTATATTTCTTGTCGGAATGGCGAGAAGTCCTCGTGGTTTGCGACGTACGCCTTTTATAGCGCATTATGCAACCTGAGGAAATAATAAACATTGAATTAAAAATCATTTTCTAATCAGCTTTATATCTGGAGTTTATCTATTCAAAAGTGATTATTGTATAGTGTAAATTCAGTAAAACTAAGATACATCTAATGCATGGTTCTTATAAACAAAAACTGATCGTATTGCTTATTACTAATGCCAGCATTTTTACACGCTTTATATTAGCATCACTTGTATGTTTGTTTGTTTGTAACCGACTCCTTTGAACGCTATTTGGACCCATTTTAACCGAACAGATTTCATTGAAACTTTGTAACCTTATCGAGGACCGATGACTATTCAATAATTATTATTTTTTTTGAGAAAAATGAAAAAAAGGAAAAAAAACACGTTTTTGTAGTTAGCAGAACTAAAAAATAGAAAATAAATAATAGTTTAAAAAACTAAAAAACACGCTTTAAAAACCAAACTAAAAAAGGAGAAAATAATTTAATTCAATTAAAAAGCGTGGGGTGCTTTTTGAGGTATTTTTATAATCACTTAATGTCAAGCACCCCACGCTTTTTAATTGAATTCAATTATTTTCTCCTTTTTTAATTTGGTTTTTAAAGCGTGTTTTTTAGTTTTTTAAACGATTATTTATTTATTTCCAAACTGGGCAAATAAATTGTTTCGTAAGCTAATTTTACCTGCGATAGCTACTTCCAAATAGTGGGGTCTATTATGCGAAAGTATTAGGTATTTACTTCATTATTGGTAAAGATAGAACAGTCTTTATTTTCTACCTATAATTGTCCGTAAATTATAGGAATCGGCCATTAATTAAGGCCTTAAGTGCGTATTACACTATCCAATTTGTAGAAACTCTAACTAGGAACAATCTAATTAAGAAATTGGAAGCTCTGGACTAAATCGAATTCTAAATCGTACAAATGACTCATATGCGCTTATTAAGTAGATTGGGATGCAACAATTTAGTAAAAGTAGTGCGGTCGAGACCTTCCAATCGCACTAAATTGGATCCAACTATTCTAACTTCGATAACATCTTCCAATAATTCCTAATTAGATTTCCAAAAAATTGGATGCACTCCAGTGGCGAGGGGTGTAATTATGGCCAGGGTAAGTCGTTCCAAAAAAAACAATCACGCGTAATGCAAGCTTAGTTTCCTCAGAGGATCAACCCCTCTTTCACTCATACTGAGTTCGAATCAGAGAATTTTGAAGTTGGTTTGGTTTTCTTTGCACACATGAGTTTTTTCAGTAAAACTTAGAAACACATAAAAGATAATGGTACTTTGAAATAATCGGTAGGAGGTGGGATTTCTTAAAGGTAAGCCGATGGTAATCGGTTTGTATTGACCCTTCGCCACTGATGCACTTTAATAATAATGCACTATTGGAGTTTCAACTCTCTGCGCTTTAAAAAGGCCATTAGTTAAAAAATAATAATTTTATGATGAACAAAAAAGATAGAATAACTTGGACAGACTAGGCTAATTTCGTAAAAGATGATTCTTAGTGGGTACTGAGGATGGGCAATATCTTCCAATCAAGGAGCTGATAACTTATGGAAGACGTCTCATCATTATCATTTCTTTCCCTAGTCCCATGTTACTTGGGGTCGGCGCAACACGTTTATTTTGTCCTATTAATTTTTTACTAGTGTTCACCCAGTGGTTGAAATTCGACCATAGTTCATTCAAATACAAATACATTATTTTATTACATAAAAATATTAGCTTTCTGCACTCCTGCTTTGTATAAAATTTAACTGTGCCTTTCATTAAACTCCGTCCGCGTAATTTCGTAAAAAAACAAAAAAATCAAATCATTTTTATTTCAGGCATTGGATAAAAGGGGGAAAAGTGTTTACTTCATGTATTAATATAATAGATAGATTGATAATAGTATATTTTGTAACGAGGGACTAAACGAAGCCATAATATACCAGAGGTGGTTTGACTCCCGAGCGTGCGAGGGAGTCAATGAAACCGAGGGTATATTAAGTTGGCGTTTAGTCTCGAGGTGCAAACTGTACTTTTCACTTTGAGTGCGAGAAAAATAGTAAATTTAGTACAAAAACATGTACTTACCTAATAAATATTACTTAATAAAATAAAAATCACAATATCTTATTAGGTATGTCTTTTGCTCTTTGCTAGACGTCAAACTCTTCACCAAGGAACATTTAAGCCACAACTGTCACTGGACATTCTTAGTAAATAATTATGTAAAGCCAAAAAAAATTACACTCGACAAAAAATTTGAAATTTTCGCGGTACTTGAAGCTATAATGTACTATTCGAATTATTTAAAAAACCATGGAACTGAAACTCTTAACATTTTCGCAATAAAGATGGTGCACACTCCACAGATAATAGTATATTTACTGGCTGTTTGAGTTTGTCTATGTCACATGAAGGAAATTAAAAAACGAATTACTTTTTACTCCCTAGGGACTAAAGTGGTCACTTTAGTCCCGCTTCGTAAGGCTATATTGGTGTCTTTTTAGAGCATGAGAAGTGAAAAAATATATAGATAATACTTCTGAGACACATCCAATGTTACTTTATAATCAGTATAAAGCAAGCACTGAAAAATTATATGAAAGAAAAGGGAGTGAATGATAACGTGACGATTGAGTGTTAATTAAGAACTGAAGAAGAAAACTTGCTCCCACTAACCCTAAGTAACATGGTACAAGGGCAGTTAGTTAATCTGATTCATCATCTTTCTACTCTATCCCATATTGCTTTTGGGGTTCTAAAAGCATGACACAAACAATAATTTGGTCTGAGGACACGAATTGTTTTCTGTAAATCCAAATAGGTCTACCAATTTCCAAACAATGCATTCCTGTAAAATTCTATTTGCTTTGGAAGTTTCAAAATAGAACTCCTACTTCAAATTCGGGCAATAACATTTCTGTTGAGACACAAATGTGACCTTCAGTAAGACGTTAGCAATAACAGTAAAATTTTGTGCACTGTTCTAACGAGATTCGATAAAATTTTGTGAGAACACGATGTTGCATCAAATACATAATACGCATCTACAACGTAGGATGTAGAATTTGATCGCAAACCAAAAGCGTCTTTCAAAATGAACTACTTTGTATAATTAGAATTTTTTGCTTCTGGACCTCAAACGTGATGCGTGAACGTAAAAGAGTGTCCATGGAGTTTCTTGCCCGTTCTTCTCCATAGGTACCTACGCTTTGGAATGGGCAACTAGCTTCATCTTTCTACCTCACCGACCTTGACAATTCAAAAGTGCCTTTAATTGGTTTATTTGAAATAAATGCTTTGAGTTTGAGTTTGAGTTTGATGCGACAAGCACAGTCAATGTGGCGTCGCTTGGGGTAGGCCTATGTCCAGCAGTGGACGATTTTCAGCTGAAAACATGCTAATGATCACAATTTTTTTAAATAATATAAGTCTAAGTCTCTCATTCGTATGAATTCATTATGATTATAAGTGTATTCAATCTCAATTACGAAAGCTATGCTTAAAGTTTCAAACTTTTTTGTAAATTGCTGCTTTATTGTCGGCTGAAATGATGATGAAAATTAATGTGACAAGACTGGGGTAGTCTTGTGAAATTCATTTTCATCATCAAAAGACCCATACCTTTACACCTGATGGAAGTCAAATGCTTTACTGTGTAGACACAATTTTTTTGAACTGGCTCTGGTTTCCGTCCGGGGTAATTTTTTTACGTAGATAAATGCAATAGATCTTTACAGAACAGTGATCCATCAAGGCGTTTCTAACCTGTCGCATTTAGATGCAATAGCATACAAATAATGTGTAACTATTGTCTCATTATTGCCTAAATAGTTGTCTTCAAAAGCTTTTTATTGTTGGATATTGATCTTTAAAGATGCCTCAGCAGTAAGCTATTGAAAACCGAAACAATGCAGACACCAAATTCACGGCATCGGCACGGCAGGCCTAGTAAATCGGGTGTCGTTTTGGCAGAAAAACCGCCGGTGCCGATGGGCCTAAGGTGTGCCTAAGTGCTCGTATGGGTTTCCAAATAAAGGGTTGACCAAAGCTAATAGTTACACTGTGAGCGAGCGTAGCAATCAATGTTCGATCCTTCTCTGTTTTAGAGGAGGCATTGCTTTTCAGTTAGACAGTCACCTACATGCTAAAATTATCTATGGTGTAATACGCAAACTTTAAACCCTTTTTACGAAAATTACACGAACGAAAGAGTATGAAATTTGGCACGGTTAAAGTTTATATAGAGAAGGAGTAGCCAATATTTGTGTGTAATAATTTATGAAATTATGGTCGAATTCGATCATTGGGCGACCATTAGTAGTCACACAAAGTGATGACAAAATTAAAGCTTGATAAAGTGTTGTATTATTTTAATTATTGTGAATAAGAATGAAGAGGCTACGTGGGTCGTTTTTATATTTTTATTTTTCTTAGTTAGCTACCATTTTAATCATGGTCTGGCAGTATGAGTAACTTATGCGGCCTACCCAAATGTCCTTTATTTAGTATTGTTCGTCGAATCAATGAGCTCCTTAGGTTTTGAGTTGGGCTGCACATTTACTGACAAATGCGTAGGTACACTGACTGGACAGAAAAACATTTTAGACAGCAATCCACATGGTTGTCACATGTTCTGACCAAGATTATGTCTGGATTTCAAAAGAGACCGTGACCTCTGAATTTGTTTTGGCTTTTCTTCTCAGAGATAGGAAACGAGGACCTCATCTAATATTGACATTATGATTGACATGTAAAACTGTTGGTACAAACCTAATTACACAAATAGAATCATTTATTACTTTTTTGGCCGGATTCTGAAGTCCTCAGATTAACTCTAAATAGCTATTATTCAGAGGAGTTCAGAAACCGGACAAAATTTAATTTTCACCAAAAAATATTTTGCCCAGTTTTTGACAGATGGTATATGATTAATGATGTGACAAAGATTTCTTTTTGTGACCGAGTGTGTTATGAAACTCGATTTGTCGTAAACCGACGTAATTTTAAATATTATGTGAATTTTGTTTCTATTAATTAGGCCAATATGTAACATATTTCTATTTTAGTTTCTTCTAAATACAGGTTATTTCGTAACCTATCTAGGAGCACAGTGCATGATCAGCTTGTAACGTTTCCACTGCTGGAACACAGACTTTCTCTCAGTGAGAGGGCCCTAGCCCAGTGCGGTTTTTTTAACATATTTTTTTTTTTAAGTGGCAAATCATCAAATAAGTGCTTTGGGTGGAGCAGGAGGGCGTGTCAGATTTTTACTGACTAAAACCTACCCGTGTTCCTTCAGTTGCCTGTGTGCCAGGGGCCACGGTATCTCTTACAAACAACCTGCACCCGCGGCAGGCATCAGCCCTTGCGGACCCCACCAGTTGATGCTGACATCTCTTTGAGGCGTGCGTGGAACACAAGGCGCCGTCAACCCAGGCTTGGGCCTTACCGGACAGCCAGCTACCCATCACTCGCCATCCGCAAGCCCGCGCCTATGGTGGCCAGGAATCAGCCTGGAATTCCTGACACCCAGGGCGTCTCCTGCGGCGACTAGGGCCGTGAGGGCGTTTATACTGCCTATACCTCACGTGTGCCGCCTCCTTCTTTGCGAGCATTATTACTGATTCGCAGAAGGTGGTGACGGCTACCCATGCACTTTCGCTCCGAACCATGGCCTGGACCAGGGCCGGAAGCGAGAGATCGCCGCCGAAGATCGCCTCCACAAGGACACGGCGGTGCTCTGCCAAAGCTGGGCAGACCTCCAGCGTATGCTCCACCGTGTCCTCAGGGTGATCTACGCAGTGGAAATACCCGGGCGTGCAAGTTGCAGTTAGTAGATGTCACATGTCTTCAAATTTTTGGTTCTTGCGATATTTTCCTTCACCGTTGAGAGCAGTGGTGATGAAATATTTTTACAATGTAAATCGCCTGTCACGGTTCGAGCTCACGAGCTTCAACTCGTAAGTCGGAGCCGTTACCAATGAGTAATAAAACCCAATCATGTTATTACATTTATATCCTTTTCGTTAAACATATTTCAACAATATTTAATAAAGTGAACAGTAATAATATACTCTGAAATAATATCAGAAGCACAAAGAACAAACAGTATCAAAGGAAGGCATCAAGTTCTCAAAGGTATTCTAACTAGACGTTGCCATGGCAACAAGCTATTACTGAACAAGAGACATCTCAGATTTATTATCTTTAAGTTGAAGGGTAGTTACAGTTGTAATATATGTTTTGGTATGTTTTTCGCGTAAATTACTGTGCAGGAATTAATGAGGCTGTTACTTCTTGTTAGCTTTGACTTGGCTGTGGTTTTCGAAGTTAAGCAAAGACAAGTAATTGTCGTCGGAAGATATTACTTTGATGATATGCTTCATGTAACTTTGTTAGGTTCCATAGGCTCATTTTTTTGCTTTAATATGGCAGAAACCACTCTTGGGGAATTGGAAGAACACAGATTAAGTTGCCCATTTGGAAAACTGAAATTCAGCAGCATTTGGTTTGGAAATTTCGTGCAGCAGCGTCGTTTTAAACAGAACATATTTATTTTTAGTACGTTTATAGAGCTTAGTCTGGAACGGGTTTTAATTTTTTTGGAGGGTGGGAAATCATCAAATAACTTCTCCCGCTCTGGGTGGAGCAGGAGGGCGTGTCAGACTTTTAATGAATAAAACCTACCCGTGTTCCTTCAGTTGACTGTGTGCCAGGGGCCACGGTATCTCTTTCGAACAACCCGCACCCCTGGCAGGTGTAGAACGGGTTACGTTTAATTGATTGATTTGAGGTCGCTAAAGCCTTCCCGCGGAGTCGTAGGTGTACGCATTAATAGGTACTAACTAAGCTCTTTAAGCAGCTATTAAACTATAATGTTGATAGTTATACCACAATTCCATCGAATAAATTTCAAGCCAACAAGAAACCTTGTCGTTATTACTCAGTAATAATTATGTATAAAGGGTGGCATGGACATCGGCGCTCAACGTGGACCATGGATTCAGTACATGATTCCGGATCCTTGGCGGTCCGGTCCGGGCGTTGAAGTATGTTGTCGATTCTTGAAAAAAATTAGCCGTTTCACACATTTGACTACGTAGGTATTGTACTTTCTATGAAAAAGTTGTTTTTTTTTTTGATAACCGACATAAATTTTCTACGCTATAATCATCACCCTTTATGCGTCAAGAAAAAAATAAACATATAAAGCTTTTGGTCAAATATACCTTATTAATTAACTAAATAATAATAAAACTAGGTTTTTGCTGCCCCGCTGCAGGCAAAGCCCTCTTCTTATACAGAGAAGCACGAGCATTGATCACCACGCTTGCTCAAGACGGGTCTTAACATGATGTAGATACTATCTATATGAGAGAACAAAAGTTAAATAAAAAAACAACCCTAAGCAAACAAAACCTTTAAAAAGTATAAAAAATAATAATATTTACTGGCCCTCTAAGGTTAATTCGAAGTTGTAGGTAATATTCTGATCAAAGCATCGTCGCGTCCCGCGTCGGGGGACAGCTAATGAAAATGTTATCCTATCTACAATAGCATTCATTCATGATTGCTGGGCCTCGTCAGTTTTCGCGGATTAACCAGATGCAGCTAGATATCAGTATTTTACTTGTAGCGACAGCTATCCGTGCTCTGCAACCCAGTTACTGGGTAACACGATACGATAAGACTGGTTGTCAGATTTTTGGGCTCCTTGCTGAACGTAACGACTGTCGATAATCTACAAATGACAGCGGCTAAACGTGCTTTCCAAAAGCACGGAGGGGTAGGTCACCCATCCACGGACTGACCTCGGCGAGTGTAGCTTATCCTTCAATCAACCCAGGCGGTTGGTATTATTTAGCCACGAGCCCACACACACAATTCTATGTAATGATAACGAAAAAAATAAGAGTAACTTGTAGTACTTAACCTTACCTTTAACAGTATCAGTGATGTCTTCAATCTTATTTAACACAACCAGGTCCACAACTATTTGTCAATAAACCAACGATATGTACAACAACAACTATTTGAACAACAGTCTAAAACATCAACATCAACATTATTATTAATTTAATATCTGAACACATACACGATTCTACACACATTATTGGTTTCACTTAATATCTAGGGTTTCAACCCCAAAATTGTAATATAAACATTTAATATGTCCGTAAAAATCGTTTTTAATTTATAATTTTCACATTTTCATTCATTAATATTGGTAAAAACGTTAATTTGACTATAGTTTCGCTCCAGATTTTTTGGTTTGACGTTTTAGGTGGGGCTGCCAACCATTGAAACTAAATCTGCAATTTTTTTTTTTATAACTTCACATATTTATTTACAAATAAGCCTTTATAAAGGCCGACTATTATGGTAATAAAATGGCATCTATTTCAAGGTCGTTTTGTAATTCTGTTCGTTGAAACATAATCTAGGTTTTTGTGTTACGCTGTCTCTTTTCACCGCTCTTAATAAACAAGAAAGAGTACCTTCTCAGTACTCATAAATACTCCAATAATTATTCAATCAAAAAAATCAATTCAATAAATAATATTAATCGTAACACGTAACGAAAATAATTTTCCACTTTACCGCGGAAAAGCCTCACCCTCAATCTGGCAACACAGCTTGGCAGACGCATGCGCGCAATTTCCCCGGGTTCGCGCCAGATGTTCTCAGAGTTTTGGTAGTTTTATTGATCTGCGTGGCTCAGTAATGCGAGCATCATTACCTATGATAGATTGACCTCAGTATCGTAATAGATCTCTCGCTATCTATGCCTCGAAACCTTTGACCTCGTTTAGATTGGACTGGCTGGATAGTTTGTCTAGAAGCGTTGGCGGCACAATTTAAATTTAGAATTAGGTGGCGTTCGTTTCCTAGTGTTGTTATCGAATGATCGTGTAAGCTGGAGTTGAAAGTTGTTTAAAGACATTTTTAGATTTTCGGTGAATTCGTTTTCCCTTTAAAGGAAAAATCGAATACTACTAATATTTATTCGTAAAAATTGAACATGACTAAAATTTACAATCAGTCATCACAATCAAACTGCAGAACACAGGGGTTTCCATCAAGCAGATAACAAACGCAAGGATCTGGGGCTTTCCAGAGCATTCAAGGTGACCACCATATAGGCTATTCACAGAGTGACTTTAGCTTATGCTGATGCTTGAACTGGAAACTTCATCTTTAGAGATATGAAGAATCTTAACGAGCTGTACTCGAGAACAAAACATCTGCACGTCAATATCATTAGCCTAGTCATTTTCCTAACTATGTTGGGATTGGCTTAACAATACCAGTATTTTACATGAAGCGACTACCAATCTGACCTCTATAACCCAGTTACTGGATAATACGATACTCCTAGGTAAGTCTGGTTGTCAGACTTTCGGCCTTCTGACAACCCGTAACGACTGTTAATGATCCACGAATGGCAGCCGGAGCCAACCGCTTAACGTACTTTCCGAGGCATAGAGGGGTCGTCAGATATGTAAAGATGGTCACCCATCTACGGACCAACCGCGGCAAGCGTAGCTTAACCTGATCAATCGATGTATGTGGCTGTTATTACGTAGCTACAACCAGAACAATAAGAGCAAAACACGACGCAATAAAAAAATCAGTATTAAGGAAAGGTATAAATAGCTGCCCAGCACACACCGTCGCTTGTAAAGACTCCTAAGTACATAAATTCCTTCCGCATGACGCAGCTCCTCACCGGACACGGTTGTTTCGGGAGGTTCCTGTTTCGGATAAGGCGAGAGGCAACGCCCGGGTGTTTCCACTGCGAAGATCGCCCTGAGGACACGGTGTAGCATACGGTGGAGGTAAAAATGAAAATCAGAAATATCAGTTTTTTTTTAGTTTTTACACATGATGGGTAAAACTCGATATCTAAACACGATAAAACTAAAAAATAAACAGATTTTATCGATTTTTACTTTAAGTAACAACACCACTAGCAGACGTTGAACCCTAAAAATAGAACCATTTTTTTTTATTTGTCGTGTTTCGATATTGATTACAATCAAGTCTGCGAAGTTTCGCTACCTAATTTTATTTCACCCTGTCTATACCTGGGACCTTTGCCTTTGGTGTTAAAACTACCCCGAAGGACTGACATTAGGTCATTGACATAAAAAAACCCATTAGGTACACTTTAAAAAGCTTACAAAGTTTTTTTTTTAACATTTTCACACCAATCTCTATATGAGAAGCGCGTGCGCAAGTCAACGTCCTTACACAATAATAATGCTTGTCATTCGCCGATCAATATAAATTATAGTTAGTGTAAAATCGATTGCTAGCGGAAAATAAGTGGTTTAGCAACACTAACAATATACATACATACATACATAACAGAAGAAATACTACGTTAGGTTCACTTTATGTAGTTTTCTTTTATTTATTTTTTTGGTAGCCGTTTTAGACAAGTGGATTATGTGAAAGATGGTATGGCAGAGGTGGAAGGAAACACTGAGGTAAAGCCTTATAGCCCAAACAGTGAGTTTTTTTTTGTTGGATAAATTGTCATCTTGCAGATGAAAAGAAAGAAAAATATTTATTCTGCACAAACAAAACGCACATAACGAGTAAAAAACCTTGTTAAAACTTTTTTTTTTTTTGTTGGGCATCTCGCAGTTGGCCTTGAGAGGCCGTGACTGCTCAACCGGGCTTTCCTGGGGCTGCCATTAAGAATTTACTCTTAACGCCTCCAGCCAGGGCTTACAAACTAAAATTTATAAACTAAGCGACTGCACGCTGAGGGCACCCCCTGTGGGACGGACCTCGGCTCAGGGCGTCACTGATATATGGACAGCTATCATTATTGGGGACAGGCTGGATCAAAATATTGGCATTTTTATTATTGATCGGGGTGTTAAAACGTATATTTAAGGAGCTATTTATAAGTAAGTGCTGTGTACGCCTGTAAGTGACAAATTCACCATAACTCAATGCAAATGTTATCTTTATTATATTACTGTTTCTAGTGAATAAGTCGTTGGTGTACCTTTTAAATAAATTAATTAAAGAGCGAGCGAAGCGAGCCTCTTACAAGACCAGCACGTGAAGCAAGCCCATTACTTCGAGGACCGAGCGAAGCGAGCCCCTCATAAGACCAGCACGTGAAGCAAGCCCTAATACTAGCGAGCGGAGCAAGCTTTAACTTCCTACGAGTGGGTGGGGCACGCTCTGACATGCGTTGAACGAGCGAAGCGAACACTTATTAGAAGAAAACTGAGTTTAGCGAGCCTACTTTAACCACGAGCGAACGAAGCGTGCACACTTTAGAAAATAGTGAACGTCACCTACTGCACTTCGCTCACTCGTGGCAAAGGTAGGCTTACTCGGTACTCTGCACGCTGGTCCCGAGACAAGTTTTTTTTCCTCTCGCTCTTGTAAAGAAGGCTCGCTCCGCTCGCTTGTCTGGTGTGAAAGCTGACTCGTGGAGTATGTGGGCTAGCTCCACTCGCTCGTATTTAGAATATGCTTGTGTGTTGCACCCGATTGTCTTATAGGGGCTCGTTTCGCTCGCTCATTGTTTGAATAAGTGCTCTGCTCAGTTGTGTCATTTTGTAGCTCACTTCGCTCGCACGTCACGAAACTGTGCTTGCTACACTGGGCTGAGTTAGAGAAACCCATCGTTGAGTTCCTTCATTTATAGTTGGCATAGAGTAAGCGTGGCGTGATTGTGCCTGGCAAAACTGACTATGGATTTTTATGGGAATTTCTCTGACTAGGTTAGGTCGGGTTACCGTTCAAAAGTGCCTTTTAAGTGCCTATTTGAAATAAATGCTTTGATTTTGACTTTGACGTTGTGACCAAACGTTTTTACGAAAACAAACACCGCGGACTCGCACCGCGCCTGCTTATTTTTTTTTTCAATTTGGCAGTGGAGCATTCTCATGGATAACCTGAGTATTACTACTACTGACTAAAAATCACCCCGGAGTTCCAGCCTTCGGTCGACCCGTGCAGCTGTTATTATAAAGCCACTCCAAGGAAAGCATAAATCATTCATAGAAGGAAGATCACAAACGCACTACATAATGAAGCCATTAAAGGTTTCAAATGCAGCCGCGTCAATGGACTTTTCCTTGTTAATAATGGAATACCAATTGCTCTTAAGGCTATTGTATTAATTAAATAAGATCATAGATAAAACTACTTTGAAGTTTATTTATTGAAGAAAAAAGATTATGAGGAAGTGTCAATTTATCTTTGATTGATTCATTGACACTTTGACACCTGAGACTGCGATGAAAGATGAATCGCTAAATAGTAAATTTAAATCTGGAACTAGACTTCCAAAAGAATCATAAGCCTTACAGAGCGATTTTCTCCGCCTTTCTCAACCTGATCCTGATTGTCCAAAAACAGATTGATCTTTTCATTACCACCATAACTTCTGCCGCCGAGCAGCGTTGCTTTGTTTCTAAAGGGCATGATATACCGTTTTTTTTTGGGAACCGATACCATTGGCCTTGGTGTGGTACCGGTACCAGACGTAGAACCGATACTATTAGTTCTGGTATCAGACGTAGCGCCGGTATTATTGATTTTTCTAATCAGTATCGGTACTGTACCAGTACCAAAGGAATATTTCCCGCTAAACAAACTTACAGATGAAAAACACCACGCTGCCCTCCACAACGGGGTCCTAGATGTAGGCAAAAAGGCTGCCAAGCAGAAATGAGAGTAGGTGGGTCACGTCAGCCGCACGCACGCACAGTGACTGAGCCAGTGAGCCTTAGACCTGAGAATGGACGACGGCGCCACCGAGGTCGACCCAGGAAGAGGCGGCGAGACGAGCTAGACGTGAACTGCATTGGCTAAATCGAGGAGGCTCTAAAAAAAGATGCCTGGAAGGATTTAGGGGACGTTTATAAAGCAATGAGCAAGTGTAGGCTAAGTTTAAATAGATAAGAAGAATGAGACAATAGATATGGTAAGTAAAAGAATAGTTTAATACTTAAGCATTAAAAAAAATTACTTCAAGGTACAAATACGAGTTTTGTGGTACGCGGCGGGTACCTGAATATGGTACAGGTACTTGTTAGGTGTACCGTGTGGTGCCGGACGTAAAAAGAATAGCACCATCCCATTTCTTCCCGTGGGTGTCGTAGAAGGCGACTAAGGGACTTACCATAGAATGGGCAGCAGCGTTCTCTATGCATTTTACCACCATACTGCGATCGCCAAACCGCCTGCCAAGCGTGGCGATTATGGCAACCCCGAAATGACAATTTTGGGATGCCTATGTCCAGCAGTGGACGTCTTTCGGCTAAAATGATGTTGATGACTTGTTAGGTGAAGTACCGGTACTCTCTATACCTGGGTGACCCCAGGTTCAAAGTGGCAAGAACCGCTAAGTATCTGTACAGGACCTGTACTTTTGGTACCCGTACCAAACCCTGGTTTAAAATGACATTATTATACAGACGCCAGCCATAAAGCTACCCCAATCTGTCAAATTTCTTTGATAGATTTTCAACTTTATAACATAAGCGTAAGGTTCATGTTCAATTGGGATATTTGACATATTGGGGTAGCTTGATGTGCTGGCGTCTGTACTGTACATACATAAACATGACATAACATCACGAATAGTTTCCCCAAAAGGTTCGCGAGAGGTGTACCTACAGTACCTACACCCACAATTGACCAGTTATTTAGTTATTATTTTAAAAAACTTTTTTTTTTAGCTTCTAACGTCCCACTGCTGGGCAAAGGCCTCCCTACTTTCTTTCCACCTCTCTCTGTCCAAAGCTGACAAGGACCAATCTTTATTAAAAAAAACTAGATGGGTATAATTATGTTATGTAGATTATATAGATTAATGTTATAAAGGAACAGGAAATAAATAAGGAATTTATCGGGTTTTAATAATGTATAGTTAATAATTTTTGGCTAATTTTACCTTATCCAATACCTTTGTTAATATTAGATATAACTAGCAAACAGATTAAAACTCTCTAAAGTTCTATGTATTTTTTTTTGGGTTAAGCACACTTTCCTAATTAATAAATATGTCATGTCCACTGAAACATATTTGACCAACTTCGCATAAATCTGACAGAAAATAATCGTTCTTACGAGTAGTTAATATTTTTTTAACAAAAACATGATACGTCAATGATACCAGCTGATACTACAATATAAATAAGCACAGCAGAAGGTCTGCGTCACACAAAATGTGTTTTTTTAAAGCGCACATAATACATTTATACACAAAGGAAAACTAGAGAAAAATATTCATTAATTAGTCTTATATGGATGCCATGCACTGGATGGCCAGTGCATGGTTTAAGATGGGTGGAGGTTTTTTTAAAGCTGTTTTTTTCATTTAAGACCTGGTTATAAACTATTATGTGTGCCAAATTTCATCCAAATCCATGCAGCTGTTTCTGCATGATTGAATAACGAAGATCCAAACATACAAACTTTTACATTTATAATAATACTAGCTGTTGCCAGTGGCTTCACCTGCGTGGAGTTCGGAAATTATCCCACGGGAACGTATTACCGGGAAAAAAGTATCCTATATGTTAATCCAGGTTACAAACTACATGCGTGCCAAATTCTATCCAAATCCGTTCAGCTGTTTCTGCGTGATTGAGTAACATACATCCAAACTTTCACATTTATAATATTCGTAGGATACTAGGATAGTAGGATTATTATTTTTTTGGGTGGGAAATCATCAAATAACTTCTCCCGCTCTGGGTGGAGCAGGAGGGCGTGTCAGACTTTTGCTGACTAAAACCCAGCCGTGTTCCCTCAGTTGCCTGTGTGCCAGGGGCCGCGGTATCTCTTTCAAACAACCCGCAACCCTGGCAGTAGGATAGTAGGATTAGTACAATAATTGACTTGTTATTTACCGTCCTGTATGCAGGCGAGTAATGGGTTGCACGCTGTACGGTATGGACTAAGCCCGGGTCGACGGCATGTTGTGTTCCACGCGCGCCTTAAAGAGATGTCAACACCAACTGGTGAGGTCCGCAAGGGCCGGTGCTGCCAGGGATGCGGGTTGTTCGAAAGATATACCGTGGCACACAGGCAACTGAGGGAACACGGGTGGGTTTTAGTCAGTAAAATTCTGACACGCCCTCCTGCTCCACCCAGAGCAGGATAAGTTATTTTATGCAGAGTTTGCATGGAGGCTGAGTGCACAGACTTCACCCAGATTAGGACAGACCCTCGGCATACCCAGATTTTACACAAATCTTCTGGAGGAAGGTTCAATAGTCTACCTGGAGGACTAATTCGGAAACCAAACCCTCTAATATCCAACATACTTACATACATTGACTTCTTTGTAAATCATAAATTAATATATTCGACAATTAAATATTAATTTAATACATTAGGTTCGCGTTACAGGCCCCCTTTATTTGGCAGGCATTATTTTGACGTAACATTTTTAATGTGCCTTCCATATCAGGCGCTGTTCGGACTAAACCTACTGATCGTATTTGGTGCGCACACGCATAAACATTCGAACGTAAGGGTCAAGGCGATCGCAAGGAAGACTGCGTTTGAGTCAGTGTAGTGCCAACGGCCACTGTCGCTTGCTGTCTATACAGGGTACGATTCTTTTTTTTCATTAATTCTTTTTTCGAATTACGTACTGGCTGGCAACCTTGTTTGTTTATTTTTTTAACGGTGACAGCTGTTTTTCGTGTTGTTTGAGTGAACGTTTCATATTGTGGTTGTTTTTGTTTTGTTTCTTTTTTTATTATCGTTTGTTGATTAAGTATAGGTTTTTGTTTGTGACCAATGACATAAACTGAGCATTGCATTTTTTTTTACATACATTTTCTTCTTTTTTTTTCTGTGTAGAAGCTTGTTCAAATAAACCAGAAAGTAATAGACAAACTATTTCTTATTGCATGAATTGAAGTATAATTATCTAAGTGAACTAAAAAATATGAGGTCTGTCAAAACTGCATGCGTCGCAAACATTAAGACGAAGTGAAGTGACTTCATAAATTGTATCGATAAAATATCTGTGATAGTTAAGTATCCTAGTATCAAAGTAATATAGGTAAAGTAGGTATGTAGACATATTATAAGACATGTAGTTAACATTTAGGTTTTTATATTTTTTTCAAATCCGATTTGAAGTTCCAGATACTACCCCCTACATACAAACTAACAGCAAATCTTTTACCTCTTCATAACATTTGTACACATAACTTATAGTGGTTTTAGGATATGCTCATTTTCATCGAATAAGTTGATTCTAAAAACACCAGTTAAAATTAATTCATTACCTACACATGTGTGTCTAAGAGATCGTTCACCCATGTTACTACACTATTACACTATCCCACCATAAGTTAAGCAAAGTTAAATGATGTGAAAGGCTTCACTAATAGTGTTGGGAACAATTACCAACTAGTCGATCAGTGAAATTCGATGAAAATTTGCTCATTTTCGTTTTTCACCGAAATAGATAACAGGTATTTTTCTAAAAATACCTGTTATCATTAATTAATTAATTCCTTAACTACACTCTAATGGATCATTCAACCATCTTACCATACCATTACTGTAACCCATCATAAGTTAAAAGAAGTTAAATGATGAGACAGGGTTAACTAATGGAGTTAGAAACAATTACCAACTAGTTGGTCAGTACTCAGCTTTAAACTCACTGTAAATCTTCGTTAGACTTGGGAGTTACTTTGTCTAAGTACTAGGTATGTAGTTAGCCAGATTCTGGCGAACTGAGTCTATATGAGCGTATTTATAGCACTCTAGTCGCACTTAATTATGTTTTGGATAATCTAATCCAACAAACGATCTGTTTGCGGATGAATCGTTGAAGATTTATTGGAATTTCAGAAAAGGATTTTTAAAACTGTTATTAATTTATCCCACTATTTATAAAAGTTGCATAAAGTTAAATGACGTTTAAACGTCATAAATATATGGTTGAACAGTCGCTAATCATTGCTCAACTTAGTGTTACTTTAGTGTTTAATGGTTGTCATTGGTTTTTAACCGTTTTGATTAAAATTAATAAACAGATAGGTAAATATCATGGTGTTTAAATGACAGACGATCAATCTCTACAATTATGTTTTCAACAAGAAACGAACTAAAGGTACAGGAAAAAGTACACATAAAGATTTAATTTTTTATCGAAAAACATTGCTTATGAGCCTAAGATCGGATAAAACTATTAATAGTGCCTAAAGTGCCTAGAAGCCGTGAAATTAATGAAAACGTGAAAAAGTAAAATGAAGAAAGTTTATAAACGTGTGTCAAATTACGAAATTACCTAACTAACTGCAATAAAACTAGGAACTCGACTAGTCGACCAATTAGTTGTGGAAAACAACAATAAAATCGGTACTTTATTATTTTCCTGAAAAGTTGCATATTTTGGTTTCCCTATTTTAATGCCCCCGCAGACAGACGCGATGCAACAGCGGAACTCAACTCTTATGGAACAATTAGTATGAAGACAAAGAGTCGCGTCGCGCCGGTCTGCGGGAGCCTTTATACAGTACCTACTGAAGTGCAGAAATGGTAACTTTTTCATTGTTACCCATAATACATTTAGGTTAGGGGTACTCGTACCTATGTAATTTAAAGTACAAGTACTTATGTATTTAAAGAACAAATATTTTAAAGAGGTAACATTGTGAGACTGGATGTAGAGGGTAATCTTTGGAACAACTGATTCAATTCCGAAAATTCATTCAGTAATGGGAAACTACAGTATTGCTGAATGTCATACATTATCCTTGTTAATATTATAAACGCAAAAGTTTGTATGTATGGATGCTTGTTACTCTTTCACGCAAAAACGGCTGAACGGATTTGGATGAAATTTTGCGCAAAGATAGATCATAACGTAGATTAACACATAGGATACTTATTATCTCGATAGTATGTTCCCGCAGGATAATTTCCGACTTTCACGCGGGCGAAGCCGCAGGTGAAAGCTAGATTATATGTTATCACGTGGACGAAGTCGGGGGCAGAGGCTAGTATAACATAACTTAATCAGCCGATAACGTTCCCCCTACTGGGACTCAGGCCTCCTCCTCCGACGACCGTAATCCACGCGGACCCTAACTGGTTCATCATCATCATCATTTCAGCCGAATGACGTCCACTGCTGGACATATGCCTCCCCCAGGCTCCTCCACTTCCACCGGTCTTGTGCTTCCCACATCCAGCGGATTCCCGCGGCCTTCACAAGGTCATTGGTCCACCTTGTGGAAGGCCTTCCCACTCTACGTCATCCGGTACGCGGTCGTCACTCCAGAACCTTTCGGCCCCATCGGCCATCTGTTTTGCGAGCTATGTGCCCTGCCCACTGCCACTTAACTTTGACAATTCTTCGGGCTATGTCGGTTGCCTCTTCATTCCTGATTCGATCAAGGAGGGAAACTTCGACCACAGCCATTGCCCTGAACCGG
The DNA here is from genome assembly GCA_947359405.1 of Antitype chi. NCBI lineage: Eukaryota > Metazoa > Arthropoda > Insecta > Lepidoptera > Noctuidae > Antitype > Antitype chi. The sequence continues at coordinate 6,872,809 of OX375828.1, read as the reverse complement.
TTGGTAGATGTTGTGTCTTCAATTTTTTGGTTCTAGGACATGCCAGTTTCCTTACGATGTTTTTCGGCACCGTTTTGAGAGCAGTGGTGATGAAATTATTTGCACAAAGTAAAGAGCCTGCCTGGGTTAAAATCGTTATTGTTATGGATTTTAACCCAGGCAGGTACCAGTCAGGGTCGAAACAACTGGGCCACCGCTGCTCTATATAGTTGTAGTTCTAGTATATAGTTAGTTTATAATGTTTCCACTGCTGGCTGAGGCTCAGTCCTCCTCTCTGTGAGAGAGAATAGGCCCCGGGCCGAATGCTGGTTGATGGACGTCACCATGTCTTCTAATGTCTCGTTCTAGGACATGTCGGTTTTCGGACCACGTTTTCGTTCATTATATTGAGCTAACTAACGTTAACTATTACGTATTCAGTACCATAACAGATTCCCAGTGATCGATATTATTTAACAGCTACTAATTAACACTAACCTATTTAGGAGTGTTTTGTTCACTAATTGGTGCCAAATTTGGCACATTGTGGTACAATGGAAATTTTCTTTCCTTAAGGTTGACTGTGTATTGAGTGTGGGAATACTTACCTACTTAAGGGAAGAATGCATGTTTTTTTTTTGAGGGTGTTAAGTCATCAAATAACTTCTCCCGCTCTGTGTGGACCAGGAGGGCATGTCAGACTTTTACTGACTAAGCCCACCCGTGTTCCTTCAGTTACCTGCGTGCCAGGGGCCACGATATCTCTTTCAAACAACCCGCACCCCTGGCAGGTAACTCATAATGCATTCAGTAACATGGGATTCAGTAAATCACCAGAAGCCGTTTCGTAAACAAGTGCAATACCTACACGGTTTAAATGTATGGAACAGCATTTCCTTCTTTAGCCGACTAACTATTTCAACCGCATACTGCATTTTTTTTCTGATAACCGATGAAAAATTTCTTCGTTAGAGGTTCTAGAATCATCTATTGAATTCATGGTAACAGTTTTCCCGTCAAAATACGGCCACCCTGTCTAATTTAATAAGTAGGTAATAATTAATGATTGCATGCACTTGCACATTACTACATCGGTCATCCACGTTCTTAGGGTCACTATCAAACGCGTTATCAATGTTGTCAGTGTCATCACCTCCTGCTTGTAACAAGCTAATTACCGACGTGACTACCACTGTCTGTTTCGTATAAGGCGGGAGGAAACGCTGTTTCCATTGCGTAGATCGCCCTGAGAACACGGTGGAGCATACGGTGAAGGTCTGCCCGGCTTGGGCGGAGCACCGCCGTGTCCTCGTGGAGGCAATCGGTGGCGGCAACCTCTCATGTCCAGCCCTGGTCCAGGCCATGGTACGGAGCGAGAGTGCACGGGTAGCCGTCACCTCCTTCTGCGAAGCAGTAATTCTCGCGAAGAGGGAGGCGGCGCACGTGAGGGAGAGGCAGTATATGCGCCCTCACGGCCTTAGTCGCCGCAGGAGACGCTCTGGGCGTCGGGAAACCCAGGCTGATTCCCGGCTACCATAGGCGCGGGATTGCGGATGGCGAGTAATGGGCAGTTCGCTGTCCAGTAAGGACTAAGCCCGGGTCGACGGCGCGTTGTGTTCCACGCGCGCCTCAAAGAGATGACAGCACCAACTGGTGGGGTCCGCAAGGGCCGATGCCTGCCAGGGATGCGGGTTGTTCGAAAGAGACACCTATCCACGTGGTCTTCACATGATCTAACCAAGATTGTGTCTGGACCTTAAAAGAGACTGTGTCCTCAGAGTTTGTTTTGGCATTTCTTCTCAGAGTAGTCAGATAGGAAAGGCTGACCTCATCTAGTTTTAAAAATATGATTGACGTGTAAAAGTGTTTGAACAATCCTACCTACAGAAATAAAATCATATAACAAAGATGTTTTCTCGTACCTACATTCCTAATTCTATTGTTACCTGTACTTACATTCTAAAAACTAAAAACATCAAGGTCTAGTTTTTGCACGACGAATGATAACTATGTAACATGATGTAATATGATTCGATATCCTAGTTTCAATTACTTACATATAGATACTGTGACTAATCCGCCAAACGATTGTAATGGGTTCCTTTTGCACAATAGTAATAACGATTGAAAGTAAGTATTATGCTTTAGAATTATCTATGTGAAGTCTTTTTTACATCTAACAAAGTATTTTAACTTTTTAATAATAGTTTTAAAACATAGAATCTATTAAATATTGGCAAACCAAATGCTGTTTGTCAATTAAAACAAGTAATTGCATGCTAAGATATAGCCACAACTAATATCGATAATCATCTCCACGTTACTCAAATATAACATTAACCTATCAACATAATAAATCAAAACTATAATAATTATTACTATCATAACAGTTATCGATAAATCTTTTCCCATCACTAGCAACAGGAAGTCACCTCGCTTTAGCCATTACTTCCGCAATAGTATGGCGGACTTACGATTTAGGTGGACCTGTATTTTAAAATATGCGCGTGAGTTGATGAATGACTTTTAGTGTTATAGGGTCAGCAGGGCTGTGTGTCTGTGGTGTAGGTCAAAATCGGCATGGATTAAAAAAATAAGGACAAAGTCAGTTGTATACAGGGTGACGGACAACGACGCGCAAATTGCATGTTATGAAATATTCTAAAAGCCTAAGCGCAAACATTTTTGGAAAGCTATTAAAAAACCAGTAGTTTCTTAGAAAAGTGCTATGTGTACATACGGTCAACTGTGGCTGGCATCTTTACTTTCCATGAGCAACTTTATCATTGATAACTGTCTGCCAGGGGTGCGAGTTGTTCGAAAGAGATACCGCGGCCCCTGGCACACAGGTAACTGACGGGTGGGTTTTAGTCAGTAAAAGTCTGACACGCCCTTCTGCTCCACCCAGAGCGGGAGAAGTTATTTGATGATTTCACACCTAAAAAAAAAACAATGATAACGGTAATAAAATTTCTCTCGACAAATAAAATTATGTAGCCGCCATTTAATATCCAACCGATACAGAAGAAGAAAAATCTACTATTTGCAACAATTTTTTAATAATCGAGAGATATCTTTTAAAGTTCTCATTGCTAAAGTTGCTCACGGAAAGTAAAGATCCCACAGTTGACCGTACGCAATCAAAATGTATGGAGCAGCAAATATTTTTTTTTTTCAAAAACTGACGAAAATTTTCAACATAGGGGCGGGCGTTCATACTCGTATACTTATTGCATCCATGGTTACAGGTTCCATAAAGAAGCCAGCTACTATCCTGTCTTCTAAGTCACTTCTTAGTGACATTTTATTGATTCAAACCAGCAACCTCCAACCCAGTCTTTGTCACCAACCTACTACAAATTAACTTAATAATATCGTATTTGTGAAAACTATTATTTCCTCATTATGCCTAGTGCTGTTATAAGAGATATAGAACTAGTTTTATTAATTCAAGGCTGTGTCTTAGGCCGTTAGTAAACAAACTCAAAAATAATCATCCACTGCTATACAGGGTGACTTTGAAAACCATCGACAAAATTGAAGAGTATACTACCCATCAACATGATCAAATTTTACTATGGGACTATTTTCAAATTCGCAATATAGAAACGACTTTCCCTTATAAAGGGATACCAAACGTACTCAGCGCTTCTCTTCCACATTTATTGCGCACAGCCAAAGTCTGGAACTCTTAGTGTCTATGGTCCCTTCCACATTTAACCGGCTCTTCCTTCAAATCAAGAGTGGACAGATATCTTCTGGGCACGCTTATTTATTCCATCATAGACCTCATCCACCGTGGTTCGTGATCAAGGTGAAGATCAGGCCTATTCATATTGACAGCACGTTTTGTGCAGTTGTTAAGCGATTGACTGCTACGCTGCATGTCGCGGGATCGATTCCCGCACGGATCAAATATTTTTAAGACCTACTAGTAGTTGTTCGGGGTCTGGCTGTTTGTGTATGTGAGTTTAAATGTTTGTAAACGCACCCACAATACAGAAGAAATTCCTAGGGTGGGGCAAAAAAAAAAAAGAATTCAGCAATAAAATAAAAAGTACAAACGTGATTAGATTATTTTGTATTAGAAGGTCGAATTTCTTATAGCGAATTTGATATTTTTCCCATAATAAAAGTTGTTCATGTTGACGGGTAGAACACCCCATTAAATTTTGTCGACTGTTTTCAAAGTCACACTGTATAGCATACATGAAGTAAAGATCAGTCTTATCACTAAGATTTAGATTAGCTAATAGACGGACACGTCATCTCTGTAAAATATTAGTCATCATCAGCTGTTTACTGTCCCTCGTTTGTAGTAAACATGGTCCGTAAAGTTTATAGTTTTAACAAATTCTGGCTTAGCCGTGCCCTTCAATTAATCCCTTTTAGTCATTAATTTAATTACGTCGTCAGTTGACTGATTGTTTATCAACTTTCATTGGGTCAAAATTTTGTGAATGTTATTCAAATTGTTTACATAATTGCTGTCGAAATTTTGTAGTCCAATTTAGACTAGATTCAAAGATAATTTAATTTCATTCTTGTTTAATTAATTAACTTAGATATTTATTCAGGATCTCCAGCAAAGCATGCATATATTATGCATTATAAATCACATGTCAACATTTAGCATTCATATTAGGATGGTGTAAACAAGATAAAAAATAATAATAGAGAAAATACGTGATTAAATTTGAGTAAAATAAAATAAAAAAAGATTAAATTAACATGTCAAGATTGAGCATTCTTCCTACTATATCCAACTAATATTATAAATGTGCAAGTTTGGATGTTTGTTACTCAATCACGCAAGTACCGTTGAACGTATTTGAATGAAATTTAGCACACAGATAGTTTATAACCTGGATTAACACATAGAATACTTTTTATCTCGGTAATACGTTTCCGTGGGATAATTATCGACCTACACGCGGGCGGAGCCGCTGGGAAAAGCTAGTATTAAAATAAGATTGGTCAGTATGATTATAAATGCAATGGCGAAATTATAGGCCAACGAAATACACTGCAGTGCCATCGATACAACGAAGAAGAAGAAAGAATGAACGATATTATACAGGGTGGCATCAAAATCGACGCGAAAACTGTAACTATGAATTAAGCACATGACACTCACTTGACATTCACTTTGAATCATTAATCACTTTTCGACGATCATCCAATAAAAAACCAGTCCACAGCTGGACATAGACTTATTCCATTGCCAATATCGTGGTCACTATTTTGGTCACAAATAATTACACGCCTTTCAGCTCGATTCTCTATCTTTCTCTCTCATACTGTTTCTACATTCTCCCTTTCGAAAACCCTCATTAAGAGAAACCGTTTCATTCAAAACATAGGCACTAGATTCGTGAATGGGATGAGCTAAATTATTTTGATAAGTGTCGACATCCCTGTTAACTGGGCAATCAGATTGCCTTGAGATCTAGCGCATAGATAAGGTCCCAGTCTCTCTCAGATGTAGAAGGAAGCTGTTATTTCTAGTAAAATGGGCGGCAGAGAATAATTAATCACTGTACTAAAAGATATTATGTGACGTGTTAAATTATCTCTAAAACGAGGTATTTCCTAAACAATAAACTGTTTAATTCTACATTGCTTTGCGATTGTAAAACTTATTAGAAGATTTCCGCATTACTATGCAACATTTTAACACACAATTTAAGAAATATTAATGTTTACTGCATTTATTACTAAAATTAACACAGTATACTTAGATTTCTTACTTATATTGCTTAATATTGCATTGTATTTATATTAAAACAAGTGTAATAACAACGTAGGAATAATAAAACAGAGTGTTTTGACCCAAAAACACATGTCAAAATATATCATCACTTCATATACCTAGTTGCAATATTAATTGTTTTTTTTATATTTTATTATGCGAAATAAACATAGACTGTATGCACAAGCAAATTATTATAACTAGAAATCCGGAATATGATCATATGCTAAAGAACAGAGATTTATACTTAGACAGATTATGGAGAATTGGTATTACTAAATAGATTCCTACACTACATAAATTACAAAAAAAAATACCCCCGACGTCTGTCTGTCTGAACACGATAGACTCAAAAACTACCGAACGAACTTTTATACGGTTTTCACCAATAAACGGAGTGATTCATGGGAAGATTTAGGTTTATAATTTATAATTCATTAAAGGTTTTGTATAAATCTGGTGAAATATGACGATGATTGTTGAAGATGTCGGAAAAAATCATGCCGACTGGGAGTTATACGGCTGTGCGCCGCGTAATCCAATAGAGTTATAATAAAACAATGTATTACGGATTTATTATTATTTATTTATTTTCTAATACTATGGGTGTATGTGTAAAAACTGGCCTGAAATAAATAAATTTTATTTTATTTATTTATTTATTACTCTTACAAAGATCTTTTAAAATATAGGGTAGTTTTAATCCCGGTAGTACGTTCCCGTAGGATATTACCCGACTTAATTAATAAAATCAATCAATGTCTGTGTCTGTGTGAGCGCTTAGTTCTTGTATACTACACAATAGAGTTTGATACGGTTCTCAGCATCATTTAGATATTCCAGAAGGTTTATTATTCCCTAGCTTTTGGCAGCAGCTTTACCCGTTGTGGAGGTCGGAAATTATCTTACGGGGACAAACGACCCGGATGAAAAGTATGCTATATCTTAATCCAGTTTATAAACTATCTGTGTGCCCAATTTCATCCAAATCCATGAAGCTGTTTTTGCGTGATTGAGTAACAAACATCCAAACATTTAAACATACAAATATTAGCAAGATGATACGCGTAATTTGGAATGGGTCTGCTTTTGACCGCGATAACGCCTGATAAAAAGCCATGGGTGAGGTATACTGAGAAATGAGCGTGTCAGAAGATGTGTTTTCACTATTGTTTTGAAGGCAGATGGCGGGTTAAATGTGGAAGAGAATACAGACGCAGGCAGAGAGTTACACACTTTAGCTGTGCGCATAATTAATGTGGAGGAGAATTGCTGAGCACAACTGGTCGGGATATCCACCAAGGGTGGATGGTACCCTGCAGTACATCTGTATCTGTCAGTAGTCCGCTAGTAAAAGAGCGCTGGTGGGATCAATACATGTCTCTGAGTCAACTTTATCTCAAACTCAAACTCAAAGCATTTATTTCAATTAAACAATTTACAGGCACTTTTGAACTGGCAAAAAGTCGATCAGTTGGAAAGTTGAAGCTAGTTGCCTATTCCAAAACGTATCTATGGAGAAGAACGGGCAAGAAACTCCAAGGACACTCTTTTAAATCATGTTAAGTATTACAAAATCTTGGGAACATTATTATTGTTGCTTCTATACGTGAGAACAATGAAAAAATAAAACAATTCTAAATATAAGATTAAAAATAAATCCTGGAAGTTAGGAGATGACCAGTCTCAACCGACGGCGCCCGTTCACGAACTTGACGCGTGCATCCGCACCATCCAGCAACATTTTCTAGGGAACCGAATGATCCAACACACGCGCCACCATCAGTGAGACGACATACTCTACTGCCACGCTTTTTCAAGTCAACGTACATCAAAACAACATAATAAACGGATGCATGGTACTCACATTTACTTACAAAATTTAAACAAAATGCTGTAAAATTATACATAACTATAGTTTGCAATGTATTTGAGAAATTAATCAAATTTGATTTCCAAAAAGAAAGAAAACATTTAATATCTTTAGACATGTCTCCAAATATGAGTGGATTGCACATTGTATGTATAAAGTATGGGCGGTTCGCTAGTAATTGAAGAAACCTGTCTCTATTAAATATTACTTGTACATAGCAACCACAATCATAGACGCATAGACAACACAACTAATACATATAAAAACTTTAATAACTGCACATATGACTCCCAGGAGTCAGGTAACAATAGTTAATTAATTGTGTCTCCTTTCTGCATTCTGAGTGTGCTTCATTAGTCAGGACTTGACAGGTTAATATAAAATATATGCATGATAGATCTAGAATAGCATAGACCAAGCTCATTACAAAAAGGTTTGTATCGCTTGAGTGTGACCTTTATCGAGGCACTATGGGAAGTTCCGTGACTTAGACATCAGGTAGGGACATGGTACATGAGAGGTAGCGGATTTAATGTTGTATATACGGTCACTAAAATAGATAAGTGACCGGGTCGTTGGATAGTTGAAGCTTAGTTAGAAATCGTTAGATGTTTTCGAATAAAATTTAAATTGGAGACCTACATTCAGCATTGGGTGGCCAAGGGTTGAAGAAGAAGAAAAAGAAGATAAATAGAAAACAAACAGTTTATTTGTCAGATTACTCAGAGGTCACAGTCTCTTTTAAAGTCCAGACATAATCTTGTTCAGATCATGTGAAGACCATGTGGATTGGTGTCTGAAATGGAAAGAACCACACAGATTGAGTGGACCTGTCCAATCAGTGCACGCATGTATCAGTAATCATGCAGCTCAACTCAGAATTTGGTGAGCTCAATGATCCGACGAAAAATACCAAAGAAAGGACATTTGGGTAGGCCGCATAAATTACTCAAACTGCCAGACCGTGATTAATTTTTTTCAGCCGAAAGACGTCCACTGCTGGACATAGGCCTCCCCTAAGCTCGGCCACTTCGACCGATTCTGTGCTTCCCGCATCCAGCGGACTCCTTTCAGTTTTGAACGCAATAAAATAATGACTTTATCGTTTGTAAAAAAAGGAAAACATTTTAAGTAAAATATAGGTTTTATCCGATAAGCAGGCGCATTGCATAGAAGGTAGATTTTATTAAGTATTTCCTATTGATGTTGTTTAATATAATTTTCCAAATAAGTTCTATACAGCACAGGACATTGGCTTAGAAGAAATAGGAAGAGATATTCATTGCAATGTCACCAAAATTCCTACTACTGTGACCAACTCTTTTTCTACTGTGGCAAACTCTTTTCCTACTCTAAAAACTCGTTTGATGAAAAAATCATGGAGTGATCGCGTATTTAAAATGCCAATATGGCCGCACCCTGAAACATTTCAATATCGACGGCACAAAGAGGGCGTAGGCGTGAGAAACCTTCGGAAGACTATGTGATTGTGAACTTTTACATTTTATGCATAAATTCTTGGGTACTTAAACCTACTTAGAATGACATCATAATCTTTGATTCCATTTACCTGATCAGCCTTTAATGTTGAATCACAACTGGAACACAGTCTTCCTTTTTACACGCTTTATATTAGCTTCACTTGTATGTTTGTTTGTTTGTATGTAACCGACTCCTTTGAGCGCGATTTTGACCCACTTTAAACGGTCAGATTTCATTGAAACTTTGTAAACTTGTCGAGGACCGATGACAATTCAATAATTTAAAAAAAAAATGAGAAAAAGTAAAGTATCGAAAAAGTCTTAATTTAGGTAAGTAATTTGTTTAATTGTTGTTTTACAAATACAAACCACCCCTTCTACATACACATATTTGTATCGGGTTAAACATTAATTTTAAATTAATACATCTGAATAGTTATGTAATCCAAGAATCCCGGGGTTTTTAATAAGTATTACAAATAATTTATAAAGCCGCTTCCATACTTTCATAGCAAAAAATTGTCTTTAGGTAAATATGCATCCGAATATCCGATCTCTGATGATGATATAAACATTCATACCAAAATTCAGCTCTACCAGTATTTTTTGGGCTAACTTGACTGGACTATATCTACAAGTATTGGTATAGATTTCGGTGATGTTTACGGGATTGTCAGAAAGTTAAAGTGTAATTCTTTCATCACCTTAAAAGTTTATCAACCTAATGACTTCAATCGTTCGTTGTCATTTACACGAAATACGTTTTATGATTGTGAGAACAACGAGGTAAACTCTGTGCGTGACAAAAGTAACGTAACTTATAATGGTGCTCTATTACCGGTAAGTGCTTTAAAACAGTCGATCTTGCAAGACTTGCAGCCTTCGTAATCGGATAAGCTTTCTTTTTGACAGTTCAAGAATGTTCATTGCTCTGTTTAGTTTTGGCTCAATTAATCAACTCAGCTTATTTCAGTCCACTGTACAAAACCTCTCCCAGGCTGTGACATAACACCCTGTTCTCCGACTTTCGCATCCGCCTTTAAACATCTTCAAAGGGTTCAAATGTGCCTAGGTTTTATGTTTGATCTCCTTTTCCCATTTCATCTCTCAAAACAGAGTCGAAGAGTGTCAATTGCCAAAATCATCGCATTTGCCAGACGAGTTTGTTATCGTAGATTGTTATTAATGCACAATAAGGTAGAACTGCATCGTTTTTAAGATCTTGTGTCTATCTAGCTAGGGAACGTCCCAGGTTGGTAGTCTCTGAGCCAATTTAAATTTAGGAGGGAGCAATCTCAATGAGTAAAAGGAGCTATTGGGCTAACAAAAGGGCTTAGCCACTTTACTGGTATTTTTGTTCGATGTTCTGAAGGTGTGATGTTATGTAATTTTTTGTCGAGGTCCCAAGCAAACCGAAGGTCTGACAACCAGTCTTACATACTTCTTTAAGACTTGTTGTCAGACTTCAATTAACCTAATCGATCCACCCGTGCAGCTATTATGACTTAACCACAAGCCAAGTCTCAATAATAACAATTTTCACAATGACACATCTACCCATGTAAACAAAAATGTCACGAATGTCATCCACCCAATTTGACATTAGAGAGGCGAATCGAATAGTTTATCGTGTAATGTCAAGGGAACTACGTGATAGGATACACTGGTATTTTAGACTATTGTTCTTTAAATGTTTCAAATATCTACTATGAAATCTATCGATTTTGAAATTTGCTCTGACTTTTTAAATAGGAATTTGATCATAGTGATTTGATTTTTGTTTCATGGTCGGCGGTTTTGACGTTTAAAAGTAGGCGAAGGGAATGGGTCGTAGAATTCAAGTAATGTAAAGTATTTAGAAGAAAGTTGGATCGATTGTTGCGCTTTTCCTGCTTAAAAGGTTACTGTATGTTGTAAGCGGTGGCCAAGGGAATAATTTCATAACTCTCCTTGCCCTTATCCCAATTTATTTGGGGTCGGCGCAACACGTGTTTTCTGCCACACTTCTCTTTCTACTAATAAGTCGTCATCTCCGTAGTCACACCCTTTCTAACCATATCATCATTCACACAGCCCATCCATCGTTTCTTTGGTCTCCCCCTACTCTTATAGCCATTGACATTTATGCTCAAAACTTTCCGCACAAGGAAATGCCCTCATTTCTCCATACGTATCACATGCCCATACCATGAGAACCGAGTTCCGCACAACTCTTCAGTTATCGGTGCCACATTCAGGCTTCCTCTTATATACTCATTTCTTATTCTATCATGCCATATAGCTCATGTATGTCTGATTAGGTAGTATAAGACAAAGTCGCTTTTATTTAACAAAGTACTTTACACAGAGCGACTTCCTATCTGAAGCTCCACAACCCATTTACTAGGTAATACAATACCCATTGGAAAGACTGATCTGGTTGTCGGATTTTCGGACTTCTGACTACCCGTAATGTCATTCGTAGATCTTTGACAATTGTTAAAGATCTACGAATGACTACCCGCGTAACGACTGTCAAATATGTACCAGGCCACTCAGAAAGTATTTCGAAAAAAAGTTTATAAGTATGAGAGACTGGCCAGTTATAATCTAATTTGAAAATAGAATTATTTGTAAGTAAAAATAGGTACGTTCAGAAGCAGAAGTTTTCTCTGTTGTGAGCAACACGCGACCAAACACAGGGCTCCGCGGGCTACTGCTCCACCATGACAATGCGCCTTCGCACACCGCGCTCAAAACAAGGAACTTCCTGTATAGCACGCCGGTCAAACTCCTGGGTCTGTGTGACTTCTTTCCCGAAAATAAAAAATCAGCTCGAAGTGATACAATTTTCGTCGCCGCAAGATGCGCTGTCAGCGTTTGAGCAGGCTGTAAACGAAGTGTCTGCGGCGGACTGGAAAAAGTGTTTCAAAAACTGGTTCCGACGCATGAAACTTTGTATAGAGTCTAGTGGAGAGTACTCTGAAAAGATTTAAAAAAAAATGACCTAAAGAACATTTTTTTTTATTTTCGCAAAACTTTCTGAATCTCCCACGTACAAATAACAGCCGGGACGAATAGCTTAACGTGCTTTCCAAGACACGGAGAAGTCTCAATATGTTATGGATTCACGAATCGATTGCGGCAAGCGTAACATAACCTTCGATTGACTCGTATGGCTATTATAATTGCATGATAATGCACGCAATAATAACAGCTGCAAGGGTCGGAACCAACAAAAACTAACGCATTAAAAAACCTCAGGTAGAGACGTATATTTTATTAAATTAACGCCAATAAAGGAAACAAAGAAAACATATAAAGAAAACCCATCGTCCATAATAACTGCTATAAACAATGATTCATTCTAACAGCATGAATTTCATTGATAACTTCCTTACAACTGTGAGTGACATCTTCTAAACAAACCGAGCCATGAATTTTGAACCTGTCACTATTTGTCTTTGAAAAGAAATATACTTCTTAGTCCATCTCTGACTCATAAGGTCAATGTGCCTTCAATGTACCTCATTATATACTTAAATCTATATAACGGACATTGTTCACGGCTCTAACACCGTTAAGTGATGTGTGTAAGGAAAAACATAAGAAAACAATACGATCTTTTGTGGTAAAGAAGGCCTCTAAATCATTGAGTTGGCGATTTGTATGACTTATTGAATACTAGGTAAGTAATGTGTCTAACTATTGTATTAGGTAGGTAGTTAACACGTGGTTTATCTAACTAGTATTTGTGAAATAGTGAGATCATAATGTATTCTAGTTGCCTAGGACTAATAATTTATATGGAGCAACTGCCTATCTGACCTCCACAACCCAATTACTGGTTATTACGATAGATACCCCTTGGTAAGACTGGTTGTCAGACTTTCGGGCTTCTGACGACCCGTAACGACTGTCAAAGATGCACAGTTCACAGCCGGGACCAACGGCTTAACGTGCTTTCCGAGGCACGGAGGGGTCTTGGTATGTAAATATGGTCACCCATCCACGGACCAACCGCAGCAAGTGTAGCGTAACCTAATCGATCGAGCCGTTTTTTTTTGAGAGTGGGAAATCATCAACCTTCTCCGGCTCTGGGTGGAGCGGGAGGGCGTGTCAGTCTTTTACTGACTAAAACCCACCCGTGTTCCCTCAGTTGCCTGTGTGCCAGGGGCCGCGGTATCTCTTTCGAACAACCCATACCCGTGCGGCTCATAATACTTAGCCACAAGCTCCTCATATAATAAGCTGATATAATGCTAGTGCAATCGTAATTGACAGAACACAAAGTCCATGAGATATAACTTAGATTAATTTTTTAACCGACGAAACGAAAGAGGTTCTCAAGTCACGCGATTTTTTTTTTATGTAATCGTGGTTGATTTTTTGAAGAGTTCCGTTGTCGGTCTCCGAAACGCATCATCAGATCTATATTAAATTTAAATGGAACTATTTCGGAGTAAACTCTTTTCGAACAAAAAAAGAATTTTGCAAATCCGTCGATATATGGCGGAGTTATGCCCGAACATACATTAAAAAAAAGATGTCGAATTGAGAAACTCCTCCTTTTGGAAATCGGTAAAAAAATCCAATAAGACTTTGCCCGACCTGGGAATTGAACCTAGGACCTCATGTTAAGCAGTAGCGTGACCACTAGACCAACGAAGCAGTCACTACTCTATTTCTTTATTTTAAAAATCGTACAATTCGCACCAATTAAATTATGTGCCTCTAAACTCTAAAGGCATCAGAGCGTACAACAAAATGATATACTCGTATTTTTTGTTCGACCATTTTGTTGAGTTTTTAAGTTTGCCCTTGACTGTAACTTAATCTCTTACATTGTTTTTATATGACAAAGCAAGGACAGTGTCGTGGGCAGTTGATCATTGTAATATTTAGTGTCAAAGGTACGGAAAAAGTCCCTGAAAAGAGTCATGGGCTTTGAATTTGTGTTAATGATTAATAATGTAACTAAATAGAATATACATATCAAGTTATACATTTCCAGTATACGCTGATCTCGCAATGTATAGTACTTCCGTACAGTACGAGATCAGCGTCAACTGGAAATGTATAGCTTGATGTGTAGCCGTGCGTACACAAAATACAAAAGCACGATAAATTAAAAACGAATTACACAAATATTAGGAATTCCCTAATACAAGGTGCCAATAGGGAACGTGCACGAACTATAGATGGCAGCACAAATCGACACGAGCGCCTCGGTGTGGTCAAAAAATAAACTTACTTTTCTCTTTCATCGTGTTGCCGTCAATGTTTATGTTAATTTTTACATTATATTAAAATCGCTTTTTATGATTAAAATGGTAAAATATGGGTTCCAGCCGATTAATAATTATCGTCAGCGTGGTCAGAATATGTCAAAAGGCCAAAAACTCTTCGAATCCGGGCATGTCTTAGATGTCGAAGAAACAGTTAGGAATCATGAAAATGCAGTATTATCTGGCAAAATTGTAGCTCAAACGACGATTTCTAACGTTTATGATGTCAAAATAACTGTAAAGTATTTTCTGATCTTATTTTTCACGTAAATATTATGTCTATATTATTATTTATGTTCATGTCGCCTTGTTTTCAACGTGATCACAATAGAAATATTAGAAGAGAAAATTGCAAATGTAAGGCAAGCCTATCTGAAAACTGTAAGCATATAATATGTGCTTTAATTTATTTTATAAATTCTCCAGATATCGTATATCGAAAACTAACTAAAATTATTTGAGGTTATGTTTACTCGCAGATTTGTTTGTATTAAATTAGTAGTAAGTACTACATACAAAACTTAGCTGTTTTACAAATACCATTTTTAAGTAATTTCTAAATGTTTTGAAACTCATAATTTACACATGTTTTTTTACTGCATTTATCCACTTTTATCGTTTATCACGTAACCAAGGAAAGTGAGTAGATACTATCCGTGGGAAAGTAATAGAATTTGATTTATTTTTATTTTTCTTTGAAGTGTTCGAGCATCTAGATATACAACAATACGATCAGTAATTATGATTTTTTCACTTCTCAAATGAGATTGTTTTGTAGTCTTTGAGTGTCAATTTCAAGTAATGATTCCGAGAAAAACTCGAATTTGCGCCACCAGATGGCAGACCCTTCGTCGTGCACGTTCCCTATACATAAAAAAGACAGCACAAATGACATGACACTGATGACACTTTTGGCTATGACACACTTTAAAATTGAAATGAAATATTGACACATATAAACTACGGTGTGCGTTTCACGGTGGCACAAAATGGCAGGCCAACTTAGCATGGCGTCTCAGCGGCGTGGCGAGCAGTCCCTGGACTTACCTACTTCGTTAAAAAAATCACTCTTACTTACATATGAATCAACGTCTATAGCCCAAAGACTAACATTGGATTTCTGATAGGCTCATTAAACTCACAAATTACATCTTTGTGATTGGCAAGTGACAACCCATTGAAGGACAATGAACGCGACACAATAGAAATTTTATTGTTATTAAGTCTGGGGCGTTAAGTGACCCGCAAAGTGTTGATTAGACTGTAGCGGCATCTACAACACTATATGCGAACTACGCATCAGACTTTGAAATGACGTCACTTCAAATTCTGCATCACGCAAGCAGAGTTTCCCGCGCAAATAGCATATTTACGACGTCCCGACATCAATCGTCGGGACAACTGGGCGGGCAACTGGCTCACCAGACATAACACCCGTCTGATTGGAAGATCCTTTCATACTATGGAGGTTGAGTGAACTTTACACCCTGATCTATACCTCTAAAAGACTGTCACAGCAATTGCAATTATTGACAGTGTATGGAAAAAAAAGTGCGTGGAGTCCCTCCGCGCAGAAGAAGTGAAACCGACTCACTCTGTTGCGTCGGTTGCGCTGTACGTTTACCGTAACCTTGTTGGAAGAAGTTTCACTTCAAAAAGGAATTTTGAAGTGAAACTTCTTATGCGACTTCCAACAAGGTTGCGTTAAACGTTTAACGCTTTAACTCAACCGACGCAACAGAGTGAGTCGGTTTCACTTCTTCCGCGCGGAGGGACTCCACGCAATTTTTTTTAACGATTGATATATCCTTCACGCAATTCGATAAACCTAAGTACCTTTTTCCCAACTGAATATCAGTATTTTATGTGGAGCGACTGCCTATCTGCCTTCAACAACCCAGCAACTGTGTAAAACGATACCCCTTGGTAAGACTGATTGTTGTCCACCATCCACAAACCGACCGCATCAAGCGTAACCTTCGATCGACCCGTGCGTCCGTTATCATTTAACCACAAGCCCAACACATAGCCTTCACGCAATTAAGACTGTCAAAATCAATACTTAACATCTTTATACTCTTAATTCCAGGTCAAGGATGTCACCAGCAGCGTCGTTTGCTCAACGATGGGCCCGTGACAACCTGACCAGGGAACCATCTCCTGAGGAGCTGGTTGTGCTCGGTCTTTTCCCTATCACCTGTGAAGGGAATGAAGCTGAAGCAGCCAAGAGAGCGAGGAGGTATTATACGGCGAGAGGTCCCGGAGGACTGACGGAGCTGTGGCATAAAAGGCATCCGGATGATGAGGAGATTCTGTCCAGCTGTCAGGATGTGTGAGTATTTTTGGATTGGATGACAGAAAAGACAGAGAGAAATGATTTCACTCTCTCTGAGTGAAATAACTTTTAATGGTTTTCGGGGGTGCTGACACCAATAGTGAAGTCAAAATAAAAATCCAAGACAACCACGAACATTTTCAAATTTTTCATCATAGGTATCGTTTTTAAGATTTTAGAGGATGTTTAACCGGATAGTGAGGTCAAAATAAAAATCAAAGATGACGGCTGCAAACATTTTAAAAAAATCGTCATGGGTGTCGTTTTCATGATTCTAAAGGTGTTTTTTAATTTGTTGTCTTAGGAGTTATTTTATTTATAGTGTTTTATTATCACGTCATCATGTGTGCGTCATCATCATGTGCATGCCAAATAGTTAAAGCTAAGGATGGCTTACAACGAGAGATGACTTGAAACTAGTCTTCCAGTCATGGTTAAATAACTGTCAATCTTCAGTTACTTCTTTTGGGCAGAGGATTGCTTCACTTTTTTGGTGTCGCACGTAAAGCATTTTGTTATGTCAGCATCTGCGAAATTCAAATGAATAATGAGTATGTACCTAAGTTGCAAAAAATGGATTCCTGGTTTTCTTCAAGCATTAAAAACTAACAGACAAGCGGCAATGATGGCAAAACTACACTATTTCTAGTTTCACCTAGGTACAGCACATGTATACACCAGGAAGTCATTAAATTTATACCCATACACGTTATGATAACGTAGTTCACATTAGATTTATTGAGTGCTTCCGCCACTAATTTATATTCTTCAGGGGATCGATTTGGACGTGGTGAACAGGAAAAACTCTCTGATAAGGTAGTTAATGGTACTGTCGAGAAAATTATCCTTATTTATGAATGTAATCAAACTATGTTCTTCTTTGATAGCGCCTAAGAAAATTGAGGGAAACCGTTAATCAACATCATCTGGCTAACCATTTAGATCATTTTAGACAACAACATTAATCTACATAGTTTTCACATGATCTGGCTAAGATTGCGTCAAAACTTTAAAAGAAACTGTGACTTCTGAGTTTCAAAGTAGTCAGATAGGAGACCTAATCTAGTTTTTACAACATTATTGACGTGTAAAGCGGTTTGTACCATGACCTGGACCAGGGCCGACCGCGAGAATTTACCGCCACCGATCGCCTCCACGAGGACACGGCGGTGCTCCGCCCAAGCCAGGCCGACCTCTACCGTATGCTCCACCGTGTCCTCAAGGTGGTCTTCGCAATGGAAACACCCGGGCGTTTCCTCCCGCCTTATGCGAAACAGGAACCTCCCGAAACAACCGTGTCCGGTGAGGGCCTGCGTCAGGCGGAAGGTAAGGACGCCGTGCCGCCTCTCAAGCCACTCCTCAAAGAGGGGACTTACCGCCGCAATCGTGGCGTGCCCAGCACTGGGTTGCGACAATCGGACTCTTTCGCCATGAGATCCCGCCGGAGCTCTGTCTGCTGTACCGCGATTTCTCGCGGCAACTGTGATGGGTTGGGCATCCAGACTCACAGGATTGAACTGAATACCAGTCCTTAACATAGAGCGATTGCCTATCTGAAACAGTTATGATCAGCCTATAATTTTTCGACCTCCTCTTAGGCCTTCTTACAATTTTCTATTGATTGTTCTATATTATTTAAACATGTGATCTTTTACCAAAGAATAACAACTGCACGGCTCGATCGCTCAGGTTAAGCTTCATTTGCCGCGGTTGGTCCGTGGATGGGTGATGATATTTACATATTTACCTTTGCAAATTTGAGCATTGGAAAGCGCGTTAAGCCGTGTGTTCCGGCTGTCATTCGTGGATCTTTGTCAGTCGTTACCGTTCGTCAGAAGTCCAAAAGTATGAGGACCAGATTTTCCAATGCCGCCAATGCAGGTAATACGATACCAGTATTACCCAGTTACTGGGTTGTAGATGTCAGATAGATAGGCAGTCGCTTCATGTAAAGTACTGGTATTCAGCTGCATCAGATTAGACTGAAAGCCGATCCCAACACAATGGAGAAAAGACAGATGACGATGAAAAATATATTTTACTAAAATCAACGAACAAACCGTTTCCAGCTACATCGTGCCACTCCGGTGTCGCAGCCTGGGAGGCAGGCGAGTGACCCTGGTGCGACTACCAGCTCCATCGGCACAAGACAGACCACTGTCAGCTAAGGCGTTACTTGCAAGATGGCTCATGATATTGGACATCAGGTACCCTTTCATTTTAATGTTTTTTGGTTTTCATATTAAGTTTTCATATTTTCTTCCGTTCTTTACAATTTTTAGGGCAGTGTTGTAATCGGGACCATAATAAATATGGCTTTACAGAATTAAAATCATGATTGCAACCCACTAAATTCTGTCAGGGGTGCGGGTTGTTCGAAAGGGATACCGCGGCCCCTGGCACACAGGCAACTGAAGGAACACGGGTGGGTTTTAGTTAGTAAAAGTCTGACACGCCCTCCCGCTCAACCCAGAATGGGGGAAGTTATTTGATGAGGTCCCACCCTCAAATAAAAACCCTCTAAGTTCATTTAATCCCATTGAATTACTATTTCATTTGAAAATAATTCAATGGGATGGGAGAGTGGCGACCGCGTACGAGAAGACGTAAAGTTAGGGCTCCCACAAGGTGGACCGATGACCTTGTGAGGGCCGCAGGAGTCCGCTAGATGCGGAAAGAACAGAACCGGTTGAAGTGGCGGAACTTGGGGGAGGCCTATGTCCAGCAGTAGACGTCTTTCGGCTGAAATGATGATGATGATGAAATGAACTAGCGCCTGGCACTGACCTGCAAGTTGAAAAGTCTGGTTAGCAGCTTCAGATGACTGTCAAAACACGAATGACAGCCGGGAACGTGCTTTCCGAGGCACGGAACCTACCAAAAAATCCAAAACAAAATCGGCAAAATAATTTACATTAATTTAAAAAGAAGAGGCTCACATTAACCTTATCGACAACAACTAACAACTAAGTAAACACAGATAAATAAATTCCACAGAATATTGGAATGTAATCAGCTTGTTGAAACAAAGCGCCAGTGTCAAGTTAACAAAGACTGTGAATGTTACAATAGGCTCTTTTGTTAGTCTCAGACTGTTTGCATATCGTTTCGTTTCGTCATCAAGTTTTACAAGTTACTGTTGAAAATTTTAGGTCCCTTTAGTCACTAGGCCAATTCACTTTATCTAAAAGGATTCCAAACTAGCTTCTGCCCGCGACTTCGTCTGTATGAACTTTCTTGTTTTAACATAAAATATATCATATAGCATCGCATCGTCCACCCGCGATATTTTTTCATTTTCGCTCATAGCGTTCTGTATGATTTTTTATTAGTTTTTACTCAGGTCTTTAGAAATGTAGCATGATGTTAAATAACGGCTTCAGCCACGTGGATGTCGGAAAATGTATTTTTGGAACTTACTAACGGGATTAAACATAATGTGTTCATCCAGGTTATAAACTATCTGTGTACCAAACTTCATCTAAATCGATTTAGCCGTTTTTGCGCCAATCCGAAACATACAACCAGACAAAGAGACAAACGGATTTTTTTTTTAAACTACATTTTCGGAATCACACACGTTCTCCCACACGTCGTAGCAATTACTTTTGTTCACCGATATTCAATGTTTAGTTTTGACTTTGTTACTATTTTATGGTTATAGGTATACAAATTAAGATAGAGATGTATGGATGAGATAAGAAGCAAAGTTGGAAAATCTAAACTGAAAGCTCTGAAAGAATCTCTAATATAATCTTTGTCAAATCATTCAATTTTTACTTTTGGGGACACCTGTTTCAGACTCCGTGAAGACCCGACACCTGGTGAGGAGGTTATCTTCATAGATGTAAGCGATCTTCAACCAGCTCACATCAAGAACCACTTCAGAGGCACCTACTGGAAAGACTTCGTTTGGTGCATGAAGGTAAATAAAAAATACGTAACAATATGATCATATTGATCATATCATTTTATATGTACTGGTTTTATTAACGTTCACACGACTGAATATATTGCAGTAGAATTATATCAAAGGCGAGATGCTCATTCTTGACAAACCAGTGCATGGTCATACATCCATTAGTTAAAGATTTGAGGCATATTTTGTAGCCTCAACTCAGAGATTGATTTCCATTAATTGCTAATTTCGAATGCAAGAGATCTTGCATCACATAACTTCACAAGTACCAGAAATTAAGAAGACAACAACAATAACTTTATGATTAAGTAGGATAGGAATGTAGCTTACTTTGTGATGTTCAATATCTTGCCTATCGCCACGGAGTTAAAATATCCCGTCGGAAATTTTGCGTGCACTGGATATTTTAACGCACTGCTTTTAGCGTCAAGAGTTGAAATCAAACAGTGTGTATTTTTACACATTTTATATTAGCTTCACTTGTATGTTTGTATGTAACCGACTCCTTAGAGCGCGATTTTGACCCACTTTAAACGGTCAGATTTCATTGAAACTTTGTAAACTTATCGAGGACCGATGACAATTCAATAATTTAAAATGAGAAAAATAAAAAAAGGATAAAAATATAAAAAATTATCACGTTTTTGTAGTTAGCAGAACTAAAAAATAGAAAATAAATAATAGTTTAAAAAACTAAAAACACGCTTTAAAAACCAAACTAAAAAAGGAGAAAATAATTTAATTCAATTAAAAAGCGTGGGCTGCTTGACATTAATTGATTATAAAATTACCTCAAAAAGCACCTTACGCTTTTTAATTGAATTAAATTATTTTCTCCTTTTTTAGTTTGGTTTTTAAAGCGTGTTTTTTAGTTTTTTAAACTATTATTTTTTTAATATACTGGGACGGATGTTGTATGCTCATTTTTCGGCTAAACACCGAGCCTTGAAAGTTGGACTTAGAAAATAAATTATTTTAGTTTCGTGTTACATAATCTGCTAATTCTCATTTTCCAGACAGCGTACCCTCTCCGGATCACGGAAGTCCACATTATAAACACACAGCGCCTGAAAACAATGTCACTCTTGCTCCTCCATATAGGCCTGTACCCCTGGAGACGTAAGGTGGTCCAGCTGCATGGAACATCTGACAGCATTGAGGAGGCGCTAGGTTCAGACCGGTTTCCAATAGATGGATTGCCGTATGAATATGGCGGGAGGGCTGGGATGATGAAGGATCTAAATGGTATAGGTCTTTTGTTAATTAATGTTTAAATTCATAACGAAGCTCGAGTGTCGAAAGCGATCTAACCAAAAGTACCTCGGGCTTGCGGACGGCGAGTAATGGGTAGCTCGCTGTCCGGTAAGGACCAAGCCCGGGCCGACGGCGCGTTGTGTTCCACGCGCGCCTCAAAGAGATGTCAGCACCAAATGGGGGGGTCCGCAAGGGCCGATGCCTGCCAGGGGTGCGGGTTGTTCGAAAGAGATACCGCGGCCCCTGGCACACAGGCAACTGAGGGAACACAAAAAAAAAGTACCTCGTTGGTACGGGTTGATAGGTTTGTGCTTTGGCCAAAGAACAAGAAATAATTTGGCTTCCTGTTCCTTCACCGCTCTTTATTTCAATTGGTTGATTAGCAAGTCCAATCGTACCTCACCCTAATTCCGTCAGGCAGACAACTGAAGGAACACGGGTGGGTTTTAGTCAGTAAAAGTCTGACACGCCCTCCTGCTCCACCCAGAGCGGGAGAAGTTATTTGATGATTTCCCACCCAAAAAAAAAATCTTAATTGCGTAACACACTATCAATCAGAATCTGAATAATTTTGAAGGATATTACTAATCCATTGCTTCATATGTTCGACAAATTTGTGTGCTCAACAATTCAATGAATGTCGTTGAACTGTCAAAATGAAAGTCTGTTATTGGTATACTGCGAGCGTCGCCGCGTCGTCGCCAAGTTATTTTGATTTGTTTTTTCGAGATGTATGGAACAGTTCAATTATTTTTTTATAACCGTTGAAAACAACGCAGGCAGGTCTAGAATCATGTGCTGAATTCATGATTCAAGTTTGCGCGCTGATAAAAAAAACGCCCAAAAAAAGCCTGTATAAATTAAACTACAATATCCCTTCTTTTTACAGACGAATGGACAAAAAAACTCCTATCAAACTCAAAATGGCTTCAAAAAGAAGAGCGCAAGTTCTACGAGACGGATTTAAAACCCGAAGCAAAAGCGCGCATGCGTCACCGAAGCGCAGTCCGAATGCTGCGCGGGAGCAACGGGTCTTACGACACGGTTACAAGGACGCATTCGTGTAGATCCTTGCATCGACATGATGATCTGGATGATGGCATCCATGGTGCCTATAGGACATTAAAAGTGACCAGTGATAGAGTATTTGAAGTAGACATGTCATAAAATTAACGATGTTAATTTTTGCAAGTGTAAAATAGTTATAAGAAAGTACATACACTGATTTCAATACGGTAACTGATGAAAGTGTAAACAAACCCTTTGCTCCGGTTAGGTTTTACGCGTTCACTGACTAAAGGAAATAAGTACGTATCACACATTTATCTGTATTTAGAAGGTTTCAACTTAGAATCTCACCACATTTCTATACTTTTATTTTTGAATTGCATGATTAAATTGTATTTGAGAAATTATATTATTGATGAAAGTTGAGTTTATAAAGTTAACTTCAATCTTCACATAAAAATATCTTAAATGTCATTTAAAATAAAAATTTCGGGTTCAAGTATTCAAATAAATAACTCAATCTGGAAGTGGTAGGTACTACTTACAAATTGTCAAGCACTAGTACCTACGATTACTGATCCATTTGTTTACGTTTTTATCAGATTTATTTGGAACAGATCATACACAAAATGTCACATATGTCGTCTAAAGTATAGGTACTTCTTATTTTTTTTAATTGGTTGACTTGTGGTTTACAACCCAACCAATTCAACATTAAATCACAATAATAAGACAGTGACAAATAAGTTCTCGTACAATTAAAACTTTTTTTTATTTTTTATTTAAGCACCGTTGTGGTTGTAAATTTTTATGTGTAAGATGATGTTGCGTTCATAATAATTAGAGTACATAAATGTGTAGTCTTTGAGAGTTAAGATCAAACGCCCAAGCAATAATAAATGAACAATACAATTTTAAATTGCTTAATATGATCGTTTAGGGCTAACTTTTCAATAGTCAGAAAACTTTTAACTGGGGATTCAAAATGTCAGTTTGACAGTTTTTGTTTAAAAAATATGCCAAACTGTCAGATGTATTAATTGGTATATTCTTTAGATAAAAGTTATCTGACTATTAAAAATCATAGTTACCTACATAAAAATCTTTTTTTTTTTCAGCATCAAAGTATAGCATTTTAGCGCCAGTGTCGACGAAAGTTTATTTTTAATTTTATTGTAATCTGAATAGCAATATTTTTAATACTCAAATATAATAATTTTATAACACTGAAATGGTTTCTTTCTAAATTATAAAAACAACTTTTACTGAATAACCGTAGTGGGTCCTACCAGCAGGCTTAGCATGACGCTTTCTGTTTCTACTTTACCGTTGAATAGAAATCGCTTGTATACATTTCTCGGTACAAAACTGTCAACTGTCTACACGGAAACGTCATTTTTGTCTACTCTTCCGTTGATAAAACGCTTCTCTACGGTTCTCGTGCTAAGCCTGCAGGGGTGCGGGTTGTTCGATAGAGATACCGTGGCCCCTGGCACACAGGCAACTGATGGAATACGGGTGGGTTTTAGTCAGTAAAAGTCTGACACGCCCTCCCAGCTCCACCCAGAGCGGGAGAAGTTATTTGATGATTTCCCACCCAAAAAAAAACCGTAGTGGGTTATTCAGTACATCATAATCAGCCTATAATATTCCCACTGCGTGGACACAAACCACCTTTCTGTGTAAGAGAGAGGGCCATAATCCGCCACGTGGGTCCAGTGCGTGAGAGGAACGGAGACTCCGAACCAGAGAGCCAGCAGAGCGACCAGGGTCGAGAAGGGCACCGAAGCAGACGAGCCCTTGCCCCACAGCACCAGGAATTATGAAGAACAGACCGAACACCACGCCAGGGCACACCATAGAGGTCAACATTATATTGCTCTTCCACCTCCTGCAACCGAAGCTCTTGTACATCCTCACGCTGACATACCCAGCGGCGTTGGCGAATGTCACATATGTCTTCGAATTTTGGTTCTGGAACATTTTCCTCACGATGTTTTCCTTCACCGTTTTAAGAACTCAGGACCAAGATGCTTAAACCCAGTCACTCTTTGGTATTTAATTGGAGTTATATTTAAATTGTTTTCTGTTTTATTTATAGTTTTAACGTTTTTTAAAGCTGTACCTACTGCCAAATAAACGCATTAAACACAACACCCACGTCACAATTTGCTCCTAAAATAAACTGAACACTGTACAAAAGGTACCAGCTTTTTTATTTTATACACGACTGAACACGAAAAATGGTTGATATTTTTTATTTAAAACTTCGGTGCAAGCAAACAATGAGAGAGTTCGTTTTGTTGAGAGCTTAAACTTGTTTTTGTTTGGTACGAAAACTGTAGTTATATACCTAAAATATTGCATAATGGTTTTTGCACAAAAACCAACCTGAATTTAAGATAAACTCAAACCTTTTGTTAATTAATTGTAAATATATACATTGATGATTTTGCATAAAAAAAAATTATCAGCTACATACGCAGGTACCATAAATATGCATGTTGACCACCTTTACGGAGTTAAACTTTTTTTTTAAATTACTAAATGGGCCTGTTCTTGAGCGCAATTGCGCCTGATAAATAATGGATGAGTTCTATGATGGAATTATTAGTTGAGAAAGTTTCTAGAATGTAATATAGTTTCTTTGACTACCTTAAAGTAACTATTCATGATTTAACTGCTCGCCCAACCACCGCATATAATTAATTATACCGTTGACCGACCTCTCGATTACGTCACCGCCCCATTTTAATCAATCACAGTAGGTATGTTTATACAAAGGTATATTATAACCTTTAACGTACGGCATTTTCCCACCCAAAAACCCGAAATACAAGAACAATTGTAAATGCAATTCACACCCATATATGGAAAGCTATTGGCTCAGCAAGCGCACGCGACTACAAACAAAGCCACAAGCAATTTAGAACCTCTCTGGGATTCATTTATACCCGAATGAATGCAGGAGAAACGGGTTTAATAATTTCACACCCGGAATGTTTTGGGGGTGAAATGTAGATGTGTTTGTGGCCAGTTAACCGTATGACGTAGAATTTATTGCTTACCTTGCTGTTGTATTATTCTCAGTTTTCAAGTGCAGAACTCCAATCAATCTTCCAAATTTTTTCACAACTATTTTGGGGCCGGCTTCCAGTCTAACCGGGTGCAGCAGAATACTAGTGTCTTACAAGTAACAACTGCCTATTTGACTTCCACAACCCAAGTACCTTAAGGGGAACCTAGTCGCGGGTTCGAACTCACTGGTGAGCCTGGCTAAAAATCACGCTGTCTCACCAGGCTTCGTGTCCGACAGAGATAGTATCAGTGATGAGCAGTTAGGCGCTAGTCTACACGCACAACGTTATTGAGTGAGATGCAGGATCATTTATAGTAAAAAAATCGCGAAAAAATTTAGAAAAGTCCTTTGGAAGATCGGGTTTTATGAAAAAGGCAATGCATAAATCAATGACCAATAAAGTTTATTGAATTTTTTGCTATTTGACCTGGTTTTGGAGATTTCACAATTCTTATATTACTTAAACACGCCCAAAGTTAAGTACAATTAGCAAGAAAAACTAATCTTTGTTGGCTCCTAACTTTTTAATGGGTTTTTATTTTAGTATTCTGTTTCCGTACAGACAATATTAATAATGAGACAAAAATTTGATGTGCTACGTCAGACAGTGGAGTAAAACACTCCCGAAGTTTGCATGCAAAAAATGTGGACTAGGTTCCCCTTATGGCCAACTTTTACTTGTACCATATTATTTTTCCAACAACGTCATAGCCAACATTTTGAAAAAACAACGACATGTGCCCGCTGTAATGGAAAGTAATTTGTTTGAAAAGTGCTTTACATTATCGCTGACCGTACTTACATAATTGTGTCTTCATAATTAAGTTCCGCATAGATTGGCAGATTTTGAGTATTTTTTCTAGCAGCCTCCATGGTTTAAGGTTACCTTAACCTTAACAGCTATCTTTCGGTACGGGCATGCTCAGCACAATTTTACTGCAATTTTATTAATATGTTTATTGTTCTTTCTATTTTTGTTTGTTGCTGTTGTGTTGTGTCTGTGTCGAATAAATGTTTTCTATTCTATTCTATCATTAAGCACAACTTTATGTTATAAAACCAGTAATGAAACCACGAAAGCGTAATTTCATAAAAATCAAGCAGCTAACGGTGTATAGCAGCTGAAATGTGCGAAATAAAACAAAGATGGCCGCTATTTGGATGAGTACCCACTTCTCTGATTACAGACAGTGAAAGGGGTTCTCGCATGAAACTGTGCGCATTTGGGCGGGATTATAGCTGTAATGTTTTTCATACGTGACGATTACGTTGTGGCATTCTGTGAATATTATATGAAATAATCAAAAAAGTGAAACATTAGAATCAGCGAATATTGAGTACCTAACAAGAATAATATATCATCAGTTGTAATTTAATTTAGTTACCTACAAACAACATATAAACACGTTTACCATGCATATTTTTTTTTTCATGAATTTAACAACGGATCGCACGCGCACGGCCATACGGTGGTTAAATGAATGACAAAAGAAAATTCATGTTAAAAGTGGATATTTTTAATTTGTCTGTTTAAATTTTTCGTCGGTTATCCAAAAAAAAATCAGCTGTTCCATATATTTTGACCGCATAGGTATTGCTCTTTTCTATGAAACAGCAGATTTTTTTTTTAAACCGACGTTAAACTTCTTCGCTGGGGGGTCTAGAATGGTATGCTGAATTCATGGTTAAAGTTTGCGCATTGAATAAAAAAATTTCGTTTATAATAAATTAATAAATGAAACAAAAATTTTGTACCTGGGTAGGTACAAAATTTTTGTTTCATTTATTAATTTACCGTTCCGTCCCGTCGTTCCGTTCCGTTCGTTGTTTTACCGTTCGCGAAATTTTCGTAAAAACGGGTGTTTTTACGAAAATTTCGCGAACGGTATGAATTTTGCCAATTAAAGCTAATATTTTTTATATAAATGTATTAAGGTCGAATATCGACCACTGAGCGCCCACTAGTTAAATTATATGTTTGAGTTTGAAGTAAGAGCCTGAAAACTGTATTAGGCACTAAGGTATGCTTACACCAAGTCAACTCATTTGCAAAATGCGTTACTACTACTGTTTCATTTTATACAAAAACTCCGCCTCTACTGTCTTCAAGTTCCATGTTTTCCGTTACAAAATTGCCAGTCTATTCTAACGGTAGCCTACAGTGTAAAATAAAGCAAAAATGCCTGCAATTTGTATGAGTGCATCTCATTATATCCAGTGAAATGAGACTTTGGACGAGCAGCGAGCGCTGTAAGTGCTGCAAATATTTGAGGAGCTTGTTTATAGCATACGACTGCGATTCGAACTATGCTGTGCCAAACAGAGTCCATAATAGTAATAGTGACGTTCCGGATATCCGTATCCACGGATATCCGCGGGAGAAAAAACATCCGTATCCGTATCCCTATCCAAAGTCAAAGTCAAAGCATTTATTTCAAATAGGCACTTAAAAGGCACTTTTGAACGTCAACATTTACATTAAAATAGAATTGATTCTAGTCGCCCCTTCCAAAATGTAGTTTCGTATGGAGAAGAATGGGCAAGAAACTCCACCGTTACTCTTTTAAAATGTTTCAAGTAAAATACAAGTATTTACATTCATTATATGATTATGTGTGAAAACGATGCACCCAGAATAAAATTACCATACCAAAATGGGTAAAAAGAATCAAATTGAAACAATACAGATAAATTAATTCTGTGATAGATACATGGTGTTCACACATTTACAAACATTGTAAAAGTAAGTATAGGTATGATTTTACTACAATATTAACAAGTAATGAGTCAGTGTGTGAGTTAAAATAATTACTGAGTGTAAATCAATGTCATAAATATAATTAATTATATGTACAATTCAATTAGCAACCAGTTTGATTTTGTCTAGACTCTAGATTGTCCTATGGAGCAGGACCAGCATGTTTCCAAGCATTCTTATCCGTTACATTTTTGACGGATCTTTTACCTTATTAATAATTCCAAATTGCACTACTAAACTTATTTGTAGACATTTTATTTACCCGTACAACAAACACAAACGTTATTTATGCTGCCCAGTGTTACACTAAACTATGTATAAACAAAACAAAAAAAAGCCCCGCGCAACGCAAGTCGAAACATGTTCTGTCACGCAAAGCGTCAAGTGGCATCAACTATTGTTTCAAAGGTCACGCGCACCGACACGAATTGAGTCAGAAAGTTAAGATCCGTATCCGTATCCGCCGATCTTGGCGCCAATTATCCGGATCCGGATCCGTATCTAGGGATCTAAATTTTTAATGATCCGGAGGCATGTCACTAGTCCATAATTGTGACTAATATAATTATTTCGCTACCAACTACGAGAATATTCATTAAGATACGAAATAAAGATTTTTTTTTTTGTTGGGCATCTCGCAGTTGGCCTTGAGAGGCCGTGACTGCTCAACCGGGCTTTCCTGGGGCTGCCATTAAGAAATTAATCTTAACGCCTCTAGCCAGGGCTTACAAACTAAAATTTAAAAACTAAGCGACTGCACGCTGAGGGCACCCCCTGTGGGGTACGAACCTCGGCTCAGGGCGTCACTGATAGGGGGACAGCTATCTCTATTGGGGACGGGCTGGATCGAAAAATTGGCATTATTATTATTAGGTGGGGAATTTAAAGCTACTGGCTCAGCTGCGGCGCGGGCTGGCGTTTCAACGAGCAAGGGTCGGTCGGGGACGAAATAAAGAATTCGACTGGCCATATAAATAGTATGGTCGTTGGTTGTTCGAGTAGTCTAAATTGGCTTTATTGCGAAATTACAAAGAAAATGTTTGGGTGATGTATTTGTAGGGCTAGCTGATAACGGACAGCAGGGGTAACGCATCGTGAAACTGTGTTTATTACTTACTCCTCTCATTTCCGGGAAAGATTTAAGG
This sequence comes from Antitype chi, assembly GCA_947359405.1. Taxonomy (NCBI): domain Eukaryota; kingdom Metazoa; phylum Arthropoda; class Insecta; order Lepidoptera; family Noctuidae; genus Antitype; species Antitype chi. Next base: position 6,842,959 of record OX375828.1, on the reverse strand, counting down.
TGAGTAAAATTATTTTTTAGGTCACTTCTTTTTTTACTTTAAGGAAAATAAAATAAGCCTCTGGCCAAAGGGCTGGTTTTTACCTTGGCTAGAGGCTGAGCATTGCTATACAACGTGGCAATGCTGCCAGTCTCTTGGGTACATTACCAGTCGACAGCGATACGGGTGAGTTTTTATACGCTTTGTTTTAGTTAATTCGTTTTAGTTAAATTATGATATAGGAAATTTGTATTTTTTTCTTTATCAATCTATTTTTCGGCTAACAAAAGCGTGATTGTTTTGTTTTTTTTTCAGTTTAATGGAAAAAAAAGTATGAAATTATTGAATTCTCATAGGTCCTTGATAAGTATGTAAACTTTTCTAATCAATACGACGTTTTGAAGGGGTGATAATCACGTTCAAGGATTCCGTTACATAGATACATACCCAGCCTTTAAGGAAGAGGTCATATTTGACTTTACTTGTATTTTTTTAATGGTATGCCGTAGTTCAACCTAGGTGATTTTTGGCTGCTTAACCGACCTCCACCTACGGCTTAAAAACTTAAAACTACTTAGGTAGAATTAAACTTAAAATAGTATATTTTATAACGAGGGACTAAACGAAGCCATAATATACCCGAGGTGGTTTGACTCCCGAGCGTGCGAGGGAGTCAATGAAACCGAGGGTATATTAAGTTGGCGTTTAGTCTCGAGGTGCAAACTGTACTTTTCACTTCGAGTGCGAGAAAAATAGTCAATTTAGTACAAAAACATGTACTTACCTAATAAATATTACTTAACAAAAAAACAGTACAAAGTGAAAAATAACTTTAATTTCAGAAGTCGGTGTCTTTGGAGCTGCATTTGAATTTGTTGTCACCGCCTTCCGAAATTAAAGTTATTTTTCACTTTGTAGTGTTTTTTTGGAAGTCGGTTGTTTTTTTTTTTTTGGGAAAGTTTTTTTTTACTTTTTTGTGGTTCACATGTGCTTACCCCTTCACAGCGTACCGGCGTGATGTTATGTTATGAACTGATGTAAGCTATTGCTTACATCTCATCATCTGTCTATTGACAGACATGAGATTTCAGCAATCCCAGTCCATTTGCTATCATTTATTGAGGAGTTCCGTTGCCTATCTCCAAAGTTCTTCATCAGATCTTCACCAAATTGAAATGAGACCACTCCGAGAAAGTACTCTTCCAAAAAATACCTAAATCGCTTCGCGTGCCTATAAAATTTGAAGAGTTCTGTCTATTTCTCCAGGATCCCATCATCAGATCCTGACTTGATGATCATGGGACCACCTGGGAAGTATACCCTTTCAAACAAAAAAAAAATCCAAATCGGTCCAGCCATCTTCGAGTAATCGGAGAACATACATAAAAAAAAATTAAAAAAGGTTCCGACGAATTGAGAACCTCCTCCTTTTTGAAGTCGGTTAATAAAATAAAAATCACAATATCTATTAGGTATGTCTTTTGCTCTTTGCTTGACGTCAAACTCTTCACCAAGGAACATAATATTATTTTGTTACTGGACATTCTTAATAAATTTATTTAAAGCCGAACAAATTTACACTCGACAATAATTCTGAAATTTTTGCGGTCTTTTTTTTCTTCTAAACCAGTAACAGATTAACAATTTAAAACACATGGCGCCACCTTGGCAAAAACCATGGAACTAAAACTCTCAACATTTTCGCAATGAAGATAGTCCACACTCCACAGATAATAGTATATTTACTGGCTGTTTGAGTTTGTCTATGTCACATGAAGGAAATTAAAAAACGAATTACTTTTTACTCCCTAGGGACTAAAGTGGTCACTTTAGTCCCGCTTCGTAGGGCTATAATGATGTCTTTTTAGAGCATAAGAAGTGAAAAAGGTGTTTTTATACTTACTTGTTTACATGTACAAAATGACATTATAGATGGTTGAACTGCATAACACAATCGATAATGCTCAAAATGCCACCTGCCACTGGCTGCGTTTTTTAGTTTCTGCCCAAACCAAGGGAAACGGCATGAGTTTAAGATGTACGTATATAATTCAATTTTAAAGACTCCGAAATAACAGCCAGTCGAAAAGCAGTCGTATCGTATAAAACATAGTTACAGCAAATTCATCGTTTATAAAAGTTACAGCTGAGGTAATGAGCGCTGATCCACGAGACAAGCGCGCTTACGTACTTTCTAACTGAGAGTAGAGGCACTAACAAAAATGCTAACGTTGTAATATTAATACTTAGTCGTCGCGTTTGAGATTGCAAAATAAAACTTGCTTGTTTTTCTGGTTAGTCTGTTGTACTGTGCTAATCACGTGCACGCTTACTATAAACTACTACTATACTATAAACTATTATTTTATAAATAAATTATTTTATTATTATACAGGAAAAGTTTTCATCCAGTGTGCAAACTGTAACCATGAATTCAGCGTATCATTCTAGACCCCCAGCGCAGAAATTTTTCGTCGGTTTTACAAAAAAAAAACAGCGGTTCCATACATTTTGACTGCGTAGGTATCTATTGCACTTTTCTATGAAATAGCGGATTTTTTTTTTTGTTACCTAACCGACGAAAAATTTCTTCGCTGGGGGGTCTAGAATGGTATGCTGAATTCATGGTTACAGTTTGCACACTGGATAAAAACTTTTCCTGTATAATAATAAAATCATTTATTTATAAAATAATAGTTTAAAAAACTAAAAAACACGCTTTAAAAACCAAACTAAAAAAGGCGTGTTTTTTAGTTTTTTAAACTATTATTTATTTTCTATTTTTTAGTTCTGCTAACTACAAAAACCTGTCTGTTTTTTCTCAATTTTTTTTTTAATTATTGAATTGTCATCGGTCCTCGACAAGTTTACAAAGTTTCAATGAAATCTGACCGTTTAAAGTGGGTCAAAATCGCGCTCAAAGGAGTCGGTTACATACAAACAAACAAACAAACCAACAAACAAACATACAAGTGAAGCTAATATAAAGCGTGTAAAAAGGGGTAACGTTTACAATAAATACTTTAAGAAATAAAATAGAGTACAGTTGCTAATTGCCTGAACTAGTTTGAACCTGTGCTTCAGGCTACAAAGTGCACAAATATTAACAATGTGTATGAAGTATTATCTAAATAAAATAGAACATAAGTCAACAAAAGTAAAAATGCATGTTAGCGGTTTTATTTGGAGACAACAAGTAGATCTTCTGCCTGTGCATAATCAAGTAATTTAATTTATAGATACTTAGTTTTCTATTTAATATATTGTACAGAAATGGGCCTAAAAGTGTATAAAATCTTTCTACAAAGACATGTTTTGAGGTTGCATTCGTTATGCATAGGTACTATATCATTCCGTCTCTTGTTAGTATTGTCAGCATTGTAGGTAAGCATGGTGTGATGTTTTAATACATAGCCGACTAGTTACGAAAATAAACGAGAGCTCTATTCATAAATTATAATATTTATTTCGCGAGATCTACTAAAACTGTAGATTTTCAATGTGTTCACAGTTAAACTCGTAACTAGTTGCTGGTTGTGAACATGCTTTGAAGGGAAAGACCTAAGAGACGATGGACCGACTGTGTGAAAGATGATTTGGCTAGAATGAAGGTGGCTGTAAGAGATGACGACTAATAAAATATATGGAGGAAGTAGTGGCGCCATATGCTGCGCCGAATCAAATAATTAATGAACAAGAGAATGAAAATGACTTTGAACAAGATTTCCTTGCTACTCCTTTTTTCATGCTTGCTTTTATAGATAACTCTACCATTAAAGGTATGTATAATGATACCAGCTATTATTGTCCTCATTTATAATTCATAATCAGCCTATAATCTTCCCATTGCTAGGACATAGGCCTCCCCATTTCTAGAGGGAGGTACCGCATACGCACTTAAAATCTGAGCCGTCCGTGAACCCTGTGGAAATTGTGTTAGCTTCGGCGGACTTGGGTTCGAAGTCCATCTAGAGATTGCCAAGAAGTCCACGGTACCGCGTGCCCAGGCGGAAGGCTGCCAGACGGTTCACTAAAAATGTCTTGGGGTTTATACAGCTTCGGTCAAAGACTAGGTACATCTTGCTGCTATTTTATTTACCTGCGTCCGTGTGTCATTCGGTATGGGCACGCTCAGCACAATTTTACTATAATTTTATTGTTATGATTATTGTTCTCTTTCTTTTTTTTATGTTTGTTGCTTTTGTGTTGTCTCTGTCTCGAATAAATGTTTTCTATTCTATTCTATTCTGTAGAGGCGTTACTATTGGCTGGACAATAAATTGAAAATGTAACATGGTACTTGTCCAGATTTGAACCCAACCGCATGCATTACAGGTGAAACATTGTTATCAAGCAAATCTATAAATTCATAATCAATTTAAACAAGCGAAAATTGACAATGCTTCTTCAGCTATCCGTACCCATTTCAACTGTTGGCAAAAGCCAATAATTGAAAACATTTCAAGCACTTCTTCATCTCACTGTACCTTCATCTCGTTAGAGCATTGACCGCGGCCATTTGCCAGGCATTTACGTCATTTAATAGATGGATACGTCAATAAAACGGGGTATGCTGTGCAAGAAACTAACTTGACTTTGGTAAACCAATTTATTTATCCATCCAAAGACTAACAAATTAACTTGTGCATCCACGACATTGCATTTATTAAGTTTCTAAGCGACTTATAGAGAATCTGTCGCTTCCTTTTTAAAATGATACTGGAATGCTCGCTGAATGTGCTCGGCGTGGGTTGACCTGGCGGACCAATGATCAAAGTGTCAAAAAAAAAACAACCGACTTCCAAAAAAACACTACAAAGTGAAAAATAACTTTAATTTCGGAAGTCGGTGTCTTTGGAGCTGTATTTGAATTTTTTGCCACGGCCTTCCGAAATTAAAGTTATTTTTCACTTTGTAGTGTTTTTTTGGAAGTCGATAATTTTTTTTTTGTAAAAAGTTTTTTTTTTCACTTTTTAGTGGTTCACATGTGCTTACCCCTTCGCAGCATACCGGAGTGATGTTATGTTATGAACTGGTGTAAGCAATAGACAGACATGAGATTTCAGCAATCCCAGTCCATTTGCTATCGTTTATTGAGGAGTCCGTTGCCTATCTCCGAAGTTCTTCATTCACCGATCTTCACCAAATTGAAATGGGACCACTCCGAGAAAGTACTCTTCCAAAAAATACCTAAATCGCTTCGTGTGCCCATAAAATTTGAAGAGTTCTCTCTATTTCTCCAGGATCCCATCATCAGATCCTGACTTGATGATTGTGGGACCACCTGGAAAGTATACCCTTTTAAACAAAAAAAAAAATCCAAATCGATCCAGCCATCTTCGAGTAATCAGGGAACATACATAAAAAATAAAAAAAGGTTCCGACGAATTGAGAACCTCCTCCTTTTTGAAGTCGGTTAAAAAGGCCATTATGGCAGAATCATAAAAGGACCATATTACGAAACATATAAAAAATCGTAAAATGTTTAAAAACTGACAATTCATCTGCCAGGGGTGCGGGTTGTTCGAAAGAGAGAAACCGTGGCCTTTGGCTCAGTAGCACTATTGGTATAAAGCTGATTTACATCCGTCACCTCACCAGTTGAAAACCAGCGTCAGGTACAAGTTGCCTGGCATTTATGCTGAACTGGGCCTTTTTAGCGCAGCCGTGAGGCACACTTTGACGCACTTTACACTTTTTGGTGGGTCTGTGCTAAATAAATTTATTTTCTTTCTTTCTTTCAGTAAAAGTCTGACACGCCCTCCCGCTCCGCACATCATCATCATCATCATTTCAGCCGAAAGACGTCCACTGCTGGACATAGGCCTCCCCCAAGCTCCGCCACTTCGACCGGTTCTGTGCTTCCCGCATCCAGCGGACTCCTGCGGCCCTCACAAGGTCATCGGTCCACCTTGTGGGAGGCCTTCCAACTTTACGTCTTCCGGTGCGCGGTCGCCACTCCAGAAGACTCCGCACATAGTGGAAGAAAATATTTGATGATTTCCCACCCAAAAAAAAAAACCACGGCTACACCCTGACCATTTTTGGTCCATTATGATAAGTAGTTTAGAAGTTTTGAAGGAATAGATGAATATACATAGCGGTCTAAATCTTAACCTCCATCGTAGCCAGGTAAAAAATAAATAAAATCTCTATTTCTGTTTGAATTAAGCCTACCGTGGCTAATTAGTAAACCTTAATAAAAGTCTACATTAGTAATCTAAATTACGAAAACTATGCCTAGAAACGTTTTCAAAACTATTTTTTCTATAAATTGCCTGAAGTTCGTTACCGTAAAAATATAATTGCTCTGACTTTAAGCCACGCAATCCAAATACGCACAATCTTGAAACCTACCTACTTTGCAAAATAAAATAAAAAACGAACTAATGTACTAATACTGATAACTATCAGACTATCAGATCAACTTAGATTAAACTAATTAAAAATAAAAGTAAATAAAATCAAAGATATCATTACACAACAATAAGATAACAATACCTTATCGAATCAGTAAAACAATCCTTAAGACATTCAACCCTTTCTTCTGAAGCTCTTATTTCAAACGCATAAGGTTTAAAATCCCCTGAAAAGTAAGTTTTAAAATTTGTACCTACCCGATGGTTTATCTTAAGTCTTTATTTCAAAGGTGTAACGTTGATATTGCTATGGCAAATAGGTTTTAGGGGTAAACAGAAGAACAGAAGTATAAACAAGTAGCAAATCGGTAAATGTTGCGCACGCAACGCTTCATGCACTAGTAAAGGAATGTAGGGTGACCATGAGGTCATACGCATTGGAAAACTGAGATTTGTTTCGTCAATTCTATTACTTAAACAATATAATATTAAAGGTTATAAAAGAATACAATCTATTCACTTAATTAATAGAAAAAACATGCTTTCCCCATTGAGCCTATCTTAGCTTGGCTTTATAATGCTGTTTTCACCAAATTTAGACCTAACCGTGCAAGCTTCAATCAATTCAGTCTATCGCAGTCCACTGTTGGACATAGGCCTCTCCTAGGCTACACCACAACACCCTGTCCTCCACCTTCTGCATCCCGACTCTCCCGGTCACGTTCTTAATGTCGTCGGTCCACCTAGCTGAGAGGTTTCCCACGCTACGCTTGCTGATATGCGGTGTCTTCTCCAGGACTCGTCTGCTCAACTGCCACTTCAGTTTACTTACTCTGCTTTGCTATGCAAGCAAATGGCCACCGATATAAAAATTAACCGAATTACATAAAAACGAGGTACCCTGTTACCCTGTATTCTAATAAAAACAACCTACGACCACCAACCCGTTTGGCAAATTTTTACAATTGTTTCTTGGACACTTTGTAGAAAATAAAAAAATAAGTCCGTGAAAGGGAGTTTGTATTCCCATCTAGACAAAAAGTTATAGGACCTTTTGTTCAGATATTTGCCCCACGGCGTACATAAATAAAATAGTGTAGACTGTGCAGATAACTATATCTGCAACACAATGGTAAAGATCGCATTTTTGTAGACAGCGGGAGAGTCTAAGATATACGAAATAAAAAAACTACATAAATATAATGAAAAGTGAGACCTAGTTCATGAATGTAAAACACATTTGTACTCAGCCTTTCATGAACCGGGTCAAATATGAAAATGACCTTTCAACTCCTTAATTCTGCAGGTGTGTAATATCCTTGTCAGCCATCTTCGATCCCCAGCTTAAAAATTAGGTCAGGAGCCAGGACTATCCCACTTACCCCAAACTCATGGTGACCCAAAGAAAAACTGTAGTCCGTAGTTTATTGCGCCGCCGCGCCGCCAAATTTAGCAACGATTACGTCATGTGCATCCGTCTTGTACACACGTACTCATAAACCGACGCAATAGAAATCGCGATACCAAGTTTTGTCATAACAATTAAGAAATTTATGTAAATATAAGCATTCATTGTTTATAGATAGGTTAATATTTTGTTAAGAAAGTTTATATTTCATCTTTAAAGTGCATCTTGAAATCTTCCAAAGTAGTAGTGCTTCTTGTGAAGTAGCTCATTTGCTGATGCTCATCTGATGCTGTGTTCCAGTTTGAAATGTGCGAATTACATGGGAAAAAACTTGCTCAACCTTATCCCTACCAATTCCTTACTAATATTATAAATGCGAAAGTAACGCTGTCTGTCTGTTACGCTTTCACGCGTAAACCGCTGAATGATAATCATGAAATTTGGCAGTGAAATAGCCTGGAATATGGAAAAGGATATAGGCTATTTTTTATATTTATTTTGCTTTTTACACGCTTTATATTAGCTTCACTTGTATGTATGTAACCGACTCCTTAGAGCGCGATTTACGGTCAGATTTCATTGAAACTTTGTAAACTTATCGAGGACCGATGACAATTCAATAATTTAAAAAAAAATTCAGAAAAATGAAAAAAAAACACGTTTTTGTAGTTAGCAGAACTAAAAAATAGAAAATAAATAATAGTTTAAAAAAACTAAAAAACACGCTTTAAAAACCAAACTAAAAAAGGAGAAAATAATTTAATTCAATTAAAAAGCGTGGGGTGCTTTTTGAGGTATTTTTATAATCACTTAATGTCAAGCACCCCACGCTTTTTAATTGAATTACATTAAAGCGTGTTTTTTAATTTTTAAACTATGATTTTTATGACGCAATAACCGGCATCCACGCGGGCGGAGCTTTGGCCAAATCTAGTGGTTAATAAAAAGTAACACTCAACTTACTCCTAGATAACTATAGAACAAACTGGCGAAGACATCGACGCGCAATGTGGTACACACGGCTACACATAAAGCTATACATTTCCAGTATAAGCTGATCTCGCATTGTATAGGATTTCCGTACAGTGCGAGATCAGCGTAAACTGGAAATGTATAGCTTGATGTGTAGCCGTGTGTACCATGGATTCAGAATAAGACACTACAATCTTGCGTTGCAAAAAAAATCTGCTGTGACATAGTCCTATACTTATGAGGTAATAAAATGTACGGAACAGCAATTTTTTTTACGTCAGCAGCGTAGAAATTTTCAGTTATATCTAAGAATAGTGCGTGTCGATATGATGCCACTCTGCATTTATTCTATCAAGAAACTTGAGTAAACATTAATTTAAAACCAAAAATGAAAATAAAAAGTGTCTACAAAATATTATATAACTGTAAACTAAAAGCTAGAACATACTAGCAGTAATTATTAACTAACATTAAGACTAAAAAGGAAATAATTAAAACAAAACAACAGTTAAAAAAATAGTCCGTGAGCATGTATGTTGCTAGTAATTACTCTCACTGGATAATTAAATAATTAAACACATATTTTTCTAATTAGAAAGACTAAATAACGCATTATGTTATAAATTGCATCAAAATTAAGATTATTGAAATAAAGCAAAAGTGTTGTATTTGCAAAATATTTCCTTAGCGTTTGCTCACGTAGAGAATAGCTTTCAATTTAGCTAAGTACACAACCCAGTTACTGGGTAATACGATACCCTTTGGTAAGACTTGTTGTCAGACTGTCGGGCTTCTGACGACCCGTAACAACTGTCAAAGATCCACAAATGACAGCCAGGACCAACTGCTTAACGAGTTTTCCGTGGCACGGAGGGGTCTTGGTATGTAAAGATGGTCACCCATCCATGGACCAACCGCGTCAAGCGTAGCTTAACCTGATCGATCGATCGACCCGTGCGGCTGTTATTACTTAGCCACAAGTCCCTCATGTCCCTTTGTCCTACTATAAAATATTATAATTGTGAAAGTTTGTATGTCTGGATGTTTAGATGTTTGGAATAAGGAATTGGAATTGGAAAAGGAATCAAGCCAAATTGCAGCAGAAAGTATCATCATCTTTCCCATTAAATAAAAGAAGTAAACAGTTAATGCCTGGTAACTTTCAATATTGTCGTTATGAGCGATAATAGTTCTTATCACAATCCGATACAGGTTAGAATCTGTTGTAATAAATTCGAATAATAAATGAGCAAGCATTGTCGTAAAAATGCAAATAAAATCGTATACAATTAGATATTAACTATTTAATAATAAATAATCCATCACTAGATGCAGTTTGGCATGTGGAATTTTATGGTATATTTTTAATTATAATAATAATTGTTATTGAAGGGAGTTTATCCCTTCAATAACAATTATTTTAAAGATAATTAAGAGGTGACTTTGATGAGTTTTTGATGCATTAAAGTATGTTTAATTATGTTTTGAGTTCCATCACTGTATGCAAAAAGACTTGAAAATATAATTCATTTTTTTGCTTTAAAAATTATTTACGGTTAAAGAGATACACTGGTTTAAAAAACCACCTTTTTGAGCGTTTTCAAGAAATCACCGCCTTAAGACAACAGGTCCCCGAGTCTCTGCCAAACCTTTCGGGACATCCAGGCGTGATATTAAGTTATGTTATACAGCCCCCATAAAACCAAAAGGTTTCTAACTATTCTCGGTCGAAATCGCTAACACATAGGTACCTACCGGCCTATCTCTATGACCACCTTATTTCAATCCCCCTGAACTTCAATACCGTCCCATAGTAATGATAATTTAGCCAAATACCCACATTATGGTACCGCAATAAACCTTGATGCGGTTTTGGTGCGGTTCGGTGCGAGACAAGAGCGTCGTACGCAACGCGAATCTAACATTAGTGGCGAACGATATTTCGACAGAGTATAATCGTTAGGTGGTGCTGTTTCAATTCACTTACGACACGATATTACTGCAGTAATAATATGAGCTTGTTTTTCTCTCAATGCAAGGCAAATACCTCATTTCATGAAGATCAGGTATTAGGAACAGGGTGTGAATATCCTTCATTGAAAAAGAAGGATCCCCCGATCAGACGAGTATAGTGGTTGGTGGGCAACTGTCCGACGGTTGATGACGGAACGTTGTATATTTTCTAGTTGTGCGGTAAACTCTGCTTGCGCGATGCAGGATTTTGCGTGACGTCAGTGTGATGCGTAGTTCGCATGTGGTGATGTAGATGTCGCTACTGATCTGTAATGAACGAGTTTTTTTTTATACTTCAACCTGATGATTTTTAATTCAAAGTCCTAAGTCTGTCTTTCCACGTTGATTTCCTTCACCGCTCAAATAGATGTGTGTGTGTTTGTGTGTTGTGTTAATGTGTTGTGTGTGTGTGTGTGTTTATTGTTTATGTTTCCTTACGGAAACATTAACGAGAGAGAGTTACCGATACATTGCCAACTTTAAAAAAAATGTATTGAACGGTTTCTTCAAAACGGTAAAGGTAAACATCGTGAGGAAACTGATACGTCCTAGTACCAAAAGGCCAATTCTCGTAATTAAAAAAGTTCAAAATCTAGTCGCAGTTTCACCGACAAGCAAATGTCAAAAATGTTTGAAAAATCGAGGTATTTTTGACATATTGACACTGAGATCAGACTGTGAACGTTCTTAAAGATATGAGAATTGCCCCTCAGAAATTCGAAGACATATGACATCTACCAACCTGCACTGGGGCCGCATGTTAGAACATAGCCGACTCCCTCTCGAAAAGAGGAGACCTAAGTTATGTCCCAGTAGAACATTATAGGCTGATTATCCTGGTCTCGACAAACAGAGTATACTGTGAAAGCCGACCTCCTAATCAAATAGCTTCTCGAACAAGTCCATTGCTTATTTATTTATTTGTTAAATGCACAATGTACATAACCATATTTATAAGCTAGGCTTAAGAGCATTTATTCTGAAAGATGGCAACGTGGCAAATAGCTATCAAATATTTACCAGTTTCTTATTCATTTGTTAATATTACTGTATGGAAGTATGAAATATCGCTAACTAGTGACCTAAAATATGAATAATGATTTGCAATTATAACACTAAATTGGATGTTATAACCGTTTTAGATGTAAAAAGGGCATTTGGAAAGTTTCCAAGTTATTTTTTTACATCTAAAACTAAATATTCGTTGTTAAGATATTAATGCATTTCATAATAAAAAATGTAAGTCACTAGTTAGCGATATTTCATATTTCAATACAGTAATATCGCCAAATTAATCAAAACAATGAAATATTTGACAGCTATTTGAGACGTTGCCCATTTTAAGAATAAACGCTCTTAAAACTAGTGAGTACATGACCCTGTTAGGGTGCAGCAAGATAACTTAAAACTAATAATTAACTGTGAGATCTAATATGACGTAGATTAGGGACTTCCAAACTTACATTAGTATATTTATTAAACTTTTAACTAGCTTTATACATAAAAAAGCGTATATATTATAATTAACACACGGATATAATACCTATTTAAACTCTATTTTAGCATTTTGTCTTCCATAAATTCTAGGATGCTATACTATTAACATTTGTATGCTTCGGTATTTTGGGCTATTTTTGAACATTTGTAGTCTAGGTGTTGGTAGAATTAGCTTAAAATATTGTTCACCACAATACCGTACGTCAATGGAAACCGTAACTCCCAACTAGAGGGAGGACATCGCACCACTATGACTCACCTCTATTAGACACTTTCTGAGCATTACGGTTTCGGAATTTACCACTCGTTTTATTGTACTCATGGCGAAATTAAAATGACTTGTAGTTGTAATATAAGTCATTGTGTTGTGGATTAAGTAGGTGTATTACGCTCATGGGTGAAAAAGATGACATAAGAGAAATAATTAACATTTTAGCCTGAACGTTGCTCTAAATAACTTCTTAGTTTATCTTAGACATTACTGACATCGATGAAGGAAAATCTTCACAAAAGAAAATCTCACTTGTTATTACTGGACTTTATAGTTAACTAGCTTCTGGTGTGACTTTGTCCGCGTGAAATTCCTTGTACCCTCGTCGCATCGCCTCGCCCGATCACGCTATTGCTTCGAATTCAAGTGGCGTTCTATCTAACTGTTTCTCTTTTTGCTCGGGTCCGAAGAGACGTAGCGGGATGTTAAATAGCTTACGTTTCTCAAGAGTTGGGGTTTCAAACAAAAAAAGATTTCTTATGGTTCCAGAGATTAGCGCGTTCAAAACAACAAACTCTTCAGCTTTAGTATATAGACAACTAGCTGTGCCCGCGACTTCATCCGCGTGGAATAGTGTCTTTGGGTCTTTGTCTCTTGTCGCAAACTTATAAAACATTCACATAAACCTTACATATTTCCATACAGACTTTCATCCCCTATTCCCTATTGTTATTTTACACCCTTGAGGGTAAAACTTTTACAAAATTTGAATGTCATATTTATTTATATCGAATCAACAGCCTAAAAAATAAGTTTCCAGCTTCCAGCTCTAAAAATGACGATACTTCCATACAACTTTTCATCCCCCCTTTCAACCCCTTACAACCCTTTTTTCGCATTAAAAAGTAGCCTATGTCCTTTCTCAGGCTCTAGACTATCTGTGTACCAAATTTCATTTAAATCGGTTTAGTAGTTTTGGCGTGAAAGCGCGACAGACAGACAGAGTTACTTTCGCGTTTATAATATTAAAGTATAGATTAGTATGAAATCATCTTTAGCAAACGTGGTAATCAATGCGCGTGCCTTCTCTAATTGAGGAAATGTCTCTACTTTACAATGAATTAATAATATGCTGGCACTATTTTAGTTATTTTGAAAACCATCCTATGATTTCACCGTGGGCCGTAATCTCACTTGCCTGTCAGTGGTTGTCACATAGTGTCTTCTCTAAGACCTAGAGCCCTAGAATATCCTAGAGACTGTGACTTGTCGATTTCCTTTACTGTTCGTTTCTACCAGTGATGATAATCATACAAGTTATATAAAATCACAAGTAAAAAGTCGTATCTGCCTAGGTTCGAACCTACGATTTATAAGTCGAGACAGCTAACTTAGCAAACATCAAATGTGTTTTATTTCAAAACATACCACATTTAACTGATCCTAAAATAATAATTATGAAGTTCATTTACAGTAATTTGCCAAACCTAATAAATAAAGTTTGACAAGCAGGTATTATATGTAAGTACACTCATGCCTAACTATTTATGCAATATTTGCACGGACAGTAATTTAAAATAAAATGCGCTTTCACATTTTTTACGCGTTACGCTGCCATGATAATAAAAATATTTTAACAAAAACATTACTCCATGTATTTTATTTATTTAAGCTTATTTATAACAAAATAGAAGTTACAGAACAGGGGCCCAAGTCTGCTATTTTTATAAATTCGTCATTCCAACACGATCCCATTGTCATTCATTTGTCATTTTGCTAAAAGTTCGTAATCTGCTAAATTTATAATGGTCGATCATTGGTCAGTCAATGGTCTCGTAATAGAATTGTGTCATAATGGCATTTTCGTATTGCCATTATTATAAAACTCGTTAGTAGAAATGTTTTTCGAAAAACTACTACTAAATTTGAACATTTATTCATGCCAGATTTCATTTATATATATTTTTACATAATTATTATTTATTGTGGACAGTGTAAAGTAGTAGGTAGGAAGTTCGTAAATTAAGTCAGTCATTCATTTGTCATGATGTACGAGATTACCAATAAATGCCATTTCTTTCAATGGAGTGTCAGTGGTTGACCATTGGAAAGTCATAATGACGCCATTTTATTAGTAGATTACCAAACTTGTCAAAATCAACAATTATGTAATCAATGATAGACCATTCTGACACTATTGTAATAGCAGACTTGAGGCCCAGTTGTAAGACATGGTGACTGTTATGGATGAAACATATAAGAGGAAGGGGATGAATATAAATGTGAATAAGACGAGGGTCATGCATGGTGTTTGAAAGAGAGGAGAATGTATCGGTGAGAGATGTGATGTTAAAAGTATAAAAGAAGATGTAGTGATAAAAAATTAAAAGAGTATGCTTAGGTGGTTTGGTCATGTGGAGAGAGTCAAGAGCCGCAGGGCGGCTAACAAAATGAATAGTAAGGCAGACTTGTATTAAAACAGCGAGAGGGGGTATGACCTAGGAAGACATGTGACCTTATTGGTGATAGAATAGAATAGAAAACATTTATTCGACACAGACAACACTATTGTGTTGCAACAAACACATTTAAAAAAAGAGAACAATAAACATAACAATAAAATTGCAGTAAAATTGTGCTAAGCGTGCCCATACCGAAAGGGTTACCATCTCAGTATTTGCTGGGCATCAGACACCCAGTGCTGGGTTTCAGTTAGCACCCCGCAGTGACATACAGACGCAGGTAAATAAAATAGATACATACTTGAATATCCTACTAATATTATAAACGCGAAAGTTTGTTAGTATGGATGGATGGATTGGATATTGATTGGATTGAATGGATGTTTATTACTCTTTCACGCAAAAACTACTGAATGGAATTGGATGAAATTTGGCACACAGATATATTATAACCTAGATTATCACATAGGATACTTTTTATCTCGGTAGTACATTCCCGCGGGATAGTTTCCGACTTTCATGCCGGCGAAGCTGCGGGCTGAAGCTAGGTAGTAATAAAAATGTTTAAGAATACGTAAATAAATAATTGTGAAAGATTTTTTGTGTGCTACTCAGTTCAGAGTTTTTTTTTAATACCTACGAATCTACAATATAAAACTTAAAAAAAAAAAACAACCGACTTCCAAAAAAACACTACAAAGTGAAAAATAACTTTAATTTCGGAAGTCGGTGTCTTATTTGGAGCTGTATTTTAATTTTTTGTCACCGCCTTCCGAAATTAAAGTTATTTTTCACTTTGTAGTGTTTTTTTGGAAGTCGGTTGTTTTTTTTTTTGAAAAGTTTTTTTTTCACTTTGTAGTGTTTTTTTGGAAGTCGGTTGTTTTTTTTTTTTTGAAAAAGTTTTTTTTTTCACTTTTTAGTGGTTCACATTTGCTTACCCCTTCACAGCATACCGGCGTGATGTTATGTTATGAACTGGTGTAAGCAATAGACAGACATGCGATTTCAGCAATCCCAGTCCATTTGCTATCATTTATTGAGGAGTTCCGTTGCCTATCTCCAAAGTTCTTCATCAGATCTTCACCAAATTGAAATGAGACCACTCCGAGAAAGTACTCTTCCAAAAAATACCTAGATCGCTTCGTGTACCTGTAAAATTTGAAGAGTTCTCTCAATTTCTCCAGGATCCCATCATCAGATCCTGACTTAATGATCATGGGACCACCTGGGAAGTATACCCTTTCAAACACAAAAAAAAACCAAATCGGTCCTGCCATGTTCGAGTAATCGGGGAACATACATATAAAAAAAAAGGTTCCGACGAATTGAGAACCTCCTCCTTTTTGAAGTCGGTAAAAAATAGCACCTATCGCTTGACGCGGGAACGCATTATCGAGCAGCCGCAAAAAGTCAGCGAAGTAAATGTGCTTTCCATAAAATATTTCTATGTGCCAGTAAATTAATATTTCTAAGGCGTAGGGCCGACCTACCACCAAAGTTCTTATTGTAACGGAAAAGAGAAGATAAGATCGAAATCTTGTGGTTCTTTGAGAGACATACCGCATCACATCTAGCCTAAAATAAGGTTAGATTCTACAATAAGACCGCAACCAGCATGCGTGTTTGACCAGATGTATGAACATTAACGAGGCAGAAGAAGTATTTAAGAATCGTATCAAGTGGCGTCTGTAGTTTCTGCCTACCCCTATGGAAAAAAAATGTGAGTTTATGTATGTATGTAAAAGTTACATTATAATCTTTTAGGAAGTTAAAACATTACAAATTTCTAAAAATAATGCATTGTAACCGTTATCATGTAGCCTTTTGTTTTTAAAATTTAATGTAGTAACTCGAAGTGATCTTATTTGAAACTAATCTTACAGAAAATTCTTATAATTTTAAGAACGTTCACAGTCTAATCTCAGTCTCATTCTGTAAAATAATACCTCGAGTTTCCAAACATTTTTGACAAGTTTTTGACATTTGATTGTCACCGAGATGAGACTGCGACTAAATTTTGAACGTTTTAATTACGAGAATATTGGCCATAAGGCCCTGGGTAACTTTAAATATTGTCGTTATGAGCGATAATAGTTCTTATTGCAATCCGATACGGGTTAAAATCTGTTGTAATAAATTCGAATTATAAATGAGCAAGCATTGTCGTAAAAATACAAATAAAATCGTATAAAATTAGATAATAACTATTTAATAATAAATAATCCATCACTGAATGCAATTTAGCATTTGGAATTTTATGGTATATTTTTAATTATAATTATAATTGTCATTGAAGGGATAAACTGGTTTTATAGATATTTAAGAGGTGACTTTGATGACTTTTTTGATGCATTATTAGTATGTTTAATTATGTTTTGAGTTCCATCACTGTATGCAAAAAACACTTAGAAATATAATATTTTTTTGCTTTTAAAATTAGTTACGGTTAAAGAGATACACTGGTTTAAAAAAACCACCTTTTTGAGCGTTTTCAAGAAATCGCCGCCTTAAGGTTAAATAACGAAAGTAATAAAAATGTCATGATAAACGATAAATGCGTTCGCTGAGCATGAGTGTTATATTGTATTTCCCTTTAGGAATGACTCCGCTGCAGCCTGGAATCTGGATATGCTTCTGGTTGATGGCAAGTTAAACATAGCTGGCGAAATGTGTGTGGACTACAGATACTCTTCCGCCTAACTCTTCCCGGATTACAGGCGTGAGGTTATGTAAACGCGTTCCATGCAAGCACTGTCATTGTCACTAAGTACATTGATTTAATCCGTCATCACCATCGCTGGAAGACTTGGCACGTCTAGACCACTAAATTATAAACTCATTTTTACTTTCGAAAACTTCCTAAACACCTACAGTGAAAATATAGGCAGGAAAATAGCCATCATTATTATTTTCAAACGAGCCTTAACAAAAACGCGTTGATGTCTTTTGTATTGTATGCTTTTGCTGAACAATGTTTACAATTATTCTTTTAAAACTACTCAACAACACATAGTTAGGTTCCATTTATATGGTAATGATCATGACCCTAATTGCATAACATATTTTCTTTAATAATCTTAAAGATTCTGCAGGAAATTCCTAATTAATTGCTCTGTCTGCTCGACATCGTAAATAACGCATTGAATTATTCCTCATTTGAACATGAATCGGCGAACTATCGGCAGAAATATTTTACGTAACAAAAACGATTGCTGGAAATTTAAACACCCGTAGTGTTCAATGTTTATGAATCTGACACACACAAAATTGTTGTTGCTGTTTTGGTGGATCGAGTCGACTCGAGTCGATTTATACGGTATTCGAATCATGACTCGATTCCGCGATTCGAGTACTCGAGTTCTATGGTATTCGAATGTTGACTCGAGTCTAGAAATTCGAGTCCAGAAATCTAGTCTGAAAATTCAAGTCCAGAACTCGAGTCCGATACCGATTTTAGAATAAAAAGGAAATCGAAAAGGAGTTACTTTCAAACAGCATGTAGGTTTAGCATAATGACACTAAGTTAATCATTATCCTGAATGAAAATATTTTAAACATTACCAAAAAAATACATAGAACTTACCAAGGAAGTATCTAGGAACCAGAAATGAGATCAAGTTCTATTTTTTTATCACCCAATCAAAAGAGATCTTTTTAGAAGCTATTTAAGAACTTCAGATATTTGTTCTATTCCTCCAGAACCAGAAGCTTCACTTAATAAATCGGAATCACTCGATTCTTCCTGGCGCAAGTACCGGAATCGAGTCTAGCGAACTCGAATCAAAATAAATTGGTATTCGAGTAGGCGAGTCCAAAGCAGGAATCGAGTCTGACTCGAGTCAAGCCGTACTCGGTACATGGCTACTATATATACTGATTACTAAATCGATTGTTTACAATCATAATTCAAGGAACGCAGTGGTAATTTCAGATGTTTGGTGATTAATTTATATCCGAAGAGTTACCTACCATAAATTACGTATATCTTGGAATGACCATCGTAAATTAAGGACATATTACTGAAATACGGTCATATTAGTAAATCATGTTTTAGGGATGAATTGATAACGGTAGGTGGTATGTATTGGTATTAGTTAATAAAGAGTAACAACTGTCAATTTTCTTACATACAGTCATGTTGAGTGTGGGACGCCCCCCAGCTAGATGGACCGACGACTTTAAGAATTTAACACGTTTCTACGCAGATCAGCACCCTAATTGCGTAACTCACGATTAATCATAAATCTGTTTCGTTTTGTAACAGATGGCTAAACCATTGCTTCATATGTTCGAAAAATGTGTCTGTACAACAACGTAAATAACGCAATGAATATTGTTGAACTGTCAAAATGAAACCGATTAGGGTGCTGGTAGCGTGAGGTCCCTAAAATAGGATTGAGCTACACGGTAACTACTGCATGCGTGCCGTCTGTTGGAACAGGTCAGCTCAAAGCTGCAATATCTCTTTCTTCTAAAGGTATTTCCAGGCATGGCCCTCCATTGTTAGACTCACATAAAATCATAATTTTATAATGTTTGGGTGATAAAAGAGACCATGACCTCTGAGTTTGTTTCGGCTTTTCTTCTCAGGGATCAGTCAGCTAGAAAATGCCGGCGCCATCGAGTAATAAAAACTTTTTCCAAAAAAAAGTCGGTTGTTTTTTTTTTGGAAAAAGTTTTTATTTTTCACATTTTAGATATAGTACCTTCCCCACACCAATTCGAAATTTCATCATCCTTGGTTAAAACAATGCATATATATGCGATCGCAGCGATCGCGGTTGATTTGCTGTAATTTTTTGAAGAGTTCAGTTGTCTGTCTCCGAAACGCATCATTAGATCTATATGAAATTTAAATGGAACCACACGGAAAGCACCAGCTTTCAAATAAAAAAAGAATTATCAAAATCGGTTCACCCAGTCGAAAGTTCTGAGCCAACAAATATTAAAAAAACAGCCGAATTGAGATCCTCCTCCTTTTTTGAAGTCGGTTAAAAAAATTGACGTGTAAAAGATCTACCTACAGAAATAAACATTTAATTTATGAAATACAATAGAATGTTTATTTACTAGTTTGCCACGAGCCTCTTACGCTACTACAATAGAATTTATAAAACTACAACTTATTGTAAGCTGACGTTAAGATAAAAATCACGCGACTGCATTACTTTTCTTTTGAGTATCTCTGACGCGATGACTCACAGTTTCTCGGTCACCCTGGTTGAGCTGTGGTCAGACTTACCGCGTTTATATAATCGCTGAAATTATGGATAAACAATTTTGTTTTTTTTTGTTGAACATAACAAATTGCATGGCTTGATGATTTGCTTATTGCCAATGCAATGTTCGAGAAAAATCTTCGTGCCTGTGAGAAATAAACATAGTAATTAAATTCTTCCTCTCAAATCCGCTTTCTCTAGGATTGAAAAATTACTTACTTAATTTTCGAAAGAATACCCTTGCACTTGAAGTTTTTCTGCATCATGGAATGTATAAACCACTAAGATATCCTGTTGCGTACCAGTGCAACCTAATACGTCATTTATTAACTAAGGAAAGCAGATTTTTCGTTCATAATTTTCAACCCATAACTAGAATGTTGGGCTAGAAAAGGGATGAATGAAAGGCAATTGCATGCAGCTGATGTGACAATGCTCAGTGGGAAGTGGGGTATTTCACGATAGAATAAGCGTTGAGTACATAAGAGGAAGCTTGAAAGTGGTTACTGAAAAGTTGTGCGAAATCGATTTTATGGGCATGTGATGCGGAGGAATGACGAAAATGTCGTGTGGAAAGTTTTGAGTATGAATGTCGAAAGTTATGAGTAAGGGACGACCAAAGAAGCGCTGGATGGTCTTTGTGAAAGACGATAAGGCTAAAAAGAGGGGTGACTAACAAATAAATTGGTATAAGGGCAGGAGAATCGATGAGGTACAGTCCTCATCAGCTTAAGGATTATTAGAGTACTATCCCCCCACATGGTGGATGTGGGGGGATAGTCATCCACTAGACCGCTGCCACTGCCACCAACTCCTTACCATCCAAACAGCGCAGCCATCCCTCCTAACAACAACTTGCTCACGCCCCGTAACGAAATGATAAAACCTGCGCCCGCGCAAGTCCCGCTCCATTCGGGTTAGCGCGAGTGCCGCGCTTGCAAGTACAAACTTTTTGGTACTCAAAGTGACACGAAAGCCTTAAACACGTTACGACAAAGTGCCAGTGTTTTTATAGTAGAGAGTTTGGCTTGTGACTTAATTTTCCAGTTCCAAGGTGACGCATTTTTTATTTCTAAAATTTTATCTGATAATAATCTAGGTTTATTTTTGGAGTGTGTGCGCTTTTTTTTGTGTCTGGATGTGGTTGCGGTAAGGCGGTCTGTGGTTTAAGAAAGTAGGGTAGTTGGTAGTAACAAATATAAACACTATTTGTCGAACTTTTTAATAATAACAGAATCAACTAGACATTCACAATTTTTTTTAATTATAATTGGATCAAAGGAAAAAACTTTTGCAATAGGCGTCAAACCAGAAAAAAAAAACTAAACTCAAGAAACATCACAGCCGCGATGAATTCATACAAAAAACAAACTTCCGAATTCCTAAATTAATATCTTAGCTTTAAAAATTTCCTGTTTCCCTTTCTTTTGAATAAAATTATTATAATACCCGACGTATCACTAGGTTTATTTTGCCGTGAGAAGTCTAGATACAGAAACCCACAGGACAGTATGTGGTGAACTGTTGGGCAGTAGCGACCCCACGGGCTCTATCTCCTGGGAGAAGTCTTGTTCCTCACCTCCGATTCCCCTTTATTTGCTTGTTGGAGTGAACAATAACGTGGAATAGACCTCACACCTCTTTCTTGCCTTTATTTGCCGGTTTTTTTTTGGGTGGGAAGTCATCAAATAACTTCTCCAGCTCTGGGTGGAGCAGGAGGGTGTGTCAGGCTTTTACTGACTAAAACCCACCCGTGTTCCCTCAGTTGCCTGTGTGCCAGGGGCCGCGGTATCTCTTTCGAACAACCCGCACCCCTGGCAAATGTATTGTCAGTTTGTAGCCATTTTAGGAGTCGTGCTCGGAGGAAGGACGGATTCCACTACATGCTAGTAGGGATCTTCACCATCTTCTGGGCTCTGGGATTGTTCTGATAGCCGTGGAACACCTCTCCACTCCTCAAGCACCTCAGGAAGTGTTGCCTCCTTGTTTCTTCATCACTTTGTGCTAGCAACAGTTTCCGGGGGCCCATTATTTTTTTTTTTTTGGGTGGGAAATCATCAAATAACTTCTCCCGCTCTGGGTGGAGCGGGAGGGCGTGTCAGACTTTTACTGACTAAAACCCACCCGTGTTCCCTCAGTTGCCTGTGTGCCAGGGGCCGCGGTATCTCTTTCGAACAACCCGCACCCCTGGCAGGCATCGGTCCTTGCGAACCCCACCTATTGGTGCTGACATCTCTTTGAGGCGCGCGTGGAACACAACGCGCCGTCGACCCGGGCTTGGTCCTTACCGGACAGCGAGCTACCCATTACTCGCCGTCCGCAAGCCCGCGCCTACGGTGGCCTGGAATCAGCCTGGGATTCCCGACGCCCAGGGCTTCTCCCGCGGCGACTACGGCCGTGAGGGCGCATATACTGCCTCTCCCTCACGTGCGCCGCCTCCCTCTTTGCGAGCATTACTGCTTCGCAGAAGGAGGTGACGGCTAACCATTCACTCTCGCTCCGTACCATGGCCTGCACCAGGGCCGGACGCGAGAGATCGCCGCCGCCGATCGCCTCCACGAGGACACGGCGGTGCTCCGCCCAAGCCGGGCAGACCGCCACCGTATGCTCCACCGTGTCCTCAGGGCGATCTTCGCAATGGAAGCACCCGGGCGTTTCCTCCCGCCTTATACGAAACAGGAACCTCCCGAAACAACCGTGTCCGGTGAGGACCTGCGTCAGGCGGAAGGTGAGGACGCCATGCCGCCTCTCAAGCCACTCCTCAAAGAGGGGACTTACCGCCGCTATCGTGGCGTGCCCAGGGGGCCCATTATTGAGTGTGCAAGTCACCCCGTGCCATTTTTAACCGACTTCATAAAGAAGGAGGTTTTCAATTCGACCTGTTTATATATTTTTTTTTTTTTATGTATTTTCGGGCATAACTCCGTCATATACCTATAGACGGATTTGCAAAATTCTTTTTTCTGTTTGAAAGGGGTTTATTCCGAAAGCTATCGATCTGATGATGGGTTTCGGAGACAGCCAACGGAAATCTTAAAAAAATTTACAGCAAATCAACCGCGATTGCTGCTATCGCAGAAATATGCATAGTTTTGACCCAAGACCAACCTAAGGATGATGAAATTTCGAATTTGTGTGGGGTAGGCACTATAACTAAAAAGTGAAAGATAAAAACTTTTTCCAAAAAATAAAAACAACCGACTTCCGGAAAAACACTACAAAGTGAAAAATAACTTTAATTTCGGAAGGCGGTGACAAAAAATTAAAAAACATATCCAAAGTCACCGACTTCCGAAATTAAAGGTTCCGGGGGCCCATTATTGAGTGTGCAAGTCACCCCGTGCCATTTTATCCGTGTATATTTAAAAAATTGATCAAGTAGACATTGTTCTTCCATAATTCTTGGTAACTAGTACACTTTATCATCTCAAACCAATATCTTTGTTTCCATAACTTACAATAGTCCAACACTAACCGAGGGTTGTTCTTGGGTGCACTTGCACAGTGCATACAGGGATAATCGTAGATTTGTGTTTCATGTCCTTTACTTATAGAGTCTTACTGGCCTCTGCCTCTGCCTCTGCCTCTCCCATTTCTTCCCGTGGGTGTCGTAGAAGGCGACTAAGGGACTCACTAGAGAATGGGCAGCAGCGTTCTCTAAGCATTTTACCCACCATACTGTGATCGCCAACTCGCCTGCCAAGCGTGGCGATTATGGCAAAACCCCCCTTTTGGGGAGGCCTATATCCAGCAGCAGACGTCTGTCGGCTGAAATGATGATGATGATTGGCTTCTGTGAGTTGGCTTCGGCCCCTTGTATGGGCTACCAAAGGTCTAGTCCTGAGACATGGAAAAACATGCAGCTTGGTAGTTATCTATATATGTATGCAACGGAATCTTTGAACGTGATTTTCACCCCCTTCAAAACGTCGTATTGATTTGAAACTTTACACACTTATCAAGGACCGATGACAATTATATAATTTCATAAATTTGTTCCATTACTCTGGCCAAAAAAAAAAAAAAGTTTAAAAAACTAAAAAACACGCTTTAAAAACCAAACTAAAAAAGGAGAGAATAATTTAATTCAATTAAAAAGCGTGAGGTGCTTTTTGAGGTATTTTTATAATCAATTAATGTCAAGCATTTTTTCTCATTTTTTTTTTAATTATTGAATTGTCATCGGTCCTCGACAAGTTTACAAAGTTTCAATGAAATCTGACCGTTTAAAGTGGGTCAAAATCGCGCTCAAAGGAGTCGCTTACATACAAACATACAAGTGAAGCTAATATAAAGCGTGTAAAAACACGCAATAAAGACCAAACTAAAAATCAGAAAATAATTAAAAAAACAAAACAGAAATAAGGATAGAGTGATTAATAAATGACATAATTTTAATGTAAAAAACGTGGGGTGCTTTTTGATGTATTTTATACTAATTGATATTAATTCAAATTCAAATTGCCACTAAACTTAAGTGTTTAACAAAAACAGTTATCCAGTTTAATAGTATAAACTGAGATGAAAATCGCTCAGTTGCCGGTACTTACTGTTACCGTGCGGTCAATGCCCTCGCAGAGAAATTGCAATAAAGCCGAGCTCACACTGCACGATCAGACTTACTGTTATTTGATTATTGCAAACTTTATTGTCTTTATATTTTATTACGCGATCATTGGTTTTGTGAACGATAAATATCTCGTAGTTTTAAATGAGTAATTATTTCAAATATGTTTAAAAAATATTACGTATTTAGTCTTGTTACAGTTGTCATTATGACAGTTAACATTTATACACAATTTATATACAATTTATACATGTATTATTTATATTTATTTTTGAAAAGTGATATCAAAAAATCAAAAGTCATTTATTCAAACTAGGCTGATAGTCAGCTCTTTTTGAACGTCAAAATAAAATTACATAAGACAGTCCCCCCAAAACGCCCGCCCTTCCTAGTGCTTTAGCTGGGAAGAAGTAGCGGAACAAACTCCCCAGCAGCACAGCTGTCTGTTAAGTTAGAAGAACTTGATTCTATACAATAATAGGTAATAAAAATTACGAAACACAAAAGAAAATAAACATAAAATTTGCCATATGTCAGCTAGCACACGCCAATATACCATCAAAAATTGAAAACTAAAAATAATAGAAAATTCAAATAAAACGTAAACAGAACTTCCAATCTAAATAAAAGCCTCCAGGCATAAAGGGCATGCCCGCCTATCTATCGCATCATCATCATCATTTCAGCTGAAAGACGTCCCCTGCTGGACATAGGCCTCCCCCAAGCTCCGCCACTTCGACCGGTTCTGTGCTTCCCAAATACCGCAGTGTCTCAAGACAAAAGTCTTTGACCAATGCGTGTTGACAGTGGATGACCAATAGCACAGAAACGTGGTCGCTCACAATGGGCCATATTAGAAGGCTAAAAATCACACAAAGGGCTGCTAGGAGTTTCCCTATGTGATCGAATCAGGAATGAAGAGATCTACAGGAGAACCAAGGCAACCGACGTAACCCGAACAATTGCCAAACTTAAGTTATCTATCTCATTCTATCGAAAATAATACATTTGCGTTGCCTCTTTACTTATAACATTGACACGGTCTGTGCTCCAATTAAATAAACAATTGGATCAAACTGCATGAACCTAGCCTTAGAGCTTCAAAGAGAAATGAAATGCCAAGACATCATTGGCTTTCTCAAATGTACACACAATCATACATACATAACATACCGATCAAACACGTTGTAATGTAATACATTATTTATTGTTTAACACGCTTGGTTGACGCAAAGTGAGCAGAGAAGTGCTCTTAAACTCATCATCTCCTGCCTAGCTTCTTCCGAACTATGTTGCCGTCAGCTTCCATCTAACTAGATGCAGCTGAATACCATTATTTTACATGGAGTGACTCTGACCTTCACCACTCGTAAGACTGGTTGTCAGACTTTCGAGCTTCTGATGACCCGTAACGACTGTCAAATATCCACGAATGACCGCCGGGACCAACGGCTTAACGTGCTTTCCGAGGCACGGAGGGGTTTTGGTAGGGTAAAAGCTGGATAGTTGCCACCCTTTTGCGAATCACTCTATATCTGTCATTATAAAAAGCCAAAATCTTTATTTGTAAGACTGTTCGATACTTTGGTTTTTACACGCTTTATATTAGCTTCACTTGCATGTTTGTTTGTTTGTTTGTTTGTATGTAACCGACTCCTTAGAGCGCGATTTTGACCCACTTTAAACGGTCAGATTTTATTGAAACTTTGTAAACTTATCGAGGACCGATGACAATTCAATAATTTAAAAAAAAATTGAGAAAAATGAAAAAAAAGGAAACAATAGTAATAATAAAAAAACACGTGTTTGTAGTTAGCAGAACTAAAAAATAGAAAATAAATAATAGTTTAAAAAACTAAAAACCACGCTTTAAAAACCAAACTAAAAAAGGAGAAAATAATTTAATTCAATTAAAAAGCGTGGGGTGCTTGACATTAAGTGATTATAAAAATACCTTAAAAAGCACCCCACGCTTTTTAATTGAATTAAATTATTTTCTTTTTTTTAGTTAGGTTTTAAAGCGTGTTTTTAGTTTTTTAAACTACTATTTATTTTAACAATACATTTTATAAAAAGTAACAAACATTATCTTTAATATTTCCAGAGTAGGCATTAGCAATTTTTGCGTACCTCTTTAATTTGAGACAACTATCCCGCTTAAGGGATACTTGCCTAATTCATATAAATTACGTTTAGGATAGATGCCCCGCCGAGAAACAGGACAGCTATCGCGCAAAAACTTTGATCGCATTTTGTCTTCTCATGCAATCGCACAGAGACATGCGACACGGTCCAGTTAGTGACAGTTAGAGAGTCTTTTGATAGCTTCATAAAATAGCATGCGATTCATCCGCGAAACTAAAGTAGTTACAATCGGGGCAACTATACCCCTGGGGCAACTATCCTGGTTTTACCCTATGTAATCACGGACCAACCGCGGCAAGCGTAGCGTGACCTGATCGATCGGGCTGTTATTACATAACTACAAGCCCCTCGGTCCAAATAAACATTATTTAACATTATTATTATCATCTAGTCTGTCCCAGCTACCTTTTAAAGGATGTGGTCCATCCAGCTAGGAAGCGTCCCACGCTACGGTTGCCGATACGCGGTCTCCACTCCAGATCCGCCGGCCGTCCATCGATAAACTTGACCCTGTCACTTAAGCTTGATTACCTACTCTGCAAGCTATGTCATTTGTATTGACACATTATATATTCAGCCTAGAATGTTCCCACTGCTGGGACACAGGGCCTCCTCTATGTGAGAGGCAGCAGGCCATATTTCACTACGCGGGCCCAATTCAGTTTTGTAGATGTCACATGTCTGCGAATTTTTGGGTCTAGATCATGCCGGTTTACTCACAATGTTTTTCTTCAATGTTTTGAAAGCAGTGGTGAAGAAATAATTTACACCAAGTAAAGTGCCTGTCTGGGGTCGAACCTACGACCTACAACTAGTAAGTCGCGGCCGTGTCCACTGGGCCACCACTTCTCCACTATCTAGCCTTTTCCTAACTATGTTTGAGTCAGCTTCCGTCTACCAGCAGGCTTAGCATGACGTTTCTTTTTCTACGAAGAATAGACAGTGCTTTTTCAATACAAAGTGACATTTCGTTTCTCCATTTTTGACATCGCACCGTAGATATCCTTCTACAATCTGTCATTTTGTCTTTCGTTTCTAACGATCTTTGTCTAGGTCCTTATAAATGTAGACTATTTCAGAAGAATATTTCTTCCCAAACTGTCAAAATCACACTGACAACAAACTTTCTACAAAATCATGATTGGTTTAGAACGCATAACTGTTATACAAAAAAAACAAAGCTATCTTCTCTTATTGTACATCATTTACTTAATAGTCATGTCTATTCTTCCGTCGACAAATCGGTGCTCGTGCTAAGCTGGATGCATTTTTAATAGCCAAAGATTTGTCTAAGTTAGTCAAGCCTTGTATGTCCGTTACCAGCATAGCCAAATCTCTTATTATAACAACATCATTATATGATTTTCTTGTTGCCTGTTCTGTAATTTGAACCGTTTAGCTTATAATTATGTAAAAAAAAGAAAAGTAACATAATCATTATGTTACTTTGCGGAAAGAAGTGTTAATGTAATTTAGAACAAAAGTAGGCTACAAGATTACTATCGAGTTGTAGTTATTAACATAACTTCCCACTAGTATATTATTTCGGAAATCTATTCTGGCTCAGTGATGGTCCTGTAGTATATCAGCTTATCCAGGGAGACACTTTACATTTGTGTATTTAGATTAATCACCACTGCTCTCAAAACGGTGAAGGAAAACATCGTGAGGAAACCGGCATGTCCTAAAACCAAAAAAAACGAAGACAAGTTAATCAACCAACGCGCACTGGGCCTACGTGCGCGGAAGGTCTGTGTCCCAGTAGTGGGAACATTATATCTACTAATGGGCTGATTATGATTGTAGAGATTAAAGAGGATTGTGTCTTACCAAAGGATAAATGAATTTATTTCTGTAAGTAGGTTTGTACAAACACTTTTACACGTCAATCATATTTTTTAAACTAGATGAGGTCGGTGTTTCCTATCTGACTACTCTGAGAAGAAAGGCCGAAACAAACTCAGAGGCCACAGTCTCTTTTAAAGTCCAGCTATAATCTTGGTCAGATCATGGGAAGACCATGTGGATTGGTGTCTGAAATGGTCTTTTGAGGAAAGAACCACACAGATTGAGTGTTCCTGTCCAATCAGTGCATGCACTTATCAGTAGTCATGCAGTTCAACTCAGATGGGATACATCTCCCATTTAATCTAATAGGGTGCATAGACAAGAGTTTCGACATTGTGGTCGGCAGTGTCCTCCCTGTCTATTAATAACAACAAGCTGCAATCACCAATTTCTCTGGCAACGATGGGTCTGAATCCAACATCCCCTGACCATCAAACCCTCAAAATTAATAAATCAAACCCAGAAAACAGACCGTAATGAATTCGTAGCATAAATTAGTTTTTATCTCGCACTGCAAAAAACTAAGTAGAATCCAGTTTTGCTAAACCAATAAACGTGTGTTTTTAAACTCTTAATCAGTTTCGGGTCTTTCTGTCAGTCTCTAGGTATTATTAAACTTAAGTGGTAATTTCTCTTTAAGACCTATAAACAATCATTAACCCCAAACTTTTCATTCAACATTGTACTTATTTGCATCAATTATACAAACGAGTGGGTGCCCAGTTTATTCTCCCAATACCCATTACCCACAATTATTTTAAATTTATACTTCATTATATAAAAACATTGGCCCTTTGCATTCCTTGTCCATGTTAACTTTAAGGGCCAGCGCCCTCTGGCGGCACGGCACGGCAACGGATTTTTAGCCACGAATAGAAATAAAACTTAATAGTAAAATTGGAATTTCTACGCCAACGATGCCGCGGTATCCTTAGGCATCATCATTTAAATTTGAATTCTACTGTCTTACATTTAAGTAAGACAAACCCACACTCACCCCCACACCACACACATTTACATTCATAAATTACCTTATTTTACTTCTTTTATTTTTTTGTAAATCAAGTTTTATGAGTAATATTGCAATATTGTATCTATAATGTATAAGATTTTTATTTGAATATTATATGCGAATCAGATCGTCTCCAGTACAACATAATAATGTAAAACTTTGTGTACCTGATGACCTGACATAGAGGTTTTGAAAAAACTTTAGTTTAGGCACCAGTCTTCTACATATTAATAATAAAATTGTGTCTGTAGACTATTTAAGTACTTTCTCTGTAATTTTTGATAAGAAATAAATAATATTGTATTGTATTATATATTCCTATTTGTCGCATAAAAATCCCTTGGCGTGCCGTGCCGTTAGTGGGCGCAGGCCAACTCTGTGCCAAATTTGATGCTCCTTCGTCTGTGTTATCTTCATAAAAAAGGGTACATAGTATTTGCGTCACGTATTAATATAAGTATAGATGAATAAGTCGTATTTAACCATATTGAATCAATCAACTCAACATATTTTTAATATCACTGGTGAATATTAACTTTTCAAAATTTAACCTTTCATAGCACTCAAACAAACATTTAGGTGTGAATATGAAATAACATCCAATCTTATCAAAATCATAACCAAAAAGTCAAGATACCGTTAGCAAAAAAAGTCTATCACCGTTCCAATTTTAAGCAAAAAATAAAACTCAAGCTCTCAACTATTACCATTGTAGACTCGTATAATAGTTGGGTGCTGAATCCATCATCCAATCATGACGCTTCAAATAAAAACTAAACGAATGAAGAGAAGCGCACGTGACTTCCGCGCATTCCCCCATTGAAATAGCTGCCTTTGTTGGCATCTCGGTAGGGTTGCCTCTTATTTCCTAAAAATTTAGTTGAGGAAATTATGAATGACCGAAATCTGCCCGTGACTTCGTTCGCGTTATAGTCAATTATATTCTATAAAACATGGGGGTTTTATATTTTTAAGCCATAGGCCTATAAATAAATAACAATAATCTGTTACAATTTATAGCACAAGACAATAGTGTAGCTTTCAGAAATATTTTTTCAAAATTGGATCAGTACTTCCGGAGTGTACCTCCTACATCCAAACTTACAAAATCTTTATTATAATAATTATTCTAGTGGATTTTTTTTACTTAAAACAAGAGGTCATTTTGTAAATCGAAAGCTTTGAAGTAGATAATTACTTTTATTGTGGGTACCGATGAAAATCGATTTTTGAACTTATGACTACTACTCTCGTTTTTATATTTCAAACATAATTTTTGTTATAGAAATCGTTAAAATTATAATTTAACCTAAACTACGTCGAAAACGAACGGTCTGTAAATAAAATATCAAAACCACGAAACACAACAGAAAAATTAATTCACGTGGCAACCCTAACCACAGGCACTTGTCTACAATTTTGTTGCCAACGGTACTTACACCGTTACTGAATTTATTGATGGATGCAATTATTTTGAAAGTCGAAGAGATTGAAAGACAGCATCTGAAAGGCATAGTTAGCAGTAATAATATGATGCGTAGCTCTTTGCCTATTTTTGTACACTTTGGAATTCCCAAAGAAACTACTTATCATAATTTGATAAGTAGTCTATTTTCATATATAGCTTACAACGCGTCACTGCTAGGACACAGGCCTCCGTTCTGTGAGAGGGAGTGGGCCGTAATCCACCACATGGGCACAGTGCGGGTTGGTAGATGTCACATTTCTTCGAATTTTTGATTCTATGAAATGCCGGTTTCCTCACGATCTTTTCCTTCAACGTTTTGAGAGTAGTGGTGATGAAATAAATTACACAAAGTGACTGACTGGGTTTAAACCCACAACGTAGGTACAACTCGTAAAGTTGGTGCCGTTACTACGACTACCCTACAATTAAAATAATGACCGTGACAGTAAAAGTTCACTAAACTTTGCAAAAAGTCTTCATTTCATTGCCAAGTTCGATTTAAACGGTTTTTTAATCATTTAGTCATACTTTGTTATGGTTTAAATCAATTTCAAAAGTTGCTAAGATTTGTTTACCAACTAAATTGCTGGAGAGATGACGAGGAGCTTAGTTTTTAAACCGTGGTTTCTACATTTAGGTATCCTAAAATGCTGATGTACCCACGGCTACACATCAAACTATACATTTTTCTAGTATAAACTGATCTCGCATTGTTTAGGATTTTCGAACAGTGTGAGATCAGCGTAAACTGGAAATGTATAGCTTGATTTGTAGCCGTCTGTACCTATCTTAACGTCAGGTATCTTTAGTCACTGAATCTTCAAGCTAGAACTAGGTTGTAACAGATTTTGGTTACTTTGGATAAATTATACTTTTTTTACTTTGGATAATAAAGATTTTGGTTAAATGGTCATCATCAGCCTACATGCACTGCGCATTGCAGGACATAGGCCTTTTCAATTTCACGCCATTCAGCTCGATTCTCAGCAACTCTCGTCCAGCTGCTACCCTGTGAAGATCGTCGGTCCACCTTGCCTGAGGGCGTCCCTCAAGACCACGTCTACCCCAGCGGTTATCAGTTCTACGGCTAATATGGCCGGCCCATTGCCACTTCAGCTTGCTTATTCTGTAAGCTATGTCGTCAACTTTGAAAAACACTAAATATTAATCATGTAGAATCCTCAAACCTGTTGCTGATAGCTCCCAATTTTTCAAGTGGTTCTCGTTATAGGACTACCTTGTAATCAGCACCTATAATTGGAACGATGCTTTTTAGGAGCTGATGCAATTAAACGTTGCACACGTGTATAACTTTCTACCAGTAGATATGCGACAACCGTAATATTTTGTCATACATAATCATAAGTTAGAGAGAGCCTTCTGTCATAATAATCGAGTTAATTGATTAGCTGTTATTATATACAGCGCCATCTGCTATTCATATTTAGAACTATGAGCACCTTCATCTCCCGAGAGTTCCTCCTATCTTTGATCTTAGTTAAACACATGTATAATAGATGGCGTTGTCGCCAAAATGTAACTTGCGAATTAAAATGCGCTTTTTATTTATTAATTAAGGTTGCATGTCAGTATGTGCATGGTAATTGCCAATTACGAAGACGAAACAGAGCGGCACATCGTGACCACACGAGAAGCGAGGGCATTGCTCAACCAAACGGTGAAAGTTTGCTAAAAACTCATTAAATTGCTTTTTTCGTAACATGAAAATCCGTTACGGTACATATAACGCAGTTACAGAACACTAAAGATTTTTTATAAAGTAAAAGTCATACTTTACCTATTTTGTTTTCACGAGAACGAGTTTAGAAATTTTTATGTTGCGGTATTGAATTTCTTTTGAGGTTTCTTTGCATTATTTTTGCTCACTTTTTCATGGGGCTGTGGTTTCTTTTTTGACATTAAAACTGTACATAGGGGTTTAAGATACGTTTTCTAGTATTTGTGTCTGCGGTTGCTTTCAAACCCCAATTTATTAAGCACCTCGACGATTTTATAAGATAGTTTGATGAAAGAAGTGCATTTTGAATTGCGTCAACATAAACTGCAGTTGTGAAAGATCTGTTTCGCATTTTATTTTATTTTATATTATAGAGGTATGAGAAACAAGGTGTAAAGTTTACTAATCCTATAGAGGCAAGGGAGGATCCTCCGACCAGACGGGCAGTTGCCCACCAGACACAACACCCGTCTGGTCGGAGGATCCTCCCTTTTCTATAAAGGATGAATGAACTTTATACCCTGTTCTTCATACCTCTAAACTAGTGACCCCGACGTGATTTAACACGAAAAGTATATTAATTATGCTGTACTAATGTATTCACGCATTCTCTAGAATGTCAACTCAAAACCGACAGATTTCAATACAGCGAGATCAAAATAAGAAAGTCAGTATCAAATAATTTAGGCAACACTTGCACTTCGAAAATCACACTTACTGCTACGACATAGAGGCGGTATCGATGCCAAATTTCTAACTCCCTGATGTGCGGTTGTATCTACATTTCACTAGTTTATCTGGATATTCGACCTTGCTAATTACAACATACGGTCTAAGTTAAAACCTTGTATCACAACAAAGTAGTCACAGAGCCATGTGACCATTTCAACAGAATAATTGCTCATTGTATTGGGCAATTATGTGTGTCGATGACCCCTTGTGCTTTGGTGTTGCATGATTAGGTACAGTGGTTGGCTTGATAACCGTCCAAAGCTGTTTTTTTTAAACTGTGGGCCAACTTTCTAAGAATGTCAACGAAGATACGGGCCCGTCTGAAAGTAATCGATGCTTCGGAATTAACCCTAGGTACTTCCGATTAACTAACTATTAGTTGTCGCTCAGCGGTCGAATTTCGACCGTAATTCATATAAAACTAAATGTATTTCTAATGCATTATTAACTAATACATTATTATTTAAAAATATTTGGTATTTGCACTCCTTCTCCAAATAAACTTTAACTGTACCTTACACACTCCTCCGTCTGCGTAATTTTCGGAAAAAGGGGTACAAAGTAGAGATGAAATGGATATCCGGTAATTAACCGGTATTCGGCCTATCCGGCGGCCTAAATACTAACCGGCTGAATACCGGATTAAAAAAAAAGGTAATTAATTGGTTTATTTATTTCACTTAAGAAATAGAATCAGTACTCAAAAGATAATTCTACAACTTAGAAAATGAATTAGTACTCATACTAATTTCTCTGCATTAAGATTTAGCAAGCGGTCTTCGTATACGAGTATAAGGCCAGCTTCAGAAAAAAGTATTTCTGTACACAGTGCTGCACGGTGCTAAAAGATAGAATTTGGCTTACTTTGTTAAATTTGGGTATGGTTTAACATTAGCTTCCCACTAAGACTAAGGGGCAACGTTCCGCCGGATATTCAGCGGCCGAATATCCGGTTAAACTGCTATCCGTTTTATCTCTAGTACAAAGGTTTTGCCTCGGGAGTTAGGACAGCTGTCAAATCGTTGTCATTCATTCTTAAATCGGGTCTCGAACTAATCTGATGTCCAAAAGTGATACGGACAAGGAAACGCTGGTTACTTTTTCCCGAAACTACGGATTTCGTGCTTAGACAGTAGACCCCACAATTGTGGCCGTTAGGTTTATGTCGTGAAGACGACACATCTCCATTCTCCTACCCTTATCTCTATTTATTTGGGGTCGTCACAACATGTCTTTTACTTCCACATTTGTCTATTAGTCGTCATCTCCGTAGTCACCCCCTTCCTAACCATATCATCATACACACAGTTCATCCATAGTTTCTTTGGTCTCCCCCTACTCTCTTATAGCCTACGGCATTCATACTCAAAAAATTTCAAAAGTTTTCACTCCGCGACATTTTTCTCATTCCTCCGTATCACTTGCCCATACCATGAAAAATTGATGACACATTATATGAACATGA
Source organism: Antitype chi (assembly GCA_947359405.1). Classification (NCBI taxonomy): domain Eukaryota; kingdom Metazoa; phylum Arthropoda; class Insecta; order Lepidoptera; family Noctuidae; genus Antitype; species Antitype chi. Next base: position 6,807,864 of record OX375828.1, on the reverse strand, counting down.
AAAAATTTCCACTAAAATTATCAATTGAAAAAGCATCCCTCCAGTGTAAGTCGTCCTTGCAGATAGCATCTGATTATAAGTCAGAATCCCTAAACACAACACATGGAAACAACCGAACAGATAAGGATCGTCACGTCACAGAACGACGTCACGTTCACATTACAAACAAAGAACAACACTTCAGTCAATTTAATTGCAAAATTATCCTCCAAATTAGGATTGATGACGTCGTTAATTATTTCTGCACGTGGTCATATTGATTGACTACTTAATTTGACACTAAGAGATGCCACTTCAATAGGAGCTAATGAATAGATAACGTGCAAGGACAAAAAAGAACCTATCGTGCGTGGTGTTAGCAAGACAATACTGTTAAGCGGACTTTTCTAAAGACTCCAAGAACTCTAAAATACATAGTGGCAAGGACATCGACGCACACCCTGGGCGAAGACCCTGATTTATTGAGGCACCCACAGCCAAGCCCGGTCAAGCAGCTGACAACCGACCTGCGAGAGCCAGACACAAAAAAAACATCGATGCACAACCTGTTACCATAGATTCAGTCTATGATTATGGACCCCTTGTGTTGACAATTATCGTCAGTTTTTTTTTAATGATATCTAATACTCAAAACTTAATACTATGTTCACAGGACCAGTCGAAGCAGCCAATATGACGCTAGAACAGCCAGCAGGAGAGATGTGGCAGAAGATCCGCGAGGAGCTGAATGAGAAAGCGGACACCAAGGAGGCTGACCTAGCACACATCAAGGAGTGGCTGAAGAAGGAGCCCCATCTACCTGATGAGTTTGGTAAGCCACTCTTTGTTATTTATCAAGTTAGTCTTCAACCTAAATCTAAGGTCACTATTCTAACTGTTAACCTTAAATTAAAAAGACCCCAAACACGATACTTCTGCTGTTTAGTGGTGAGGTAGTTGGATATCCTGCAAGTTCCAGGTGATGCTGCAGTATCATTTCAAGGTTACATTGTTCTTCTAATATAATTGAAGTAATAGAAAACCTCATTTTGACTCGGTCGGACCTGTGGAAGATCCTCACAACCCTTCATCAACTAGAAAAGTGCTGATAATTTTTAAACGGCTGAACAGATTGTCTTGAATCATAGCTAAGACCACTCTCGATTAAGCGACCTTTCAGACAACATTAAAAAAACAAATAGGTTCAGCCGTTTGGGAGGTATGATGCCACAAGCAGACACACAGATACACACGTTGTACTTATAGCACCCCTCTGTTCTGTTTCCGTCGGGGTTAACAAGAGTTTTCGTATTTTTAAGAACGTACAGTTTGATCTCAGTCTCAATTTGTCAAAAAATACCTCTAGTTTCCCCAGATTTTTGGACAAGTTTTTGACGTTGACTGTCGTTGAGATAAAATTGGGACTAGATTTTGAAGTTTTTTATTCCAAGAATCGGACTTCTGATAGTTTTTTTTTTAAGCTTTACCCCACACTAGGAATTTCTCCTGTATTATGGGTGTGTTTACAAACATTGAAACTCACATACACAAGACCAGACCCGGAACAACTACTTGTAGGTCATACCAATATTTGTTCCGTGCGGGAATCGAACCCGCGACACGCAGTGCTGCAGTCAATCTTAACCGCTGCGGCAACCGTGCCGTCGTAGGTAGTTGATTTAGTGGAAATACATAAATACAGGAAAAGTTTTTATTCAGTGCGCAAACTGTAACCATGAATTCAGCATATCATTCTAGACCCCCAGCGCAGAAATTTTTCGCCGGTTATACAAAAACAAAAAACAGCTTTTTCAGACATTTTGACCGCGTAGGTATTACAGTGTGTTCTATATAAAGTTTGCACACTGAATGAAAACTTTTCCTGTATAATTATATTATATCTAACCTAAAATTGTGATGAAAAGCTTTTCTTTTACTTCTTTTCTAATCTTCCTTTTACTCTTTCCGCCAGATGACCAGCGTATCATGACCTTCCTCCGTGGTTGCAAGTTCTCCCTGGAGAAGACCAAGCGTAAGCTTGACATGTACTTCACCATGCGTGCTGCTGTACCCGAGTTCTTCAATGACCGTGATGTCAACCGCCCCGAGCTACAGGAGATTTTAAATATTGTGTAAGTGTTTTAATACAAATATTTATTTACAAAGTACATGCTGACAGGCAAATAAAACTACCTAGCCTTTTTTTCCTAATCTTTTAGCCCTAACTATGTAGGGGTCGCCTTCCAGTCCAACCGAATGCAGCTGAATACCAGTATTTTACTTGGAGCTACTGCCTATCTGACCTCCACAACCCAGTTACTGGGTAACACGATACCCCTTGGTAAGACTGGCTGTCAGACTTTCGAGCTTCTGAGGACCCGTAACGACTGTTAAAGTTCCACGAATGACAGCCGGGACTAACGGTTTAACGTGCTTTCCGAGGCCCGGAGGAGTCTTGGTATTTAAAGATGTCACCCATCCAAGGACCAACCGCGGCAAGCGTAGCATAACCTGATCGATCGACCCGTGCGGCTGTTATTACTTAGCCACAAGCCCCTTCGGTATAGGCACATGGCTACCAAAATTCTGGTTACCAATTTATTGAGAAATTAGTCTTTCTCAAAGTATTGTCTCCGAGATTGTCTATAGGCATATATAGAAATGTGTTTTTGAATCTACTTTCATCTTTCGTTCGAGAAAGGGCAGTCTTTGGAGATATTCATTTCTATTCTATTATGAGTCACCTAACTTATACTGGCCTTCAGTTATATTCAAAACATTGGCATCGAATTCTTCTTCGACATCCTTAACCTAGAGGTTATCACTCTTCAAGTGGGACTCCACAAATTACACATTAATTTGAATAATATGAGACTTTAATTACTGCACCTACGTAGGCACTTACTGAAAACTTATAATTTGTTTCATGTTCATGACGGCTAATCAAAATTACGCACTAGTCAATTTTACTGTAGCGGCTTTGTTGATAAAACGTTACGTATCTACCTAATCCAGTTCCAATGGAAGCTGCAGCATTTACTGAAATAATACCAGAAAAATACAAAACAAAATATAAATACCTAAGAATTAATCCAAAAAATCATCAAAATCGACTTCAGTAGTGCGAAAATCTTGGGGGGTTATAGGCGTGATATTATGTGTATGCACCTGCGTACGATTAGGCACCGTACTCACACCCACAATTTGCCAGTTATATTTAAGTCCAATCTAATAGGGGACGAGGTTTTTGCCCATAGATCTTAAATTGAAAGAGTAAAAACTTTTTCAAAAAAAAAACAACCGACTACCAAAAAAACACTACAAAGTGAAAAATAATTCCGGAAGTCGGTGTCTTTGGAGCTGTATTTGAATTATTTGTCACCGCCTTCCGAAATTTTCACTTTGTAGTGTTTTTTTGGAAGTCGGTTGTTTTTTTTTTGAAAAAGTTTTTTTTTTTTTTCACTTTTTAGTGGTTCACATTTGCTTACCCCTTCACAGCATACCGGCGTGATGTTATATTATGAACTGGTGTAAGCAATAGACAGACATGAGATTTTAGCAATCCCAGTCCATTTGCTATCATTTATTGAGGAGTTTCGTTGCCTATCTCCAAAGTTCTTCATCAAATCTTCACCAAATTGAAATGAGACCACTACGAGAAAGTACTCTTCCAAAAAATACCTAAATCGCTTTGTGTGCCTATAAAATTTGAAGAGTTCTCTCTATTTCTCCAGGATCCCATCATCAGATCCTGACTTGATGATCATGGGACCACCTGGGGAGTATACCCTTTCAAACCAAAAAAAACAAAATCCAAATCGGTCTAGCCATCTTCGAGTAATCGGGGAACATACATAAAAAAAAAGGTTCCGACGAATTGATAACCTCCTCCTTTTTGAAGTCGGTTAAAAATCTGGCAATGTAACGTAATTTTGTATCATTCAGTGATTATGTAGGTTTCACCCAGGAACTGACTGCTGCGATTTATTAACCCAATGCGTATGTTTATAAGTAGCCACCATCTCACAGAATTACAGTAATAAACTTAATATTACATCCTTTAAGACAAGAACAATGGAAAGGTGTGTTAATTAATATATCCAAGCCGTTTTAATCATTTGAAATTAGAAGTTGTCTTACATTTTTTGAGAAACAAAAGTTTGTAAGCAATTGACGGATTTTCCCTAGTTTATTAAATGTGGTTTTGTGGAATTCAGCTCGGAAGTAAACATTGTGAGAATAATAAGACAATAACCTAAATTATTAGTTAGATACCTGCTTGTTTGTAAATGACGAAATAATTTATGCAAAAGCAAAACTTACATCAGATAAAACCTACATTGTGTCAGGGAATTACGTCGGTTAATGAACTCTAATAACCAGAGATAGGAATTAGGTAGAGTTATTTATGTACTTACACTGATTTCATACAACGAAAGAATAAAGTGGATATGTCCCAAATCCCGGGATTAATTTTGAAGAGCAGAAGAATCCCGTGATCTATTAGCCCCTCGCATGTCAAGTGTACACCAAGTGTTCCGATAACAATAGAATTTCTATTGTGTTTGCTAATTAGACGCGACGCGACGGAGTAAATAAAAAGTTATTTACTTTTACAAAATTTAAACCACTGCACGCGCGACGTTGCCAAATTTCTATCTCTGAGGTTTTTATTATTATTTATTTGTAATATTGTTTGTCACACGGGATTGTTTATTAGAAATACCGGGAAGGTCCATATTAATATCAACATTTCGATGCAAGTACATAAATAACTACCTAATTCTGACCTCTGCTAATAACAATGAAGTTAATAATCAAGAAAAGAAACAAATACAAAAAACATGTTCCACTCTTTTTGACAACGAAAAGTTAAAAGCCAATTACTATTTACCCCAACATTCTTCCATGGAATAAGTATGTTACCTACTTGTGGCTTATAACTTAGTAACAGTCGCACGAGTAGATCGATTAAGTTAAGCTACGCATGCGACGGTTGGTCCGTGGATGGGTGAACATCTTTACATAACAAGACCCCTCCGTGACTCGGAGAGCACGTTAAGCCGTTGGTGCTGGCCGTCATTATTTTTGACATTCGTTACTGGTCATCAGAAGCCCGAAAGTCTGATAACCAGTCTTACCACAGGACATCGTATTACCCAGTAACTGGGATGTGGATGTCAGATAGTCAGCTGTAAAATACTGATATTCAGCTGTATCTGTTTAGACTGGAAAGCGACCCCAACATACAAGGTCGTATGCGTACATACAGGTACCTTATATCAAAATGAATGTGCTATTGTTTATTCACAGTCAAATGCCGCCGCTGCCTGGCCTAACACCAGAGGGACGACGTGTGATTGTTATGAGAGGTCAGTTATACTATATTAATAAAAATAACTATTAACAAAAACTTGAGCATCGTTCTGATCTAATATGTCTCGCCTTTGCCATGGTACAAGAATTCACTGGTCAAGTTTGTCGTCACCTATTTTAGTCAATGCTCATTAACTGGAGTTATTTCGGATGAAAACCTTCTTCTTGGTCGCTTACTTCATTACTGATGGTCGTGGCTTAGTGTGCGATGTTCTTCTACTTCATTCTTCGTTCGGTTCTCGGCTTCTCTCATGGCGGTCGTAACAGAGAGTATAGTGAAGGCGGTTACTTGATCGGACCAGCGATAAGGTGACCAGCCGCGTGGTCTTTCCCGATCTAACTTGCCCATCACCACAAGCTTTTCAAGGTTATCTGGGTCTCGACGGGCAATGTCACCAAAGTAGCCGAGAATTCTTTGGTAACATAAAATCATTAGTTAAATGTAAATTGCATTATAAGCCTTATATGTTCTTACTATTGGGTCACAGGCCTCTTCATGTGAAAGGGAGAACTTATGTCACTTTTGAATCTTAACACTAAATACTTGGACGTAGTTGCCGGTCATCATAACGTTTTTTCTTTGAAACAGACACGATAACGTAATACCACACCGGGTTCCACTTTTCTAAATCTTCCCTTATCTCCAACAGGAATTGACAAAGACATCCAGACTCCCAATGTAGCTGATGCCTTCAAGCTGGCCCTCATGCTGGGTGACGTCAGACTGGCAGAAGAGAAGGAGGGAGTAGCGGGAGACGTGTACGTTTTAGACGCTTCTGTGGCAACACCGACACACTTCGCCAAGTTCACACCCACGCTTGTCAAGAAATTCCTAGTTTGTGTACAGGTTAGTAAGGAGTCTTTTTGTTAATTTGATAAGCCTTGACTGTAATGAAGGTTAAACAGGAACGTGGAACTGCAATGAAAAAGACATAAATAATGTGTTTTTTTTTAAGTTAATGAGTGTGTGCAAATATAAATTTTATAAAGATGGTAATTAAACTTGAAAATAAGTAGCTATGGTAACGACGTAGCTACTTTTAACAAACATAAACTTTGAGGTTTCCGGTAAAAAGTTTTGAACACAACAAGAAACCAATGAACAACAAAAATGTATTAAAAAAACAATGTATTATATTATTTACATCTAGCCTTTGCTAGGGCTTCTGCCCGTGTGGATGTCGCAATTAATATACGGGAACCGGGCTAAAAACTATTTGTGCGCCAAATTTCATACAAACCCGTTCAGCCGTTTTTGCGTGATTGAGTAAGAAACATGCAAGCAACAATTCTAGTTTTACCAAAATGTCTTTCTATTGTCTTCAGGAGGCCTACCCCGTCAAGCTGAAGGAAGTTCACGTCATCAACGTGTCACCTCTTGTTGACAAGATTGTCAACTTCGTGAAACCTTTCATCAAGGACAAGATCAAAGAAAGGGTATAAGATCCTGCTACTTATCATAATACTTTTTTATCCTAGCTTGCTATCTTTTTGCCTCTTTCTGCAAAAGTTATAAATATACAGGGTGTCATCGACGCGCAAACTGTAACCCCCGGATTCTAGACCCCCCTAGAGTAGACATTTTTCGTACATATGTACCGTATACTACTACTTAAGTCACACGTATCGTATACTATTTTTTTTGCACGTATGACCTACATCCATGCTTAATTCATGTTTTTTTTTGTGTAAAAATGGAATACTTAAGTCATAGCAAAGCGTGACTTAAGTACGGGTTTAAGTCACACAGTGCTACAAATTATTTTTCTAATGAATATAATATTTTCTCCTCAGATCTTCCTGCACACTGACACCAATGATCTCTATAAATACATTCCTAAGGAAATGCTGCCCTCTGAATACGGTGGTAACGCTGGGCCCATGAATGACCTTCACAGTAAGTATCGTCAAATTTTCAACAACAAATCCAACACCAAGATGTTGTCGTGACGTGGTTGAAATCAAGTCCTTGATTTATTGAACTGGACAAAAATGTAGTTAAACTAACCCCATATAAGTTTATCAATAAAATCAAAATCAATCAAAATCAAAAGTCATTTATTCAAATTAGACTGAGAATCAGCACTTTTCGAAAGTCAAAATAAATAAGACAGTCCCCCCAAAAACGCTCACCCGTCGCCACTTCCTAGTGCTTTAGCTGGGAAGAAGAAGTAGCGGAACAAACTCCCCAGCAGCACAGCTGTAAACAGGAGCAGCAAGACATGTTTGATATGTTTAAAAAATAAAATGATTTATTTAATCCAGCACCAAGATGTCATGACGTGGTTGATATCAAGTCCTTGATTTATTGAACTGGACAAAAATGTAGTTAAACTGACCCCATTTAAGCTTTCATTATACAGTAGCAGCATGACAATGTTTGAAATGTTTAAAAAAAGAAAATTAATTATAAATAACTGGACAAATATGCGGTTATTTGGATCCCCGAAGAGTTGGGCAAATGTGTAGCTATAGTACATCCACATATCGCCAGTTATGTTTAAGTCCCATGTAATAAGGGCGAGCCTATTGCCATCAACTAGGCACAAATCCAGACTGGACATATACAGATACAGACCGGGCTGATAATTTCTAGATAGAAAATCCAACAAAAACACACTACACACACACTAAGCTTATCCATTTAAACTAATCAGCAAGACCAGCAAAACCAGAAATTCTTTAGCTGACTGTGCATAATCAATCATTAATTTTCTTTCAGATGCGTGGGTCAAGAAGCTAGATGAATACAAAGACTGGTTCGCGGAACAGGAGAACCTTAAAGCCAACGAGGCCCTAAGACCAGGAAAGCCTACCAACTACGATGAACTCTTTGGCATCGACGGCTCCTTCCGTCAGCTGGTTATAGACTAAGCTAATCTCTCCAATTATTACCTCATCAAGTTTAAAAGAACTCAAAATCTGTAAATTATTTTGCGTTTTGATGACCTTTTCAACTTGATCAGGTATCAGCGTCTCTCTGCTGTCGCTTGTTTCAGTTACCATTTTTAAATTTTAGCATAATATTGACGATTTGATTTTTTCTCGTGACTGCTTGCTGAACAGCTAGTGCAATTGTTTTATCTATTTCGTTTGGGTTAAGGTATGAAATTGTTTGATTGAGTTCAGTTTGCATTCTCTTGAAGTTAATGTTTGTTTGTCGACCAAAGTTTTGCTCAATTTAACGTATCTTTGTTATTATGACGTGTGTATTACGTTTTTAATGTTAGGTATTTGAATATAAACATTTCCTTTGTACAAAATGGTTTTATTATTTCACCCCTTTTATTGTTCACAAGCGTTTATTTCATAGACTCAACTTTATTTTCTAAGAGAAAATAATACAGATGTAAACAGCTGAGCAAAAGTCTCCACACAATTGTTGTCTGAAGATACTTAGTCGTTGCCGGCGGGGCCAACCCAGAAAGAGATGGCGAGATAACCTGCAGAGCTATTCTGTAAAAATCTCACTGTGAAAACGTACGTGAAGTGAACTTTTTGCTAGGAGCATTAGGTGGAATGATAGTTCACTTCAAGTACACTTCACACTATTGAACACTCATATCAAGCTAACTTCACCTAAGATTCTACGGTGAGATTTTTACAGAATAGATCGGCTGGACGCGTACAGCGAGAGTTGGTGTGAGGTGGCACGCCGAAAGAGTTCCTGGTGGACTTGGGGAGCCTTTGTCCAGTAGTGCGACAACGTAGGCTGAAAAAAAAGTAATCAACGCTAACCTCCTTTAATTTTTAACCATTTCGCCAATATACTTGATATGCCTTTATAATTTTATTATAACAAGAAGTAATATTATCTTCGGTCAATGGTAGCAAAAAAATCATGCTTCGCATGGAAAACACCAAAATAAAATGAAACAACTGTTTAGTAATCTTCCAAAATTACCAAATGTAATATAGATTAGCACAAACGGAATTATATTTTTAATTAGAAAGTATGGCTATCTAGCCAGTTTTTATAGGTCCTCAGAGAGATCTCTGAGGACCTATAAAAACATATTTCTCAAGTGGTTTTACCTATTAGAAAATAGTTGTGTGCACAGCTATTTTTAGAAACGTTTAAACAGCATTTTGTAATACTCAAATAATTTTAATTTACCAATGAAATTGGGATTCGTCTATCCCTGCATTTAAAATCTAATCTAACTAGCCTTTATTATCCCAGTAGGGGGCAAATAAGCCTCTCTCTCTCCCTTTATCGCACAATTCTGTCTGCAGTAGTCAAGCTGGCCTCGACATCTCCGCCTTGGCCTCTTTGCCTGCCGCGGTGTCTTCATACGTTTAATGGCACCCAATCAGTAGTTCTTTTAACCCATCTCTAACATTCCCATCACTTATATTATATCCCAACACTTATAACTTGTACATTGTCGTATTTTAAAGCCTCCCCACTTAAATGGCCAAAACTGTCAAGCAATGATTGCAGTCGTCCATTCTAACTTTGTTTAATGATAAAAAAAACACCTACATTTCAAGAATTTAAGATTTCTTAGCAGAATTCACAGATCACTCGCTTTTTCTTTGGCCTCTCCATTCAATTCTATTCTATATTTTTGATACAGTTGGACTTAATATTGACCTTGTGGAGTTACTTAGTACTGGACTGAAACAAACAAAAAATAAGTAAATAGCATAAATATTATAATTGTTAGAACACGCCTCTGCATTACATTGTATCTTTCAAATGACAGCTGACAATGCCGTTGAAAAGATATAATATCCTGGTAGTAAAACCTTGACAGCGACACTGAACACAGCTGCTGAACAATGTTGGTTTTTTGTTTACTCATAGAAAACATTTAACTACTGAATAATCTTGGAGATGTCGCAATTAATAATTATTATTCCATTAAGGAGATAAACAATTGGTTTTTGTAGCTAAATCTCTTTTCATTATTCGGAACACTTAGTAAATGATAAATTATACATATAATGTATGAACCTTACACTTCTATTTAAGTATAAAGCCTTGAACCCTCTAGGTAAGTATTTCTGTTGAAATTTAACAAAGCTATTAGGATGATTTATTAAAATAGATTGCTTACTGCATTTTATTCATTTCATAAGCTGGAAGAGTCCACATAACTTCAAGCATAGTATAAAGAGAAAAACACAAAGAAACACTTTTAAAAATATAACACTGGATTCAAATTTCGAATGAAATCATTGACAGAAGGCGAAACTTTTTGGAACAACCAAAAAGGTCGGACTAGAAAAAAGGCGCGCAAACCCGCATAAATTAAGCATGCACACGTAGCATGATCACTTCTATCTCAAATATACGAAATTGAAGTGACATTTATTATTCTCTGCATATTCAACATCACGACGTAAAAAAAAGTCTATGATCTGTAATTTTGTCTTTCTTTACTTCTGTTTCTACAGCGATCATGCTACACGTACTATTGTCAGTCCAGTGACAGCTGTCATCATTATTTAACCGAAAGACATCCCCTGGGCCTAAACATCCCATCCACCAGCACCATCGTGTTCCATCCCTTGTCCCATATTACTTGGGGCTTTGGGGTCGGCGCAACACGTTATTTTCTTGCATTCTTCCCAGTCAGCCGTCTCGCTATCATTCACTCTTTTTTCTTTCATATCATTCCGCACACAATCGACCCATCTTTTTTTGGTCTTTCTTCATTTGACATGTGGTAAAGATGATCTTTACCAGCATACAATAGGTCACGCAACAAATGGTTACGTTGACCGACAACCGTCATTCGCGACTGCGTTCCGTTCTATTTACCGTCAGCGCAATTAGATGGGCGTAATCTGGGCTACTTCAGTTGCATTGCGCTACTCAAGCAAGACTAAGATGTAGGTCGTGACTATTGTTAATCCTTAATGGCTGACGTTAATTGGCGAATGAATTCTGATCAAAGTTATGTAAAATGTCCGCGAATTTGTTTATGAGAAAACTAGTGTTGTTGCGCATGACTTTGCTCCTTACCCGACTGCGGCATAGCTGAAATGGAGGGTAAAGTTTGCAGACAGCTAGACTGACGCCTTAGGATATTATTGCTCAAAAATATTTTTACGACGATCGGAAGACATTGGCTTCAAGCTTCAACCTCGGGTTGTAAAGGAGACTGAACCGATTACATACAATCTTGGGCCTAGGTGTAAGAAGATGAAAGTGGTGTCAATTAATAGCTTATATATTATCAACCTTTCACTGAAAATTCTGCGGATTTTGTCAATCTGAGAACAGAGATATAAGAGATAAAGAGATTAAGTAAAAGTGAGGTTATGTTACAATCTATAACTAACAGCTGATTCCTGAAGTGCAAAATGTGTTCTTTTGCACTAATAGTTATTATATTTACTAGAAAATGTTTGAAATATCCAATCCACAAGCCCGCGGTAAAATCCAAAATAACAATTCCAAGTCAAACGTGTGAGCGATCTTCGTGCAAGGTGAAAGCAAGGGTTGTACAAGGCAGGCAGGGTCAGAATCCGTAAAATACAAAGCAGTGGTCGTGAAAAATGGCGAATAATCGGGAAAGCACTCAAAACGCATCGGAAAACACTAAACGAGTGAGCAAACAAGAACAGTCGGCAACTGTCTAGTGTCAATGTCAGTCAGCTGTCATGTCAGTGACATAGACTAAAAATATAAGAGAGATTTGAATCGATATGGAATCGATAATCATTAATATTGGTTTTTCAGTAATTAATTGATATTTGATTTATTAATATGACCTCGTAAGTATATATAGTGCATTTAATTACTTTGAGTTAATTGTTTAGTGCAAAAGTTTTATTTTCGTAACTGTGTAATCGATTATTGAATCGATAATCTCACGAAAACTATCTTTCTCATATTTCTCCGCTTCCAGATTGAGAATTGAAGTGATTTTTCATATTCTTAGATAAAAAAATATGTCTAATTTTTTAGATCATATCTCAACTTATTACATTTGGGCCCACCGTTTTCCATCTCCTTTGATGACTACTGGATATGAATGTATGATGGCCTAGTATGTAGAATAGTTGGTCAGATATTTTTTTATCCAAAGAATGTAAGTACTTGTCTAATATAGCTTATTAAAATATGTAAATAGATTAATGCTATAAATTTATTAGTTCTTAAGACCTCTCCAAGGTATTTGATCTGGTCAATTATGAAAAACTGAGAGAATACAGTTTGCCTGAGGGCTGAGGGTATACCTAATAGATATTTTCGAGCACTGGTACAGGTACCAGACTAAATTTGTAAGATGGGGAGGTTGCCAGTCTGATTCTTATCAATTAAAGTATGGAGTTAGGCAGGGGGGACTGAGCTCTCCTATGCTATTTAATATAATATGTAAGAGAGCTGGTTCGTGAGCTCAACAACACCTGTGTAGGTTGCTCCATTGATGGTCATATAGTCAACAATATTCGTTATGCTGATGACATGGTGTTGTTGAGCCCGTCTATAAGTACCCTTAAGTGCTCTGCGTAGGCTCTTAGGTGTGTGTGAGGCATATTCTGAAACACATGGATTGACGTCAAACGTCAAAAAAAGCGAGTTGCTGATGTTTCGGGCGGGGCAAATGAATTCTTCATATGTACCGCCCGTAACACTAGGTGTAGTTGAGCTAAGACGGGTCTTTCAGTTTGTGTACTTAGGATATGTTGGGAATGAGAACCTGACTGATGACGTAGGCGTGGAAAGGGAACGCAGGGGGCTCACAATTCGCTGTAATATGCTGGCTCGCTGTTTTGCCAGGTGTTCAAAGCCAGTGAAAACAACATTGCTTAGGGCCTTCTGCCAATCTTTTTATACCGGCAGCCTGTAGGCCAACTGCACGCAGCGGATTGTAACGCAAGTGCTCTGAGAGTTCAGTCTATTAATGCCTTCAGAGTTTTGATAGGGCTGCGTCGCTATTGCAGTGCGTCAGCGATGTTTGCAGAAAAGAGTGTCCATGGAGTTTCTTGCCCGGTCTTCTCCATAGGTACCTACGCTTTGGAATGGGCAACTAGCTTCATCTTTCTACCTCACCGACCTTGACAATTCAAAAGTGCTTGTAATTGGTTTTTTAAAATAGCTAACTGCTTTGAGTTTAAGTTTGAATCACAAGTGGAATCATATCTATTACACCACAATTAGAAAAAGAGCAGCATAGTTGATGCGAAGAGTGAGAGACAGTCCTATCAGCTACCTGAGGGTAATTGCTGAACATATTGAGAGTCCTATCTGGAGGCACTGTATTCGCCTACATATAGGATAATTATTATAGTATGCTTTTGTATGTGTGTAGTACTAACATAATTCTTAAGGTTCAGTGTATTACTATACCAACACTCTATGGACAACCTATTCTGAAATAAAAACTAAAATAATTATTATTTATGTGTATAAATAAGCCTAAAACTATCATGTCAGACCTGTATCATGTCTGACGCAGCATAGCATAATTTTTTCTTATTTTGATCTTTCATTTACTGCACTTACTTATTTAGATGGCTCTGGTGGCTCGGACACTCAAAAGAAGAAAACGAGCAATTACCAAGTAGAAAGAGTAATAGAAAGTCATTTGAAAAAAACAAAAGGAAATCATTCGTACTAATCGATCACGCTTACGTATGTACAACCCTAAAATTCGAAGCCCTTTTCAATTATGAGAAAACACGATTAGTGGTGGTACTTCACAAAGTAAACTTTAAAGTTCAATAAGTACGGAAAATTGGCGTTAAGATACGGTTAAAACAGTTTATTTACAACAATCATGAACTTTTAGACCTTAATGTCAATAATCTAATTGCGTCATTAGAATCACACGAACACAAAGTAAAAAAAAATGTGGAAGTCTGAAGGTGTCTTTGGTTTTTGTATTTTTGTTTTTTTTTTGTCACCAACTTCCGAAACTAAAGTAATTTTTCAATTTGTAGTATTTTTTTGGAACTCGGTTGTTTATTTCTAGAATAAACTGCCCCATATAAATTGGTGTACCTTCACTTGCTAAGTAAATAAAAGTGACAGGAAATTATTATTACATCACCAACATAAACTAAGTGAAGATGAGATTTTTGACGCTTTGTTTTAGTTTATTCGCTGTAGTTAGTATAAAGTGAAAAATAACTTTTATTTCGGACGTCGGTCGCCGTCGGTGTCTTTGGGTCTGTATTTTAGTTTTTTTGCCACCGACTTCCGAAATTCAAGTTATTTTTCACTTTTACTGTTCTTTTGGAAGTCGGTTGTTTTTCTGTAAAAAGTTGTTTTTTAATTCCATTCCATACAATTTTCCATATTAGTGAAGATGGAGCCAGAACCTTTAAAAATAGAATAGAATAGAACTAAGTGAACAAAAAAATAAGTAGGTAAGTTTTTTGAAACTATGTAATTCTAAAACCAATTATCAGAACTTGACCGAATTCATATGGGAGGGAACCACACGGTAAGTATACCCTTTCAAAACAAAGAACGATTTTTACAAATCAGTTTATAAATGACGGACTTCTGTAGGTACCTAATATTAAAAAAATACAACCGAATAAAGAACCTCCTTTTTTGAAGTCGGTTAAAAATGCGTGACGACACGGAAAACTATTCGCATATAATGGACAAAGGTACAAAAGGGTAAATCCCCCTTTTGTGAGCATCGAATAATTACTATTTTGCGTTAATATTTTTCTTTTCTTTTTTCTTTCTACAGTCATGCATTGCGTGGTAGTAAGTAATGGGGTGAATTTACCAAACAGAAAGTCTTCGTGGCGGAGATGAAAACGGCACTGCAGAAAGTTAAAATACACTCGATTTTTTTTTTTTTCTTATTAGAAAATGTAGCTACCCACGTGAGGCAATAGATATATTTTAGATAGGATTATAGTAAATTATAAAAAAAAAATGTTAAACCACTAAATTTTTCATCGCGGTGATTGTCCCTAATACGATTCTGATGGTAATGTGCCTCGTACAAGAAAAAATATTGGTTATTAAGTTTTCCGTTTACTTTTATTTATCAGGCCAGTAGTTATAGTATTGACTAGCTGTGCCCGCGACTTCGTCCGCGTGGAATAGTGACTTTTTGGGCAGCATATTTTGAATTACATAATAATATACCGTAATATTTATTTACAAAATTTTAAAGAAAATTAAGAAAAAGAACCTAACCTAAAAACCCTAAAATATAAATAAATGAAATATGCAAACAGTCAGTATTCAAGTGAATCGCAATAATCGAATGAAACTATTCGCTTATACTCTCCAGGATACGTGCGTTCGCTACGAATAACTGAATCCTTATGGCAGCGGCGCGTTTTTTTTTTTTTTTGTTGAGCATCTCGCAGTTAACCTTGAGAGGCCGTGACTGCTCAACCGGGCTTTCCTGGGGCTGCCATTCAGAAACTAATCTTAACGCCTACAGCCAGGGCTTACAAACTAAATTTATATACTAAGCGACTGCACGCTGAGGGCACCCCCTGTGGGGTACGGACCTCGGCTCAGGGCATCACTGATAGGGGGACAGCTATCACTATTGGGGACAGGCTGGATCGAAATAGGCAGTGGCGCGGCTCTCAGCGCGCTTTATATAGCCAAGGACGCGCAGGCGCGAGGCGTGTACGTAGGTACTCTGATAGAATACCTTAACAAATGTTCGCCGTGATTCTTTAAATTGACATAACTTTTTTATTTATGAACTGATTGACATGAAATAAACACTAAATGTTAAGTGAAGCTTACTACAATATATTAGTGAAAACCGCATCTAAATCGAATAAGCCGTTTCTGATATTAGCGTGCACAAACACACAGACAAACAGACAAACCGACAAACAGACAAAAAAAAATTAATTACAATCTCGGGTTCGGCATCGATATAATAACAACCCCTGCTACTTTTTTTTTATATATTTCGATTGTACAGACAGCACTTTTCTACAATTTTATTATATGTATAGATATAGATATAGATATAGATAGATAAACAGTGTTATTTTTCTTATACCTACCCAGTTAAGTTACTGATAAGTGAAAACACAAGTGCCCCGCAAAATATACTCATCCCGGTGAACAAAAATGACCCTAGCTGTAGTCAGTCAACGTCAAGCGGAGCAACGGTTGCTACCTCGGTGCGTCTTCCCGCAAAAAACGTACAAAAATCATTTCGGTGAATTAGGACAAAAACAATATCGTTTCGGTGGCGCTTTTAACATGTTTATCGAGTGCTTATTACCTGCGCCTTATGTATATATGTATTTACTTGAGTATTGCTCATTATGTCCTAAACGATTACAATATTTTGCAATTTTAGTTTTTGTTCTTTTTTTCCTTTCGGTGTTCTCATAAAGGTGGATTCGGTGGCCTGACACCACCACTAATATGAGAAAATCCACCAAAATCATAACAAATCCCATTTCGGTGTCCTAAATATCACTTCGGTGGTCATTTAGCTCATTTCGAAGGATATATTTGTAATTACAGTGCTGGTTAAAAAAAAAAACTCCAAAATATATTTCTTATGGTATCACTGTAAAAAAAAAATTCATCGACTTTTAGTCTATACATACTCCTTTTAAAAGAGTTGGGGTTTCACTACGAGATCGACAAGTGGCAGTGGGAGTTTTTGGCGGGATCGGGTTGGAACATGTCGCACGAATTTTCATTTTCATGAAATTTAGTGAAATAGCGAATTAAATTGTATAATTTTGGTAGTGAATTATTCAATTTAGTTACATGTGTGTGCACAAGTGTAGTGAAGGTGAAAATAAGTGACTAACGTGGACTTTTCGTGTTCCCCCAAAAACTCATGTTAGGTTGTTGTAAAGTTGCTACCGCTTTACAATAACTTTGACTTGACTGGACTTGACTGACTAAAGACGACTATGACTTTTTTGTAACTACTTCGTGCCCGATATCGGGCCATTTACTTGATCGAAAAGAAAAATTACTTGACACTGGCTAAATGCACAAACCGTGCGAAGCCAAGGCCCAAAAAAAAAAAAAAAAAAAAAAAAAAAAAAAAAAAAAAAAAAAAAAAAAAAAAAAAGTCGCAGTGGGCAGGGCACATAGTGCGTAGAACTGATGTCTGATAGGGCAGAAGAGTTCTTGAGTGTAGACCACGTACCGGCAAGCGCAGCGAGACGGCCTAATAAAAGTTGCAGGAAGTAGCTGGATGCAGGCCGCCTACAACCAGTTAGGTACTCTGCAAATCCATTTGGGACTATGTTCAGCAGTGGACGTCTTGCGGCCCAGATGATGATGAGTAGCAGTCGGTCCCATTTACAAATTGTCGTATTCGCCTAATCTCATCCTAATTATAGTCCCTTTTGATTTGTCCCCCCTCTCAAATCGTAATGAACTGAGATATCAAAGTTTTATTTGAACGAAGTTCCTTAACACGGCTTGCGGTAAGAGTAAACTGGTAGAAATCGTCACGTAACGAAAAAGCGTTATGCCCTCTCCATGATATCCAAGGCGGCTGCAAAAATTAGGAAATTCTTCATGATGGATGTCGTTTTCTTGATTTTCGAGGGTGCTAAAACTGACAGTGACGTCAAAATGTACATCCAACATAGCGGCTGCGAAATGTTGTTTTAATATTAAATCACACGTGATCCCAGACAGCACACGCATGCGTTTTTTTCTTTTTTTCTTTATTGTGACCATCTGATCATTGAGCATTTGCGAAAAAAGAACTCTTTCACAAATGGTACCGTCCGGACTTGAAAATCTCTTCAATCTCTAAGCAACTCATTCACAGGGTGCCTTGCGATATTGTGCCACGAATCTGTTTCTTTGTTATGTTTACATTTTCATTTCGGTGACGTAAATCGATTTTCAGCGTCAAGATATATAGTTTCGGTGGATCGCAGTATCATTTCGGTTGCATTTAAAACGAATCTCAAATAAGTCGTCTGTTTCTTACGATATTTTGACCCCATATAACACACATTAATTGAAATAGACTGCAGGACAATTTAAAGTTAAAAACCAATAATAAAACCTTAACATAAAAACTTGTGTGGTTTTATGAAACCACCGTAAAAATGAAACTTTTTTTTTTCACATTATAGACATTTAACTAAAAACTACACGGTCAGCTGATGCGAACTATAGGCGCCGCCATATTGGCCTCGGCTGCTCTGACGAGCGCCTTTCACTTTATCCCTACTCCGCGGCCGACCGTCACGCGACACGTCACCCGACATGCAACACACAGACGAAAAAGTTTGAGACGATGTAATAAAAGTTTCACTTTAAAAATAAAACACCGAAATGAGAAAAAAACACGACACGACACCTTTACGATTTTATAGTATTTTCCCCGAATACGGCAAAGCCGAAAGAAGGTTTTGGGATTGGGCAAGATGGAAAATGTTCATGGCAAAAGT
The DNA here is from genome assembly GCA_947359405.1 of Antitype chi. Classification (NCBI taxonomy): domain Eukaryota; kingdom Metazoa; phylum Arthropoda; class Insecta; order Lepidoptera; family Noctuidae; genus Antitype; species Antitype chi. The sequence goes on along the minus strand of OX375828.1, from coordinate 6,789,165 downwards.
TTACCTCCTGGCTCGATAGATGGTGTTGGCGTCGAATTATAAGTCACGTATGGTTGCGTTACGGGTCGTGCCCATCTGATAATGCTCCCGATTGGTAATGCTACATATACAATGGTTTTTTTTTTTTTTTCAGGGTGGGAAATCATCAAATGACTTCTCCCGCTCTGGGTGGAGCAGGAGGGCGTGTCAGACTTTTACTGACTAAAACCCACCCGTGATCCCTCAGTTGCCTGTGTGCCCAGTGTGCCAGGGGCGACGGTATCTCTTTCGAATAACCAACACCCCTGGGAGGCATCAGCCCTTGCGGACCCCACCAGGACACATGGCACGCCGTGACCACCCCAGTGTCATGCCATTTTGCTGTATACACCGAGAAAATGTAATGGTTGTTTTCCGGCAGCGAAATGATTTTTTAAATATTAAAAACAAAAAATGGCAGATTAACAATTGTGAAAAGTCACCATGTGCGAGATTTTATTTTGCTTTGAACATTTATGGATCGCTGTTTCCTTTGTCGGCGGCGCGTGTGATTCGAGTAGTACCTACAAGTTACCTCTAGTGTTACTATTGATTCTCACGTTTTCGAGTTTATGAATATTTTTTTAATAAATATAAAATAACAGCTTATTTTTTTTTACTTTTACTCTATGCTTCGAAAGTACTCCTATGGCAAGTTGTTCTGCCGCGGGAAAACAACAATTTAAGGCCCATAGTATCCTCATCTCCCGTTTGTATGCTAAAGCACGACTGCCGCCCGCACCCGCGCAGGTCACCTCTGAGCCTTTATCTCAAAATGGGGATATTCCTTGGCAAATGTTGATTAATTTACAATTGTGCTCTAGCGATTCTATGGTACCTCTAACTATCTATTTTTCAGTGTATTTTTTTTTCCAAATAACGAAGCCGTTTAGTAGGAGTATGGAATAGAAGCCAAAATATTGCGTGTTGGAAAATATTTTTTTACAGCAAAAGTATTAACCATACAAAAAAGTACCCTCGGCAAAATGATCTATATGAATCTATAGCAAAATCACATATTTTTCAAATCTTCAAGACAAGCCGTTAATGAGCAGTACGGTTCATAAAGTGACCGTGTTACGCTACCAAACGGGACGTAGGCCCTTAAATTTCACGGTGTATACAGGGTGAAATTGAAAACATGCGACAAACTGAAATGGGAGATTGTACTCATCATTATGAACAACTTTTACTGAGGGACCAAAGATGCAATCGCAAAAAAAAAACAGCTGTTCCCTACATTTTGACGAGTTATGCGAACATAAATGTAGGGAACAGATGTTTTTTTTTCGGGATAGCATCTTTGGTCCCTTAGTAAAAGTTGTTCATAATGATGAGTACAATCTCCCATTTCGGTTTGTCGCATGTTTTCAATTTCAACCTGTAGTGTGCCTTTTTAGTCTGTGCTAAATAAATGTATTTTCTGTCTTTCTTTAATGAATTATAAATTCAGTCCAGTTGTACATACTATCGTTTAAATGTCTTCGCCTACTTTAGGTACTCATCATTTGTTTAGACTTTTCCCTAAGATATGTTGGAGTCGGCTTCCTGTCTAACCGGATCCATCTGAATACCAGTATTATACATACAGCGACTGCCTATCTGACTCTACAACACAGTTATTGAATACCAGTATTATACATACAGCGACTGCCTATCTGACTCTACAACACAGTTATTGAATACCAGTATTATACATACAGCGACTGCCTATCTGACTCTACAACACAGTTATTAAATACCAGTATTATACATACAGCGACTGCCTATCTGACTCTACAACACAGTTATTGAATACCAGTATTATACATACAGCGACTGCCTATCTGACTCTACAACACAGTTATTGAATACCAGTATTATACATACAGCGACTGCCTATCTGACTCTACAACACAGTTATTGAATACCAGTATTATACATACAGCGACTGCCTATCTGACTCTACAACACAGTTATTGAATACCAGTATTATACATACAGCGACTGCCTATCTGACTCTACAACACAGTTATTGAATACCAGTATTATACATACAGCGACTGCCTATCTGACTCTACAACACAGTTATTGAATACCAGTATTATACATACAGCGACTGCCTATCTGACTCTACAACACAGTTATTGAATACCAGTATTATACATACAGCGACTGCCTATCTGACTCTACAACACAGTTATTGAATACCAGTATTATACATACAGCGACTGCCTATCTGACTCTACAACACAGTTATTGAATACCAGTATTATACATACAGCGACTGCCTATCTGACTCTACAACACAGTTATTGAATACCAGTATTATACATACAGCGACTGCCTATCTGACTCTACAACACAGTTATTGAATACCAGTATTATACATACAGCGACTGCCTATCTGACTCTACAACACAGTTATTGAATACCAGTATTATACATACAGCGACTGCCTATCTGACTCTACAACACAGTTATTGAATACCAGTATTATACATACAGCGACTGCCTATCTGACTCTACAACACAGTTATTGAATACCAGTATTATACATACAGCGACTGCCTATCTGACTCTACAACACAGTTATTGAATACCAGTATTATACATACAGCGACTGCCTATCTGACTCTACAACACAGTTATTGAATACCAGTATTATACATACAGCGACTGCCTATCTGACTCTACAACACAATTATTGAATACCAGTATTATACATACAGCGACTGCCTATCTGACTCTACAACACAGTTATTGAATACCAGTATTATACATACAGCGACTGCCTATCTGACTCTACAACACAGTTATTGAATACCAGTATTATACATACAGCGACTGCCTATCTGACTCTACAACACAGTTATTGAATACCAGTATTATACATACAGCGACTGCCTATCTGACTCTACAACACAGTTATTGAATACCAGTATTATACATACAGCGACTGCCTATCTGACTCTACAACACAGTTATTGAATACCAGTATTATACATACAGCGACTGCCTATCTGACTCTACAACACAGTTATTGAATACCAGTATTATACATACAGCGACTGCCTATCTGACTCTACAACACAGTTATTGAATACCAGTATTATACATACAGCGACTGCCTATCTGACTCTACAACACAGTTATTGAATACCAGTATTATACATACAGCGACTGCCTATCTGACTCTACAACACAGTTATTGAATACCAGTATTATACATACAGCGACTGCCTATCTGACTCTACAACACAGTTATTGAATACCAGTATTATACATACAGCGACTGCCTATCTGACTCTACAACACAGTTATTGAATACCAGTATTATACATACAGCGACTGCCTATCTGACTCTACAACACAGTTATTGAATACCAGTATTATACATACAGCGACTGCCTATCTGACTCTACAACACAGTTATTGAATACCAGTATTATACATACAGCGACTGCCTATCTGACTCTACAACACAGTTATTGAATACCAGTATTATACATACAGCGACTGCCTATCTGACTCTACAACACAGTTATTGAATACCAGTATTATACATACAGCGACTGCCTATCTGACTCTACAACACAGTTATTGAATACCAGTATTATACATACAGCGACTGCCTATCTGACTCTACAACACAATTATTGAATACCAGTATTATACATACAGCGACTGCCTATCTGACTCTACAACACAGTTATTGAATACCAGTATTATACATACAGCGACTGCCTATCTGACTCTACAACACAGTTATTGAATACCAGTATTATACATACAGCGACTGCCTATCTGACTCTACAACACAGTTATTGAATACCAGTATTATACATACAGCGACTGCCTATCTGACTCTACAACACAATTATTGAATACCAGTATTATACATACAGCGACTGCCTATCTGACTCTACAACACAGTTATTGAATACCAGTATTATACATACAGCGACTGCCTATCTGACTCTACAACACAGTTATTGAATACCAGTATTATACATACAGCGACTGCCTATCTGACTCTACAACACAGTTATTGAATACCAGTATTATACATACAGCGACTGCCTATCTGACTCTACAACACAGTTATTGAATACCAGTATTATACATACAGCGACTGCCTATCTGACTCTACAACACAGTTATTGGGTAACATGACATCCATTGGTAATACTGGTTGTCAGACTTTCGGGTTCCTGACGACCCCAAAGATGGTCACCCATCCATGGACTAACCGCGGCAAGCGTAGCTTAACCTGTATTAACAAGTATGTTCACCTAATACTATGACAAATTATCTTAAGACAACTATTTCGTAAAACCCGATTATTTACAGAGATAAACTATCGTTCTGTGTGAACCGACGCATTGCCTTATACCACATCTGTGCTCATACCCTTCGCGGACCGAACCTAATTTGGTTAAGCAAATCAACTCATGGTAGTTTGACATAGTTCCAGAATTAAAAGCAAAAACACAAACCTAAATAGTTTTTTTTTTCTTTCTATAGTCGTTTCATCGTATGCCACTTTGCCCTAAAGCTTATGATCGCTTACTATTTTAGTATGTATTGTTTTGTTAGGGTAGGTGGCATACGTACAGTCAGCGTCAAAAATATCAGGACGAACTGACTGTTCAAAATGATCTCAAAAACTAAGAAAATTAAACTTTATCTCAATTGGATAAAGTTCTTCTCAGAATGACAGTTGTCGTGTACCGTCTTCATTCTGAAACATTCCTTGTGTCATTGCGTTAATATCTAATTTTCATAGTTGTTTAGATCATTTTGAACAGTCTGTTCGTCCCGATATTATTGACGCTGACTGTACAACCACGGCTAGGAAATATATTTTTGTTTCATACTTTTTGCAGCATGATTTTTCTGTAGTGTGGTTTTAGTTTTTTATTAAAATTATTTTAGTATTAGGTAGGTAACAATATTACCTATGTACATGTATTGAAATGTACTAAATAAGCTGTTGATGTCAACATCATTCAAAATCTATTTAGTGCGACGTCACAGAGCCAGCGTCCGATAACAGTGGACAAACAACGCGCTTCCAACGATATTTCATTTGTCAAATTATGATAAGCTGTTTATAAGTTATGGGGGAACAGATGAACATCACTTGACCCACATACATACATACCGGTCAAAATCATAACCCTCTTTTTTCTTCACCGTATTCGGGTAAAAAGAACAAATTTGGGAAAATATGGGCCTTATTATAAGGCTTAAAGTCACCCAAAGGGCAATGGAGCGGCCTATGCTTGAAATTTTCCTACGTCATTAAATCATAAATGAAGAGATCCGTCGGAGAACCAAGGTAACCGACATAGTCCGAAGAATTACCAAACTTTAGTGACAGTGGGCAGGGCACATTGCTCGAAGAACAGATGGCCAATTGGGCCGAAAGGTTTTGGAAGGCCTCCCGCAAGGTGGACCAGTCACGGATCCGGTCGAAGTGGCGGAGCTTGGGGGAGGCCTATGTCCAGCAGTGGACGTCTTTCGGCTGAAATGATGATGATGATGGGTGAGAATATACGTCACATCCACGAACAAACGCCGAAACTCAAAGCATAGCCCTCTCCATTGCCCTTTGGGTGACTTTTAGTCTTCTTATAAGACCTATATAAGACCTATATAAGATTTTATTTCTGTAAGTAGGTTATACAAACACTTTTACACGTCAATCATATTTTTTTTTAACTAGATGAGGTCGGTGTTTCCTATCTGACTACTCTGAGAAGAAAGACCGAAACAAACTCAGAGGTCACAGTCTCTTTTAAAGTCCAGACATAATCTTGCTCAGATCATGTGAAGACCATGTGGATTGGTGTCTGAAATGGTCTTTTGAGGAGAGAACCACACAGATTAAGTGGACCTGTCCAATCAGTGCACGCATTTATCAGTAATCATGCAGCTCAACTCAGAACTTGATGAGCTCAACGATTTGACGAACAATACCAAAGAAAGGACATTTGGGTAGGCAGCATAAATTACTCAAACTGCCAGACCATGATTAAAAATAAATGAAAAAAAAAGAAACCAACCAAAAAAAAAAACACCCACACAGTCATCACATTCACACTAATTAAAGCAATAAGTATAACACTTTACAAAGTTAATATTCATGTCTTTGTTTAAATAAAATTCATCAATATCTATGTATAGGTATACTCGTATACATATATAAAAAAATCGTAGTAAGATCATTTGAGGACCATGTAGATACGTGTCTAATATGGTTTTTTGAGGAAAGAACCACACAGATTGTGTGGACCAGTCCTGTCAGTGCACGCATTTGTCAGTAATCTTGCAGCTCAACTTGAACAAATGGAGCACAACGATTCGACGAACAATACCAAAGAAAGGACATCTTGGTAGGCCGCATATACTCGTAGTACCTACTCAAACTGCCAGATTAACTTTAACCATACATTTTTGACGTTTAAACACTCTTATCTTTAAGCAACGTTTATGAATAAGAGGGATGAGAGTGTAAATTAAAGACTTGAAATGTCAGATTGCTATGTGGGATTATAAAACCAACTTTAGGTACCTACGTTAAAATCTTTTCTGCTTTGTACCTACCCTTGCCCTCGGAACTTCTCCCTCCTGATGACGCAACTGTCCAAGAACTCGTCATAGATGTACTCCCGACAAACAAGTACGGTCTCATTGTCAATCGTGACGCGACAGTCTGCGCGCGCGCTGTTCGTTGCGAAATAAGTTTATATTCAGTGTACTTACATATTATTTTTTATTCACGCATTTATTTTTAGAAATGTGAGTATTTGTTTTTAAATATTATTTATTGATGTGTGAGGTTTTACTCAATATTAGGCTGTTGTGTTGTTTTTTTTTTTTTGTTTTGAAAAAGTGTTAATTATAAACCTAACCTATAAAACCAGATTATTTCTTTTTTTTTACATCAAAATAAACTGTGTTTTATAGCAATGAACTCAAGCTGAAGTTATAAGTCTAAGAGCTGATTTTTCAATGGTCAGATAACTTTTATCTGATGAATAAATATGTCGAATTGACAGCTTTTGTATAGAAAATATGCCCAAACTGTCAGATTTATTCTTTGGATAAAAGTTATCTGACTATTGAAAAATTTGCCCTAAGGTAAATTAACTACTAAAAATAGTAATTCATCAAAAAATACTAAGCAATCTCTTTGTATCGGCTACAACCAAGTATTTTCATACGTTATATTAATAACCTAATACTCATTTAAACGACAACAAAACTAACGAAAATAGAACGTGACATTTATTTACCTATATTGATAAAATACGGCAAGCTTAGTCACCTATGAATGATTTACCTACTTATCTATCTGTAAAAAGATAAAACTATAATGAGGAAAAAGACACGGAAAAATTTCATTTATAAATTATTTTCAGGTTTTCCTTTCGTACATACAGTATTATAAATTTATAATTCACTACGATAATTATCGCACGTATACAACATGTAAAATAATCAACATGGACAAAAAAATAGTTTTGGACATATTACGGTGGCCAAAACTTTTTTTTAAATCTATTTTTTTTTTTTTAATCTAACCCTAGCAGTACTTTATGCATTTAAAATTTTGTCTTATCGCCTTGAAATAAGTTTGAATTTTCTTAGCCTTCGGCGGTGAGTATGGCAAATCCGTTTTTTTTTTAAATCTTACAAGTTACTAAAATCGATTCAGTAGTAAATTATGAACAAACTTCGTTCAGAACTTGTGTTTATTTTGTTACACAATGTATTTCTAGTTTAGGTCAGTTTCTGAAATTTCAAATACACAATTTCAAATACATATTCTGTACATATCACGTGGCGTCCACTAACAAGCAGTGATAAGATAATTCAACGGAAATGAATGGGGCCTGTATTTGTTTGTGGTTTTCTATATAATTAATCCTTCATACATTCTGAAACTATCGTATTTATCGTGCATCTTTACACGCTTTATATTAGCTTCACTTGTATGTTTGTTTGTAACCGACTCCTTTGGACGCTATTTTGACCCACTTTAAACGGTCAGATTTCATTGAAACTTTGTAAACTTATCGAGGACCGATGACTATTCAATAATAAAAAAAAATGAGAAAAATTAAAAATAGGAAAAAAAAATTAAAAAATCACGTTTTTGTAGTTAGCAGAAATAAAAAATAGAAAATAAATAATATTTTAAAAAACTAAAAAACAAGCTTTAAAAACCAAACTAAAAAAGGAGAAAATAATTTAATTCAATTAAAAAGCGTGGGGTGCTTGACACTAAGTGATTGTAAAAATACCTCAAAAAGCACCCCACGCTTTTTAATTGAATTAAATTATTTTCTCCTTTTTTAGTTTGGTTTTTAAAGCGTGTTTTTTAGTTTTTTTAACTATTATTTTTAACATGGAATATTGTATGACCACCTATAGGATACACAAGATTTTACATTGTAAATTATTTTAAGCGTAATCAGCGTATAATTTTCCCGTTTGCTGGGACACAGTCTACTTTGCTTCCTTAACAATTATTACTGTGGAGATAATTGCTAGCAAATTTAAAACTTATGGCCAAAAATACCAATGTAACTAAGTACCTTTCTCGTAATATTTAAAGTTTCTCTTTCCCACCACATCATATTTTAGCCCAAGCTTTTTAACAACCTAGGCCTCCTCTCTGTGAGAGGGACTGGGTCGTAATCCACCATGTGGGCCCAGTGCGGGTTGGTGGTTTTCAATGTCTTCGAATTTTTGGTTCTAAGCACATGTCGATTTCCTTACGATATGTTCCTTCACCTGTGGCTGCTGTGGTGATGAAATGATTTATACAAAGTAAACCGCCTGACGAAGAGTCAAGGGGGATCTGCCGATCTCCCTGAAGCGCAATCTCGTCGGCATGTGCATCTTTCATGTCCCAACGGTGCTCAGACCTGGTCGCTCACCGAGTCGCTAAAGTTCCCCTTGGAGTTTGCCAAAGAGCGATGGAACGCAGCATTCTGGGTGTAAAAAGACGGGACAAAATTCGGAACACCACACTGCGTTCCAGAACGGGTATAAAAGACGTAGGCAAGAAGAGTGGCAGGCAATGTTTTGATCAAGCCTGTCCCCATTTGCTGTCCCCTTATCAGTGACGCCCTGAGCCGAGGCCCGTACCCCGCAGAGGGTGCCCTCAGCGTGCAGTCGCTTAGCTTAAGTAGTTTTAAGCCCCTGGCTGGAGGCGTTAAGTTTTCTTAAGGCAGCCCCAGGAAAGTCTGACTAAGCAGTCACGGCCTCTCAAGGTCAACTGCGAGATGCCCTACAAAAAAAGAAAGGATGGAAGGCTCAAATGGATTGGGCGAGTCACATCAGCCGCATGCAGGATGACCGCTGGACAAAGGTATCTACACAAGCTTGAAGATGGACGACCCAGAAAGCGGTGGCGAGACGACCTGGATGCGTATCGCAAGGGCTGGTTCGAGGTGGCGGGGGAAAAGAGTCCCTGGAAGGACTAGGGGGAGGCCTTTGCCCAGCAGTGGGATAGCATAGGCTAAACAAAAAGCGCTTGAATGGGTTCGAACCTAGTCCTAAGTCGCAGTAAAAATTAGATGACATGTGACATCCACCAAACCGCAGTGGGCCTGCGTATTGGTATACAAGCCAGTTCCTCTCACAGAAAGGAGGCCTGTATCCCAGCAGTGGGCATATTATTGGCTGGTTATGCAAGAACACTGAATTATTTATCATTTCTCGTTGTTCAGTGAGTTCCGATTTCACCAATGAAACTTAAGGCGATCAGCGCATCTAAACTGCGTTAAAGAGCTATCAGTGTCAATATTACACAACACTGATGAGTTGATGACACTGACAACTCTTGAACGCAGTTTAGATGTGCAGTGGCCCTAGTGTGAGTTTCATTTAACCATCTCGATCATACGCATCGAGCGCGTTTGGCGCTCCGATTGGTCCGTCACTAATCCGGGGCCAACCGGAGCGCCAAACGCGCTCGATGCGTTTGATCGAGGTGGTTATGACGATGATTTCTTGAAAACGCTCAAAAAGGTGGTTTTTTAAACCAGTGTAACTCTTTACCCGTAAAGATTTTTTAAAGCAAAAAAAAATATATTTAATCAAGTCTTTTTTGCATACAGTGATGGAACTCAAAACATAATTAAACGTACCTACTTTAATGCATCAAAAAATCATCAAAGTCACCTCTTAATTATCTTTAAAACCAGTTTATCCCTTCAATAACAATTATAATTATAATAAAAAATATACCATAAAAGTCCAAATGCCAAACTGCATCCAGTGATGGATTATTTATTATTAAATAGTTAATATCTAATTTTATACGATTTTATTTGCATTTTTACGACAATGCTTGCTCATTTATTATTCAAATTTATTAAAACATATTTTAACCCGTATCGGATTGCAATAAGAACTATTATCGCTCATAACGACAATGGGCCTTATATGGAACTCGCACTAAGGTCTCTGATCGCGTTTAGGAATCTCATTTTTTAAATGCGCACTTAGAGTGGACATTTGTTTTGTTATTTAACTACACAGTTATGGTATAGACTGCCTCGTTGGTCCAGTAGTCGCAAGCTTTACTGCTGAGCATGAGATCCTGGGTTTGATTCCCAGATCGGGCAGTGTCATTGGATTTTGCCATCTAGAATTTCTCAGTTACAGCCCGGAGTCTAGATTTATACCCGGTTGATGGCAATCAGCTCACCCCTTTTACATGGAACTTAACTGGCAAATTGCGAAATAGTACACCCAGTACTAAACAGGATAGTTTTTTAACCAGTGTGCAAACTATAACCATAAGTTCCTTATATCTATCTTTCTAGACACCCCAGCGCAGAAATTTTTCGTCAGTTATACAAAAAAATCAACTGTTTCATAGTAAAGTGCAATACTTACGCGGTCAAAATGTATGGAACAGCTGTTTTTTTTTTGTATAACCGACGAAAAATTTCTGCGCTGGGGGGTCTAGAATGATAGGCTGATTTCATGGTTACGGCTTGCGCACTGAATAAAAACTTTTCCTGCATAGTACTGGGTGTACTATTTCGCATTTTGTGCTTAGCCTAGTTTGAATAATTGATTTAGATTTTGATTTTTTGACATGTCAACTAATTTCTTTTGAGGAAAAAGGTGTTTGCGCGGAACGCCTGCTAAAATGATCATAGCACTAGTTAAGCTACGTGTGTAAAAAAGTCCTTAGCTTAAGCTAAGGACTTTTTTCTATTATTAATTTTCACCTTCTACTTATTAATACACTCATTTTTACTGAAGAACCAAGTCGTTTTTATTACCTACATCTCCTGCTAAGAGACCTGGTAAAATCCCGAACAAAAGGTATCAAGCTATTTCTATCTTTTTATAGATAAGATGCCGTGGTTGATAAGCTCATTGTACATAAGCATTTTGCACGTTTCGTTTAATTGCCGCGATGAATCATAGAGATAGTACAGAACAACAATAATAATAATTATAATGAGTAATTTATGACAATTAAATAATAGCACGTCGTATTATATTTATGGATTAGAATAATTTTCAATCGATACTTAATATAGATTGATAATTTCATTGAATTCCGTAAATTGATTTGATTATGAAAATCATTGATGTTTTTAATCTTATCAAACTAATATGTGGGGTTAGTGACCCATTTGATGTTTTTATGGCTGTGTCAGACAGCGGAGTTTGCGCAGCTGAATTTTGGGCTAAAGATGTGTGACTCTGATGTGCGGCCTAGTGTGCATAAATCGAATAATATCTAGACTCAGTTAAAAGGATTTAAGGTCCAATGACGTTAAATTGTCAAGAGCTTCCATTGCTAACGGCGAACCATGCACTAACTTATTTAGTTTCTAATTTCTCATTTACAACGTTGATAGGACACTAAAATAACAGAATCTTCGTGTCCTGTGCACAGTGCAACGACCATTATTTTAGAAGGTACAAGACTAAAATAAACTGACTCATTCTAAAGAGTTCATTCACTTTTCCTGTGAACGAAAACCTGAATGTTATAAATGCAACTGCAGGCAAGGCGCATAAAATTGTAAATCTACCTCACTTTAGTACACAAGGAATTTACCCAACGCTTGCGACATTACCACCGATATAAAAATATATATATACAGGGTGTCCGGTAATTAATGGATAACCTTGAAATGGTTCATGGTAGAACTAATGGCCATTCAGAAAAAAACATTTTTATTTGTATTTAATCGGTAAATAAAAAATTAAAAAAATTACAACCGACTTTCGAATGAATACTACAAAGTGAAAAATAACTTTAATTTCAGATGGCGGTGACAAAAAATTAAAATACATATCCAAAGACACCGACTTCCTAAATTAAAGTTATTTTTCACTTTGTAGTGTTTTTTCAGAAGTCGGTTGTTTTTTTTTTAATTTTTTTTACAGAAAAAAATTATAATAATAAATGTTTTTTTTTTCTGAATGGCCATTAGTTCTACCGTGAACCATTTCAAGGTTATCCATTAATTACCGGACACCCTGTATAGGTAGACCAATCTGCTAAATATGGCGACCTGCTAATTCGAGTACCTGGTGTTGCAACTTAAATTCTACTAGTTCCGCTCACTTGGGTCAGCTCTTGCGAAACTGAAGTACCTATATTCACAATCAGCCAATATCGTTCCCACTGCTGGGACACAGGCTTCTTCTCTTGGCGAGAGATAGTGGGCCGTAATCCACCACGTGGGCCCAGTGCGGGTTGGTAGGTGTCACTATGTCTTCGAATTTTTGGTTCTAGGACATGCCGGTTTCCTCACGATGTTTTCCTTCACCATTTTGAGAGCAGTGGTGATGAAATAATTTACACAATGTATCTCTGGGTTCGAACCTACGATCTTTCAACTCGTAAATCGTGGCCGTTACCACTGGGCCACCACTGCTCTCTGAAGTATATTGATCCCCTGTAAATAGGGATGTCAGAAATTAAAATAAATATCGATTTATGTATAACGTGTCGATATTGGAACGAAGTTCCTTATCGCGCGTTGTGAAAGGGGGCTAGACGGAAAAAAATCTTACGAAAAGTTGTCACGACACTTGTCTGTCTGTCTCTCTATCTCTATCTCTCTCTCTATCTCTCTCTCTATCTCTCTCTCTATCTCTCTCTCTCTCTATCTCTCTCTCTATCTCTCTCTCTCTATCTCTCTCTCTCTCTATCTCTCTCTCTCTCTATCTCTCTCTCTCTATCTCTCTCTCTCTATCTCTCTCTCTCTCTCTCTCTATCTCTCTGTACTGGCGGCGAGTACTGGCGGCGAGTACTGGCGGCGAGTACTGGCGGCGAGTACTGGCGGCGAGTACTGGCGGCGAGTACTGGCGGCGAGTACTGGCGGCGAGTACTGGCGGCGAGTACTGGCGGCGAGTACTGGCGGCGAGTACTGGCGGCGAGTACTGGCGGCGAGTACTGGCGGCGAGTACTGGCGGCGAGTACTGGCGGCGAGTACTGGCGGCGAGTACTGGCGGCGAGTACTGGCGGCAAGTACTGGCGGCAAGTACTGGAACTTCGTTCCATCCGGGTGTCCCTTGACACCTCTCAAGTTTTTTTATTTATTTGGAAACTCAACAGCTTATAATTAATTTACATAAGTTATGAAAAACAATTATCTCTTAAGCCAATAACCACCAAAGAATAAGTGGTAAAAAATCGTATTATTGTAGCTAACTCAAAACCAGCTTAACAACCCTCCATAAATAGATGTATATTTTTTTAGCATTTTTCCGTTTATAAATGACGGAGTTCTGAGCCAAACAAACATTAAAAAAGTAACTACCGAACTGAGACCCTTCTCTTTTATTAACCGACTTAAAAAAAAAGCAGGAGGTTCTCAATACATCTGTATGTTTTTTTTTGTATGTTTGTTACGCGATGTCTCCGTCAATTGTGGAAGGATTTCGAAAAGTCATTTTTAATGGATAGGGTATGCTTCAGAGGTTCAGTTTTTGCGTTAGCCTTAGTCACTGTTGTTAAAAAAGCAAGTAGTGGTATAGGAATTGGTGTAGGGGAAGGTACAGACGCCAGCACATCAAGCTACCCCAATCTGTTAAATTTCTTTGATAGATTTTCAACTTTACTCCATAGGCATAAGGTTCATGTTCAATTGGGAAAATTTTACAGTTTGGGGTAGGTTGATGTGCTGGCGTCTATAGGTACCATAACTAAAAACTGAAAAAAAATTTTTTTTCAAAAAAACAACAACTGACTTACGAAAAAACACTAGCACTGGCAGACGGTACCTTAATAGGTGCCTTAACATGCTATGCCAATGGCTTACTCAGTCATTTAGAAGCCCGCTTTATGACGAAATGCCTAATATCTACATAACAAGTTTTTGCGCTTCTTACGGAAATTATTTATATAAACAAAGTTTTTTCTGGTTACAAAAATTTTCTTACAAATATAATACAAATCCATCTATTCATTTACCATAAAAACAGCACGTTAATTTAATATAAAAAAACTGAATAGGATTTTACAATACCTACGCAAGCAAGTCATTAGGTGTATTCAATATTTCAGTAGTATAGGTCATCACTGGCAACACCACGGAATTTAACTGTTCCGTGGGTAACACTCACGAATCAAAGACTTTCGTCGTGAGATTACTCCCATATTAAGTACTACAAATTACATAGAAATATATATAAGGATTAAATTATAAGTATATTAAAACATTACACATTAAAATCATTGCATTACAAATAAATAATAAATTAAAGTTAATAAAAAATTATAAATTAAAGTTAATAAAAATTATAAATTAAAGTTAATAAAAAATTATGAATTAAAGCTACAGTTTTAAGACCTGGCTAGACGCCTTAATTTTTTAAGGCACCCACAGGCAAGCCCAGTTTTGCAGCCTACAACCTCCTAGTTTAACCTGCAAGATGCCATTGATTTTAAAAAAAACCACTGCATTGTGCGTAAATGCTGCCCCCTCCACTGGTACTTTTTTTTTTGTCGGGCATCTCGCAGTTGGCCTTGAGAGGCCGTGACTGCTTAACCGGTCTTTCCTGGGGCTTCCATTAAGAATTAACTTAACGCCTCCACCCAGGGCTTAAAAACTACGCGACTGCACGCTGAAGGCACCCCCTGCAGGGTACGGGCCTCGGCTCAGGGCGTCACTAATAGGGGGAGAGCAAGTGGGGACAGGCTGGATCAAAATATTAACATTATTATTATTAATCGGGGAATTTAACTCTACTGGCTCAGCTGCGGCGCGGGCTGGCGCTTCAACGAGCAAGGGTCGGTCGGGGGTCTCGACGTTATGCGCCGTTACTCGGGGTCTTCGCGGGGTGCGAGGACCTCGGTGGCGAGGTCGGAACGACGGTTGTGTACGGTGTGTGCGAACTGTACTGGTGGCCCTATTTCTTTCCTGGAAGAGAGTAATGGAGTCGTCTGGGTCGGAGAGGATCCACTGGTCCGTGCCATCAGAACCCCTTATAATGTTTCCACTGCTGGTACAGAGCCACAGAACATTTATACTCTAGGACAGAGGCCTAATCTCTCTGTGTGTGAGAGGGAGTGGGTTGTGATCTACTGATTACAGCACATTATTGCGGGTTGGTAAATGTCACATGTCTTCTAATTTTTGGTTATACGACTTGCCGGTTTATCTCACGTGTTCCTTCACCATTTTGAGAGCAGTGGTGATGAAATAATTTACGCAAAGTAAAGGACCTGCTTGGGGGCGAACCTGCGACCTACAACACGTGAGTCGCGGCCGTTACCACTGGACCACCACTGGTCTCCACTGGTACAGACGCCAGCACATCAAGCTACCCCAAACTGTCAAATTTTCCTAATTGAACATGAACCTTATGCTAAATGTCATAAAGATGAAATCTCTCAAAGAAATTTAGTACAACTAAAAATGTTTACATAAGTATGTTCAATGTTTATTGTTGACCAACACAAGTTCAATGTCATAGTAGTAGGTTTTAGCTTATTTTGCGAAATGCAAATAAAGGCAGTGCTAATTGACTAATAGGTGAATATTAGAGACGTAATGTTATGTTTGTTTTCGTATTTTTCTTGTCATTAAAAAGTTAGGAGCCAACAAAGATTCGTTTTTCTTGCTAATTATTTTACTTTACTTTGGGCGTGTTTAAGTAATATAAAAACTTTTTCCAAAAAAAAACAACCGACTTCCAAAAAAACACTACAAAGTGAAAAATAACTTTAATTTCGGAAGTCGGTGTCTTTGGAGCTGTATTTGAATTTTTTGTCACCGCCTTCCGAAATTAAAGTTATTTTTCACTTTGTAGTGTTTTTTTGGAAGTTGGTTGTTTTTTTTCGGAAAAAGTTTTTATTTTTCACTTTTTAGTGGTTCACATGTGCTTACCCCTTCACAGCATACCGACGTGATGTTATGTTATGAACTGGTGTAAGCAATAGACAGACATGAGATTTCAGCAATCCCAGTCCATTTGCTATCATTTATTGAGGAGTTCCGATGCCTATCTCCAAAGTTCTTCATCAGATCTTCACCAAATTGAAATGAGACCATTCCGAGAAAGTACTCTTCCGAAAAATAGCTAAATCGCTTTGTGTGCCTATAAAATTTGAAGAGTTCTCTCTATTTCTCCAGGTTCCCATCATCAGATCCTGACTTGATGATCATGGGACCACCTGGGAAGTATACCCTTTCAAACAAAAAAAACAAAATCCAAATCGGTCCAGCCATCTTCGAGAAATCGGGGAAGATACATAAAAAAAAATCAAAAAAAAACAAAAAAAAAAAAAAAGGTTCCGACGATAACCTCCTCCTTTTTGAAGTCGGTTAAAAAGAAGTGTAAAATCTCCAAAACCAAGTCAGTACCCACAAAGTTCAACTATCGAAAAGTTCAATAAACTTTATTGGTCATTGATTTATGCATTGGCTTTTTCATAAAACCCGATCTTCCAAAAGGACTTTTCGTTAATTTTTTACTATAAATGATCCTGCATCTCACTCAATAACGTTGTGCGTGTAGACTAGCGTCTAACTGCTCATCACTGATACTATCTCTAATGGACCGCATCTTTTTGATCATCATCAATATTATCAATAGATGTGTTGTTATCGATATCTCATGGAAGTTTAGTTAAAATTAAGTCCTTAATTTTGTCAACACTACTGTTTTATAATCTTTTTTCTCTACTTCGATCGATTATTATCCGGGTAGATTTTCGGTGTCTTCAATGCTGGTTACTTTTTCACCTAAATTGCGATCAATTTCAATATTGTTTTCAAAATCAAGTACTTTAAATTAGGTACCTAAACTAACCGTATACTTAAGAAAAGAAAAACCTAATATG
The DNA here is from genome assembly GCA_947359405.1 of Antitype chi. NCBI lineage: Eukaryota > Metazoa > Arthropoda > Insecta > Lepidoptera > Noctuidae > Antitype > Antitype chi. The sequence continues at coordinate 6,771,818 of OX375828.1, read as the reverse complement.
AATAATTATGTAGGTGACACCTACAAATATACCTGCACCGTAATTGCGTAACATGCGATTAATCATAATCCGTTTCATTTTGACAGTTTAACAATATTCATCGCGTTATTAACGTTGTTGAGCAGACACATTTTTCAAACATATGAAGCAATGGTTTAGCACTCTGTTTCAAAACGATACAGATTATGATTTAGCGTGAGTTAAAACATCAAAACAAAAGCAATGTTGTTGAAATATTAGACGAAATTCAAAACCAATCGCGCTAAGTCCCGTTGTGAAAATATTAGAAAAAAAAACCTTTAAAAGAATTCACAATACAATACCCAATAGAAAACTACTACAAATTGAAGTCTATTTAAAAAGTGTTCATTATTTCATAAAAAAGCAGTTCGCTGAGTTCAACCGTTCCACATCCCGACCCTCGCAGAGCTTCTGCGGCGGCCGGCCAGCTCCCGAGTTATTTTAAAATTATGATATCTCCTAAGATGTTGCTTGAAATCAAGTGATGTCAAGGTCAATTTTATTCACAATTAAATACTTGTGATTAATAACATATTTATTTGGATTAGGATTAACATTATGTTGATAAAAGTCCTTCGCAAATAATGCACTAATTTCGAACAAATTTGATTACCATAAAAAAAGTTATAGTGAGTCAATCTTAAAAGATAGACATGTGCTGTCTGGAACGTTTTTTTAGAACTTTTAAAGAGGATCAATTCCATCATACATGATTTTTGTGTAACTTAAACCGTTTACGCAGTGCACGCAACGGAAGCTCTCAAAAAGGAATGTTTATTCCCGTTTTTGCAACATTTTCCATTGATGCTTCGCTCCTATTAGTCGCAGCGTGATGTTATAAAGCCTAAAGCCTTCCTCATTACATGAACTATCTAACACAAAAATATTTTTTCAATTCAAACCAGCAGTTTCTGAGATTAGCGCGTTCAACCAAACAAACAAACTCTTCAGCTTTATAATAATAATATATTATATTATATTATATAAATAAGTATAGATTACCTTAGTACTGAGAAACAATATATATAACAAATTTAAAAAAAAAATAGTGCATGTCACGTTTTTAAGACACGTTATTATTTTTTTTGCTTGTCAGTACATTAATACAAGTTTATTTACATTGCTCGATGACCTCGAGGATTTTATGCCTGGACTAGTAAGCGCCTTCTACCGGGAAATGAACATACTGCAATAAAACGAACTTAAGTAAGAACACAGATGTGTCGCAGATTTGTCACTGTTTATGCCTATTTTATTCGCTCTCTGAGAGCTCTAATATATTTTATTCCTTTAGGAGTCATGTACGAGTACTTTAATTATAATTAAAATTTATTTTGAAATTAATAAATGATGCTAGCTTTCATCAATGATTTTATTGAGCACGGTATTACATGATACATTCTGAAGGTCTGATGATGACCAGGTAAGTGCTTTTCCGGTTCTCAGAGCTTTCAACATTTATCTGATTGAGCACGGGTGCTACTACATGATACATTTTAAAGGTCTGCTGATGACCAGATAAATGCTTATCAGTTCTCAGTATCGGAAATAGTTAGGATGACCTAGCTTTCAACATTCATCTGATTGAGCACGGGTGCTGCTACACTACACTATTTATAAGTGACCTTGTTTTCAACCAAAAACTTACCTACCTGAGCATTTTACAAGTCAAAATTTATATTTTGACTGAATTTAGACCTTAGTTAAACGTACTTACCTGACAAATATAAGAAAACTATAATAATCAATCTAATGAATGAATAATAATAATAATTTAATTTAATATCTAATTATTTAATATATATTTCAAATTTAATTTATTTTTTCTAATACTATGGGTGTATGTGTAAAGACTTGTCTGAAATAAATGTTTTTTTTTTTAATATAATTTTCCCTTGCATGTAATGTGTCAATCAACAAAATGTATCGTAATCCACCACGGGGAAACAATTATTGCTTTTAAAAACCCTTGCCACAGTATAATAAAAACGCTAAGTAAAAATTGGGGCTTTCCTACATTATTTAAAATTAATTACCGCAACCTTCACATTTTATATTATTGGTAGTATAACACGACGCCTTACGCCATCTACCTGATTGTGTGCACAACACTGTGCCACCCGAGTAGATCGCAACACTTACAAGATCAATCAACGATAATACGATAACAGCAACAGTACCACAGGCTCCTAGCGACATCTAACATTCGATGTGTAAAGTATCTGTGACGTCAACGAAGGTTACAACCACATACAAGCATGAGATGATGAAGACACACACTCTGTCAAAACCGACTATATAAACGATCAACCATGGAGGAACGATCAACCCCGACCGACCCTTGCTCGTTGAAGCGCCAGCCCGCGCCGCAGCTGAGCCAGTAGCTTTAAATTCCCCGACTAATAATAATAATGCCAACCTTTTAATCCAGCCTGTCCCCAATACTAGCTGTCCCCATATCAGTGACGCCCTGAGCCGAGGCCCGTACCCCACAGGGGGTGCCCTCAGCGTGCAGTCGCTTAGTTTATAAATTTTAGTTTGTAAGCCCTGGCTGGAGGCGTTTAGGTTAATTCTTAATGGCAGCCTCAGGAAAGCCCGGTTGAGCAGTCATGGCCTCTCAAGGCCAACTGCGAGATGCCCAACAAAAAAAAAAAAAAAGGAACGATCACTCACTCGCTACTTAGAAGGCACAGTGGTCGATAGCCCCGCAGTCACCACTGTTGTCATAAGCTTGACCTGAGCGCAGGTCCCGTCGCCCTCAGGAATAGCTAGCTAGGAGGTGAAGGGATAAGATAGCCCCGCAGTCCATCCCTAGAGCCACTCATAGGTTTAACCTAAGTCTAGCTTTGTTTGCTAAAATCTGTCAAGTATTGGAAGTTAAGTGAATAAACTCCCTATCTGTCATCCAACGTTGGTTTTAGTCCACCGCCACCATTATAGTAGGTAATTTGCTAAATGCAAACTAGTGAGGTTGGTGGGGCACCCCAACTCAGACAGGTTTAGGTTCGAATAAGATCATGACGGGGTCTAGTGAGCGACCGAACCGAGCGAACAAAGACCCCGCCACCCGCCATACCCTTCGTGGGCTTTTTTTTAAACCGTTCTGAAGTAGGAGCCCGACGAGGACAACCCAATTTTTTATTTTTTGCAAAATACATCTTTTATGTCAACCTATGAGGTTGTCGGCTACTTAACCGGACTTATAAAGACAAAGAAGTTTAAAAGACAAAACTAGTACTATTTTTAAGTGACCTTGTTTTCAACCAAAAACTTACCTACCTGAGCATTTTACAAGTCTAAAGTAATATGTTGACTGAAAGTATCATTTTCCCTTGCATGTAATGTGTCAATCAACAAAATCTATCGTAATTCACCACGGGGAAACAATTATTGCTTTTAAAAACCCATCCCATAGATAAAAACGCTAAGTAAAAATTGAGCTTCTCTGTAGTATTTAAAATTAATTACTGCAACCTTCACTTTTTATAATTGGTAGGTAATTTGCTAAATGCAAACTAGTGAGGTTGGTGGGGCACCCCGACTCAGACAGGTTTAGGTTCGAAGAAGATGATGACGGTGTCTAGTGAGCGACCGAACCGAGCGAACAAAGACCCCGCCACCCGCCATTCCCTTAGTGTAGTGGGCTTTTTTTAAAACCGTTCTGAAGTAGGAGCCCGACAAGGACAACCCATTTTTTTTTATTTTTTGCAAAATACATCTTTTATGTCAACCTATTAGGTTGTGCTACTTTACCGGACTTATAAAGACAAAGAAGTTAAAAAAGACAAAACTGGTACTATTTTTAAGTGATCTTGTTTTCGACCCAATATAACTTACCTACCTGAGCATTTTACAAGTCAAAATTAATATGTTGACTGAAAGTATCATTTTTCCTTGCATGTAATGTGTCAATCAACAAAATCTATCGTAATCCCCCACGGCGAAATAATTATTGCTTTTAAAAACCCATCCCATAGATAAAAACGCTAAGTAAAAATTGAGCTTCTCTGTAGTATTTAAAATTAATTACTGCAACCTTCACTTTTTATAATTGGTAGGTAATTTGCTAAATGCAAACTAGTGAGGTTGGTGGGGCACCCCGACTCAGACAGGTTTAGGTTCGAAGAAGATCATGACGGGGTCTAGCGAGCGACCGAACCGAGCGAACAAAGACCCCGCCACCCGCCATACCCTTCGTGGGCTTTTTTTTTAACCGTTCTGAAGAGGCAGCCCGATGAGGACAACCCAATTTTTTATTTTTTGCAAAATACATCTTTTATGTCAACCTATGAGGTTGTCGGCTACTTAACCGGACTTATAAAGACAAAGAAGTTTAAAAGACAAAACTAGTACTATTTTTAAGTGACCTTGTTTTCAACCAAAAACTTACCTACCTGAGCATTTTACAAGTCTAAAGTAATATGTTGACTGAAAGTATCATTTTCCCTTGCATGTAATGTGTCAATCAACAAAATCTATCGTAATTCACCACGGGGAAACAATTATTGCTTTTAAAAACCCTTGCCACAGTATAATAAAAACGCTAAGTAAAAATTGGGGCTTTCCTACATTATTTAAAATTAATTACTGCAACCTTCACATTTTATAATTGGTAGGTAATTTGCTAAATGCAAACTGGTGAGGTTGGTGGGGCACCCCGACTCAGACAGGTTTAGGTTCGAAGAAGATGATGACGGTGTCTAGTGAGCGACCGAACCGAGCGAATAAAGACCCCGCCACCCGCCATACCCTTAGTGTAGTGGGCTTTTTTTAAAACCGTTCTGAAGTAGGAGCCCGACAAGGACAACCCATTTTTTTTGATTTTTTGCAAAATACATCTTTTATGTCAACCTATTAGGTTGTGCTACTTTACCGGACTTATAAAGACAAAGAAGTTAAAAAAGACAAAACTGGTACTATTTTTAAGTGATCTTGTTTTCGACCCAATATAACTTACCTACCTGAGCATTTTACAAGTCAAAATTAATATGTTGACTGAAAGTATCATTTTTCCTTGCATGTAATGTGTCAATCAACAAAATCTATCGTAATCCCCCACGGCGAAATAATTATTGCTTTTAAAAACCCATCCCATAGATAAAAACGCTAAGTAAAAATTGAGCTTCTCTGTAGTATTTAAAATTAATTACTGCAACCTTAACTTTTTATAATTGGTAGGTAATTTGCTAAATGCAAACTAGTGAGGTTGGTGGGGCACCCCGACTCAGACAGGTTTAGGTTCGAAGAAGATCATGACGGGGTCTAGCGAGCGACCGAACCGAGCGAACAAAGACCCCGCCACCCGCCATACCCTTCGTGGGCTTTTTTTTTAACCGTTCTGAAGAGGCAGCCCGATGAGGACAACCCCATTATTTTTTTTGGAAATACATCTTTTATGTCAACCTATGAGGTTATCGGCTACTTAAGCGGACTTGCCTGTGGTTACCTTAATAGAAATAGAAAATAGAAAATATTTATTGTCCAGGTAATACAGTAAGCATAGATAGATTAACACCAAGTTGAGACGACATATGAGTAGCTTAAATATTACCTACAGCTAGTTACGAATATTATTTGCCAGTGAACCCCAGATAATCTGTATCTTGGGGTTCAGGATACATATAATAAATAATAATAATAATAATATAATATTTATTTCAGACCAAAATCCATATTCAAAAGACAAAATAAAAATCACTTAAATTCTACATACACAAAACAAAAGGCGACGCACAAAAAGATACACACATACACAATAACACTTATTTTATATATACAAATGACGCACGATGAGTGGTCATCCAGTGCCACATCATTGGACTGTCTACTTTGCTGGCAAAGATAGCCACCAGGCTGTTGGAGCTATCGCGAACTCGCCGCATCAGGGATGCTATTCGTGTCCGCATAAGGGCATAAAAATCCGGCACGCCATACTCCGCGAACATCCCCGATGCGCTGCAAAAGCGCGGTAGCCCCAACATAACTCTGAAGGCGTTATTATATTGGACTCGCAGAGCATTGTACGAGCTCTTTGTATAGCCGACCCATAGGGCGCACGTGTACATAGATTGGCAATAAGCTCTAAAGAGTGTAATTTTTACCTCACTTGTACAACGTGCAAACCTACGGGCCAGCATGTTACATCGAACTGCCAATGCTCTGCGTTCCCTCTCCACGTCCACATCGTCGGACAGACCATCGGTGATCCAATGCCCCAGGTACTTGAACTTCGTCACTCTGGAAAGCTGAGCGCTCCCCAGGGTGACTGGTGGGACAGTGTCGTAACATTTAAACAAATACAACAAAGGCCTCGAGCCAGGGCTTGAGAACTTAAAACTAAAGCGACTATACGCTAAGGGCACGCCCTGTGGGGTACGGACCTCGGCTTATTAATACGCATTGGATCGAAGATCGTAAAACTAAAGCGACTATACGCTAAGGGCACGCCCTGTGGGGTACGGACCTCGGCTTATTAATACGCATTGGATCGAAGATCGTAAAACTAAAGCGACTATACGCTAAGGGCACGCCCTGTGGGGTACGGACCTCGGCTTATTAATACGCATTGGATCGAAGATCGTAAAACTAAAGCGACTATACGCTAAGGGCACGCCCTGTGGGGTACGGACCTCGGCTTATTAATACGCATTGGATCGAAGATCGTAAAACGTAATGTGACAGCTTAATTATTGTATTGTTGTTATGTTAAGGACATCGTCATTTAACTACGTCATATCTATTCACACATCCTAGAATCGTCATTGTTTTATAGTAAGTAATTCAAGTCATCCAATTAATGTAGCGCATGTAAGAGAGGGGCAAGTAGGCAATTATGTTTCCCACGTGAAAGACTAGTCAAACCGAACCGTGTTCAGGACTGATGTGATTGTGTTAAAGGGCTCACATTGGCGCGACGCGATTCTGGTAGAGCAAATGCCACGAAGTTTACAAATAAATTGTTCTACTATTGTCGCGGTGCGCCTGTCTGCGGAATCCTTAGTCGACGTTCACACTAACGAAAAAAAAACCTAGCAGGATTTTATCGCGCTTTTTTTATTTCTATTGCAAACTTTGTTGTTTAACCTTTAAAGGTTAAACAGTACCTACAAACCCAAATGGGTTTAAATAAAAACATTTTTTTTATTTTTTTATCTGTAAAATATTTAACAAATACAAATTGCTTTGTTACTAGTTTGAAAGATTTTTTTTTCGTATTTTATACAGATTCATGACATTAAAAAAAAATTGGTTTTAATAAAATATGTGCCATTCTGTTCGATAACTTGTCATTTCAGCCGAAAGACACCCACTGCTGGACATAGGCCTCCCCCAATTTGGCGGGGTTTGCCATAATCGCCACGCTTGGCAGGCGGGTTGGCGATCGCAGTATGGTGGTAAAATGCATAGAGAACGCTGCTGCCCATGCTCTAGTAAGTCCCTTAGTCGCCTTCTACGACACCCATGGGAAGAAATGGGATGGTGCTATTCTTTACGTCCGGCACCACACGGACGATTTATTTTTACTTGCTGGCAATCTATTGAAATGTTCGAAAATTGTAAGCAGAGCAATCCCTTAATAAATTTAGAATCTGGACCTTACCATCAATGATCAAATTGGAACTATGATGTTTTAATTATATTTGAAATCCACAAAAATCTGGAAAAAACCGCGTTTTACCAGACACTATAGCTAAACAGTAGGTAACCGCATCTGTTCTCGGACTCCCCTTATGCTATGGCTCTGTCTTGGATATAGGCCCAATTACCAATCCAAGAGGAGATAGTGAATATCTTCAAAGAGTCCCCAGTCGTGGACCTGGAGACCAGCACATGTCCGGGAGCCATGTTCCGGAGCTGCCCATACAGCCACTCCTGGGAAGTGCCCATCCATCTGCGACGCGGACGAAGTTGCGGGCAAAACTAGTAATTATTATTTTTAAATAGTTGGTCATTTGTGTTTCGATATTTTTTTATGCTACGGATATAAAGTAACAAACATAGTTTATTTTTATTTTTTCTAAACATAATTCTTTGGTACCTGCTACTTAGATACTTGGATTTTGTTTGTACCTTTTTTCTGAATGGCCATTAGGTCTACCATGACCCATTGCAAGGTTATCCTTTATTTACCGAACACCTTAATGTACCTATCGATAATAATAAGTACGTATGGATGAATGGAAGCGTCTCGAAACAAAACACAGTGAGAAGCAAATTAACGGAACTGATCTGAAATGTCCAACACTAAGTTTTAATCTATTACGCGCTACGTGCTTCTAGTTACGTCATAAGAATGACCAAGCCCGGGTCGACGGCGCGTTGTGTACCACGCGCGCCTCAAAGAGATGTCAGCACCAACTGGTGGGGTTTGCACGGGCCGTTGCCTGCCAGAGGTGCGGGTTGTTCGAAAGAGATACCGTCGCCCCTGGCAACTGAGGGAACACGGGTGGGTTTTAGTCAGTAAAAGTCTGACACGCTCTCCTGCTCCACCCAGAGCGGGAGAAGTTATTTGATGTTTCCCACAAAAATCCGGCCGGAGGGTAGCCTTCAGTATTGTTATTATTATGATGGCAATATTAAAATTACAGTGATATTTCTATTAATTTCTTAAGCCTATTGTCGGGTGCCTTGAAAAGGTAATTCGAGTATTACCGCTTAGCTATTACCGGATACGGGATTTCGTGGAAAAGTCTTATCGCCTTTAATACTAGATACCTACAAAATATCGACTAGCCGTGGCCGCGACTCCGCTCCCTACACAAACAGCAGGATGCAAAGTAACAAAATATTTCAAGAATGAAAACGTTACTCAGATTAGTACTCTCAAAAAACATCGTGAGGAAACCGGCATATCCGATAGAACCAAATATTCAAAAACATTTAAGTTTTAACATCTACCAACCCGCACTGGACCCGCGTGAAAGATTACGGCTCACGAGGAGGCCTTTGTCCTCGCAGTGGGAAGGTTGTTTTTTTTTTTGAGTGTGAGGAATCATCATATAACTTCTCCCGCTCTGGGTGGAGCGCGGGCGTGTCAGACTTTTACTGACTAAAACCCAACCGTGTTCCTTCAGTTGCTTGTGTGCCAGGGGCCACGGTATCTCTTTCGAACAACCCGCACCCCTGGCAAGCATCGGCCCTTGCGGACCCCACCAGTTGGTGCTGACATCTCTTTGAGGCGGAACACAACGCGCCGTCGACCCGGGCTAGGTCCTTACCGGATAGTCTAATTATGTAGTCAGTGAATCTACGATTACATAATTAGCCTGCACTACGCTAAGCCAGCTCAAAGTCAAAGTATTTCCATTATAGTGCTGCCTACAGTATAAGCTTTGATCGTGGTGCGTTTTCTCCCGGCTGCTGGTTAGACTGTGCTGTGTGGCTATAATGTCCGTTCAACCTGCAAAAGTGTCCATTTGAAACAAGGCTGCTTAACACCACGTGGCCTGCCAAAGGCTATCAACTGACAAGTCTTTTGAGCATAGAATTCAAACCAAGTCTAAAAAACAAAAGTCTGCAACTTCGTCCGTCGAATTACCTGGCCGCACTTTTGTTTGCGCTTGACGTTCTTTCTGATTTTTTCTTTTTGTTCGGCGCCTATGTTCGTCGTTAGGGTCTGTTTGTTTTTAACTCCAGAGATTAGCGCGTTCAAACAAACAAATAAAGTCTTTAGCTGTATTGTATTATATTGTTCAACAATAGTAAATAAATTCACACTTGATTTTGACCGTAAAGTTTTTCGTCAAATATTAATAAGTTTATGGTATGTTGTTAGGGTGTGTAGGCAGAGTTATAAAGGAAAGTCAGTCTGCTTTAGTACTCACAGTTATATTGTGAAACACAACACACACACAACACACCATACTGGTGACCCCGACGTGATACTTTTCTTCCGTTTATTGTTTACGCGATCAACGCTTAATAACTGTTATTATTGTGCTGTGACTATTGTGACTGTGTGTGCCTATTGTTACTGTAACTTTTCTCCTTCTAACTGTTTACTGTGTTGTGTGTGTGTTGGTTCCACAATATAACTGTGAGTACTAAAGCAGACTGACTTTCTCTTATAACTCTGCCTACACACCCCTAACAACATACCATAAGTTGTTACAATAAAACCTCTTCAAAGGTATCAGACTCTGTGAAGTATTTTTTTTTACCGACGAAAAATGGAGGAGGTTACTCAAGACGACGCGTATATTTAATTTTTTTATATATGACCACGCATAACTTTTTACAGAGTAGTTAGATTTTGATTATTCTTTATTTATTGGAAAGGGTATACCCCGAAATTGGTCCCATATAAATTTATAAAAAAAAACCAACCCTAAGGGTAGTAAAACAGGGGATGATTGATTGTTCACTCACTGATTGTAATGTATGACCACGCATAACTGTTAATAGTGTAGTCCGATTTTGATAGTTCTTATTTTATTTGATAAGGTGTACTTCGAAGTTTGTCCTATATAAATTTGGAAAAAGATATCTCACCCTAAAGGTGGGAAAATGGGGGTGATTTATTGTTCACTCACAGATTTTAATGCTAAGTGGTGAATTACAAAAAGTAATCAAAAATTAAGCATGTAGTAATTAGTAGATTATAGCCACAAAAAATTATAAAATAAAAACTTTTTAACAAAAAAATTAAACCGCCGAAAAAAACTGAAAAGCAAAAAATAATAGGTAAACCTTTTTTGTCTCAATAACTAAGTTCGAAAGTCGGTGACTTTGGATATGTATTTCGATTTTATGTCACCGCCTTCTGAACTTAGTTTTATTATTTTTTGCCTATCATTTTTTTTCGGCGGTTTAATTTTTTTGTTAAAAAGTTTTTTTAGATTATAGGTAATTTCTTTTTCGTCGTGTCGATGATTCCTTTTGTTGGTTTTAAACAAGCTTTGACCAGAATTCAGCCACTTCAACAGCGTTACCGTTTGCTTCACAAAGGTCCTCTATAGTCACGTGTTAGTGCACAGAGAGCACGACAAGAGGTTGGGCATAGTTTGCGATGGGAAAACTTAACGATTTCTTTATTTTTATTAGCTAAGTATCCACCATAACGTTAGGGAAGTTTTATTTAGTAGATGGCCTGCTGGCTGGCACAAATTAGTTTGGCAGCCTTGATTACTTACCTATACACTTCACCAACATGTACTTACCTATTCAACGTGTACTACCCAGCAGCTAAAGCATGCCAAAAGGCACTTTACCACAAAAACATCACAACGGCTACATAATATTAAGTAGTTATCACCGCCAGTCATTTCGGAAGTGACACAACATTCCCATTACCTTTATCAGCTTAGATAATACAGCAATACTAATTCAAATGCAGTAAAAGCTCCTATTGATTAATGATAACGTGTACTTTCGGCTGATATGATAGATCAGTATCAAGTTATAAGCAGAGGGATTTCACTGTGGGGGTAGACCGACCGACTGTGGGTGTGGGGGTCTGTGGGGGTGGAAAGTAATGCTTACATTTTCCGTGATAGATCACGGAAAATGTAAGCATTACTTTTTTATAATATCTAAATAAAGAATAGACTTCCTACAATACAATAATAATAAAGTAGGTACATTTCATTTACTCTTCACAAATTTACAGTGATATGGCCTGATTGTAACTATTTAACAATAAATAATCCATCACTGGATGCAGTTTGGCATTTGGAATTTTATGGTATATTTTTAATTATAATTGTAATTGTTATTGAAGGGATAAACTGGTTTTAAAGATAATTAAGAGGTGACTTTGATGATTTTTTTGATGCATTAAAGTATGTTTAGATTATGTTTTGAGTTCGATCACTGTATGCAAAAAAGACTTGGAAATATCATATATTTTTTTGCTTTCAAAATTATTTGAGCGTTTTCAAGAAATCACCGCCTTAAACTACGCTTGCCGCGATTGGTCCGTAGATGGGGTGACCATATTTATATACCAAGACCCAAAGCACGTAAAGCCGTTGTACCCGGCTGGCATTTGTGGATGTTTGATTGTCGTTGCGGGTCGTCAGAAGCCCGATAGTTTGACAACCAGTGTTACTAAGGGGTATCGCACTACCCAGTAACTGGGTTGTGGAGGTCAGATAAGCAATCGCTCCATGTAAAATACTGGGCAGCTGCATCCGGTTAGAGTCTAACCGTTAGACAGCAAGTGGACCCCAACATACTTGGGAAGCAACTAGGTCGATGAGATATTGAATTATGCTTCCTTCCTACAAGTACCTAGATGTATGGTTACTTAAATATGATGTCGATAGATACATATTAAGGGGCCATCAATAAATTACGTCACACAAGTTTTATGGTTTTTTGAACGCCCCCCCCCCCCCTTATCACAGGTGGTTACACTTGTGAAACCACCCCCCCCCCTTGTGAGATGTCACATATTTTTAAATTTTATACTATGTAGTAAGTAATTCAATAAACACAGCAGCTCCTGTCCCATAAGTAATTAAATAAAAACATTAGCTGTTCCATAAAAAAAAATTACATTAAAAAATAATCTTTAACAAAACTAACATAATCTCAAATGTTTTAGATAGAAGAAACCATAGTTCGAATAAGTCATATTTTTAAGTTTTTGGTTTACATATAAATTTCGAGTTTTAGTATAGTATATAGTTATATATATTTTAACAGGTGACGTCACAAAGCTTTTGACCCCCCCCCCCCTGTCCATTATAGATTCAGTAGTAACATTGACCGCGCCCTGATAAGTCAGCACTATGACAAAAACTGTCTGATTGACTAATAATGTTTACCACGGTACAAGCATTTTTTCTATTGCCCGAGTCAGCAACTGCGAAGAATTTTTGAGCCTAATAAGGGTAGTAGGTTGTACTGGCGAAGTTTAATATCATAAATTGTTTTCCAAATATTTTATCTGTGTGAGTTAGAATTGTGTGTCATTAGTTGTTTCAAAAAACATTAACCTTTTTTCTGTGGGGTTAATCCTCATGGATGTAACTTTCCATATGCGGAGAATTGAGGGTTCTACCGGATTTCTACAAAAACCACGATTCCCACAACTATCTTAACTCAAAGAATCGGGCAATACTCAAAATTTCGACAACACAACTGACAAACCATTTTCCATTTCCAGAAATCAAGATGGCGTCAGCTTCCGTGATGCTCGTACAGCCCAAAGGTGAGCTCTGGGAGAGGATCAAGGTGGAGCTGAACGAGAACATGAATACACGAGACCAGGACATGGCAACCATCAAGGACTGGCTGAGGAAGCAGCCACATCTTCCGAATGAGTGGGGTGGGTTGATTTAAACATGTTTTTGAAAATGGTTTCGGTTGCATTTATTTTTAATGTTTTTTTTTTACCTCAGAACTCCGTCATTTATAAACCTATTTGAAAAAGTTTTTTTTTTTTTTGAAAGGGCATAGTTATAGAAAGCTGTTTGATAAGATAATAGTGTCCTCACGACCGAATTTCCGTCACAGCAGCCAATCTCATCGGAGATAATTATTACGAATTGTATGCGCAAACACAAGTACACGTTGGCTTTGCTTGTTTTAGTGTAAATCAATTTTTTTTTAAGATAAGTTATGATAATTTGTTTATCCAAAACATGAGTACACGCATGGCATGCAAGATGTTAGGTACATTAAATTAAATCACCTCAACGGCGGCGTACCAATATAAATATGTAAACATCAAATAAGTATAAATGTATGCATGAAATAGTTGTTGTAAGTATAAAATTGCTGCATTTTTATTAGACCATTTTAAGTTATTCAGGCAAAGGATTTCTACAGAATTTAAAAGTTAAATAGGGACTCCGCCCGCGTAGCATATCGACAAAAGTATCCGATCCCTGAGGATCAGAGTACCTATTCCCATACCACACTGCATAAAATATATTTTTTAAATAATATATTACTATAGATTGCCAATGTTGGGTGCCTAGAAGATAATTATTTATACTGACGAGGTCAAAATATTGATGTAGAAGATACTGTAGAGGTGTGATACCTCTGTGAAGTGTATGGGACACAAACTATTAAAAGAAACAACGATTGAAGCTTAAGTACGTGTGACCACGTATAATTCAGATAAACGGTACACGACAATGCTGCGCTAAAATTAATAATTGAATATTTTAATATTCAAGAAAATTATCCATCACTGTGTTTTCATTCTTAAATCTAATTAAATACTTTCTGGCTGTTCGAACAATAGCCATTATTAGCTGCCAGCAAACATAAGGTTTCATGCTGGGCATACAACCTTTACATGAGCTACGCCCACCCTTGAATAAATGGATGAATGCACTCCCATAATTGTGCAATCCTTTTATTCACAACGTTCGAACAATCAGAAGGTTCCTGCCTAGCCCTAAGAGAATTTAATTTATTGACTCGGGAGACGTTGAAACAAAATGAGGTACCTCCCTTGCAAGGGAAGGCTCAAGGACAGGACAAACAAACCACAAGTTTGACATCATAATAAGTGTCAATGAAGTTAAATATTTAAGTGTGCCATAATGCACCTTATGCAAACTATATTTGTCATGCTTGAACCTCGTCACGCCAAAACCCGAGGAAAAGACGCGACGAGTCCTCAGACACAAGCAAACAATCAATGTGAAAGTTCACATTGGTCCGGAAGGGTTAAATTGAAAAAGACCTAAACATCAAAAACTTTTGTTCCATCGGACGGCATTAAGTCAGAGGGAAGGAAAAGGTTAAGAAGTCAGACCACCCTATAAATTATGTTCACACTCCAGAGGTAAAATCTAAAAAAGATAATATAATCACTCCTCTCTAGTTAATAATAGTTACGATGAAAATCTGTGAGTCCATAATCAAAAGCTGTACCAGCAGTGTCTACTCAACACTCTTTGCGAAGACTATGCTTCTTTAGCAAAGTTGGTCCCGGCTTGTGGTGCAGGTAGAGAGTCCCCAACTATAAGCTGAACCACTGGTGTCAACCCAACACCCTTTGCGAAGACTATGCTTCTATAGCAAAGTTGGTTGCGGCTTAGAGTGAGTATCCTCCTCCCTCTATGTGGAATCACAGATTTGAAGATTAATTAACTCGCGTAGTTACTAAACACACGTTGTTATCTTCTGGAGTACGTTCATACTAGTTCACCGTTGTGAACCCTAAATAAAGAAGACGTAGGGGTGGTGACCTTCCCGCGGACTCTGTATGGCCGTGAGGAGTGACACCCGGTGACCCGGTGTGGCCTCACGTTGTCGTCCGATCTTGTCTCATGTAATAAATACAAAATAACAAACATTAATAAAATGTACAGTTGACCAAAGTAAAATAATGGATTAATATTTACATGTTTACATCTAGTTGACATTGAAATTATAGTATAATAATGACACTAAAAAAAATTAATTAATTTGACAAAAAGGGACAATAAAAGAAAACTGTAAATTAACGAGAAATGGTTTTAATCTGACATGAAAAATCTCCCTGATCTTTCTATTATTTAATCTTTTAAATTTATGCTTTACTATGAACAATGTTTCTATAAATTGCCATAGAGAAAATGTCTTTATAAAATATTTATTAAACTTTCTAGAACTTCTTTTGAGTTTATTTAATTCTGAAGTTAAGTTTTTTATTTCAGTTTGTCCAGCATATTTGTATGCGACAGTTTTGTTAATAGGCGCTATTTTTATATTATAAATGGTGCGCTTTCGTCGTAACGAAACATTACTGAGTTTTCTTTTTCCTTGTTTTACTATTATTGGACAATATCGATCCATAGGTTTTCCAGTTTTATAACTCTTAATATTTTTTAACTTTTCAACTATAACTTTTATATCATTTCCATTGCTTGTTTGTGTATGAGGCATTGGAATGATCTCAATTTCATTTAATGAGCTGTATGACTGCTCAGGTGAAGCTGTGACGACCTTAACTATCTCCTGCTCAGCTTTACTTTCCTTTGACTCTAAAGCAAACTTAAAATCATCACCCTTTGGAGTCACGGATGACTGCTCGTCCTCCTTCGTATCGGTTGGCAATGCGAGTTGATCGGTTTCAACCACCGTGGACATTTGTTCATACTCAATGTTATGATCGATGATGACGTTATTTTTATGTGTTTCGTCATCGCGAACATTGTTTTCCTTGGACAAGGATTCATTCCGAGGCTCTGAAACATAGCTATTAAGATTAATAATTGGAATGCTCTGACCCGATTCGTCCCTCTCTTCCTCGTGTTCGTTCTCGAACACTTCGCTCAAATCTTCTTCAGCATTCACAGGACTGCATTCGACTTCCTCCTTGACATCATGGCTGTCATCGTGGATGTCATCGTGGATGTCATCCTGATTGTCATCATTTTGTTTTATTCTAGAAAATAATTCAGCATCATTATTTTTATCAACAATGCTTTCCTTTCCGACTTCCTCGGACGTTGTTAGTGCAATGGTTTCCTCTTGCACTAAATATTTGTGCCACGGGTGGCATCTGCACTCGAACTCTTCCCTCAATTTGTTGCACATAGTCTCAAAGGACATACCTTCACGGTATATAAATCTATGAAACATTAGGGCAGCGCTATCCATATATGCGCTTATTATGAGCGCCCAATCGCTCTTACGCCATCCATAATGGTTAGCTTCTTCAATAAACTCACTAATAAATTGTTCGACACATTCATGTCTATGCGTGCCCGAAAAGAATTTATTAATTTCTGGCCAAAAATATTGATATGCCATCTTCCTTACTTTCTTTCAATATATAAATAATAAAAACCACTTAGCTTTATTCGTCTTCTTCTTCTTGGAGCGATAGGCCTTGCCTTATCGTATATTACTTACGAACTTTTTAAACGTATAAGGGGGTTTTTTACAATATGCGCTTTGTGTGCGCACTAATATCGCGGGGGTGCTCCGGTATTGATCGCGGCGCCTCCACCAAGTGTAGAGGTGTGATACCTCTGTGAAGTGTATGGGACACAAACTATTAAAAGAAACAACGATTGAAGCTTAAGTACGTGTGACCACGTATAATTCAGATAAACGGTACACGACAATGCTGCGCTAAAATTAATAATTGAATATTTTAATATTCAAGAAAATTATCCATCACTGTGTTTTCATTCTTAAATCTAATTAAATACTTTCTGGCTGTTCGAACAATAGCCATTATTAGCTGCCAGCAAACATAAGGTTTCATGCTGGGCATACAACCTTTACAATACCATGCCTAATGAGCTGGCTTCAGAATCATGTGCGGCCACTTGTGTATGATTAGTAACAAGGAAACCAAAATAATTGCAATAGAAATTAAACTAAGGAAATAACTAATAATTAATTTATGTCTCCCTAGAGGACCGCTGCTTGCTGACCTTCCTGCGAGGATGTAACTTCTCCCTAGAGAAGTGCAAGAGGAAGTTGGACATGTACTTCACGATGAGGGCAGCCTGCCCTGAGTTCTTCACAAACAGAGACATCACGAGGCCAGAACTCATGGACCTTATTTCGAGAGCGTAAGTTTAGTGTCAGTTTTAATCACTAAGGAAGAAGTGTTATTAAGCAAAAGCAAAAGAAACTGGAAGTACTTAGTATGCTTGATTTACGGAATCCTTTGAGGTAATTTGGAATTCAATCTTTTTTTTGGGATCATTATATCACTTAGTTACATTTTACACTCTACCCATAAGTAAAGGCTGGCAAATTGTGTATCATGAATTTTGCAAATGAGTTTTAACCCCTACAGAAAAAAAACATTCGTCAGTTTTCAAACAACAATCTGATGTTTCATTGAAAAGTGCAATACGGTAAGTATCGATCAAAATGTACGAGACAGTATTTTTTTTAATAACCGACGAAAAGTTTCAACGTAGGGAGGTGCAGTTTCATGAACTGGATCCATAGTTACAGTTTGCGTGTCCGTGTCCCCTGCGACCTTGTTTACACATGGGCGAATTACAGCATTGCCATCAAGGCTAGAACTTGGATGAGGCCGGTACAGAATTCCCGCCACCATCGGGGCGGTCCGGCCGGTACTCGAGCGCTGGCTCGGGAGGAGGCACGGTTCCCTGTCGTTTCGGGTGACACAGGTGCTCTCGGGGCATGGTTGCTTCGGGAAGTACCTGTGTCGCATAAACAGGGAGCCGGACGCTCGGTGTCACCACTGCGTCGACTGTCGGGAGGATACGGCGTGGCACACGCTTGCAGAGTGTGCTGCTTGGGAGGAGCCGCGCCGTGCCCTCATCTCAGGAGTAGGCAGTGACCTGTCGCTGCCGGCCGTTGTCGACTCGATGGTCGGCAGCGAGGAGTCCTGGGACGCGGTGGTATCCTTCTGCGAAATCGTACTTTCGCAGAAGGAGGCTGCGGAGAGGGAGCGGGAGATTTCTTCCGCTAACCCGATCCGCAGCAGACGCACCGGGCGTCGGCGGAGGGCGGACAACGCCCTCTTCCGGCCCCCCTAAATGGGTCCAGGGGCGACGGATCTGGGGAAATCGGTCGCCCCCTACTTCTTAGGACCCGAGATGGCGGCGCGTAGTGTTCCACGCGCGCCTCTATTTGATGTAAGGGGGGAGTTTAACACCTCACTCCCCCCCTAACGCGAGGTGGCCCGCACAGGCGGGCCGGCACTAGCCGGGGATCGCGGAAGTCACTTTTGTTCCCGTGATCTCCGGTGCAAGTGTGAGGCGGAACACCGGGGTGGTTTTAGTCAGTAAGAGTCTGACAGACCCCTCCGCCCTCCCCAGGGCGGAGGACATCCATGAGGATTTCCCCCCGTAAACAAAAAAAAAAAAAAAGGCCGGTACAGAATTATGGGGATTGGCCTAAGCAAAGAGAGGCATATAAACAGCAGCAGGCTTAGCACGAGCATCGTTTTCTCGACGGAAGAGTAGACAAAAATGATGTTCCGTATACAGTAGAAAGTTTTCAGCTGTCATTAGCATGGCGAATTCAAAATCATTATTTTTTTACTTTCTTAGACAACTGTCAGTTGTCAGTATGATTTTGACAGTTTGATAGAAAAACATAATCTAATATTTCAGAAGATGTTTTTCTATCCCGAACTGTCAAAATCTACACAAAAAGTCCTAGAAAAAAAGACTGTTAGAAAGGAAAGACAAAATGACTGATTATAAAAGGATTTCTACAGTGCGATGTCAAAAATAGAGAAACAAAATGTCACTTTGTATAGAAGGAGCTGTGTCTATTCTTCGTAGAAATAGAAAGCGCTAAAGCTGCAGCTGGTGAAGTCGGGCTTTGAATTAGGATGATGATGACCTACTTAAAAACTTTTAAAATGGTATAGTCAGAACTTTACGAAGCTAATAACAATGGCAAAATGGATATTGAAATAGTATTAACAGACACATACTACCTTCAATATTTTCCTTGTTCCTTAATCCGTCCAAAGGTTGTCTTTAAAATATCGCGTTTAGGGATAAGAGCGCCCATTGTGTTAACCCCGTGTAAAATTTCTACGTTTCTATCTATAGTTTCTAAGGTGTACATAATAAGGAGTATTATATCTATTTGCTTTTGTGGTTTCAGGCAAGGACCCACTATGCCTGGTTTGACTCCCTCTGGAAGAAGAGTCACAATTTGCAGAGGTAAGATTTTTTTAAATTCTTCCCAGAATCTAAGCAAGCATTCCCTGAAATCTTTCAGCGAATAAGTTAATTAAGTGAATACACCTCGTTTACCAACATAACTTTATGACTTCAATCTATGAGGCAAGACCTTAGTCATTCCGACCTCGCCGCCGAGGTCCTCACGCCCCGCGAAGATCCCGAGTAGCGGCGCCTAACGTCGCGACCCCCGACCGACCCTTGCTCGTTGAAGTGCCAGCCCGCGCCGCAGCTGAGCCAGTAGCTTGAATTTCCCCGAATAATAATAATAATGCCAATATTTTGATCCAGCCTGTCCCCACTAGCTGTCCCCCATCAGTGACGCCCTGAGCCGAGGTTCGTACCCCACAGGGGGTGCCCTCAGCGTGCAGTCGCTTAGTTTGTAATTTTTTAGTTTGTAAGCCCTGGCTGGAGGCGTTAAGTTAACTCTTAATGGCAGCCCCAGGAAAGCCCGGTTAAGCAGTCACGGCCTCTCAAGGTCAACTGCGAGATGGCCGAAAAAAAACAATAAGGCAAGACCTTATTGTAGAAACTGCAATTTAAGTAGAATGCGATCAGCTTATTTAGATATACCAATGCCTTCAAATATTCCAAACTAGCTTCTTCCCGGTTTTTCATCCGCGTGATACTTGTTCTTGTCGCAGCGCATTGCCTACACGCGCTATTATTTCTTATTCGCTTAGTCTGTCTGACTTTTTTCTTTTTGCTCTGCGCCTCTAGCGTGATGAGTCACGAATTCTGCTATCCAATACATGAATAATTTTTCAAATCCGACTGGTAGTTCCAAAGATAAGTGCTTTCAGACAGACTCAAAGATAACTCTGACATCGTCTTGAGCAAATGTGGTGATCAATAAGCGTGCCGTCTCGAAATGAGAAGTGGCCTCTCCCCTATAGTACCTACAGTGGTACAATAAAAGGCTGGAACTATTATTATTATTCTCTAAACCAGTCTATGATTCCACCATTCCACCATGGGCCATATTTACACTGCTATTGTGGTAGTTCCAAAGATTAGTCCGTTCAAACAAACAAACAAAATCTTTAGCTCTATTATGAGTATAGATAATGATTCAGAAGACAAACAAAACTAAACGATCAATAGAACAAAATCTTGAATTTCCTTTCCGAATTAATCATCTTTATAATTATGTTCCTTAACAATGCAACACTTTATATCGATCGCGTGATAGAAGTAATTACCGCTGTCAATACCGCCTGACAGTGAAACTTAGTCCATTCACGATATAGTCCGCTTTTTATATTTCCCGGCGTTCGTTGCAACAATTGTAGGAAATACTTTGTGAACTTTTTTGAACTAGTTTTCTTTACAACTCATTTCCTTTGTAACGTAAGTTAATAAAGTATATAATAAAAATGAAATTATGTTTTAGTAGGTACCTGCGACCATGGTCTTTGTAGTAATATGTTTAATTATGATTGTCTCTAGACACGTGAATCTTATCATCAATCAATGTAAGTAATATGGCACATGATTCTCTTGCCAATTTGCGCAATACTACAGCATTATTTTATTTATGAGACGAGAAGAGTATAATAGTATGTATGAGAGAGACATGAAAAGTAAAATGGTAAAAAAAACATATTGTTTGAAAAACTAGTACAAATACCCCATCCGATTTGATTGTACCTGTACAGAGGTAGATACGGACTTACCTAATTGAGTTAATAAAACAAACGTAAGCCTTTGTGCGGATAGACAACTGAAGGAATAACGCCTCGTCGATTTCTTACCGTATAGCTTCCCAGATTCATCTATTGTAACCACCCATACCCGATTTTATTTTAAGAAGGCCATGTTGTTGACATTGTAATGTACAAATATCTAACTAACTTGATAGTTTAGTTCACAAAGAAACACAACCGTATAGAAACAAATCTCAAATTCGTAGGCCTCGACAAAAACCTCGACACGCACCAGCTAAACGACGCGTTCAAGATCGCCATGATGATCGGTGACGTCAGACTGATGGAAGAAATAGAAGGAGTTGCGGGAGACGTGTACATTCTAGACGCTTCCATCGTCGCGCCCAGCCACCTGGGGAAGATATCACCATCAGCGTTGAAGAAGTTCTTCATTTGCGTTCAGGTAATAGATGGTAAAGACAATAGTGGAGAAGTCGTCATGCTCCCTTAGATGTCACTGCTTGCGGTAGCGTCGGGGGTCGGGTTGCCTCCTTCCCTCAAATATGGCGAGGGGGGTAATGGCTGATCTTTGCGTTATGCTCGTGAACGGGTGCTGCTCGTGGTGACTGGTCGTCTTGCTGACCATGGTTTTGTTATTGTTAATTGTATTAAGTTTTTATTAATTTTAGTCCAGAGGTCCTAGTTCAACTTTTGTTACTTTAAGTTACTTATAGCTATATTTGCATAATGCAGAATTGCATATGTAAGCGGGCATGCCCTTTATGCCTAGAGGCTTTTATTTAGATTGGAAGTTCTGTTTACGTTTTATTTTAATTTTCTATTATTTTTAGTTTTCAATCTTTGATGGTATATTGGCGTGTGCTAGCTGACATATGGCAAATTTTATGTTTTTTTTTTTGTGTTTCGTAATTTTTATTACCTATTATTGTATAGAAACCAGTTCTTCTAACTTAACAGACAGCTGTGCTGCTGGGGAGTTTGTTCCGCTACTTCTTCTTCCCAGCTAAAGCACTAGGAAGTGGTGAAGGGCGGGCGTTTTTGGGGGGACTGTCTTATGTAATTTTATTTTGACGTTCAAAAAGAGCTGACTCTCAGCCTAGTTTGAATAAATGACTTTTGATTGTTTTTTTTTTTATTTTTGAAGGTAGGTTTGGGGAGATTAGGGGTAGTCCAAAACTACTAATCCAGCGGTAGACGTTTTTCGGCTGAAATGATGATGATGATGATAGATAGATCTAGTTAGAATTCTCTTTATTGCACAAGACGAGATATTAATTAGATTTTATTATGTTACTAAAGATTTTATTGTTTACTATAAAGATATTTAACGTGTGGTCATAAAATCGTTGAAGTTTTACGCCCATTTATTGTACTGATGGGTCGGTGATGGTAGGTACCTAATGAATAATAGTTTATTTTACGAATATTGAATAGACAATAATATTTATATACTACACAGCCTTTTCAGACATATACATCAGACGCAAATTTGTCTAAGCTACGACAGCTGCTATATACTCATTTCAGGCGCCTTATGTGTGCCTTATATTTGAGTAGAAATCTAATGGATGTCATTTAATTCCATTTCAGGAGGCGTACCCAATCAAGTTGAAAGAAGTACACGTGGTCAACTCGACAACTCTGATAGATGCTCTCTTCAATATCATCAAACCATTCCTCAAGGAAAAGATGAGGCAAAGAGTAAGTATTTACAGTTTTTGGTCTTAATAGTGTGAGGAATCTCTAAGTTTTTCTCTCACAGTCTAAGTATTGGTTTCTTTGATGAGGTCTATGTTTCTGATGAATCAACAAGAAAGTTTGGAACCCAGTGTGTACTTTTTCATTAATTTGGAATCCTATTTAGAACTCGCTCAGCAGGCCGCGGGCTATGCTCGATGTTTCTTTGAAGGATGAAATCAGAAACGTAATTATCCGGAAAAGAACCGGAGTTACCGACATAGCTTGCAGACTCACACAAAAGCGTTAAGGTAAAGTTGAAGATGTACTGTAATTGATTATGATGTTTTCTTACAGATCCACTTCCATAGCAGCTTCAATGCTCTTCACGAGTACGTGCCCAAGGAGTTGCTGCCGCCAGAATATGGTGGCACTGGATTCTCTCTCGATGAAGTTAACTGTATGTTTCCATTTTCACATTGTATGATTAGTAATAGCAGCGGTGACCATACGGGCATCTCAATGTCTGAAAACCAGCATTAAATTTGTGCGCATACGCTCTGATCTTGTGAAATACGAATTCGAAAATATGCCTGTCTTTCCACGGACCAGCCCATGACGTTTCATTACATTTCAAACTGAACTGTACCACGATAATTTACAGTTCAAATATTAATCGTAGATTTTTATTTTCCTTCACTTGGAAAATGCTCCATAATCCACACTAATAAACTACTATTACTGGAGTTTTCGTTACACCTTGCCGTAGAGACATGCCTTAAAAAACATTGCCTCCTATTTTGATATTTCTGGCTCCATAGCTATACATTCTAACATTACTCCACATTATTTCCAGCCGCCTGGGTGAAGAAGCTGGAAGAATACAGAGACTGGTTCCAGAAACAGGACATCCTCAAGGCTGACGAGTCACTCCGACCTGGAAAACCCACCAATTATGATGAACTCTTCGGTATC
The DNA here is from genome assembly GCA_947359405.1 of Antitype chi. Classification (NCBI taxonomy): domain Eukaryota; kingdom Metazoa; phylum Arthropoda; class Insecta; order Lepidoptera; family Noctuidae; genus Antitype; species Antitype chi. The sequence goes on along the minus strand of OX375828.1, from coordinate 6,747,895 downwards.
GATGGCTCTTTTAGACAACTTGCTATTGACTAAACTAGTTTAATTTAGTATCTACTTGTAATTGTACCATTCGCTTGCTTATAAGATGAACCTTTGTGAACTATAAATAGCCTTACCGGTACCGCTGTACCGCGCCTTAGGTATGTGCGGCGAGGCGGGGGATGGGACGCTGTGAGTGGTGACGAATGAGCGGCTTGCACTGACGAACCAGCGGCCTGCACTGCTGTCCCGTCGCGCCGTCCCCATACCTAAGGCGCGCTACAGCGGTTTTACAGCAGCGGCAAAACATTTTCTGCCCGATAGTTAGAAATTTTTAGAAGTAAAATGCTTTTCACTAACACTAGATGATACTCGAATTAATTCTTAAATAGAAGCAAGCCGTTGGATTTACAACTTTTGGTGTTAGGCCGAGCGTAGAAAATCCTAAAGCGCGCTTCGAAAAGTGGATGGACTTTTTTGCAGTTAGATAGTTCTCCTTTGCATCATTTCATCAGTCCTAAAGGCCTTCTAGCAGTTTTTAATACATATATACCAAGAAATTTTAATGGTTGTTTTCCCTCAGCGAAATGGTTTTGTTTTGGTAATACAATCTTTTAATAAACAAATAAAATATTATAGAAACAAAAAGTGCCAAATTAACAATTGTGAAAAATCAACACGTGCGAGAGTTTATTTTGCTTTGAACATTTATGCATCGCTGTTCCCTTTGTCGGCGGCGCGGCGCGTGCGTTTCGAGTAGTACCTACAAGAAGTTACCTCTAGTGTTACTATTGATTCTCACGTTTTCGAGTTGATGAATATTTTTTTAATTATTTTTAAACAATAACATCTTATTTTTTTTTACTTTTACTCTATGCTTCGAAAGTACTCCTTACGGCAAGTTATACTGCCGCGGGAAAATAACCATAAAAAATTCTAGGTGTATAGAGCGGTGAGTGCCAGGCAACCCCGCGAAATTCATATTTTTAACGTTTTTTTTGTAACTTGCAGGTCAGTGTCAAGATTGTGAGCCGTAACATACTGCTTACAATTCAACGCATTATTTTTCGATAGATTATAATCTATCGAAGTGAAACCGTCATATTGTGTACTGGTATCAAGATGGAAAATACTTTGCGCTATTACTAAATAGTCAAGTAACTGCCACTAACTTGGAAGTAGCGCTCGCCGGCCGCTGCCGCGGCGCAGCTCGGTCCGCTCGCTCGGCTCGCTCGACTCGCGCGCGGTTGGTCGCAATACTAACCTAACCTATTCGATCGGTAAGCAGTATGGTGCAGTTCACAATTTATCGACAGTTTATAATATCGCGAGATAGATTGATAAACTAATGGAGTTCACAATCATACGGTGACATACATCTTAATCATACATCTTGACATACATTCATAAATAATCATTATGAAAGCTTTTTCTAAATCCTGTCGCTCTTCCTAGGTGTCCCTCAAGGTGCTATCTCATCATAATCCATATACTTAATATTATAAATGCGAAACTAACCCTGTCTGCTTGTCTGCCTGCACGCCTTAATAGCTGAACAGATTTCAATGTGATACACAAGTAAACTATTACCAAGGTTAGAACATACGATACTTTTTATTACGTTCTCTTGGGATAATTTTCAACCTTCATGCGGTAGAACCGGGGCAAAAAGCTAGTTAAGTCAAAATCAAGGAATACTGTCAAAACTATATTTGCTACTGATCTGTCTTAATTATTATGCTTACGGTGCTGTAAACCTAGATAATAATTAATTTTATCAGCTGAAACATTTTTTATAAAAATGTAAAAAATCTCATTTTCGTCATAACTATTATAACTAGGTACTTAGTTATAAATGTATGTATAAATGTTATATTATCGGTGTTTGTCTGTGATAAATTAAATGAACTTTTGGAGAGATGAGTTGTTATTTTTCGGACTACCTAATACGTATTTTTTTTTAAGAATTATTTTATATTATGGTTATATGTTATATAACCAATTTATTCCTATTAACGGGGCACAAATCCATATAAATCCATATCAAAATCCATGAATCCATAGATTTAAAAATTATCCTTATTTAAAATCCCACTAAGTCTGAGCCAAGGATCGAAGTCGACACCGACTTTGTCAGTCGCGCTTGCGATGATTTTTTAGAGGAAAAAGGATCTACCGGATTACGTAACCTCAAAAATTTGCAAAAACAGTGTTTTTTGATCTTTCCGGTTAGGATATCTCAAAATCCTAAAGTGATAGAGCAATTCTGCGGCCAGATTCGGATTCAGCGCATCGAAATACTTCGGAAATAAATAGCCAGGTTTCTGGGTAAAAGTGTTCGTCTAATTTTGTGAGCCTGTGTAATTCATTCATAAACTAAACCTTCTTTCCATGGAAGAACAACTTCTGATTGCGACCTACCACGACTCTTATATACTCCTTTTGCTTCGTTTACATTCATACATCAGCATGTCGATTCTGTAAAAATCTCACCGTGAAATCTTGCGTGGAGTGTCATCCCACTGATGCTTGGTCATCCCTTACATCAGCAATGCTATTCTGCCGTGCTATTCTGTAATCATCTCATCGTGTGAAGTGAGCCGAGTGAGCGTGGAGTGAGCTGTCAGTGTCATCCCACTGATGCTAGGGATTGACCAAGCATTACATTTATAATCGAGATTAAATCTCGATTATGATTGTAAATGTAATGCTTGGTCATCCCTAGCATCAGGTGGAATGACACTGACAGCTCACTCCACGCTCAGTTCACCCGGTGAAATGGTTACAGAATAGCATAGCTGTAACCATCTCACCGCGTGAAGTAAGCGTGGAGCGAGCTGTCAGTGTAATTTCACCTAATGCTTGGTCAATCCCTACCATCAGTAGAATGGCACTGACAGCTCACTTCACGCGGTGAGATGGTTACAGAATAGCAATGCTGGTCATATTCGCACGCAGTTTGCTAGTACAAATTTAAGTAGATATACTAGTATTATCAACACTAAGTATTTTACTGGCACATCGTGAACTTTGACCCGGATGAGATATCCTCTTTCAGCAAGACCTACCTACAGCACGTCCGGACCGGATGCTCTATGACTGACTAAAGTACAATTTACCTACGCAAGAAACAACAACGAGGGAAAACCCCGAGTGACGAACAATATTTACCACACAAGACAGACATGCCAAGTAATAAGTAGGTATTCAAACTCTTGTAAAATAGACGTCTAATTGAACAGGCAATGTTGATCCTTCTCCATATTCAGCAATCATACCTCAATTGTATTTTTTCGACTACAGGGCATTATGCCCTAAAAAAAATAAAAATAAAAGTAGTATAAACGACTTATTTTTTATTGCTAGATAGCTGTTCTTCAAAGCGATGGATGAGGTCTATGTTGTAACTAGTGTGCCCAGAAGATGCCTGTCCACTCTTGCTTTGAACGCAGACGGGTTAGACGTAGAACCACACAGACGCTGGCAGAGAGTTTCATACTTCAGCTGTGCGCAAAATAAATGTGGAGGAGAAGTGCTGAGTACGACTGGTCGGGATATCAACCAAGTGCGGATGGTACCTGGCAGCACGTCTGGTAGTTCATTAGTAAAAAGGCGATGGTGGGATCAGGTCGATGAGCTCCTGTGCACACTCGACAAAGTACAGTCTGTAGACGACGTCGGTTTGGGTGTTTTAAAACGAACCTTCGCCTATCAAAGTAAAGCGATCTAGAAGCGGGGGGAAGATTTTGATCGCAAGCTTTTTCAATTTGAGTGGCTACTCGGTGTCAATTCCTTTACGGAATCAAAGAAGCATCAACGCTGAATGATATACTACCAAATTCTTGACAGAAGTTTTCTCTGTTGTGAGTAAGAAGCGACCAAACATAGGGCTCCGCGGGTTACTGCTCCACCACAACAACGATCCTTCGCACATCGCGCTCAAAACGAGGGACTTCCTGGACAGCACGCCGGTCAAAATCATAGGTCACCCTCCTTACAGCCCTGACCTGATCACCGTATGAATTCTTTTTATTACACATTGATACAATTTTCGTCGCCGGAAGATGCGTTGTCAGCGTTCGAGCAGGCTGTAAACGAAGTGTCTGTGGCCAACTGGGAAAAGTGTTTCAAAAACTGGTTCAGACGCATGAAACTTTGTATAGAGGCTCGTGGAGAAATTGAATAAAAAAATATTTACCTTTACAACATTTATTTTTATTTTCGCAAAATTTTCTGAATGTCCCACGTAGATGCATTAAAATGATGGATGATATCCTGTAGTAAATAATAGTAATCATTATTGGCTACCTCGTTGGTCTAGTGGTCACAAGCGCTACTGCTGAGCAAGAGGTCCTAGGTTTGATTCCTGGGTCGGGCAAAGTGTTATTGGAATTTTTCGACAGAACGGATTTCGACAAACGTTGGCACACAAGAAGACCTGACCTGAGACCATGAGACCATGACCATGAGATGACCTGTGTTAGGACAAAGGATCCGTAGTTCGTTCCCGTGGGATAATATCTGACCTACACGCTGTTAAAGCCACGGGCAGAAGCTTAGTAACACACAATTCAAAGATGGCGTCTGACCTACGCATTGAAGAGGTTAACTTTGAAATATAACAATTGTTTAAATGTATGATACATAAGTACACATTACGTATATTGTATTGTACTTGAACTGTGTTTCCTTATATGACGTCGAAGTAAAGGTGTGGTTACATTAGCAGACATTTGTTGCTTATCGGCTTTTAAATTGAATTTTTAAGAGGTGACAAAGGATCAGCTTTATGAATTAATAACAATAGTGGTACCTCTAACTCACCAATGCTCAATAAGTATAATTAAATATATTTTTACAAAAAAAAACGTCCAAAATCATAGAACACCGCAAAAATCAATCCTATAAAGCAGAAGTCTATTCTGTCAGTCACTCAGTACAGTATACAAAGGGTTCGTTAATTTACTGACTAAGTTAACGAAACACTTTGTGTACCTCCTAAATGACGGTCCCGGCTTTCATTCACCTTTGACAGTCGTTACGGGTCGTCAGAAGCCCGAAAGTTTGACAACGAGTCTTACCAAAGGGTACCGGTATAACACAGTAACAGTTGTGGAGGTATAGAATAGGTAGTTGCTCCATGTAAAATAGTGGTAAATAGCTGCATTTTGGTTCGACTGAAAGGCGACCCCAACATAGTAGGGAAAAGGCTAGCAGAGCAGATAATGACTAGTAGATTAGGTAGATAACCATTAAAAGTAAAAATAAGTGTTACACAGCACCAGCTAAAAAAACCTAAATACACGCTTTTTTCAAATTATTTTCTGCTTTTTTAGTTTGGTTTTTATAGCGTGTTTTTTTGTTTTTTTGGTTCTGCTAACTACAAAAGCGTGATTTTTCAGGTTATTTTTTTAATATTAAGAAACAAATCTATAAAATTATTAAATTCACATCGGTCCTCGATAAGTCTACAAAGTTTAAATGAAATCTGACCGTTTCAAGTGAGTCAAAATCAAGTCCAAAGGAGTCGGTTACAAACAAACATGCTTACAAACATACAGGTGAAGCTAAATAAAAGCATGTTAAAAAGCTGCTGGTGCCACTGCGCCTACATAAAACAAAAAAGCGTGTAAAAAAGCAACCTAGTGAACAGTGATCTATACAAATGCCGACAGCAAAGCTGTAATAATCGTCATCCCTGTTATGAAAATACATTGATGACTTGCAAATAGACCGATAGAAGAGATCGCTTTCCGCTCCCGCTCATCTCCCACCTCGCCCCGCTCATCTAACACCTACACATACACACGAGACTTGAATACATAATGTTATCAGCACAAAGACGCAATAAGTACGTGACTACGTTCAGAACTAACACGTCTTTTGTATAATGTGCTGTGTCCGAAAATTTAGAACAATGCTGCTTGGTATCAGCGATTTTGTATCAAATGAAACAGATAGTAGATTTAGCCGATTTGTCCTCCAGACCGTATAGGCCATGGCGGCCGATCTCAAAAGAGACTAGCCTTCGGCGCGGGAGATGTTATAGTGCACAAGTGTGTGCGCAGACACAGGTACACTCTTGCTTCCCTCACTTTCATAGTCCGATGGGACGGCAATCCGACACGACTGGGGAGAGATCAGGCGCAGGGCCAACGGGTTAACGTGCTTTCTGAGGCATGGGCACCTTCCAAACTCCGGGCTGTTTTACTAAGAAATTCCTCATGGAAAAACCCACGACTTACGAGTTGTAAGTCGTGGTTTGAACCCAGGCAGGGGGTCCTTATGCAACTTGTTTCCTGAGGTGGTCACGGCGTGCCATGTGTCCTGGTGCGCCAAACTGGTGGGGTCCGCAAGGGCTGATGCCTGCCAGGGGTGCGGGTTGTTCGAAAGAGATACCGTCGCCCCTAGCACACAGGCAACTGAGGGAACACGGGTGGGTTTTAGTCAGTAAAAGTCTGACACGGCTTCTGCTCCACCCAGAGCGGGAGCAGTTATTTGACGATTGGCCCACCACTACATGGTGAGGAAACTGGCATGTACTAGAACTAAAAGTTCGAAGACATGTGACATCTACCAACCCGCACTGGGCCCGCGTGGTACATTCTAGCCCGCTCCCTCTACCAGTGTCCCAGCAGTGGGCTGAGTATGCTAGACATATTTTAATTTTTCTAGAAGAACCTCCTTGAGTAAAGGCCTGCTCCTTTCCTATCCATTTTCCTTTAGTTCGGTGAGACTTCAACCATTTCTTTCCCGTTATTTCGATTATACTTTTCTACATCCAGCAATTAAGAGCAATAGCAACATGTAGCAACTTGTTGTCAGAGATATGACCACACAATACCATTCAATATGGAGCAACTTAAAAAACTAAGCAATTGGCACAGTTCTCGCTGCCTCCGCCGCCAGCAGGTTCTTCTCGCAAAAACGAGACGTAGTTATACGTACAAACGAGATAGAAAGAAAATTGACTTAAAATTTCCAAACCGATTGGATATTCGGCAAACCATATTTGCGACATTGAGAAATGTGAAATATATGAAGCAATTAGAAGCAATATTCCCGAAACAATTGCCGCATGTTATTGTTGTTGCTCCAGATTGCTCCACTTAATTGATCCAGATTGATCCATTAGTGTTACCGAACAATAATTGCTAAAAAAATTGCTCGTGTAAGACTTTTTTTTTTTGGATGGGAAATCATCAAATAACTTCTCCCGCTCTTCGTGTCAGACTTTTACTGACTAAAACCCACCCGTGTTCCCTCAGTTGCCTGTGTGCCAGGGGCCGCGGTATCTCTTTCGAACAACCCGCACCCCTGGCAGTAAGACCACCTTTAAAGGTTGGACCAACCATTGAGGAACCAACAGATTGCATCTCAGCGCGTCGAAAAAACTCAATGTTCGATTTTTAATTCTCGGCGGTAAACAGTGTGATGAAGATCCAGTGTACGAATAAAACCCGCCGCGATATTATTACGTCCGTAAAATAGGACAATATTCAGGTGGATGGATGATCTGGAGAAGATTTTAGGGAAGAACTGGATAAGACTCGCGCAGGCCAGGGAAGTATGGCAGAAAAGGGACCAGGCCTATACTAAGCAGTAAGTGAAACAAGGCTGCCAATGATGATGATGATAAAGCTGGGCTTAAAAAGGCTAAAGTGGGTTACTCCGCTATGCTTAAACCAAATGTACCTACCTCAACCCCTTTAATCTTTAATAGACTTTTACAAGCTGACATTGATTCAAACGTATTATCGAGGCTAACGCAAAAACTACCCTAGTAAAGTTAATTTTATGGGACCACCTCTGAAGCATACCCTATTAACTAAAAAAAGACTTTTAGAAATTTCCGAAGAAATCGAGCAACATACACAAACACAAGAAAAAAACGCACAGACGAATTGAGAGCCTCCTCCTTTTTGAAGTCTGTTAAAAAATAATTAGTACCACTAGTTATGCCTGGGGCTGGGTTTTATGTCTAATTAAAACTGGTCGTCCTGCCAGTGTAGGTAAATGCCCTTCCGTGGCCCTTCAAAGTTACGTTAACCCTTAGAATCCTGTTCATGTAATTGCATGCCTTAGTCAAGAGCTTGCTAGGCAAATAGGGTTCAAAACCAGACAGCGCAGATAATGTCTTGATGTTGATTATTCTGAATAGTTTAGCTAGAACATAAGCAATGTCCATAGCTTAGCAAAAACATTTGTTCGAAATTTTTGCAAAAAATATGTACCAAAAACAAATTTTGTTATTCTATTAATAAAGGCACAAAAAAAATGTTAGAAGAAAAATGAAATCCTGTTCATTGTGGACTTTAGACTTCTGTCAAAATAATACTCTATGAGCTCTCAAATTACTGACTGATATACTCGTATTTATTACAATGGAATTGAGCTGGACAAATCTACCGCATGTCAGACGTTCAATGGATCAAACTTACAATCCACTGGGTCCCGATTACCTAGTGGCAAGCGACATCGCGCGCGGTAGGCCCAGACGGAGATGACGGGATGAGCTGTACTTCTTTAATAAAGATTAATAAAGCTGTGGACAGAGAGAGTAGGGAGGTCTTTGCCCAGGATTGGGAAATGAATGGTTGGTAATCATTTAGATAATAGTAAATAATTTAACACAAGAGGTGGAAAGAGCGTTGGCAGAACAATAGCGAGGTGCGTGGCGACCTACAGAAGATCGCGGGAAGACCTGGATGAGACTCGCACGGACCAGGAAAGCATGGCGCAAAAGGGCGGACGCCTACACTCAGCAGTACATTGAACAATGATGCCTGCAAATGATGACGTCATTAATACAAGGCTATGATTCTTAAGGATACACGCGAAACAACTACGTGCAACAAACTTACAAAATATTGACAAAGTAAATAAGCACTTTGCTAAAAGTCTCACTTTTATTTGCTTCTAGTAGCAATTAATATAAACAGTACTGACCTTGAACTTTGGTACGAGAGTAAATTGCTTACTTAATCAAGTTAATTTCATCATAATCATCATTACTTCTGAGCTGAAAGACATCCACAGCTGAACATAGCCCTTCCGTTACTTAAGAGGAAGGGCTCGCAACCATAATTGCCAATAATTTTGATTTGAAATGAAATTGAAAAGTCAGGTATCAAATTCAAAAATTGAAATTTATATTCCAAACATTTTGGGGAAAAGAAACATGAAACTTTCACGATAGAAAAACATCATGAAGTTACCTGTAAGTTCCTGTAACGGGTAGCTCGCTGTCCGGTAAGGACCAACTCGACGGCGCGTTGTGTTCCACGCGCGCCTCGAAGAGATGTCAGCACCAACTGGTGGAGTCCGCAAGGGCCGATGCCTGCCAGGGGTGCGGGTTGTTCGAAATAGATACCGTGGCTCCTGGCACACAGGCAACTGAAGGAACACGGGTGGGTTTTAGTCAGTAAAAGTCTGACAAATAACTTCTCCCGCTCCATCCAGAGCGGGAGAAGTTATTTGATGATTACCAACCCTCAAAAAAAAAATCCTCTAAGTTCCACGAATTTTCGATTCGTACTTTATATGATAACTACCTATTGCCCGCGACTTCGTCTGCCATCGAGGATGAAAGGTAGCCCATGTCCTTATACCCAGGTCTTAGTGTATCCGTGTCATCGAAATCTGTTCAGCCGTTTTAGCGTGACAAACAAACAAACTTAGGTACTTTCGCAATTATAGTATTATAAAAGTAGGAAATTAAGATTAGGAAAACGTAAGATACAAAAATAATTACTAGACACAAATAATTCCTGTTATTTTTGAATGTATCACCCTTTAAGGCTTTAGCACTTACTAAATTAATTTAACATGCAGCTGTGCACGCACGACACGATATTTAAGTGCCCCACCGTGTGCAATAGCACCACATTTGCACTTCAGGCAGGAATCTTAAGTATATTCATCTCCACCTGAGCAGGTTTTCTGTCCATCGGCCAACATGAGTTCGAAGTCTGCACAATTAAAATAGCAAAACGACCGAACATCACACCGGTATTCCTCGTCGGGCTAAGAGAGGAGTTCCACCTTTGTATTCATTTTATTTGATAAATAAACTGTTTGTTTTTATTTTTAAACAGCCGTCGGGTTCCTGGTTACTTATCGCTTTAAGTGACAGTAGACCCACATTTCGCCTGTTACGTTTGTTTATAGGTAGCGAGCCTATTGCTAATATGCCATCAACCGAACACAAATCCAAACACATGCATATTTTTGGCCAATGGCTGCACAATATTGAACTCATGTGATATTATGTAGGTAGTTCCAATAATGCAATGGAGTAGGTACAGTTTACCCCCATATAACGGACTTTCGATCCATAGGATCTAGACTGAAACATACGGGTCTGTATCTCATCTGACTGGAATGTGATAAGTTTTATAAATAAAAGTAAAATAACTTTTCTTCTTAAACATTATTTTATAGCACTTTTAATAATAAGTTTTGTACTCGCACTGTATTTTTTTTGTGATATTAATCTAATCTTGAAAAGGCATAAAATCACAAAAGAGGGAACAGGGCATGAAATTCTCCATACAAATGTATTCCCCTTTTTTCTTCCTGAATAATGCCTCTCGAGCATTTTTTTTTTCATAAAATCAAGGTCTGCTGTAAACACGTCCCTGTTATTTTCCTTTTACATCAACTAATTAGTAAAGAAAATATGACCCTCTAAAAATTACAAAATATGCCCTATTTTTACCGCCGTGATTAGAGGACTACCAGATAAATTAGAAAAGTTTTTAACATAAAAAAAATTATAGGAACCTAAACATACTCTTTCTTAAAATTTTAATGTAAAAAATAATTGAATCGGCTCAGTTTTCGAGGAGAAAAAAGGGGAATACGAAACGTCGATCTCGTCAATTTTTTTGTGATAATTTCGGTCTGAGCTGTAGCTGTCCCCATCAGTCCCTATCACACACTACGGGGGTACACTTACTGACAGCGCGACGGCAATAGTTTCTTCAAATACCTATTTTTCAAGTTCCTTGCAGGCCCCGTCCCCTCTTACTGTATTTATTAAATAACGCGAAACATCGAAATGGATCCTGAAAACTTTGCCGCTTACAAAACGTTATAACGTTTTGTAAGCGGCAAAAATCTATACGCACAATGAAGCGAATCGCATCTTCGATCTGTTTACACAGAACAATGAGCAGTAAATAAATCAAGATCACTTAATTAATGGCTCAACAAATTATTCACCCGTATGAGTTCACACACGTTGATTGCATTTCTCAACGTATTGCAGAGAGAGGTTAGTTCCTCTCAGTAGCCGCCGAGCCTTGTACCTTGACTGACGCGACATACCTTTGCCTTAAAAAAAGTTGCGAAATAAAGTGATCTCAGTGGCAGTGTGGGACTTACATGTGAGTTTGAATATTGTTCTATTTTTTAAATTATGACGGCGTAATTCATTCTTTGAATTTTGAATGACGTTTCGATAATTTCTATTGTTTTTTATTACGAAGTTGACAGTTTATATTGTAATGTGAAAGCTTTTTGTCTCATCATTGTTTCGATACGAATGATTAATTATTGCGTATTTTATGCGTTAATTAGAGTACTTTTCTAGTTAAAATATAATTTAGGTTTTTAGAGAGAGAAGAGGAAATTCTGTCGGCATTTTTAAAATTAATTTTAGTTCTCCTTTTTGGTTACTAGCTACCCTCTATTTAAGTGTCTAGTAACCACCTCAAATTACTCCAAATAAGCCAACAAATTGCCAAGTCAGAAGAACTAATAATGTCGACAATCAAATTAAAATACTAACAAGAAAAATATAATTTTCATCATTAAAATTAATGAGACCATAAAGAAACAACATTGCTGTCAGAACTCCTTACTCATTTTTGTAACTGAAAACGCACTGGCACACTTTCTTTTGCCGCTACATTATTTATGATAACATGCAGTGCTTAAAGTTACCACAATTTATTTCCATTTTATTTTCTCAAGAAGAAAAGCCACAGTTAGCATTGCACTCGTTATAAAGTTTGAAATACTAATAAAAGCTTTGGACTCAGTATTGCCGAAATCATAACTATAATGTTTATGAATTATTTAAAAAACGAAGTCTTGAAACCAAAGATTGACTTTTCTTTTCAAGTACCTAATATTGGTACTGAAGTAGATACTATGTTACAGTTTTCTTTTTTAATGAGAAGCAAAGGTGTTTAAAAAGTCATCATAACTTTTCAAAAGTCTGTATCATCATCACCAGTTTGCCCCCACTATTAAGGCAATCGAATCAGCCATGAATTACGTCCAAATGAGTTTAGTGCGGTTCCGGTCAAGGTCAGTAATATTCAATAATAAATTGAGTCTCTAAAATATGTGCTTGCAAAACATGTCGTGGATTGAGTCGTGGTTAAGTGCATGGATGACATCTTGCGTGGGAAAATTAATAGAAAATGAAAGAAACTGCTAGATAACGGACAGACAACTTAAACCACTGAAGAATATTCCAAACTCAAGGAACACAGGTAGGTCTAGGTCATCATCAGAATCATTATTGTCCGGCCACTTTTTTGGGGTCGGCGCAACACGAGGGACTTGTGGTTAATTAATAACAACCGCACGGGTCGATCGATCAGGTTAAGCTACGCTTGCCGCGGTTAGTCCGTGGATGGGTGACCATCTTTACATACCCCTCCGTGCCTCAGGAAGCACGTTAAGCCGTTGGTCCCGGCTGTCATACGCGGATCTTTGACAGTCGTTACGGGTCGTCAGAAGCAAGAAAGTCTGACAACCAGTCTTACCAAGGGGTATCGTGTTACCCAGTATCTGGGTTGTGGTGGGCAGATAAGCAGTCCATGTAAAATAGGGACTGGTATTCAGCTGCATCTGGTTGGACTGGAAGCTGACCCCAACGTAGTTGGCCAAAGGCCAGGCAGATGATGACTTCTCGTGATCACGGTAGTCACAGACGGTCGGCCTAGGTATGATCACAGATCATAGAAACAGAGGTGAAATGAATAAAATGTTCATGCTTCTGAGGGTCAAACCACGGGTCAAACATTTATTCTTAAACAAACGTACATACTTATACGTAAATATTGTATTTACCTTTTTCGATGGTGGCAAAAACTACAGAAAAGCACCCTAATTGCATAATGCACGATTAATCATAATCTGTTTCGTTTTGAAACAGATTGCTAAACCATTGCTTCAAAATAAATGTTCGAAAAATGTATCTGCTCAACCACGTTAATGACGCAATGAATATTGTTGAACTACCAAAATGAAACAGATTATGATTAATCGCGTGTTACGCAATTAGGGTGCTGATATTCTGTTGTTTTTGCCGCGACACGGGTCACGACCTGCGTGGTATAGCCCTTGATAGACCTACTTCTTCTTGTTTCTTCCTTTTTAGCTTCCCATAGCATTTAGCATAACCAGCCTATAACGATCCCCCTGTTGGGACACTGGGCTTCTTTCTGTTAGTGGAAGTGGGCCGTTTCAACTTTAATGATGTTACCCATCCCTTTCCATGGGTGTCGCAGGAGACGACTAAGGGACTTGTAGCGGCACTACAGAAAATACTTCGCTACAAAAATCTTGAAAACACAAAAAGTGAGATGGCGCCATCTACAATGCTAAATGCGAACTACGCAAGTCTGACGTCACAGAAATCCTACACCGCGCAATCAGGGTTTACCACGAGACTCACATACATACAACATCCCGACATCAACCGTCGGGCAGTTGCCCACCAGACACAACACCCGTCTGATCGGAGAATCCTCCCTTTATCAATAGGTATGAGTGAACTTTACACCCTGTTACTCATACCTCTATAGACTTACTAGAGAATTGGCAGCAGCGTTCTCTATGCATTTTACCACCATACTGCGATCGCCAACCCGCCTGCCAAGCGTGGTGATTGTGACAACCCCCCCCAAATTGGGGGAGGCCTATGTCCAGCAGTGGACGTCTTCCGGCTGAAATGATGATGTTACCAATATTTTGATGCAAAAGAGTGTCCATGGAGTTTCTTTCCTGTTCTTCTCCATAGGTCCCAACTGCGCTTTGAAATGGATAACTACTAGCTTCATCGTTTTGACTGACCAAGTAGTTGCCGATTCAAAAGTAAGAATTTGTTTAATTGTAGCAAATGCTCTGAGTTTGAGTTTGACACATAACATAATCGACTAAAATGTTCCCACTGCGAGAACACAGGCCTCTTGTCTGAAGGATAAGTGTTAGCTGTAATCCACCACACGGGTGAGGGTGGATAGACGTAGATATCATAATATGTCCTCAAATGACTGGTTCCAGGACATATGTGCCGGTTTCGTCACGATTTGTATTCCCTTAGTTTTAGAATGAACACTAACAACGCTGGGTTGAGTTCGACGAAAGTTCAGACGTGACATTTAGCGAGATTTAGTCTAAAACTAACGAATATAACTAAACTATTTAATATCATATCTAATCTCCGATTCGTGACAATAATCATAATTTTATCTATACGATAATTCCGATTAAATTGTTTCATAGAAGATGTACATATAGTCAGCGAATTGTGACGTAGTTTCAAGTACGTGCTGATGTAAATGACACGTCTATTTCGATAGCTTCGTTCATGCATGCATAAAAAACGTTTAGTTAGAACAATAAAATGTGTAGCTATTTACAACCTGTTATACATAATTATTCTGTACGTGTGTATGTCACTGAAGTCCTCCTAACTACTTAACCGGCTGAACCGAATTTTGAGTTTTTTTTTTTTGTGTGTGTGTGTGCCACTGGATGGTTTAGATTCACAATTAGGCGGTGGCGGTGCGATCGAAACTGGACATTGTCTGTCCGGTCAGGTATAGTTAGTAAGGTTAGGTTAAGGCGGTGATTTCTTGAAAACGCTCAAAGGGGTGGTTTTTTAAACCAGTGTATCTCTTTAACCGTAAATAATTTTGAAAGCAAAACAATATATGATCAAGTCTTTTTTGCATAGAGTGATGGAAGTCAAAACATAATTAAACATACTTTAATGCATCAAAAAAATCATCAAAGTCACCTCAAATATCTTTAAAACCAGTTTATCCATTCAATAACAATGATCTATAATTATAATTAAAAATATACCATAAAATTACAAATGCCAAATTGCATCCAGTGATTGATTATTTTTTATTAAATAGTTAATATCTAATTTTATGCGATTTTATTTGCATTTTTACGACAATTCTTGCTCATTTATTATTCGAATTTATTACAACAGGTTTTAACCCGTATCGGAATGCAGTAAGAACTATTATCGCTCATAACGACAATATTAAAAGTTACCAGGGCCTTAAACAGGATAAACTGTAGCTAAGTAAGTGCCTCTCCGGATGTGGTATAATATAACATATAACTCGACGGCACGGTTGGCGCAATGGGTAGGCGATTGACTGCTGCGCTCCGTGTCGCGGGTTCGATTCCCGCACGGAACAAATATTTGTATGACCTACAAGTAGTGGTTCCGGGTCTGGCTGTTTATGTATGTGAGTTTTAAATGTTTGTAAACGTACCCACAATACAGGAGACATTCCTAGTGTGGGGCAAAGTTTAAAATTAAAAAACTAAAAAACACGCTTTAAAAACCAAACTAAAAAAGGAGAAAATAATTTAATTCAATTGAAAAGCGTGGGGTGCGTTTTGAGGTATTTTTATAATCAATTAATATCAAGCACCCCACGCTTTTCAATTGAATTAAATTATTTTCTCCTTTTTTAGTTTAGTTTTTAAAGCGTGTTTTTTAGTTTTTTTAAAATAAATAATATTTATTTTCTATTTTTTAGTTCTGCTAACTACAAAAACGTGTTTTATTTTCATTTTTTTATTTCTCAATTTTTTTTTTTAATTATTGAATTGTCATCGGTCCTCGACAAGTTTACAAAGTTTCAATGAAATCTGACCGTTTAAAGTGGGTCAAAATCGCGCTCAAAGGAGTCGGTTACATACAAACATACAAACAAACATACAAGTGAAGCTAATATAAAGCGTGTAAAAAAAACTCATATAATGTGGTACAAAATGTGTTAATGGAAATGATTACCTATCTACGTGTATTTATATGTTATATGCTTGAATTTTACGTATTGATAAAGTCCATGGTTTTATGAGATAGATCAATCATGGAAATCCATAATTTTTGTTTTACACTATCTGCGCCCCGCGATTTCACTCTTATAAGTATCGGTCCCGTGGAAATATCGAGATAAAAAGTAACTCTTGTCTAACTTAGACAGCACATAACATCCAGAGGGGTAATTGCGTAACACACTAACGGTAGGGATGGCTTTCATTTGACAGTTCAACAAAATTCATTGTGTTATTTATGTTGTTGAGCAGAAATATTTTTCGAACATATGAAGCAATGGATTAGCAATATCCTTCTAAATGGTTCAGATTCTGATCAACAGCGTGTTACGCAATTTGTGTTCAGGTCATAGGCCATCCATGTGCCAAATTGCATCCAAACCGGTTTAGCCGTTTAAGCGTGAAAGCGTAACAAACATACAAAAAAAACGAATCTATTCTCTTTAAAATAGTTTAGGTTATAAAATAAATGTCACAATTTGACTAATCTTCTGTTTTTATTAAATCTTTAAAAAAGAGTGCCTCTCATTTCATAATCAATTTCAATGCCGAACATATGAGTGAAGCAATCCCACTCTTCCATCAAAGAAAACCTCAAAACACTGACCTCGTTATTTTAATGTCATCATATTGTAACAACAATGCTTTACAAAATAATGACAATAATCAAAATGTCTTACAATAACACACAACAATACCTCACATCTAAATAATAATCATTATAAAATACAAGGTCGCCTATTTTATTGTCTAAACCCGTTATTTCTTAATAATTTGGTAACTCTTCTATCAGTCGTGAGTTAAGACTATGATCGTATTGATAAGCGGTAGCGTTGAGCGGGAGACGCTACTTCAAATGCTCTTCTAAGCGACTAAGCCTCTACATTGCAATCATGAGCTAAAAGAAGTTTGCCATACCAATGCAATACCGAACGACCGTAGGTATCAATAAGTAGGTATGAATGCAGCTATGAGTTAAAAAGATTGTGTCATGTGTCACGTGTCAAAAGAGAAGAGATATAGAGAAAGACTGAGGAAGATGGCGTGCCATCGCGCTACTTATGAATGATTTTGATTGATTTCTTGTATCTTTTCAAAGCTCACATCAGACAATTGGCCCAAAATGTTGATCAGGCAGATCATAATGGTGTCAGTAGTCAGTTTAAATAAAAAGGTTCTTTTATTGCGTGGACAAAATCGGAACTATGTAGTTATCTTGTTTTTTCAATACAATTTCTGTGACAATTTCACAGATGTTTACCAGAAGCCTGCGTGACATTGATAGGGGGTGTCCCCTGTTAGTGTCACTCAGACGCCAAAAGATTTTTGCAGCACTCTACTTCACACGTCCCCCTTGCAATGAACGAATCCAAGCTGGAAGAAGTTTGTTTTCTGTTTGTCGCTGCAGTTTAGTAGTGTGGTCACAGTCCTATGCCTAGTCTAACTTGAATTCTTGTTCAACTTTACTAAAGCCAAGTGTTGCAATACAAAAAGTACAAATTGTGAGATTTCAGAGATAAAAAGTTCAGTTGAAGCTATGTGTCGTCTAAATTATTGGTAGCGTTTGACTGAATCCAGTTCTAATCGATCCTTCGTTTTTGGCCTTAACATTTCTTTTATTTCATAACGAATCATTTGAAAAATCAAAGAAAATATTTCACAATGTTTTCCGGAAAAACAAACTATTGCAATATTTTCCAAACTGTATTACAGTTAGCAGGTCGGACACCTATTCCATTAAAATCTGGCGTAGTTTTAAAGTAAAAAAACACCTTACTTAACATCTTACTTAGTTGTACTAAAGGTTGCTTCACTTCCATACCTCGCCAACCACTACCATTTACAATTTAAACTAACTCGTTTTTATCACTTGACAAGTGAAAACAGCCTTTAATTTGATCTACTTAGAGCTGAATTAGCTAGGGCTATGCTACTGAAGTTACTACCTAACTAATTATGTCTGCCTGGTATTGTTCCAGTGATTATTTCTCGAAGAAACAAATGATCACGAGCAATTTTTACAAGCTTTTATTTAGTTTCACCTGTCCCGATGTCTGTCATCAAATCTTGCAAATAAAATTTGATCCACTTCCCGGTTACCGATTGAGCTGAAATTTTGCAAATATTTGTAAATCGCGTGACAATGTAATATTATGGTGGCATGGTGCTGATCTGATGATGGAGCTGGAAGGTGGCGATAGGAACTTCGCAATGAAAAGACACAACCTCATCGAGTTTGGGCTCTCATTGGAGTTTAGTTGTAGTGCAAAACGTTTAATATCAGTTCTGAGTCTCTGTGTGCCTTTTGCCAAAGGCTCTCCAACTCCTTTCAATTCTCCCTGTTCCTTGCCAGGAGGACTGCTGTCCTCATCGAGTCATCCTGTCGTCTTTTCAGGGATTTTCCTATGTATCTTATCCCCTCTCTAGAGTAAAGAAACGAATATACAAAAACAAAAAATTATTTGAATTAGGCTGAAAATCAGCAATTTTTGACGGTCACAATCGCAAAAAACGGTCTCCCGAAACGCCCACCCTTCTCTACCACCTAGTGCTTTAGGTGGGAGGAAGAAGTGGCGCAACAAACTCCCGAACACCCAATTCTTCCGATTTCGATAAATCGGCAGATCGCTGAAACCACATAAAATTCAATCGAGAATTTTCAAAGCCGGATACACAGAAAAACGTACAGCGTTTTTGTTACTTATTAGGCTTTGCTCATCTTCTTAATTAAAAATAAACACACCACACAAAAAAGAAGATCATAGACATAACCCAAAGATATCCCCTCCTTCATATACGACAAGGGCAAACTCCAATGCCACAGCGACACTCGCAGTCAAGGCTAAGAGGCATTGCCTCATGTGTTCAAAGACATTTACATTTGGCCAATATTAACCGTACTATGGGTCAATGCGGATCTGCACGTTTCGTAAGACGTATCGTATGATGTTGAAAAGTTTTAGCCTTTTAGACGATTGAAAGTTATGATTGTAGGTTTAGACAAGGTCTTCCTAGGTTTAGAGTCAAGGTTGGAGTTATTTGGTCAGAAATATGTATGTGTGTGTCTGTGTAACAGGCCTGTGTTGATAGTGTTTTATTTCTTTAGTTCTAGTTCTTGTGTACCTACTACGGACACAATCGGCATACCTTTGGGCAACAAGGCGTGATGACCACCCTTCGGGGCAACAAGGCGTGATGTAATATTGATGAAGAGCGGGGGTTTTCAGGGACTGTCATGCTGACTCTCAGTCTAGTTTAAATTATTGATTTTTGGTTTGGATAAAGGATTTTTTTGGAACAAAGGAGCAAAAACTAGTAATATAAATTCCGGCTTTTTCGATTTGTACAGCAAAATAATTATTAACAATTTTAAAACATACTTTTAAAATAATTTAAAACGAATAGCTACTTATGAAACAATATTGCAGTGTTCAAAACAATTACGGCCTTATTCATAAAAAGTTATCGAACATCTAAACAGTTGCTAATGTCTGGTTTCTCTTTGAAAACCAGACATTGTTTAGATGTTCGATATCTTCTTATGAATAAGGCCGTTAGTACTTATTTAACATCAAAATGTATAAAATTGGTACTAACGTAAAAAGTTCATGAGAAACTATAGAAATAAATGTAATTTAAACTAAAACTCCATTTATTTCTAGAAAAAACTAAAAACAAAAAGTAAAATCATTAGGAGGCTTTTGAAACTAATACAGTAATTAAATTAAAATTAATTACTGCATTGAAACCGCGCAGATCAATGAAAGGGCCTCAACTACTTACCTACTTACT
This sequence comes from Antitype chi, assembly GCA_947359405.1. NCBI lineage: Eukaryota > Metazoa > Arthropoda > Insecta > Lepidoptera > Noctuidae > Antitype > Antitype chi. The sequence continues at coordinate 6,728,014 of OX375828.1, read as the reverse complement.
CAGTAAAAAATCACATTGTATGTGGATTTCAATAAAAAATTTAAAATTTATGATTATTTTTAAAATAATTAATTGAATATACATAATTATGCTTCTCATCAAAATGATAGTGTTATTTCTATACCTAGTGAATGATTTCGGAACAAAAAAAAGTGCAAAACAAGGTCGGTGACATGGACATTATTCCAATCCAGTTCAAGGTCCAACATGTTTACCAAAATATCAAATTTAAAAAAACCAGTCTTTCATCCTAATCTATTTATAAACCTAACTAGATATAATATCTGTGTGCAACTCTTCCTATAGTTAAACTGTTCCGTTGCACTCTGCCAGATAACAGTTAGGTGCATTTACCTCGCCGCATTGAATGGGTAAGTGACTTTGCACATGCGAATTATTATGTGTGCGAAAAACGTGTCTGAATCAAGTCGGGTAATTGGGTTATATGATCTATATTTTACAATTACTTTTTCGTAAAAAATATTAGGATTTATTTATTTAACCATTTATGCACACACACATAAACAGACAAGAAGAAAGGAACAGAAAAATACGTACTTAGGTAATGCTTATTTCTACAGAAATCTCTTCCAGCACACCTGCGATAGGAGAGAAGATAACAGAGATGTAGACAACGCACATGATTTCATCTAGTTTTGTAATTCCAAAATATTTTTTGTCCATAAACTGTCAAGTAATTAACACAATTACTTTTCTATCGTTATCAGACTCAATGATTCTGCCTAACAGACACGGGGATTTTAATTCATTTAACGTTGAGAAAATCAATATATCAATAAATTCCTTTTCAAAATACTTACTTAGATACGCAAAATCTTTGCCTGTTTGTAAGATATGTTTTACAACTCTAAACCAGTGTACAACTAAACGCCGACAGACACTACGCCCGCCGACAGACTGAACACCGACTAGACTTTGCTTCGACGGGACTCTTCGCCGATAGGACACTTCACCGACAGGACTCTTCGCTGACAGGGCTCATCAGGTAGGTAATAGGAGTTTTAAATGCAACCAACCGCGCGCGAGCCGAGCTAGCGCTACTTCCATTTTAATGGCAGTTACTTGACTATTTAGTAACAGCGCAAGGATGAGCCTTGTCGGCGAAGAGTCCTGCCGGCGAAGTGTCCGGTCGGCGAAGAGTCCTGTCGAAGTAAAGTCTTGTCGGTATTCAGTCTGTAGAAAGAATACCCGAAGGAAGTAAACGTTATGTGAATTATATATATTATATGGAATTAACTAATATTTCGGTTTGAATTAATTAACTGTTAAAACCAAATATTAAGAGTTTTCAATCTATTAAATCCAAGAAAATGCAGAAATGAAAACATCTTGCATAAACTGTTATAGATAAATGGCAAATCTATTTGCCTTATTTTTTATATAAAGCTATATAATGGTTATTTTACATCAATCATACATACGGAATTAAAATAATCATCTTATTGCTAAAGTATAATTGGATCACTCATTCATATCCACAATTTATTAATACCAGTTAGGTAATATACTTGAAACCTGAGATCAATATTTCTGGATCTCATACATACTTTTATCAAGATGTAGGAAAACAATTGTGTCATACATGACAAAGTTAAAATTCCACTGAAACTGAAATTAATTCAGGACCTTTTTATTACAATGGTCAATACATTAATCTTCGCATATGAATGATCTAAGATATTCAAGTCCCTTCATTTGTCAATTAAATTGACTTACAAAATGTACCCAAGCATTTTAAAATAATTTAATAGGGAATTAAAAATTCTCATATGATAAATCTGCCTTCGGATCTCATAGAGATAAATAAAGTCTTTCGTCCCATCAGTGGGAACACAACAGAATTCGTCGCTCAAGTTCGCTACAAACGGTTGCTTTACAACGGCACCGTGTTTAATATGTGAGCTTTCAATCTCGGATTTCGGCATTTCGCTGACTAACGATCAGCGTAACACTATTTATCACTTACGAAAAGCACTATTATTCACTTTCTATAAAGTTTTATCAGAAACTTTAGTAATTTTCTAAGAAAATAAACGAGAGAAAAAAAATACGTCCATGGTGGCAAAATTTTAACACGCTATGAATTGACAGTTGACAAATGACAGCTTGCTGTACCATAGATCACCGCAAGCGCTGCTATGGTGTGAAGCCACATGTAATCAAGGAAGGAAGGTATGTTTTTCTTTGATTATTGAACTTAAATACGGCAAAATCTTAGGTGCTTCTTCATTACAATGCTATGTGCTGAATAACATTATAGTATATTATTAAAAAGTGTCGATTCGCCCGATTCAGACGATTTGTGTGAAAATATCCGAAATCCACACAAAATGACCTCGTGGTCAAAGCGCTGTACATATTAACCTTATAATAGTGTTAATCTCAGTACAGACTATTACGAAATATTAAAATCCACAAAGATTGCGTAGTTATATAGGTATTCAATGTATGTAAATTAGATCTAGCTACTAGCCACTCGTATTTTATGCAATCATGCATTGAGAAATAAGTGGTTTCCATGTTGTAGGTAAAAAAACAAGTGTCAGTCTAAGAAGAATATAATTATAGACATTGTAAGAAAACATAACATCACGCCTATATTTCCTGACGGTCTAGGTAGAGAAGTACCTATCTATGGTACATCCACATTTCGCCAGATCCCACGTAATAGGGGCGAGCCTATTGCCATCAACCGGATAAAAATCCAGACTCGGGCTGTTACTAAGAAATTCGAAATGGAAAAACTTTACAACACTTTTCTAGACCCCCGAATCTAAACCAGGCTCTCATGCAACCATAATTATTTCCTATATTTGATAGAATGTCAGTGAAGCTGGCATCTATAGTCAGAATAAACCAAGAGCTGACACACAATAGGTACGAGTTTTTGAGCATATACATGCGTAGGTATTAAGGTTCCCGAAGCCCGGCACGACGCGACGCTAGTAGATCAATTTCCATAAAGTTTTCATAGGAACTGTTCTAGTCGTTTCGCCCCACACTGTCACACCGCTCCTGTCTACTAGAACCTTGATCCATATGATTTGATGTCCATCATCAATTACTTTGATCGAAACGGAACTTGGCAATTCTCCAAGAAGATCATCGGTAATGGAAGAATTGTTTAGAATCTACATTTACAAGTATGAATATAAGTAGGTTAAAGACAAGAGATCTGTAATGCCTTTTTTTTTAGGTGTTAAATCATCAAATAACTTCTCCCGCTCTGGGTGGAGCAGGAGGGCGTGTCAGACTTTTACTGACTAAAACCCACCCGTGTTCCATCAGTTGACTGTGTGCCAGGGGCCGCGGTATCTCTTTCGAACAACCCGCACCCCTGGCAGGCATTGGCCCTTGCGGACCCCACCAGTTGGTGCTAACATCTCCTGGTCCTTACCGGACAGCGAGCTACCCATTAGAAATTAGTATTAGAAATTATTATACATTACAAATTAGTTTATGACGACGAAGTTTTACCAAACGTATTGTGGGTCGTAAGTTGTTATTTAAAATAAAGTATTGTAAAAAATATATATTTTACTTTCTTATAACCTTAATTAGATTTAAATCATCATGTGATTGTTTGTTTCATTCATTCGTTTTGTTGTAGGTTTGTAATGTGTGATGAAGATGTTATTGTAAATAGAACATTATCTAAAATAAACATTACTTTTACTTCGTTTATCTTAGTATTTAGTACTGTCTTAAATCTACCTAAACAAGTTAGAACTTAACTTTGAAATAAAATGTTTTGCACTCCTGCTTCTACGACCCTCTTTTTTCTAAAGCTATTACAAATGGGGTATAGGTTTAGGCTTTTGAATTGTCCAGAAGTCGGTCAGTGAGAAAGATGAAGCTATAGTAGCCTATTCCAAAACGTAGATCTCTATGGAGAAGAACGGGCAATAAACTTCATGGACACTCATTTAAAATTTGTAATAATAATGTAAGAACGATGTAAAAGACTTGCACGTTGAAACCGACCAGAGAGTTCCGGCCCATTTTTACCCAACTACGCCAGAAGGAGGGTTATGTTTTTGGAGTGTATGTATGTATGTTGATTTCTTTGGCACGCTCTGTAGCCTAAACGGCTTCATCGATTTCAGCTTGAGAGGTGCCGTTAGATTCGTCTTGATTGTGAGTAACAAAAAATCTTCAATAATTGTTTTTTTTCTCAATATCTATTGAGTGGGGTATCAAAATAAAGGGTTTAATAAATAGGTCTCATTAACGTCAAAAATAATTATATTATCTAAAAAATGTGAACTATAAAATAAAAAATTACAAAATAAAAAACTCGACTGCCTAAAAAGTGAATTTTAATTTATAGTATCTTCTTAAAAACAATAACTACCTTAATTGCCTCCGACTGCATGAGATTGCTTATAGTATTCAGTCTAATCATCCTTTTAAATTAAGTTTCTTGTTTCCATCTATTTTAATTAAAATTCACTTTTTTTTTGAAGATGGATTTTCCTAATCTTCTTTTTGCCGTATCGATAGCAATCTATATACAGTTAGCTCAGACTTTGTCTGCGAGCTTGACACTTTCAGTAGCGTCCATTAATCCTGTACCGTGCCGACAACAGAATACGCTGGACACAATTCTAAGTGCCCCATTGTTTGCAGGACAGCACCTTATTTAATATTTTTTTCTCTATTTAAATTTTTTATTAAAAAAATATATCTTTTTAACAGCAAAGGCCTAATAGAAACTTGATAAAAAATACCAACGTCATCAACATCCTTTTGTACCTAATTAAGTAAATTTATTTTGCATTGCCGAAGCATCTCTTTTTCCATGCATATCTGACAGCTGTCATCTGATCTGATCAATACTGATCCCCGTTTCTAGGCACATCAAACTTCACATTATCCTCCCATCGTTTGTTTGGTCTTCTCTCTTACCCTTCCTGGTCAAAACACTTTCTACAACATGTACCTACTTCCGCAAACCACTTATAACGGAGATGAAAATATCTTCACGTTTCTACAAAGTGTTACATAGTCTACAACTAATGACTAGGACAACATAATAGCCACACACATTAAATTAAATACGTACTTAGAACATTACAAGATTTACAAGTACCGACGAGTGTTTTGCAATCATTAATTTTATTGGCGATCGTAGAAGCGAAGGTCAGACGTACGGGAATTTTCAATGGTTTATAATTTAATTCAAGTTCATGGATCTTGCCTTTTATAAAGGGGCTTGTGGCTAAATGATAACCGCCGTGTGGCGGCCTCTACAACGCCACATAACAAAAAATTAAAAACTTGAAAAACACAAAAAGTGATGTGGAGCCATCTACAATGCCACATGTGAACTACGCAAGACTCACGTCACACAAATCCTGCATCGCGCAATCAGACTTTACCGCGCGACTCACATAGATACAACATCCCAACATCAACCATCAGGCAGTTGCCCACCAGACACAACACCCGTTTGGTCGGAGGATCCACACTTTTCTATAGAGTATGTGTGTATGGACTTTACACCCTGTTCCTCATACCTCTATAGCCGCACGGTTCGATCGATGCTTGCCGCAGTTGGTCTGTGGATAGGTGACCATCTTTAAATAGGTACCAAGACTCTGTGCCTCGGAAAGCACGTTATTCCGTTGGGCTTTTTTTTTTTTTTTGGTTGGGAAATCATCAAATAACTTCTCCCACTCTGGGTGGAGCGGGAGGGCGTGTCAGACTTTTACTGACGAAAACCCACCCGTGTTCCCTCAGTTGCCTGTGTGCCAGGGGCCGCGGTATCTCTTTCGAACAACCCGCACCTCTGGCAGTTATTCCGTTGGGCTCGAATCTCATTCGTGGATCTTTGACAGTCGTTTCTATGGGTTGTCAGAAGTCACGAAAGTCTGACAACCAGAATTACCAAGGGGTTGTATTACCCAATAACTGGGTTGTGAAGGTCAGATAGGCAGTCGCTCCATAACAATACTAGTATTCAGCTGCATTCGGTTACACTGGAAGCCGATCCCAACATAGTCGGAAAAAGACTATGTAAATTAGAGTAATAGATTTATATTTTGTCCTTTTATTTTTATTTCTTTGCCGTCCATTTATCTGTACATTTGTGCCCTTTTAAGTCCTCTCTTTCGAGGTTCAGGAATGAGACATTTCAAGAAACGAATAGGTACCTACAACAAGCGAGCAACTTTATAATAAAACCAAAGAAACGTTTTTTTTTTTGCTATAAAAACTACATTCTACTCTGTCAAGAAAGTACTGGGAAAGGATCAATAATACACAAAATGTTAGCTCATCCAAATTTATTTTAACGCCTTCAAACTATGCTCTTTCAGAAACGATACACTTACGCCAATGAATAATCCAACCATCAAAACATTTTTTAAATGCTTTTTCCGGAATTGAGTTCAGTTCTCGCCGCGAATTCTCCTTTATGTCTTCTACCGAATGAAAACGGGTTCCACGAAGTGGTAATTTAAGTTTAGGAAAAAGAAAGAAATCGGCTGGAGCCATACCTATCTGGTGAATAAGGTGGTTGCTCGATGGTATTTGTTGAGTTTTGGTCAAAAATTCGCTCACAATGATGGCCTTGTGCCAAAGCGCATTATCGTGGAGAAAAATCCAAGAATTTTGTTTCCACTAATCTGACCTTTTTCGTCGAATTTGCTCTCTTAAACGCCGCATAACACTCAAATAATATTCTTTATTTACCGTTCGACCTTCCGGCATGAATTTCGAGTGCACAACAATGCGACAGCCAAAGAAAACAGTCAACTGATTTTGACTTTTGATCGACTTTCGCGTGGTTTTTTCCGTTTCAATTCAGTTGGAAGGCGCCACTCCGAAGCTTGTTGATTAGTTTGCATGTCAAACTCGTAAACCTAGGTCTCATCACCAGTAACAATGCGTTTCATGAATGTTGGGTCGGAATTGACTTGTTCTAGCATGTCCTCTGCGACTCTTATGCGATTGAGTTTTTGGTTTCAGGTCTTTGAATTCAGGTCTTTTGGGACTAGCTGAGCGGCAACATGTTTCATACCCAATTGATTATTTAAAATAGCACGGGTTGACTCATGAGACACAGAAAGTTCAGCGGCTATCTCTTTCAAACTTGAATGAGAATTTTCAGTCACTATCTCCTTCACTTTTGCAATTTTAACTTCAGTTGAAGACGTTGATGGCCTACTAGAGCGAGGCAAATCTTTCATGACATCTCGACCGCTTTTGAACGCTTTGTACCACTCATAAGCACGTGTTTTTGATAAAGTCAATTCACCGTAAGCCTTCTGTAACATTTTCAGGGACTCCGAACACGAAATTCCATCGGCGATGCAAAATGTAAGACAAAATTCGGAATACATACTAGATATGATCTGACTAAAAACAGCACTGTATTTAATCTAAGGAACAAATGTAAGTGGTATTTTATTTTTCATTCCGTCATACGTGGGTTTTCCCCATAGGTATAAAAAAGATTCCGATCATCGCTTCCATACAAATAATTAAATGGAAGTAATGACTGACGTCAAGACAAGCTGCAAAAACAGTGAATGCAATACGCGCGTTATAATAATTATTAAGTGTTATAACTTATAATATAACATAACATCACTTCGAAGGTTTGGGTAGATGTATACCTACATATTAGTAAACTCAAGTTTCGACAGTTATGTTTGAGTACCGTGAAATAGAGGACGAGCCCATTGATACCAAATCCAGACTTCGCTCTGATACTGGGAAATTCCTGACGAAAAAACACAATAGCACTTTACCTGACCTGGGAATCGAACCCAGAGGCCCATGCTTAGCAGTAACACTTGTGACTTACCTATATATGTCACCGGAACATTATGAACATAGTCAGTTTATAATCTATCTCGGGATATTACAAAGTATCGAAACATTGTGAACTGCAAAAACCATTTACAATTTAACGCACTATTTTTCGATAGTTTATAATCTGTCCGTGGCAAACCGACAAATTGTGAACGAGTATCAAAGTTGCATGCGACGGATGTGCCTTGCGCTATTACTAAATAGCCATACTTAACTGCCACTAACTTGGAAGTAGCGCTCGCTCGGCTCGCTCGCGGTTGGTCGCAGATCTAACCTTTTTGATAACGGGTGGAAATCCTCATGGATGTCCTCCGCCCTGGGGCGGGCGGAGGGGTCTGTCAGACTCTTACTGACTAAAACCACCCCGGTGTTCCGTCTCACACTTGCACCGGAGATCATGGAATCACGCTTGCAGAGTGTGCTGCTTGGGAGGAGCCACGCCGTGCCCTCATCTCAGGAGTCGGCAGTAACCTGTCGCTGCCGGCCGTTGTCGACTCGATGGTCGGCAGCGAGGAGTCCTGGGACGCGGTGGTATCCTTCTGCGAATCAGTTATTTCGCAGAAGGAGGCTGCGGAATGGGAGTGGGAGATTGCTTCTGCTAACCCGATCCGCAGCAGACGCACCGGGCGTCGGCGGAGGGCGGACAACGCCCTCTTCCAGCCCCCCTAAATGGGTCCAGGGGTGACGGATCTGGGGAAATCCGTCGCCTCCTACTTCTTAGGACCCGAGATGGCGGCCTCTATATGATGTAAGGGGGGAGTTTAATACCTCACTCCCCCCCTAAAGCGAGGTGGCCCGCACAGGCGGGCCGGCACTAGCCGGTGATCGCGGAAGTCACTTTTGTCGCAGGTCTAACCTAACCTAACCTATTCGGTCGGGTGCCATTGTAAGCAATATGGTGCAGTTTACAATTTCGTGATATAGATTATAAACTAACGGTGTTCACAATCATACGGTGACATATACCAATGAGACTGTATTATTATGACATAATACACCCACGCCTTCCTATGGGGCTAGGCAGAAACTACAGATTACCACCTTCTACGATCTTTCCATACGGCTTTTGCCTCGTTTGTCTGTCCGGCGCCGGGGCGGTCAGCTCGTGATCTCATAAATTTTTAAGTTACCACCCAAGTAGGCACACATTGTGGAATGCAATAGATGATAGACTATTGAGTCATCATCATCTGCTTAGCCTTTTCATAACCATGTTAAGGGCCGGCTTCCAGTCTATCCAGATGCAGCTGAATACAAGGATTTTACATGGAGCAACTGCCTATCTTACATTCACAACCCAGTTACTGGGTAATACTTAATAAGACCTTTAATAAGACTGGTTGTCAGACTTTCGGGAGCAACGGCAGGACGTGCTTTCCGAGGCACGGAGGGGGTCTTAATATGTAAAGATGGTGATCTATCCACGGACCAACCGTGGCAAGCGTAGCTTAACCTGATCGACCAAGTATTGATGACATTCTATACAAAATCATGCTATTAATAAACTCCATTAAAAACTGATCTAAAGTGCCGAAACCATATCCTACATCTGCTAAAACTTTCGGAAACCAGTCGTAGTTGTAGCGAAATTGCAACAGAAGTTGTAAGCTAGTTGCAACACAACGTGTCGATAGTGTTGATGGCCGACAACAAACATAGCTAGTGACCTTAGAGCCTTTCCACGCGAGATTGTGCAACACAGACGAATTTACAGGGATATGTTGGTTGCTTTGCGATCGATTGCATAGTTGTAGGTTGTTCGGTTGTTCGATTTAGTTGGGTTATGGATGGTATCCTGTAATGAATAATTTTAACAATTAGCCTGTGTCCGGCTGCAGCAGTAAAGGTTTGAGCAAAGAAGGATAGAGCTATATCACCACGGTAACTTCCTGAGTTTTAGACTGTTTCATGACTAGGTTTTCTTGTGATTCTACTAAAAACTACTGGAAGCGTTTTACCCGCTTTATATCTTAAAAAGTGTATTGTAACTTAGCACAAGCATGCTAAACCTAACTTTAATATTATAAATGCGAAAGTAAGTTTGTTTGTTACCTTTTCACGCTTAAACCCTCGAACCGATTATCTTGAACTTTTGCATATGTGTTGTTAGGTCCGAGGAAAACAAATAAAAATATCGTTCTTATCGATAATAGATGGCACCACGTGTCTTTCGAATCATGATTGGATTATTATTACAAACAGAGTACAACCCGAATTTATTTTCAAATTCTAAATTAACACGAGGAAAGCCGCGGGCTAAAGATAGTAGTAGGTATATATCGGCCTATAATATTCCCACTGCTGAGGCACAAGTCTCTCTGTGAGAAGGAGTGGGCCATAATCCAACCGGGAGCGTACCAATAGAAAATGGCGCTTGGGGCACGCGTCACATTTATGCCAATTCGTAAATTATCTTCTCGATCCACACTGAGCAAAGCTAGGTCGCATAACCTTTCTTGACTAATTATAAGACTTCAATAACGAAGGTATTAATTTCAACTTGCTAAAAATCGCTAGCAATGCTGCAATTTTAAGAGAATTTGAATAGAAATAGGCAGATTTGGAAATACGCTTTCACCATCGTTCTGCACAGTATATTCAAGTAGCTTTTCAGATTTCCTAGACATAGGTGGGTAACAGTATGAAATGATTTATTTTAATAATTGGCGACTTTTTGCCCCCCCCCCCCCCGCCCTTCGATATGCGCCCAGGGCTCTTACCCTGACTGCCCCACCTTAGTTACGCCACTGAATCCAACACGCAGGAACAGTGCAGACTGGCAGATGTCTTAGAATTTCTGGTTTTAGGACATGCCGGTTGCCTTAAGATGCTTTCCTTCACGGTTTTGAGAGCAGTGGTGATGAAACAATTTACACAGAGTAACACGACCTACAACTAGTAAGTTGCGGCCGTTACCGCTAGGTAACCTCTGCTCTATTGTGACTTATCTAAATACATATAATACCGACCTGATCAAATTTATGAAACCACTGGATTTTTTATTTTCGATTCAGTTTTGGTCCCATCATAAAACTCGTTTATATTCGTCAGTTCACAGACACCTTAAAATTTTAGATAAGAATTTGTCGCTTTTGTGTACAAACAAATAGGTATACTCATAAGTCATTATCTCTTTAGTTACAGATAAACAATGAAGTTGAAACAAGAGTTGCTGGAGCAGCCTTCTGGTGAGGTATGGAAGAGCATCCGTGTCGAGCTAAAGGAGGATGTCACCACCCGCGACAGGGACCTAGCGGCCATTAGAGACTGGCTCAAGAAGCAGCCTCATCTACCGGATGATTGGGGTACGAATATACAAAATATCTATTTACATATAACTAGCATTTGCCTACGGCTACGCTCGCGTGGATGTCGATTATCTCGTAAAAAAGTAGCCTATGTCCTTCTCCATACCCCAAGCTATATCTCTGTCAAATTTCATGTCGATCGGTTCAGCGGTTTAGACGTCAAAGCGTAACAGACAGATATAATTACTTTCGCATTTATAATAATTTGTTTGAATGCGCTAATCTCTGAAACGTCGGATCTATTTTTTTTTAATTTTATACCGTAATTCTTGATAAAGGTTATAATTAATCTATTTAACACCACGCTAAGACCCTTAGAAGCCGAGCAAAAAGTAAAAAGCAGAAAGAATGCTAAGAGAAATCGTTGTAGTGGCCCGGCCATTTCTTTCTTTCCATTTTGAAAGGTAATGGTGCCAATGTAACAGCTCCATGGGTCATTTCAGCTTGGCTCTGACTGCAACCCTCATGTAATAGCACTGGTATTGTAGATGGACATAAGAGGTGGTAACCACTTTCTATGATATGGGCCACATTCTCATCAATCACCGAATAGCATAAGCATAATCGCCTATTGGGGGAGGCCTATATCCACCAGTAGACGTCTTCTGGCCGAAATTATGAATGATAAATTAGCCTATATTGTTATCACTGCTGGGTCAAAGGCCTCCTCTCTGTGAGAGAGAGTCGGCCGTATTCTTCCACGCGTGCCCAGTGCCGGTTGCTAGAATTCACGTCGTCGATTTTTTGTTACTATTTAAAAAACTTTCGATTTTTTGTTCCACTATTTTTCGATATTGATATCTAACATGTGGATAAAGTATTGCCAGCCAAATTAGTTTGATCCTGTATACTACCCAATAAAATAAATATTTAGTTACTCCTTTCATTTGGTCCACATTCAGCAGTGCAAGTACTACGCATTTTTTTAAGGACACCAGCAAAGCTATTCATAATCATGCGACAGTATCTGAAATGACACTTTGAACACAGCAAACAGATTTCGAAAGGACAGCGATCGTCTTTTTGATTTAAACTGACAAAAAATTTGGGTTTTGGATTTCTGAACAGCGTTTATAGCAAAACAACAATCTAATCTCACACCGGAAGACCAAAAACTAACTAAAAACCTTTCTTTACAGAGATTCCTCCAATCATGACCTTCCTGCGAGGCAGCAGCTTTTCATTGGAGAAGTGCAAGAGGAAGCTTGATATGTATTTTACGATGAGGGCAGCTTGCCCTGAGTTCTTCTCAAACCGTGATGCCTACAGACCCGAGCTTGATGAAATTTTGAGCAACAAAATGTAAGTTTCTGATGAAAACTATGATAAACCAAATTTATCTCTATTTATTTTTATTTTTTTGATAACCATTTTATGTCGAACAACTAAAGTCCATTAATTGTTAGTAACAGGTTTGCTTAAAACACTATTGTTAGTAACTTAGACTAAATAAAAAATAATGAGAAGACCACACAACAACTAGACACACCGAAATGGCAACTAGGATAAGAGTATTCTCACACATTGTCGTTATATATAATAGATAGATTGTTGTTATATATAATAGATCTGATGACGCGTTTCGGAGACAGACAACGGAACTCTTCAAAAAATGACAGCAAATCAACCGCAATTGCTGCTATCGCATAAAATATGCATTGTTTTGACCCCAAGGATCATGAAATTTCTAATTGGTGTGGGGTTGGTACTTTAGCTAAAAAGTGAAAATTTTGTTGTTTTTTTTTGGTTTGGAAAAAGTTTTTCTTAATATGGCAAACGAAACCGTTGTCTATTCTGCCAAAGGCTGATCTTTTCCAAATCGTGATATGAAGTTTGTACCTACCTAAGATCGGGTGTAACCCTATTTTCTTAACTGTGCACCTGTCAACGTCAAAATATGCTGCATGGTAGTATCAGCAACAGTATTTTAAACGAAAATAACAGCGCAGACGACACGAGAGTGCAAACCGTACTGGTAGGCGTCAGTGGTGAGGTAGGAAGGGAAGCAGGCGGGTGAATTCAATCTTGCCAATATTTTAACTTTGACAGCCCCAAGTGCATAGTTATAATAATCGGGTTATGTTATAAACAGAGATCGGATATTCGGATGCATATCCACCTAAAGTTGAGATGTTAGCTAACATGGAATGCGCTTTTGTATCGAAAAAGTCTTAATTTAGGTAAGTAATTTGTTTATTTTTTGTTTTAACTAATACAAACCACCCCTCCTCCAGTACATATAGATATTTGTATCGGGTTAAACATTAATTTTAACTTAATACACATCTGAATAGTTATGCCATCAAGAATCCCGGGGTTTTTAATAAATATTATAAATAATTTATAAAGCCGCTTCCATACTTTCATAGCTAAAAATTATCTTTAGGTAAATATGCATCCGAATATCCGATCTCTGGTTATAAATTACATGACATACCTAATCAAATAACAACCATTTATGCCTTTGACTAAGCTAGAGAATCCTTATTATATGTAAAACATTTTATTCATTTCAGTGAAGGACCACCGCTACCGGGCGTCACACCAAATGGCAGAAGAGTCACTATATGCAGAGGTAAGCACGCAATTTCCTGAATTAAAATATATCTTCTCGAAAGTGTCTGACTGTAGTGCAAAGGCCACTTGGCGATAATGTTCTTGCGGGAACCGCCATGCTATTTATTGCTCTCATGATATATTATGATTTTATTTGTATTAGACACATTTTATTAAATTTCCTATATCCTAACTTGACTAATACGAACGAACTAAAATAAAGCGTAGACAAATTCATCCACATCGCTGTAAACTGGTATTGTACCCAAGAGTAACATAACTTTATTTCTGTTAGTAGGTTTGTAGTAACACGTCAATTGTATTTTAAAACTAAACGCGGTTGGCATTTCCTATCTGACTACTCTGAGAAAAAAAGCAGAAACAAACTCAGGGGACCTGCCAGGGGTGCGGGTTGTTCGAAAGAAATAGCGTCGCCCCTGGCACACAGGCAACTGAGGGAACACGGGTTGGTTTTAGTCAGTAAAAGTCTGACACGCCCTCCTGCTCCACCCAGAGCGGGAGAAGTTATTTGACGATTTCCCACCCTCAAAACAAAAAAAGGGACTCTCTTTTAAAGTCCAGACGTAATTTTGGCCAAATCATGTGAAGACCATGTAGATTGGGGTCCGAAATGGTCTTTTGAGGAAAGAACCACACAGATTTAATGGACATGTCCAGTCAGTGCACTTATTTTTCAGTGATTGTGCAGCTCAACTCGAGCTCAATTATTCGACGAACAATACCAAAGAAAAGACATTTGGGTAGGCCGCATAAATTACTGAAACTGCCAGATTATGATTAAAACTACTTAACTGAGAAAAAAAAACAAAAAGCAATGACCCACATAGTCCTCACATTCACAATGTATCGTTCACTCGATGAATGTCAGTTAAGGTGAACCTAGTCTACATTATTTTGCATACAAACTTCGGGAGTGTTTTACCCCACTGTCTGACATGGCATATCCAAAGTAAAATATGATATCGTTTTGTCTTATTATTAATATTTTCTGTACGGAAACAGAATACTAAAATAAAAACCCATTAAAAAGTTAGGAGCCAACAAAGATTCGTTTTTCTTGCTAATTTTACTTAACTTTGGGCGTGTTTAAGTAATAAAAGACGCGTAAAATCTCCAAAACCATGTCGGTATCGACAAAGTTAAATTATCGAAAAGTTCAATAAACTTTATTGGTTATTGATTTATGAATTGGCTTTTTCATAAAACCCGATCTTCCAAAGGACTTTTCTTAATTTTTTTACTGTAAATGATCCTGCATCTCACATAACAACGTTGTGCGTGTAGACTAGCGTCTATCTGCTCATCACTGATACTATCTCTGTCGGACACGTAGCCTGGTGAGACAGCGTGATTTTTAGCCAGACCCACCAGTGAGTTCGAGCCCGCGACTAGGTTCCCCTTAAAGAATTAACACCATTTATTTATCATATTTCCAGGAATCCACTCCGATTTAAGCTCCCAGCAAATCACAGACACACTGAAGCTGGCTCTCATGATAGGAGACGTGCGACTGACAGAAGAGACAGAAGGAGTGGCTGGCGACATCTATGTACTGGACGCTGCTATCCTGGGACCCAGCATGCTGGCCAAACTATCTGCTGCTACCATCAAGAAGTTCATGATTTGTGTTCAGGTTCGTAAGTTCAAGTATCATTTCAGCCGGAAGACGTCCACTGCTGGACATAGGCCTCCCCCAATTTGTGAGGGGCTTGCCATAATCGCCACGCTTGGCAGGCGGGTTGGCGATCGCAGTATGGTGGTAAAATGCATAGAGAACGCTGCTGCCCATTCTCTAGTAAGTCCCTTAATCGCCTTCTACGACACCCACGGGAAGAGATGTCATCCTATGCATATCGTCGTTGTAGTTGAAAATTATTAACTGCTAGTCTGGCCACACCAAGGATTGTCAGAACAAAAGGTAAAAGCTCCCGAAACACCACGCATCATGGCTCACTCTGTGTAGTTGCATTGAAACCGTTAATTCCAAGTTTCTCGACAAAAAAGTAAATACAGTAATTTTGGAATGGTGCGTAATGTTGCAAAATAGGAAGATGTTTGAAATCTTTTAAATCTAAATGTAAGGAAATGGCGGACTAAATCAGTAAGACCATTTAAAATCGAGTTAAACCGTCATCGCAAAGTTCGGAATGTATTGTACATTCCAAAATAATTGCGCAAACAAAAATGCACGTCTACGGTAAGAAACCAACTAAGAGCTGGCCTCGTATTATTATTATGTTTTATTTCATTTCGTTTCAGAACTATACACCTCAAGGTCAAACTATTACCACTTACTTGCATGATTCGACTGTGTCTACTAACATTTTTTTTTTTAAATGTTGCCCCACCCTAGGAATTTCTCCTGTATTGTGGGTGCGTTTACAAACATTTAAACTCACATACACAAACACCCAGATCTGGAACAACTACTTGTAGGTCATACAAATATTTGTTCCGTGCGGGAATCGAACCCGCGACACGCAGCGCAGCAGTCATTTGCTTAACCACTGCGCCAACCGTGCCGTATTCCGAAAATGTATAGATACTCTATCTGGGTTGTGTGTGTGATAATATCTAAAATGTTACAATTCTTTTTACAGGAAGCCTATCCCATAAAGCTGAAAGAAGTTCACATCGTGAACACATCGCCGCTGGTCGAACGATTTGTTAACTTCGTCAAACCTTTCCTCAAAGAAAAGATCAGGAAAAGGGTAAGATATTAATTACATTCATCATTGTACATAGCTACAAGGAATTTTTGTCGCTCGATTGACGTTTACAGCAAATATTAAAATAAATAATATCTTTGAGCAAAGGCTAATAACGCTAGGTTTTTATTTTTTCTAAAATTACGCGTTGTGTTTTCCTAAATACTAAAGATACTTATATAAGAAAATTTTAGCTTATTTATAAGCTAAAATTAAAATTAAATTAATTAATTATTAATAGAGACAAACAGACAACAGACTTCGAAGTTATGTGAAAACATTTTGAAGAAAGTGATTACGAGGAAATATTTGAATATTTCCTCGTAATCACTTTCTTCAAAATGTGGCTTTAAATTCTGCCACTTTCCATGTCAAATACTTGATTGAAATCACCAAAAATAGGTAACGAAATAGTGGAATAAAACCTATCTGATGAATGAATACGAAATGGAATGAATGAATGAATTGCCAAATTGATTGAAGTCTAGCTATGATCACGCCAGCTTTGCCCGACCATCCCCATTGGTAAACTTTATTGAAAATGCTTTTTGAAATGTATTGAAAAAACAAGATGGCGCCGTTAGTTCCGATTTTGGCCACTCGCCCTTGTACTGCTATACTTTCTTAACTCTTATCTGCTGCATTGGCAACCTGTAATAAATTGATTCTCAAAAGACTTAAACGCTGACATTAATAAAAAAGATCGTATAAAACAAAAAAATACGCGTTTACGCACAATCTTGGTGAATAGACAATCTGTCACCCATAAAAAAATAAAAAGCGATGAAGTATCGATTATTCTCCACAACAAGCGATAACAACAATAATCGAATTACGGTTTTAAGCTATGGTTTCCTAAAAATGCGGTCAAAAGTCTTAAAATAATTCATGGCACAGCATTATGCTGAGTGTCACATCACGGCGTGCAGCTGCCGACCATTTTCTGTTCTGTGCTCGTAATTAAAGATTGTATAATAAGGGCGAATTTCACCAATGAAACTGAACGCGTTCAGCACATCTAAACCATGTTCAAGAGCTGTCAGTGCCAAAATTGTTGTGGAATATTGACACTGACAGCTCTTGAACTTGGTTAAGAAATACTGATCGCGCTTAGTTTCATTGGTGAAGTCGGCACTAAGTATCATTTTATTCAAGCTAACTTATCTTTTTTGTATGCACATTTTTCAAAAGCAATTTACCATTTTTTCTGACTTGTCTTTCTTTCTTTTATATATCCGGAACTTGTCGAGAACCTTTGCACTTTGCCTCTGTGCCTAAATTATAGCTAACAGGAGTTGAGATCATAGTGTAACAATTTGGACTCATGTTGTGATCACTCAAGTAACCATGATCCTTCCCCAACAGATCTACATCCACAAGGAGGTGAAGGACCTGTACAAGTACATCCCTCAGGAGATGCTGCCCACGGAGTACGGTGGCCAGTGCGGCAGTATGGCGACATTGCAAGGTGACATACTACTTATATTGTATATAGTAGCAGCTCGGTGTCTGGATTTGTGGTAGCTTTCTTCATATAGGGCTAGTAAACATAACTTGCAAAATGTACAGTCATACAACAACTTTTAAACATTGTTGAGACTGTGCTGAATAGTCAATTATTTTCACCACTCTCTTAAATATGCCGTAAGCTTAAAAGTTAATAAGTATTATACAACCATATTAAAAATTAATAGATATTCATGCCAATTCTTTTGTTTACCACCTAAACTAAAATTTATGTATTGCTATCACGTCTTGACAGAGCATGATGAATTTTGATTGACAGCTCTAACATAGACTAATAACATAAAGTGATTACCAAGAAGTTTAGTTGGTGTAAACTCGAATCATCACCATTGGCAATGCAGTATAAATGTGAAAATTTTCACCGGTTTACCAAATAACTTGTTAGCTGTATGCCAGCTCTATAGCTGCTATGTTTGTTTTAATCTTACTAACACATTTCTCTATATCCAGAACAATGGAAGCTAAAACTCCAAGACTACCGTGAGTGGTTCAAGCGACAAGACAGCATCATTGCCAACGAGTCCCTCCGGCCAGGCAGACCAACCAACTACGACGAGCTGTTCGGAATCGACGGCTCCTTCAGACAGCTCGCAATCGATTGATGTAGAATCAATTCGAACAGTTTCACAACGTAACCTCACTATTTTTGCTCAAGTGTCAAATTGACGTCATCGGGTAGTGACGTTAGGTTGTCAAACTGACGTTTTAGTGTTGTAATGTTGGGTTTTCAAACTGAAGTTATTTTGTAGGATTGATATGAAAGTGTCAGATTTTGTACGGGATTATGTTTTGATGTGTTGATTTTTCAGAGGCAGTTTTTATTTTGATCCAAATGTGATAATTTAAGTAGCACGGTCAGCAGCGAAACTCGATAAAGGTTAATTTTCCAATAGTCAGATAACTTTTATCTGAAGAAATAGGTTATGTGACGATTGGAAATCGGTTTCTTTTTTATAGAGATTTTTTATATGTATTAATTTACCCAAAATTAATCTCGATCCCTTTCAGCATTACCTACATGTAAAAATAGATACTTACTTATATTAGAAAAAATATTATCGAAATAATCTGTCATATTTTGTATCAATACAATTTATTTTACAAAATCAATACTTTGGACAATGAAAAACTAAGAGGGTAGATAAGTATAGAGGATAAGTATAGATCTGTATTTTTATATTTGACTCTAAAATAGATATTATTTAGTCGCAAATATAATTTTATTTTAAGACGTTATTTTTAATTTTCAGACTCAGTTTGCTTTGCTTAATGTTTTTAATCGAATTTATATCAAAAACGTTTATAACCTGTGAATGGACTATGGAATCTAATATAAATTGAGACGATTAGGAATTTTAATTATTGATAAATGCATAATATTGTTTTAAAATATAAAATATTAATAGAAGCTAGCAATCAAATTGCAATTAACTGTGGTATTTTAATATAATATTCAAACTTCAACGGTTTTTTATTTAATTTTCCTCTTTCGTCGTCGTTTTCATTATTTATATATTTTTTTATTTTTTTATTATATTATTTGTTGAAATTTGTTTGATGAAAACTCTATGAACAACCTAAAAAAATTGTTTTAAAGTAAATAAAATCTGCCTTGTTCCTGTTCGCAAAGGTCTTTGGTTCGATTCCTTAGTCAGGCGAAGTGTTAACTATTTTTTTTCGATTAGGGATATCTCTTGCTGTCTGAGTCTGGATTTGGGTCCAGTTCGGCTCACCTCCTATTATGAACACTTAACTGGCTAAATGTGGATAAATGAATACTATAGGTGTATGCGTCTGCCTAATACTGGGGAATATAGGTGTATTTGTAATATTATAAAATGTAAAAAAACTGCCCAATCGGAGGGGCACACTAGTACCTACTGCAAAAAGATCACCAAAAAGTGATAAACAGTCTTGTTGCTAATAAAAATGTTTGAAAAACACGACTTTAGTACCAAAATCTTCCACAGAGGCCAAAATTTTCCACAGAGGTCATAAGATAACTTACAGACACCCGCACCCTAATTGCGTAACTCACGATTAATCATAATCGGTTTCATTTTGACAGTTCAACAATATTCATTGCGTTATTTACGTTGTTGAGCAGACACATTTTTCCACCACATGAAGCAATGGTTTAGCCATCTATTTCAAAACGAAATAAATTATGATGAATCGTGAGTTACGCAATTAGGGTGCTGATGTGCGACGGCCACCCACGCCCCTTGTATTGCTACGATTGATCTATATTAAAAAAAAAACAAAGTCGGGTTAGTTACACTATAACTCAAGAATGGCTGGACCGATTTTTCTGGTCTTGGATTTATTGGATTTGTCTCCGCCCCGAAAAACAGAATATGGGAATGGGAACATGGGATTACACATGGGAAAAATACATGAAAAAAAATGCATAATTCATTTTCTCATCATATATTTTGTGTGTTAGCTAGAAAACAACATGCCTTCGAAGTACTAGGATGCCATAACTCGGTTGGAGCACATGATTAACTAAACGGAACAGATTCAAAGCTTCATACAACCGGGCGAATCGGTTGCACTAATACAAGCACGTGGGGGATGTTTGTGTGACCACTGGCCGCTTGTCGCGTAGGTACTCGGTGAGATTGGAAAAACCGGTTTACGCTGGCACAGCCAGTTGACAATCTCAGGTTTAGTGCAACGTACAGTAAGATTCACGAAAGATAACCACGGCGCAGAAGGCATATTTTAGGTCCCTTTGGAGGTGCGAGGTGAAGCGCGGGCGGAATGCGTCAAGACCGGAGCGACGCCATTGGTGCGCGCGCCTCTCGTGATAGGCTGCTCAGCCGCTATTCGTCTACGTACGTGTACGTGCGCAGACGGCCGCCATTTGTGGTCATCTTTCGTGAATCGTACTGTACGTTGTTTATTTTATTAGTTGCCAGTTTGAATATTATAAAAACTTGAGTGGACCTTTTTTGGGAGCAAGGTCATAAACATGTCCGCTGTCAGATATCGGCGCGGGACTTGACGGCTACTTAACGTCAAAAGTCATCGTCCGGCCTACACCGGTTAAGTAAAAGAAACAATTAAATAAAAGAAAATAGTAATTTATAACAATTCTATCTTATTGGATAATAAAACTATTGAACAAATGTTTTGTTTAATTTGTCTTCACCTATTGTGACAACCCTACTAAAATAGGTAACAATTTTGCACGTTCTAAGAAGCTTTGCCTCTGTTCCGTTTAGTTACTCATGTGGTAGGAACACACTTAATACTCGTATACCTAGTTGTCAGCTACAAAACGCTATAAGCCTTCGAAGTGCTAAGTTGTCATAACTTGATAGGAGCTTACCAAACATAGGCGTATTAGCTAAAAAACGTATTATGCCTTCAAAGAACCAAGTTGTCATGACTCGATAGGAGTTCATGCACAATGATTCAAGATGTTTTAGAGGCGCAATGGTTCTGTTGTCCAGCGAGCATTTTGATTCGCTTCAATAAAGCAAATGCCTTGCTGCCACGTGAATTACATTCATTTCAATGTAATTAACCCTCTGCTGGTACGATCCTTTTGGTTCGTTGACAAGTACTACGCAACTGACTATTCTGAAGAACATCACTAATAAGGTCACTGTATGGACTGGACTGAACTATATTATTAAAGTACCTACGTACATAAATAAAACAAATCATTTGTAGCGACAAACATTTATTTGAAAGTCACTTTACGCGACGACGATCGGTCGGGACTATATTCTTAAACATTACACACTTTATTTGGTAAAACCGTAGACACTGGTATTAGTGTTGAAGCTGCTAATGGTAGATATCTCTTCTGGAGTGAGGTGGAAGTCGAACACATCGATGTTCTCCTTTATACGGTTGTGATTGGTCGACTTGGGAATGGTGATCAGGTCCCGGTCGAGCTGTAAAGATGAATAGATTATGTAATGAGAATTGTTAATAATATATAGGGTCGTAGCTAGGGACATCGACACGCAAACTGTAACCAGCCAATCAGCACGGCTCTAGACCCTAGAAATGGTACGTAGATTATTTAAAAAAGTCTGCTGTTTCAAATCATATCATATTATACAGTCCTCGAAAACGCCCGACCTTCACCACTTCTTAGTGCTTCAGCTGGGAAGGAGAAGTGACGCAACATATTCCCCAGCAGCACAGCGGTCTGTTCAGTTAGAAGAACTTGATTCTTTACGGTTAAGGAATGAACATTACGAAACACAATACATTAAATTACATTATTTGCTGAACCAAATATTTAAACAATATCCTTTCCGTACCGTGTTTCTGGCAAATAAAGACATTCATTCATTAATCATTTAAGTATATCATAATTATTATGTTTCTCGCATTGAAACTGCTGGGGAAGGCCTCTCTTATCTAGTGCCAATCCCCCACGATCCTGTGCCACTTTCATCTAGGTTTTTTCCGCGATGGCAATAATGTTGTCCGGCCATCTCGCTGCCGGATGACCGACACCTCGTCTTCCACTCCTTGGACGTCACTCGGTCACAGCCTTACTCCACCTATCATCACTACGCCTTGCCAGGTGTCCTGGTCACTACATAATAATTCGAGAACATTTCAGTTGATTTACTAATACGAATGAAGATTTTTTTTCAACTTACTAAGTAACGCAGCAAGACTTGATTAACGCTCTTCTTGTACTTCTTGGCAATTTCCGCGATCTTAGGGTTATCCTTACTGGGACCTGCGCCCCTGGAGACGAATAATCCGAAGGGGCTGTATGCCGTGACTGCTATGCCGCGGTCGAAGTTATCTTTTACTGCCTCCTCGCGAGTGTGTGATGGGTGGATCTGAAGAGGTTAGTGGGAAAGATTTGATAAGTAATATTGTTCAAACAAACGGAAACAATTAGGAGTGAGCGATACCCGTATTTTATTAAATTAATAGAATATGTATTTAGGTACAACAATCTGTTGTTACAGTTTATATGGAATCCATGCAAAATGTTGTATCTACATCTAAGTAATTATATTATAAAAACTAAATTATTTGTTCAATTAGGTTAACTTATCGGCTAAGTTTATATCGCATTCCACGGTCGTTATTTTTTGACTGAATTAAGAGAATTGAAACATCGTAAAACAAATCTAAGTTAGAGTGAAATGCACGCAGTTGCGTAATTGTATGTTTGTAAGTAAAAAAAAAGTGACTTATTAAAGTCTGCCAAATAAACATTGTTAATAAATGTGGAAACACTGAATGCCAGACTACGAGATAAAAATAGCTTTTTTTCTCTACTGCGTGATGTTAAAGTGATAAAAAAACAACAATAAAAATATCAACGTGAAGCAACTAATTAAATAATAAAAATATTTAAAAAAAACGTTAATACTGTAAAACTATTCACAAACTAAAATATGGCGTCGAAAAATTCATCCGCATTGCTGTGGGCTGGTAATGTACCCAAGAGACTGGCGGCATTAGCACGTTGTATGGTAACGTTAATAGGTATAGGTAAAAGCAGTCAATGTAATGAAGAGTGGAAGTTTCCAGAATAATTAAAGAATCCATGCAGCATGACATAGCATACTGCTGGGACACAGGCCTCCTCTCTGTGGGAGGGGAGGGGTCGTAATTCACCATGCACGCGGGCCCAGTTGGTAAATGTCACATGTCTTCGAATTTTTGGTTTTAGGACATGCTGTTGACACGATGTTTTCCTTCACCGTGTAGAGACCAGTGGTGATGGAGTAATTTACATAAAGTGAAGCGCCTGTCTGTCTGTCCTGTCACTTTTAAATTATATCAGAGTGCCTTTTTATAAAAATACCTACCTACAATAGTCAGGACGAAAATAAGGAAAATACGAACAAAAACATAGCAAATTACAAAACCGGTTGAAGAAAAAACAATTATAGTTAGGTAGTTAGTTAGTAGGTACTCAACACTTTTTTGACTCTGGCGAGTTTAACGACTTTTTTTTTAAATCAATTAACGTTTTTTAAACCTAGCTGGTTGATGATGGTTGTTGATTTTTAATTTGGTTGCTGGTGTAATAAATAATTTTGAAACTAGAATAACGTGTAGGAATCATTAAAACCAGACTTAGTTAATAACGTAAGTTCATTGTTTTTGGTAAAACCCGGACTAGCAAACAAGTGGAATGTCTATAAAAATACATGAATTCGTTGAAACTGTGACCGTCAGACGGACAAACAGATTGATCCTAAAAAATAATAGTATCAACATCATTTTCATCCACAGCCCGACTAGCCAATCCCCACGCTCATATCTCAGCCTTATTCATAGGAGAACCTTATTGCCTAACATACTAACTGTAGAAATAGCTTTCATTTTGACAGTTCAACAACATTCATTGAGTTATGTTGAGCAGGAACATATAAAGCAATGAATTAGCAATATCCATCACCATTAATCATATCCTGATTGATGGTATATTATGCAATTATGGTGCTGGTTCTTCCCGCTATAATAACAACATCGTCCACCTGAAAAATAATCGTATTTTTAAGAATAGAATTAAATAAATTATAAAAACTTGCCTCAATCTGGTTGACAGCGGGTACAATTTTACCGTTCGCCTTTATCCTGTCAATTTCTGGGGTTTTGAAGTTGGACACACCAATGGACTTGGCCAGACCAAGTTTCTTGGCCTCCTCCATACCTTCCCAAGTCTCCACGTAGTCGATTTTGGCGGGCGAACCGTCTTCCTGAAAAAATAGTTGAAGAATCGTATTAAAAGGCTACTAAACGAGCGAATGCGGGGGAGAGAACTTTTAACCGAGTATAAAGTACCAGGGAAGTTACGACATTATAGTCTTATGTACCTCCGCTTGCAAAACCAGTCATTAAACACATTTTACAATAAACATATTCAAAACAACACTGTCTCGGTCATCTTCAAACTATTGTAAGAAACACAACGATTTTCAAAGTTTGTTCGCTTTTTTATGCTTTTTGCGGTTCAAGTTGGCCATATAGCAGGTCAATATTGCACAAAGTGAAGCCATGTTTTTGTACCATGTAAGGTGCTAATAAATTATCTGACGTAAATTAAGAGTTCCTATATCCAGCCGTACAAATTGAACACCTTGCTTTAAGTGGAAGGGCCGACTAAAATCAATTGCCTACCAAAACTTCGCGCCAGCCGTGGTTGGGGCAGTTTTTTGGAGCTTTCGTTATTTATATGAAATATCATCATCATCTTAATTATTTCAGCCGAAAGACGTCCACTGCTGGACATAGGCCTCCCCCAATCCCCCAAGGGGGTTTTGCCATAATCGCCACGCTAGGCAGGCGGGTTGGCGATCGCAGTATGGTGGGAAAATGCATAGAGAACGCTGCTGTCCGGCACCACACGAGACTACTACGAACTACTATGAAATATCAACTTAAAAAAAAATGTTCGAACTCGAAGTCAAAGCATTTATTTCAAGTAGGCACTTAAAAGGCACTTTTGAACGTCAACATTTACATTTTGAATGTTGACGTTCAAAAGTTCCTATTTTAAAAACTGTTTTGTGTAGGCCTATGCAAACCCTGATTTCGAGGTAAGAGGTACTAATATACACACAATATGTTCGCGTCGGCTTGAGTCGGCACATGCCGGGTGGCAAAATCCAATGCATATTTTACCTTCCGTTTGCACCATACCATGCCGACCCGAAAGCTTGAAACTTACATTGCTGGCTTGAGGCGAGTGTATGAGGTACAGGTCAACGTAGTCAAGTCCCAACTTAGCGAGAGACTCCCTGAGAGCCGGTACGACTTGGTCACGGGCATGCTTGTTATTCCACAACTGAAAAAAAATACATTAATAAGTATCTATTACGATCGCGGCACGTAAGTTGAACCAAAATCAGAACAACCAACCGAAAGTAGGAGAGCGTGCACTCGTTGCCTCGCAAGGAACAAGAATGAGGTCACCTTCTAGCATAGTCATTGATGTATCGTGTACTGAAGTTTGGAAATAAATTACAGACCGCCCGTAAGTTGAAACGAAATCCGACATTTTGGTTCAACTTACGTGCTGCAATCTGTACAGACCCAGTACATCAAGCTACCCGAAACTGTCAAATTTTCCCAATTGAACATGAACCTTATGCTTATGAATTAAAGTTGAAAATCTATCAAAGAAATTTGACAGATTGAGGTAGCTTGATGTGCTGGCGTCTGACAATGACAATTCATCATACCTAAATGATAAATAACTCTTTAAGTATTTTATTCGGACAGTTTAATCTTTTTTTATGGTTTCTGAGCATGTGAATAAGGTTGACTGCCTCGTCGGTCTAGTGGTCACAAGCGCTACTGCTGAACATGAGATCCTGGGTTCGATTTCCAGGTCAGACAAAGTATTATTTTCTATCTTGAATTTCTCAGTAGCAGTCCGGAGTCTGGAGTTCTGCCCGGTTGATGGCAATAGGCTCGCCCCCTATTACATGGGACTTAAACATAACTGGCGAAATGTGGGGGTACTATAGGTACACCACTTTTGGAAAAACAAAGCGTGATGTTATGTGTATAAGACTGAATTTAGGTTGACGGAAAAATAAAAATAAAACGCGCAGTCACGGCAAGTCTTAGTCTTAAAATTTGTGGTTTTTAGACTCGCCAATTTCCTGACGATGTTCTTCACCATTATCATCACCAGGCTATTTGAATGCTTACCTTAGTAGTAATAAAGAGATCCTCCCTCTTAACGAGTCCTTTCTTCAGAACGTCGCTGATGCCCTTCCCAATCTCTTCCTCATTTTCGTAGAGAGACGCCGTGTCGATGTGGCGGTACCCAGCCTCTACCGCCCAGATGATAGCTTGTCTTACTTTTGGGATATCATCCTGAAAGAACACTTCTATAAATCCGGTCCTATTTCATTGAAACTTTGTAAACTTATTGAGGACCGATGACAATTCAATAATTAAAAAAAAAACTTGAGAAAAATTAAAAAAAAACACGTTTTTGTAGTTAGCAGAACTAAAAAATAGAAAATTAATAATAGTTAAAAAAACACGCTTTAAAAACCAAACTGAAAAGGAGAAAATAATTTAATTCATTTAAAAAGCGTGGGGTGCTTGACATTAAGTGAAAAAAACCCAAAAAAGCACCCCACGCTTTTTAAATGAATTAAATAATTTTCTCCTTTTTCTGTTTGGTTTTTAAAGCGTGTTTTTTAGATTTTTAAACTTTTATTTATTTTCTATTTTTTAGTTCTGCTAACTACAAAAACGTGTTTTTTTTTTTTAATTTTTCTCAAGTTTTTTTTTTATTATTGAATTGTCATCGGTCCTCGATAAGTTTACAAAGTTTCAATGAAATATGACCGTTTAAAGTAGGTCAAAATCGCGCTCTAAGGAGTCGGTTACATACAAACATACAAGTGAAGCTAATATAAAGCGTGTAAAAATGAAATGATGATTGTTGGTAAGCGCATCACTTCAGAACGGCAGGACAAAATTGGCAATTTTTTGTTTTAAAATGTTTGGGTTTTAACTGAAAGAAAAATTTAAAAAATTGCCGGATTTTTTTTTAAATTGGGGAAAACTGAAAGTGATCTTTCGTAAGAATTATTGAAATTTGTACCAGACAACATCTTTGGGGTCAGCTCGTTATAAATAAAAGCTAAGGACACCTTGACGTAAAATTCTATGAAGATCGTAATTATGTACTGTCCCGACACTATTTAAATCAAAATATTGCTGCAAAAAATTGGTTACATCATGAATGATGAAATTATACATGATTAGAACGATGTAAAAAGTCGTGTACATCAAAAGCGACCGTAATAAAAAAAAAACTTATTTATTACCGCCCGGCTAGTGCCGAGTCATGCCGAAGAAACGCTTTATCAAAGGCCTATCAAAAGCGTCCGTAATAAAAACAAAAAAAAAACTACGGCCTGTGCCGAGTCATGCCGAATAAACGCTTTTTGAAAGACCTATGCTCGGCATTGGGGGATGATGATAAAAGCCCCAACCCTTAAGTATATTTGTTGGCTGGCTACAATGCATTTATAGTAGTTTGTCGTGATTATTTCAATAAATACAAACAAAAGTACTAATTTTTTTTCAGCCAAGCGCCAGATCTTTGGTTTCTATAATTATTTTTAACATGTACTCTTTAATATACACATTTAATCGTACTAAGTAACGCAAATACAAACCGGTATTGCGATTTTTATAAGTAAACACCAAAATAACAAAAAATAGCATACAAACTTGTAAAAAACAACGATCTAGTGCATGGCTGACTTTTTTTTACTTTTGTTTGTATTTAATGAAATAGTCACGAAAAACTGCTATATATACGCCATTGCCAGCCCGCGTGGGATGAACGCTCTCAATTAATACTTACAAATCCAAAGGTTCCCAAACCAAGTACTGGCATATGGTTGCCATCGTTGAGCTGTTTAGTAGGAATAGTCACTTGTTTCCCATGCCCCGGATGTCCTGATATGACCTGCAATTAGATAAAATGCAATCCAGAAAATTAATTCGTACGTACAACGTCAATTTGCCGTACCATTTCAAAGAATTTCAGTTGTGATTTAAATAATTTGACACTTGTAAGTTAGCAGTCAGTTTGGCTATTTTTTTTTTTATTGCTTTCATTTATTTCCCTGACTTTGTTATCATTCAGTATAGAACTTCGGCTTACTAGTCGACTCGATTAGTGAATTTACGAACACTTTTTTTTTATTTTTTGAAGGCAATTCTCACGAAGATAATTAATCTGTGGGTGAATCTACAACTCCAGAAATCCAACTGGCACGTTTTGAATAATCGCGGCCAAAATAATTCGTCGAATAATTTATATAACCTCCCTGGTTCAGTATTATGGACTGAATCCACGGTATTAGGTTGCGCGTATGCCACCCAAGTTTACTTTTAGAATTTCGTTTTCTAACAGCAAACCTTGGATCATTGTAGAGATATTTGACATTGAGTGTAGAATTTAAAATATCTATTTGAAACAATATAAATATAATGAATTCTCACATTAACATACAAAAGAATTATAGTTTATTAGCTACTGGCAGCGGGTTCGCCCGCGTGGAGGTCGGAAGTTATCCCACGGGAACGTACAACCGAGATAGCAAGTACCCTATATGTTAACAGCCCCGGATCTACGATTTTTTCGAACCGGGGCAAAAACTTGACAGTGGCGCCCCTCTCTCCAGCAGTTGAGATAAGTTAATTAGGTGTGGGCCTGTGTGGCGCTTTTTTAACCGACTTCAAAAAAAAGTGAAAAGTAAAACTTTTTTCAAAAAAAAAAAACGACAAAGTAAAAAATTACTTTAATTTCGGAAGTCGGTGACTGGTACCATGAAAATTAAAATGCATTTCAAAGTCACCGACTTCCGAAATTAAAGTTATTTTTCACTTTGTAGTGTTTTTGGAACTCGGTTGTTCTTTTTTTGGAAAAAGCCAACCAGGCTTTCGTATGTTAGGCGCTCTGTGGAGCGTTTTTTATTTTTAATCATAGGTACTATATTTTGATTTTGGCGCCCCCTGAAACTGCCGCCCGGGGCGAGTGCCCCGGTTTGCCCCCCCTAGATCCGGGGCTGTATGTTAATACAGGTTATAAACTATCTATGTGCCAAATTTCAACCGAATCGGTTCGGCTGTTTTGCGTAATGGAGTAACAAACATCTAAATATCACATTTAAACACATAAAAACATTCACATGTATAATATTAGGTAATAGGATAGGATTTGTATTTAAAACAAAAATTTAGTTAGGACTCCTAGCCTACCGAATAGAATAGATGGCTATTTGTTATATTTGGTACCTAAACATACATGGCGAATTCGACATTGATAAAGTCATTTGAAGAATTTGGTAGGTACCTACCTAACTATATATTTATTTATTATTTATACAAGGTGTAACAGAATGGACGCAAGATCTGAAAGTAGTTTGTTTCTAATTGACTACTGAATCGATTTCAGTAACTTTTAATATAAGTATTTTTTTTGCCATACCTACCACTGATTGAGCCAAAGAAAATTCAATCTTAATCTAGAAATAAGACTGAATTTTAAATTCATAAAGGAATGTTTGGGTCGACACGTTTTTCTTAATAATATCAGTTGGCTTTAAAAAAAAATAGTTTTGGTCATCGTATTATGCTTTTAACTCAATACTCTAATTGGGGTGTATGAGGTCAGAGCGTTAATTATGTTACTCGTTGTATATAAGTGGTCACCCAGTGGTTGAAATTCAACCATATTTCGAATGCATTATTTATTTAAATATTAGCTTTCTACCGTCCTTCCCCATTTAAACATAAACTATGTCAAATTTCGACACAAAACCGCCAAAAGTGGAGAGATTTGGAAGAGACCTACACTCAGCATTGGGTGGCCAAGGGTTGAAGAAGAGAGAGAGAGATGTCAAAATTCATACTGCAAATAAATACATCTGCGAAATTATTTATAAGAACCTATTAACTTTTATTATTATTTAATTTACAATGTATATGCTGCTGGCGTGGCTATTTTTAATAAATAAACATAGACTTTTCGCATTTATTTCACCTCTTGTCATGGGTATTTGATATCTATGGGTAAACCTTATGACAACTAGAATAAAGGTCACTGTGACGTACAGACGCCAGCACATCAAGCTACCCCAAACTATCAAACTTTCCCAATTGAACATGAACCTTATGCTTTTGCAATAAAGTTGAAAAACTATCAAAGAAATTTGACAGATTGCCCATAGCTTGATGTGCTGGCGTCTGTACAATCAGAGTGTGTGGATTGTGTGATAAACCTGATTTTCGTAGGTACCGTGTTTTTTTACCTTGACATGCTTACTTAAAACTATTGTGAGTCGCGTTGAGTTTGGACCCCCAAGCTTTATAGCCACACAACACTTACGTAAATATATTTAAGGCCCTCACAACAAAATCCTTTTATTTGATAAGTCACATGGTTTTTTTTTAAATTTGGCAAATTACGCTTTTGTTTTGAATTTTCCTGTTTCCCCCCAAATGTGACCCTCATATTTAAAATTCATTTATTTACGTCACACGTCCGTGTTTGGGTCAAAGAAATTAATGTGTCCCAAATTTCAACTTAATCAGTCCAGTAGATTCGGAGCAAATAGGCTGTGGCTGTGACAGATGGTCAGACAGACACACGAGGGATCATATAAGGGTTCCGTTTTTTATAAGGACGTACGCAACATTAAAAAAGTCAAGGTGTGTAGCTGGTCACTCAGTTGAAGCGAAGTTCTTTTTGCTGTATATTATCTACTAGCAGCGCTCCGCGGTTTCACCCGCGTAGTTCTCGTTTCCGTAGGAATACGGGGATAAAATATAGCCTATGTCACCCGGGGATAGTGTAACTTCCCAACAGTGAAATAATTTTTCAAATCGGTTCAGTAGTTTCGGAGCCTATTCAATGCGAACAAAAAATCAAATCTTTCCATAGCAGGCTCAATGGAATAAATTAATAACGGTTGCTAAATGAAAAAATAAAATAAACACATAAGTAGACAGAAAGGGTCGTGACGGTAAAAATGTTACCTACCCATTTTTCGGTCTAGCTCTCATTCGCCAACTGTGCAGAATATAACTTCCGTTAAAGAACTTCGTTACAATAAAAAATAATACAAAACCATTAAATTTTGTAGCTGCATTTTAATAATTTATCAAAAGTCTAATGCTATGAAAAAGTTCGCTAAATGTTCCAAGGATATATCTCAAAAACATACAAAACAACAATGTTGCAGAAGATTGGATGTGCGCAAGTGGCGTTCCGTAGTTTCATACCCCCATGCAAAGACTATTTATATATCCCCCATGAGAATAAAGCATGAGAATAATGCAAAAGTAATCCTTGCACATGCTCATTATACAGGTTGAAATTGAAAACATGCGACAAACCGAAATGGGAGATTGTACTCATCATTATGAACAACTTTTACTAAGGGACCAATGATGCAATCGCGAAAAAAAAAACAGCTGTTCCCTACATTTTGACGAGTTATGCGAACATAAATGTAGGGAACAGATGTTTTTTTTTCGCGATTGCATCATTGGTCCCTTAGTAAAAGTTGTTCATAATGATGAGTACAATCTCCCATTTCGGTTTGTCGCATGTTTTCAATTTCAACCTGTATAGAATGTAAGTCCACCTGTCCGCCTGTGGCCTAGATATCTAAATTTATACGAGTAAATTTTTATATAGGTAATATTCCATAAACTATAAATGAATAATCCAAATAAAAGCCAACTTACATTAAAAATAATGAAGAGCGCAACAGTCGACAGAAGCAGCTTCATCTTAAGGATAATTCCAGACTGACGGTAAATACAACAAACGAACGCTTTAAACTTAAAAAGAATATCAACAAACATGTTTTTTTAGTTCGCACGACACGATGGCGACACGATTCAGTCCTCTTGACGTTTCTAATTTTCATGACAGTGACATGATGATGGCGTGACGCGATAACTGTGTTTGAACGTCAAAAAACATGCATAAAACGAAATCAAAAGTACACTACACATAAAATGCGTAATAATTGCTATCAATCTATTCACACATTCATTTCAGCACTAAATTTAATTTGATTTTTTAATATTTACACCAACAATCAACAATCAATCAACACACTAATAATCCTGCATCATAAGTTTTCTACCAAACGATACCAATTTTTGGCCAGGAATAAAACACGTAACGTAACCAACTTATAATTTTTATTTACCCACCGCAATACAATTTCCTCTGGCAACTTCGCTCAAAATCAAGAATTATTATATCAATTAAAATACTTTGACAAAATAATAAATTACTAATAAGCTCATAACACAAGATTATTTATCCAAAATATATAATATTTCTCTAAGACATATAATTTACGAATCCGTGACTTCCTGACACATCAATACCATAGACCACAGAACACTATTACTCCTGCAATAGACTAACATTATTTGATATACGACCTAACAGCTCGGCCATCCTGTTTCAAGCGAGTCCCATCGCTTTTTATTTTATTTGCAACCATCAGTAGTCATTTTATTTCTCAGATGTGGGTGATTTAAGTAATAAGTTCCGTCATATTTTACGGTTATTATTATCATGCAAAAGTTATTAAATTATAAACTATTCCACTAAACGAATCTAAGTAGGCCACTACCTAAAATTTAACAAAAAGAAAACAATATAAAACAACAACAAATACAGTATAAATCTTAAAATATTTATAGCCTCGAAGCCTGTCTTAAATAACCTTATTACTTAGCTTAATAGTTTACCCAACATAAAACCAACCTAAAACATAAAAAATAAAAAGGTATGCTAAATGATTACTTTAATAGTTTTAATATTTTTGTTACCTATTCCATGTTTTGGACACACGTCTGTTCGTTTTCACTGGAGCAATAATTTCCAGGTGAATCGGATTCTAAGTCTCTAGTGAAATTCATCCAGGGTTGAATCTTGTCGATTGCTATAACATTTTCATACTTTCTCCCTCGTTTATGAGTCAGAGGTGTGTCCTCAACCAGGAACCTATCATTAGGGAGCACTTTTATTATGCGGTAGGGACCCTGGTATTTAACGGTAAGTTTCTGTGACTTACCATCATGTGGCACCTGTCTTTCTACTCTTACTAAGTCACCCTCTTTATACTGGGTTGAAGGTTTTCTGTGTTTATTATAATTAGTAGCATCTTTTACCTGTGGCTCTCTTATCTTTTCGCCTACGTGTTGTCTTAACGCATCTAATTCTTCCACAGGTGTCCGTTGGAGAGTTTCTTTGATAATTTCGTTTAACTTACCTTCAGTTCTGCTAGTCACATTAAATCCGAATAACAATTCCGACGGGCTCCTCTGAGTCGTTTTATGTTTTGTTGTGTTAATGCCTACCTGTATGTCGGAAATGTGGTCATCCCATGACTTATCATCTCCACCATGACTAGAGGTTGATAAAGCATCCAAAATGGTCCTATTAAACCTCTCCACCTGCCCATTCGCCCTGGGTGTAGCAACGGCATTTTGGACGTGCTTTATGCCATAGGATTCAACAAAGTCCCGAAAATGTTTGCTGGTAAAGCTCGTACCTTTGTCAGTCAATAAGACGTGCTGGAACTCCAAAGTAACTTACAAATTGCCTCATCACCCTTACTGAAGTTATGGCTTTGGTATTTCTGACTGGATTTATACTAACGTATTTTTTTGAAACCGTCTACAATTACCAGTAGATAACAATTTCCTGCCTTGCTCTTTACGAATGGTCCTAGATGATCTGCGTGAATGGTATGAAAAGGTGTACTGACTTTTTCGATAGGGTGTAGTTCACCTTTCCGTTTACCGCCAGGAGCCTTATGGTGAGCGCATTCGAGACAAGAGGAAACGTATTTTTTAACAAACCTGCGCATTTTCCTGAACTAGTAGAAATAGAAATAGAAATAGAAATATAAATAATATTTATTTGCATAAAACATGCCCCAGCATGCTCCTGAATTCGATGTAATGTCTTCTCGAACCCACAATGACCAACATCATCATGATTCATCTTGAGGATTTGCCAACGCACGCCTCTAGGTACAATACGGAAAACTCTATCGTTCTTTAGTTTATAATTTTTATGCACGTCAACGGCCTCTTCAGCAGACTGGTCCAACAGAATTTCTTTAATTTTCTTAACTTCATCATCAGCGGATTGCACAGTTGAGATCCAGTTTTGGTCAGATTGCTGTATTGGTAAGATGTCCAAAATATGTGGTTCACTTAATGAGTTATCCACTGGATTTCTACTTAATGCATCTGCGTGCGCCATTCGAGCTCCGGGACGATATTCTATAGTGCAGTCGTACTCCTGAAGTATAACCCACCAACGTGCGATTCGAGGTATGAGGTCCCGTTTCACTAACGTTGACCTGAGTGCATTGCAATCAGTCAGGATTTTAAATGGTATGCCCACCAATATCTTGGACAAAACATCTTGGGATTGACCTGCTCCAATTTTTCCATAATGAATGTTGTTCTTTTGTTTTTTTTTTTTTTTTGTTTGCAAACTTATACTCTTCAACACTTGATTATTATTATATACACTTTGACATGAATATTTACTTTGAGAAGTATAATATTATTATTGTTTTAATTATTGTGAATGTGAGGAATGTGTGGGTCATGTTTTGTTTTTTTTTTTTGTTTTGTGTTTCATCTCTTTCTCAGTTAGTTTTAATGTTAATCTGGCAGTTTGAGTAATTTATGCGGCCTACCCAAATGTCCTTTCTTTGGTATTGTTCGTCAAATCTTTGAGCTCCTCAAGTTCTGAGTTGAGCTGCATGATTACTGATAAATGCGTGCACTGATTAGACAGGTCCACTCAATCTGTGTGGTTCTTTCCTCAAAAGACCATTTCAGACACCAATCCACATGGTCTTCACATGATCTGACCAAGATTATGTCTGGACTTTAAAAGAGACTGTGACCTCTGAGTTTGTTTCGGCTTTTCTTCTCAGAGTAGTCAGATAGGAAACGCCAACCTCATCTAGTTTAAAAAAAAATATGATTGACGTGTAAAAGTGTTTGTACAAACCTACTTACAGAAATAAAATCATTTATCATTTCAGATAAACTCTGCAAGTAGATCCAGTTGATCTTCTACCCTGGGTAAAGGGTAGTGGTCTTTCTTTGTCTTTCTATTAAGAGCCCTGTAATCGACGCATAATCTTTTATCACCTGTTTTCTTCTGAACCATGACGATAGGACTCGCGTAAGGCGATGATGATTCCCTGATTATATCATTGTCTAGCATCTCCTGTACCATGTTTCTTACCATTGACCTTTCAGTAAACGACATGCGATACGGGCGGTAAACCACCGGATCGGCGTCGTTGAGTTCGATGGTCATCTTGGTAACTAGCGTGTAACCCAAGTCATGTAGTCCACTAGAAAAACAATGACTATATCTTGCAAGTAAACCTTATAGTTCCTTGGATTGGTCTTCATTTAAATGACGATTACATTTTATTGTTGTTTCCATTTCAATATCGCCAAACGTGACGCTAAACGTATTTAGTGTATTACTCGATGAGACCGAGTTTCTTTGCAGAGAACGAGTTATACGGGTACCGTTGGTGATGTGCTTAGGAGACGCTGATATATTATAAATTAAGAATGCTCCACTACCGTTTTTGATCTCATACTGCCCAGGAAGTAAATAATACTCATGACCTTCAGTACCTCGTAAAGTACCATTATATAAACATCACAATCCAGCTGCGCATGCGTACAGATTTGTACCGCTTGTAATGTATTGCTAGGAATTTCAGTTTCAGTAGACACCATAACATCTAATTTGTTTGGTGGAAGTCTCTGGAATTTGATCTCATTTTGAGTTTTAATAATAAGTATATCAGGTCTTTCTGAAAATGAGTGGCCTAATAAAACAGGAGGTATCAGTACATAATCTTCTACAACGTATAAATCTATTAATTCTCGCAATCCTTGAACTTCAATGAAAGTTACGGCAACTCCTAGCGGACATATCAAGTTACCGCCTATGCCTCTGAGTATCGGTAGATTCGGGCGATTAATGATCTGAAGATTTAGAGATTTTGCATCACTTACCTTAATAAGAGAACATTGACTCCCCAGGTCAATGTGGCACAAGATTGTCAATTCATTCACCTTGATATCCAAGACGTACTTGTTTAAACCAGAAGCATCTGTTGTGACTTCTGAAACCTGTCTTAGCGTCTGGTTATTACCTGGTGTTTTGTTTTTATCCGTTTCATTTGTTGTCCTCTTATTCCTAAGACAGTTAGTGGTTTGATGGTCACAATTTATACATTTCACAGGAGCTCTTTCACATTTAAAGCTTGGGTGACCCACCTCATTACAATTAAAACATTTTATACTATAATTAATATACGCACCTGGTTTAGATGGGCCTGGTCTATTTGAGTTGCTTGGAAATCGTCGCTCAGTTGATTTCCGCTTATAGTCTTGCGAATCTCTACTAGGACAACTTTTAACGGTTCTAAAATATTTTAGTACCTGTTCTGGTTCATTAAACTGAGCTGCTTGAGCGCCAACCTTCACCGCACGGTCGTCTATTCCATATAGAAGACAATCTACTGCTTGCCTGCCATATATATTACATCTATTTAATAGGTTTACCTTCGCATAATAATAATGCTCGAGTGAATCTCCATATTTTGCATTTTTAGCTAGCATTTCCGTTAAAAGCTCTGCGTAATCTTCCCTGCACGGGAAAGATTCAATCAGCTTTCTTTTCCATTCTGACCATGTATGCAATATCGAAGTTAGACCCTGATACCATGTCTTTGCTACACCGGTTAGCTTAGGCAGAGAGTAATGAATTATTTCTTTATCTTCCCAGCCGTAAATTTCGGCACATTCCTCAATTTTGGTCAAGCAAGTCAATATGGTCTGTTCTTTAGACAAAGGGTCTAACTCCGGTATAACATTAGTGTTAAAAGACATTTTAGGCTTATCAGAACCTTTACATTTTTCTAAAATAGCTAAAACCTGGTCCATTAACCGACTATCAGATTCTTTTCCTTTTGATCTCCTTCTTATTTTTGGTGATGGCGATTCACCTGCCGACTCTGAAGACGTAGTAGAGTAATAGCGCCTTCTTCGTCGCCATGATGATCGTTTTGCAACGTCCGTTCTGTGTCTTTCTCTTCTTTCGTTCCAGTCCACATTTTCCGCTTGATACTTTGTCCCCAAAATAATACTTTGGTTTTTATCCAAGTTTGTGTGGTCTTGCTCTTGCCTCGAGCAGTGTGCATTCCTTTACAAGTCCAAATCGTCCACGATTTACTTTTGACACGTTGCCTCGCGTTCTTCTTCCTCTGCATGTGCCAGCCCTTCCCCACGACTGGTTACATGACAAGTATTCCTTAACCCTTACCTCGGGTTTTGTTTCCAACAGGGCCCTTACCTCGGGTTCCCTCTCCATAACACCCTTTACCTCGGGTTTTGTTTCCAATAGGGCCCTTACCTCGGGTTCCCTCTCCATAACACCCTTTACCTCGGGTTTTGTTGCTAACAGGGCCCTTACCTCGGGTTCCCTTTCCATAACACCCTTTACCTCGGGTTTTGTTTCCAACAGGGCCCTTACCTCGGGTTCCCTCTTAATAACACCCTTTACCTCGGGTTCCTTTTTTATAAGGCTCTTTACCTCGAGCATTTCCTTCATATCAATCCATCTCAGCGAGCTCTGAAACTTAAAATACGAGCTTAGTTTTTTTTTGCCCAAACCAATACATCATACATACAATCTGCGTAGACTTTCCACCATCCAGGTGGTGGAGTCGGCTCCCAGTCCAACCGAATGCAGCCAAATACCAGCACTCTACATGGAGCGACTGCCTATATATCCTCCACAACCCAATAGTTTTGTGGTAATCCCACATATCGCCATGTTTCTATTCTATGTAATAGGGCGAACCTATTGCCATTAACCGGGCATACTTTTACGCGTTTATCCTGTCTGAATTTTCTAAGGTAAAAAGAAAACCTTTTAAGTCTTTTCAAACATCTTCAACAAAATAAATTTTTAACTACAACTGTAACCGCCATTTTGAAAAGTATGGAAAAAAAAACCCCAAAAGTCTCAATTCTGTATGTCCTCTAATTACCAAAATCCAAAAAAAAATATTATTCGGAATGCGTTAGTTACGTTTCTCCGAGCCGTGGGCGTGACAAGAAAATGTGAAATTTTCTTGGATATCCCGCTTCTGACCTTTTGGCCAGGAATAAAACACGTAACGTAACCAACTTATAATTTTTATTTACCCACCGCAATACAATTTCCTCTGGCAACTTCGCTCAAAATCAAGAATTATTATATCAATTAAAATACTTTGACAAAATAATAAATTACTAATAAGCTCATAACACAAGATTATTTATCCAAAATATATAATATTTCTCTAAGACATATAATTTACGAATCCGTGACTTCCTGACACATCAATACCATAGACCACAGAACACTATTACTCCTGCAATAGACTAACATTATTTGATATACGACCTAACACAATGTTGTACCTACTCTGTGCAATGTTATGTCGTTGGGATCGTTGCCATGGTTACCTACCACTGTGTCGTTGAACGGTTGAATCAAACTAAATATTTCGAAAAAAAAATCCTTTTACTAACTTACATTTTTAACAGATACCTACCTGTTTTTTTTTTCTAAAAATTAAAATCGCTTCTTTGTAATAATCAGAAATGCAGGTAAGTATTTTCCGTATTTCCATGGTATTTTTATTTTGTGTCATTTTTGACAAGCTTCTTTCCTTACCATAAATATAATGCTATATGTAGGCCATAGAACATCATTTTTATTGGAGAAAAGAGGTTTTCAGCAATGAAATAAAAACTATAAACTCTTAGGTATACCCACAAATCCTGCATGACAATATTAAACCATCTTCCTGTCCTTTCCCATTTTAGTTATCTCAAGCAACCATCAAGTCAGAGTTTATCTCCTTTCTAGCCATGTCATCTCATATCACAATAAATACTCTTTCTTTCTATTTCATCTTTCCCGCAATACATCAATGAAAAAAAAAAACAGTGACACTCCGGTAGTGCCGACCACAGAGTACATTTGTGCCGACAGAAGTGAAAACTTGAACAATTACGTGTGTATTTTTTTAATTTTCAGGAAATATTTTTTTAATCGTCAGATTAAACAACGTTCAACGTTCAACGTACGTTCAACGTTGTTCGTTCGTGTTGTCAGTGGTGTCGGTAACAGTGTCGCGAATTCAATTGTTTTACCCGTCTCAAAAAATGCCCAACGCACCGCACCTAAATAAGTTTCCCCCCCAGTGGGTTCCCGCATTGTCGTTGCGGGGGGGCTCAGTAGCCGTGGTCCGCTCCCACGGTGAAGCGAAGAGGAACCCAAAGGTGGGGCCGCTCGTCAGGGCTTTTGTCTCCAAGCCGACGACGTAGCGGCCAAAATGTAGGTTGCGGTGAGGTGCACCGCAACTGAGGCGGGCCGCGATGTCGAATGGGAGGCATCGCGGCTGAGGATTACAGGCTACGGAAGAGGAGGAGTGCCGGTACTTCTGAGTAGCGCTCTTCCCTTCCGTAGCCTGGACGGGGCCGCCACCGTTTGATGGCGGACGCGGTGGGGCCGCAGGGGAAGAGGAGTGTCGGTATAGCGTTGGCCGCTCTCCCTATCCCCTGCGGCCGAAAGATGGTAGGCGGCGGGGCCACTGCGCTGACCCGTCGCAAGGGGACCAAGGGTACCAGACACGGGTTCGTCTGGGGCCCTTTTGTTACTTGGTTCCTGGGGTGGTCACGGCGTGCCACGTGTCCTGGTGCGC
Source organism: Antitype chi (assembly GCA_947359405.1). Taxonomy (NCBI): domain Eukaryota; kingdom Metazoa; phylum Arthropoda; class Insecta; order Lepidoptera; family Noctuidae; genus Antitype; species Antitype chi. Next base: position 6,687,715 of record OX375828.1, on the reverse strand, counting down.
CGAACTGGTGGGGTCCGCAAGGGCCGATGCCTGCCGGGGGTGCGGGTTGTTCGAAAGAGATACCGCGGCCCCTGGCACACAGGCAACTGAGGGAACACGGGTGGGTTTTAGTCAGTAAAAGTCTGACACGCCCTCCTGCTCCACCCAGAGCAGGAGAAGTTATTTGATGATTTCCCACCCTCAAAAAAAAAAAAAAAAAAAACCTAAATAAGTTTTCACTTCAATAAATAGTCGTTCGGTAAGGACCAAGCTCGGTTCGACGGCGCGTTGTGTTCCACACGCACCTCAAAAAGATGTCAGCACCAACTGGTGGGGTTCGCAAGGGCCGATGCCTGCCAGGGGTGCGGGTTGTTCGAAAGAGATACCGCGGCCCCTGGCACACAGGGAACTGAGGGAACACGGGTGGGTTTTAATTTTATTCAGTAAAAGTCTGACACGACCTCCTGCTCCACCCAGAGCGGTAGAAGTTATTTGATGATTTCCCACCCACAAAATAAATAAAAAATAAACAAATAGTCGTTGAATATAAAACTTCGATCGTGGTACGATTCTCCAATCCAGTCGAACCGGTTTCCTATTGCCAATCACAACAAAAAGTCGTGATGCGCATACTAGATTACTTGTTTGCTTTATAATACGTACCAGTCTACACATCTATATCTCATATTAAAGACTTGAAGAGGCGCTTGTGGCTAAGTTATTACACACTGTAACTGCCAGTGACATCACATCGCTCGGCCCCTACCAGAATACTAGCGCTGCGACCCTTTTTAAATATCGCAGCATCATGCTGAGGTAGGAACCTTTTGGCCTCGTGTAGGACTTTCTGTTTTAGGTATTTATTTTTAAAATATTTTTTTCTACTGAGAAATTGGTTTTTTATAATTCCGCACCCCAATTGCGTAACACGATCAATCATAATCCGTTTCATTTTGACAGTTCAACAATATTCATTGCGTTATTTACGTTGTTGAGCAGACACATTTTTCGAACATATGAAGCAATGGATTAACAATCTGTTTTTTAAATTATTTAATCATCTGAATCATTTTGAATGACCGCTAGGCGCTGTTCAGTGTCTGGGTGCTGACTCTTGATGCAGACTTTTGATTTTGATTAAAGAACAAAAAATATACTCAAAATCTTTATTAAAAATCGCAGCTTAATCAAGTTTAATATTTTCTTTGATCCAGGGCAAGGCTTGAGCGACATCGGTAAATATGCTGTATTGTGTAGGGTCACAGCTATACCCATTAGGCTTAGCCACCGTTAAGGAGAGTACTCCTCGAAGGTACCACCTGCCGTCTTTCTCGAACATCATGCCAACTCCGCTGTCAATAAAACAACCTAGAAAAAAATCATTGTATTTATTAGACACATTGTTAGGCACCATCGCTGACATTGGTAGTCGACTACTTTTCAACTTTATTGCTTAAGGCGTAAGGGGGAAAAGTGATCCACCGCTAGTGTCCGCGGTTGTAGGTACAATTGTTTTTAACATATTTGGTAATTGTTATTTAAACAGCATGTTTCACAAAAAGGTAGTTTGTTGTTATTGTCATATACAGGTATGAGGAATAGGGTGTAAAGTCCACTCATACTCTATTGAAAAGAGAGTACTCTCCGACCAGACGGGTGTTGTGTCTGGTGGGCAACTGCCCGACGGTTGATGTCGGGATGTTGTACCTATGCAGATCGCGCGGTAAACTTTAAAGTTCTCGCGCGGTTCTTTAATCCTAAATCGCGCAGTTAACTGCGCGATTTAGGATTTCTATGACGTGCGTCTTGTGTAGTTTTGGTTGTGGCATTGTAGATGGCGCCACTTCTCTTTTTGTATCTTTGGATATTGTTGCGAAGTATTTTTCTGTAGTGCCGCTACAGTCATAAGCCCTTGATTAAATTGACACAATATTATTGTAAACATTGTTTTATTTTTCTGAATGGCATCTCTCAAGTTAACCTAGGAGGCTGTCGGCTGCTTAACCAAACTTGCCTGCAGCTGCCTCATTAACTTAAGGTGGAAGCGCCAGGGTAGCCCGCGAAATTCAAATTTTGTTACGTTTTTTGCAATTTGCAGGTCAGTATCAGGTTATATGGTGATCTAAATATGATTCTCGACCGTATCAAATAAGGCTTTTCAGAATCATAATCATTAGAATCAGCAATACAACTCCATAAGTTAGAATTGCCCTCAAATGTCATAATTTCATGAAATAGTCATTCTTTAGAGTAATATGAACTTATAGAGATGTATTGCTGATTCTAATGATTATGATTCTGTAAAGCCATATTTGATACGGTCGCGAATCATATTTACATCACCATACAACCTGACAGTGACCTGGAAATTGCAAAAAACGTAACAAAATTTGAATTTCGCGGGCTACCTTGGCGCTTCCACCTTAAAGCCTCAAGGCATGGCTTCAAAACAAAGCGACTACACGCTAAGGGCACTCCCTTAGGGGTACGGACCTCGGCTTACGGTGTCGCTGGAGAGGCGCACCAAGGGACGGTCTAGATCTGTCTGAATTATTTAGGGACGAATTTAAAGGTACAGGCTCAGCGGCACGGGCTGGCTCGAGTCAGTAAGTAGGGGCGGATTCAAAAGATTGCTTTTCAGCATTTGATTTATCTGTTTATAGACTGGCAACCTGTACCTCAGGTAGGTACCTAGGAGCAATAATATATAAAAAAGTCTTATCAATACCTTTCCTAGACCCAGCGCAATACGTCGAGGCAGAAGTGAACCGTGCAAAGAATTCTGGATACGATCTGATGCACCTCTCTTGGGATACCACTGGTATCTCAAGTAGACTTAGTTCTTCAATCTCCTCTCCTGTTTCATCGATACCCCAGCTTGCCACCTGTGGAATTATTATGCATCGTTAGACTGCTATTTTTCACTAACGGCCGAAATTAATTATAAATAATCTCATTCTTAATATAGCTTTGTAACCAATCAACAGCGAAATTTGCCAATTTGAGTCATTGAGCGGGCGATTCACAAGCAGCCGTCGAAGACCGCGGATCAAGATTTGGATTGAGATGGCAGCCACTAGCGCCAAGCATTGTGGAGAACTGCCAATGACTAGCCACGTAGTAGAAAACAGGTCATAGGGTGTTAATACTGAGTGAATTCATCGCTTTTATTCATCAGTGTCCTCGGCAACACCAACCGTATTTATTACAAACTAGCTGAGCCGACAGACTTTGTCCTGTCTTATTAACTATGAATATAATTAGTAGTAATAAGTTTCTTATTTTTTGCTTTCATAAGAACCTTCTCCTGGCAATAACAAACACAACAAAAAAAGAATTAGCAAAATTGGTCCAGCCGTTCACGTGTGATGCCGTGACCAAGGGAAATAGGGATTACCCTCACGTTGATAAAGTCAATATTTCCGGCGAGCTTACATCTTCGTCAAAGTGAAGAGATCCGTAGGAGAACCAAGGTAACCGAAACAGCCCGAAGAATTGCCAAACTTAAGTGTCAGTGGGCTCGCTGAACAGATGGCCGATGGAGCTGAAAGATTCTGGAGCGGCGACCCGTACAGAAAAATGTGCAGTTGGAAGGCCGCAGGATTCCGCTGAATGCGGAAAGCACAGAACCGTTCGAAGTGGCGGAGCTAAGGGGAGGCCTATGACCAGCAGTGTACGTGTTTCGGCTGAAATGATGATGATGTTGTACGTCATTGGCAATATCGTTTGTGCTAGAGGTAGCTTCCTTCTGATATGCGGCGGCATGCTACTTGCGGTAAAGGCTTTACTTACGGAACCCGTTTTCTCAACAATATTCTTGAGTTCAATCTCAGAGTCAGGCCAGAGACATGCTGGTTGGACCCAGTTGGAGAACGTGACGGGATCTCGAAGCTTCAAGATTGCCAGGTCTTTATAAAAGATGGTGTTGTTGTACTCTGGATGGAGCCATATATCCTCATGGTTAACCTGGAGAAGAGAAATGAGTGCAATCAAAAAGCCTACGAGTGAAACGTTCACACATAAATATTTTGTTGATTATACTACAAGTGAAAACGAACGCTATCTCTTTCTTTCATTTTTTTTTTAATATGTTGTTTATTATACTACAAGTGAAAACGAACGCTATCTCTTTCTTTCATTTATTTATTGTGTTCGACTCTTCGACAGTGGCTTAGCTTCTAGACAACGTGTTTATGGATTGTGACGTCGCTGTGGTATTCGCCATTATTCAGATAATTTACTGAAATAGGTTTCGTCTTCTAATAGAATTTTCACCAGTGCTAAAAATATATTTGTAACAAAATTTTTGGGTCTCCAAAACCCTTTCATTCTAGTGTTTTACACAAAAAAATTGTAAGTAGTACTTACAGTGTTAACTTGGACTTTATCTCCGACGTCCTTAAGGTTGTGTTTTCCCAGGTAGACCGTCAGGTTTATCGGTTTTCTTGTCCGGGAGACGGCACAATGGGCTGCTGTGACAACGTGATGCTTCGAAATCAGTGTACCTCCACAAATGTATTTGGTGCCTTTTCCAGATGTCTGCTAAAACAGAAAGACAATATAAGGACGGTAAGACATAGGACAAGCTGTAGATATACATAAACCGGCCAAGTGCGAGTCGTAATGACGAAGGTAGGTACTCACGAAGGTATCCGTCCCACTATCTATAAAAACGAACAATAAAATCTCGTTTGTTGTATGGGAGCCCCCTAAAATATTTATTTTATTCTGTTTTTTAGTATTTTTTGTTATAGCAGCAACATAAATACACCATCTGCGAAAATTTCAACTGTCTAACTATCACGATTCATGAGATACAACCTGGTGACAGACGGACAGACATACAGACGGACGGACAGCGGAGTTTTAGTAATAGGGATCCGTTTTACCCTTTGGGTACGGAACCCTAAAAAATGCTGGAATATCCGGGGCTATTTACTTAAGCCAGGGATAAAGCTGAGCGGGAAAAATGAGTATTTTCCGATATGACATGGATTATTTTAACTTGCAATTACGCGTGCGATTTGTCAAACTTTTATTTACAAAAGGGATAGAACTTTTGTTGGCGTAGCCGTTTCTGCGTTGCTCGATCTAACTGGAATATAACATATTCCATACTATAACGGATAAAGAACCCAGTGTCCTTCAAATACTTACTAATTAATACATACCGTACCATACGTTCTCTCTGCTGTGACACAGACCTCCTCTCCGTGAGAGGGAGTGGGCCGTAATCCACCTCGCGGGCCCAGTGCGGGTTGGTAGATGTCACATGTCTTAAAATTTTCGGTTCTAGGACATGCCGGTTTCCTCACGACGTTTTCCTTCACCGTTTGGGAGCAGTGGTGATAAAATTATTTACACAAAGTAATGCGCCTGGCTGGGTTCGAACGCACGACCTACAACTCGTAAGTCGCGGCCGTTACCACTGGGCCACCACTGCTCTCCCTACTAATACCTACTAATTAATACTCGTTTGAAATATCTGAAAGATTTGGTATCTTGGAGTAAGTTAAAGTAGATACTTACTCGCTGGTAGAGTGCTACTTGCCAGGGCCACTGTCCCTCCAACGTGCGCCCTGCCTGCCCACTGCTTTTATCTTTGTTTAGTAATACCTTTCCGCATTCGGGCTGAAATATTTATATTTTGTTTATAAACTGGTTTCTTAACCTGCACCCTGATTGCATATTAATAGTCATTTTGATGGATATTGCTCTAGGGTCCGTAACCAGCATGACCAAAACGATTCAATAGATACTATAATAACAATTAAGTAACAAAGGTCTCCCGAAAAGTATTACTTCAGGGTTGAACAGCCATGACACATGTCCAAGTCCGGGAGGGCACCGACAGGTGCCCACATAACAGAAAATGAATTGTCTCATTAGCCGGGATTTAAAGGTTAAACGCCGAAATTAGGTACCGATTTTTATTAGTGAAATAAATGCTTCTGACTTTAAGTTATAAATATCAAAAAGGAAGTGATTCCGTGTGTGTTTACACAAAAAGCCTGCACAAGGTTCTGAACCCCGACTCATATATTTCTGGAAATAATATCTAATACTTACAGATCCAAAGACACCATTAACCTGTAAAAAAAGGAATTAAAAATGTTAAAATTTTGTTTGAAGTAACCTTAAAATGATACTCGAGAAATGATACTGAGTTACGGACTCCAAATGATACATAGGTAGGTACCTATCTTGTACCTATCTGATAGTTTTGTTCGATTATCAGTATTGTAGAACACCTTTAGGTACCTATATGTTGATTTCTAAGTCAATATTATCTTAACAATATAACAGTTATTTCTCAATTCAAACATAGGTTGTGTAGGTATGTACCTACAAAATAAATTTCTTGAAAAAAAAAAGCTACGTACTGTAGGAATTCTAGCGAATTCCTAAGGTCTCTGAATCTCGGAAACGGCTCCAACAATTGTCATGTTAGTATGCGGAGTGTTTCGGGGGCGATAAATCGATCTAGCTAGGTTTCATTTTTAAAAAACGTCAAACCAAACCTCAAACCAAAACAAAAACAGAGCTAAGCTCGATCATCCAGATATTGTAAATTATTTGTGATAAGTATAGATAAACCTACTTACATTATAAAGAGTGAACAGCGCAATTGTCGACAAAAGTAGCTTCATCTTGCAGAGCACAGAACTAGACTGACGGTAGACAACACAAACTCAACGGTTAAAAAGAAAATAAATAACTATGGTTGTTTGTAGATTTTCAGGTTTAAATAATAAAAGCAGTCTGGGTAGCAGGTTATCCGTATTATAAAGTACCTAGTAGTATTTTTATGAGGTATCTTCGTCCAGATACGGTACCTACATAATTATGGTCTGCTCCAATACTGTATGATGAAAATGTAAACAAATGGATGAGAGATATAATTATGTAGATAGTGTTTTGATTTGTTTTGCACCATAGAGTTTTGCACCCATAAACCTGAAATTCCTATTTTAAATTAGGTACCTTATAAATGTTTAACTTTACAAATGAGGTTCATTTTGTAACTTTTTCAAGACTAGCATCTTTTTTAAGACTACCCCATTATATTTAGGTAATTATGTTTACTTTTTCCAATACGCCCAACAAAATCATTTATGTAAGTATACCTGTGTTAATATTCTCATGTAAGTGAATGAATGTATTATACAGAAAAAGTTTTTATTCAGTGCGCAAACTGTAACCATGAATTCAGCATATCATTCTAGACCCCCCAGTGCAGAAAATTTTCGTCGGTTATACAAAAAAAAATCAACCGATTCCATACATTTTGACCGCGTAGGTATTGCACTTTTCTATGAAGCAGCAGATAATTTTTTTATATAACCGACGAAAAATTTCTGCGCTGGGGTCTAGAATGATATGCTGAATTCATGGTTACAGTTTGCGCACTGAATAAAAACTTTTCCTGTATAGAGAGAATAAAGTAATATCAAGCCGGTTTTTTTTTATAACCTCAATTTTTTTCGATGTACCTAGGTAATTACAATTCGGTAGTGTGATTCTGACAATAATTGTTGGAAAAATTGGTGAGATATAAAATTGAAACCTCCATAATACCGAGAGATCAATGTGTTAGTAATTTCCTTTAGTGAGTGATTGCGGATTTGTTTACACTTTCATCAGATTATTTTAGAACAGACATTAACTAAGTATAGGTATCTACCGTAGGTATTTCTGCCGCCTGAGCTGCGTTGCTGCATTCCAGTTTGAAGGGTGTTGGTGTATTTATATACACATGCGATGCACATAGGATTGGAACATCCAATGGAACCGGCTATCAACAAGAAGACAGGAAAAACCAATCCATATTTTTTTCTTTTTCTATGTATCCCCATATTCATAATGAGACTATGCAGCTGCCGGAGACGCACCGCAACGTCAACTTTAAGGCGTTTGTGGTGCGCGTACCAACATGCTACCTGCATCTGGTGATGGAAGAAAGCTTTTGGCCACAGGATATGGTATACCGCCGCTTTCGCGGACAAGTGCCACCGGAACGCACAAAGACTGAGTGCAAATAAGTGATACCAACATAATTTTAAGTCTTATTTACTAATACAAATTGTTATTATAATATGTATATTTAGGTTGAAACCCTCGGGCCGTGGGGTCCGAGTGCTCATGCTCTCTACAAGGAAATCTCCAAACGGCTGGTTGACACTTCCCGTGACCCAAGGGCTGGTTTTTACTTTGGCCAGAGGCTGAGCATTGCTATACAACGTGGTAATGCCGCCAGTCTCTTGGGTACATTACCAGTCGACAGCGATGCGGATGAGTTTTTTGACGCTTTATATTTAGGTTAAGGTTATCTATGGGTCTTTGTAACCTGAAAATAAATGGTTTCTTATTATTATTATAATGTTTCCACTGTTGCGACACAGGTTACCGTTTCTTCGAGACAGAGTGGGCTGGGGTCTACCGTGCGGGCCCAGTGCGGGTTTGTAAATGTCACATGTCTTAAAATATTTGGTTCTAGGACATGCCAGTTTCCTCGCGATGTTTTCCTTCACCGTTTTGAGAGCAGTGGTGATGAAATTAATTACACAAAGTAAATCGCCTGCCTGGGTTCGAACCCACGATCTACAACTCATATGTCGGGCCGATACCTCTGGGCCACCACTGTTCTCCTTGACAACGGGTTTTTGGATGAAAACCTGTTAATAAGGAAAAGGTGATACATGCAACAACACCTGCGAAAGCCGTCTTTTAAGGGCCTACGTCCCGTTTGGTAGCGTAACACGGTCACTTTATGAACCGTACTGCTCATTAACGGCTTGTCTTGAAGATTTGAAAAATATATGATTTTGCTATAGATTCATATAGATCATTTTGCCGGAAGTACTTTTTTTGTATGGTTAATACTTTTGCTGTAAAAAAATATTTTCCAACACGCAATATTTTGGCTTCTATTCCATACTCCTACTAAACGGCTTCGTTGTTTGGAAAAAAAATACACTGAAAAATAGATAGTTAGAGGTACCACAGAATCGCCGAAGCACAATTATAAAATTAATCAAAGGAATATCCCCATTTTGAGATAAAGGCTCAGAGAGGTACCCTGCGCGGGCGCGAGCGGCAGTCGTGCTTTAGCATACAAACGGGAGATGAGGATACTATGGGCCATAAGCACAATGGAAGAATGATGCTTCCTCCACGCGTTCGTTCTGTTTTATTATTAGTAATTTATAATTATAAGTTGTTAGGTAGTTAGGCAGTTATGAGGGGCTGGTCACCAAATAATAACAGGTGCATGGGTCGAGTAATAGTTAAGCTCGGTTTGTCCGTGGATTACATAAACCCGAGAAATTTTAATGGTCGTTTTCCCGTAGCAAAATGGTTTTGTCTTGGTAATCGTAATCGTTTTATAAACAAATAAAGTATTAGAAACAAAAAATGGCAGATTTAACCATTGTGAAAAACAAGAGAGAAAAAAAGCGAGACTTTATTTTGCTGTCATTTGTAGATCGTTGACAGTCGTTCACCAGTCTTACCAATAGGAAACGTACTACCCAAGAACTGGTTTGTGGAGCTCAGAAATGCAGTCGCTCCAGGTAAAATACTGGTAGGTGTTCAGCTGCATCCAGTTAGACTGGGATGTCGGCCGCAACATAGTTAGGTAAAGGCTAGACAGATGATACGTCATCCAGGCGCAGCCGCAACCAAAGACTTTGGAAGGGGTCACATACAAAGACTACCGGTGAAACGGGGCTACTTTCCACAGGTTTTGGCATAGTATTGGTAATTACTTTTTTTAACAACCAAAATTAACGTTTTTTTTTATTCCAACAGAACAATTGGCTATTTGGCCTTTGGCTATCAAACTCATACTAATATAAAGCCCCACAGGTCCCCCAAAGTTTTTTTTTTTATATTGTCAAAGTTACCCGCGGAAGTGGGGTTTCTTTGACAAGGCATTAAAATGCAACTTATGTTCCCTTACATTTTAAATCTCTGGATTTAAAATGTAAGGGTTACTTTAACATCATTTTGATTAAATAATTCAATACTGTATGCATTATACAAGAAATTTAAATAAAAACAACAAGTTTTAGAGATCAATAAGTCATTTTTATTATCACTTATGTAGGTTACAAAATTATAGGCACTTAATCATCATAGACACACTTTTAAACAGTATTTTAGCGCACTGTCACACACACACAGCCCCATAAACTGTCAAAATTACCCTTACTGTTAAAGTAGCCCCGTTTTACCGGTACATATTAATAAGAAAAAGTAGGTATTATATTTTCGAAATATTAATTATGTTAAGAAGGTTTACGTTTACGGGTTGGGGCCGGGTCATGACCCCCTACCCCTCGAACCGCGCCTGACGTCAGCATCATCTGCTTAGCGCTTTCCCTACAAGTTACTAATTCTGTAAACTTACGGTCACGTTCTCCATTTTGAAAACGTTGGGTGTACCAATACATACCTACTGTCATTTCTTTCTTTTTAAACCCCAACGGTTCATGAAAATGCCAAACAGAAGGCCCAGCAATAATGAATGTACATACTTATGATATTGTTGAAAGGATAACATTTTCATTAACCGTCCGCCGACGCGACGCGCGGAACGAAATATTAACTACAACATATTATTTTTGTAACTATTTAGTGGTTAATACACGGTTCCGTTTATGACACTAGTAATAATTAACGATTGTCCTAATAATGGACTACAACTCTTTCGTAAAGATTTTTTGTTTTTTTTCCTCACTTTAAACATTTAACTATACTTAACTTTTTTCCGTATCAATTAGTTATGTAGACGGGCAATTTTTTTTTATTCGTTCTCCAGCAATGCGACAGGAACATTTTGATGATTGCGAATGTACAGTCACGAGCATAAATAGGTACCTCACACTTAAGCAAGTTTCAAAAGCTTGCATGTGTATTATATGATACAGGAACAAATTCAGAAAAATATTAAACTACATCTACTTTTGCAGTTGATTCTACGAGGTGTGGGTAAAGGAAAATAAAATATAGTTGTAAAAGTTTTAAAGTTTTATTTATAAATAGTTACCTGCTAATTTATAAAAAATGCCTTAAAAACAATTAATCGATTCCTGCTGACTCTATGACGGTTTTTGAAGGGCAACACAAATTAATCAGTTGTCAAATGCGTTGGCTGTGAAGTGATTGAATTTTCGTCAACCAATCGTAGACTTGATAAGCCATTCAAAAACCGGTAGTCTAATTGCGTAAGACACTCCGTTATGTTAATCGCGATCATCCGGGTATAACCTGGCGATGCTGTAGTAAGACCCCGGCGCAGTTGCCATGCTGGGCGAAATAACTAGGCACGAGTCACAAATCTGCACGAGACAAGAGTATGCACGAGGCAAGAGTTTGCACGAATCACAAAAGTGTGCATTAGTACGGTACAGTACATACATCCCATGCTGATTTCGGTCACGGCGACTGTTTTCATTTGATTTTTGATGAGTATACATTACCAGCGTGTGCTCTGATGTGACTAATATAACCTATTTACGTTGGCAGTGAGCACGAAGCGCACATATATTGTCACAATTGGTGGTGTGACCGAACTCCAAGATCCATGCGAAAACGCTACACTCTGAGGGTCAATCGAGTTGAGTCTTAAGACTTAAGATCGCGAAATTTAAGTTCGGGATTTGGTTCTTAATTTCAAAGAGCCGTTTGACGTTTTGGTAAAGAACATAACAGGCAACTGAAAGAACACGGGTGGGTTTCAATCAGTAAAAGTCTGACACGCCCTCCTGCTCCACCCAGAGCGGGAGAAGTTATTAGATGATTTCCCAACCTCAAAAAAAACCGTCAACAGTAAAATTCAAACTTTACCTGTTGACGGTTTGGTTTAATTATGTAAGTACCGTAAAAAAAAAAAACGTTATTTATGCTGTCAAAAATATATCCGTTTAGGTTATTTTGCTGTCAAGCAGAAACTTTCATACATTATGAAGCAAGGGATTCTATATTGTTCAAATGTAATTTTTCAAACGTGAGTTACGCAATTAGCGTGCAGGTAAAGTCAATATTACATTAATTATTATAAGGGTAGTAAGGATAATCCTTCCAGTCTGAGATGTCAATGACCCTTTCGTTCTTATTAAACCTACTGATGGTAGCGACTTCATCTTGTGTCAGTTCGAAGTCGAACAGGTTGATGTTCTCGGCTAAACGCTTCTGGTTCGTCGACTTCGGGATCGGAATTAGACCTCGGTCGAGCTGGGGACAATAGAAAAAAAATGTTTGAATTATGAAGACAATTTTCCTTCAAAACCTTGAAGAGCGTAGCGGCGTACAAAAAATAATTCAAGAACTTACAAATTAATTTAATTTATTTTCTCCCTATATTTATACAATGTTAATGGAATCTTTTTAAACCGATATCCTAACAAAATAATGCTGTATTCTATCACAAAAAAAAAATATTATAATTCACGCTTTTTTGGCTGACACTCGACGCTAACCAACTAACTCAAAAAATATTTAAAAAGTGATATAATGGTGTCGATTCTGTTGTACACCGAACTAAACTAACTAAACTATCACTAAAATTCCTTACTTTTGGCTATGAGAATCTTAAAGCTATTCTGCAAAATAAAATCTCTAAACTAAAAAATATTTTGACACAACTAAAATCGAATTTGACAATCGTGACTCCTGCAGGCTTAGCATGACGCTTTCTATTTCTACTCTACTGTAGAATAGATAGAAATCGCTTGTCTACATTTCTCGGTGAAAAACTGACAACTGTCTACACGGCAACGTAATTTTTGTCTAGTCTTCCGTCGACAAAACGCTTCTCTATCGTTGTCGTGCCAAGCCTGCAGGTGGTATTTTTTTTCTTTTGGCTTCGCAACGTGGTACTTGTGTGCCCCACGCAATGATTTTTTTAAGAGCTGAATGAAGCGTGCGCAGGGGGGCAGCCTCCACGTTTTTTATATAGAATTTTTCACTTTTTGTTTGGAAAATAAAAAAAATATTACATACAATGTATGTGTCATGTCATGTTGAGATTATAGGGCTTACGGGTTTATTAAAGGGGGTCGAAATTATCATCATTTTTGCGATAGGACACACCGTTTTCGAGATATAAGCAAACGAAAAGAAAAACAAAAAGATCAGTACCTACTGTTTTTGCAACTGAAGTCGAAGTGTTGGTGTGAATTTTAGTTCATGACCACTAGTTTTATTCAACACTTTTTTAATCGCGATTAAAAATAGTTAGTTAGAAAAACTAATATAGTCAAAATTTTTGGTGAAAAACGGCAAACTCAGAATAGCAAAATTACCATCTTCACTAAAATAATAATTCAGTGCAATCTTAGTGCTGTCAAACTAAAATATAGTTAAGTTGTGTCACTTTAGTGAATTTCAGAATAGGAAATCGTCGTTTGACAGGAATAAACTAAATTTTGGTGACTAAAGTTTAGTTTAGAGTATTTTGTGACAACAGAATCGGCACCAATATGTCTTCTTGACAACTTTTTTTTAAGTATGGTTGAAACCATCGAGCCTGTTTTTGATGAAAAAGATGGAGACAGCAGATATCACCTTATTTAAAACTGCACGCCCTTCCACAAAAATTTATATACAAACATTTGAAATATGTACGCAACCAGCAGTGAACAAGTCAAGGGCACAAAAAAAACACAGTGAAAAAGTCACTTACCAAATATCTAAGTACGATTTGCCCAGGAGTCTTCCCGTACTTAGCAGCCAAGGCACCAAGCGTGGGGTCATCGTACCGTGGAGGGGGGGCATCAGGTCGGCTACGAGAAACCAGGAAGCCGAAGGGACTGTATGACATTACTGCTATGCCTAAGGATAGGCAATGGTTGACCAGCGCCTCTTGAGTTAGCGTTGGGTTTACCTGGGTGAAATAAAACATAGATTAGTCATTGAACACACACAGGGCGCAACAACAACATGCATCAAAATAAGCTTTAATCAGTGTGTGACTTCGCCCCCGTGGAGGTTCCCATTAATTACTCAATCACGCAAAAACGGCAGAACGGATTTGGATGAAATGTGACACACAGACAGTTTATAACCTGGACTAACTCATAGGCTATTTCTAATCCCCGTAGTATGTTCCCGTGGGACAATTTCCGACCTCCACGGGACCGAAGCCGCTGGTTAAAGCTATAGTCTATAGAGGTATGAGGAACAGGGTGTAAAGTCCAGTCATACTCTACGGAAAAGGGAGGATCCTCCGACCAGACGGGTGTTGTGTCTGGTGGGCAACTGCCCGACGGTTGATGTCGGGATGTTGTACCTATGCAAATCGCGCGGTAAACTTTAACTGCGCGATCTAGGGTTTCTATGACGTGCGTTTTTGCGTAGTTCGCCTGTGGCATTGTAGATGGCGCCACTTCTCTTTTTGTATTTTGAGATATTGTTGCGAATCTGTAGTGCCGCTACAAGTCAATATACAGGAAAAGTTTTTATTCAGTGCGCAAACTGTAACCATGAATCCAGCATATCATTCTAGACCCTCCAGCGAATAAATTTTTCGTCAGTTTTACAAAAATAAAATCAGCTGTTTCATAGAAAAGTGCAATACCTACGCGTTCAAAATGTATGGAACAGCTGTTTTTTTTTGTATAACCTACGAAAAATTTCTTTGGTATACTGAATTCATGGTTACAGTTTGCGCATTGGATAAAAACTTTTCCTGTATAAAATAAATAAAAAAAATGTGTGATGGAAAAGTTCCATGCACATTTCATTGCAAACGTTCGGTATCATAACATCACGCCTGTAATCCCCGAAGGGTTAATCAGAGGTGTACCTTTTGGCACACCCACATCTCGCCAGCTATGTTAAACTCCCATGTAATGGGGGCGAGCCTATTGCCATCAGCCGGGCACAAATCCAAACTTCCGCTGCTACTTAGAAATTTCTGATAGAAAAATCTAATTACACTTAGCTCAACCTGGGAATCAAACCCTGGAGATCATGCTCAGCGGTAACGCTGTCAACCACTAGACTAGTCTTAATCAGCTGGTAGGTTTAGCGACAAGATTTACCGAACTTACCTCAAACTCATTGACAGCTGGTCTGACTGGACTGTTAGCCACGATTCTGTCAATCTGACTGGCGTTGAAGTTGGATACTCCTATGGACCTGGCCAGGCCCAGGTGCCTTGCCTCCTCCATGCCCTGCCAGGTCTCCAGGTAGTCAATGTTATCTGGAGATCCATCACTCTGCAATTGATATATAACTTTGTTGAAGCTATAATAGCTGCAATCGTTGAATGTGTTGTAACTTATGGAAGTTGAACTCGAAACTGATAGTGGCTAAGACAGAAGATTTGTTTTCTTCTTGTTTATTCTTTAGTTGGAAAAGTAAAGAACGAATAGTAAAGTAGGTAGGTATACATTTGTTGGATTGTAAAAACCTATGAAAAACTCAACAGGGTATGACTAGACCGCGGACAACTAGAAAACGTACATTATTGCAAGGAATTTGTGTTATCTATGTATCTACTATAAATGCAATTAAATCTCCTTATTAAAATATTCTGTGACCATATCGGGACATAGTTACTGCAAAGATCAGATACGGAATATCTTTTAATTAAAATTGCGATTTTATTATCATTAAGCTTCATATCATATGAATAAAATCACTCAAGGTTTTTTTCCAAGGGGATGCTGTGTTACATAGAAAACAAAACAATGCTTTGCATGGGAGCGAATTTGAGTGTGTGGCCAGGGGGCCTACTCTCTAAGCACGAAATCCGTAATCTCGGTCCAAGTTACGGGCGTTTCCTACTCCGTATCACTTCACTTACAGACCTATGATTAGTTTGGTGCCTAAACTAAGAATGAATTTCTACACGATTTGACAGCTGTCCCTACTCTCTATATGGTTTTACCCGTCCATAAAAGTTAACTAATCAGCTGTAGGAATCACTTCGAAGTTTCGAACTATTTTCGGACGGGCCCGTATTTTCGCTGACGGAATTAGAGAGTAGCCCTCCAGAAGCGGGTGTATCGACGTCAACTGTCGACTAAGTGCCGATTTCAATAATGAAACTGAACGCGATTAGCACTTGTATACCGAGTTCACGAGACGTCAAATTTTGACACTGACAGCTCATAAGCGGTGGGGACCCAATGGTAACAGCCGCGACTTATGAGTTGCAGGTTCAAACCCAGACGCTTCACTTTGTGTAAATGACTGCATCACCATTTCTCTCAAAACGGTGAAGGAAAACATCGTCAAGAAACCGGCATGTCCTACAACAAAAAATTAGAAGACTTGTGACATCTACTAACTCTGGGCCCGCGTGGTGGATTACGACCCACTCCCTATCTCAGAGAATAGGCCTGTGGCCCAGCAGTGGGAACATTGTATGCTGATTATGATGAGTCCAAACTAAATTAATTTTAATTTGTATTAGTTAAGCGTGTATTATTTAAGTTAAGTCATTATTAGTTATTTAGTACCTACCGACCGTTTTTTGTTGTTGTTTAAGTTGAGTGTTTATCAGTGGAAACTTGTAAATGGCCTTCAGCTTCATATTGTTTAATAAAATTGTTTATGTTAGCTGTAAGTTTCCCAAATAAAATAAAATAAAAATAAAATAAATAAAAACAAATAAGACTAGTCCTTACCTTAGTAGCAATAGGGAAGTGTATGAGATACAAGTCGACGTAATCAAGTCCTAGTTTAGTGAGGGAGTCCTTCAGAGCAGGCACCACTTGATCACGAGCATGCTTGTCGTTCCACAGCTGAAATAAGGAGACAGAACATTAGTTATACAAGGTCGAATTAAATTTGTTGGAGCAAGTTCACAGACGTGATGGGTAACTAAACTCTCATAGAAATTTTTCGCCTAATCCTTCGGGTTATCCCTGATTTTCTTTTTCAAAATGTAAATCTTATTTATTTATTTAACCATTTATGCACACACATATAAACAGACAAGAAGAAAGGAACAGAAAAATACGTACAAAGGTAATGCTCTAAAAAACCTAAAATCTAAAAAATCTCTAATCTTAAAATAATAGAACATTAGGTTTTTCTTATGTCGTTTTAATTTACTGGTTTCTTTTTTTTTCAGTTATCTAATCGAATCCGTCAGCGAATTACATGGGTGTGCATAACTCTGCTGATTCCAAATCTAACTTATTAATCAATTTCAAAACGTTATTTAGCATTTATGACACAAAACAAAATATACCAACCTTAGTAGTAACGAACACCTGTTCCCTGGTGACGATTCCCTTGGCGATGGCGTCTGCTATAGCCTGGCCGACCTGCTCCTCATCGTTGTAGACGGCTGCTGTGTCGATGTGCCTGTACCCTGCTTCTATGGCCCAGAAGACAGCGTTGCGGACGTCATCCAATGAATCAGTCTGAAGAACAGATCATAAAATTTATTTAATGCAAGTCGTATGCTCGATGGGATTTTCCCAACGGCAAAAATGACTGAATAATAAAATGTCTTCGTTATATGATGACCTTTTGTGCAAAAATCCTAGGTTCTAAACCCAGTGGTGTAGGCAGTGCGTTGTCTAGTTTAGGATTTTTATGAAATTGATCATATTTTCGACGCCACAAAGGCATATTTAATATTTCGTATAATGTGAATTTAGACGTATCATACGCCCCGACGACGCTGGAGAAGTATTTTTGAACTAGTTCTGATGGGGTGCTTCGCTTCTACATAATAATACCTGTACATCATCAACATTCCCCTTATACCAATTTATTTGGGGTCGGTACTACATGTCTACACATGTCTCTTTCGTCCATACTTCTATATTAGCCGTTATCTTGGTATTCAGCCCCTTTCTAGCCACATCATCTGTCACACAGTCCATCCAATATAAAAAAGTACTCTGTGATCCAATGTTTCTTTCGTATTCCCCTACTCTTATAGACTATGTAAGTATGATATTGTTAGATGACAACACTGGACACTCCCCTCCAGCGCGGCCACGTGTATAAAACGAGGAAGCCTGCGTGGACTCGTCCATTTTGACTGCGGTCTTAGACCTATTTACATTGTTCCTCTGCCCATTTTGTGTCTGATTTAATTTCATTATTTTATTTGTCGTGTAACTTTGCCAGTTGATTATTAAAATTATTATTTTTTGTTGTTTTTAATGTTTTATTTATAAGATCAGAAGTGGGATATGAAGGCCTTATCCGCTGGAATACCATCTCTGGTTCTATAAATTTAAAGTAATTTGTTTTGCGTGTTCTAAAGCAGTAGTTTTGAGGTTAAGTTGGGCAGAGACACAATGCCTTCTGATAACAAGAGGAAAGGGAGACGTCGCGTACGTACTCCCTCGCCTCCTAATAGGTTAGACGAGATTTTAAAGAGACTTCAAGATCTGGAAGGACGGACGCGTGGCAACGAGACGCATCCTACTTTCGTGGCGAGCCCAGGATCCTGCCACGCTCTGGCCATGCCGAGCACGCCGCTGCCAGACGTCGAGCCCGCCACAACACCTGCCTGCGCACCCGCAGCGTCTACCGCCCCAACGCAAGAGTTTGCCGCCACACCGTTGCCAACGGAGAACGACGCCAAAAGCATAGCTGAACGTCTTCTAGACGCCATGATGACAATCCCGGTGAGATCAAACCAATATTTTGTGTCCGATTTCGGTCCGAGTGTTCATGATGTCGACACGTGGTGCGATGAAGTTGATATAGCTCGATCGCTTAATCGTTGGGAGGATGGTGAATGTCTTGCTCGCGTAGGTCGTTGCCTTAAGGGGGAAGCCCGTACCTGGGTTAGCGAGTGGACCAGCACCACGCGTACATGGTCTAATTTCAAATTAGAGTTAAAAGCGTTGTGCCCACGGTCTGTCGATATCGCGAACATTCTGTACAATGTTATGTGTACCGAGTCAGACAAGTATTCTACCTATGCTGAATATGCGCGTAAATCTTTATTGAAATTACGTATCGTTAAAGGGTTAAGTAGTGAATTACTAACAGCAATTATTGTACGGGGTATTACCGACCCACAGGTTCGTGCATCCGCGAGGAATGCTAAATTAACTCCAGAAAGCATAGTGGATTACTTATCAAGCTTTGTAAAATGTAGTGTACCTAATTCTAATAAGAAACCCAGTGCTCATAGTGCTTCCAATCGTAACGGTAATAGCCAGTTTAAACGTAAACCTTTCGATATGTCTACGGTACGTTGTTTTCAGTGTAGCGAAGTAGGTCATAAACGCGAATATTGTCCCAAACGACCTAAATCAGATTCACCTAACAATAATTCTGAAAATAATACGAATAGTTCCTCAACAAAACCTCGTTCAGACAAGTGTGGTTTTTGCAAAAAAAAATAGGTCATTCGGAAAGTCAGTGTTTTGCTAAGGAACGCGTGAGAAATAATAGTCCAAAAAATGAGGGTGAACGCAAAAATTCTGATATTATTACGGCTGTTATATCTAATATACCCGTTGATGTACTTATTGACAGTGGTTCAGGCGTTTCTTTAATAATTTCCGACTTAATTAAGTACGTTCTGATAATGGTTGATGCATATACAAAATATTGTTTGTTGTATGGCCTGTACAGACAAGATTGTGAAAAGTTAAAGCGAGTGATAACTCAAACTATATCTTTGTTTGGTACTTTTAAGCGATTGGTGTGCGATCGTAGTCTGATGTTTGATAACCATGATTTTGTACAATGGTTAACTGATTTTGGTATTGAAGTACACTTCATCACGCCTGAGATGCATCGGGAGAACGGTCAAGTTGAACGATATTGCCGTACTGTGCTGAATATGGTCAGGATCGAAGTTAATAATAAGTAAAACGAATGGCCGAACGTTTTGTGGAAATTACAGCTTAAACATTACCAAACATAAGACGACACAATATTCCGCGTTAAATCTATTGGTCGGTACGGAATCCACTACACCCGTAATTAACTCTTTAATTAGGGATGTTACGTTTGACGGCTCAAATCCTAATCGCGAAGCGATCCGTGAGCTATGTAGGCAACGCGCAGATGAATTATTAAATAAAAATAAATCCAAACAAGACGCGTATGTCAATAAAAATAGAAGCCCTCCTAAGAAGTTCAGTGTTAATGACCGAGTCTTTGTTATTAAGAGATCACAAAGTACTGGCAAATTAGATTGCGGCATGCGGGGCCCATATAGGGTTGTGAGTGTTCTACCTAACGATAGGTACGAATTAAAATTGCTAGCTGGTTCATATGGCAAAACCAGTCAAGCAGCTGCTGGGTTCATGGTGTTGTGGCAAGTGGACGCCTGACACATGCGCTGGTTTCTTTGAAAGTTAGTTGAGAACTTTCATTGGTTTTATTTTGTTGTATGCACCCAGCTTTTGCTTACACTTTATAGACATTATGTATCAAACAATCACTGGTTGCATTTGTTTTGTGTTGTTGGGTGCCGAGGCTCATGTAAATCCTGAGTGCACATGGTTTTGAGAGGCACAGGCTATGGACTGTACAATTGTGAGTGCAGTTCATGGTGAAGGTATCGAGGTTGATGTCGGTGGGGCCCATGCTGACTAGAGACCGAGTGTAAATCCTGAAGTAGGTCTCATGGTTGACCTGCTGTAACCGATGTAAATCCTGATGCGCGTGGTATTTGGTGTGGGAATATGACCTGAGTAAATCCTACTTGTGTTATGAAAAGTCGTTGCTAACGACTGTTTGGTTTTTGTGCAAAGTGTTTGTGTTGTTCGGTACATAAAGTCACTATTTATTTTATTGCAACTGTTTTGCTGTTTTGTGTAATAACTTTGAGTATGTGATCTTAACGTGTGTGTCCACTATGATTACAGGTTCCGATGATCACACATTCAACCATGAAGACGATGGTGCTGGTCCATCATCGAGAACTGATGAAGGCTGCGAGGACGCTGCCATGTCAGGAGAGGCCGTGTTAGATGACAACACTGGACACTCCCCTCCAGCGCGGCCACGTGTATAAAACGAGGAAGCCTGCGTGGACTCGTCCATTTTGACTGCGGTCTTAGACCTATTTACATTGTTCCTCTGCCCATTTTGTGTCTGATTTAATTTCATTATTTTATTTGTCGTGTAACTTTGCCAGTTGATTATTAAAATTATTATTTTTTGTTGTTTTTAATGTTTTATTTATAAGAATATATTTTTAATCTGTCTCCACCAGTAGGTGCATTTAAACAGTAATTATAAGAACTCAACACTGCTACTATTCGAAACATTTCCGAACTCTAGGATCAAATAAAAAATACATGTAACGAGGTTCAACCACACTAGTTTGTGCTAGTCTATGGTCTCTGCGCTATGGTGTACCACAAACTGCAGACAATTTCAGCAAACGAGATCGCGACTGCATTATGTGCTCAGAACTAAATGGCACAATTAATTAGGAATGTCTTGAGGTTACGATACGATTTCTGCATTCATTTTAGCACAAAAAAACCTTTAAAGTTCCTGACTTATCTCAACGTTACTCAAATATATTTGAGAGAACTTGAGTGGAGTTAAGGATCTATCACGGATTTTTTCGTTTTATAATACGAGGGCATTCGACTGGATGCAGGTATTAGAGTCCACCCTTTTTAACCATGCTGTTATCTGTCTTCTAGCCTTATTCCAAGTATATTGCAGTCTAACCAGAGTCCGGATTCAGCTGAATACGGTATTTTACATGGAGCGCGTATCTGACCTCCACAACGCAATGCCAACTGGGTAACACGATATTTTGCCTTCCAAGCCTTCCAAGGCTTATACGAGTGTGTCTTTATATATATTTATAACCTACCTCTTTAGCTGTACCCCTGCCGGTCCCAAGGGCAAGCACTGGGATTTTGTTTCCATCATTCAGCTGTATGCAGGGCGCTTGTGCAGCTAACGCTACCTGAAAATTTAAGAAAAATTGATAAGTTAATATGTTATTTTTCAAATTGTTCATCAAGGGTGGCCGTCAGAGCAGTGAAGTCCTAGAGTGGAGAGGGCAAATCGACAAGCGGGACGTGGGATGCCCCTCAACTAGATGGACCGACGCGAAGACCTTAAAAAGGTGGCTGGGACAGACTGGATGAAGGCGGAGAACCTGTTGGGCCACAAGTTCGGATAGGCCTTAATTCAGCAGTGACTTCCGATATCACCCAAGTATGACCTCAATAGGTAACCTAAGTTCTAGTTCCATGTTTGGTTACAAAAATATAAGGCTCATTTGTCGATTCGTACGAATTTATTCACCCGAATCGGGCAAATCGCCAATTTTAAATAATATATTATTTTCTATGGGCGACTTGCTCGTAGTTAATTTAATTGTGGGCGAATCGACAAATTCAGAAATATTTATTTGCAATTGTAGTTGGCAAGTTTTGAAAGGGGAATGAAATGGACAAAAACGAATCATAGTCCTTAATTCTATTTATAATTAAATATGCATAATGAAATAATCCTCGAGTTTGTATACCTAGGGTGAATATATTACGATCATTAAAATATTTAACTTGATATCCGTCTAATTCATTCTTATTTTTTTATTAGAGGTCAGAGTGTATTTGACATGAGTAATCGACATTCAGCCAAAGAGGAATCGTCAAATAATCCTTAACGAACTATTTTACAGAACTATTGTACAGATATCATTAATTTAATATAATTCGTCCCATTTATACCGTAACTCTAATTAAAATAATATATGCATGTCAATATTAAATAAAATCAAATTATTTTTTTAAATAGAAAACGTATCGTAGGCTGTATGCATTGCATGTCCTTTGCCTTACTGACAGTTTGATATTACTGAATTTCATTCTTTCGATTGCTATCTTGAATTGATTGATTCATGGTTTTGCGTTTGCGACTTGAATTACATACATATTGCTTTTTATGATATTTAACGACGACTCTGGATAGAAACATACACTGTGTTAACTTCTATCTCGCTATTGCATTGATTAAAACATTTTAATGCTGTTTTGTTGTTTAGCCTTGACATAACCTATATTTTGGAAAAAATGTTTGGAAGTGGCTTCTACCAAGGTTTTTGATAATTATTGAAATTGTAATGGATTCCTTACGTTTTGTAGTGTAATTTGGCATATTTTGCATTGTTGTTCATATCAAGTTCATTTTTTTGTGTGGCAAATGGGCATTCCCCTTTAAGCCATAAAGTTATGAAAAAAGGTGACTGTTAGATTAATACATGCAAGTGCATATACTAGCGATCCAAATATAAACAAAGGAATATAGGTAGGTACTTCTTGATGCTTCAAAGTTCAAACATTGACATTAGTGTCTTCATTCTGTCTCAAATGAATCCATCGCTATGTTTGAGTCGAAAAGAACTGTAGGCAAATTCTCGTAATTAAAAACGTTCAAAATCTAGTTGCAGTCTCATCTCGGCGACAATCAAATGTCAAAAACTTGTCAAAAATGTGTGGAAACTCGAGGTATTTTTGACAGATCGAGACAGATCAGACTATGAACGTTCTTAAAATTACGAGAATTACCCCTCTGATGTGTGTATTCGTTACAATCTTTTGACATTGTGTCTTTGCCATTTAACTATTATCGAAATCAAACTATATTTATTTATAAGGTCAATGTGTGCAAATCCGTCTACGGGGCTATTCCATACACATGCATTTGCTGTTCATTCCAGAAAATTTACGCTATTACTGGTTCAGTCGATAAAAAAGGATCATTTTTTAGTTCCAACTATGATTCATAGATGGCGTAAGGTTGTCTACAAGAGTAAAAAAATACATTTGAAGTTTAGTTGTGCTCCGAACTCGAAACACAAGTGTACAGTGCTGCTGTTTTTTATAAGGTAAATATTATATTTTACATGTTAGGACTTTCTGAGTATGCATAACATGTAGTTTAATAAGTATTTCAGCGGATTTTACTATTTGTTTTGAATAAAAACCAGTAGATACAGAAATAATTGTTTTAAAAAATACTTAACCTCAAAATGGTCAAGTGGGAAATTCCGTCTAATTTCAATGGGGCTAAATCGTCATATACCGGAATTACCCCATTGCAGATGTCGTCAACCTTTTCATCCTTCCTATTTTTACTTTTAGTGTTAAACTTTGAAAGTCCATTCATAACTGACAATTGATGCGAGTTGCTACCTGTTTACCCGTGAATATGGCGCTTACAAGTATAAATGTCTAAAACTCAGAATATGATAATTAAGTTATAAATAATACTAGATTTGGCCTATGGTCAGATAATATGTTCATTAATATTATAATTTTGTTTGTTTTCAGTTTTCTCATAATTACTAAATAAAAGTAATCATGGTGAGAAATTATAAAAGAAAAACAACAAAGGGTTCCTATAGCAAGGACAAGTTGCATGCAGCTGTACTGGCAGTCCGAAATGGTACATTAACTGGATATAAAGCAGCGCAACTCTACCAAATTCCACGGATGACCATCATGGACCATGTCCACAAAAAATGTTCTTCAAGTAGACTAGGGAGAAAAACCACTCTACCTTTGATGATTGAACAAAATCTCGCTTCCTGCCTCCGAACAATGGAAAAATATGGTTTTGGCCTTAGTAGGGCGGAAGTTTCCACGATGGTTGGAGAATATGTAAACCAAAACAACCTAACAACTTGTTTTAAAAATGGAATACCGGGAAAGGACTGGTTGGCTTCATTTCGAAATCGACATAACCTGACAGTTAAAAAACCACAGGCTGTTGAATACGCTCGGAAAACAGCGGTTGATCCATTTGTGGTTTATGAGTACTTTGATTTACTCAAAACAACTATAATGGAATTAGGTTTACAAGACAAACCTAATGCAATCTGGAACTTAGATGAGACCAGTTTTTCAAAAGACCCTTCGAAAACCAAAATCGTAGGTCTCAAAGGCTATGCAGCAACGAGAGTTATAGCAACACCTGGGAGAGACAATACGACGGTGTTACTAGGTGCAAATGCGATTGGAGAAAAAACACCTCCCCTAATCGTCTTCAAAGGGAAATATGTTTGGGACGAGTGGACTTCCCCTGAGGCATTTCCAGGTACGACATATGCCGCTACAAAAAATGGCTGGATGCAGACAGAAGTATTTGAAGCCTTCTTCAAAAAATCTTTTTTGCTGACGATTGGCGATCAACGTCCTGTCTTACTTATTTATGACGGCCACTCGACCCATGTGGGGTTGAGTTTAATCGAAGAAGCACGAAAAGAAAATGTAACTATATTAAAACTACCTGCTCATACAAGCCATATTTTACAGCCACTAGACATTTCGGTAATGAAATCGTTTAAAGATCGATGGGACATTGAGCTTGTAAAATGGCAGCGACTTAATTATGGAGTACCTTTGTCGAAAAAAGAATTTTCTCGCATGATTGGATCAGTATGGGCCCAAATAGATCCGCAAGTATTATGCAACGGTTTCAAAAAAAGTGGTATTTATCCTTTTAATCCTGCTGCAGTTGAAGAGTCAAAATTCGATGCTCTGAAGTTGAGCCGCTGGAAGGAACACAAAAATACTACCAAAACGCAAGAAAATCTTCATAATCTTGCTTCGTCTGTAAATGACCTCCACAATTTTGTATTTTCCGAGACTCCTGTCAATGATGGGATTTGTGACATTGAACCAACGACGATTAACACGAAAATAGAACCGCATACTTTGCTTTCGATAATCTTAAATTTCTTTAATCAAAACTTTATAGCAACTGATAAGCTGGTTAAGACTGGAAAATTGATGATGAATGATGACATTGATGACAACAGCAATCACTTAGATTTAAGACAGCCTATTGAAAAGAAGAATGTCACATTTGAGGAACTACTATTGCAAAAAGTTAAGCGTGGTGATAACTCTAAAAAAATAAAACGCTGCAGAATGGCACCAGGTGCTGAAGTCATTACTCATAACGACGTCATACTGTTAAAAAAAGAAAAACAAATGAAAAATATTAAGAAAGAAAATTTTGGAAAACGAAAGAGCCGATCCAGTCCTACACCTAAACGTACCGATGATGTCGTTAAGTTAAATAAAAGTCTAAAAAGTAACACTGAGTTCCAACCATTTATCGCGGAAAAACTTGAAGACCTTCCTCGTTGTTTAAAAAATCAAACAGTTGACTCTCGTAAGATAAAATTTTTGTCAGACATTGTACTTAATAGTCCAACAGTGCCTGATGAGGAACGCTTATGTACAGAACCTGGACCTTCGGGTATTCAAGTGAATACGTCTAGAAAAAGAAGAGTTATTAACAGATTTGCTGCATCATTTGAAATTAATAATAAAAAGAAAACGACTACTATTACACCTAAAGGCAAAGGAATCGGGAAAAAGAGTATTGGTAAAGAAAATAAAAGACAATCGCCTGACGATGAAAACGAAGATACCTTTGATGATTTTAAATTTCTTGGATATCAAAAACAGAAGAAACATGAAATGTCTTCCTCGAATTCAACTACTAGTGTATCTGGAACAATTAGTTCTCATAGTGATTCCGACATAATAAATGCTGTATCTGATTATGAAAGTAACGATGAATACCATAGCTTTTTAGAAGACACAAAGTTAACAGAATATATTAATCTAGGACAGACAGACAAGACCATTTTAATTCAAGATGAAGAGGCTAAAAATAAAACAAATATTATAAGTAATAATGATACGGAACACGTATATGAACAGACTGAGCAGACCAAATTATTCCAAAGCGAAGAGACTGAAAATATAAGTAATATAGAATTTATAAGTAATGAGAATAGTTATATGGAGCAGGAGTATGAAAGTTATTCTGTGAATGACCATGTTCTGGTAAAATATTATATAAAAAAAAAGTGGACTTATTATGTTGGCGTTATAGATGAGGTCTACGCTGACAAAGAGACGAATGAACCGTACTTTTTAATAAAGTTTTACAAAACAGTAAAGACACCAAAACTTACATTTAAGATAACAAGAATAATAGATCGAGATGAGGTTCCACAGAATTCAATAGTAAAAAAAATTAAGCTGTTGAAAGATCCGGAAAAAAGAAATGATTTCTTTTTAAATGATGAAGATGATACAGTGTTCTTTTGTTAGATTTTTAACAATTTTGTTTGTAACTATTTTATTTTTGAAGTATATACCGAAAATCTGGGTGCTGAAACAGGAATACTTCGTATTTTTGTTTATGCTGTCAACCATTGATTATAATATTCAGGTATTTTTTTCTAATATTGTATTTTAAGAACTTAAAGACTTGTTTGTGAAGTACATTTGTTATTTTTTCTGTTTCGTTTATTCTATCATTGCTGATAGATCAGCTATATTTTATTTCTAGTGTTACGTAGTACCTAAGGATAAAAATCAAGAACCCTACAACTTTGATTATGCTCTGTTGAGTATGTTCCATTTTTAACAATAATAATAATATGTGATTAATATAATATTATGTCATCAAGAATAAAGCCATTTGTTTTCGGAAACTAATTTTTACTTAAGCACTTAAGGTAATTGAGTCGTAATAGCACGTGAAATTGAAATTTTCTTATGTTTTTTGCAATTCACATATCAGTAACAAGTTGCAACTAGATCAAAATATGATTCGCGACAGTAAAACGCATAATCCTAAATATAAGAATGATCAATATATTCACTCCTTTCGTTCTTACTTAAATGTGCTAAGAATTAGCTAGATTTCGGAATTTTACCAATTTTGACCAAATCTATGTAAAAGCGAATGGAGCGAATGTTTTGAACTTGTCACTGATACGCAAATTGCAAAAAACACAAGAAAATGAGAATTTCGGGAGCTACCACACTGCAATCACTTTAATTCAATTTTTAATACAACAGCAATGTGAAGTGCAACGTTGTTTAAAATTATAATGCTCTTATACCTAACCAAATTAATTAAAAATAACCCTGTTTATTTAAGTCAATACCAAAAATACCATCGTCATAATAAGATAGGAATGTATCAGTGTACCTAAAAAATTAAACTGATAAGTAAAAACATTTAGTTTTCAAACTTTTTGGAAAGGTTTATAGTCTCTGGTTATAAAAATAGGCCGGATTTGCCCCCAAAAAAGATTTCAGGGAATAAAACGTAACTTAAACCTTATTTTAATGATGTTACAAAACATTTTTCTTCGTCATCTGCATTTACTTATTAATAAATTGCATACTTTGATATAACGGCGTAATTCGAGAAAAATCTGCTATTAGACGGATTTGCCCCTAATCCTCGGGAAAATCCGTCTAACGACTGATTTTTAAAAAAACCTCATTATTTACACATGAAGGGCTGTTTTTTGTTTGGAAAGGATGTATATACAAGACAATAAAATTCTTTATCGCTTACAACCAACAAATTTATATTAAAGTAGTAAGTGTTCCAGTAATAGTTTACCAAATTCAACTTTCAAAAAAGTATGACGGATTTGCCCACATTGACCTTAATTAATTAATTGAATATGCAGTTTATGTAGGTACGTATTCTCAACAATGCTTAATTACATGAGAGAAGCACAAAATATGACATCAATGTCACTAGTTTTGTAGGCACAATTCAACACTGTGCGACAGAGATGTCCTAGAAAGATCCTATACTTACCAAGTATTATCTCACTATTATAATTCCGTGTCACATAAGTCCTTCTATAATTAATTAAGCATTTGTCAAACGTCCCAAGCTGCATTGTTTAACCTTACCATTTACTAATCTAATGAAGCAATCACTGACGTCTGTGATTCTGTGCCACTTTCTATTTTTTTTAACAGGCTAAAACAAAAAGTTTCTCAATTCGGTTGTATTTTTTTTTTGTGTTTGCGATAGTAGGTACCTACGGCGATTAAGGGATTTTCTAAGCATGAGGGAGTTCGAAACCAAGTGTGAACAGCATAGCTATTCACAACCGTTTGCCAGGCTGCCGTGCGTGTTGTTCCCGATAGCAGCTATCGGAAAATAGCGGTCTATCTGATTTAAAACTTTCATAATGTTCGTGTTTCGGATTTGTGAAGTGCCTTATGAGGACTTCTTTGATAACAGGGATTGACGTGCAATGCTGCAATTATATTCTAAATTGATGGTAATGAAAAACTTTTACAAAAACTATTACAAAGTGTAAAATTACATTAATTTCGGAAGTCGGTGTCTTTGGATCTGTATTCTAGTTTTAAGCCACCGACTTCCGAAATTCATCATCAAGATGGTTGATTAAACACATATTATCAAATCTAGCAAAAAACTACTCAAGCAAAGCTTATATAATTTATATGGGACCACCCCTGAGGCACACCATATCCATTAAAAAAATAATTTTATCCATTAAATCGATTCACAATATTGCCGGAGATTATCTCGGAAAATACATACAAAAAGAATTATAGAAATGAGAACCTCCTCTATTTTAAAGACGGTTAAAAACATCGTAAAGTTCTATGGACTATTTGTTTAAGATAAAAGATACTGAATGTTTACGCTCACGTTTTGACGAAGGAGGGTAAACAAAAAATGCCAAACCCAAGCCTAAAACACAAAAAAAAACAATGTTGTTCAAAATCAGTGCTCTTGTAAATGTCTTAGAACAAATTCAACCTACAAAAACTACCTGAGTGGTTCGTGGTTTTCAAACTAAGGACGACGAAGTAGCGCAAGCGTAAAAAACTACCCATCGATACGTTTTAATTTAAGATTGCACCTAAATAATTATGTAACATAAAATAATAAAAATAAAATAATACCCACCAAACCAAAAAAAAAACTGGCAGGTAAGTACAGGGAAAATCCCGATTCTAATCGAATCGATTATCCTTAGGAAAGAAATAGAACGATGCATACCTAATTGCAGTCACGAATTTCGAATTGATATTTGCGATTGTGGAGTCAGAATCTAGTTTTAACATTGAGGAAGAAATCATCATTCAAGTAAAAAACCTTTAATCTTGCTAATATCTTACTTGTAATAAAAAATAAACAGGAAAACCGCTGAATTAATTACTACTAATAGTACCTGTAGCACCACATCAATGTTCTATCAAAGAAACTGAAGATTCTACAATGTTAGCTGGAAGATAAATGATTTCATTTCTGTAAGTAGGTTTGTACAGACGCCAGCACATCAAGCTGGATAGCAATTGAACATGAACTTTATCACAATGTCATAAAGTTGAAGATCTATCAAAGAAATTTGACAGATTGGGCTAGCTTGATGTGCTGGCGTCTGTACAAACACTCTTACACGTCAACCATATTTTAAAAAACTAGGTGAGGTCGGCGTTTCCTATCTGACGACTCTGAGAAGAAAGGCCGTAACAAACTCAGAGGTCACAGTCTCTTTTAAAATCCAGATATAATCTTGGTCAGATCATGTGAAGACGATTGAATACTGATATCTGAAATGGTATAAAAAAAAGAACTACACAGATTGAGACGACCTGTCCAATGAGAGCACGCATTTGTCAGTAATCGTGCAGCACAACTCTAAACTTAAGGCAAACCTAGTCCACATTTTTTCCATACAAACTTCGGAAGTGTTTTACTCCACTGTCTGACATGGCGCATTCAAAGTAAAATATGATATCGTTTTGTCTCATTATTTAATATTGTCTGTACGGAAACAGAATACTAAAATAAAAACCCATTAAAAAGTTAGGACCCAACAAAGATTAGTTTTTCTTGCTAATTCTACTTAACTTTGGGCCTGTTTAAGTAATAAATAAAGTGTAAAATCTCCAAAACCAAGTCGGTACCGACAAAGTTCAATTATCGAAAAGTTCAATAAACTTTATTGGTCATTGATTTATGCATTGGCTTTTTCATAAAACCCGATCTTCCAAAGGACTTTTCTTAATTTTTTCGCGAATTTTCTACTATAAATGATCCTGCATCTCACTCAATAACGTTGTGCGTATAGACTAGTGTCTAACTGCTCATCACTGATTCTATCTCTGTCGGACACGAAGCCTGGTGAGACAGCGTGATTTTTAGCCAGGCCCACCAGTGAGATCGAGACCGCGACTAAGTTCCCCTTAAAATTACTCAAAACTGACTTTATTCAGAACTACTATCTAATTCTGAGAACTTCGTCAGCAGAAGACGATAATTTTGATCCAAGTCCAAATTTCGGGCAGGTCCTTATTCATCCCCATCCCAAAAAAGAGCTGAGAGTATTACGAAAGACGTAAAAAAACTCGGCAAACTTCCATACAATTCACGACACATAATAGAGGTACGTTTATTATCAGCGATTCAAGATAAAAACTGACACTTAAAATTAATGAGAGCAGTATCTTACGAACTTTCATTAGCGTGTAAATTTCTTAACAAAGTGACGACAGTTTGATTTTTTATGCAACTAAGACAGAAAATCAAAGAGATGTTTTATGTCAATTTACAAATAAAAAATTTTTTACTCACATTAAATCCAAAATAAAATAAGCAGAGCACAAGAATCATGTTTACTGACGTAGAGCAACGAACACACTGACCTCTTCGGTAAGAGGTTTATGTTCATATACCATGTTACATAAGCATATAACTCAACTGATCAATAGAATAAAGTACTAGGAGCGCATAAGTCGTCAGGTTCTCACAGCTTTCGAGACCGCATCGTGAGGTGAAGAGGTCGAGTACTCGAGTTCAATCTACGAGATTGTTGTGGGGAAACTCTTCCCAGATTGGTAGGGTACCTTCGTACCTATCAGATATATATTTTTAAAGTTTTTTTTTTTTTTAATTTAGCCGCAAGTCATAAAATCGAAGGGATGTTATGTTCACCAATCCGCACTGGACCCGTATGAAAGATACGCCCAAATCGAAACCCCACAGTCGGAAGAAAATATCAGAAGTCTCTTGTTCGGAGAAAAACTTTGGCTACAACATCGGGTCACTAAATAAATGTATTGTCAAGGGAATGAAACGATAATACAAACTTTATGTTTCGGTAGTCTAGGAGGAAGTGGTCCAAATTTGGCTTGTAAGATTTTATGCTAACACACGAACAAGTGAAGCTGAAAATGCGACTTTTTGGGTAAAAAACGAGTTTAAGAAGACATGATGTAATCAAATCGGCTGTTTAATTTAATTACTAAATTCAAACCAAAACAAACTAATAAGGAAACATAAATCTTAGTGATTTACATTTTTGCATAATAACGAAGTATTTTTTACTAATTTCATATTCTAGTCCAGTGGCCTTAGCCTTAGCTTGATGACAACCGGTACTTACAGTAACCGGTTCTCAGGGTCCCGTAAAGTATCTGCTACTGTGGTCATCTGCCTGTCTAGTCTCCAAAAAGGTTATAGAAAGGACTTGTATGCAATCTTCTTTAAAAACATGTGCTTCGGCCTTCAACTATGGTTGCTATGTCTTCGTCTAAGATCACCATCCTCCTACTCATAACCTAATTTATTATGGGATCTCCAGTCTAGTGCGTATGCCCTGACACCTGTGCATTTAATATTGTTATGACTACGTCAGTGAGTGGAGTTTTCGCAGCTGAATTCTTTCTTTTTTTTATTACTAAATGGCCCCGCTCTTGACCTCGATCACGCCTGAAGGAAAGCGATTGATGAGGTCTATGATGGATCGAGCGTACCCAGAAAATGCCTGTTCACTCTTGTTCAAGGCACTGGTACTCCCACGCATCGGCGAAACACAGCAAGCTGCTTGACGCCGGACTCCGGTGGGAGGATGGTCGCGAACCAGGCGGGCGTTAGCCCTACCACCGCAAGGGAAGAATTGGCCAGTCATCAAGGTATTGCGTGTGACTGTCCAGGATGCGCCGAGCGATCGGTTCATTCGAGTTACTGGTGGAACAAATTGCGCTACACGAGGAGGCTTCTTCATGCATCCCAAAAATTCTAAGCCAAAGATGTTTGTGCTTTTTACCGTCGATACGCTAATAAAAAGAACATGGGTCTCCGCAATATGTTTTTCTTCCATAGGTACATCTTTATTAGCAGTCATTACAGTGCTGACTTCTGTCCTAGCTATATATTGTTTCACACAATCTATCCATATTTTCCTTTTTGATTATAGCCATCTGCATTCATATTTCAAACTTTACTTGTCACATGCTCCTTATTCTTCCGCTGCCGCTGTTCCGTATCACAAGTTTACTTCTAAGATTCACTAATACAAATCGGCTGTCGCTGAAAACCAGCGCTGTCTCGTATAAAGTCGTAGCGTTATGCTGAGCGATGGCCGTTTTGCGTGGATGTGACGCATATTTGCCCCCAACTTTTGTACTTTTGTTATTTTTTACCCACGACGTTATGTTTACTGCAAATAAACGTATCTTTCTTTTTTATTTTTTATCATAGAAAGACTAAGAATGGAAAGAGAAAGAAACAATGTAAGCATAGGTAGGTAGAGATCAACTAATTTAAAACTGCACGCCCCTCCATTGCTTGTCGCATATACACATTCCAAATGCTTGTATAGAAATTTTAGTGGAGGGCCCCGGCCGTGCAGCGTTATATTAGTTGAACTCTACTGGTATTGTCCCTTCTACTACGGAACCTAACTTTACCAATACGAGTCCGATTTGCAATAACGCGTTCTCAATAGATAGCCGTAGATATGGCCGTTGCGGTCATTGGCTTTATATACTCGTCGTACTCACATATAATGAACTTTACGTAAGTACAAGCACGTGCTCTGTTTAACTAATGACTTATGTTTGCTTGAGAAACCAATAATTTTTTTGCGTCTGTGTGTGAAAATTATGGGAAATTACCATAAATCTTTATTTAAGTGCACAATGAAATTATAGGGTGTAATTCGGAAAAAAGCCTTAGTATCTCCATAATTAAAGACAATACAATAAATCTGCGCGCCGCATTAGGCAGACAAAAATGAAACAAAAAACATATGGGTACCTACATACTCGTATAATTTATATCAATTATGGGTTGTGGAGGTCAGATAGGTAGGCAGTCGCTTCATGTAAAATACTGGTATTCAGCTGCATCTGGTAAGACTGGTAGCCAACCCTAACATAGTAGGGAATAGGCTTGGTATATATCAATTATGAGCAGGTTAGGTGTCCCGAGTATAGCGATCCACATTCATACTCCATCTTATGATTATGGACAGACCAAAGAAGCGTTGGATTTGTGGACGATTTTCTACTCTGTATTTTCATTCCTCTAAGTACCTGGTACTTATTGACTGGCCTGCACTGTCCTCCCATACCTATTATCACTGTAATTTGAAAACATTGTAAAAGCCAATTATTTTTTAAAGAGTAACCGTGGAGTTTCTTGCGGGCTCTTCTCCATAGGAAACGACAAATTGAAACCGTGCACCTAGCTTCTGACGTTTCATAAGTGCCCATGCAGGCTTATGTGAAATAAAATATTTTGATTTTGATTTTTGATTTTGGATGGATTGTGTGAAAGATGTTAGTGCTAGAAACGGGGTGAATAGCGACATGATGGGATGCATAAAGAAGCCTGCTCTTGTAGCGCAATTTGTTCCACCAGTAACTCGAATGAACCGAGCGCTCGGAGCATCCTGGACAGTCACACCCGATACCTTGATGACTGGCCATTTCTTCCCTTGCGGTAGTAGGGCTAACGCCCGCCTGGTTCGCGACCACCCTCCCACCGGAGTCCAGCGTCAAGCAGCTTGCTGTGTTTCATCGATGCGTGGGAGTACCAGTGCCTTAAACCAGAGTGAACAGACATTTTCTGGGCACGCTCGATCCATCATATACCTCATCAATCGCTTTCCATCAGGCGTGATCGAGGTCAAGAGCGGACCCATTTAGTAATAAAAAATAAAAAATGAAAACTAATAGAGAAGTATGATGGAGAAAAAGACATGTTGCGCCAACCCTAAATAATTGGAGAATGGAGAATAAAGATGATGATCTTAAGTAGGTAGGGCTGTAATAACCCCATTCAAATTGATGCCATAGTGACGGCAATGGTACCACAGTTTTTTTGCCAAAGTTTAATGGCTTTCGCATGTCTGCAAACACCCTTAATCTCCCAAGCTGAGTAAGTTTAACAAAAACAACCATTCCATTGTTTACACCGCCAATATCAGAAGTGGTACGCTTTCGTTCCAAGAAAATTACAATCTTTCACACTGTTTTACACGCATTTTCGACTCTAATGCGCCAGAATACAGTGCATTATAAAACGTTTTGCGTATCCCGCTGGCCTTAAAGACATAAAAATTACTATTTTCTGCCGTACGAAGAGCGGAAATTAATATTTTTTCACTTTGATCGTGAATGATAAGTACGAAATTGCGTTTTTCTAGATGCGTTCCACTGATGAGTTGCTCTGACAATCTAGCACTAATAGCAACATCACGCCTATAATCTCCGATGGGTTAGGTACACGTTCACCTGAAGTACCTAAAGTGCTTGTAGCATTCCTTATAAAATTATTGTCATCCAAGGGACTATCAAAATATAGGTACAGGCTTACTTAGATTAGCTTATTCCAATTTAGGGCCCTATCTTACAATACAACTATAAAGACTGCGCATAGGAATGATAGCGTTTAGTAAACACAAAAATTATTGACCTCTAAAATAAAAATCGTTAAAATTTACGTACAAAAACCTTTGGCAAGTTCAAAGTATTGGTGTTCTTTACACCAATAAAATTTCCCAAAACCTAATTGTATTCAACAAGAGATGCATGCAAATTGCATTTAAATAACACTACTCAATCAATAAGGATTATAATAAACGATTTCTAAACGATGCACCCGATTCCTACCGATTAGGACTGGCGTGTCACATTTGGTGAAAGTTAAGTGGACCGCACCGCAGCCTGGTTCCGATCGACATTTTCGTACGTGGACCATACAGAGCGATGTAAACCTTATTTATCATTAACTTTTTTTAAGAAGAAAAAAATGGCCCTATTTAAATTCGGCCAGTATAATAAAAGACACGACATAGCAACCGGTAGATTCCATTCAAACGCTTAGGCTGCCCGGCAGCGAATGTATTATGTGTACACTGGATGACATCTACCAAAAGACCCTGACCCTAACTTTTGTGGATAAAATCTAGGATGCCAACGAAGCACTTCTGCTTCTTTTTGAGTGCTCAAGAACTTAGACAACCAGATCAACAAACCAAATGAAGGAAGATATTCTACATTTTAATACGTGAAGCAAAAAGTTTGTGCCCCTTTTTGCGAAAATTGCGCGGACGGCGGAGTATGAAAGGCACAGTTAAGCTATATATGGAGAAAGAGTCCAGAAAGGTAATATTTTAAAATAATAATGAATAAGGAATTACACAGGTCAACAGTGGTTTTGGTGCCAAGAAGCTGTAATATTTTTTTTTTTAATTTAGGGCCATATACTGATTACATTTATAGCAAAAATATTTATTTCCTACGTGTAGTTTTCTAGATTTTTAATTGAATAGAAAAATATATATTTACACCAAAATCAAACATTGATTAAATTATTATGTATATAAAAACTTTCTTTTACGCGATTTTCGCGAATGAGGTGTAGCAGGACAATCACGTTGCATCCCCCAGCAGTAATCAGCCATCATATGCTGATCCCATCGGCCTTGGTACCTCTCTCCATAGTTTTTAGGTCCTGGTGAAAGCGTTCCCCTTGTTCTTCGCTATACGAACCTAGATTTTCTGGAAACTGATCAAGGTGACTGTGGAGATAATGTACTTTGATTGACATGTTACATCCTAAGTTTTTGAAATTCTCCAGCATGTTATTTACAATTTCGGAGTAGTTACTTGACTTGTGATTTCCCAGAAAGTTTTTAGTAACGATTTCCACGCAAGTTGTTCCAACAGGGTACAGGTACTTCTTCTGAATGTGGTAAAGGTCTTCTAGCCGATTGTAAGTCTGGATAAGTAATTTTTTTAACATTAATACCACGCAAATTGACACAGCAGAAGTAACAGTCATCGAAGTGATTTTTTTGTTCTCTCTATTGCATAGGCACCCCAAACCTCATACGGCTTCTTCTACCACTTACCCACTGTCTCAAGTGTTCATAGCACGTTTTGCAAACATTTTGAGGTATCCACGGCTTTTTTTCGTCTACAATTTGCGACTTGAAGTACGAAAAATATACACTTTTTATAAAATCTGTTATAGGTTTCCTGAACTTTTTGATTATATATTCCCCACAAATGTAACAAAACACATTCGGATCACTTAAACAACTTCTTCGCGATGAAGACATGATATCAAAATCGATTTATTTATAGAAAGGTACTAATAAGACTTAAAACCGTGTTCCCGAAAGTACTAATTAGAGCAAATTTAAAAAACAGAGGGTAGACACAAAACTACACGTAGGAAAAAAAGACAAAAAATATTTTTAGTGTTTCCAATGCACACTTAACACAACCCCCCCAGTGGGTTCCCGCATTGTCGTTGCGGGGGGGCTCAGTAGCCGTGGTCCGCTCCCACGGTGAAGCGAAGAGGAACCCAAAGGTGGGGCCGCTCGTCAGGGCTTTGGTCTCCAAGCTGACGACGTAGCGGCCAAAAAGTAGGTTGCGGTGAGGTGCACCGCAACTGAGGCGGGCCGCGATGTCGAATGGGAGGCATCGCGGCTGAGGGTTACAGGCTGCGGCGGAGGAGGAGTGCCGGTACTTTTGAGTAGCGCTCTTCCCTTCCGTGGCCTGGACGGGGCCGCCACCGTTTGATGGCGGACGCGGTGGGGCCGCAGGGGAAGAGGAGTGTCGGTATAGCGTTGGCCGCTCTCCCTATCCCCTGCGGCCGAGAAGTGGTAGGCGGCGGGGCCACTGCGCTGACCCGTCGCAGGGGGCCAAAGGAGCCAAGGGTGCCAGGGTAGTCTGGGGCCCTTGTGCTACTTGGTTCCTGGGGTGGTCACGGCGTGCCATGTGTCTTGGTGCGCCGGACTGGTGGGGTCCGCAAGGGCCGATGCCTGCCAGGGGTGCGGGTTGTTCGAAAGAGATACCGTCGCCCCTAGCACACAGGCAACTGAGGGATCACGGGTGGGTTTTAGTCAGTAAAAGTCTGACACGCCCTCCTGCTCCACCCAGAGCGGGAGAAGTCATTTGATGATTTCCCACGCTGAAAAAAAAAAAAAAAAAAAAAAACACTTAACACAAAACTACTAACAAGATCTCGGCACCAAAAAAAAATCTTTCATTTGTTGACCTGTGTTATTCATTATTATTTTACAAGTCGAATTTCGACCATAATTCATTTAAAACATTAAGTTTTAAATGAATTACGGTCGAATTTCAACCACTGCACTACAACTACTAGTTCGTTTATATGGCCGATTCTAAACACCACTGTTAGCTGTCCATCAAATCAGCCACAAAGTTAACATAGGGTTATATTGTATTGTCTTAAATAGGTATTGTCATAGTCATATATGTCACATAGGGATATATATATTGTCTATATTGTATCATTCTCTTGGCCTTATCCCTATTAGGAGTCGACGGAACATGTTTTTTTCTTCCATAATAACTTCTCTATTAGTATCTTGGCAGTCACCCCGTTTCTAGCCATGTCATCTTTCACACATTAGGGTATTTTACTCTATATGAGAAAAAAACTAAAAATATATTATTGAGATAGCTTAAGCAAAATGCAGTCGGAAAATTTTAGTTTTTGGTCATGAAATATTTTTATTAACTAAAATACAATTTAAAGATTTCAGTTTTTTTTATCTGTTTTTGAACTGTATGAAATAGTAGCCGCCATGTTATTACGTCATACGGCATATCAACTGAGCAACTTTGTACTTTTATTATTTTCGTCACCAATATCATGCCTAATGCTTTTTTCTTCTATTCTATCTCTTAATTAGTTTGACTGTTCCAATGTCTTATCTCCAGCCTGTACAACGTAAGATCGTCTTCAGTGTAGACAACCTGTACAGTACCTACAGGAATTTAAATTTATTCCGAAGCCCTGAGACTTCCGGTAACGGTAAATCCCGATAGAGAGTTTTGTCTATTCGAGCGGCACAGGCTAGCTATCTGCGGTTTACCACGCGACATTATGAGAGTGGCCGAGGTGACAGTTTGCATTTATACCTTTTTGACATACTTTTAAAGACGAGTGTGCTATTCTTGTTGTAGGTGATTCGATAGGTTAGAAAAAAAGAGAGAAAGGACTTAAAAAATCACCTAGGTATACAGGAAAAGTTTTTAAAAATCAGATTTAAAATCAGCTGTTTCATAGAAAAGTGCAATACCTACGCGGTTTATTTTTTGTAAAACCCACGAAAAATTTCTTCGCTGGGGGTCTAGAATGATATGCTAAATTCATGGTTACAGTTTGCGAACTTTTCCTGAGTACCTATTGTAATTATAATTATTTTTATCTGAGCGTTAAGTTATCCCTCGTGAACATGCTATCGGGACAAACAGTATGCGTATGTTACTCCTTTCAATATCAGCTAGTGCAAGTCCCATCAAAATCGGTCCAGCCGTTTCGGAGATTAGCCGAGAACAAACCAACAGACATACAATTTTTTTTTTGTTATAAATATACGTACCGTATTATATAGGTACTTTCGCATGCATCTAGCAGTTATTTTGACATTCCAACAGACACTTTAATTGTATATAGATTTTAAAAAGGAAGCAAAACTGTTGTTTTTATGTTGGCTTGACATTGTTTTTTTTTTTTGTAGTAGTAGAGTTATGCTTGAGGGGCTTGCATAGATATTATTAAATTATTTATCTGTTAAATTAGCATTAATCTTAATAATATCGTCATGGGAAAAACCTCTTAGCAATATTCGGGCTTTTTATATATTTTTCTCGAAATTCCGGTTGCGAACAACTTTGCACCAAAAAATAATAGATTTAGCAATTTGAAGGAAAAATTAATACCTATTGCCAACGTATCGTGAATTCGTGATGAACTTTTAAAACTTTAAGTCTTTTGAATGTATTTTTGTTCTTCAATTTTCTTTTTACATTGTTGACATTTATTACATTTACATACTACAAGATAAACTGTCAGGAAAAAGCTAAGATGAACAAGATACCGTACGATAAGTATTTACTTCTTGCTACCACGCGTTTTCAACGCATATTCAACACTTTCAATTATTTAACAGCACTTTACAAGTCATCCGCTAATCGACACTGTGTCACACTGTGTTAAACAAATCGAACATCTTTGATAAGAAGCGAGTAACACACTGTTTCAGTTTAAACACGCAAACTAGAAATATGTGCGTGACGGACGAAAGCGTTTACTCTAAGTGTCAATTCACACATCTCCGGTATAATTTATTATGGCAATAAATATTCGCAGGTTTATTCGAAATTGCCTTTGGAGTGATCAGAGACAGACAGATTCACAATTTATCTAGTTAATCACCAATCACCATCATATTTTATGAACAGTCTGCTGCTCTAACGTGAGACCAAAATAAGGATAACTATTTTCTGCCTGCATTCATACATACTCAACGTATAAAGTTCCCACTGCTGGAACACAGGCCTCCTCTCTTCGAGTGGGCTGCTGTAATCCACCACGCGGGCCCAGTGCGGGTTGGTAGATGTCACAGTCATGTGTTCGAGTTTTTGGTTGTAGCACATGCCGGTTTCCTCACAATGTTTTCCTTCGCCGTTTTGAGTGCAGTGGTGATGAAATAATTTACACAAAGTAAAGAGGGCTTTTTTTTGGGTGGGAAATCATCAAATAACTACTCCCGCTCTAGGTGGAGCAGAAGGGCGTGTCGGACTTTTACTGACTAAAACCCACCCGTGTTCCCTCAGTTGCCTGTGTGCCAGGGGCCGCGGTATCTCTTTCGAACAACCCGCACCCCTGGAAGTAAAGAGGGCTGGGTTCGAACATGCGATCTACAACTCGTAAGTCGCGGCCATTATGACTGGGCCACCACTGATCTCGGGGAATAAACTCTGATGGTATGGGAACACAGACCCTCTTATTCATAAACGATGATTAAAGTTAAATGATGTTTAAATGTCAAAAATGTATGGTTAAACAGACGCTAATCATTACTTAACTTAAAGCATCGTTTATTCCAAACTTTTTATTCCTCTTCATTCGCCCCCTTATTAGGGGGCGAATGAAGAGGAATAAAAAGTTTTGAGAAAAGAGGCAGACCTAAGCAAAGAAGGACAAAAATCTCAGAGATAACGGATGATCGATATCAATGGGAGAAAAACCGCAGAGGTAGAGTAGAAAACGTCGTTCGCTAACCACACATAAATTGGGGCTGGACATTATTGACATTGGTGGAGGAAAAACATCGTGAGGAAACCTGGACTCCCTGGACTTAATCCCTACTAATTCCCTACTAATAATATAAATGCGAAACTAACTCTGTCTGTCTGTTACGCTTTCACGCCTAAACCGCTGAACCGATCGTCATAAAATTTGGCAGAGAAATAGCCTGTGATATGGAAAAGGACTTAGGCTCCTTTTTTTACGCTATAACCAACATCCACGCGGGCGGAGCTGCGGGCAAAAGTTAGTAGTTAATATAAGTCTGAAATCACCAACCCGTCTT
Source organism: Antitype chi (assembly GCA_947359405.1). NCBI lineage: Eukaryota > Metazoa > Arthropoda > Insecta > Lepidoptera > Noctuidae > Antitype > Antitype chi. The sequence goes on along the minus strand of OX375828.1, from coordinate 6,646,287 downwards.
AAGAGCGTTCACCCCACGCGAGCTTAAAACGACGCAGTTATGGCGCTTTTTAGTGATTATTTTTAGTGATTATTTCATTAAATACAAACAAAAGTAAACATTTTTTTCAGCCATGCACTAAATTGTTGGTATTTTCAATTTTTTATGCTTTTTTTTTAGTTTTTTGGTATTTAAGTACTTATAAAAAGCACATACCGCTAATTATTTTCTATTTGCATTCCCTACTTGGTACGATTAAATATTTTTAGTAACGAGTAAATGTTAAAAATAATTATAAATACCCGAACTAGTTCTTGGCTGAAAAAAAATTGTAAGTTGTTTTGTTTGTATTTAAAGAAATAATCACAAAAAATTACTATAAATGCGTTGTTGCCAGCCCACGTGGAATGAACGCACTTAAGCAAACGTGGTGATTTATGCTCGTGCCTTCTCTGTATGAGAAGAGGCCTTTGCTCTACAGTGGGACAATGAATCTACGTTCGCAGGGACGTGAAAAACTCGCGGATTTATTGGCACACTGAATCTTCAACGCACAGCTTAAGGCAGAGAGTTGAAAATCCATCGTTTCGACGCTGGGATGCACTCTGTTGGATTCCTAATGCTCGGTCCAACACCGAAAGTTGAAAATGTAGTGCGGGATAAAATCATTAAGGGCAAAAGCATGATTAAAAACAAGGAAATTACGAAATAGCCTATCGATATCTTCACCGCAGCATGGAAACTTGTGTCGTTTTACTTCTTTGATTTTTATTTTATGGTCTACCACAAAACTATCGTACGTGAGACCTGAATTTCCATTGATAGCTATATTATTGAACATATTCTACGTGATTGATGGCCAGCATTCCGTTTGCATTCATTACAAAATAATGATATAGCCTAAATATACCTTTAACCAAATGAGAGGGATCTCCGAATGACAATTGCTTCACTTTTTCTATATGAAGAAGGCAAAATAAGGCAGTGAAGTTTGCTCTTTAAAAATTTTAGCTAGCAAAATTTAAAAAAAATGCAATTACGGTATAAATAAATAAGGACTATAGAGAATCCAAAAAATGTATTAGGACGTGCCACATTAATAGTATATTTTATAACGAGGGACTAAACGAAGCCATAATATACCAGAGGTGGTTTGACTCCCGAGCGTGCGAGAGACTCAATGAAACCGAGGGTATATTAAGTTGGCATTTAGTCTCGAGGTGCAAACTGTACTTTTCACTTTGAATTCGAGAAAAATAGTCAATTTAATACAAAATCATGTGCCTAATAAATATTACTTAGTAAAATAAAAATCACAATATCAAAGTATGTCTTTTGCTCTTTGCTCGACGTCAAGGAAGATATTACCACAACTGTCACTGGACATTCATATTAAATTTATTTAAAACCGAACTTTACACTCGACAAAAATTCTGAAATTTTCGCGGTCAGTTTTTTCTTCTAAACCAGTCACAGATTAACAATTTAAAACACATGGCGCCACCTTGGCAAAAATCATGGAACTAAAACTCTCAACATTTTCGCCGATTTTCGCAATGAAGATGGTCCAAAATCCACAGATAATAGTATATTTACTGGCTGTTTGAGTTTGTCTATGTCACATGAAGGAAATTAAAAAACGAATTACTGTTTACTCCCTAGGGACCCGCTTCGTAGGGCTATATTGGCGTACTTTTAGAGCATGAGAAGTGAAAAAGAAAATAATATGTAGCTAGGTAACCTACATAAGATGAGAAGGTCAAGGAAGATACGAATAATTATCTCCTAAAATCTCAAACACTTGCAATGAAAATGACAATTTTGACACAAATCTCCTTAAAAACTTTTCATGCAATTAAATCTCCGCTCATAATTCAATTAAGGTCAGTTGCGTAAATATCAAAACTTATTACAAATGTCAAAAAAACATATTGCCAATTAGCGTTAAATAGAGCTTTGATAAATTAACCAGCTGTCAATTTATTTCCACCGTCAACGTGCGCATTGCCCTTAATTATGTAAATTAAAGTAATTAGAAGCGATAATGTTTTTCCCTCTTGTCTGTAATTAACTTTAAACGACACTAGTTTGCGTTTTCGTGCAATTAGTAGGTAGGTATTATTTACATTTTAGACAATCGACACACAAAATGATTTATAGACAAAAGTTTTTTTTTCTGTCTTTAAATGATTTGACGTGGAAATTGATGATTCTTTCATTGGTCAGTAAAACTTTCTTTATGTTTTATGACTGTATAGGTTGTTACTTGTTAAAGCGTTTCCGCACAGCATCCAATCGGAATTCAAATTCAAGGCCCAAGTTCCACCCGACTAGGAAATGTTCTTAATTCAGACAGATGAAATTCGTATCTAGGAATCCCACTCTCTCAAGTCCGTCAACGAAGATATGGGCTTGTCCGAAAGAAATTGAACCGTCAAAACAAGTGCCAAATGCAATTTTTAGGACTGGCAAATACACATCCGGAGTAGGCACAATTGAGAAACTGTATTGTCACTAAGAGATACGGAGTAGGAAACGCCCGTAACTTCCTAACTAGTGCGGAAACCTTGATACAAATGATAGGTACTACGGGCAATTCGGACCGTTAGGTATTCCTCGGATTCAAATCGCATGCAGTGCCGAAACGTTCTTAAAAAGTTTTACATAAGAGCAACATCTTTAAAATAATCAACCAAGATTTTATTTCAGTGTTAAGTGAAAATTTGAGGTAGGTACCTACACCTCTACGTAACCCTGCGTGGAAAACAGGCGTGATGTTATGTTATATAGGAAAAGTTTTTATTCAGTGCGCAAACTGTGTAAAATCCGGAAGACGACGAATGAAGCAGGCACATTTCATGGAATGATTAATAACTTCACTTTAATGGTTGATAAGCTAATACACAGTAAATAGACCGTTAGGAAATAAATTACTAGCTACATATTATAGTTCATTCATTTCCCTATGTACAGACGCCAGCACATCAAGGTACCCCAATCTGTCAAATATCTTTGATAGATTTTGAACTTTATTCCGTACCTAAGCTTATGATTCATGTTCAATTGGGATAATTTGACAGTTTGGGGTAGGGAACTTACGAGGTTTCATTTTTATTTATTTTTTATTTAGCTTCAATGCCAGTGTAGCGCTGGCTCTTGCACTAGAAGTTACTATATCACAAGAACCGGCACCCTAATTGCGTAACTCACGATTAATCAAAATCTGTTTCGTTTTGAAACAGATGGCTAAACCATTGCTTCATATGTTTGAAAAATGTGTCTGCTCAACAACGTAAATAACGCAATGATTATTGCTGAACTGTCAAAATGAAACCGAATAAGATTAATCGCGTGTTACGCAATTAGGGTGCAGATCTTTGAAATATCATTATCTTGTTTCCTGTAAAGACTAGCTACGTGAAGAAGGCGGCAGGAAAAGACGACACAGAAGGAGAACGATCAAGTGTGGTGGCACAACTAGGGACAGGCCTGAGTTTTTGTGACAGATTAACTTATTTTTCTTGCATTCTCCGCTATGTTAAAACTACCGGTCCTTAGACAGACGTTAAGGGTTTACCTAAAAGAAAGATTTACTTATCTATCTGCTACGTATTTAGAAAAATTGGGACCGGTAATTACACCTTTTTAAGTTGAGTCTAAAAACCTTTTCTCAATTATGTTGGGGTCGCCTTCCATTCTAACCGGATGCAGCTGAATACCATAGACATATAACCTATAACGTTCCCACTGCCGGGACACAGGCTTCCTCTCCATGAGAGGGAGTGGGCCGTAATCCAACACGCGGGCCCAGTGCGGGTTGGTAGATGTCATCTGATGATGTAGATGTGTCTGGGTGCATCGTTTTCACACATAATCATATAGTGAATGTACTATGTTAAATATTGTACTTGAAACATTTTAAAAGAGTAACGGTGGAGTTTCTTGCCCATTCTTCTCCATACGAAACTACTATTTCAATTCTATTTTAATGTAAATGTTGACGTTCAAAAGTGCCTTTTAAGTGCCTATTTGAAATAAATGCTTTGACTTTTTTTTTTGACACAGGTCTTCGAATTTTGGTTCTAGGACATTCCGGTTTCCTCACGGTGTTTTCCTTCACCGTTTGAGAGCAGTGGTGATGAAATTATTTACACAAAATAATGCGCCTGGCTGGGTTCGAACGCACGACCTACAACTCGTAAGTCGCAGCCGTTACCACTGGGCCACCACTGCTCCACATGAATACCATAGAGCGACTGCTTATCTGACCTCCACAACCCAGTTACTGGGTAATACGGAACACGTACTGGATACGATACCCCTTGGTAAGACTGGGTGTCAAACTTTCGAACTTCTGACGACCCGTAACGACTGTCAAAGATTCACGAATGACAGCCGCCACCAACGGCTCTCAGCGAGCTTTCCGAACCACGCAGAGGTCTTGGTAAGTAAAGATGGTCCCCTATCCATGGACCACATGATCCGTCGGAACCAGCGGGTGTTTTTACTTACCCGCAAGCCCCAGATAAGAACTAAGCAAGGGATATGAAATTAGTTGATACCTAGAACTTAGTCGTGTTTTAGTCTCTGCGTTCTGATTTGTTAAGTATTTATATATGGAAGTTTCAGATAAAAAAGACATAGCTAAAAAGGCAAGCTTAATTTCTTAAGTGAACTTATTAACCAAGTTATTAAAGTTAACCATTGCTATAACTAGAACATACTCTTGAGACCAGCGCTTAACGGTTATGTGTCACCTTTCAACTTTAAAATCAGTGAACAAGGTTTATTTTTTATTGCCCTTCTGCCCGTTTACACGTTGCGACTTTAACTCTGCCTGTCTTGTCTATACTGTCATTTGTACAGTCTTCAATAGATACATGACATACATACAGGTTGAAATTGAAAACATGCGACAAACCGTAATGGGAGATTGTACTCATCATTATGAACAACTTTTACTAAGGGACCAAAGATGCAATCGCAAAAAAAAACAGCTGTTCCCTACATTTTGACGAGTCATGCGAACATAAATTTAGGGAACAGATGTTTTTTTTTTCGCGATTGCATCTTTGGTCCCTTAGTAAATGTTGTTCATAATGATGAGTACAATCTCCCGTTTCGGTTTGTCGCATGTTTTCAATTTCAACCTGTATAATGTTCCCATTACTGGGACACAGGCTCCTCTCAGCGAGATGGAATTGACCTTATTCCACCACGCGGGCCCATTTTGGGGTGTCTTAGAATGATTGGTTCTAGGACATGCCGGTTTTGTCATGATGTTTTTCTTTACCGTTTTGAGAGCAGTGGTGATGAAATTTTGTCACGATGTTTTTCTTTACCGTTTTGAGAGCAGTGGTGATGAAATTTAAACAGTAACAGTAAAGCGTCTGTCTGGGTTCGACACTACGATATACAGTTCGTAAGCCACGGTCGTTACCACTGAGCCACCAGCTCTCTCATCGTTCCCGTCTGCCGTCTTCAATAATACAGATGAACTGGGCCTCAAGTCTGCTATTACAATAGTGTCAGAATGGTCTATCATTGATTTCATAATTGTTGATTCTGACAAGTTTGGTAATCTACTAATAAAATGGCGTCATTATGACTTTCCAATGGTTAGCCACTGACACTCCATTGAAAGAAATGGCATTTATTGGTAATCTCGTACATAATGACAAATGAATAACTGACTTAATTTACGAACTTCCTACTACTTTAGATTGCTTTTATCACTAATAAATAATATGTAATTATATATGTATAGGTATATAAATGAAATCTGGCATGAATAAATGTTCAAATTTAGTCGTAGTTTTTCGAAAATCATTTCTACTAACGAGTTTTATAATAATGGCAATAAGTAAATGCCATTATGACACAATTCTATTACGAGACCATTGACCGACCAATGATCGACCATAATGAATTAAGCAGATTACGAACTTTTGGCAAAATGACAAATTAATGACAATGGGATCGTGTTGGAATGACGAATTTATAAAATTAGCAGACTAGGGCCCCTGGGAATATGTTATGCAATTAGGCGCTCCGAATCGTACCTACTATGCAACTATACATTCAGTAAAAGTTGCAGTTACCTTCTTGCAGCTTTAGTTCCTACCTCGTTCGTACTTCAAGTTTCTGAACGTCAGCCATGTCGTTTAATCAGTCGAAAAAAAGTCCGTTGCCAAAGGCAATTTACGTTGCCATTAAATTGGGCATTCTCAAGATGAGAAAGCTGCTGCATGAGTTGTAAATAATAAAAAAACAATCATTATTTTGTGGTCATGTCGACATTTCGCTCCAGATTTTAAAATAATGAACATGGTCACACTTTAATGAGCTGTCACCCTAACTGCATTTGCGTCGCATAAATTATATTATTAAGTAAAGGTGCACATAAGCAGCTAGTAGCCCCATTAAAGATGAGTCATAGGTACCTATTCTTATTAGTCGACTAGCTGTGTCCGCGGACTTGCCCGCGTGGATGTCAAAAACTATCCCACGGGTACAGGCTACCGCAAAAAAGTATCTCTGTTATAGTGTAGGTATATATGTTACTTCCGCTATCTGCCACTGAAAGCACTGTCAAAATCGGTCCATCCGTTTCCGAGATTAACCGGAACAAAGAGGTTTTTTTCTTTGTTCCGGTTAATCATTTTAAACATTTTAAAAATTGTGTTTTGTCGTAAGTACCAAGTACTCTAGAAACAGTATTTTTTTAAGCAAATTTGGTAATGCCCTATTATTTTGACATTACAGACACTTTTACTTCATTTATTGGGACATGTATATGTTATTTCGATTTGTATAGATGTATAAATTATACGTAAATACGTAGTGCCTTGCGATAATCGTATCCCAGACGTATCGTGTAAACGGACTTCCACGGTGTCTAGAATGCGTGCAAGGCTTGCAAGCTATCTAGGCGGTGAGATCTTAAGTCGTGTCATGATCTTTGCCACTAACAGACCTACATACGCAGACTATGTAGGTACGTAGGTAGGTACTTAGTATGGCGTTTGCAAAGTTGGAAATGTATATGGAACGGCTTTTTGACTTGCTTGTTATGAATTTTCGTTGAAACTTTCGGTGTCAAGTTGGGAGTGGACTTTGGGACTTAATAAATATGCCTTGATTTTATTGGCTCTAAGAATAGAAGAAGAGTTAGGGTAAGGTAACGATGGATGGTAGATACAGTGAGATACTCTATGGCTGACCCCAACTTAATTGGAATAACTGCAGGAGGACGATAATTTGCAAAATAAGAAATTAGACACAAACGAAAGTTTCTACATAAAAGGATTCATCGAGGACACTCAGACTTGGCAGTAGCAATAAATTAGACAAACTAGAAATCAAAATAGGAGTCTCACTTTCATCTTTGTATAAGGCGAGACATTAACAACGCCTTTTATAAAGTACACGTCCCGCTTTCATTACTGACACTGTAGCAAAGTAAACATGTGCACATCACGTCATCACGCATAAAATGCAGGAAAATTAACGCGAAATCAGATTCCTTTTCACTGGCGGCCCAATAGATATGGCTAACTAACTGTAAAATGTTTCTTTGCGATCGGTCGTCGCGGGTTTTAAGACAGTTATCCATATACTCATTGGCTTGACACACAATAGTATCGGGCCCGCAGTACACGGCCGCCGTCATTCGCCTGTGCGCCAACATTCCGTTAGCAGCTAGCAGCCTCTTCACTTTTGAACTCGGTCAAAAACAATTCTATATTGCAAAAAAGTTTTTAATAAAAATTAATTCGGACTAATAAAAGTGAACGCATCCTAATTTGACGTGTAATTTGGCGGGAAGTTGAAACAATATGGCGCGCGTATTTTTCGTGATTTTCGCGCTTATTCTGGTGCTGTCTCCGTGTGAGATGAGGAGGAGGAAGATTAAGGATTATCCAACGGAAAAGCAGCTGACTTTGCAGAGGAAAGAGACTACGCCTGTGGATTTTACAAGACTAGTGGTGATGAGAATGGTGTATGGTTTAGCGAAAGTTCTTGGTTTTGAAGAGCCGATCGGTGAAGTGATGAACGGTGCGTTCGTACCCCCGGGGGCGGACGATGATGACTTTGATGATGATGATGGTGATGATTTCTTTGACGATTACTAATTTTAAGTGTATAGACATGCATATTTTCGATACCAAATAACTTGCATTTACCCCAGTTATTCTTGTTGTAAATTATTTGATAAATTATTTAAATTACCTATTTATTTAAAAAAAATATTTTAGCCTTAGAATATTTAAAGTACACAATGTTAGTTTCTAAAATTGCCTAGATATTAGTCTTTTGTTCATTGATTTCTCTTTTTCATTCTTGGTTTATTTTTTTAAGAGTTTCTCGTTTTTTGTGATAATGTAGGTACAGTCACGACCACAAAAACATTGTTTGATGATTATTTGGATGGCTTTAAATTATTGTCATATTGCTTGTGACTGTACATAATTATTATCACATAAATATTGGTTTATTTGATACTATAACATTGTCTAATGTTGGTGTTGCCAAGGTTTTTAAATAATTAGGTCAAACCTCGTTGCTTTTATTAATTATAGAACATACATCCTTCTTGAAAAAAGTTTGACCTTAGTGGTCAAACTTTTTGTTATATTTTATCATTTGTAATTTTGTGGGTTAACAGCCCACCTGCTCACTGCTGGTATAGGTAATATTGTGCAAGTTGACCTACATAATAATAAATAAGGGAAGAGTCTATGCGTAAAACTAGACTGAGTTTCCTATTGGCTAACATTTATCATCTACAGCTTTGCAATCAATACCGCACATGTAATATAAAGGCCTGCGCAGACGAGGGGCTATTCGCGGGGTACTTTTTTGTCCACCAATATAGATGCCTTATAATATGTATCGAATAACGCACACGAAGGACTAAAAGTACCCGGAAAATGCTTGGATTATGTTCGGGGATTTTGTCCTCCGTGGCCAAGTCCTTGGTCTGCGCAGGACTTAAAAATAACCCGTAAATTTGATTTAAATCATAAGTAGGTACCTATACTTATTTTTGCGTTGTTAGGTACTTTTTAATTAAGCACTTATTTATTTCATTTTTGTTTCCTTTTTCTTTATATTCATTTATAGTTTAATCCTATTAACGATGTACCTGGTAGTAACTAGCTTATTTATATCTGCTCAATTTAATACGTACGTTTATTGTAAATACATAATTATAATATCTATCACATACATATTTTATTTTGTTTTATTATTTCTTTATAGTAGGTACGATCAACAACAAACGTCGGTTATCACCAGAGATCGGATATTCGGATGCATATTTACCTAAAGATATTTTTTAGCTATGAAATTATGGAATCGGCTTTGTAAATTATTTGTAATATTTATTAAAAACCTCGAGATTCTTGGATTGCATAACTCTTCAGATTTATTAATTTAAAATTAATGTTTAACCCGATACAAATATGTGTAGGTATGTACTGGAGGAGGGGTGGTTTGTATTAGTTAAAACAAAAATTAACAAATTACTTAAGTACCTAAATTAAAACTTTTTAGATTCAAAAGCGCATTCCATGTTAGCAAACATCTCAACTTTAGGTGAATATGCATCCGAATATCCGATCTGTGGTTATATCACTGTACTTTTACATAATTATTATACAAATTAATACAAAACGATTTCATAATCAGCTTTTTACCATTTTTAACCGACTTCAAAAAAGGAAGAGGTTCTATGTTCGGCTATAATATGTTTATTTTAGAAATTGTTTATGAACAATTTAGGAAGGCACTTATTAGAAAATTCACGCTAAACGTTTTATTCGTAAGTAACATTTGCTGTACAATTCATTGACACACAGATTACTGCTTCACTGGCTTTTACCAATTGATATGGAAATAAAATACATGCCTTAATTTGCGAGCATGCAAATAAAATTTCATCAATCCTACATACAATTTTCGTGAATAACTTCCGATTTCTTGTGTCAGTCACGCAATTTGAATGCTACAATGGTAAGTATTAAATTAATTCATTCGTTCTTCCTGAAATAACTACACAGTGCGATTGCTAATTCCTGTTTAAACGCTAATCGCAACCACAGCTACAAATAGTCTAAAAAAATGTGGGTAAATAGCGATATTTTTGACAGATTAAGATTAGAATAGGAACGTTTTTAAAATACGGGACTTCTCTCTCAGACTTGACTCCTCATTTCCCTGGTAGTCGGTCAGGTAGGGCACTGACTGTAACTGTACCTACCTTAACTCTTATTGACATGAAAAGTACAGTAACTGAAAATAAGATAGTATCAATGGTAAGTAAAATACCTAAATAAGTAGCAGGTAGGTGCCTACTTTAATGGTTCCTGAAATTCTATGTCCTTCCGAGCTAGTAAGTTTTCTTTCAAACTAATTGTAAACACAAACATTACTTTGAAAAAAATATTTACTCATAACCAACTTTTTTTTGCTCTCTGTACCTAGCGTGTGTTTGTCTTCTGTCAGTCAAGTTCAGCTAAGGCTGAGTAGTCCATATTTCACACACCGTCAATCACGAAGGCGGTTTCCGTACTCGTTATACTTGAAACATGTTTGATGTTCCGTGACTCCTAATACACCTACCCAAGCAAAACTAAATAGTAATAACGCGACTAAATATCGTGCTAATTACAGTAATTACAGCTGTCGTGGAGGAAACCGGTGAACGAGTCAAATGAGGCGGAAGGCGTCATGTCCGCACACACTATGTAAGTAAAGTTTTCCATATGGTCGGTCAATGCGGAAAATTCTCACTCAACCACTGGCGTCCATCAGTTTCTTGTGCAGACGACAGGACACGATATCGTGTCCCATCGTTTGTGGAACAGCACCGAATTTGCATTCCAAGGAGCAATCGTCTATGAATCTCCATCTTAACAGGTCTTTAGGGCAGAACCTCGAATTACGACACCAATGTGTAGTAGACCTGCCTTATTTTGTATCGATGGATATGCAGTAAAAGTTTTTATTCAGTGCGCAAACTGTAACCATGAATTCAGCATATCATTCTAGAACCCCTAGCGCATAAATTTTTCGTCGGTTAAACAAAAAAAAAATCAGCTGGTCCAAACATTTTGACCGCGTAGGTATTGCACTTTTCTATGAAACAGCAGATTTTTTTACACGCTTTATATTAGCTTCACTTGTATGTTTGTATGTAACCGACTCCTTTGAGCGCGATTTTGACCCACTTTAAACGGTCAGATTTCATTGAAACTTTGTAAACGAGGACCGATGACAATTCAATAATTTAAAAACAATTGAG